>OU893339.1:22407047-24807047 GCA_918026875.4 Diatraea saccharalis | reverse complement strand
ATACTCCACCGGCCCTGAGCCCACGCTGTGGTGCCTCGCCATGCTCACAGTATGTACCGTCTCCATGTAGCATCATCGGCTGGCGGCCCGCTGGTGAGCTGGTTACCGCGCTCCTCAGGAGTACGCGCACTCCTGGCCAGTGCCATCATACGGCTCATATACTCCACCGGCCCCGAGCCCACGCTGTGGTGCCTCGCCATGCTCACAGTATGTACCGTCTCCATGTAGCATCATCGGCTGGCGGCCCGCTGGTGAGCTGGTTACCGCGCTCCTCAGGAGTACGCGCACTCCTGGCCAGTGCCATCATACGGCTCATATACTCCACCGGCCCCGAGCCCACGCTGTGGTGCCTCGCCATGCTCACAGTATGTACCGTCTCCATGTAGCATCATCGGCTGGCGGCCCGCTGGTGAGCTGGTTACCGCGCTCCTCAGGAGTACGCGCACTCCTGGCCAGTGCCATCATACGGCTCATATACTCCACCGGCCCTGAGCCCACGCTGTGGTGCCTCGCCATGCTCACAGTATGTACCGTCTCCATGTAGCATCATCGGCTGGCGGCCCGCTGGTGAGCTGGTTACCGCGCTCCTCAGGAGTACGCGCACTCCTGGCCAGTGCCATCATACGGCTCATATACTCCACCGGCCCCGAGCCCACGCTGTGGTGCCTCGCCATGCTCACAGTATGTACCGTCTCCATGTAGCATCATCGGCTGGCGGCCCGCTGGTGAGCTGGTTACCGCGCTCCTCACCCTCAGGAGTACGATGTAGCATCTTCAGCCACACTACCACATCATGCCATGTGCACCGTAATCGTAACGTAATCTAATACGTAAATTACACTGATTGACGGCGTCCAAAGTCGACCAGCTCATTGGTCAATTGAATTGTTAAAATTGATATATCATATTTACATAACCATAAAATGTATTATACAACGCCGTTGCCATCCCGGTCACACTCGGTGAATCCACTTTAATCGTTCTGATTGGTCAACATTTGCGGCTGTGCGAAATTCAACTTTCTGCGCAGGTACATCGGAGAGCCTCAACAGATGTGTTTAGGACAGGAGTGCTCAGTATATGATCTTAGCAATGTTTGTGATGTCCCATCATCATCGACCTATTATGTCCTCTCTGCTAGGGCTCAGATCTTTCTATGGATGGAGTCATGACCACCGTGCGGGCTCAGTGCGAATTTTTGGGTGTCAACGACTGCAGATGCAGCCTAGATTAATGGCTTAACGTGCCTTCCGAAGGAGCTTAAGAAAATAAACTTTTGGCCACCCATCCTGGAACTGACCATTACAATATTCACTTAACAACTATATCGCACACCGAATCAAGCACTGCGCCATCGTTATCTTATATTAATTTATTGTGTTGTGCAGATAGTGGTCAAAGGTATACACCTGGTGAGTATCATGGGCAACCAGGGCACGTTGTCTAAGTCGACGCGGAACGTACTCACCGACCCCGAACTCCTTTATCACTGCGTATACCTCGTTTTCTGCTTCCTTGGAATGTGTTGTCATCCATTCTTCTTCTCCGTCCTGGTGAGTATTATATAACTATAATAATTTGTATGAATTAACATGACACCCGAGCGCCTATTGTGTTTGCCCTCGAATAAACTTCGGTTTTATAATGTTTTTAAAATCATATCCGTGAAGATTATCTGTAAATCAGAGACTGTGCCAGATCTACCCCCGTTGCATAATAATTTATCGCATAAGTGCGTTAAGAATAAGAAATTGTGTGTTGTCGGAGACATATGCCTTCGAGTGTCATGTATTTTTGTATGAGTAGTATACATATTAACATTAAAAGTATAAAAGTGTAGATTTTTGTTTGTTTTTTTTTCTTGTAATGAATAAATTCGACAATATTCTTTTAGTAATACAAAGCCGTATTTATTATAGTTAAATATATCTCTTCCGTATTTATTCGACATTGAAATTAAATTAAAAGTAATCACAGAGTGTATATGCAACGCTAACGAATATACGTGTTGGCCGATACGCAGCTCCTAGACATAGTGTACCGCGAGGAGACGCTTCTGAACGTGATGCGATCAGTGACACGCAACGGGCGGTCGATCCTGCTGACGGCCGTGCTGGCGCTGGTGCTGGTCTACATGTTCTCCATCGTCGGCTACATGTTCTTCCGGGACCACTTCCTCGTTAGCGTCGACCGCCTAGACGGTACGTTTGTTGATTCATCCCCCCTGTATATAGTGTATACTTTGTATACGATCTTTATTTAAATTTTAGTCCAGTAAGTTTAGGTTTTTTTCACCTTAATTAGTAAAAAACGTTTTGTTTTTTGAAAATGAATCAATTCCTTCCCAACAATTAAACATAAATTTCGTCCCACGCTCCCTGTTTACCACACGGAACACAGAAAGAGGTTAGAAGGGCCTTGTGGCCAGCGTAGCCACGATCCTGGACAAACGTTCAGGATCGTGACTTCACCAACGCGATCGCGATGTTTAGTCATTCACGAACGCGCGTGCTGTAAGTACTGTGAAACACGCCACTAAAAGTGACAAAATTCTGACTTGCGCAGTTATTAATTGCAAAATAAGAAGCCCATCTTCAAGTAGGTCTAAAGGAGGGATTTCTTTTCATTAGTAAGTAGAACACTTTTCAGATTTAGTATTTTAGTCGACCTTTCACAATCCGGGCGACTGAATATTTTTCAGTATAGCATTGTGAATGCGAAATTGATCAAAATATACATTGCTGGAGAAGTGCGCATATTTATTATATTACGCCGTACTGTTAAGAACATCGCGAGATCATCGTTCTAAATAGATCGCTAGTGAAGTGCCGAAACATATAATCGATTTTTTGTGTTTTAGTCAGTATTGACTATAGTATTACAATTGGCCCGCTCCTTTAAAATTTATGTTTAGTTGTATGTTAGTTTTAGTAATAAGATATTTTATTATTGTGTATGTGCCACACACAGTGATCTTTTGTTTCTAATAAATGTTTGTTTTCGCTGATGGTGCAAAACCAACGTCGGACTGGCATGTTACTCTAATCCTATTGAGTTCGACCAATAGGAAGAGGGCGCTCACGCACATCTTGCCATCCACGACCGGCTTACTTGGTTTCTTGTTAGTCAGTCTCAGTTTCGCAGCGAAAGAGTGAGCAACGAGCGTGATCCGCTACCATACTTACGACGCGAACGCATTTGCACTATCGGTGGAACGTTTGTTTTACCAAAAGCAGATGTTTTCATTTTAACCATCTATCCTCTTGAACCACAGTCGCCTAGCCTACAGTCAGTAAAAAATAAGTAAAAGTTAGGACGATAAAAATAATGGTAATAAAAGATTAATTTATTCAGATACAATATAACCCTTTTCTAAACTACCATATTGACTTCGTTTGGTATGCATTTGTATATTAATTTAATAATGAGTTTGTGGTATACCAAAAGAATCATTTTATATTCCACATATTGTAACATTGATCTTTTTATTTTTTTATTTTAAATCATTATCAACAATACTTTTTAAATCGTCGGCATCCGTTCGGGGTCAGTTCCAATAGAATAGAATAGGTTTTTTATTTGGCAACTCACATCACATACATACAGTTTACAAATATGACAGAAAAATGCCAAAAATAGCAACAAGAAAGGGAAAATAAATATAAAATGAAGACACATAGATAAAAATTATAATGAGAAAGTATTATAAGAAAAAAAAAGGAAGCATTAAAAAGCAACTCATTAGATGGCGACTGTAGCAAAAGTTGATTTTTGCAGGAAACGAATGGAAACTAATTTTAACTAACATATTAAAAAACTGAAATTTGCAAAGTTCGATACTTAGCTATACAAATACGAGAAAGTACAAATACAATATGAGTTGATTATTGAGTTTTGAAAATTAATTTATTAATGAATAGTTAAATGAAAAAA
The DNA here is from genome assembly GCA_918026875.4 of Diatraea saccharalis. Taxonomy (NCBI): domain Eukaryota; kingdom Metazoa; phylum Arthropoda; class Insecta; order Lepidoptera; family Crambidae; genus Diatraea; species Diatraea saccharalis. Next base: position 24,803,114 of record OU893339.1, on the reverse strand, counting down.
CGTATTCATATTAACCGATGGCACAGACTGAATTTTATTTTTTAAAACCATAGAACGAACAAGCATTTCTATCGATAATGCACGACAGATAACAGCACTAGTAACATATTGTGTAGATATTAGACCTTTAACAAATAGCATTACATTTTTATTATTTTGTATACATTTTTTTTTTGTTTGTCAATATTACTAGTTTCATTTAAGCGATGTTGCCGATCCTACCTGTTTACTTGATACGAAATCGAGTAACGTAAAGTAAAAAAGTTACCTCGTGTTATTATTTATAAACAAACCAACAAACATATATGCAAATAAATATTTTTTACTGAATCAACCAACTAATTAACAAGCATAAAAAAATATTGTTTTTTTTAAATAGTCATATCTAAAGAAAAAAGATAATGCCACATTAAATCAATACAATTCAATGTATATCCAAAATGATATAAAGAAATTACTCTAGTATTCTTTCAATTAATCGACTTGTTGTTTTTAAATATCGCTAGTAAATAACTTTATGTCAATCACTAGTGTGATATGGCAAATTAAAATGGCTTTTACACGTTTCTTACGCACTCTAGATGTCTGTTACGGTTGAGCGTGATTGGTTAGTTTTATTGGTGCGTTCTGATTGGCAAGTTTAAAATGCAAGAGTGTGCATATATATTGTATAATTGGTCTAATATTTCGTCTGATGTACGGCGGACTAAAAGTGGGCTAAGACTGGCGACATCGGTTTCCGTACAAAGGATGCATGATCGCCTTTCTAACCCCTTTTCTGTGACGTGGCAGACGACGACGACCCCCGCTTCTCTACGGACGAGTGCCCCGCGGGCAAGTACGCGTCGCCGGAACAGTGCCCGCGCGGCGGCCGCGCGGCGCGCTTCGTGTCGGTGGGCGGGGACATACGCGAGCGCAGCTGCGACTCGCTGATCATGTGCATCGTGACCACGCTCAACCAGGGGCTTAGAAACGGCGGCGGCATCGGCGACATACTGCGCGCGCCAGCTAGCTTCGTCAGTATACCAATATCGATAACCCGATAGAACTAGAACTAATGCGGGCGAGCGGGCACGCATCAGTTCTGTTAGTATTATGCAATCTTGTAATTAACGTTTTAGGGACGTAGATACTTTTATGCTTTCTCCTATAAGATCCAAAGCCAAAGTCTCTGGAGAACCCCTTTACAGTAAAATTTTAAGATACTAGAACACTTGATACCTACCTACATAACTTTGTAATAATATTACTTTGAAGATAACTTAGTTGATTACAAAATAAACAAGATATTATATTTATGATACTTATATTGTGAATACATTTTTAATTGTTTGTTATTTCAAATAAAATAAAAAAAACCAAAATTAAAATAAAAAAAAAAACATAATACAATTTTACTTACATAAATACTAAAAACACAGTCAAGTAGTCATGACAGCTGCAACCATAAATTATGAAATAGTTGGAAACGGTAACTAATATTTAAACAACAACGTATTTATTGTTTTAAAATAAATTGTGAGTATACTTTATTTTTGCAAATTACATTAACATAAGTTTTGTAACGCGTAATAACTAGATCTCAACGTGTCCGTTGCGAGTGCATCCATGGTTATTTAAATGAAATGAAATGTAATGAAAATATCTTTATTCAAGTAGGCTATTACAAGCACTTTTGAATCGTCCAAAAAACTTTTTTCCCCTACCACTTGTTCAGGACGTCTTTTAGCTGACAAGAAGAACAAGCGAAAGAAACTTATCAGCTTTTTATCATAAGTAATGACATTTACATAAATCATGTCATTACCAAAATAATATGTATTATCAATTTATCACAATAGTAAATACAACTTTCAAAGTCTGTAGGACATAAGTTGAACATATAATTAGTCTTTATAGAACAAAGCGAAGGCTATTAATTCCATGCATTGCGATCCTTAAAATAATCATCAACTTTATAATAGCCTTTACTCACAAGTATATTCTTTACATGAATTTGAAATTTATTTATGGGTAGGTCAATTACATTTTGTGGAACTTTATTGAACATAGCAATACATTTACCCAGAAATGATCCTCTGGTTTTTTGAAGTCTGAAGCTTGGAACGGCAAGTTTATCTTTATTTCTTGTGTTAAGATTATGAACACTACTTTTTTTTGTGAAGGAATCGTAATGTTTTCTTGTATACATAATATTCTCATAGATGTATTGAGAGGCAACAGTCAGAATATTTATTTCTTTAAATGTTTCTCTTAGAGATTCCCTAGACCGTAAATTATATATAGCACGGACAGCTCTCTTTTGTAAAATAAAAACATCCTGAATGCTAGCCGCAGAACCCCATAACAATATACCATACGTCATTACACTATGAAAATAACTAAAATATACCAATCTTGCCGTTTCAACATTTGTCAAGAGTCTAATTTTCTTAACAGCAAAAGCTGCAGAACTCAGTCTACTTGACAAGCTATCAATATGAGGATCCCATTGCAGTCGGGAATCTAGTGTAATACCAAGGAACTTTGTCGATTCTACTAACTCAACTTTTTCACTATTTACATTTATAAGTGTACTGACATGCCTCACATTAGGTAATGCAAACTTTATGCATTTCGTTTTATTTGAATTGAGCTTTAAATTATTATTATCAAACCACTGTAGAACGTTGTCGAGAGCATTATTTACATCGTCAAAACAATCATTACCCCTCTCAACTTTAAACAGTAAAGAGGTGTCATCTGCAAATAATACTGTCTCGCACAAATTCTTCGTAAAGTGAGGAAGATCATTTATATAAATTAGAAAAAGCAATGGTCCTAATATCGATCCCTGAGGTACGCCCATAGTAACTGGTGCCCCTGCAGATTTCGCTTCAAATGTAACGTCACGGCCCGTAATGTCATGAGACTGATCGTTTTCGCGGGACGATTTCGATTAATGATTAAAATAATATATAAAAATACCTTTTACCTTTTAAAATAAATCTGATAGTAATTCCATATGATCATGTTACAGTTTTAAATACTTTCCCCAAAACTGTCAAGTAGCCTTTTTGGTAGTAATGTTCCGTAACTACATAGGCGCCGTCTAATTATCACGTGAGGCTCGAAAGAGGGGTGGTTCATCAAAAATCACGAAATATCACAAGGGGCGAGGCGTGGTGTTATAGTAATATATCGCATGTATTTCTTTTTTCCTCAATCGCGCGATTTAAACCATAAAGTCTTGTCAAAAATTAAGATTTTTTTATAGGTTCTAAAAAATACACGTGATTGGGCAGGAGGGGGATGGGTAGTCTTATCACCAAGTGGATGGAATGGGAGTTAAAAGTGTAAAAAAAGCATCACGTAATTAATGGATGGCCCCATACTAGTTGTAACCCGCGGCTTCGCTCACGTGGTCCGATGGACTGTGTGAACACTGGCCTGCTATACTGCAGTATTGGGCTAATAGGCATGATGACTGGGTAAAAAAAATGCAATTCTATTTAGTCCGTCAGTCAGATAATAGAAAAATATTAGATACGTATTTTTTTTTACTTCAATTTAACAAGAAATAGTACAGATAACAGGTATTAAAGTTGAGGAGTGGGGGCTCGCTACGTCACAGTTGAGTAGAAAACGTACTCTAACGTGACGTCATGCGAAATTTCAACTCAATGTAACGCCGTAATTTTATGATTACGAAAAAAATAAAAAAATACGTGTTTAATATTTTTTAACACTCTACCTGACGGACAAACAAACAAAAATTAGTCATCATCCCTATTCGGTACACACGTGATTAAAATTGCAGTTTATTTACGTTTGTACCGAACTTTTTAGTTATTTGACACGTTAAAAATCGTATCGTACACAATTATTCACTGTGACTGTTTAATGTAAACAGCCACACGCGGCCAAAGGTAGTTTGTATTTAATAACAAAATTGTATAATACAAACTAGTTTTGGCCGCGCATCACTAATAATACGTGTTCGTTCCACAGGAGCCTTTGTTTGTTGCGCGTGTGGTATACGATTTACTATTCTTCTTCGTGGTGATTATTATCGTGCTGAATCTCATATTCGGCGTGATCATTGACACCTTCGCAGACCTTCGTAGCGAGAAGCAGCAGAAGGAGTTAATCCTTAAGAACACCTGCTTCATATGTGGTGAGACTCATTATCAACTGCTCACTAATGTCCCGGCTGCAGGGGCAGAGATGGACGATACCACGCGGGCCCTGGCCGGAGCGGCGGGTGTTAACGTCCTGCAGATGCAGCCGGGATCGACGGCTAACCGTGCTTTTCGACACACGAAAGAACACGACATAACTCACCACCGTAGCCGAGTGGTTCGCACTTCGGTTTCAAGTTGTCGCCATCTCTGAGGTTCCTGGTTCGATTACCGGTCGGATCAATGTAGAAAATAGACTTTTTATGAACATTAGTTGTCTCAGATACTCTATAATATGGGGACTTAAGTTACTCATCTTTGAATCTGAGCCTTGTATGCGATGTTGGCTAATATTTAAAAAAAAATTGTCACCCATCCTAAGTCCGGCCTTTGCGAAAGTTGCCCTTTTTCTGCACTCTCGAGCTTTTCCAATTGTATATTGACGCTTATTTCTAGTATAGAGCCGGATCATATAACTCTCTGTCCACATTTAATTTGAAATTAATTTATTCGATTTCATCGTCCTAATACGATCGGTGCGTTGTGCAGGATTGAACAGGTCAGCCTTCGACAACAAGACGGTCTCCTTCGAGGAACACGTAAAGAACGAGCACAACATGTGGCACTACCTGTACTTCATGGTACTGGTGAGGGTCAAGGACCCCACGGAGTTCACCGGCCCCGAGAGCTACGTGCACTCCATGATCAAGGTCGGCCCTACCATTCACTGTAACATCAAATGTATATTAATTTAAATGAAATACTGATAATGAGGAAGTATTTAAAATAAAAACATTAGTTCCCGAAATCAAACTAGATGTCGCTACGGTACTTTCTTGATTTCTCTATGACAACCCTTCCGGTTTTCTTTCATGTATAAAAGTAAATTAATTTTCAAAACTCAATAAACAACTCACATTCTATTTGTACTTTCTCGTATCCGTATTGATATCCAAGTTTCAAGCTTTGCGAATTTCAGTTTTTTAGTATGGTACTTAAAAGGAACGGAAATGACTATCTTTGGCCCCTTGGTTTCCTGGAAAAATCAACTTTTTCTAGAGTTGCTATCTAGTGAGATGCTTTTTAGTGATTTTAAAATACTTCCTCATTGACATTTGAAATTTAAAAAATTTTAAATGAAATTTAAGTTAAAAGAAATACGTATGCAATATTTTTCTATTAATTAAGGTTTAAAGTTGAGGAGGTGGGGCTGGATTCCTACAAAACTGACGCAGTTTTGTAGGAAATGTGCAAAAAACTTCGTGAGCCATTTTAACTCAATGCATTGCTATAATTTAAAGATAACGCCGAATTAAAAAATACGTATTTAATATGTCTCAACAATCTGCCTGGCGGACAAACAAAAAATAAATGTGTCATCATCCTTAGTCCCGCTTTACTGATTTCGTTATCAGATACTTTATCTGTATCATAATCGATACCGTGTCTGTATTAACCCATTATACCGTCGTCGACGACTCCGTGGCGCGACTGTAGCGCGTCTGTCAGATCAGGAGTTCTAATTTTGAATCATTCTTCTTAACAAAACAAATTCGCTATTTCTAATTCGCTCGACTGCAACTAGTAGCTAACCATTCGTCGTTTAGGGAACGCTGTATGCGAGTGATAGAATATACTTCAAAACATGAAATTAACAAATGACGTTGAAATGAATGAATATTATGAGTATCAGTCCTGTTACGTCCACACTGTAGAGGCCTTAAGGAAGGCCTTACTTCCTTATGGATAGTTAAGGAGGACGGGCCATGACCCTCCACGCTGGCCCAATGCGGATTGGAGAGTATCAACGACTGCAAATGCAACCGAGACCAACGGCGTAACGCGCCTTCCGAAACACGGAGCACGGGAAGCTCGAGATAATTTGTTTTTGGTCACCCATCCCGTGACCGACCTTTGCGAAAGTTACTTAACAACAACGATCGCTTGCCGCGACGCTTATCCACTACGCCACCGAACTCGATGTATAATATATGAATAATATGGCTAAAAATATTTTCCATGCAATACGAAGAACAAAATTCAATATTTCGAATCATGGACAACATGATTCGAAATATTGATCGTAGGCATCGCGTCTATTAAACTGTAAATTAAACATTTGCTAAGAAATCTACCGATTGTAATCTAGCGTGCATTGAAGTAATCAAGTGCGTCGGTCTGCTGTCAGCCTCGGACAATCCATTAATATTAATAAGAACGTTGCTCTGTCGTGTGGTGGTACAGTCGAACAACTTGGACTGGTTCCCTCGGCTGCGCGCGCTGTCGCTGATGGGCGGGCGGGAGGGCGAGGGCGGCGAGCTGGAGGTGCGGAACCTGCAGGCGCAGCTCGAGCGCGCGCAGCGGGCCGTCGCCACGCTCACCGGCCTGCTCACCGACCTGAGGGACCAGGTATACACCCACACCCACACCCACACCCACACCTACACACACTCACACGCGCGCAGCGGGCCGTCGCCACGCTCACCGGCCTGCTCACCGACCTGAGGGACCAGGTATACACCCACACCCACACCCACACCCACACCTACACACACTCACACGCGCGCAGCGGGCCGTCGCCACGCTCACCGGCCTGCTCACCGACCTGAGGGACCAGGTATACACCCACACCCACACCCACACCCACACCTACACACACTCACACGCGCGCAGCGGGCCGTCGCCACGCTCACCGGCCTGCTCACCGACCTGAGGGACCAGGTATACACCCACACCCACACCCACACCCACACCTACACACACTCACACGCGCGCAGCGGGCCGTCGCCACGCTCACCGGCCTGCTCACCGACCTGAGGGACCAGGTATACACCCACACCCACACCCACACCCACACCTACACACACTCACACGCGCGCAGCGGGCCGTCGCCACGCTCACCGGCCTGCTCACCGACCTGAGGGACCAGGTATACACCCACACCCACACCCACACCCACACCTACACACACTCACACGCGCGCAGCGGGCCGTCGCCACGCTCACCGGCCTGCTCACCGACCTGAGGGACCAGGTATACACCCACACCCACACCCACACCCACACCTACACACACTCACACGCGCGCAGCGGGCCGTCGCCACGCTCACCGGCCTGCTCACCGACCTGAGGGACCAGGTATACACCCACACCCACACCCACACCCACACCTACACACACTCACACGCGCGCAGCGGGCCGTCGCCACGCTCACCGGCCTGCTCACCGACCTGAGGGACCAGGTATACACCCACACCCACACCCACACAGAAGAGAAGTTTATGAGTGACCTTTAGAGTGCCTTCCCGACGACTTCCAATTGGATTTATATCAAAATAGTGTGAGTTGCTTCTAACAAACTTGCAATTTCATATATATACATAGACGGCAGTGTAAGAATTTTATGCTTGCGAAAGTATGGTTCACACGAGTCTTCCTGCATTAGTCCGAACATGGATCTTAGACATCTCTTTTGGGCTCTGAAGATGGTTTGTTTATAGTGTTAGCCCAGAAATATATGCCATATCTTAGATTTGAAGCAACATATCCGTGATAAGCTATTAGTACTGTTTTAATGTTAGCAACTTTCCTCAATTTGTGATGCGCATATGAGAATTGCTTTAATTTTTTTAATAAATTATCAATGTGGGATTTCCATAACTTGCTATCTATAGTAAGACCTAGAAATTTTGTTGACTTTTACTGCATTATCTAGGTAATTAATTTTAAGACTAGATGAATCATTATTACTTTGATAATAGTTCATTAAGTTTGTTTTGCTAAAATTAATTGTCAAATTATTTAGTGTCAGCCAATTGATTAAGGAATTAAGTGTATTACATATATCAGATTTGGTATTGCTTAAGAGATCATAGTTAAATTAAATAGTACTATCGTCGGCATATAAAGTTCTTCTTGGTATAATTTATTCAATCAATAAAATGATTGAGTTTTTCTAATAATAGCTTTACAAATTGATAATTTTATTATCAAAATCAAAATATCAAACAATATCATGCCGATACTTAAAAATAAATTTATTATTTATTTTTACTCGAATCTAATTGTCAATCTCAAGTATATCACCGAGTTAATCACAAATAAAATTAAATCAATGACAACTAAAATATTATGTATTTTATTTACACGTAGGCATCAAATTATTATTTAATAAATAAGTTATTTCTTGCCTAATAATAGAAACCTTACATTTAAAAACCTTACATCTGCTGACTTTATGTTTAGATGACGGAGCAACGGAAGCAGAAACAACGCATTGGCTTACTCAACTCTACATCTGCATACCTCCAGAACTTGCAGATTAACCTACCGCCCTAAACAACGACCCGATCACATGAAACATCAGCGGTGACACGTATTGACGACACTGTACGTATTTATGCACATTAGATTATAATATTACACCATAGCGGACAAATCTTCGATCGAGTTTTAACCTTAAAACGCTAACGTAATGTTGGAAATAGATTAAGGTAGGATGACGTTGGTGGCCACCTCAATATGTTACCGTGTGTACATTTACATTAAAACCAATACTCGAACATTGTTGAACAGTAGTAAATACATTGAAATATATGCGTATATCAATAACTTGTAAATATGTCAATAACTTATTAATTTTATTTGCAAAGCAATAGAATTGAAGATTATAATACAAGCGCTGCTATGTTGATTTTATTACATACATACCTGTGTTACTTCATCGCACAAAATATGATAACATATTGTGGTATACTTGATGTGAATTTTCTTATTATGATTTCCTTTGACCACTCTTTTTTAAAAAGGTGACTTTATGACGAAATATTGTTAAATATAATCCAATTATTAAATTATATCTGGAGATTTAAATAATTCGAATATGAACGTATTGCTTAACATTGATAATTTATATTAATGTTACAATTAAAGTTGGAGTCACTAGTTCCACTGCATATCTTCATGATATATACAATTTTGCTGTATTGTGATTAACCATGGATTTGAAATATAGAAATATATATTATATATATAATAATAATAAAATTCTAAATGTATATTACAATTTTTCTAGTTTCCCAGTAGAAACTTGTTGTAATAGTATGTAATATGATTATATTAAGAAAAGGTCATGTAGGTAGAATTAGGTTAAATCTCATTTGTGATGTTCGGGAAAAAAATGAATTTCATGCACGTAAAGAAAGTACTTTGACAAATAGTAGTCGCAAGTGAACAGTCAATAAACTTTTTATTACTTAACTTTCTAATGTATTCAATTCAGAACAAAATATATAGTTTCTTTTTTTTTTAACTTATATAGTTTGTAGTATCGTCACTGTGGATTACTTTTTTCTTCTATAACTCAGAATATTTCTCGACTCTCTCACTTTCATAAGGAATAATCTCCGTTCCAACTGATCTTTATTTTATTTGATAGTTGTCCAACTTTTGTCTCGTGAATGTGTTTTATTGTTGTGTCTAAGAAATTCTCTTTATAAGCAATATTACGAAGTGCAATCAAATAGCTCAAGTCGCTAAATAGATACGAGAATTTTATTTAAAAACATATCTATATGATAGATCTGAACATTGTAGAAGTTTTTGTGTGTTGTTTTTAATATTACTGGTATTAGTTTAATCGGACAGTGGTGTTGTGATAGGAATATGTGGACATGTACCCAGAGAATGAAAGTGGCTCAAGTCTAAATTTGGAAAAAATAATTTATGTAGTTACGTCCACTAAAAACATTATTATAAGCCAATATATATACTTAATTGAAATAAAAATATATTTCAATGCATAATTAAGTAGTCAAATTGAAATTAAATAAAAAAAAAATTCTTTTTTGTCGATCGATACATATAATTACCCAAAATTAAGGCAATTTCATTCTCAGGGTGAGATTTGTAACCACAGATTGTATCTATATTAGTTGTTGTAAGTTGTTTATTGAATTTTTAGTCATTCTAAAACCATAGAACTTTGAAACTTAACGCGTTATCTGCAAGGTTCATGTTAGTTTTTTAAACTAAATAATTAACCTCGACAACATCGGTTATAGTATGCGTTTGTACGAGTGATACAACGATATATTTAGCACATACATGATACCCAGAGATAAGTAGATGAAAGTCATAGTGGATTTCACTGTTTCATAAAAATATCTTTAGTTTTGTTTTCGGTAAATCGTGCAATCACTAGAAACAAATAATTAATTCTATGCTTATTTAAAATCACGTTCTTAAAAAGCGCCGTTATGTTAATCAGCTGATTTCAATATTCGTCTCTTTTTAAAACTGTTAAAAATAATATTTTTTTAGAAATCGTGCCATTCAGACGTTACCAATAAAATTATTTAAGATAACCATTATACAAACGTGAGAATTTATGTATATTAAAAAATATTATACAAGTGTATACAATTACATGCCAAATATAAGTGATGTTTATTAACTAATGTTGTTCGGTTGTGTTTTTGTACTTAAAAAAAAACAATCTATTATTCTATAATAATCTACTTAAACTGTTAACTTATAACTAACGAACAAATACCGTACCGGATACATTCCTAAACGCAGTTATATTGTAATTATAAATAAAGTTATATAATTTGAATTTTTATCATGATAATTTCAATCGTGTAGACATTGTCCATTAGAAAGGGTACCTTACTTTATGACATACGTAGCGTTAGTTCTTACACATGGACGACGTTTATAATACATAAACACTTACCTACAGTGATTTTAAATGACAATCATGTATTTCTGAACTATTTATTATAAATACATATATGTATATTTAAAATTCTTTTAATAGTTTTATAAAATGACTTTTTTTTCATTCATTGGAGCTCTTACAAATTCTTATCGCAAGCTTAATAAAAAAACGAAATATCAAATAAATCGTAATATAGAAGATTTATTTTGATATTGTGACGTTCAATGTTTCAATTACCAATTTTACACATTCTTGAGTTATTTCTTTTTATAATTGAGCGTGCGATATATTGTTAATGTATAATTTGTATATTGACATATAAAACCTTCTTAAAAAAATCTAGACTAAATGAGTATTTTTTTCTGTGAGGTAAAAGTTAAATTGTTAGATTTTGATATGTTTCTTTGTGGGGTACTTATATAATGTTATAATAATTATGTTTGTCAATGACTTTATTAACAGTTGTTTTTTTTAAATAAGCTTTAAGTGTTTCTAAGTTTGGGTGTTTCTTTTATATAGAATCTATCAATTAATTAAATCATCTACTCTATACATAAACACATAGTATATATATTATACATAGACAATGATTTTTTATAGATGATAATATTTGATATTTTCAAACTTATGACTAATCAATCTTAAAGTAAATGTGGCTCTGTACTTATAAAATCGACTCACGGTATATTGTGGCGTTTCTATCGTCTATTCTGCTTTTAATGTCGCCTTATTAATGTAATTGGGTGAGGGCAGAATACAATGAAAGTCACGGTATAACGAAAATTGATATTTTTAAGTACATCCGTTGTTTTAAAAATATAAATATCTAATATGGTTCGGTAATCTCAGATTTTTATTGGAAGCTTTACAATGTTTATTGTACGTATACATTCCTAGCATATGTTTAATATTTTTAACAGATCTCTAATTTGATATCTTAAATATTTTCTATGATGTCGCTTCATTTGTATGGATTTGATATAAGCGCAATAGACTTGCGATTTATTATATTCTTGATGGGGTTTTACCAGGAGTCAGTAAGAACGAGAAAGAATTATTTGCTAGTTTATATATTTTTTTATATTGGAAAACTATCAATGTAATAATACTTCACATCTCTGTGGCGCTCCAAGTATCAAATTCAACTGTTTTCTCTCTTGTTAGCATTAGACATAGTGGATATTACGATTGGATCGTCTTGTGATTCATTGCTTATGACGACCGCAATAATGTTTTGTTTTAAACGAAAAATAAATATATGGCACAAACGTGTTGTTTCATTTTCATTTGCTATCAAAAGTTATTGATTTTTAATTAATCTGTGGTCTTTAGTTCAATAAAATAATGACTACATAGTAAAAATTGCAAATTGTATTATTCGAAGAAAAATGATATCTTATAAATGATTCCAAGTGTAGGAATTTCACTATTGATATGTATTAAATGGGTACGTAATAACAGTAAGTAAAGAAATGGTGCCCACCATGGCACACGTGGTGCCTTAATAATAACCCACCATGTGGCGTAATGCGGATTAATGGGTTGTAACTACTGCAGATTCAGCCTGGACCAATGGAGTTGAAGATAATTAATTTTCGGTCACCCGTCCGATTAATTGCCATAAAATGAGCTACTGGTGAGAATCCTGTAAATAGCTGGGACATTTTTATTTTTTTAGTTAGAAACTGGTTTTTGCGACCGAAACCGAATCTCGGCTTGTCTCAGTTTCGGCTGAAACTGTAACCGAAACTTCCCTACGAGGATCATGTTATGAAAAAAAATTAAAGAAAACATTATTATAATCAGTCAGTCTTTATTTTTTTATCCGAGTGCAAAGGAAGGGTTATGTGTTTTCGCTTATATTTTTAATGTATGCAATATGCATGTAATATATTATTCTTTATTACCTCACTTCTCCAGAACAACGAAACAGTTTATATTGGTCGGTGAAGTGAACCTGGTGAAGGACTTTACTTTTTGACATGTAGGATTTTGGTTTTTGTGAATCAAAATTCATCAATAAAATTCTGGAAATACCTAATTATAAAATACAATTATTTTTTCGTTAATTCGTCTCTACATCATATTTAATCGTCGAGTAATGTTAGTAATAGGGGGGGGGGGTGCCTTTACTAGGGTTCGGTTATTACACGTAATTTTGGCTTTCAACTCTTGTTTACTTTTTCTCTTTTCTATTATTACATAAAAAAATAATAATTTACTTGTGATTGTGAAGAATATTTGTTTTGTTTTAGTGAGTTCTATATAAATTATCCCTGTATATTTATCATTGAATACAAGTAGTAATCTATGGAAAGAATCCCTCTACTATCCTCTCAACTCCATGTGACACGATGGCACAGCCAGGTCATTTATGCAGTTGCTGTAAAGATTTATAATATTTCCAGTTTATCTATATAAGTTCCTCATCCTGATTATATTTTAATGGAAGAGTTAATGTCCATTATAATGGCTCTTCATCCTCCTGTGCTTATTATGGGGGATTTTAATGACTATCGTGTTTCCTGGGGTTCCTTCCATAATGATCATTGTGATTCTGTTTGTTGGATATCCTTGATGAAGAAAATGTATGTCTTAATGATGGCTGTCCTACAAGAAGCTACAAAAGCTATTGCGGAGCTAAAAGAAGTTGAGAAAACTTATAACAACTCTGTCTATGGAAAATTTCTTAGCTTATCAGAGAACTGCAGCTAGAACTAAAAGGTTGCTCAGGAAAAAAATGGATGGTTTAATTTTTGCGAATCGTTATCTCCAGGAACTCCATCTCACTTAGTTTGAAAACAAAGAGATTTCGCGGTTCCCCCAATCTTCACAAGTGTCATTGCAATGCTCCGTCAAGCTGGATAGATTTATTTGCAGATAAAATTAGCTCCTCTTTATGTTCCTTATTTTGATTGTTTTCCTATTTTTGTATTTTTATATAAATTGTGCGATTCCTTCTTGTGGGCATCTTGATGATCTTTTTTCATTTGATGAACTTTAAAGAGTTCTTCAAGGCTTGAAAGAGACCTGGCCTGGAGCTGATGGCATCCCATATTCATTTTTAATCAGAGCTCCTGATAAAATCAATCACCTTTTTTATCTTTAATTAACACTTTTTACGAGCATGGTATTGTTCCAGACTCGTGGAAAAACCAATTAGTTATCCCTATTCTGAAACCGGGAAAGAATCCCTCAGATCACTCGTTATATCGTCCCAACGCTCTTTCCGTCCTTTATAATTATGTAGCGTATTATTACAAATCGGCTAGAGTAGTTGGCGGAGAGTCAAAATATTTGGGCCAAATCGAGTTTAGAAAGGGATTCAGTACCTACGACAGTCTGACCATTGTTACCTCAGATATTCGTCTGGCTTTTCCTAACAAAGAAAACACGGTGGCAATATCGCTTCGGCCAACGATAACGTTAAAATTCCTGTACTTAGACGAATATTTCTGCTAGATTATATAGTTCGTTTCATTTGTAATGCCATTTCTTCCAGATCTATTTCCATCAGACGTGCGATTCTGTGAAAATCCGGATCCGAATTTGAGTGTAGAAATTCTATTGATTCCATTTTTTGTATAAAAATACAAAACGAAATTTTTCATTTAATTTTCTTTTAATATGAATCATTTCGGTTTTCTTTCATTGCAACCTAATATTCAACTTAAGTTTGGAATAGAAAAAAATCTTAAAGTGCTCCTTATGATTTTACCGAGTTGCTTCATTGTAACTGGTACGGTTGGACCACTATGTACACGGACGCCTCTAGGCTTTCCGTCAACGGTCATATTGGTGCTGCAGTGTGGTTCCCAAAATTAGTTATGTACATACTTGAATTATCGTTAGTTTTGTTTAAGCAGTCCAAGTGTCCAAGATAGATGACGATAAGGAAGATCAAACATGGCCTCCGTGCGACGTCATTGTACTTATTAAAAAAATATATAGTAATACAATATGGATATCAAACTAAAAGGCTTACCACAAGGATTTCAAAAGATATAATCATGATTATCATTATCGTAATACTAATGAAAAATTTACTTTTAATTTACTTTAATTAGTATTATTTGTCTAACTGATACGACATAAATAAAATAATTTTAATTTAAGTTACAACCTTTTCACTTGATTTTCTATTACTTATTTTTCAGGCAGCCGAGTTTTTTTTTATCTTTAAATCACAAATGTAAGCAGTCTTCGACATTTTCACTTATACTCAATAAAACAATCGAACCCAAAATTCATTATCAGCTGTTAGAGCGCTCGCCCGTATTGAGAGAGATCGTGGGTTTGAATCCCATCTCACAGTACCAAGGACAAAGCGGATTTAAAGCATTTTTTTATTAATAATATTTTCCAGTATAGCATCGTGAATGTAAAATAGATCAAAATATAATGATAAAAAAACCACATTTAAGAAAAAAAAAATGCGCCTTAAGGATACTTAATATAGTTGAGGTGTCTATTTAATTAGGTATAATAAGGTAGATTCTTCCATTGAATTTATGTGTGTTTATATCACAACAGGCATGGTATTTTATTATTTATGTAATGAACTTTATCTTAACTTATTTTGTCATTTTGTAAACGTAACTTAAAAGAAAGAAACGCTTTACTACTAAATTATAAATTATTAGTATAATCATTAGACTGCAAATGGCAACGATTAAATAATTATAATTACAAGCGTGTATCTGTAATAGTTATAATTGAGTAGTATTCATAATTCCACATCTTATAAGTAGGTAAGAAATGTTTATATGGGTATAGCATTATCGAGAGAGTTAACAAAAAATATTCAGATAGGTTTAACTAGATTATAGGGGGAGTCCGGAGACTTGCCCAGATGGGAGAACCACTTCTCAAAATTCAACGTAAATTGCAAGCTAATGAAACATTAACACAGTCGTAGATCATGTATGGAAGACCAATAATGTATGTGTCACTATTGCACAAAATGCCTGGTTTGTTTAGCTTTTAAGTTGCGAAAAGTGTTTTGGTCACTACAAAATAAATGTTAAATAATTAGTTGTTTTGAGATACTGGCCGTGTTTATCGATGTAAGTATTGTCTATTATTTTTATCGTGTTTGCTGATTATTCTAGTTTGAAGTATGTTATTTTTTTTTAACAGTAATTGAAAATCAAAATCAAAATTATTTATTCAGTCTAGGCTGTTACAAGCACTTGTGAAAGTCCAGAGCTACGCCATCGGTTCGTAAATATACGGCGGGAGACATTGAATACCTTTTCTGCAATGAAAATTTTATGTCGAAGTGATGTATGCGGGACAGTTGAACCACTGTTCTTGTTGAAGACATCAGTGGTTAATTATACCATCTGTGGTGATGATTCTTCTGCCATTATACTACTTGCACTCAATTCAATATTATAAATGTTAATAAAACAAGTGAACAGAAGGCAAATAACATTGAGAATAGTTTTTATAATTTTTGAGAATAACGATAAGTATCAATTCCAAATAATAAATATATGAAAGCAAAACTACGCAAAAGACTCTAATAGAAAGATGATACTAAAAAAATAAACAGAAATTACTAAAACCCCTGATAATGAGTTTCCTCAGACTTTTGATCATATGTCCCTCATAGTGGGAGAGTTGATCCATTTCCCATTTTTACTTCAAATCGACTTAGCAATTTACAGTATTGAAATATTTTAAAAGTAATGATGCAAAAACAAGTCTATATTACACATGAATTAAAATTATAATCTAGTCTCTACGACAAATCTATACGAAGATATGATAATTCAAATAAAAAGAGGTTCAAGTCGCCCGGACTTTCCTATATGAAATTATAAGTTTTTTATATCGATTTTTTTTAATGTTTACTACTTACTATCTGCTATATCGTGTAACAAAACTTATCGAATTCTAAATAAATTACACCAAAACTCGCAACAATCAAAACACAAGTGTATCACGACATAATTAGCCACGAAGACACGGCAAATGTCTTCGTCGCAGATTGAATTCAATACGCCGAATAAAACCAACCAATCAGAGCGCGAGAACGCTCGAATGCTATTTCGGTTTCGATCGTAGTTTCGGCAGGTTTGCCACCGAAACCGAAACCCATTTTTTTGCCGAAACTCGACCTAATATGATCTCTATTCACATATAATGTGATCTCTATTCACTACAATTTAAGGATTCATAAATATATCTACAAATTGCACCCTCTGCACGTATAACATATCTCGTTTATGATATCTACATATTACAATACATACTGTGTATAAAATTTTGGTCCCGATAGTGAATTATCTTTTATCGATAACACGAATTTTAGCCATATCGAATACATTCTGAGCCGTAAGCAGACATGTGGACATATATATCTACATTTACATTCGTTTATTGCTGTGAGTATTATTTATGGATGTCAAAATTTTATAAAATATTAACATTTATTAATTATTTTTAATCAAGCATACAAGAGAGTGTTTTCCTGGCAAATGTTTTCTGTCAAAATCATTAGTGATCTTGATTTTTATTAAATGACCTATTTTCCTTTGTGCAGAAAATTAAGAGTTCAACCTTAGCACCCTCCCAATTCGTAAATATGGCAACGAACCCCCTTAAACTTCTAGTATGCCTACTTCTAGTATGTATATGTTTTTTATTTTATTTTCAAGACAGTTTCTTTTGTCGTGTATTGTGAGTTTTCTAGTTTTTCGCCTAAATAAAAAACAGGAGTAAATGATAGCTAAAGAAAGAAATTTTTATATATGAAGAAAAGACGAGATTTGTGAAAATATTGTTTATTTCTATAATCTAGGATCGGTAAATTTAAGACGCAGGACTCATAGGTCCGGATAATTATTATGTATTATCTAAATCTCGATTAAGTTAATCATGGAACAGAATTACATTGATAATCGCTACTTAACCGATTTTATAAAACATAAAGGTAGGTTTGTGTCTTAAAAATTGTTTTTCAATATGCAACAGTCCGATAATTCTTTGATTTATCATTTGTTTTACCTACAAGTTTAAGCTCATATCCTCTTTGTGTTTTTAGACTACGAATCATATTCATAAAATTATATACTTGGAAGATAAAATGTTTTTGGCTTAAAAGATATAATTTATGGATATCTTTTAATAGAATAAAAGATATAATCTTTGAAACTATTAATAGTAATCAGTAAATATTTATTCAGCCATCTTTAAGACTTCGTTTGTTTATTGTTTTCAAATTAAATAAAGTTTGGAATGTATCTGTTTGAATTTTGGATAAAAAGTATACTGCATTAGGATTTAAAGATACACCACCTATCAAAAATCGGTTGGTAATGATCTTTAAAAGTAATTTCGTCTACTTGTATATTTTTTGCCTACGTTACATTGTTGATCGAAGACTACGGGGTTATTTTTCTTCAAGTATGACATGAATAAATTCCATAGTTTAAGGGACGCAACTATTATGAAAACATGGCGTTTCGAAATGATGGCTGTTCCTGTCCAAATCTTGTGGTCTAATTATCTAATTTTGACATCTACCGCAATCCTGTTCAAAGGGGCTGTCCATTAATCACGTGAGGCTCGAAAGGGGGGGGAGGGGTCCATAAAAAAGTCACGAAATATCACAAGGGGGGAGGGGGGGTGAAGTAACATATCACGTGTATTTATTTTTTCGACAAACGCGCGATACTCAACCGAAAAGCGGCGTAAATAAGTGTAATAAAATTATTTTTTCGTCAAACGTTCATTAAATAAAAATATTCATAAGGTTTTTCGCATTCCTTTCATTATTTTTGTCAATCAAAAACAACCTGCAAGTCCTGTAATCTTTCTGTCTACCTCTAGACATTATTGTACTCTTTAATTGTCTATAATACAATTAGAAAATTAAGATTCATTGTAAGTACAAAAATACACGTGATATATGGGGAGGGGGAGGGGGGGTAGCCTTAAACCTCACCATGTATCACTATGGGGAAGGGGAGGTTTAAAAATGCCAAAAAACACATCACGTGATTAATAGACAGCCCCAAAGGTATAATGCTTGTAATAGTGATTTATGGAATTATATGGCTTTTCAAGTCGTGATCGTTTCAAAACGAATGATAATTTCCATCATAATCAAGAAACGTATTAAAAAGTTTGTAACATAAACTCAAAAAAAAGTATATATATTGCGATATTGTGCATTCAATATCTGTCAAAGAAACATCGCGTTCGTAATCCCTATCACATGTCAAGTAGTTGTTGTGAAGTTCGTGAATATCTTTCAAATGCCAAATTGGCATTTGCCGATAGATTTCAATGTTGGACAATTAGGCCCCTGATAGTTATCTGCAACATTATGAGTTTTTACAATTGTTAGATATCTATACTAATCATAACAACGGCTGTTGGCTGATAACATATAAGCATGTATGAATCATCATATATCTACAATAAATTCCCCGAGTACAGGTGCAATTCTAGGAAATGGTAAAAAATATATTTATTAAAATAAGACTGCAGTAAAATTATGAGATATTTAAATGATATGTTTATACTTAGTTACAAAACATTTTTAATTCTTTTTTGATAAAGTATTAGCAAAAAATACTTTAAAATATCAACGCGTTATTAAAACGACAAATTCTAGGTTCGATGCACACATCATCACGTCATGTTACCAAAATAAATCAAAATTCCGCAATTTGATTTTCACTCGACTCTCAATGAATTAAAATCCAGTGAAATTTAACAGATTTATATGAATAACCTGTCGTGCTGTTGAGTGTGACTATTTTTATAAAATGGCATCTTTATAAATCTATATTTATTTATTATTACATACTATAGTATTTCAAGCAGTATGCTCGGCGGCGCCGCAGTTAGAGACGGCGGTGAGCAACAACACGCGTATCATTGGAGGCACCCCTACCACCATAGAGAAATACCCATATGCTGTACAGGTAATAGGTATATCAGAGTGAACTGGTCCATTAAAGTACTAACCCTTTAATGAAGAAGTATTTAAAAAACACATTAGTTCCCGATATCAAACTAGATGTCGCTACGGTACTTTCTTGATTTCTCCATGATAACCTTTCCGGTTTTCCTTCATGCATAAAAGTAAATTAGTTTTCAAAACTCAATAAACAACTCATATTCTATTTGTATTGATATCTAAGTTTTCACCATTTAGGAAGATTAAAAACATTATTCCTTCATTCACAAAACTATTCACCTACTACATGAAATGGTGGAACTTATTGATTAGATAGCGATACTTTTTATTCCGCTACCGATAGCCTAATTGTCTTCTTTCAAAATCTATCACAAGCCTTTCAAAAGTTTAGCGATTGTGAAAGAGATTAATGCGATTTCTTCCTCAAAATACTTTCTCATTGTTTTTGGCAGGTAAATCAGAATAACATGTTGATCTGCGGCGGGACTTTGGTCAGTATACGCTGCGTTTTGTCGGCGGCTCACTGCTTCGTAGACAGGTGAGTTCAATTGTAATCAATCACATGAAAAAAAAAACGGAATTACACCTACTTAATTTTTGTACATGTATCATTTCGTATTATATGCATAGTCTCTATGACAAATTGATGGGTCCTACGTAAACTTTCGTAAGCGGAAATGTCGAATTTTATAGTAGAGCACTTTTAAGTTTTTATAATACATTTTTAGCTATAAATTTTACTCTCATCCAATTTTTGTCAGCTACTTTGCAAAGATCATCTTTCCATCTAATCTGAAGGCGTACCACACTGCGTTTGTCGATCCGATAAACAAATACACTCTAAAATTTGTTTATCCTATCAATTGTCGATTCTCCGGCTAACGTGACCCGCTCATTGCCATTTCAACTTGCTAATCCGATGGGCTACATCTATTACTCTTGTCCTATGACGAATCACCTCATTTCGGATACGTGCCTTCAAAGATTTTTTTCATTTTATGGACAAGTTCCAATGTCAGCGTCCACATTTCGGCTCCATGTGTCATAACAAGTAGGACACACTGATTGAAGGCTTTCCTCTTTATGCTTTTTGGGATAGACGACGCGAAAACTTGACATAGTTTACCAAAAGCTGCTCAAACCAACTGGGTTCTTCTATCAGTCTCCATTTCGAAATTGTTTTTGCCCAACTGCATTTTTGCCCAAGGTAAACATACTCTTGAACAACTTCTAGAACATTGCCTTGTAGTATAATCGGTCTTAACATGGGAGTTGGACATGACTTTCCTTTTGACCAAGTTCATCCGAAGTCGATGCGTAGAGAAGAAGGCTAGGTAGTTCTTTAGACGGGTTTTGTCTTCTTTTTTAAAGAACAATGTGACGACGCTCCTGCTTCATGCCTCTGCCCTTCGAAAAGAATGACATTAAAGGTTTTTTGGAGTTCCTTTCGTCCAAGCTGACTTCTGGCAAGTCCTTTGTAAAGTGCCGAGTTAGTATGTATCTTCTATCGTTTTATTATTAAACCAAAATAATAACACAATATTTACGCCCTCGTGTGTTATTAAGAGAAGAAAACTATTTGAATATAATTAAATAAATACTTACATTACTTATGCTTTATTTAATTTATATTATGTTCAAAAACTATTGTTTCTTATTATTAGATAGAAAAAAACAGATTAAAGAAAAGGCGAAAGTGCAAAACGCCTTTTAATTTGTTTTTAATAGGATTTTATTGAAAACACTACAAATCCCTAGTTATCAAACTTAATTATAAATAATAACAAACTAAAATTTAAACAGTAAACCACGAATACAAAAAAAATATGTCATCTTACCTCGACATTCAGTTTGATCATTTTCGTGTTCTGTACTAAGATCATATTACCTACCATAATTTAGATCTTCGCGAATAATTGAGTTAGTCATATCACTATCGCTGATTTTTTATATGATCCATTGTTACAAAATCTCGTACGTATTATTTACAAAATTTAAATATATGCACAAACACAGCTACTTTGAGGTGAAATCGTTGAAGAGTGAATAAACCAACCGAAGTGCCTCTACCATAAGCATCAATGGATGCCCTTAGCACAGCGTAATTTTTTCTGTTTGCCGCCGTAAATAATGCCATTTCAGCACGTTAACAAATAACGCATATACGCCTTTGCACCTAATTCTTAAAATTGGAAATACCTATCAAAATAATATTTTATAATTTATATGATAAAATAGAGTATAACGAACACATTGCACATATTAATATAAAAAGTCCTAAGCGGCACTACGAAATAGAGTAAGGTATCAATGAATTAAATGGGTTGTGAGCGTTGATTTAAACCTCTATTTGTTGGAATTATAGTTCAAAATCAACTGTAGTCATATGATCAGTTGTGGTATTTAAAACAAAGCGAATTGCTAAAATATTGTTTAAAATTGGCTTAAAAGTAAAACCTACGAAAAGACCGCGGACTCAATGAAAGTGACGAAATAAGTAATTATAAAATATCTTTAGTTTATCATAATAAGTAATTTAAGTAGGTAGTCTAGCATGTGCCACAATGACACTGAAATTGATTGATTAATATAATATACGATTTTATTTTAATTGTAACAGGAACTGATTCCTAAGAAACAGGTAAAAATAATTTACTTAGTTTAGGTATCATTATACTGATCTACATTACTGATCTACGTTGATACCTTCCTGGTTATAACACGCTATGACTCATACATAATAACCGAAAATCTACTGTATGTATGTATCATCAGTATTAATGAGCAAGATAATTTTTTGTAAAAAAATGATGTTTAAAGTCTATGTATATAGCTTAAGATTTATTCTAAAAAATAAACTATTCTTATTCTTAATAAAATATATGATCACGAATAAAATATAAAAATACTTTCTTATTCGAAGCCGCGGGAAAACAGCTAGTATTTAATAATGGACAGCTTCAAGTTAGGTTGACAAACAAACAAATGCACGAGCATGTGCTAGCTTGTTTTTAAACTTTATAACTATCGGGTTGGCACAAAAGTAATGAGACACTTGGTTTAAGCTTTTACTTTTTTATTATTATTACAATAAAAAAAGTTTAGTCAATGATGTAATTACCATTAGTATCTAAGACTTCTTGCCAACGATCCGGCAAAGTTTGGATGCCTTTTGCCCAGAACTCTGATGGCTGTGCCTCGAAAAAGTTGTTCAACTCCGCCTCTACGTCAGAGAAATCATTAAATTGTTTACCCCGCAAATGCTATTTCAGGGCTCTAAACAAATGATAGTCTGATGGGGCGAGGTCTGGGGAATAAGGTGGGTGGGGTATCGTCTCCCAGCCCAATTCTCCAACTGCCGGCGAACCACAGATGCGACGTGAGGTCGAGCGTTATCGTGCAGTAAAACTACATTGACTCGTCTTCGTCGTTTTTTCTTGATAGCGGCAGATAATTTGGTAAGCTGGGTTGAATATTTGTCAGCGTTTATAGTTTCATTGTGTAATAGCTCATAAAACAGTATGCCTTGCGCATCCCAGAAACAGCAAAGCAGAATTTTTCGGCGGTTCTTTTGACTCGGCTTCGGTTGAGTTGGTGGCGTTTCTTCTCGAGGCAGCCAAAAAGCACGACGTGTATCGTTCTTGTAATAAATCCATGATTCATCTCCAGTAACCAGATCTGACAAAAACTCTTTACGTCGGGGTCGCAGCAAAAGTGACTGACAGATAGCGACACGGACTGCACGACTGGCGTCTGTAAGGATGTGCGGTACCCACCGAGCCAAAACTTTTCGATAACCAAGCTCATGCAGATGGTGTTCCACGGCGTGGTGACTGCATTTAAGTGCTTCCGCTAATTCACGAGTGGTAGCATCCAGATTCAACTGCAGTTCGCGGCGCAAATCGTCATCATTCACTGCGGGTGGTCGCCCTGAGCGTGGCTGACTTTCAAGGCTCTTGTCTTGTACATCTCTTGGCTTGTACTTACAGCGCCTAATGCATTGTTGATATTGTCAGCCGCAGGCCGCGCACTGTGGCGTAACAAGTACTCGTATAAATATAGTGTTCGAACTTGTCGCTCGTCCATTTTTCTTCAAACTGACTAAACAAATCGCGAGCGCGGCTTTATATACCCTACACCAGAAGTACCTAGAATGTTCTACAACATTCTAGAATATTATCGAAAAAATTGATTTTAAAAAGGAAATGTTATAGATTTTTCTAGTGTGTCTCATTACTTTTGTGCCAACCCAATACATCTGGCCTCGCTCGATCTTGCCTTCAACCACAGAACGAGGAAATAAGGTTCTGTGTAAACATCAGCGTTAAAATGTGTCGATAGTCGCTGATGCGGACGCTGATTGATGCTTATGCTGACGGTGATGTGCGCAACAACCCCGGTGTATATCACGTATAATCTGGTACCTATAATACCTTCTAATAATCCAGAGAAATGTAATTTTAATTCAAAATCATTTATTCAGTCTAGTCAAAAACTATGCCATATGGTTCGCAAAACTACGGCGTGAGACCTTGTACTGAGAAGAACCGGCAAGAAACTCAGCAAGGCTTACTTTTTTCTCCCTGTTTTATTTCATACAGAGAAGTCTTATTGGTCTTATCACTTTCCATTACAATATCAGAAATAACAATAATCTGATTTCCGTTTACTGATTAATATGTCGGAAATATGGTATACTAATGGTAACAGTATACCAAAACTTTGGTAAAAGTCTTTTGTCATCGGTTATCGTACCCATGTGCCGAGATACATTAGAAATTATAACCACTGTATTAATCTGTGTCCCCAGTGCTGAGCACTGGACATCTAAATGAATGGAATCGAAAAGGAAAATTAGCGTTACCCACCACGTGGGCCTATTGCCTATTGATGGATGCTAACGACTGCAGATGTAACCGGGACCAACGTCCTGACGTGTCTTCCGAAGCACGGGGATCTCGTGATAATAAATTTTTGGTCACCCATCTTATGATCGGTTAATAAGAAAACTGCTTACCTTCCTGCTAACTGCTTAAATTAAAATTAGTCGTCAAAAATAGCTAAAGTTATTATATGATAGCGTCGGTTTTTCGGACAATCATCAAAGGAAGTCATGATTGTGTGCGCGTCCACACCACAATATCGACGATCACTCAGTTCGTATTTATTTATGATATGGTGAGGACTGTTTTCTCTGTAATCAGTGCTTAATGTCGTAGCCGAAGAAGACCTATAATCAGGGGCGTAGCTACCGCCGTATCAATTATATGGGGCTCCCGGGCGAGAGGGGCCCCCAATGTGCGTAAGCAAAAATTAATAACAAGTAAAGCATGCGTTTCTCCGACTCCGGGATTTCTCCGTTTAAGTCACTACAACGGGAGAATCTCACAATAATCGATGAACATACGATTAAAATTAGCACAGTTTAAAATAATAATTATTATCATTTCATCAAACATCTATTTATTTTCCATTTGGGCGTAATCGTTACCCTTCTTCACAAGGGCCCTCAAACAAATTATTATACGGGGCCCCGCCAAGGCACATTACGCCACTGCCTATAATTATCTAATTATGTTTATAGTATTATACTAAAAGGACGCTCCACAAGGACAATTTAGATTATTGTTTCGGCGTCCATATAGTTCAGATGGCAATTAACAAATCTGTATTCTGTACCGTTCATCTTGTTTGACTGCAGGAACAACCCCAGGCCCAATCCGTCTGTTTACTCGGCTCGTGTAGGATCCTCTACGCTTAACTCCGGTAAGCAATTCAAAATTCAATTAACAGGATGTTACAAGCATTTGTGAAAATAGAATGCTATGTCATGATTCATTATGCTACGGTACGTGAACTTACGGCAAGAGTACTAATAAGAACCGCCAAAAAATTCTGCAAGGGCTGTTTTGCTCTTGTTTATTTCGTTCAGTACAGAATGTAATTAAAAAATGACTATTAGATAATGCCTAATAACAATCACAGATAATACTTTCGTTAATTAATTAATTGTATAATGTCAACAATATTCTTTGATGATTAAATTAATAGTCAAAGTGCTTAATAAAAGAATGACACAAGCATGCCGCATTTTGGACTCATCAGCCAGCTATCGTTTAACCATAGTGGAATGTAACGATCGGTAGCACACGGCATTTTCGAAGAATTTCTTTACGTAAGAGCAAATTATATTTATTATTTTAAAATCAATGGCATTATTGTGTCAATGACGTTTTGTCTTTATTTCGATTTTATTTTTAAAACTCAATTAAATGTTATATGTAACCAAAGAAAAGCACCTGAAGTTTCTGTTCATATTAATTATTGTTACTCATAGGTACAGTAATGCAGCGTGACTGTGGTCAAGACGTCAAGGGATCATATGTTATATACCTGTATCATACATTGAGTTTAATCTGAATCTTTCCATCGTGTAAGCCTGTTCTTGAATATATCGTTTCTTTTAAAATAAAGATTGATAACGGTATTGCTAGTCCGTGGTTCTATTTGTTCAGTTTCCGCTTATGAGGTCGTTGAAAATTACAGAAAAAACTGTCATTTTACTACCTAGCTACGGAGCTAGCTACGGCAATAAATGAGATCGTTCACTAATTTTGACAATGAATAATTCAATGTTCTCGACATAATTTTATCATTTCTTGATTAAATATTTCAGTTTTCCACATAGCAATCAATATAACAATGTTGTCATTAATTAAATATGTAAAAATGAAACAGGAAATTATAAAATGCCTAATATAAACATATTGTTGAAATCGATAAGATGTTCTTTCTTATAACTCTGGCTAGTCACAACTAGAAAGTTAGGCGTTTGGCTCTACCCAAAATGAAGTTTTCAATATTGTGTCGTGTCTGAATTTTGTTATGCTTTTAATATTTGATAGTTTCTTGTTTTTGTGTAGGCGGAAGCGTCCATCAGGTAAACGCAATAGTTATCCATGGGGGATATAATATGGTAACACAAGACAGTGACATAGCAGTGATGGCGCTAAGAAATAACGTTACCCTCAGCAGCACAGTGGCGCTCGCCAGGCGGCCGCTGCAAGGCGCTCTAGTGCCGAATAACGCCACGCTAATACACATTGGATGGGGGGTCACGAGCGTAATTATACTATACTACTATACTATACATAAACTTGCTACTAGCTAAATCCAGAGGTTTAATCCGCCGTAACTCTGCGCCTAAGGGCCGTCACGTTTTTTACGAGTCAAAATATCAGACATAGACATGTTTTTTATAAAATATTATTCAAGCGAGATATCTCAAGCAAGTTCCACAAGTCGCAATGTCTGAGATTTGGGGATTCTACTTAGAAATATGAGCATTATGTTATATTTAATTGTTTCAGCTACTCGACTAATTAAAATTCCAAGCGATGTATGAAATATTTTTAAGATGAATGTTCCGACTTTTTTAATTTATTTATAGGAAGCGAGGAGCTGGATGGATGGATGTAACCAATAATGTATATTTTCAGCTTCTTCGTTCTTCGGAAGGTTAAAACGTTGGTCCCGGCGGCATCTGCACTCGTTAATGCCCACCGATCCGTTTTGGGCCTGTGTGGATTATGCTCGATTATTACTATTCGATTCCATAGCAATAATCGGAAGGCCTGTGCCCCAGCCGATAAAGATGATTTGGCAGTTAATTTAATAATATGTACTTAGATGGGTGGCTCTCTAGCGCCGGTGCTTAACGAGGTGACAGTCCAGAAGGTGAACCACACCACGTGCGCTAGTCTGTATGCGATGTTATCGCTCACCGTCAGCACCAACATGATCTGTGCCGGTCGAGTCGGTGGAGGTATGGACCTCATATTTCTTGATATTTACAGATATCAAGTATTAATAATTATATAATAATTAGTTTTTTATATAATTTTACATGGTTTGAGAAAATTGATCTCCAAAACTATGAAGTTTAAAATTTTGAAAAAAAAACATCCATATAAAGATTTCAGGTAAGTATTTTATTTTTATACAATTGAATATTTGTTTTCGGAGCGCATTGATGCAATATTTGAACAGGAATTATGACTAATTTTTATTTGTCCGTCTGTCTGATAGATTATTTAAGAATATTAAACACGAGTTTTTTTTTTTTATTTTTGCATCTATAATTAATTATTAAAAAATTATATTAAAAATATTTTTGAATCTATAAATTAATCAGTGATACATCGACTTGAAATGTCGTACTGTATGACGTCACGCCTTTGTACATTTAACTTCAAATTTGCGATTATAGGTGCGGATGCGTGCCAGGGCGATAGTGGGGGTCCGCTCATTGATTCGAATGGTCTGGTGGTGGGGGTCACATCATGGGGGCATGACTGCGGTCACCCGATATTCCCCGGCGTCAGCGCGCGAGTCTCTAACTTCTCGAACTGGATCGACTCACAGGTCAGATTAATAGACTTCTTAACGAAAGTAATCTCAATGAAAAATCGGTGATGTGTATGCAAAATAGTTAGTCTAGTGTTAACCAGCCGAGTAGCTCGCACGCCGGTTTCGATGTGCCGCGATATAAGAAGTTCGATTCAGAACTGTGCGATATGAATAGGGCGGTGAATGTCAAATTAAAATTCTAAACACCGTTAGCCTATAATATTACTAGAAAAATTATAATCTTCTTTTCTATTCTATTTATGATACTCTAAACAAAGTTGCAGCACCTAAAGGTAAAACTAACCTAAAAAAACGTATCTAACGGAAATATTATACACCAAAATGATGTTTATAATTTATCATATACACGGATAGGCAATTACACATACATTATCATTTTGGAATCTAATCTGACAATAATGCACTTACAGTTGTAAGGTACTTATCAGGGAGTGATTGCGTCAAATATTATCTAGAATGTCATATAAAGTACACACATCAGCACATTTACAACGTTCATATGAAATTTTCGCAATCAATTTTAAATTCTAATGAAAATACATGAAGGTTTAAAATCAAAGGAAGAAATTAAGGAGCAAAATAATATGATGACTATGAAAAATTCTGATATTTTAGTATAATCTGACGTGCTTCTGACTATACATTGTCAAAGGGTAAAGCACAATTTGATAAAAAATAATAACCTGTATTATCGTTCTGCTCCGAAGTTCTTGGATCTTTGTCAATTCATACCATACTGGACCTCGATTGTGTATAGTAAGGTACAAATGATCCGACTCATTGACGTACCTGTACGCAACATTGTGACCAATCATAATGGTTAAAGCATCGCACCATCAGGCGATCGACCAATATCCACACGCTTGACTCATGCTGAGTGTGAGTGAGATGCATACCTAATGCATTGTATTTTACACCTAATAATTATAAGGACAAGATTCCAGTTAAAAGTTACTCTACCAGTTTTCAAACAAAAGAGTGTTAAATATTCAATGTAGCTTACTTATATAACATATTTTAAACCTTTAAGTGTTAGTTGATCATTATGATCAAAATTGATCATAAAAAAATTATGATCAAAATTGATCATATTTTTTTTTATTAAACTGATATGTTACCTTGTGTACACACAGCTACAGATCGGATTACCCCAATATGTTATTTTTTTCCAGTTGATTATAATCTCTAACGAAAAAACATTAAGGTTTAAATTCAAGTAGTTCCTCTACTTTGACAGATTTGTATAGCTGTGCTGTTGACTGTACCCATATAATTCGTTACAGATCGCGAAATATAACGCCAGTCCCGCATTGAGTGCTGTCAATGTGCTGGTTCTTATGGCGTCCCTCTTGACATCCATCGCTGTACTAAAATAAGGCTCACTTACTATCGACAGTACGTGTAATAAGTGCTCAACTTTTAGTCAATAAAGTTATTTATTTTTGTAAAAAATATTGTTTTCATTTAAAATTTCTGCAATGGATTTTGAAATAGAGTCGGGAAATTTGACAGTTTTGTAAAGACTGACGTCCATTTGACAGAACTAGCCCTGAGACTCTGTAAAAATCCGAACCCGAATTCGAATTCACTCAGGTGTCCGAATACGGCAACTTGAAGCCACTTTCCGATAATGCTCAGTGGAAGGTTAGCCACGTTAGATTTAAACCTTTTTTATAATTGTCATAAACCCTTCTTGGCAGCTGAATAGACATTTGTAGTAAATAAAAAGAAACGAATTGTTTAGATATCACATATGAATATTTTATTTACGAGTAATAGTAATGATATAGTATATATTACACGGTACGTAATAAATATAAGGTACATGGTGAATCGCTACACATGTCATAACTGCACCGGCTGTAGCGACAACAGCACCACCTGCCGGCACCACACTGGAAACAACATCGTTCAAATATATTTTTGGTACTTGTAGCATAAATACTAGGATTGCATCCGATTCATAGCTATCGGCCATTTTTTGAGTTTTCCGATATATCGGAAACAGCGATATAAAGTTGCCGTAAAATCAATATATTTTCAATTTTGAGCGCTATAGATAACCAATGCGAACACGCATTTGTCGTTTTTCTTTGTCGCGCGAACGATAATTTGTCGTTTTGCTTTGACTTTCCAGTTCATTTAAGGAGTTGGCCATTGGTGTGTTATAATTTTTTCAATGCAGTTGCTCATAAAGCGCTATTTTTTTAATCCATTGTAAACACCGAATGTGAGTCTTTAAAAACGTGTTAAATAAAAACGTTCTGAAATCCTTTACTGCACACGTGCTTAAAAGTATTTTTTTTTTTTTGACGTGGATACGTCTATGTTTTCGTTCTACAGGGGGGTCATTCTGTGAGCAGGAGTATATGCACTAACGCCATCTATTGGCGTATAAGTGAACTATGCTTGCTCTGCAGGGGGAGGGGCATTCTGTCAGCAGGAGTATATGCACTAACGCCATCTGTTGGCGCTAGTGAATACTTTTTCATTCAACAAATGAACGCAACGAATATTTATTTATTTAGTGTTTAGTGTCTTCAATTTGTTTATTTATTTTTTTTATCAATTACTTATATATCCATTCATACATAGACGTATCCACGCATAAGTATGGCTGTATCAATGATACAGCCAACCAGGGATTTTTTTTTTTTTTTGGCTGAGCACAAAAGAATTTTAAAAAAAAATTGGTGAAAATATGTCAAACTTGAGAGGCAAAAGTATTTCAAGGAGCCTAGAACGAATATTTTCAAATAAAAATGTATGACACGAAAACATGTTCAAATATCACGTTTAATTTTAACAAATAATTTTTACCTTTAATACATACTTAGTTTTATTAATCTATATATTTGTTTTATTTCCTCGCAAAAAGCATTGAAAAATGTTGTAAGAAACTTGAGCGTAAAAGGTTTATCGAATTCGTGCCAATGAAAACCAATTTGGCCCTTATTCGTAAAACCTTATATTCCGCACTCGTATCTTAAATAACTATGAATTGTGGTCATAATTATGATTTTTTAGTTTTTCCCAGGGTTTGCTAATAAATATTAACGGATAAATATAGACGTATATCAATTGATATTTATAGTTTATTATAGAGTATCGAGTCTCAACTAGAAAATTAACCAACCTGATGAAAACATTGGCCTGAAGTAACAATGTCACTTAGGAATTTCGGAATTTTAAACACATAATATTAAACAAATTCTTTCATATAAATGGATACATATATCGGATGAATATCAAATGTCGGATTTTTCAAACCGTGGTTTTCACACCTTTCGAGCTTTATTTGAATCTTCACTGTCCGTATCGGTATCATATCGGCCGAAGTGCGTCTCTAACAAATACTCAAAGAAAGAATAATAATGTATAAGACTTTTCAACTGAATATTGTTCATGTCGGAAGTGATGTATCATTGCTCAATTCAAAATCAAGGTTTAACATATTTAACTCCATTAATCTACTGTTTAACTAATCGCTATCGGTTCCCATTTCGTGCTTTAAACTCAGAACATAGTTGTTTGGTTCAACTTTAGAACATTTACCAATCTAAGTTTCGGTAAATATCAAATCAAATCAAAATTGTTTATTCAGTTTAGGCTTTTACAGAGCACTTGTGAAAGTCGAAAATTACGCCAACGGTTCGCAAAACTATGGCGGGAGAACCTGTACTGAGAAGAACCGGCAAGAAACTCAGCAAGGGCTGTTTTCTTCTCCCTGTCTTATTTCACACAGAGTAGTCTTATTGAAAAGTGACTTCATTAAAATATGAAGTCACTTTCTATTGTAATATTAGTAAAAATATCAAACACCATACCTTTTTGTCATTTAGATATTCTTTAATGATATAATATCCTTTACTTTGTAGACAATTTTTAAGACGACTTTTAAAATGATTTATTGGCAAATCTAATACATCACTGGGGATCTTGTTAAAGTACTGTATACCTTGACCCACGAAAGAACCTAATACCTTCTGTAAACTGTAAGAAGGCATTACTAGCTTGTTTTTATTTCTAGTATTAAGTTTGTGTACCTACATCACTATGTTTGGTATACACATTAATATTGTTCCGGACAAAAAGTATACAACTATATATAAATTAAGATGCAACCCTCAATATTTCAATTTCTCTCTAAGAGATATTCGCGAGCCCAACTGATCGATAGCAATGATAAATTTTACATCGCTTTTACTGCTTATATACCTTTCTCTGTGAGCGTGTCGTGTATGACGACGTCGGCCCGGAGCCCCCGCCCGTCGTGCAGCGTGGCGGGGCGAGGCGCGGGGGCGGGGCCCGCGGGGGGTGGCAGCAGCGCCCCCTCCCGCCACGCCCCCGCCCCCGGCCCCGCGCCGCCCCCCACCCCGCGCCACTTGCACAGCTCCTCCACCGCACTCGCCACCTCCATACCCTGCAATCATTGACACATTCAAACTCTTTTTGACAACCGTCAAAGACCTCGAAAACTCTTTCAAAAAATTGCCACAATATCACACGATAATTGGACTACTATTTATTTTCTCTTTGAAGATTGAAAAAAAAATTGTGTACGAAAACTGTAAATCGGATCTTATTAATCTTAAATGATATGATAAATAATGGCAACCTTTTACGACCGTTACTTTTTATAAAAACCCTATTATTTGCGGAGGTCTATGACAAAGATTAGTCGACAGACTTGTAGTTTGTTAATGACCTATTAAAATAAGTATAAAAACATTAATAATATTTATTAGATAAAACATTGTGTACTTTTAAATAAAAAAAATGCCCAAATGAGAGTCGGACACACTCATGATGGGCAAAAATTTACTTTTATTTATAATTTACGTATAAAAATTGTAAAGCTTTTTCAGAGTCTGACAGACACGTTGAATGTAACATACCTGGGGCGGCGGGCTGGGCGGGCTGGGCGGGCTGGGCGGGCCGGGCGTGGCGGGCGCGTAGGGCGCGAAGGCGGGGTCGAGGTGCAGCGGCAGGTGGCGGTCCAGCACCGTGCACGTGAGCGCGCGGCTGCCGTCCACCACCAGGAAGCTCTGCGAGCTGCTCTCCTCCATACTGTCGCGGCACTGTCTCGGCACTGGATCGCTCTACATCGACACATTACATTTAGTATGATTTAACAGTTTTCCTTAGCCTTCGACTGCGTAATTTGTACCCTATGTCACCCGCGTATGTTGTAACTTTCCGCAGAGGTGAAAGAATTTATAAATTCGATCCAGTAGTTTGTTTCGAAGCCTTTTCAATGCAAATAAATAATAGAAATTTATTAAACGTTCGTTTACAAATCATACGTACACCGAATTTAGATATATTTTTTTCCTGGACGTAAAGGTTGCCTGTGCATTTTAATCGATCGTATCCATTTGTTTTGTTTGTATTGGTGGTGTACGATAAAGCATATTTTACACACAGATAAAGTTTATTTTAGTCGTAACCTGTTAATATAGACGATCTATCACATAAAATAAATATCTTCTCAGTCGAAGCTCCATAAAAACCGTCGTTAGTGTTTTTTTTTTATTTCGGTCTCATATATAGGGTAGCTCGAAAATATTTAAAATCCGGTGTGGTCAACAATCACATATATATTAACTTTTACGTTATATACGTGTTAAACTTTACAGTCTGCACTAGGATAAATGTATGACTTCTAACGTTAAGAGTAATCTATTTCTCACCTGCGTCCTGGTGGGGTCTATGATGGTGGCGGCGCGCGGCTGCAGCGCGCGCGTCACCAGGTAGGCGGGCGCGCGCGCGTCCGTGATCACGTACGTGTCGCCCGCCTCCGAGCACGCCGAGTTGCACGACCCGCTGTCCAGCCCCGCCTCGCCCGCCTCCCCCGCCTCGCCCACCTCGCCCGCCTCGCCCGCCTCGCCCACCTCCGCGCACTCCCCGCCCGAGCCCTCCTCGTACGCCCCGGCGTTGGACAGGTCCAATTTCTCTTTCGCTGTTTCGATAATATGTTTATGTTCCTTCAACAGATCGCGTAACCCTCCATTATTCGTATTCGAAATTGTATCTACTTTCGAAATGCTAATACGTCCTCGGAACGAAGCTTTTTTCGATTATTTACGATTCCCCGGAGTCGGAACCAGACCTTGCCTCCGTTGTACAGATTATCTTCTAGAATTGTTTTCAAAATTTCCGAATTATCGTTCGAGGGCAAATTAGAAGAAGCCCTCGGGTGTCATGTTGCTCGTCCGAGTTACATGTCATTGTCATTTAAATTTACACAAATTTACTTTAATATTATTATCTCGTTGAAGACTACCACTTAAGTACACTACAAAACTAAAGTTACTACTACTTTTTACTTGTGTAATTGTTTGTTGTAAATAAATTTTACTATAGATGAATTTCTGTGACAAATATTGATATTGTAATTTTTTTAATATTTATTAAAAGTATTTTTTAGCAATGAAACAAAACTGTCATTACAAAGCAGCCCATGTTTCATTTTTTGCCGGTACTTTTCAGTATAAGGTCTCCCGTCGTAGAATAGCGAACCGGATTTATTCAACTTTCAGATCAGAGGTCAGCAACCCTATCAGACGGCAAAAACATTTGCTTTGAAATAACGACCTCAAATATATTATCGCAATCATAAACTGTAATCTAAATCATATTAAAGTACGGGTGCGGCACTCAACTATGGATCGAGTAATGTACCGCTCCTTTACATCGAAAGTGCCGCAGCTTGCCAAGCTTTGGTCTAGACTTAATAAATTATACTGAATTAAAAAAATGACAGTACAATAAAACATGAAAAATTAATTTCAGTTCAAAGTATAAAGTTAGGTTTAAACTTGTAGATCAAAGGTTGTGTATGATGTCAGGTATATATTCGTGGCGTAGAGTGTATGCATGTGGCGGTATACCGTGCGCGGGCAGCAGCCTGCACAGCGTGTACCCGCGGCAGGGCGCGCAGCGGGACACGCGGTACTGCCCCCCCTCCGCGCCGCCCTCCCACTCCGCCGACAACTCTGTACACAACCGCGCACAACACTCAACACTCAACACCACACCACTCACTACCTAACACAGGCAAATGGTCAATCTACACTATCATATTCATAATCAGTCTCGTTTCTATAACCATGAGCCGTAAAACACACTCTATGTCAAATAATAATAATAAAATATTTTCTATATTAGTCTTATCACTACGTAGTATAAAACAAAATTGCTTTCTCTGTCTATGTATGCTTAAATCTTTAAAACTACGCAACGGATTTTGATGCCGTTTTTTTTAAATAGTTAGGGTGATTCAAAAGGAAGGTTTTTATGTATAATACAGGATTACGGGGCGAATGTAAGAGTACAATACAAGACCACGAGGGCGAAGCCACTGGCGGAAAGCTAGTAAAATTTAAAAGTTTAAATGGTTCATAATTACCGATAATATAACAGAAACATATATTTTCTACAGTATGACGTTTTCATAATTTCAGAATATCGAAAGTGCTCAAATTAATACGAATTTATTTAAAAATCGACAACTGATATACGTAAAACGTAATAGTGAATGATCAGGGATCTTGATTAGTAGAACATATCGTGTAACTTTCATTATATATTAAATCTGGATGGAAACTGAGTTAAGATGTTGATCCCGATTGCATCTGCAATGAGGAAGCATATAAAAAGTTCTCGAAATCGAACTCCGTCGTGTAGCCACGGTATTTCCTTAATTTCTCCATGACAACCCTTCCGGTTTTCTTTATGTATAAAAGTAAATTAACTTTCAAAACTCAATCAACAACTCATAATCTATTTGTACTTTTTCATATTTGTATTGATATGTAAGTTTCGAACTTTGCAAATTTATGTTTTTTAATATGTTAGTTAAAAGGAACGGAAATGACTATCTTTGTTCCATTCGTTTCCTGCAAAAATCAATTTTTGCTAGAGTCGCCATCTAGTGAGGTGCTTTTTAGTGCTTTTTTTTTTCTTAAAATACTTCCTCATTGTAGGTGCCCATAATTCACACTGGACCCGCATGGTCTATTTTCCTTGTATGTAAACGAAAGGCCTGTGCAACACCAATGAAGTAATTATTAGGATAATGATGAATGGCCAATCATAAATGAAAGACAAAAAGGCGCGCAGTGTGTCGTACTAGCGAGCTACACTGCGCCCAAAAAAAAAACAGCCACAACGAATTTTCTATAAAGCTTACACATCAGAGCACACTGAAGGTCAATTGAAGCGAAAAAAATTTCAGTATGAAATTATTATTAGAGCGTTGCTGGAGCAACTCGTATTTTTTTACGCGTATTACAACATAGATATACCTCATCGCGGGGTGCATCGATATACTAATAAGGATATACTCAACTCAAGTACAGTATAAATACCTTCGTATGTGTTGGCTTGACTGTCGTCATTGGCTGCGAGCATGTCGTGTTGTTCCGCGTTGTGATCGATGAATACGTCCTAAATTTGTATAGGTACACTCATTAAACCATAATTTCAATAGGTCAGACATGAGAGAGGGCATTGCTCAGCTTACTTTTAAGTATATTTTTGGACCTCAGCTTGTCCGCATCAAATTAATGTTCAAATACATGTTTAATAAATAATATAATAATTATTGTTGAAGAATATATTTTGTTGGTATTGGTCGAATTTTCGCTATTTTATTGAAGCTATTTGATATTTCTAGCAGTAGCTAGTAGTGCTGTTTATTCTTTTAATTAATAAATTTTATCGAATAGAATTAGCTCTGCAGCATATGCCGTAATGAAGATACGTAGATTAACTGATACAGATACTGCCAGATTAGTATACATCAGTTAGTTTCATAGTGTAATGTCGTACGCACGTACGCACCTTGGGCGTGTGCTTGTAATGCAGACTGATCTTGCTGAGCTCGTGGTCGAGCGCGGCCAGCTGCGCCACGTGCCGCCCCGCCCCGCCCACCTCCGCCGACTCCACGCCCTCGGGCTAACGATAACGCCATTGGTATATCAATCAAGTAGTACACGTACAATATAATAACAGAGTGATAACGCACTAATATTACATAAAGGTAAAGTTTCTAACTTTGTTTATGGGAGGTAATCTTCGCTCAACAACCGAATCAGGCGTCGAGTTAATACAAGACATTTTTGATGCTTGGGAGGATTCACATGACGCGTTTGATGAAGAAACTCCATAATTATGGCTTTATAGAAAACTCTATTTTATAGTCACATATTTGACTGCCAGAGTACAGAGCACAAGATCCCCTGGAGCGAAAGTTAAGATGGATGTTCCGCGGGGCTCAATATTAGGTCCTTTCTTGTTTTTAATTTACGTTAATGAATTGCTTAATTTCGTATGGGATAAACACGATATAGTTTTGTTTGCAGATGACACTTCATTCTTGTTTAAAATTAAAAGTGGGATACCACTAAATGACGATATGAACAATTCTATCGCTAAAGTAATATATTGGCTTAATGTGCCATGATTAAAACAAAATGCCTAAAATTTATATTGCCTATTGTTAAACAAGTAGATATAAATGTGAATATAAAAGATGGACCTTGGAGATTTAACACAGGGAATCTTGTTGTGAGGACATGCTGCCGACATACAATCGATTTTTGTACTTCAGAATTGCTATAAGATCAATTTATAATCTTAGGATTAGCGACTCTTTAAGGTTAAAATTTAAAGACATAGACATAATGAGTGTTGCTTCTCAATACATATACGAGAACTTAATGTACGTTCATAAAAATATTAGTTTGTTTTCTATAAAAAGTGATAAACACAATTTTAATACTAAAAATAAAAATAAATGAGCGGTGCCTGAACTAAACTGCAAAAAGTGAATAATTCATTCAGGGGTCTTTGTGTGCTCTTCTAAAATAAGATCACAAGCAAAATACAACAATTATATATTATGCAATTTAAAATATTAAAAACATTATTAAAAAAGCTATATATAAGATATCTGATAATATAACAGATAACAATGGTTGGACTTAAGATGGTCCACCAACTGGATAGGTAATGCTTTCTTCTTATCAGCCTTTTAAGAAGTCTAATTGATTAAAGATTACTTTCACTTTAATAATTATCCGATCATGAAAAATTCTGATACTTAGAGGCTGTAATATAGGCAGGCGTAGTCGCGGGCAACAGCTAGTGTTTTATAAAAGTGTCGATCTCGTGTGTCTAAGGTTATCCTTAAAGGCAAACACAAATCTATCAGAACGGAACGTTCTGAAGGCAAATGAAAGACATTTAAGATTCATTGTATGATAACATATGAACCGTCGCATAGTGTTATTAAATAATGAAAAAACATATTTGTATTCATTAATTTAAATTTTTCCACTAATACAACCAGCCACGTGACATTTCGAACTGTTGCGTCACATTTTAATAAACATGACTACTGTTTGCAATCGTTAAAAAAACGTTGACGTTTGGTATATTGAAATGTGACGTCACACAATTCTCCGTTATCGCCGCCCGCGTTTTTGCCCTAACTTATTTGAAAAGTTTGAAAAAATTGTTTCATAGGCCTCCATATGCACTAACAGATTTGCGAGAACCTTTAAAGAACATTGGCGATCCTGCTACCCATTAAACAGAAATAATGAAATGTTGTGGAAATATAAAAGCATAGATTAAAGATTAGTTCTTTCATTTATTGTTGTTTTTTATATTATCAATCAATTACTCCTAACTCTAAAGAAGCATTGAAATAACAGTGTTGGTGGAATAAGAAAAAGTATACCTTAAAAAAAAACTAAGCTATTGTATGAGTTGGGTGTAGTAACTGTCAATTCTTCTGTTTTTAATAGCCCGAATAATTTATAAATTCTAACATATTAATATTTTTTTACCAACTTGTAAAAACATGTGATTGCCTTTTTAGTAATATAATTATTAAAAAATATGTATATATTTTTAACTGATTTCCGTTGAGTGTAAATAAATAGCCAATGTCACCCGCGTAGGTGAAGAATTTTTTAATTAGGTCAAGTAGTTTCAGAGTCGATATAATACAAACAATTATTATTTATATTAGTATAGAGTCAAGGCGGTCCCCCACTTCCTTTATTGAACTAGATAATACAACATCGATACTATTCGAGTAAACATAGTGTCGTGTAGTGAAAGAACCATTACATACGTTACCTTAGCTAGCGAGTGTAACGGTCGGTGCGTAGGCGATAGTGCAGGACTGTACTCTAGTGGGGATTGCGGTGACACAGGGCCCTAAGCAAAAATATATATACTAAACGATAAACAATCATATTCATAGAAATGCAAATAAAAATCTATCTATGAACTTTCAAAATCATAAAAAATGTCAAGGTAAAAACTTTAAATGTAATTTGTTCTAGCAAGTTAAATTATATGACATTTGGTGGTTCTAGCCTAGGGATAATAACAAAGAACTTAATAATTTAGACCAGAAATAATATAACCAGCTAAGTGCTAGTCGGACTCGCTCACGAAGGGATCCGTACTATAAAAACAACAAAAAAAATATATTCATATAAAAAACTCGCCTCTTAAACATTTATTTTATTATATTTTACTATCTGGAGTTAAAGCGGCAATAGAAATACATCTATGAAAACATCAATTTCTAACTAACACGGTTTATGTGATACAGCCTGGTGACAGACAGACGGCTTTCCGTTTTACTGATTAATTTTAACACACTAATTGCACACACAAATTTAGCCAAGCCAAACCAAAATTCACACCAACATAGTTTTACGGTCAGTTGCACAAATGTCCAATCAGGTTTAATGACGCTTTTAATCTCTAATGAATGGCGAATTGGTTCACTTTAAACTAATGACAATTTTAATGGACGTTTGTGCAACTGGCTGTCAATCAATCAAAATAAAAGATATATATCACACAGTACCAAAAACAATATATACTGTAACTTACGCTGTTAGATATAGAGGCGAGTTTGTGTTGGAGCGTGAGCATATACTCGTTGTATGATTGACTCTTGTTGGGCGTGCTGGGCTGCGACGAACCAGTCGAGTTCACATTCGTCATACCTGGACGGGTATTAAGAAGTCACGGCTCAGTTACACTGGTCGATAACATCTGCGCGAGACGTGCGGGAGATTTCTATTCCTTGCTGTGGTCAGTCCTTGTTTTATTGACCAATGAGATGAACGCGCAGAAGTCGTCCGCACTCCGCGTTTTGACCCCATCGACCAGTGTAACTAAGCTATTGCTATCATATGTGTAAGGCTTACATTTATATTATTATTCATCAAATATTTTAAACATACATAAATTTCAATATTGTTTTCGTTACTGTAATTGAAAGACATGTTTTTAACTTACTAACATTGGAGAAAAAACAAGAGATAAGCAGTGTATAAGAACACCGATAGTTCTAATTATTTATTAGTGTAGCTTGAGGTTAACAAATGATTTTTATCGGTAAACCTAGTTTCTTTACAACATCGTAGCTGGATGAGTAAACTTTGCTCAGTGTTTTTTTTTTTTTATATGAAACATATATAATACACTTTTTATATATTTTCTATCAAAAATTAAAATCCAATAATATATTGAAAATATTATCATTATTTTATCTATGATACAATTGCATGAAAAAATATAAGCTTATTATTCTAAAATTTTAATAGAGAGAGATTAATAAGTCACACTAATGTAATGTAAAATGTACTTTAAGTATAGATTCACTAGTGTTAACATACTGGCTGCTTCCATATCGGCGGCGCGCCGTGCGAGCGCGTGGTGGACGGCTCGGTGCGCGACTAGCTGGCCCAGGTTCTGTCCCATCAGACCCAGGTTCTGGCCGCCCAGAGATAGGTTCTGCCCACCTATGAGATTCTGACTGCCTAATCCTAAATTTTGACTCGATAGACCTGATAAAAAAATGGGAGAATATTAATTTAGCATTTCACACATTCCAATATTTAAATTTTTTCAATCAACTACTCGACATAAATTATAACTATGTAGCGTAATTTAAAAAAAAAAAATTGCGATTTATAACCTGTAGGTACAAAGTCCGAAAGCCTCGGATCATCATGCAACGTCAAAATGCAATAAAATGAACGTCAAGATCTTTATTGCGAGTGCAACCACTACTCACGTTTTATTGAAATGTGACGTCACGGTTCAAAATGTCTTTATTTAAATAACATGTCTTGAAGAAAAATAAATGTGAAAGTATAATACGACCCAACCCATCGTGACCAATTCAAAAAAATACCCTGCGCGGAGTAACCCTATAACTGTATTCATAATGAAGGTCCAAGGCAAAAATTGGTCTGAAAGACAATGTCGGTGTAAAAGTAAACAGAGTCCTTAACCATTGGCCCGGAATATCGACTCATTATCATTTATTTGTCAACGGTGCCAGATGATGTGACGTCATTCGATCGTCGACGGCCAATCCCAAGCTAACGGCTAGTTCTAGATATGCTTTGAAGCGGTGAGCGGTGGGGTTTACCTAAGTTTTGTCCCAGGTTCTGCGCGATGAGGTTCTGGTTGAAGCCGAGGTTCTGCGCCAGGCCCATGTTCTGGTGCTGCAGCGTGGCGAGGCCGGGCTGCAGCCCCAGCCCCAGCCCGAACGCCGGCCCCATCTGGTTGCCCGCCAGCTGACTCACCGACGACTGCAACGCTTGCTGTTGAGCTGAACGAACATTACATCTACTTAATCGTGCGTGAATGCTTTACACAATTCTACCATCGGCTAACGCTAAACAGTGTTTGATTATCATCGTAAACCTATTAATGTCCCTCCTACTAACTGACGAGTTTATTTAGGAAGAAATTGAATGCCATAACCGACCACGAAGACCCAGTGTAGATCGATAAGTACTAATATCCTGCAGGTGCAGCAGGAACCAACGGCCAGAAATTTTTGGTCAACCATCCTAAGACCGGCAGTCGCAAGTTATTTTACCTCCACATCGCAGAACTGAACGCGTTAAAGTCTACGTAGACCATGGGCATTAATGTATAAGCATTGGAAAATACAAATTATTAATCTTTTGTCATTTGACGTCATAAGTCATGCAAAAAATACTAATAAAGAAAGTTACAATTATTTCGCGTGCTCATATATTAATTGCCCATGTTTGTAACGTTGTGTACATATTTCATTGCAACATTGCACACATTGAGAAGTTTATTACTTTATCTTGTTAAAAATAATGCAAGGGCGAGTATTTATTAATATTTTATCAAATAAGTGGTCAGTGGTATTATATGTAAGTTTATACAATATGTAAGCTGTAGCACTAGCAAAGTAACGATGTTCAATAATAAATAATTATCATAAATAAATAAAAAACCTTGGTTCACCTATTATACTGGCAAATTTTTTTTATAACATAAATGAAAGCAACAAGCTGATTAATATAAACTATCGATATCCATTTTTTATGCGAGATTCTAGCTTTAAAAACTTAAAATATAATAAAACAATACTTATTT
Source organism: Diatraea saccharalis (assembly GCA_918026875.4). Taxonomy (NCBI): domain Eukaryota; kingdom Metazoa; phylum Arthropoda; class Insecta; order Lepidoptera; family Crambidae; genus Diatraea; species Diatraea saccharalis. Next base: position 24,760,400 of record OU893339.1, on the reverse strand, counting down.
CATATAAGTTCCTCATGAATGCTGCTTTCCAAAAGTAATGGATAAAATAATATTTAATACTCTTAACAATCCATGGTGGTCAAATAATTATCCCTAGTCTTACAGGAAAATTGCTGTCATATTCTAATATTCTAATGTGAGAGAACGGAGTTTGTAATGGCTTCTTTACAATGGTCGACGTCTGCGTAATAGATGGTGATTTTACAGTGTGATGACGTCATTGTTTAGTCTTTCCTGTATGAAATCAAACAGGAAAGGAAAAGCAGCTCTTGCCGAGTTTCTTGCCGACTGTTCTCAGTACAAGGTTTCACGATATACCATAATGGTATTGAACTTTTGATTTAAAAATTTTTGATCACTTACATGCTATATAAGTTTCTTATAAAACAAAAATAAGGGCTATAATTAGAGTTGTCCCTTTTAGTTTACTTATGAGGTTGCATAACAGATAGTAAATGGGTCGATGGGGACAAAAAAATTATGAAATTAATATTAATATTGAAATAAACATAGACATTTTAATTTCGAGTCATGAAATCGCTTTATTATCTTATTATATTTAAAAATAAAAAGAAATATCTTTTAATTTATGTATCACGTGACCTGATAAGCCAACACCTTAGCAAAAACCTTTTTGCATTTGTCAGATCAATCACAAACACCTATTTATTTATTTCATTACATGATGCAAAATGGTGTTCTTCTTGTCATTTATTATTTATTTATTTATTGATTGGTTCACCAACAATTGTTACAATGACAATTCACATAGAACATCATTTCCATAAATAACACAAATTGTAAAATTAATTAAAGGTAAACACCACATGTACGTACAAAATTAAAAACGGTAAAATGTACTTTAAATCGGTATAAACAATGCGTATACATTTATTAGTTTAAAGACCGATTTGATTCTAAGAAAACATGTTTAAGTGGCAAAGATTTATTTTATGTGGCTTATTCCATAAAAACGTTAACAAGTACTTTTTTCAGAGTAAAATACGCTATTATGTATGTATCACTCACCTATGAAGTCGTTGGCCGTGGCGAGCATCGGCTGATAGTACTTCTGTGGCTGATACTGCGGCGGCAGTCCTACATCACACAGAGATAAACTAATATAGTTTCAAGGTAAACGTAGGTCCATCCAATGCGAATGGAACGCTCTGAAGGAGGCGAATGAAAAAAAAAATAATTTGAATAATTCCAAGTACGCATTATAAGTTACTGCACACGAGTGCGCCGAATCGCTCACAATTAGAAGAACCCTAACGCTGTGGCCTGCCATGACGGAACATCGTGAGAAGTCACATTTTTAAAAATCTAAACGTCAAGGTCTTTGTTACGAGTGCAAACAGTAATTATGTTTATTGATATGTGACGTCATGGCTCGAAATGTCACGTGACTAGTGTTTTCGCAGCACAATTTCTAAGACGAATAAATTTTTTATTTTTTTTATTTAACAACACTTTTTGAAGAAATTTAAATCTGATAGTGGTTTAATATGACCATATAATTTTTTTTAAGCACATTTACTAAATCAGTTAAGCGGACAATTAACATTAATTTTATACCAGCTCGTAACAGTATATTATTCTCACCTGGTTGCGCGGCCAGTGCTGCGTTGTGTAGACTGAGATCAGGTTGCGGGAACGGCGGCTGATTTAATAGTCCTAGGAGATTAGGCCCAGTCAGGTTCTGTTGCTGACTGTTAGTCAACAAATAAATATATATATAGTATACAGCTTTATCGTGGTGATTTAAGAAGCCATAAAAACCGGCGAGCATTTATGAAAACATTTACTAATTTCAAGGAAGCGAGAGATGAATGTAACGTATTTAATGGAAAGTGGCTTTACCGCGAAATTGAAGTTCTGAGTGCAATCAAAACGAAGGCCTGAATTATCTGCCAGGTTGTCAGACAAACTGTGAGATTAATTAGGACTACGGTTACATTAGCTTCCATTAGTGTATTACACAAACCGTGATGTTAGGTTGCACATTTTGAGAATTGGCTACTTGACAGTTATATCAATAAATAGTAAATAATAAATTGTACATATATTTGATTTTTGCAACATATAACTTGCGATTCATAATCTGTGGATTACAAGAACCGCGGGCGACGATGATGGATTATATTTCAATAAAATAAACGTCAGCGTCTCTGTGAAGAGTTTAATTAGTACTCTTGTTTATTGAGACGTGTTCGACGTGCCACTGATTAATTCCGCGGGACTATTTAAATTACTGAATAAATACATGCTTTTTCCTATATTTAATAACACTATTTGGAGCAAAAAACCTCTGATAGTGGATTCATATGATCATAATAAGATTTTTCAAATACTTTTCCCTAAACAGTCCAATAGCCAATTGGATATTTTAAAACAGTTTGTATATTCTGTAATGAGAGGGAGGGCGAGGCGAGTACAGATATACTATTTAAATTATGCGCTTCGGCTATATTCGTCAAGCTTCGGCAATCTTAATGTATTTTAAAGATATCTATATAGAGTTGTTATTACATAATTAATCATTTCCCTTAAATTTAAATTGTCAGCCAATTTAAAAATAAAAGTATACTGTGCTTTCTTGCCATCAGTTGATACCAAAATGAAAACCTCAGATTAAAGAAAATGGAATTAAGATAAATCGGTTGTACTAACTAAATAAGTTTCTCACACCAGTAAGTAGAGCAGTTTTTTTAATAAAACAAAATTCACTCTACTAATCACAATTTGATATGACTTCTATACCCGACATTTCAGACTGAGAATCATTACTGTCGCTGCTGGGACCAATGTTTTAGTACCTATATTCAAATAAGGTAATTTGGCGTATTAAAGCTCTATACAATTCTTAATACTGAAATATTGCGTGCTGTCACTTCCATCACAGTCAAGGTACTAACGAGATTTGGCGGCTAAAATGACGATGCGCATAATTTAAATAGTATATGTGTACTGACTTGATGATGTTCTGCTTGAGCAGCATGCGCTGTATGTCATCGAGGTTGGTGTCGGGATGGGTGTCCGGGTGGGTGTCCGGGGTGTGTGAGAGGGAGGGCGAGGCGAGTACTGACTTGATGATGTTCTGCTTGAGCAGCATGCGCTGTATGTTATCGAGGTTGGTGTCGGGATGGGTGTCCGGGTGGGTGTCCGGGGTGTGTGAGAGGGAGGGCGAGGCGAGTACTGACTTGATGATGTTCTGCTTGAGCAGCATGCGCTGTATGTTGTCGGGGTTGGTGTCGGGATGGGTGTCCGGGGTGTGTGAGAGGGAGGGCGAGGCGAGTACTGACTTGATGATGTTCTGCTTGAGCAGCATGCGCTGTATGTTGTCGGGGTTGGTGTCGGGATGGGTGTCCGGGTGGGTGTCCGGAGTGTGTGAGAGGGAGGGCGAGGCGAGTACTGACTTGATGATGTTCTGCTTGAGCAGCATGCGCTGTATGTTGTCGGGGTTGGTGTCGGGATGGGTGTCCGGGTGGGTGTCCGGAGTGTGTGAGAGGGAGGGCGAGGCGAGTACTGACTTGATGATGTTCTGCTTGAGCAGCATGCGCTGTATGTTGTCGGGGTTGGTGTCGGGATGGGTGTCCGGGTGGGTGTCCGGCGTGTGTGAGAGGGAGGGCGAGGCGAGTACTGACTTGATGATGTTCTGCTTGAGCAGCATGCGCTGTATGTTGTCGGGGTTGGTGTCGGGATGGGTGTCCGGGTGGGTGTCCGGCGTGTGTGAGAGGGAGGGCGAGGCGAGTACTGACTTGATGATGTTCTGCTTGAGCAGCATGCGCTGTATGTTGTCGGGGTTGGTGTCGGGATGGGTGTCCGGGTGGGTGTCCGGAGTGTGTGAGAGGGAGGGCGAGGCGAGTACTGACTTGATGATGTTCTGCTTGAGCAGCATGCGCTGTATGTTGTCGGGGTTGGTGTCGGGATGGGTGTCCGGGTGGGTGTCCGGAGTGTGTGAGAGGGAGGGCGAGGCGAGTACTGACTTGATGATGTTCTGCTTGAGCAGCATGCGCTGTATGTTGTCGGGGTTGGTGTCGGGATGGGTGTCCGGGTGGGTGTCCGGCGTGTGTGAGAGGGAGGGCGCTGGCGCGCGCGACACCTCCAACCTGCCTGCAGCCCCTAAGCACAGCCCCGCACGGGACATGCCTGTACACAATACTAATATTATTATTTTGGGTTCCGTATACAAAGGATAAAACGGGACCGTATTAAAGGGACCGCTGTCTGTCCGTCCGTCAGTTCGCTGTATCCTCATGAACCACAACATTTCTTATTATATTATTAATTTTTATTCCACCTAAAATGGTTGCATTCTAAACTTAACCCAAATTGCCTATTCTGAATCATCACACCAGAACACCACAAACCACAGACGGATGGACAGACAAACAGATAAATTATTATTATTTAAAACAAAAATAGTGCCGAAGAAGGCAGAATAAATGAATTTTCGGATTCGGTGCGTACACGATTGCGATGAGTTATATTATCATAGAATTCTGATATTTTTTATTCACCTCCTTCGGCGCATTCGATTCGTATTAAATTGCGTTTTTACATTTATTCATTTTAAAGAATAACGAAATTCTATGATTCGGTAAGTCTCAATATAATTTAATATTTATACATGGTTAAAATAAATTGTATTATATACAACAGATAATCATTTATTAATAAATTAATAACAATGAATATTATAATCAACTTCTAATTGACTAGAAAAATATAACAAAATAAAAAGGAAAAATAATATAATAAAGTATATTGAATCACCCAGTAATGACGGCTCTGTGGATATCTGCAGCGGCGTGGTGAGACTGGCGAGGGTGCGCGAGGGCTCCGGCGCCTCTGCGGGCTCTGGGGGGCCCGCGGGAGGCTGCGGCGGGTCCTCCTGCTGTATAATATAATCATTATTCAGCGGTGTATACAATTAGCGGAGTAAGTAGCTCACGTGTCGATTTTAAGAAATATACAATATATATAGAACTAATATTTTTCTATATTGTCTCCGATCTGGTTTTTGTGTTCAAATACTCAATAATACGAAGGCTTTTTTGAATCTGAGAAATGCATGTTTTTATATCAAGTTTATATCTTAATAACAACTTTATTCAGATATATTATCATAGAAATCTGATATTAAATATTAAATATTATTCAGAACTATGATGGCGCAATGCAAAAAATATTTTTATTGACAAGACGAATAATGTAAATAACCATATTAAGATCGCCTACCCCTATCACCCTCTATAGATTAGTGTGCAAGCTGAATTTGTACTTTATTGGGTACTAGTGGGAGTAGCTATTTATTTAATAAACTAGTGAACGGGTCCAAACCCACTTCACGGGCCCCGTGTGTAATGGTGGGTGTTAACGATTGCAGATCGTCGAGCCATAAAATATGCCCTAACGTGGGATACGTTACCGGTACATGTGTATTGGATGCGTCTTCGCTAGCGTTGGTATCTGTCCTCTCAAGGTCTTCACTCTCCTGGCCGCGGTCTACCACCGGGCTGACTAGGAACCTGGATATCTTGCGCGTCGGCTTCTGATTCTTTTTATCATTCTGTGATTCAGAGCTGCCCGATCGATCGGGAGCAAGAGCTGACCCGCCGTCTGATTGATTTGAACCTAGTGATTTTTATTTATTTTGAATAGGGAATTTTCCGCATAGCTCGTTGCAGATAGTAGCACTAGCCCATATAAGCAAACAATTTTTTCGAACATTTTGGTTTTTGATAATTAACGATTCCCTTCTTGCATCCAAATATGAAGCAATGTGTGTAATTGGATAAAATTACATTCTTTTTAATTATATATTTTAAAAATATTAAATTGCTACTATGTTATTACTTATGTAAGTGATAAAAGTAAAAAAATAGTCAAATGTTATTCAAAATTTCAGTAAGGTTGGTGGTGTTTTACAAATGACCCTGTATAGAGTCAGACTTACCTATAGAAGAAGCGGTGCTGATTTTTCTGGTTAGAGCGTCCGCTGGGGGCCTGTGCGCGACGGATGCGGACGCGGGGGTGGGGGCGGGGGCGGGCGCGGGGGCGGAGGCGGGGGCGGGGTCGTAGGCGAGCTCGGCGGCGATGTTGTCGTGGCTGGCGGTGGGCGTGGTGCACTCTGAGTTGTCTTGATTCGAATCCGTCAGATTCTCCTCACGCTCTGTCGTCTCAGAATCGTAATCGGTCTGCAAGCGAACGGTTTGAATGATATAGAGATTTCTTTTTGGACCAATCGAATTGTCCAATTGTAATGACACAAAGCAACTGAAGTTGTGAATAAGTATATAGTTAAAAGTAGTACGGCACTCCACGCCAGGGGCTCCCAATATATCTCTGTGCTGTGTTTTTTCCATAATGTATTGTGAAGGCCAATACAAATATTTTCTTTTTTTCTTTCTATTTCTAAATTATTTTGTCTGAGATCTTCGCCTTCGAGTTCCGGAGCCCTATTCTTTTTACAGCCTATTAGTAGCATGATGTTTTTCTGTACCGGCAATACAATATCGAATGTAAAATTTTTTACAACATCCATTTTTGACATGGAAAAAATGAGACCGATAAATCATTATGCTAAAAATAGAAACATATATTCTGTATATAGGGCCGAATCAAAAGTAAAATTAGAAAAAATCTATTTACATCCCCAGTTTGGTTGGTTCTAGTACTCTCTTTATTTCTAATTATCATAAAACAAGAGCTTTAGTTACACAGATGGGCTAAATATGCTTATCAAATACTAATTTACATTGATAAATAATAAGGATATTACTTCGATCAACAATACAACTAGATAACGCCTCGCATACTAAAACAATACTCAAAATCGTCCGAACGTTGGCGCCGTCGCAAAGAAAATAAGACCGCACTTTGAAATGAGCATTATGTCTTCGGCCAGTTTTGAGACACTGACCGGGCATCCAGTTGTATTGTTGATTGAAGGGGCATTATCAGCCCTTCGTCGTCGTCGACCGATACCTTGTCTACGTCCCGGGGCAGCGAGACGTGGTGTGCGTTGACTACTGGTGTGACCCCGGGGTTGGCGACCACCTGGCCCACGATGTCGCGGATCAGCTCCGTGAACGCCGCGCTATGCCACTCGCCCAACAGATTGTTGGACACCTGACGATACACACATACACACAAACAGTTATAGTACCTCACGCTACTGCTCCACCTTGGCACCTGGCAGCAAAGTTAAGATTGAAACGGCGATAATGCATTAATTATCGTCGTTTCGTTCTTCGGCCACAATAAAATCGAGTTTACTTTATTTTAGATGGGAACTGCTTTTACGGGAAGGACAATGGTAGAGTAAGAAATTCTTAGTTTTTAAAACTACTAGAATCCAAACTGTGCCTTTTGAATCTAAAACAGAAATCCAAAACGGTGTTCCTATTCCTTATTCGAATGACGTTTTTTCTTCAGTCCAGTCGGTAAATCTCCAGAATACGGGTCGTGTGCGGAATAAGGATACCGTAAGTGTTGCATTTGACGGTAGTTGGATCAAAAATCTAAGGGTGGAAGAAGATTCATCCTCGGATGCAGAGACGTAGACTTGCTGATCCAGCCTCGTTGTGACTACGGCCAGTGCAACCCGGCCGAATCGTACGTGCAGGTCAGTGTAAAAATCGCGTCTAATACCCGGTATTATAAGTATGTAATAATGTAGCACAATAGTTTAAAAGTGAATAAGTACATAACTGAATATATTATACATAAATAAATAGTAGCCTTACCAGATTGCTGGTGATTTCTTCAGGATTGACATCGGTGATGTCAAACTTGAATGTGACCGTCTTCGACTTGGACTCAAGCTGGCACTCCACCACGTTGTCAGTTTCGTTCACCTCCAGCACGGTCAGCTTCGGCAGTTTGTCCTTCTCCCGGGAACGTTTTTTAGAACCACGGGATTTCTTCTCGCTCGTTATAGGAGACGGTATCGCTGTGCCAGCTGCGTGAAATGGAAAATTAATCTGTTTTTGACGGGTTGATATAAAATATGAAATGTGAACCTGCGTAATAGGTTAATTATATGAAAATATTTTTTATTTTATCAAGTACCTAAGGAAAATATTGAAGTCGGGAACATCGAAGGATTTTCTGTACCACTTACAGTTTGATTTGGCATATTTCTATTTTTGTGAAATCGGAATTTCATGTTTGCATACGTGAGTGAATTACTAAAACGGTATTTTGTAATTCAGGTCAGTAGTATATACAGAAAAAATGAAGACACTGACCTTCCTGTGTTTCAGCCTGCTTCTCCTCAACGGAGCTGAGTTCCGGGGGCCGGATGGATTCGGCGTGAGTCGCCGCCGAAGGAAATTCACTCATCGGCGTCAGGAACTGCTCTTTCGGGCCGTTCGAGTAGCCGTTCTCCACGTGCTCCTGACTCAAGCTCAGCTGCTGCGGAACACCGTCAGACTGCGGGGGCATCGGCGTCGGAACCGGGACGCTCTGCTGCAGAGGTTGAACCGGGGGAGGGAGAGACTGCGCCGGGGGAGGTTGGGATGACGGCAAATGCTGCGGGACCGTCGACACAGGGGGAGGCATCGACTGAAGCGGCTGAGGAACCGACTGAGGGATCGATTGGACCGGTTGGGCGGCGGAAGGGGCCATCTGAACCTCCTGCGGCATAGATTGGACGACGTTCTGCGGCGGCAACGAGGGCCCCGCGGCCTCCATTTGGTACTGGAGGTTCTGCATCACCGGCTGCACGGGCTGCGCGGGCGCCTGCTGGTACATCTGCAGGGGGTTGGTGGTGTAGTTCTGCACCGGGGTGCCCTCGTGGCTGGATATCTGGCGGTCGGTCTGCTGCACCGCGCCGAAGCTCTGCGGGAGCATCGTGTGGGGCAGCGACTGGCCCTGCGCGGCGGGAGGGGGGCGGTACGGGGCCTCCTCCGCCGGCACCGACGTCTGCTTCTGGATGTGCGCCTGCAGCTGCGCCTGGTACTGCGCCTGCTCCACCGACATCTGCGCCTGCAGCGGCGGCGGCGGCTGCTGCTGCTGCTGCGACGAGTAGTCCGGCTGCTGCAGGTCGTGTACGTCCACCGAACTCACCTGGCTCTGCTCGGACCCCTGCCGCTGGTACGCGGGCCGCTGCATGCGCAGCATCTCCTCCACCCTCTGGTGGTGCTGCCCCATCAGTTGCTGCTTCTGCGCGAACAGCGCGAAGTTTTGCTGGTCGATGAAGTTCTGCTGGCTCTGCAGCTGCAGCTCCTGCTGCGCCAAATACTGCTGCTGCTGCAGGTTGCGGATGTGCTGCGGGGACAGCGTCTGCGCGGGCATCGGCAGGTGCTGCTGGGTGAGTATCTGCTGCTGGAGGACTAGCTGCTGCTGGGCGAGCATCTGCTTCTGGATGTTGAGCTGCTGCTGCGCCTGACTGATGTTCTGCTGCGCCTGCGCCACCTGCTGCTGCTGCGCGAGGAATGTCGGGTCGAAAATAGGTTGCGCGACCTGCTGCGCCTGCTGGAAGTTCAGATTCTGCTGCTGGAACTGGGCGCCTATCAGATTCTGCATCCTCTGTCTCGTCTCCTCCTGCCGCTGCCGGTCCGCGTTCTCGAGTTGATTCGTCGCCGGCGCCGGCTGCTGCTGTTGAGTTTGCTGCATTTCGGCTTCGGCCTCCTTCCTCGGTTGAAGGTTGTCCGGCCTGATGATCTGCGTGAGTATGTTCTGAAGATTCTGGAGCGACGGATCGAGCACTTGGCCCGCACCGAGATTCTGGGGGGCGGAAATCATGCTCTCCTGGGTCATCTGTTCCTCCAGTTGTTTCTGTTGGATGGCGGCGGCCTGCTGGGCGATGATGTTCTGCTGCTGCTGGATGATCTGCTGCTGGAGCGCCTGGTTCTGGTTGTTGATTTCGGCGGTAAGCTGTTGATTGAGGAGGACGGGCTGCAGCTGGGCCTGGACGGGGTTCACATCTAGGAGGTTCTGCTGCACCTGCTGCTCCATGATCTGACCCTGGACGGTGTGCTCGTACATTTGCTGGTTCAGGAGATTCTGCTCCATCATTACCTGTCGACAACCACGATTATGACCGGTCGGTGCTAGCTATCTTTTTTACTCTTAGAAATGTCAGGAACAACGATATAAGTATTTCATAGATACTACATCGAATATTTCGACTATGAGAGACCATAATACTCTAGTTTTCAAGTGACGCATGTGGACCGTAGCCAAGCTTAGTTAGTCTCAATCGAATGTTTAGTGCGTAGGACAAATTGTCTGAATGTAATTAAGGACTTGTAAAAATACATGCAGTCTGTGACAACTGACTTTTGATACATATTTACTGAAAATGCTTTTGTCAGGCAAGTAAAAAAGGCGTAATTCTCAAAACAGGCAAATGATGACAATTATGTTTTCGATTGTTTGTATAGATATAAACCTGTTGTTGTATGTTTTGTTCGAACAGATGCTGTTGCTGCAGCAGATGTTGATCTGTGGCAGGCGACAGGCCCGAGTGCATGAGATTGTGCTGGAGCTGATGCTGCAGCAGCTGTTGTTGCGCTTGCAACAGCTGAGACTGCTGGTCGAGCCTAGACGACAAAGGGTATTGAGTAATTGGATAATACCTAATGGGGGCTCGAATAATGTAGATAGATTTAAATGTCTGCTTGTTTTTTAGTAACTACAATTCAAATTTTTTTATAACTACAGCTTATGTGATATATAATTGGCATCAACACGTTCAATATTTCTTAAATACTTATTATGATTCTAAAATCAAACACATTGCTTTTTGGTCATATTGAATTATTTCAGTCGAATTTAATATTCAATTACATGAAAAAATAACATACAATATTTGAGAAGGTATTGGCAATTACTTTAATCGTCATTATAAGACATTCTGAACTGCATTCACAGATATTAGAAATTTTTTTTTACTGTTTTACTGTTTCGTTTGTTATACTTATTCAACGCGTATTAGCTTTTGAAATGCATGTACATACTGTACGGCCGCTAGTGGAGGTTGTGGTCCGACGCCATTTAGCAGACCAGCCTTCACCTGCTCACCAGGACCCACCTGCTGTTGATTCTGCATCATCTTCACCTATAATTATCACAAGAGTTTAACATATTTAAATAGACAGCTTAATGTGTTAACATAAAAACGATTGGCCGGATCGGATACGGCTATTTTTCTTATATATTGGTTGAACTTTTAAGAAATGTTATATTTTTTGTCACAGGACTTAAGTATGTGGAATTTAAATCTACCAATAACGATGTGAATAATTCGCCAGGCCTTCAACAACAATCAACAATTTTCATTTACATAAGTTATCTATATAACGGTAAAAAACAGTAAAATCATCTGAGATGATATGTTTACTTAAAGTTGGTGCTAGATTATTCGTGCTCAAACTGACCTTCATTAGCTGCTGTTCCAAAAGGAGATTCTGTTCTTTGATCAGGTCTTGGTTGAACAACATCTGTGCTTTCTTCTCACTCCTCTCCCTGACAACAAAATGCAAACAAATGGTAAACGAAAATAAGGTTACAATCCAAAAATATTAAGAACAACAAACACGCTCAAGCCGTAGTCTGGACTGCATTTAAAATCGTTAACACCCACCAATCAGTACTGAGCCAGCATGGTATTTTATGGCCCTTCTTTCCTAATTGATCCCTTCCACATGGAAGACAGTCCTCCATCAGCGGGGGCATTATTGGGCTTATTTATTAGGCATTAATATGAGGCATAAAGAATCTTGAGTTTGCTCAAATCAGACTTAGCAATTTCAATGACCTAACGTGTACATGAATTCATGGTGAGTCATGTTTGATTAAAAATAAGGTATGAAATACAACGCAATAGATATCTGTCTCACTCACACTCGGCATGGACCAGCGCAGCGTGAATCGTACGATAGCGCGCTACTCGAATAATTCTGATTGGCGAGCGCTTTTTGGCCTTGTGCGTAGGTACGTCAGTGAGTCATATTAGTTGTACTTAAACATATTATGTTGATTATATATTTTCAGAATCATATTTGACATTTTATATATATTTGCAAAGCAAAACATTCACAAAATCAGTATTTAGTTAAACAATTAATTACTTAAATAAGATACTTATCAAATGTACTTTTTATAATGTTATTTTTAAAATGTATTATTAATGTACATACCCTATATATCTATATTACTTGTCAGTCTGTCGAGCAGACAACACGCAATGCAAATATTCATGATTCAAAGTATTGCGTGATACCTTTCGCGACATAATATAGGTACTATATCAGGGCTGTTAGATTTGACTGTCACCGTCTGACATGAAGCGGGCCTTGGATTAAAATAAACGCGATCGACGTGCAATTTTGGAATGATAAATAAGATATCTGTTCCAATTTAGATTGTTTTTATGATTGTTATTGATAACTGTTTCGATTGTAATTATTCATTATCCATTATTAATATGGCCAATATTTGATACATTCTTTCAATATGAATAAATAACATAAAGCAGCGTATAACCCGACTGTGGTCTGCGGACTCTGCTAGCAATTTTGTACTAAACCAACTCGAACTCGACATCGACCAATGAAATAAAACCTTTGTGTGGGTATTATTTGAATTTAGTCGACTTTTGTTGATTTATTGTCAGTTGTGCTCGAGTTCAACGCTGATTTTATTACGGAATAGCACTTCTGAAGGACTTCAAATAAAAGTTACATAAACTCAAATATTACAGATTTAGGTGCATAATATCACCATCAATTTTCACATTTATATTTTTGTAATACAATTAAATGATCCCTCGATCTGGTGCTTCATGTCTTAGAAGTTAGTGAGCAAGCAAAGGAACGATAAGAAAGAACAGTTCGACGACCGACAAGGACTCCTGCGTGAGTCACGGAGGAGCCCAAAACATTAAACAGTCGTAGATCACTCATCACTTCCATCGGCAGAGGGATTCAGTAAAAATCCGAATTTGAATTCACTCAGGTAATCGAACTCATTTCGAAAGCAAATCTACTTAACTTTGAATTAGTATTCTTAATTATAATAATAATAAATATTCTTAATTGCACATAAAAGCAACATTACATAGACACGCAAATATTTACAAAATAACGTACAAAAGGCGGCCTGGGAGAATAAAGCGTGATTTGAAATATTGGGAGATCATGGAATTAAACGTATAGATTAGAAAAGCGAGAGCATACGCATATCCCTACGACGACGAATGGGGAGTCACTGAAGTTGCCTACGGAATTCAGAAACAAGGTCATATTAGCGCAAGCCAAATATAACCTGTATCGCAGTGTTGTGAAAATTTTTAAGCTTATTGAGAAGATCAAGTGTAAGATAACATGCATCTGCATAGTCTAAAGGGGGCAAGAGAAGTGAATGCGTTAATGCTCTTTTTTTTTTAGAAATAGGTAGAAAATTGCCTAGCCTCCTAAGTGACCGCGAGGCAGCAAACATTTTCCGGCTCATCTCTGCAATTTGCCGAGACGACGAGTTGTCAAAGATGATACCTAGATTTTTCACCGTATCAGCAGATGGCACATGAAGGGTTCATGTGCCTTCTATCAAATAAAATAGGTGATAATCTATCAAATTTAATCCTTGAAATATAAAAGGAACTGCCTGTAATTAAACCCTGCGTTTTATTAGAATTAATTATGAGATTCATACATAATTATAAATCAAGTATTTTGATACGTAAAACGGACCAAAATATTTTTTACACTCATAAATCTCAATTAAAAAGATTCATTTCTTAATCTTGAAGATTTTTGATAAAGGGATGTGGCCTATGACGCCTATTTGAAGATGTTCTATTAAGACTACCAATCTCTATGAATGCAATGTCAAAATCTCACTTATCTATCATAGTTTAGTTCACTCCACTTTCGAAAGCAACGAGCTAGCAGCGTCATCAAGTTATAAAAAATACTCGTATGAAATTTGAGTCTCATGCCGTGGATAGCTTTCCAATGTGCGAAACGTGTTTATAGAATCGCGCGTCGGCTGACTTAATCTCCGTTATCGCAGAGCTAAACTGGTTTTTTTTAATAAGTTTAGAACAAGCGACGTTTTCCCCCATGCATATATTACTGCAATCAAACTAATATAATCTACGCATTTGCCGCCAATATTGTAACGGTACCATTTAAGTTAAGCGGAATGTCAAAGTTCACCGGGTAGTGAGTACATAACCACTCTTACTGCTTTCGAGATAAGCTCTACATTCATGTTATCACTTACAATGTGCTATTATTTTATTACTGCTGTGATAAACGTGGAGCGTGCGACCTTACAGATAGAAAACCTCTCCGATATCACTGAAGTATCGTGGCCACCGAAACACGCGAGGCCAATACACAGTTACACACTGACTTGAACTGTTATCGGCTTATTTACTTCACTACAGTTACCATGGCAACGCCCGGCACACGGCAATGTCGGATTTAATTGCAAATCAGCTCTATAGTAATGGGGCTATGAATTTTTTTTTCGCAAACATTACCCTTCCAAAGATATTCCGAAAAAACTTCACAAGTGTTTTCATTACTTACTCACATTTATACACGCGTAATGGAATCCAAACGCCATTGACAACTAGCACTTTTTTATAAACCATTAAATAAAATCATTAAAGTTATGAATTCATCAAAACAATCATATTATAAGTCACACAACATACATATTTAAATAGAACAATCACAAATGATAAATATGCACGACGGTAACAACAGATTCATATACACCTCCTATATAATTTAAATACACGTATTTTTATTTTTATAAACCACAGAAACCTAACTGACGTTTGTGGAACAACACGACGAGCCTGTTATAAAATTTCTGTACGCATAATATGGTGGCGTCATTCTTAATAATCGTGGCCGTTCAAGCGTCAAAATGTATATTCCAATTATTGAGCTGATAAGCAGAAGGTTACCAATTATAATACGAGTATCCAATATTATTTAACAGTCATGTTTAACCCCAAAAGCTCCGAAAAAAATCCTGGTTAACCGAATATCAGTACACAGTTTTTTAATGAAGCTTTAAAGATAATGAAAAAACTCGACTTTAATATTGTTGGCTAAGGCATTCAAGGTCAAAGGTCATTTTTTCGCGAAGATCTCGTGTCCTATTATTCGAAGGTCATAAAAGTCAGTATAAAAATTATTCGTGATTCGTTTATATCTACAAAAAATGCCTGCTTTTTTCTGTACGATCAACCCTTTTTATTATAGATGTTAGTACATCAAAATTCAACTCACTAGGAATACCTATAATATAGATTACTATATAACTGGATTAGATAGACCATGTGAAACATAAATAAACAAAATGTTTAAGAGAGGACCAAACATTGACATGACGAGTGATCGTGAATTATGAAAGAATAATACACATTGCACTGACCAAATATAAATGAATCGGGATAAGCATTTTCAATTTCAAATTGTCAACTTGAGAATACATTTTATTTTTTATATGAGTGATATAACTAAATTATTATTGGACAAACCTTTTTCAAACAGAGGTACTGTTATTCCCTTAAACTTCAACTAATGAATAACTTAATTACACTGCAACTCGTTTCATCGTAAATTCATGTATGGACACGATTTATTGAGTACTGAATGGGTTGCAGGCTCGCGTGAGGGAAGCATATTACACGCAATGAAACTTACTCGATTTTCTAACCCGATATTTATGGAATTACTCTTATAATTCACTTAAATAGTTTTCTGCTCAAATATTGTTTTTTATAAACAATGACTTGTAATAGCTTCTTTTGTAATCGATAAGTATATTTTTGAACCTTATATTTTCCTGTATATTTTTATTTCAAAAATATATATAAAAAAATATCCTTTAATTTGTTTCATTTCACAGTTTTCAAAACTGTTTTCTAATTTATCCCCCAAAATGATTCTTACATCCAGTAGTTTCGGAAAAAACGTCTGTGACGGACAGAACTGTAAGAGTTCAGTTTCCCTTTTTTGAAGATGAAACCTAAAATTAAGAAAAATAGCATCTACATGAAGTATGGGAGAAAGGAGAGGGTTCCGAAACAAGGGGGAGCCACTTATACGCGAGTGACATAAGCTATAATTTATGCGAGAAGTGGCAAAAAAGAAGCTAATTTTTAAACGACTTCAAAATCGAAAAGGCGATTTTTATCTATGTTCACTGACATTTCCGCCTATTGTTTACCGATTTTAAAAATTCTTTTATTCGACAACTTAATGGACAGAGAGTAGTCCCATTTTAATTATATCGAAATCGAACCAGTAGTTTTCTTTTTATAACAAAACAAAATACGCCTAAATATTCAGATGATTATGTTCATATAAGATAAAAACCAAAGATTGCGTATTTTACATTAATTCAAATTCCAAAAGAAGGATTTTATATGATCAACGAGTATGTTGATTATTTTACTCTTTGATTTAAATTTTTTTCTCTTGTTCTTGAATTGTGAACCAGATTTCTTTCACCATGAATTAAAAAAGAAGAAGAAGAATTTCTTTCAAACTCCCGCGAATAATGTAGTTTCCCGTAGAGGAAAAACTTTTATAAATCGGACCAATAGTTTTGGAGCCTATCCAATGCAAACAAACAAGGAATCAAATCTTTCTTCTTTAAAATATAAATATAAATTATTAGAAAAGGATATGTGGAGCAAATAAACAAAATCTCCTATTCTAAGACTTTTAATATGTTAAATATCTTTACCTATTATATAAAAAAATGTTAATATCACTAAAAAGCATGAAATAAAAACAAAAAAACAGTCCCGAGTTCAGAAAAGTGATAAATAATATTTATTTCAAAAGCGACTTATTCAAAAAATAGTCGAGCGCTTATCATTTAATTAATAACCTACAGCAAACATCCACTTTTTAAAAGGTTAAAGTCACTTAATTTTTTTTAAAGTTTTTATATTTAAAATTATTATTAAATCCCCGAACCGAACACAACAAACAAACATTCATGAAAAATTTATCTTCCCAATCACTACTAAGTGTTTCTGAAGACAGATATCTATATAACAATGCGAGTGCTAAAATAATACCTTATTAATATTCAATTCGGTAAAATATTTCAAGGGTTTCAGTAATGGACAATGTATGTACTTGCCGTATTATGCTCTTGCGCAGGCAGTCTGATTGCGTAATACTGCATAAGGCTAATTACTTTTGTCTATGCTTGTACGCATCACTATAATTATTCAAGGTCTCGTCTCACTGTTATCTTTTTATCGCGTCTATGACTCATTATGAAGTATCTTGTTTCTAAAGATGAGGAGAAATGTATGTCAAACGTTTCAAAATTAATAAATTAAACATATTTATCTATTTATTATTATAGCACACACAAATCTTATGGAGCCAAATATGGGTTTTTTGTAAGCTAGGAATCATAATTAAATCCATATCGCATGTGTAAATTCGTAGTGGGTTGCTTTTTAAAATAAACTTGCTTTAATTTCTCGCCTATTGTACACTCGCCACGTTCCGACAGACAACAGAAAAATAAAAAAAAATAAAATAAGAAAATAATAATAATATTAATGGGTGTTAACGACTATAGACACAGCCTGGACCAATGGCTTCACGTACCTTCCGCCGCATGGAGGAGCTCGAGACAATTAATATTTGGTCACCTCTCCTATGACCGGCCTTGCGATCACATGTTTTCAGAAAATATAATTTTTAATTAATGTTATTTTATTTTATTTACAGAATAGAAAGAGAATATTTACAGAATAAAACTAATGAAGTCTAGTCTGTGCACTATTATTGGCTCGATTATCATAATTAATAAAAATAGTTTTATGTCAAAAAATATCAATCACCAATATAAAGACACTTATTTCATCAGTGCAGGGATTCGGTAAAATAGTCCAAAATTGTTTTAATTAAATCAGTAGCTATGTAATAGAACTCTTTTAAAAATACAGGCCCAGTACATGAACGCAATATAAACCACTTAGCACAACCACGAGGAGTTAAAGAGAACGTTATTCAGCAGTTGCTAATAAATATCCCTTTAAATTCATTACGGAAACGTGCAATTAACATCCATTTATCATAATGCCGCTAAATGAATTGTATTCGTTTATTTTATAGAACAACAATTTCGTTTCAGCAATATGCAACATCATAATCGGGTATAAACATCGAGTAGAAAATAGGAATGTCTTAATCTACACTAATATTATAAAAAATAGGCTCCGACCGATTTTCAACCGGAACGATTTTAGAAAGTCAGTGACGATCCATTTCACTATATACGCTATCTGCAGCTATATATCTCAATAACACACATGATTTGCAGTAGAGATGCGTCGAATATTCGTTTGCTATTCGGTATTCGGCCGAATATATTCGGTACGAGTATTTCTGTTTTCTTGGTTAGACGACACCATGAAAAATTAAAGACAAAACATCTTATTTACGATTTATGTTACAAGTCAAATATTTCCAATGAATAATGTATTGAATAAATCGAATAAATAAAATAAAGCAATAAAACTTCAAATGATAAAAATTAATTTTATGAACTCACCGGCAAGAGTGTGTTGCATTTTTCTTTATATAGGTTCCCTGCTTCAGTTACACACGCTATATTACCAGGAGTACTTAGAAATACTATGGCAAAATAAAAACAATGGAATGGCCGAATATCCGGTACTATACTATTCGGTATTCAGTTAATCGGTGAAACCACTATTCGGTGCATCTCTATACTCTATTAATTATAGCATTAAACAGAAGTTAAATAAAGTTCTTTTTATGGTATACTTTATGACAAAATATCAATAATCATGTTACTCTTAAGACTGACGGTTAATTTGCTACATATTCACTTAAATATCAGCTGCTATACTTAACTGTTGTTATTTAAGCTATCTATTAAATAAATTTATGAGTATTTGACTAACTTAAATGATTTAATAACTATTACAATAAAAAGTGTTCATCCTAAGGAACCTAAAGAAGCAGGGTTGGATAGTTTCGGCACGATTCTTATGTCACTATAACTCTACCAAATTTAAAAACGTTGCCTAATCCCTTCAAACATTTCGGCAGTACAGCTTTGTATTTTTGTCAGACTATGATGTTTTTATAATTGTCAAAATACGTAATCTGGGATTGTCATCCATTGTGAATACTACAGCCTTTATCGTTTTATTTTTGTTGTTAAGTTTTGTTAAATATGGACGATGCCGGTGCAGGCCCGAGTGGCCTACAACAATGACGCTCTAAGCCCCCATGCCTACTCTCAACCTTTGACATTTCAGAGTTTTTCCAATGTCTTCGTCAATAGTCTGTCTAATTAAATGTTATAAAAGTTACAATAAAAATTTCATTTTGTTTACCTTTCTTTCCTGGGCATAGATATAATTAAATTCTATTCTAATTATATACACTTACAATTAGAATTCATCAAAACACCAGATAGATAGTTTTAGTTCCATGTTAGCTTGGGAGTAAAAGATGAATTAAGAAAATGCTGGCTTTATCTCAATCCCGAGGTATCGTAAAAAATGGAAAATTGCGCAGCTTTTTCAGACCACCTAATGTTCAAAGTTTCAACAAATCTATACTACATATTTTTTAAATTTATCTTGAAAATAAAATATTCTGCTGCTTCTATGACTCTCTTTTTTCTTATGTTATAATGAATTGAGTATAATTGGCAACTATTAGTCCTAGTTGATATTCGCGCACGAAGGGTTTTGTATTTTTCTATATACTATCTATAAAAAGTAGAAAAAACAAGCTTGTCGTATCGGAGCTCCACTTAAATATTTATTTTATTCTGTTTTTAGTTGTGGTTATATTGACAACAGAAATGCACAAACAATTAGTAAAAGATTCAACTATCTATCACATTCATGAGATACAGCCTGGTAATAGACAGACCTGGTAATGACAGCAGTCTTAATACTGCTGTCATTACCAGGTCTGTCTAATAAGGTCCCATTTTTACCCTTTGAATACGGGATCCTAACAAAGTGTTGTTAAGTTCTACAATTCATAGTATTAGTATCAAAATATTTAGTCAGGCTATAAAAGGGTTATTTTAAACAACTAGCAATTTCTCTTTGCCTTTACTCAGTATTAAATAGAACTTACCGGTTGAGACTGATAAGCTGGGACTTGAGCAGTTTGAAAACAATCCGCGCGTCCTCCTCCATGATGAGGCCGGCCTTAGCCATGTCGTTGGCGACCTCCTCGCAGTCGTCTTGTTCAATATCGAATTCAAATTGTATCGCTTCATTTTCCTTATGAGTGTAAGACCTAGCGGTAAACACATTAATCTATTATACACGTAATACCACACCGGCAAATTTACCGTAAAGTACGCTTACATCGATTTCCTTGAGATCGGATTGAATCAAAATGCACCCAAACTTCAATACTATATCCGTTCCAATACAGTGTTTAATGTTTATTCTGTCTAGGCTGTTGTAAACACTCGTGAGAGTCGAAAGCTATGCCTTGATGGCATTCGCAAATCTACGGCGGGAGATCTTGTATTGAGAAGAACCGGCAAGAAACTCAGCTGCTTTTTTTCTGTCTGTTTTATATCATACAGAGATGTTAAATTAAACTTAAAAATTGACTTCATTAGAATATGAATGAATTCTTAATATTTATGAACATACAGATATATGTACCGAGTAGCTCGGTGGCGTAGTGGATAAGCGCCGCGGCCTACGATCATTGTCGTTAAGCAACTTTCGCAAGGGTCGGTCACGGGATGGGTGATCAAAAAATTATTATCTAGGGCTACTCCGTGCTTCGGAAGGCACGTTAAGCTGTTGGTCGCGGCTGCATTTGCAGTCGTTAATACCCTCCAATCCGCATTGGGCCAGCGTGGAGGGTAATGGCCCATCCTCCTTAATCATTCTTAAGGAAGGCCTGAGCCCCTGCAGTGGGGACGTAAAAGGGCTGATAATGGTACAGACATATTATTCTTTATGAATAATTCTTAAAAAAATCCACTTTGTCCCTGACATCATCTTATTGAAAGTTTAAATATTTGCAAAAATATTTCTGTCGGTTGTTTGGGTGGATTTTCTGAACATTTAAGAAAATACACTCTGTAGTAGCGAAAAAGCAACAAGTGCTTGAAAAATTCATCAGCCCTGTTAGGTGCTGAGTAACTCAGTGGTTAGAGCAGTCGCCCTAATTGTGAATAGTCATAGATTTGAGTCCTATTTCAAAGTGGATTTTTTAAGCATTTTTCAATAAGAATATTTTTAGTATAGTATTGTGAATGCAAAATTGATCAAATGTAATAAACACAAATATTTATCAGATCGTATATTAGTTGTACCTAATGTCTTCAGAACCGAATTTCTGTAAGCCCATTCAATGTGATTAGACTCTGATAACGAGGTCTGATCGCATATGCTTTAACATGCAAAATGATCATTAAATACAAATGAAAGATATTAAGGGGTCACGATGAAAGTTATAGAGAAATAATAATCTAGTAATCAGACATCGTTTTATGTCTATGAGCTCTCTGGCAGAATGACTCGCACGGTCCCGGCTCGGGTTCAATTCCCGGTTGGGGGAACGCAGCAAATGAACTTTTCTGTATTTTCTCGGATCTGGGTAATTACGACAGAGGTACTATATCTCTATAATACAAAATACTCGAGTTACGTATTGTTATTTATTAAGCCATGTATGTGTAGTGTGATATTTATTTATTAATGTCTATTGCTGTCAAATCGAAAGCGTAAGGTTTTCGACTTCACAATTGTTTGTTTACAGCATAGACAGAATGTTTAATTATTGATTTTCGAATAAAATTATTAAGAACAAAATCTCGTCAAACTATATTGTCAGTGTTAAGAGAAGTTGACTCTATACCTTTTCTTCGGATCGATGATTTTAAGTCGAAACTGTATCTTGGTGATGTCCGACGACGTGACCAGATCTCTGCCCACTATCTCCAGCCGCAGCCCGATGTCCTCACCGAAAAACTCGTGGTTCAATAAGTCTTTCACCTTCGGCCTGCCAATTATCATATTGAATGTAGGAACTATTTAAACTTAGAAACTCAATATCTAAGATAAATCTTTCAACTTTAGAAAACCTATACAGGGTTATTAGTAAAACACAAGCAACGTCAAAGGGCTAGGTTGCTAACAAAACGGTTGACCTGTGTTTTAACATAATACTTTAAAGCAAACATTTTTTTTTTCAAGTTATTATTGCGCTGTAGTATTTTACAAGTCTATATTTTATTCATAAACGTAAAGCAGACACTATGCTCGCAAGTTCCTTTGTTTTGTCCACGCAGAGGAAATCCATCTTATGCTTCAAATCATGGTATTCCAACCACTAGATCTTGCTACTGGGTTAAACCACGCTGAATGATCCGGATACAATTCCAATGTTACAGAACTATTTAGTTTGTTTTGACTTTTTAAAATGTCATTTAAATTGTCTATAAGGTGACTATAAGTTTTACCGTGTCTGTGATCTCTATATTTATATAATTAAATGAACCCATTATTGTGTGCTTGATATTGTTCATTTTCATAAAGCAACTTTATTTACACTTGGCTCTCAACTTCACTCGCATTTTATGAACTACCTACATATTAGATGCGTGTTGAATGATTAATTAAGCGGTAAATTTAGTTAAAATTTATTTTTGTATGAAAGCAAACTTCAACGAATTATCAAAAGCTATAGAATAAACATTGTTGTTTATGATAATAGTTGTTTAGTCCTGCGAGGTTGATGGTGTTTTACTAATAACCCTGTATATTATTTAAAAATTAATACGGTGACATATATTTAACATTCGACGATTATTACTGCTCATGAAATAATAAACACTTTTATGAGTTAAATTTCGTTTATTTAGCGTGAACTCACATGGCCAAGGCCAAGACAGATCAAGATGCTTCTGTCATTAACTCAATTTTCTAATTACGATATTGACTTCAGATAATATTAGAAGACTAGAACATACCGATTAGTCATAATCATCGATATAATTTCGACATATACATTTATAAACTGATTAAGTTTAAGTCCCTACCTTAATCTGAGCAAGTAAAATTCGTGATTTATCTAGTATTAATTTTACTTATGATTTTTCGTTTTTTATATAATCTAATAAGGTAGAAGTGGAGACAAACCTGTCTCCTTTATTTGGTTTGATGCAAGATTCGATGATGTCCCGCACCTCTGATATGGTGACTTTCTCCAAGCTCTGTGGCTTCACGCCCTGCGATAATATAATTGTTATTTTTAATATTATTGTTACACCCATTATTGTCCGCCCACCGATAATTGTCTCCGCTAGTAGATCTACTGAGTAATTTTTATTTAGTCTTACAAACAACAAAATATTTTTAGTACAGCTGAAAATCAGTGTCTGTTTCATATATGGAACACTGAGCTGATCTATTACATTGGTTTCACTTTAGTGTTACTACGAGTACGGGTAACAGCAATATAATTTAAAAGTAATATAAATGTCACGGAATATGTGATATGGACCATTACAGTAACAATAATAACTAAACACGGTGAATAGAATGTTGCACTCTTTACTGAATGTCCCAAGCGAGTGTACGACAGCTTGGGTTTAAAATCTTTCTAGACGTGCTCATCGGCAAAATGTAAAAAGTATAAAGGGTTACTCGTAAAACACCAGCAACCTTGCAGAACTAGATAGTGAACATCATAAGCAACAACGTTTTACGAGTGTATAAACATTAATCGATATATTGAAAAAAAATATAATTTAAAATTTTTAAATCTATAATGGTTTAGTAGTGATATTCATGCGTCTCTTAATATACTGTCTTATGTATGTGATAAGGTAAGTAATTCGCTTGCTTCTATAGCCTGTCGCCAGCATACGATGTAGCTTTCAGTAGGTAAAAGAAATTTTAAAATCGTTCCAGCAGTTTCAAGACCTTTTGAATGCAAACTAACAAACAACCAAATCTTTTTAGTTAACAACAAACGAACGGCAAATAAAATGTTTTTAATGAAAGTTAAATATAACAAATTTATCAAAACTCACAGAAGGAACATTTTCTTTTATGCCTAGTCGAGTTCGGTTGCTAGTGTTTTCTAAATGACCCTGTATACATCACCAGTATAATGTGACGTTTTGACCCTGTATATAGTGGTAGTATAATGGGGCGTGGCACTGACCGAGACGACCTTCTTGTATATCTGCGCGGGCCCGGAGCACTCGCTGTACGGGTACTCGCCGGTGGCCATCTCCAGCATGCACATGCCGAACGCGTACACGTCCACCGACTCGTCGTAGTGCTCCTCGTACATCTCCGGCGCCATGAATTCCGGTGTGCCTTCACAACGTCACAAATACCAATAAGAATCCCATGTAATGTATTTTAATTACGAGGTGGCTACCGACTTATCTTTCGTACTTTGTATCTATAGAGTTCCCGATATTTCAGCGCTGTTGCAAGCGCCATGATCGATTAATATAAGGTACATGGTAGCGATCCCGTAATTAACAATCGTTCTGATGTATGTGTCTGTAAATAAATCATAAACCTTATAAACTGGTTCTAAGTGCGTTTATGATGATGCTGTTACATAATACGATCATCATTATCAGCTCGTTATTGTCTCCACTGCTGGGACACAGGCATTCTCTGTGGATGGAATGGAGAACCGACCAGAAGTTCATCACGCGACCTCAGTGCGGATTGGTAGGTGCTAACGTCTGCATATGGAGCCGAAACCAAGGTTTTGGATGTCTTCCGAATCACGGAAAGGCTTGTGTTAATAAAATTTCGGTCACTTGGCCGGCTAGGCAAAATGCTTGACCTGTGCTCGTACACTAAACGCGCTAACTACGTCTTGTCTTTATATTTACATATACTTATTTTACACTAACAATTTATTAATACTTTTAATATATAAAGCTTTTTCACTCACCAATGACAGATTTAGCGAAACTTCGATTTTTCAAAGTCGCCAATCCTAGATCACCTATCTTAACGCTACCAGTCGTGCCCGTGATGAAGATGTTGTCACATTTCAGATCTCTGTACAAAAATATTCTTATTATATTATCAAGCTGTAAATTTAACAGGCACAATCTTTTCAACCAGTGATTCTCTAAGCCTAAGATCATTACTATGCCATAGCATCGATTACGGCAGCGTCTCCAATCTAAAGGTGGTGCCAATTTAACGTTTCTGCCGCCAAAACAAACTACTCGCTATAATTTTGCCATTGGCAACAATGTAAAAAAAAATATTTTAAAATATCACATCTCATTCAATCGGCAATAAAGCAGTAATCCGAAGGGTTTTTATTATTTAACTTAAATAATTAATAGCGAGATTTGCGTCTTCTGGACGCCAAAAGTTGCCACGGAAAGTATCTAATGAGGTATGGGTCTCATAGGCTGTCTTATCTAATATTGACTAGTAAAAATTATGTCAAAATTGTTTGGCATAATATTTTACTTGCATGGTGGTGATTTATATAACCGATATATAAACTACTTTAAATCTACTAATAAATATAATACTTACAAGATTTGAAACTTTAAAATTAGGATATGATAATAATAAAAACTTTATATTATTAAATGGTGGTTAGTAACTAAATACAAAAATCAGTAAAGAGATGTTGTGATGCGGCCATACCTACCTGTGTATGATGGGCGGCGTCCTCGAGTGCAGGAAGTTCAGCCCCTTCAAGATCTGACGGCACCAGGACTTCAGCACCTTCGGGTTGATACGTTTGAACCGACGCAAGTACCTGCGTGACAACATTTTAAATGTAAAACATGTACAACGACGAGCTTGTATGAAGAGTAATATATATCGACGAACGAAAGAACGTATGTAAAAACCGTGCCTTGACGGCGATCGGTTTTAATGTCTTCTACTTATTTAATGTATATTTAATTATAACTAAATTATAACAAGGTAAGATCGGGACTCCTTAGTATATATACTTATACAGGGTTATTTCATAGAATAATACAGTAGCACAACTAAGAACAGACGGTCGAAATCACGTGCACACAGAGACTTAAGATCCCCAAGGGGACTAGAGTTGCCCTCAGTTACGCTTGCCACGGCAACACTACTTGATGAAGAGAGAGCGATCTTAATGTTTAAATACGACGTCTTCAAAACAAATTACCTACTGATATTGAAAAGTAAAATTAATATTTTATTGTTATAATCGTTATCAATTATAGATATGTACAATATGCATAGTCAGAATGTTTGTTTTGTTACAAAAATTGTCAAATGTGTTTACAAAAATTACATAGTTGCATATTTATAATTATACAGCGTTTATAACAATACGTATCACTAACTAGTTTGAATGAAAAAGCAATCCTAACGCTCCAATGCAGCGTAGGTATTTATTTCCAGAAATGTCTGAAATTTCGCTACTGTATTATTAAGTGGCTATTTGTAAAAAACAACAAATTACGCAGGACAAAATAACGCCTTTTCTATGATTATATTTGGATTCAATATATTTTATTTTCATACAAAAATAATTTTCAGTGTAATATACATACTGTATAAATGTTAATAACTCTAAGCGCATTACTAAGACTACGTCGCGTGGCAGCATAAGTCGTCCTTTCGTTTATGAATTAAAAATATAGGCATATAAGTGTCACAAAAATAAAATATTAAGGGCCGGTTTCACCGGTTGCTGATAAAGTCCCTGATAGTCTATCAGGAACTTATCTGCCAGATAAACTACAACTTTTGGTTTCACAGGTCTCGGATAAAAATATCTGGCAGATAAAGTATTAGATATGTTATCAGCCGATTCAAGTGGCTGATAAAGACGTTATCTGATAGATAAAAAAAAAGTTTCAATTGACGGGAACGAAAATAGTTTTAGT
Organism: Diatraea saccharalis; assembly: GCA_918026875.4. NCBI lineage: Eukaryota > Metazoa > Arthropoda > Insecta > Lepidoptera > Crambidae > Diatraea > Diatraea saccharalis. Next base: position 24,733,487 of record OU893339.1, on the reverse strand, counting down.
TTTAGACCATTATTGTGTGCTTTGCGTCGATTGCAGTCACAAGTGTCACAAATATTCTAAAATGGATTTATTTGAGTTTTTAGAAGACGGATTAGATGAATATTTCGAACTTATTACGCGACCCCGTAGGAATCGAGTAATTAACCCTAGACCTAATTATTGAGAATCACTTGTCGATCAAGATTTTAGAAATCGATTTCGGCTTAGCAAGCGGGCTGTTATTTATATTCTATCGTTAATAGAAAGTGATATAAAAACTACAACGGGCTAAGCTCCGTTTGTTTCTTCTTGATTAAAATTCACACTTCTTTCACGTTTTTGTTTTTCCATTATTAATTAACAAATACAAAAATAATACACAAAGAAAAGTTTAAAAACTGAAAAGCGTCTTAAGCACAAAATATCAACAAAGCAAAACAAATGATAGTTGCGTTTCGTTTCTGTAAACACGTAGCTAAGTATACGAATATCGTATTATTTCATTCTAGAATCATAAAATTATAATTCAAAATATGTAAAGTAAAAGTATAAAAAGTTTACTTAAATAATATTGAACACAAAAATTAATATTAATTAAGTTTTAAAAATGATTTTTGATTGACGATAATTTGGGTCGTAGTATTAAAACGCAAAAAAGCGACGTTGCCGTTCCGTCAACTAATAAGTGGCCGATAACTTATCTGCCAGATAAATTATCTAGCAGTTTGATGGTGAAACAGAAAAAAGTTAACAGCAACCTTTATCCAGTAGATAGCGTTAACTATCAGATAACTATCTGAAACTTTATCAGTAACCGGTGAAACTGGCCCTAAGTTTTTTTTTTAAGTTTATTAGGCAAATTACTTCTAATATGGAGGACGGTGCGTCTTCACTTGCGCCGAATACTTTTACTAATGAGGAAATATTTAAAAAAAGAAAGCACTAAAAAGCACCTCACTAGATGGCGACTCTAGCAAAAATTGATTTTTGCAGGAAACGAATGGACCAAAGATAATCATTTCCGTTTCTTGTTACTAACATATTAAAAAACCTGAAATTTGCAAAGTTTCAAACTTAGATATCAATACAAATACGAAAAATTACGAATAGAATATGAGTAGTTTATTGAGTTTTAAAAATTAATTTACTTTTATACATGAAAGAAAACCAGAAGGGTTGTCATGGAGAAATCAAGAAAGTACCATAGCGACATCTAGTTTGATTTCGGGAACTAATGTTTTGTTTTTATACTTCCTCATTCCAACAATGACTGAAAGCACGATTAAAAGTTGTAGCAAGACTTGTTATAACCATATGGTGTAAATTACAATGCAATAGGTGTCTATTTTACTCACACTTAGCGGAGGCTAGCCGGGTTAATATAGATGGATCGCCCGATGGCATGATAATTAAATAGTTCCGATTATTTGTCATTTGCGCCTCGACTTGGCATGTAGGAGTGAGTCACATAAGTTGTATGTTAGCTGTAATGAGTTATGGTTATACAAAGTCCTGCGATATTGTTGTTTCAGAAATAGCCCTGTATACATAAATGGCAATATTTATACTATAACTCACGCCTTCAAGGTACCGGACAACATGAGCTCGGTGATGAGTACGATGTTCTTTTTTTTGGCAACAGTACCCTCCCAATAGTTGTAAAAACGCACTATGTTCGGATGCTGGAGTTTCTTCAGCATATCTGCTTCTTCCCGAAATCTAAGCCGCTCCGTCTTATTCAACTTTTTCTCCTGGATGACATACAAATTTAAATATTTACACCAAACGTATATATTATAAATATAAAACGAAATCCTCCATCACGTCTGTCCGTCTGTATATTCGCAATAAATTTAAAAACTATAGCACGAATTTTCATGTGGTATTCACCAAGTTTAAGCAACTTTCGCAAAGGTTGTTCGCAAGTTGAGTTATTACGTAGATCAGAAGGCACGTTAAACAGTTGATCCCGGCTGCATTTGTAGGACGTTAACATGTATCAATCCATATTGGGCCCGTATAATTGGTTATGGCAAGTTTTCTCACAGCCCTGTCTCATAAGTTCATCGGACGTTATTTATAAGAGTTCATTCGTAGTATACGTTTAGCTTTAGTACATCTCATAAAACTATACTAAGAGTAAACGTATGAATGGTTCTATATATATATATTATAGATGCTATAAAGTAAAAGCTATTATACTCGGATTTACGTTAAATACGTCAATAGGACGTGGACAACGTCTTGTGCACGGTTAGCGCTGATGGCCACTTACCAACAACTCGCACCAAGCGACGGCCACGCCGGTCTGCGTATCGAGTCCGTGGTACACGGTCTTGAACGAACCACGGCCCACCTCCTTGTCGTATTTGAAAAACCTAATATTTTTAATAATTAATAATCTTATAATATTTAATTAGATACGTGAGTAATACAGAGATCCAAACCAATTGTAAATTGCTACATAGACCTGAACAGGAAGGGAGATGGCTAATCCTTGAAACTAGTGCACGACCAATCGACTGCGGAGGTCGTCCATTTATATTAACTTTATGTGTGGCTTTCAGTTTACATTCGCTCTTTTTGTAATTAAAAAATCTATATTGTTTTACCTTCCGCATGGAGAAACTCCTATTGGCTCTTCCTCATCCTCCTTGTCGGGCTTTAAATCCTTCTGCAGCTCAAGCTTATCTGCTGGATATATAGGACTGTACACTACACCTGCAATCGGACGTGCGGTCAGAACACGTTCTCAAGTCATCTAATCCTTCTAATCCTTAATATACTCGTACAATGAGGAAGTTTCATGATATTGATATTATGATATTTAAGACGATTTAATTAAAATATATGGCAAAATAAAATTACGTAACTACGTAAATACGCACAGCACGTCTGTGGCCTCCGACTAGCCTGTGACGTCACAGCGCCGAACTCGAGATCGTAGCAGTACAAATTAAATAGAAGTCTTTGCAAATCACTTATTATTATCTTTTTTGTTTGTATGAAGTTTGTTTTGTTACAACTTTATAAGTTGTAACATTCGGTTAAACGCATAAATATTTTTTCTCTTTCTTATTTAAAAATATTATATTAGTGTTTTTATTGTTGTACTTTAATACATAGGGACAATACAATATTAACAAAAGAATTTAGTGCCCTCTTTCGAGTAATAAACATAACGCGACTGTAAGAAGCAAGCGATGTTCAAATACGAAATCGCAATACTATTGAGCCGCGTCCTCGCGGTCATGTTCGGTACTGTGACGTCACACGCTGAGATATCGCGTGAAGTTCTAGCGAGCGCAACTTCTAAGTCCCATAATTTTTTTATTTATTTTAATGTAATTCACATTATTTATTTAATACGTTTATTCTTTCATTATAAATAGAAAAAGTAAACTTATTCATTGTAAATGGATATCAAAATTAAGTTACATTATATAAAGGTTATCTTTAAAACACCAGAACCTTTACAGGACTAAATATCTAAAATTAAAAACAGCAACGTTTGCTCTACCAGTTTTAACATAACTCAAACAACAATGATATTTCAGCTTTATTGCACTATCATGATATTAAAGGTCTATGATATAATAAGTTAATGACTTGTGTAAAGTAACATGCATATAATAGATACTAGGTGAGCATAGTGTTACGTTCAAGCGGTAAATTATACTGATAGAAGTTTTATTTATTTAACGCGCCATGATTAATTGATTACGGAACAACTGATACGGAACAATATTTTTTTCTTATGAAAATGATCATAGAACTTTAAAACAACACATAATGAAATATAATAAAAAAAAAAAAATTTACAAGTGCTATCATTAATTATGTCAGACATCCAGTCCTGCGAGGTTGATATTTTACAAATAACCCTGCAAATGAACTGATTACTACAGAAGATATTTACGTACTTCACTTATCATATGTATCAAATGACATAAAACAACAAGACATGTACGTCAACTATTCGCTCATGATTGTAGAGGGTAAATCTATTACCATTTTGCGGCTCCTGCGACTGCGCTTCGCCAGTATCGTCTGCCGGTGGTATTCCCTTCACTGTGGCATTTGCGATTTCGATATTTTCTTCCTAAGAACCACAATATAGAAGATTTGATATTTAGATAGAACACAGGTAGTTAGAGCACACATATTTATTTAGATACGTTCAGGAAACGTTTAAGACAATTATTAAGTATCTATCACTACAATATCTAGTGATGATCTGGTACTATGGATTATCAAACAAGAGTTGTAAATCATGTACGATTGCAAAGAATAAGGAACTGTCACAAAGGTCAATCTTCGGATGGCTGACCAACAAAAATTATCTCAAGCTTTTCTGCGCTTCGAAAGGCATGTAAAACCGTCGAATTCGGGTGTATTTTAAGTTACTCTGGACCGTAGGAGTCGTTCTCCTTATAGCCTATCCATTATATTTATAGAAGGCCATTATAGAACCAAAATACAGAGATAAACTAGTATATGGCAAAAGGACAGTATTACACAACTGACAAGACTCACCAATGTACCTGCACAGATATCCAAATTTCCAAACGAGGCAAACATTTGAAAATGTCTTTATTCAAATAAGTTTAGTAACCGTCCAAAAAAAAAATTCCCCTACCACTTGTTCAAGAAGTCTTTTAGCTGACAAGAAAAACAAGCGAAAGGAACTTACCAGCTCTTTATCATAAGTCATAATATTTACATAAATCATGACATTACCAAAATAATATGTATTATTACAATAATAAATTCAACTTTCAAAGTCTGTAGGACATAGGTTGGTACATATAATTAGTTGTTATAGAACAAAGCGAAGGCTATTAATTCCATGCATTGCAGTTCTTAAAATAACAAATAAACATTAGATATCACATAAATTGCTCATATTCAAAGATGCTGTATGATGTTGCTAAAATCCCCATATTATAGAGTATCTGAGACAACGACGGTACCTCAACAGCCAGACCCGATACAATATAGAAGAATCCATTTTTAAAACTTTGTTCTGACTTTTTTACTATTTATAATGATGATTGATCTGGTAGTGACATAATTTTTGTGAATGTCATTACTCCCATTAGAGCTGGTGAGTTAACCAAAAAGACACCCTGAACGGACGGGTGGGTGGTAGGGAACAAAATGTTAGTCGATTCTAAAATACTTTTAATAAGGCTATTTAAATAAAGATTATTTTGACTTCGACCGGGAATTGAATCCGGAATCTCAGAAAAGACGACACTTTGAAATCACAAATATTTAAGTAGTATGCTAGACTCCACAGAGTATGACCGAGACGTTGTATTTTCATCTGATATTTATTTTAAAAAAGCTGATCTCAAATAAAAAAAATCAAAAGGTCAATTCAAATCAAAAGGTCCAGGCTGCATATGTGAAGATTCACGACGCGACATTTTAATTGTGTTTGATTATACTAGAACTGTGATATGGACTCACCAAATCCTGTTCGGAGATAAAAGCGTCGTCCTCCAGGCGAGCAACGAGCTTGTTCCCGCTGTCGTCCAGCTCGGGGTCGCACAGCGGGCCCTGCCCCGAGCTGCGCCTCCTGTACCCGCCCACCCCCACCCCCACACCCACGCCCACTACTGGCTGACTAGCCTGTTCACATTAGCATCATTGTAGATTCACTGTTCCCACACAGCAATTGGCTACTTAAGAGTTATTATAACGATAAGTTATAAAATATATTGGAAACAGTAAGTCTTATCTAAACAATAACCATACAGTTATATTTGCTTTAAATAAATTGTAAGTATATTCTGTTTTTGCGTAATAAACTTGTGATTTATATTCTATGGAATACAAGAACCGAAATGCGGGCGGCCATGACGGAATGTCACATTTTATTAAACTTCAATAGTCTTTGTTTGCTAATATTAAAATAAATTGTCAAACTATTACTACTCTATTGAGTAGCTCGGTGGCGTAGTGGATAAGCGCCGCGGCCCGCGATCGTAGTCGTTAAGCAACTTTCGCAAGGGTCGGTCACGGGATGGGTGACCTAAAAATTATTATCTCTAGCTACTCCGTGCTTCGGAAGGCACGTTAAGCCGTTGGTCCCGGCTGCATTTGCAGTCGTTAATACCCTCCAATCCGCATTGGGCCAGCGTGGAGGGTCATGGCCCATCCTCCTTAACCATCCATAAGGAAGGCCTGAGCCCCTGCAGTGGGGACGTAAAAGGGCTGGTGATCAAACTATTTCAATTAATTGCTTATATTAATAATCTCAATCACAAATGGAGGAAATTGATAAAAGTCGCAACCAGTACTCAGTACCTACCGTTTATTAAAATGTGACGTCACAGCTCAAGCTATTACATGACTGATTAATTTAAAAAATAATGTTTCTTCTTTATTTAATAACACTTTTTGGGAGAAAAAGAAATCTGATAGTGGTTTAAAAGATCATATAATATTATTGCAAATGAAAGTTTAAAAAAGACTCAAGTCGCCAATTGTTTATCAACAATACGTCTATTAGGTTTTAGGTATCTATGAGAGTTGTGAACGTATGAGATGAGAAGCTCATTGAAACATTAAAAAGCCGATGTGATGTGTTTGGGTGTATTTTGTATGCATTTACTGACCACGCTGGTGGTGAGCGAGTTAAGCATATCAAAGGTGTTGCTCTGCTGCGTGTGTATGATGGCGAGCGCGTTGTACGGCGGCGGCCTCAACACCGGCGCCTTCATCACGCCCACCTCACCGCCTACCACCACCTGCATAACACAACATATGTAAACACATGATGATGTAAGGTCATTTAAAGCTTTTAGTGCCATTAAATCACGTTTAAATCTCTGTTTGTTTTGGTCCCCATTTTATTAAAATTAGTACAGATAGAAACTGAGTAACTAATATGGCGCATATTTGCACAGAGCAGATCTACGAATTCCCGCGATGAACGAACGTAGGATTAAACTTTATAATTAATCTTGTTTCAATATTCATCATAAGGTGTAAAATACAAAGCATTGAATGTCTATCACACTCACAGCGGAGTTAAAGAGCGCGGGTCGACCAATGGCGCCATACTTAAATAATTCTGATTGGTCGATATATTTTCATCGGCAGGTACATATTGTGAGCCATATTAATTGTATCTTACTGTTGTTAGTTCTACTATTATTATGTAAGCACTATTAAAAAAAACTTATCAATAATCTAGTTAATAGATCTTGTCCGCGCTGTCACAAGAGTTTTTATAAAGAATCACTGCAAGTTTGCTTCAGTGACGGCATTTGCGAACGTCTATTCTAGGAAGAAATAATATTTGTTGGCACACGCAACTCGCGATTTCAAACATTCAATATATTTTTTCAGGAATCGTCGATACCTCGTTAAAATAACAGATTTGCAGTCGCCAAACACAGTTAGTTTAGACAATGGATGAAGTTGAGCGAGTAATATAAAATTTTATGGCGAAACTAGTTGGCCGACTCGATTTTGCTTATTCTATATAACATCCAACAGATTAGACGTTTTTTATCACATTATTAGTACATTAACCAATCATATCATGATAATATTTAATAAATATTGTAATTTTACATATATATTTACAGTTTATACGCAGATAATAGTAAGTAATGATGACGAACATTGGCATTCCGGTACTCATTAAACAAAAAACATAGAATTTTTTATATTTGATTTTTATAATTATATTAACATTCAATGATGGTCGGAGACTTTTTTTTTGTTTATTATTATTTTTTATAAGTTGTGAGAAAATGGAAAATTACAATTATTCCTTTTTTATAACAAAACGCACAATTGCCGTGTAATAATAAAAAACAGACGATATGGGCGATTTTTTATGACTGTTTAGAAGCGAGAGGCTCCGCTCTCTTTATTTCCTCATGCATTCTACTAGTTCCTAAAACTCCAAAGGAGCATTGTATCTTTGAACATGGTTATAGTGCAAAACATGAAATGTATTACCTAAGACTAGGATGTGTGGCCTAGATTCCTTAGCTTTTAATTAAGTCAATCAAACTATAAAAAAATTGTGACGACATTTCTTTCATTATTTAAACATCTAATACGCCTGCGCCTAAGCTATTTGGTAAATAAATCCAAAAATTTTAATTATAGCATCTTTGTGATATAATATTTTTTATAGTAATATATTATTTAAAGTGATGGAGGAAGACAGATTCACCCATTTTAAACACAAAGTGTCCACAGCTTTTCCGTAGTCCATAGAAAGGAATTTAAACATACATAATTTAGTCGCTCTATCGTAGGGGACACTACTATCTCATTAGTTTACATATTTCCAACGCAAATCCCAACAAAGATCATATTCAAATTAATTTAGCATATATTTAAAAAAAAAAACTGAAATATTTGTTTTTTTTTCAGGTGAATATCTAATTCAACAATTCTACAGAACACGACTAAGTAGAAAAAACTCAGGTGACATATCACTGTTTCTAGTGTAGTGACGTGACAATATACAACATTGTATTTTACCGAGCGCTTTACAGTCTTTTGTATTAACATTTTTATTGCTTTTTCTAACAATTGTGCGCAATTTGTTTAACATTCGATGTTCACATTAAAAAACTACTCGAGAGAATAACCATATAATCTATCACAAAATGTATTCAGGCTAATATGTGAGCACTTTGTTACTTCCATCCTATATATTTTAAAAAATATGTTATTTTAGTTTGTCAAACCTCTGTCATTTCGAGGCATAGCTAATAGTTTAACGAATGAAATCTTCATGGGGTAGTGGTAAGCGCGTTCAGTATCCAATTGTGGAGATTAAGCTATTTTTGCAATAACAGGTCATAGGATTCATCTCCTCCGAGTTTCGGAAGGCGCGCTAAGATGTATCGGAATTCCACACTGGGCCCTCGTGATGCACTATTGTCACTATATGTTTTAAAGTTAAATGAAAATGTCCATTCAAAACTGAAACTGATATCGTCACCAAGCAACAATCCAGACAAGCTAATCCTAATCATAATCTTGAAATAAATCTTATTTCACTGTATATTAGGTGCATTTTTCGTGTATACCTTAAATGTCTTCTCTTTTCCATGCACCGTCTTCTCCTTGGCCACGGTGGTCGGTTCGAGGTGGTGTGTCGGCTGCGTTATCTGATGACCGTGTCCGTGCAGTCCTGATGTCACCTGAAAGAAATATTACATGAATATAAGACCTAATCACATACACTGTTCAGATTCCAAGACGAGTAGCTGAATCTTCGTATCTGAGACAACGAAGGTACTTTCTATTTTAGATAACTAAATTTCTTTCAAATATAACACTAGTAGCATCCATTACACAATTATTATTTCTTTTAATTTATTGGCAGAAGAAATGAGAGCATTATAAACATCATATAAATTGTAATTAAATGAACCTGTGCAATATTAATTAATAATTATATTTCTTCATGCCTAGCTCAAAATTTACATAAAAAATGATGACCTATGTGTATCAACTTTTTATTGTGATGACGGAGAAGTTTGCGAAAGAAAATAAATACTTATTCATATTTTTTTTTAGATTATTCGTAAATCACTGATAATGAATTATAATATTTTAAGTAGAGGCAAAATCCTAAAAATTTATTTTGCCATTTTTGAACTCGGTCCAAAACTTCTGGGGTCCACTGGGTTACCGGTATTCTATTCAATAAAGCGATAACAAATTATTATTTATATCACTGTAATTTCAATAAGGATACAAAATCTTTAAAATACTGACTTCTAAGGTATTATAAATTTCATACATTTCTAGAAATATTTCTACATATTATCTTTGTGTCACCAATGAAAAAACAAAAACAAACTAAAACTTGTCTTATTTCTTTCCAAATGATCTTATTAATGTAGAAAATATTCAGACTAGCTTCTCTATCATTAATTTAAATAACATAAAAAATAGAAACATACGAAGCGTTTGTTGGAACAACTTGGTTAGCCAGTAGACAGATTCAGTAATTCAAGAGAAATAGCTAGCTTAGCTTAAGCATACAATAACTAATTAAGTAGCATTTTAGGCTTCCTTAAAATTAATTTACAAAAATATATCACAACGCATTCTTTTCTGAACCATTTCTTCTTTAGTATTGTCTGTTATACTCGTCGAAATTCTAGAAATATCGTCTCTATGGATAAATGATGTAGTGCTCTTTTAAAAAAATATATTTATATAAGTTGTTAATTATCCTATCAATCCTAAAGTTTATTTTATGATTTCTACTTTCAGTTATCCATCAAGATTTTCGAAAATGGTCTTTATTAGTCTTTTGTCCCCATTATTCGTATTTTTTGTATATCTCTTGTATGCCATTAGTAAATTTTTCGTATTTTTATCAGGTTTCAGTTCTTTCTTTTAATTTTGGCTCGAAATTACCAAAACTAGGACATCCAACACGTACTATCTGCTAAGCAATCGATCGACCCAAGTAGCAAGGTAATCATAATAATAAGATATTTAGGTATAAAAATTTATTAGAAATATTATGAAGTATCTTGGATCACCACGATCGTTTCTTGGGTTACCACGAGTCTGTTAGAGGACCAGTGACTCATGGGACTTCTTTAATAAATGACATTTGGCGCCAAATTTCAACTCGATTAGCTCTACTTAGTTAGGACTGTTTTAATTTTTTCTGTTTTTTACAAATGAAATAAAAGAAAATATTAAATATGTTGGACATTCAGAAGCAAAAAAAGTTTATTCACCCACCTAACTTGGAAGACGGTGCAAGTTTCAACAAAATAGTTCAGTAATTTTTTAGACATTCAATTGAATAATAATATACTTAAGAACATTTTTATCTTAGTAATATGACCTAAAATATAAATTGTCCATTACAGTTGTCATTAGTGATACCTTGATAGGAGACCCTTTTTAATTGTGCCAATTATGTTATATCAATGTTGGTTTTTACGTAATTCTATGATCAAATGTAATAAAAAATATACCCAAAATACATAATGAGTTTACGTTTGTGTTAAGTTTGACAGAGCTAAACCTAAATTTAATCTACTTTGTTGTAGCAACAGAATTGTTGCTGCTACCAACATTAATTAATTAGTATTTAAAAATTTATAAAGAATATTATTAATATAAATTTACTGAATGTAAGATTATAAATGGAATCGAGATTAAAATTGTAGTATGTTATTTTAAAAATTCCGAATCATATGGAGAAGAAAAATATTAAATAATTCATCCATGATGTCCCGCATAAGATGAAAACAAAATAAATCTTACTCTTGAAACGCTAATGTGTTGTAACAATTTATATTAATATGTACATATATATTAATAAATACTCACAAAACAAATAAAAAAATAATTTGTCACAATCAATCCTCTGCGTAGTACACAACTTGCAAAAAGCTTGTCAAAACTGTTTAAAAAAACTTTTTGCGATTTTCCCTCCAAAACTAAACATGTCACAGAGCACCGATAACGTAACACGCGCGCGTCAGCCGGCGCACACGTTCGGAAATCAACACAACAAATGATAAATGAGATTATGTACAACGTGGTTTACTACAACTCCATTGACAAAATAAACACTCACTGAGCGGAAATGCATAGGTATGAATCAATGGCAGTGACAAATTGCTAATATTCGGTGGGCGAGCACAAGAAAAGTTAGGCCATGTTCATGTTTATTAGACTCTAAATCTCTTTCAATACCAATGTTTTATATTAGGCTTGATTCAGGATATATTTGACTGGCTGACATTTCGAAAAAAAATTACGGGTCAGTCGACAGCCAATATATTAAACACCATTGTTACTCTTATTTCGCATATATTATATTTTGCTGTGATTACGGATTACACATGTTGATTTCATTATGAGGCATTAACTTGCCTTAAAAAATTATTACATCCTTATGGGTGTAATCTATGTAAATTAAATCTTTAAAACGAAATCGCTAAATATTTACAACTTTTCAAACAATGGCGATGCAACACATGGGTTGTTAATTGAGATATAAAAGTTTAAAACAAACCACAAACATAATATAAAAGCCTTTATCGCACTATTTTGAACTTTAACGATGTTTGTACCTAGGGTTGTTTAGAACCCAAAGAAAAAATATTTAATTTTCACTATAATAAAAGAGATTACGTAACTAACAGCCAGTAGCACAAACGTCGTAAAGCGATTCATTGGTTTCCTTTGTTTACCCATACAAATTTGACATTCATTAGTGCTTAAAGGCGTCATTAAACTTTAATGGTTTTTTTGTGCAACTGAACGTAAATATACATTCCAGAAAATGGAAACGCGGAACCCTCATTATTATACAAATTTGACATTCATTAGTGCTTGAAGGCGTCATTAAACTTTAATGGTTTTTTTGTGCAACTGAACGTAAATATACATTCCAGAAAAATGGAAACACGGAACCCTCATTATTAGAGTTTTTTCTCAAACTGCTGAACCAATTCAATTTTCGACCAGTTAACGTGATGTTTTAATTAACTTAGGCCAATTGACAACCCTGGATGTACCTAACTATACATGAAACAAGAAAGGTCGCGATGACGCAGAGATAGGTACACACTGTTTGCAGTAATTTGAGATTGGCGAGATTAGGCACAGAGTTGTGACAGTGCCGCATCAGCCCAACGGTTTATGGGTCACAGGTGACGTCCGTCGATCAGCGTCGTCGGCACTTTAGCTCACCGAAGATGGACACAATGAGGTTTCGAATTCTAATAACCCGTGTAAATAGTGCTCGTCGTATTTTTTTTTTATTATTAATATAAAGAGGCAAGGTTTGATTGTTTGCATGAAGTAGTCTCCGGAACTGCTGGAGTGGTTTTTAAATTTCTTTCACCAGCGAAAAGCCTACATAATACACGAGTGACATATGTTATAAAATAATTAGTATTTTACAATTAGCCAATCCAACTCATTTGGTGAAAACCACAAAACCCCTTTTCTAACCGATGTCCGCATAATTACTTTATTCGTTTTCTTCCTATGAACCATCACCAGGAGTTTAGCAGACAAATATAAAAAAAAACGGAATTAGACATTTTAATTTTATGCACAATTTTAACACCGCGACGTAATTATATCTACAAGTAAAATTAAGATTAAATTAAATTTAAAAATAGCGACAATTTTATATTTGACATTCATTATTTACATTACAGGATCACCTGTGGATCACCAATTTATATGGGTACCAAATTTTAACGTATTCACTGAACAAGTTTTTGATTTTCTCTTAAAGGACCGAATAATATTCAATCAAAATCACCTGTGTCATACGGACAGAGACGACAGATATCCGAGGATCATCGAGTGGTCATATAATGATTCCATTTTTTATTTTGCTAAAATTTTGAATTGGATGCAACAGTAATTATTGATATTATTGCAGTTAAAAATAAATAAAAAAATCTCAAGGTCATGCCTTCGACATCGTCACGACTATATTAGACGTCGAGTGTTTGCTATAATTTGCAGACAAAAAAAAATATTTGTCTATGATTTATTGACATTCTCCGATGGTCTCTCTATCTGTGTTTGAACGACACGCGCGTGAGAAATATGGCCCCCGCCCGTCTGTTTGTCAGAAATGAGACAATCCCGGTATTTTAAAAAAATATCTAAGTGTATGATCTCATGCTGATGATTTTCAATTTCTAAATATCAAATGGCGTCAGACTAAAGATGGAGGGCTGACGTTTCTCTTAGTAAGCGTAAGCGTAACAAGCATATTAGACCATAATATTGAAAAGTAAAAATGGATTTATTGTTGTAAATAAAATAAATATTCTATTCTAGGATCTGGAAACCTAAAGACTCATTACCACCTCAATGATAAAACCGAGGGACAATACGGGAGGTTTATGCCAGAAATAGTTTTAGCGATAGCAGAGATCTTTGACCTAGGACTAGGGGGGACGAGTTGTTCGTCTGATGCCATTAGGCACCCACCAACGAATACATTATAATTTTTTTTTTATCTATTTAAAATGCAGTAAGTGGACATAATTGTTACTGCTTATTAGGTGGTAATGCTTGTGTATTTTCAGATGAATTTTGGCGCCTTGATTATAAAAAAAAATACTATTACTGGTCGTAAACAAATTAATAAGTTAGATTTGTGAGGTTTAAATGAGGGCTTCCAGACGTTGTGAAAAACTCAAAAATGCAAATTTTACCGTTCCTGCAGTTGACGCGTCTTCCGAAACACGGAGGAGCCTGAGATAGTAAATTTTTTGGCACCCATCCTATGTTAGGCAATGGGGGTATAGACTTTTTTTTTAATATTTTTATTTTATAAATATACATGAAGTATTCCCAAAAAAAAATTTTACACGTTATGATTTAAAAAATAAATTATATTTTCAAAGTTTCCAGCTAAAAGTGTATGTCCGCGCTGTTTGCAGTCACGTGACAACGAGTATAAAATATTTGTTCTTTCAGAACTCATTTAAGCAATATTATAAATATAATGAGCATAAAAGTGTGATTATCGGTAATAGTACATTAAACATTATCTAAAAAAAAACTATGTATTTTATTTCGTTTATAGTCTACACCCATTGCGATAGTTGCATCATTATTGCAGACTAGACCACTGCACTGTCGTCGTACTCGGGTGATTCTTAAAAAATGAGGATAAAACCTGTCCAATCCCAATACTTCTTCCTAATCAAACCATAATTAATAGCAACAAGTTTTTAGATATTTTGAAATACTAGCACAACTATTTACACACTAAAGAAAAATACTAAAGATAGTTCCATTAGAAATTTAAGTCAAAATGTGCCTCAGACGTCATTATCTCGTATGTCCCATGTGGCTGCGCGTGGATGTTATGTCTGATAAAAAAATCATCCAAACCTGAACATCTTATTTCTATATGCCAATTCGTCCTCAAATGTTCAAACTTTCTAACCATCGTAAATTACATACATTTGTTTTATTTTAATATAGGAAACGAACCCACTTTAAAATTGTCATTAAAAAAAATCATTAAACTCAGCAAGGATGGTTTCGTAAATTTTCGGTGAATTTTCAAATTCACGTTGAATCAAAGCCCGCGATACTTTCCCCGCACCTCTCTCAGACGAGCTGCGAGCTTTGAACGGAGTGGACGTGACGTGTTTGTCGACGAGGTAAGTTTACATTTCGTTCTTACAAATTTGTCATGAAAAAAGTCATTATACTTTTGCTCTCTGATGTAGCAGATGATTATCACGTTAATCAACTTGTTTGCTGCTTTTACGTATCGAATGTGAACTTATTCATATCAATGTTGTTTAAAGCAGAATTTATTTAGTTTCAACAGGTTTTAGCCAATTTTCTGGGATTCGTCATTTTCGCCAATATCATTTGCTTCAAAATGTGTGTTACGTATAATGATAAATAGGGAATATAATGATTTGTTCCGTTTCTAATAATGACAGTTAATGAGGATAATGATTTTTTTGCTTATAAATAAAAGTACACAAAAACTCATTAGACCCCATTTTTCATGAATTAAAAGAGATTCACTTCATTTTAGTTACATATTGTTCAAGATATTTATGTTTAAGTAAGTATGCTAATAAAACTAAGTCCCTATTTGAGGCGTTACGATTTTTAGACTTATGGTTTTGTATACTTCTTTTTCTTCATGTAGTTTTTATTACATTTTAAATGTATTTTATTTAAACTATGAGTTTTTCTTTTAAGGCGTCTTTCAAAATGCCACCAATAAACAAAAAAGCTACAGAAGAACATCGTCGAGCACAACAACGACTGTGTAAAAAGAGAAAATACTTAGAAATAAAAACTAATCCCGAGTTATTAACAATTGAACAAGAGAAAAGGCGTAATAAGTATAAGAAAAGAAAGGAAGAAGGTAAAATCACATCTATAAAGGAACGCACTCCACGAACTCAAAGAAAGAAATGGAAGGAAAATTCCAAAAAGTACATAGTAAGTGTTATCTATCTGTCTATCTATCTAAATGTTTTCTTAGTCATATTTGAAATTCTCTATTTCCATGGATAATAGCGTTTTATGTCTACAATAGGTACAGACAAATGAATAAACAAGAAGAAACGACGGCGATGCCTCCATTTGAACCAGTTTTAATAGAAGCTGCAGAAGAAGATAAAACCGATGGTGTTAAGATAGAGGGACAGATCAAGACAGAGAGACAACATGATCCATTGCATCAAATGTCTCCTGCTATCAAGGCGGTGGTAAGAAGAATACGCTATAATGAATATAAGAAGAGGTATGTGCAGAAAAATAAAAATAAAAAATGAGAAAGCCTTCGATTCAATCGAAACCTGGGCAGTACTGCAGTCCCTCCAGCGATGCCAAATCGACTACAGGTACGTCGAAGTGTTGAAGCGTTTGTATAGCAACGCCACAATGTCGATTCGCTATCAGGAAGAGAGCACGAAACCAATCCAATTGCGCAGAGGCGTGAGACAGGGAGATGTCATTTTTCCGAAACTGTTCACGAATGCATTGGAGGACGTCTTCAAGCTCTTGGAATGGGACGAATACGGCATCAACATCAATGGCGAATACATCACTCACCTTCGTTTCGCCGATGATATAGTCATCTTGGCAAGATCGATGGAGCACATCAGTACAATGCTCAGCGACCTGAGTATCGTTTCCAAACAGGTGGGTCTTAAAATGAACACGAACAAGACGAAAATCATGTCGAATGTCCATGTTGCACCCGTACCGATGGTCAATGGAACTGATACTCTCGAAGTTGTCGATCACTACGTGTACCTTGGACAGACAATCCAGTTAGGTAGATCCAATTTCGACAAAGAGGTCGCTCGAATAATCCAACTCGGCTGGGCAGCGTTCGGGAAGCTACGCGATATCTTCACGTCCAAATTACCACAGTGCGTAAAGACGAAGGTGTATAACCAGTGTGTGTTGCCAGTGATGACCTATGGCATTGAAACGTGGTTCTTAACTGCTGGCCTCTTAGAGAAGCTCAGAGTCGGTCAGCGAGGCATGGAGAGAGCTATGTTAGGGGTTTCTTTGCCCGATAGGATCCGAAACGTGGATATTCGCCAAAGAACTAGAGTGACTGACATAGCTCGCAAAGTTTGTAAGCTGAAGTGGCAGTGGGCAGGCCACATCGCTCGACGAACCGATAACCGATGGGGACGAAAGGTTCTCGAGTGGAGACCACGAACCGGAAGACGCAGCGTGGGTCGACCCCCGACTAGATGGACGGACGACATCGTCCGAGTCGCGGGCGGCCACTGGATGCAGCTGGCGCAATGTCGTCCGTCGTGGCGGTCAAAAGGGGAGGCCTATGTTCAGCAGTGGACGTCTTCCGGCTGATGATAACGATGATGATGAATGTGTTGTAAGTACTAAGTAGGTATATTATGTGATTGATGTATTAAAAAAAACAGTAAAATTGATATAAAAATTTAAGACTGAGTTACACCAAAACATTTGACTGGTTATATTTACCATTTTTTACAAGAAATGTTCATTATTACCTAGAATTACCTTTATGGTACTATATTTTATATAGTTTTTACCTTTATGGTTGTCTTTGCCATGACACGCATTCTACAAATTATTGGTTAAAGTTAAAATTGTGCTGCACCTGCACAATTTTAACTTTAACCAATAATTTGTCGACGAGGTAAGTTTAAGACGAGGTAACTAACCCTAATTATTATATTATTTTAGACATTATAATGACTAAAATAATTTAATTTTTAAATTAATAATATATAAATAAAAGCGTCTAAAATTATAAAAAGTGTTATATAATCTGGGATGTTATGATTAAACTATTTTGTTGATTTCTAGTCGAATTGTTTTATTTCATAAAAATTATAAAAACAACACAAAATCATTATTTATATTGGTCGTCATTTTTCCTCTTCCTTAAATCATTAACTTCCACACATTGTCATTATCCTTAACAGTGTTTTTTTTTTAATTTGATTTATCTTCGAAACTATTAACCTCACAATGGTGCCTCTTTCATCAATTTCAACTACATTCATCCAGAAATTATTTTGGAAAATAATTATTGTTGTGCCCCAAGATTTCCTTTTCTTCAATAAAATCGACAAAAATATATTCCGAACTAAGATTCACCCACCCCTCAATTTTATCCAATCCTCATGAAACCTTTTTTTCCTGGAGGAATAATTTAAAATTCATCGAAATTCTAGTTGAAATCAGTTGTGATGTTAAATAAAAATCTAAATATGTACATTTTTACTTAAAACTTGTAATATAAAAAAAGAACTACGCAAATATGCTTGCGAACGCGTAGTTATCGCGTAAACGCAACATTCGCGGCGTTCAATAGGTAATTTAATATAGCACGTGCCGCGCGACAGATACGACATGTTCGACATAGTTAATAGTTACAAACATCTCGCGTACAGCTAAAAATAAAACAGCGATTACTTTAATAGAGTAGAAACTAATGTAATATACATCAGTCACGTCCAGTGAGGTATAATGATTTAGTGCGAAATAATGGATCCTTGCATTTTATAAATCAACTTTAAGCGAATTCAGGAGGATGCTGAACACACAAACTTTATGAAAGAAATGCAAAATTATAGACGTCACACATAATTCTCAGAACCTAGATTAATAGCATTTGTATTACGGAGTATCTGAACCAACGAAGGTATCACAATATAGAAAAGTTAATTTTCTACATCGGGATATGGGAATCAACCTCTTTCAAGATAAGAACGCTTGGACTTGAGATGATCCAGCAACTGGATAGGTGATTTGATTACTTCTAAACTCATTATCTTGTTTCCATTATTATTAAATGATTACGTTGTCATTATAAGACCATAGTTTTTTTTTTCTCTCTCTGTTTATAAATGTATTGATCTGATAATGTAAATGTCATTACTCTTATTAGAGCTAGTGAGTTTCTTGCTCGTTCTTATTATCAGCCAAAAGACGTCCTGAACGAGTGGTAAGGAAAAAAATGTTGGACGATTCAAAAGTACTTTTAAGAAGTCTACTTGAATAAAGATTATTTTGACTTTCACTTTGTTTCCAAACGGCACCTTGAAACCGATGTGCGAGCCATTAGACTACGGAGGTCGTAAAACGACGTAGCTGTAGTAGATATGGTGACACTGTAAGAAGCCCGTTCTTCACAACTTAATATCTTAATGAATAAAGAGAATTTGGAATTTAATGGCCGATGTAAATCTGACGGAAGATCCGTTAAGCGTCTTACAGTAGAATGGCATCAGTAAGCGGCTGATCGTCCGTTGAATGTGCAAAATTGAATGTCATATCATTGGTTAGTTCTGATGTTCCACGACCGATGAGACGCATCTTTCATCGAATATGCACTGATCCTAATTTTACTTGGAATTCTCACATTTTTGCAGCCTCAATGTACAAGTAATAATAAAAAATTATGAAATACTAACGCGTAAGCTCCGACATCACTGCGATTAGATGAAAGTCCGAAACAGAATTAGGGTTGAGCTACATGTGTGGATCGCTCTTTTACCGGCAACATACAATCTTTCTCGCTCTAGCAAAAGGTGGTTCTGAGCGGCAGAAAAGGACGGGGCGACGGAATAAGGTGATTATATGGTGCCAGATGTAGTTAAACCCTAAATTGTTACACACAACCTTAACTATACAAGCGCACGCATTAGTTGAATGGAAACGTGAGCCGCAATGTTTTGCATTTTCAGCTATACCTAAACCACGTGCATCACCATCGCAATGCGGTCTCAGCCTTAAACACGTTCAAAAGTTCTTTATTAAAAGCGGGAATAAAGAAAACAAAAAATCACCAAGTGATCTAGAAATATCAATACAGCATTGTGAATGCAAAAATATCATGATTATTAAAGAAATATAACTGTGATCGTGATGACCTCTGTCTGAAAAATAAGAAAAAACTGGATTTTCATACAGTTTTCGATGATGGAAGAATTAATTCACCAGATAAGGTTTGATGTACAGATTCAATGAATTGTACCTCAATATAATAATGTTAATTACCTGAAATATATTTTTATTCCATTTTAATTTATTTTATTATCATATGTGAATCAATAGTTATTTAAAAAAAGTGTTACCATATTACGAAGCATAGAACCAATTATAGAACACACATATAAACAGTGGCGTAACTATACCTTTACTATATAGTTACGCCACTGTTGGCGTTACTATATTCATTTTTTTTTACTAATTGCGTAATAATAAATGTCATGAGTAAGGATCGGAGATCCCTTCCAGCTGGGGGCCTATGGCATTTTGCCGACTTGCCAGTATGTAGTTACGCCACTGCATATAGAAAACAAACTATATTGTTAAAGATGTCTGAATCAATGACTTCAAAAAGCTTTACACTTCAATAAGGACAACAGCGTGTTCAATCAAACTATTTTACAATAAGAATTTATTTAACTCGCCAGAGGCAAGTGAATTGGAATATCGGCGGATTGCTAGTTTAAGTATAAACCCCTCTCAGACGACGAGATATTTTATTGAAAAATACAATTAAAATTCCAAATTACAACAGTACGAGTGACCTTTCATCACACATGAATTACAAGTTCAATCACAACAATCTTTTTACATTTTTTAAACGACTTCAAAATCGAAAAGATTTTATGTTCGACGGCGATGTATGTTCACCGATATTGGCGGAAACAATTGTTAACTAGTTTTAAAATTTTTTTTTTTTATTCGATGGTTTGATGGTCAGAGGTGGTCCCTCGTTAGCTGATTCCCAGCGACTTCGCCTACGTAAATTAGTGAATATCCCGTAGATGAAAATCTTTTATAAAAAAAACATATCAAGCAAATAAACAAAACATCTTTTCTAAGAATTTCTATGTTGAATATTTTTATTTAATAGATATTTAATATTTTTAGTGTTAATATTATATAAAAAGGATCAATATCACTGAAAATCATGAAATATATATTTTTTTAATATAACCTTATCACGACCTTCTCTTCACGATCTGCGACTTCAAACTTAAGAAAAATAATAAATAATACTTATCTCAAAGGCGATTTATTCAAGAAAATGCTATTTAAGTCGAGCGTTTATCATTTAATTAATAATTAATAACATACACAAAACCTCCGCCTGATTTCAATAGCATTTTCATGAATACGTCGCTTTTGATATTTCTACTATTTATTACTTTTTTAAAGATTGAAGGCGGCTATATTTTTTGTTATTTAAAAAAGTTATTCTATGCTTTTTAGTGATATTGATCTTTTTTATAGAATAGTCGAAACTTACTCATTATATGAGAAAGGTGTTGGTAAGAAAGGAATGGATGTTGAGAAAATAGGTGATCGTGAAATAGGAGAAAACAAATTGAGCGGATATAAAGATGATGGCAGTTTAAATTTATTATGCTTAATATTAATTAGACCTTAGAAATTTTCAACGTAAATTTAGCCGTATAAAAAAGACGTAAGAACGATGTTTTCGCACGACAAGTCTCGGCCGTTAAATGTTACAATTTGAATAATATATTACCTAACAGACAAACACAAACAACCTTCGATTGAGCACTGTTTATTTCGGTACATCGCAGCACTTATTCCACTTTTAACAGATCATCCTTAAACTGTTATAGATACAACCAAATTCTGCTTGACACGCAGCGAGACTCTAAAAAACCAACACGACACTTGACAATGGCAATGTCCCACTCCACGTAAGAGAGTTTGCACAGTCTGTTGCGCGTGCGCTGCAGAGTGCGAGCCGGTCAAATATACAATAATTGAGTCATCTTGTAATGAATCAGGGTCAATCGCAGTCATTTGACCTAAGGTGTGAACACTTAGATACACCGACATGTTTCTAAGTGTTGACTGAACTAATTTTAGGATTTGTCAAATCACTTCAATCGATATTTTGTTTCAAGATCCTCCTTGATTTGATCCTGCCCAGGGGATTTAATAAAATTCCTGCGCTTACCTCACAAGGGATTATTTGTGAGGATATAGGATAGTTTTGTCTATGCCTCTGATTATTTTTACGCAAAACTGAATGTTAACCACCACATTTGAAAAGCAAACGTGATAACCACAACACCACACAGCTAGTGTGGCAATAAATATATTCTACTCCGTTACACGAACTCCTCACGATTACTTATGAAAGTAAACAAATTATAGAGATGAATCAATACGACATATGACTATGATTCGCTATAACAATATGTGTTAATATAGTACAATTAGTATCCGTAAACGTGACAATAGATATTTGATTTGTGGTCAGTGTTAGCGACGGACTGGTAACGGAAGGTAATTAATTACCTTCCGAAATCAGTGTACTAAATTAAACGAAATTTGATACAGATAAAAGTAACATGGGAAAGGGCACATGTTACCTTTTATAGCGAAAAAATGAACTGAAGTGGTTGCAATAAATTGAATTTGAAAGGAAGTCTGTAATAGTTAAAGATGTATTTAGACACTTGATAAGATATTCTCGCTAAAGTTACTTGGGTATTTATTTAGTTAATGTTAGTCGTAAATGGATAATTCTCACTTTTTAACAAACAGTGTGATTGCCGTTTTACTTAGCCGTATTGACCAAATTGTCATTTTGCTGTAAAAATCAAGTATACTCATGATATTGTAAATTTGTCGAATAGATATCTATATTCATCGAATAAATGTTGTTTATATGATGCCAGTGTCAAAAACGTACATTCCATGGAATCCGAATTTGAGAATTCCATGTACATTACATTCCATGGATGTGACATCTCCGAATTTGTAAGAAAAAGAAATGCCGTGTCTTATATTACTCTCATAACTGCGAAAATAAATAATGTACCATTATGAATTTAACATTAACTACTTAAATAATAATATGCAATGTCTATCGTTATACAGATTCTTTATTTACTTCTATGCCAAAGTGCGTGATTAATTCTTGT
The DNA here is from genome assembly GCA_918026875.4 of Diatraea saccharalis. Classification (NCBI taxonomy): domain Eukaryota; kingdom Metazoa; phylum Arthropoda; class Insecta; order Lepidoptera; family Crambidae; genus Diatraea; species Diatraea saccharalis. Next base: position 24,710,538 of record OU893339.1, on the reverse strand, counting down.
GTCCTTTCCATGCAACATTGTCACGTTAGTCGTATTTCATATAATATTGTGTATATATTCGAACGCAACTGGGCATAAAGTAAACTAAGATGTAATACGCCATCTCGAATCAGTTGTCAGTTCTCACCAGTGTTGCAACCGCATCGAGAAAATCTTGATCCTTGATGTAGAAGTTACGTCTACAAGTTTATTAAGGAAAAATCACTTCCATAGTTGTCACTTCCACGTATCCATGGTTAAAATGTTACCCATGGACGTGACAAAATATGGTTTATGACCGTTGACGCATGGATGTGACAAAATATAGTTTGTAAAGTGTTCTCTTTTTTTTTTGTGGACTTTGTGGGGTTTTCTATTTTATTTATTAACTTTTAGAAGTCTAATACAAAAAAAAAATAACCAAAGAACTCACAATCCGCCATCTTAAAAGAAGGAATGTGGGGTAGCTGTAATGTCTTGTTTAAGAGAACCCGAATTCATGTAGTTGGTCAAGTGTTGGATTTGAACGCCGAGAAGAACCGAAAGTAAAATTTACAAAAAATATCTTTGGTAGAATATTACATGTGAAGACATACTGGCTATTTTGACGAAACTTACACCTAGCAAGCGTGGAAAATTACTAGTTCATAATGAAGGTGTCCATAAATAGAAAATATTTTTTCTCCAATTTTCGGTACTTGCGATGGCGATGGTTTCTTCTGTTTACATACACACTCTGCAGAATGGACTGTCTGTTTGAGCAAGCAGTGTCTGGTTTATGGTAAACAGTCGGATGTTAACCGCTTGCGCCCATCGTTGCTTATGTTACACAGACGTGCCCTTACCTAAAAGAAAAGTAGTGGTACCATTCATCCATAGCATCATTGCCACTGAATCCACTGTTTCCTTTATCCTCTGTAGATGTGTGTGAGATTAGTCCAGAGTCTACTATAGTGGTGCTCATAAGGGCACGAAATACAGCTGTACTATCCGCTAGGATCTTATCTCGTTACGCTCAACCTTGCTCACCTTGACTGCTTCGACACCATTAATAATACCAATGCATTCACTTTGGAATATTGATGTTTATGGTGATGTGGTGTTTTTTGAAATTATGTCAATTAATGTTTGTGAGTGGCTCAAATTTAATGAATTCTTCCAGAATCCTTTTGTTCGTTTTTATAGTTTGGAGACCGATTTGGCCAGTCATCAATGGCGGCACGAATTTTTTCTAGAGGAATTCGCTTTGCTTCTCGAACAAGGGTTCGCTTCAGTGAGTCCCCAAGTTTGGGACAAATAACACCTTGTTGGCAGAAATAGAGAGGAGTGACACCTTTATACGAAACTCCCCACATACTATCACACTAGCCGGATGGATGATGAGTAACAATTTATTTTATTTTTTCGGTAAAAAGTTTGTCTCAAAACTTATGAACACACGAGATATTGTCAGATAAAAATATTTAAAAGTTAATTTGTTATGTTTTCTATCTGTTGTGATGATAAAATTTATTATGATGAATAAAGTTGATTATGTCAGGATGGATATATCACTAATAGAGGATATATCATTTCAACAGCTGTATGCTCACTACCATGGAGGAGGAATTTTTTCAAAGCCCTATATTTTACTATTTCAGGGGTGTTAAGCTCAGCGACTACATTGAACTTAAACATAAAATTCATCATTAGTTTTTATAGAAACACGTTTAATTTGGTTTCTAAATTTTTACACCAATCACTCAAAAAGTATCTTCAAAAATTTTAAATGCTTCTCAAATACTACGAGGACGAAACTAGTACTCTATCAATGCAGTACACTTTATTATAATACTATGAAAGATAACTCAATCTACATTTTTAAATCAGAATGATTGAATTACTCACTGTTTACTTTACTTTGAACAATGAGTAATCTCGCAAGGATTCATTCAAATGGTTTTATTAAAATTTATGCGATTTGTTCAACAATCATCAAGATAGCTCAGCTAATTCACATAAAACGTCAAGCGTTACACGGAGGCATGCGTTAGTATGCGACAGATCATTCGTAGAGTGTAGAAAGACATCCTATCATATACATAGTTCTGACGTTCCGCGACTTATCTTCCGGCACTTATGCACCGACCCCTGCATTATAAAAGATGTAAACCATTCTATTGAATTAATTTGTATAATTAAAAAATGTGAAAACTGTCTAGTTATCACGGTTCATGAGATAGTCTAGTGATAGACAAATTGACAACGGAACGAATAGTATAGGGTCTCGTTATTACTTTTTGGGTATGGTATCCTATAAAAAAAATTAAAAAAAATACAGAAAATGTTCTTCGATCCGAGAAGAACCTAGAACAGGGGTGGCCAACTTGTTTAGACCCCACATCGAGTTTTCACTGATGACACCCAGGACGATCTACCAATTACTTTACTTTTTAAAAATCTTTAATGAAACAGCATAGTTTGTACACAATTATGAAGCATTTTATTTTATTTATATTTTTTGAATTGCCGCGATTGACTGGTCGATTTCGATAGACTGGTTGGCCACCCATGACCTAGAAGAACCGCTCTTAACCGGTTTTTATGCATTTAAGGATAGTACGCATATTAGGTTGGGGAAAAAGTATTTTCGCATATAGTATGCATAAACGTGTAATAACATCTTTCTGGCTATACCATTTGTATCTGGCTGGTTTCGGTATCAGTAAAAAGTTTAAATTTTAAGAAGATAACTCCGAATTCAAATCTAATGGAGAAATTAGTGAAAAAAGTGGAGCAAGATATGACGAAGCTGACGAACTGGGTATTGACCACAAAACAGTTTTGGCGCATTTGAAAAAATTGGGTACAAAAAAGTTGAATATTTGGGTACCTCATGAGCTCACTGCAAGAAAGATAATAAACCGTGTACTCATTTGTGATTTAGTATTATGAGTAATGAAACAGAAACTCTGAAAAAGTTGATAACTGGTGATGAAAAGTGGATCACGAACGACAAGAACGTGCTAAAAAGTCGGCCAAGCTTCGCAGACTGTGGCGAAATCCGGGTTAACTCGCAACAAGGTGATGCTGTGTGTATGGTGGGATTGGAAGGGCATTAGCTCATAATGTGAGCTGTTACCGCCAGGCAGGATCATCGATTCTAAACTCTACTACGAACATCTGATGAGATTAAAGCAAGAAGTTGAGAGACAGCGTCCAGAATTGATCAATAGAAAGGGTGTGGTTTTTCATGATAATAACGTAACTCAGATTTCCACCTGCTTCGGTCTCTTCAATTTTTTTTAGGCAGTGTCAGGTTAACATCATGCGAGGACTGCCAAACCTGCTTGTTGCGGTTTTTTGATCAGAAGCCCCGAAATTTTTATATGAATGGTATCATCTCCCTACCTACAAGATGGCAAAAAGTTATCGAACAAAATGGTACCTACATACTTTAGTTGAATGTAAATAAACTTTATTCAAAAATGTTTTGAATTATATAGTTAAGAAACTTTTTCCACAACCTATTATATCCTACGAGGTATCACATTGATGTCACTGTGAATCAGTGAATAATAGACTAAGATTGGTTCAAATTGGCTTGTTTATCAAGGGTCCCGTGGTCCGTTCTGGATAATTTTCGTACTACATACACAATGATGTAATAACAAGTTTAAACGGGTTATCTGCGCACAACATTGACAACAAGAAAGCAAGGCAATTGCCCGCGTTTCACTTTAGTCATGTTTCAGCAAGCGTTGTAGCTAATGTCATTTTCACAATAATAATTAGAAAAGAAAAAAGATATCATTTAATGCGTGAGTACTGTACTTACTCTTTTTTATTTTAATAATACGTCATTGAACGCGGCCATTTTTTCGTTCATCGTGTTCTACGACTAGGGGAGATTGTCGTTGGCACGGAAAGGAACAACGAACGATACTGCGACATTGTCGCAGACAGCCCAGTAGGTTTAAAAAATTACACTAGCAGAAATAGATTTTTTTTATCTGTTATCTCTATGTTTAAGTTATTGTAACTCCATCTTCATAATCAAACTTTAATTTGAAATTGTAATTTTATTTTGTTGTCTGTAATAAACATAAAGATTTAAGAAAAACAGCTTCAGTACTTTATTTATTCTAACAATAGCCTGGATGTATGATAAATTTGTAATATTACTTCATAGAAATATATATAATGTATTTTATGTATAAATCGGATCCTGAGTAGTATCTTAAACAATACCGGGATAATGGTTTGAAAGAATCGCGTTGATCGTGATTTGCGAGGACATTTTTAACTAAAATTCTTGCAGACATATTTTCAGGTTTTTATAATCTGTCGCAGACAGATCAAAACCCTTCTGCTATGGGGGCTACCACAATAAAGTTTACGTCGTTTTAAAACGCAATAATGTACTGGTATGACGAGTCTAATAATAAAACGTCATTGTACATACATACATCTATAATACTTATTTCTCGTTGCATGTAGAGCTGATAAATATTATCAACACTAAAATATATGCCAATTCTATATCATTTATTCACTCTAGGTTGTTACAAGCACTAGGTAGAGAGGGTAAGAGTCGGCAAGAATTTGAACAAAGCCTGTTTAGGCCAGCAGGATGAATCGATTAAACGATCAAGAATTTTAATTAAATACGGCAAGTTAATCGTTTTATCATTTAAGTATCAGTTAACACTATCAAGTGCTCTTTTCTTTGTGCTAAGACAATAGTTTTATAATGAAATGTAATAGAAAAAAAAGTGTAATATCTCAGCTGTCCTAAAGAATTCATCCCAAATAGCAAATTTAAGAATAAAACCGAAATCTTTAATGTCATTAATAATTTGATAATTAATCAATGAAGCGCCACGGACAACAAAATGATGTGAAGTACAGAGGTTCAATTATATCTAGGTTACCAAAGTTGCACACTCTTGCTTCAATTTTATCTGCTAATTGACGATACAATACTGAACTTCTGTACTTCACATATAGTTCACCACTATGGGCTCTTTGACAATTATGACGGGACTGTCCCTCTGACAAACTCAATTCATAGACTATCAACACACGTCAGCTAAAGCGTAAAATAAATTAGAAAAACATAAAACACTTTTAAGACTCACCTGTCCATAACGGGAAGATGTTAAATGCACATTCCTGTTCTTCAGTGAGAAGTCCGGCCTCTTTCCCAAACCATAATTACTTTTCTGCGAGATGAATTTCTTTGGTCTATCCAGTCTTTCCGTAGAGCCTGTGGCATCATCCTCCTCCCCCCGCTTAGACGTAGACGAGATTCCCCTATACGCCCCTCTAGTGCCTCTGATCGTCTTCTCTGGACTTTTATCTTGTTTCCTCGTAATAAGGTTCTCTTTCCTTTGCTTACTGTTTCTCAAAGAGACATTTGACGCCATATTGTCCATATTGGTCCATCAAATGGGTCATACAATATCAGATACTACTTCCATGATAACTATGTTAGATCGAAACTGAATAAATATCGTAGAATCTCAATGTTGCAGAGTTAAAATCATTTCATTTATATAATAAGTATATAATGGATCAAATTAACTAAAAAAATAATATATGGACTATGCTAATTGATTAATAAATAAATAGCTAATTCCGTCTTTTTATTCTCTCTCGTTGTGTGGACATTCTTATCTGTATTTACCACTCCAAAATGTCTTTATAACTAAGAAAAATTAAAATCTAAAAATGAACAGTCTTTAGGAAGATTTTGGAAAGTTGTATTGCAGGATTGTGTTGATTTATCTGAAACAAAAGAAAAAGACAGGATCAAATCTACGTATATGTGAAAGTCTGATAATATTTGTTTATTTGTATTTAAAAATTCTTTCACCTACGGGTACATCAAATGACGTGAATATATGCCATATTTTATCTAGAAAAACAGCTAATAAATGGATGTAAATGGGAGTGGAAAACTATAAAGGGAATTAAAATGTTACCTTAGTAATCATTGTTTACTATTCTGTCATAGCAATTATAATCTAATTTTATTCTTTATTTTATGCATGAAAAATATATTATACTATTATGCAACCTTTATAATTGACATGATAAGGCCACAAGGATTTGGTTTACAATCTAGTTTATAAATTACTTGAATTGCTGTAAATTAAACTCAATTTGGTTGTGAACTGTTTTGTGTCCTAACTTAATAAATAAATAAAATAAAAAAAATATTCGTGTCATCAAATGAATCGATATCGAAATAAACAGTACCCCAGGGACCACGCGGGCAAAGCCGCTGGCGGAAAGCTAATCACTACGTAGTATAAAACAAAGTCGCTTTCTCTGTCCCTATGTATGCTTAAATCTTTAAAACTACGCCACGGATTTTGATGCGGTTTGTCATAGATAGGGTGATTCAAAAGGAAGGTTTTTATGTATAACACGAGACCACGCGAGCGAAGCCGCTGGTGGAAAGCTTGTAAATCTATAAAGAGGAAAGATTTGATTGTTTGTTTGCATCGTATGAGCTCCCAAATTAAAGATCGATTTTAATTTCGTTCAGCTACAGTATACGCCGGTAACATAGGCTATAATTTGCGCGGGCGAAGTCGCGGAAAAACAGCTAGTACAGAATAATAACAACAGAGCCATGATATCAGTGAATAACTGTCTCTTACACAGTAGTCAATTCACACGAATTATACATTATTACTGATTCTTATCAGTATAGCTAAAGAAATCAGCATTAAAGTAGTTCATTAGATAATTTATAATAGATAAACTAAACTATATTAGTTATAAATACCTATGTTAGATAATGATATGTAGGTGATATGACAAATTTCGCATTTACAATTTTATGTTCGCATTTAAGGTAAATATGAGCAGCCCGATTACGCGGTGGTTAGCGCGCGCAATGCGTAAGTTAAGCAAATTTCGCAGTCTAGTCATGAGATGGGTGACCGAACTTTTTTGTATCGAACTTTAGAAGGCATGTCAAGCATTTGGACCCAGCTGCTTCTGAATTAATTAACACTGCACTAGGCGCGCGTAGGGAGTTATTTAGTATACAATATTCAATAGATTCGATTCCATCCACCGGCAAAGCCAGGACGCCAATAAACGGGATATTAGTAGGCTGGTGATGATGATGATGATCTATGATTAAAATATTACAGTCTCGTTAAACACACGGCAGTTGGAATTAAAAAGTAACAAGCACAGAGTCGACGGTCTCTTTATGGTAGAGCAGCCAACCGTCCTTATTTCCCAGGACATGTACAGGTTTTATAGTCCTGAGATATATCCTGGGTTTTGAAAACGCCCTGATAAGATTATGCCCTACTACTATTAAGAATGAGAAAATTTATAAGATTACGATACGAATTTATAAGAGTACGTATATTTGTTACTCTATCACGCAAAAACTACTAAACGGATTTCGATGAATTTTGTATATGGATAATTCTAAGCATCAATTACCATATAGGCTACTTTTTATGTCATTAAAAGGTTCCTTAGGGATAAATATGTAAGCCACGCGAGCGCAGACACTGGCGGGAAGTTAGTATTGTAAGTCACGAGACTATTTTGCATCTCTTACATTACCAATCACGGGTTAAAAGTGAACTATTAATGTGTCGTTGTTAAAAGTTGGGGTTGGCAACTAGTGCTTGCAAAGGTGCTCATTCACATGGATACAGAACTTATGGAATATATTTCAAAAAAATAATATTTTTCATTGTATATATATAAAAAATATATAAAAAAATAAGAGTGAAATTTTATTTTACACCGCATCAAAAGATATAATCTCTCATAACTCCGCATCCATATCCATAAGAACAGTTAAGTGACAAAGAATCACGAGTCAAAACCAATCTCTAAGCACCCGAGATGATTGAATCAATAAAGATTTTATTATATGTCAAGAGGTTTCTCAGTACTTTTCGTGGTAAATTTCTTGTTACAGTATTCACAAAATAAGAGGTCCCTTTTGACACTCAAAAACAAGATATAACGTAACGTTGTACGTAATCGACGTAAAAAGATTTATTTTTTGCGTATTTTTAGAATAAAAGCATTGCTTAGTAATACTAAACAGTATTTAAGTATTATTATTATTATGCAAATTATAAAAAACAATCTTTTTATTTACTACATTCCAAAATGCTCTTAATCCTTACATTCTTAAAAAAAGGTGTCATGGCCAAGTTAATCCTGTGATTCCTCATAACATATTCATTATTCATATTAAGTTCAAATCGGGTAGATTCCATAATTAAATGTAAATAACCTATGGAATTTGAATTTTCAATGTTTTAAATATCATATCAAATATGGGTTTAAGATATTTATCGTACACTGCATAAAACTTATTTAAATATTGATAAAACATAAAAAATGATAATTAATAAAATGATGTTTTTATTTACCTACAAATTAATAAATTTAATATTGACTTAAGTCATTGTTTGCCCTATATAAAAAGGTACATTAAATGAAATAAAATTAAGTATAACAATCAACCCTAAACTCAACATTAAAATAAAAATGCAAAAATTTTGATTCTAATACAAAAATCAATACAATCATAAGTTTGAGATGGAAACAATAAACCATAATATTCCACAACAGTTTATTTTAAATGTTTAGATATTTTTATATTCACAACTGGAAATCATATTAGTTTCAGATGAAATTGCAAAACTGTTGTGCAATATTTAAACTGTTTGGCATTTGATTATTTTTCCTTGTGTTGTTGAACTGAATCAATATGACAGTTCTTGAGCATAATCAGGACACAGCATTTACTTAGCGCTTAAACTTATCAATAAAGGCATATACAATAACATTTTCAAGTATTTGCTTCTACGGATAAGGATTTGTTTTGAAACTTTTTGAATAATTTAATATAGTTAATCATATTTCAAAATGGAAGAGCGATTTCTATTAGACAAAAAAATACAATTCATGCACTGACAACACAAACAAATTGATATCTCATTTAATCATAAATAACCAAAAATATTCAGTAATCTGTTATTGAATTTATTTGTTATTGTCACTATTTATGGTCCGATGACATGTGTCAAAAGGGACCTCTCTTTTTGCGAAAACTATAGATAAAACTACAGGTTACATGAAAACCATAAAAGATGTTAGGAGAGCTACAATCTTATAATGTCTTAGAAGATCACAGCTCTGCTAACATTAACTATGAAAATATATCTTATCATGAGACAAAAACAAAACTTATTTGTATTGGGTGGTACCCTTTCTTACACTTTAAAATTAATTATAAATTTCCATATCTCTATATATACAGGGAAAATTTGTAATCAGTGTAATAAATTAAATAAAGTGAAAGTCAATAGACAAAAGAAATCAGTAAATATCCTGTCTTTCAAGTTTCTCTGTATAATGAGAAAGTTGAAAGACTTGGATTTTCTACTTTCCTCTCTGTGCTACTATTTTTTCTATCCATGAGAAGCTTCCATGGTCTTCCAACACATATTACAAAAATTAATTAGTCAAATTGGACAAGCAATTTATTAGTACTTAGCAACACATTTAGACATAAATTTTCATATTGAAATAATTATGTTATCATAGCTCAAATGATAACATAATTTTCATTAACAAAACATTTCTAATTACTCAATACTTTAAATTTTACTAGACTATATGGAAATGTTTAAAATAATCTTGAAATTAAAATCCATTCTATTATTTACAAGTCATATTCAATTGGGTGAATCGAAATATGGTTTTCATCCAAATGATTTTTATCTATGCTCATGTCAGCAAGATATGAATAATAGTTCACCAGCTGTGTTTATTTTTATCACCATTTACAAGTTCTGTGAATACCAAAGTTTTATAAAGTGTTAAAGATTTTTTATAAGGGTCCAATGTACATCATGTCACAAATTGCAGGTAAGAAATTTTGATTGTCTTTTCATAATTAACCATATTTTCATTTGCCTACATACAACAAAGATCAATGAAAACTTTTATAAGTATTATGCTTATTAAATCCAAGAGTAAATTCCAAGATATGAAACCACACATTACATTTCCATTGCTTACCTGTGGTATTATTGGTAATTACACCTGTCAAAATCATATGTATCACCTCAGTCAACTGTTCAGAAAAACAGGATTTAATGACTATCAAAGATTAGTTATTCTAATAATGATGTGGCTAATATTTACAAATACGCATTAAACATGAAGCTTTGTTTACTACCAGAATATAACTTTATAATTGGCCATTTATTAATGTTAAAACGATGACACGGTCAACTGTCAAGGCCTATGTGTAGCCAAAACAGTTCAAACGCAATGGTATCAACTCAATTGTGAATACTTACCCGCTGAAAAGATGTATTCGGCATAAAACAGGAGAAAACTGCGTGCCGGTATGAAAAATTTAACATGAAAATCGAGAAAGCGGGTGACCGAGACTACGTTAGACACCGCAACGTCAGAACCATCCAGCCATTGCACTTGCGCTGATTCGCGTTTTATTTAAAGATGTGCTAAAATTTGCAGACATCGGCTGATCTTTTGCAGTAAATGGCGCATAGCTGAATCAAGCTGAATAAATAAAGTAAAAAATAAGGTGAAATGACAGTACGTCAATCTTTTACAGCGATATTTTTGCTAACTGTGTGCATAATATGCCTCGATATCAGAATCCTTGGGTGCGTGGACGATTATATCGACTTGCTTCCATTAATTTATATGAATTGGTATAGGATTCTATAAATACTTACTACAAATAAAAATCTGGAATCACACCATTGTTTTTTCTTCTGCACAATCAGTAATCGATGTTGCTACACTAAATAAATTGTTCTACGAAAAATAGGTCATCCACTTATCTGTCATCTTCATCGATCTTAGTTCTCTCTCTCCAAGAAATAACGATACATCCTCACCCATCCATAAAAAGTGATAAATAAAAATTTATTAATTGTTATGAATTTCATTTAATAAGTGTTAAAAATAGGAATGTATTAATAAATAAACTTCTTACATAAACGTCACTATGTCACTGCCAGTCACTTCTGGATCTTAACACAATATAGTGTATGACAAAAGCGTTAAGCCATAAAGTAACTTACATTAAATTTATAGAGACGTATTGTTGTTCGCAAACTTCAAGAGTTTTCTAAAGTTTGATATTTGTGTATGTTAAAGAAATAAGTGCAGCATCTCTCAGTACTCAATACGGAGTCCTCGATAGTCTGCCATTGTAGAATTTGCATTTTAAGTTTAACGATTATACGTAGTTATTGTCAGTTCTTTCTTTAGGTCAACGACTTGGTGCTAATCATGTATTCTTTTAGATGCTAATGTCTTTAACTCATAATGCCCATCACACGTCTATTTTTTTTTGAGAACTATTCTTTAAATACTCCTCATATCATAGTATTTTTTGCAATTGGTATCACTGTCAGAAAATTCGTCCCATTTTCAGCATATTTCATGTATTTGCGTTAGGACATAATTTTGAATTGAATTATTGTAGCAGTAAAGTAAAGTAAAGTTATTAATTATTATATCATGATTCATAACGTTATAAAAAATAATAAAAATCTTTATTGGATACAAAATGACACAGTTACATATTAGTTGTTGAAGCCTCCTTTTAAGCATACTGATGCCTGTACCAGGAGACTTCGCTCCCTCATAAAGAGTTAACAGGTGTCTTTTAGCATCACACTAAAGTTATTAGTTTAATTCACTATCCGTTGTCTAGCATCCACCATTTATTAACAAGTTCTTAAAAGTAGTAAATAGTTACTAATGATTAAAATTAATAGTCAATCAAAATATATGAAACGTATGGTCCAAATAAACTTCAACCCGTTAATTGGTTTTAGTGTAATGTAAAGAGTAAAAATATATATTCGCCATCGCCACTAAGTCTGTGATATTCGCAGACCGTCCGAGCTGGCGACTACGCTCATAGCTTACCAGTATAATATTGTAATCTTTGGGAAGTATTTAAAAAAAACATTAGTTCCCGAAATCAAACTAGATGTCGCTACGGTACATTCTTGATTTTTCTATGACAACCTTTTCGATTTACTTTCAAGTTTAAAAGTAAATTAGTTTTTAAAAGTCAATAAACAACTCATATTCTATTTGTACTTAATCGTATTTGTATCGATATCCAAGTTTCGAACTTTTCAAATTTCAGTTTTTTGATATGTTACTAAGAAGTAAAGGAAATGAATGTCTTTGGTTCATTCGTTTCCTGCAAAAATCAACTTTTGCTAGAGTCGCCATCTAGTGGAGGTGCTTTTATAGTGCTTTCGTTTTTTTTAAATACTTCCTCAATGAGGAAGTAATTAAAAAAAAACATTAGTTCCCAAAATCACACTAGATGCCGCTACGGTACTTTCTTCATTTCTCCATGACAACCTTTCCGGTTTTCTTTCATGTATAAAAGTAAATTAATTTTCAAAACTCAATAAACAACTCATATTTTATTTGTACTTTTTCGTATTTGAAAAGATATCTAAGTTTTGAACTTTGCAAATTTCAGTTTTTTTAATGTTAGTTAAAAGGGACGGAACTAACTATCTTTGGTCCATTCGTTTGCTGCACATCTAGTTTGATTTCGGGAATTAATGTTTTTTTTTTAATACTTCCTCATTGTAAAGCTGCTTGATTTGTTTTGCTACTTCTTTGGAATTGTATTCACAGTGGCTTGAAGTTACCGAATACGGATTATATCTTCAAAACTACTGAACCTATTTTGATAAAACTTGTAGTGTGCCCTAAGTTGAAAGCTATGCAATGAAATAAAAAAAGGATCATTGCAATTCGACGTCTAGTTGCGAGAATGCCAGGGATATCCAGAGATACAGACAGACATAAAATTCTGCAAACGTGTTTAGAACGTTTAGAAGCATATACAGACCAACATAATGAATGTTACGCCATTTCAACGAAATTCATAATACACCTCGAATCATTGATAACTTTCATTAAGGGCGTTCGTAAAGAGTATATAGAAATACATGGCACTACGATAATATTGCCATGAGTCTCTCGCTCGTGGAGATGGCGCTTAAGCTTCTCAGTGATTCAAGATGTTTCAGTCAAACTGTTACATACCTACTTATATAATACAAACAAGCTTACATATCAATTTAGTGATCAAAACTGTTTTAATATGTTATTGAAAAAGAGAAAAAGACAAGAAAAAATGTAAAAAACTGTTGCTGTTAAAATTAAAAAAAAAAACCTCTTGAATAATTTGTAGACTAAAACATGTTTCCGTTTAGAAATATATAAATAAAAAAATAAATTTAATAGAGTACAGTTTTATGTTTTCTCTCATTCTAGATTTCCTTCGTCTGTGTTTTGTATTTAATTTTATCTAAAAATATATGAAAATATTTTTAAGAATTGGTATCAGCTTTTTTATCGTTGATCATGTCGTCACAATATGGTTTATGATTATGATTTCCGAACGAAATATTGTGGTGTCGAATTTGTCGATTGTGTACCTACATGGCATGTTTTTAATTTTTTACAATTTTTTTAGTGAATTATGAAGGAAATAATTTGATTAAAATAATTAAATTGCAAAATGGCATTTGTCAGTGCAGTGACTGGCGACGACTGTACGAAAAAATTTATGGAAGTTTTGCAAAATGACTTCAAGACTTTAAGTTTGGAGACCAAGAAGAAATATCCTCAGATAAGAGAGGTTTCTTCAATTTTCATCTATTTTAATTAATTGTCGTCACTTTGTTTTGAAATCTTTGATAGCCGCTATAAATTCATACTTTAAATGTTAAAACTACATAGTTTGTAAAAAGTTTTGCCTATTAATTATTACATAAAACACTGATTTTGAACCAAAATTACTATTATCTTTATTGTTATTATAAATCATACTCTGCAAATATTTGTCACATAATGTGTTGAATTATTGTCATATAATGTAAAATTTAAATTAAGATATTATTTATGATAGAATTTAGATAATGTTCTTCTATAAAATAATGTAAAACTTTATCTCTTTGTTACTCCTGTGCAACACTTACGGCTAACTAGATGTTGACATCACATACTAGTATATGCCTATCTTCATCTAATATAATTTTAGACCAGTCAATAATTTCTTAGTCTGTAAAAACATGTTTCATATTATTATATTTTTATTAATTTTGCATTCACAATGCCATACTGAAAATTATTCTTAATACAAGATGCCTGAACATTGATGAGAATACGCTCTGTAGTAGCGAAAAGTAACAAGTGCTTGAAAGATTCGTCAGTTCTGTTAGGTCCTGGGTAGCTCAGTGGTTAGAGCAGTCGCCCGGATTGTGAAAAGTCGTGGGTTTGATTCCCATCTCAGGGTGTCAGGGACCAAGTGGATTTTTTAAGCATTTTGTATTAAGAATAATGTTTCATATTTTCTAAAGCTGAGTTTCTTTTCAGGCTTGCGATGAAGCTATAGAGAAGCTATCTCTTGCATCAAATAATCCACAAGCCTCCCTCTATGGAGTTGTTAATCAGATATTGTACCCTTTGGTGCAGGGGTGTGAATCCAAAGATCTTAAGATTATCAAGGTAATCATATTTTTTTTCTATATATCCATTAACATAATTTTATTTCCAAAGAAGACTTACTGTATTACTTCAATTACTTCTATCCACTTGGTCTATAAAACTAATTTACATGTTGTCACATGTCACATTAAGTACCAAAAATCATATTTCTTCAATCTATTTTGAATCAAATTGTAAGCATAGTAAGGTTAAAAATCTATTATGGAACATCATTATTTTTGGGTAGTACAATGTAGAATCTCCTCATAAGATGAATTTTAAAATAAAACATTTTAGAGATATTCACAAATAAATCTTAAATAATCTTATAAAACATTTCATTCTCACACAATAGGGTAGGTTTGGTAGTAAAAAATAAAGTCATGAAATTGCACAAAAACTAAAATTGACCTAATAATAAATAGTGAGATTCTGATTTTGAGTCTTAAAATTGTATGATTATCTTAAAACGAAAAGTCAGAAGTTTTTGTCTAGGTGACATCTTTTAATCTTGTACTCCATTCATCAGATCAGACGTCATAAATATGAGGGACAGCATTTTCTGTAGTATAAAAAAGTTTAAATTTTGTTTTAATTTGTATTACATCTCTAGTTCTGCCTGGGAACCATCCAACGTTTGATCGCTCAGCAAGGCATCGACGCGAAGGGTGCGCGACATGTTGTGGACTGTCTGTATAACTTAGGCCAAGCTGGAGTATTGGAACTGAAGTTACTACAAACAGCTGCTCTATTGATGACCACTTCAGACTTGGTGCATGGTGATACTTTGTCACGGGTAAAGAAAAACAAATTACTTTAAGCATGTTGCCACAATTAAAAAATAGGCTATATGATTCATCTTTTAGCATAGCTCATTATATGCTCTTACTTGGGCACATTGGCGCATGTAATGAGCCATACCTCCTTCCTTTTGCCTTCCTCTCCTTTGTCTAGTGGTGGTGACACAGAGGTTAAATAATGATTAAAATAAATTCGTAATGATTTGGCAATTCTGGTACCTACTAAACAGTAATATTGATTATTTTATATTATTCAGAAAAAATACATTTGTAATTTTTTTAGTGATAAAACACATGATTGACTTTAGGGAATGCAATCTCGCGAGATTGGGACTCGGGCGAGATCTCGCGAGATTGACATTTTTGTGTGTTTACTGTTTTACCTTAATATTTATTAAAATGACAATCTATTTAAAGAAAAATGAATTTCCGTTCGTTAGTTTTGCTAAAACTCGAGAACGGCTGAACTGATTTGACAAATTTTAGTCTTGAAATATTTGTGAAGTCCTGGGAAGGTTTAAACGATGAGAATATATAACAAAATTGAGAGTATAATAGTCTTAGCTATCAAACTTTCAGTTGACGATCAATATTTATGGTCAGCTAGTATTTGAATAAATTAGGGAAAAATTTAGGTATTATGAGATAAACATTTAGTTTTACGGGTATTTTTAGTAAAGTTTTATGTATTTAAAATTGTTTGACGTAATTCTATTTTTTTATGTAAAACCTTTAAAAGAGTAATTACTGTATTATAATCTCAGAAACGGCTCCAACAATTTTTATGACATTAAGTATGAGGAGGCTTTCAGATGCGATAATTCGATTTAATAGGCTTATTTTTTTTTAAGTTGAAAGTGTTAAATAAAGTTTAGTCATCCAGGTACTAATCTTTTAAGAAACTAAACTTTGACGTATCTAATCAAATACGAAATGAAATAAACAAACAGTCTTCTCTGCTTATATCAAACGAAAGTTTAATTATAATACACAGTTTTTTTTATAACAAAGATACAAAAACTTAAAACTAATTAACTAAGTTGAATTAACTATTAAACTGAGGTTATTACCAATGAAAGAAAACTATGTGTCCCTAGAGATTTATTAGAAATTATAGAAGAAATTAACAAAATATAACAATCAATTTAAAGGCTTATTCAGTTCACTTCACTCATTATTATTGCGAATTATTTTGAAAGTATCTTCATAAGAAGCACTTAATGTCCAAAGAATCTTTACTATTCGTCTAATTATTATGCTAATCAGACATTGAGAAAACCCTTCCGAAAACACAAGTATTGTAAAAATATTAAACTTCGCCTTTTCACCCCCCGGACTCGCATAAAGTCGCGCTGGCACACTTATAATAAATCGTTTTTAGGTTCAAGTTCAATCTCGTTAAACTCGCGCTCATCTTTCGACCGAGATCAATCTCGCTAAAAAAGGCCGAGATCTCATTCCCTATTTGACTTAAAAAAAATAAAAGGCATACAATATCTTTATGTAAGGCTGCGTTTATACAAACGCGAAAACTTGCATGCATCCGCCACCCTCGTATCCATGTCAATGCATAGCAAATTTAAGCTCTCTTGACTAGGTCACAATTTTCAAATAGTTCGAAATTATTTTTTACCGCGTTAGCTGTGCATCATGTCGAAGCGATATAATTTTTTATATAAACGTAGCCTAATAATTTTTACAACAAAGGGTCGCCTCTTTTCCGTGTCCTTCGATCGTCTTTCGATCGATTACAAAACCTCGAAAGACGTATTAAAACTACAAACTCTATTTTTTTACTGAAAATAGGAAATTTAAAAATAATGTGTTGACTACCGGTCAAATCATATAATAAATATCATGTAATCCCATATATTCTATTAAATAAATAATGTAAAATTTTCTTAAGTTGACAACACACGTGTATGTATGTTACATGCAGACGATGGTGATGTGTATGCGCATGGTGTCAGCGAGCGAGAGTCGCGACGTGAGCACGAGTCACGCCGCGGCCGCCACCGTGCGCCAACTGGCCGCGCTCGTGTTCGAGCGGGCGCTCGCTGAGGCTGACGGTACGTCACCAAAGTTATGACGAAATTTTGCATTTACGTTGCTATACTGATACAATTCTTTAATGAAAAATGCTCTGGTTGTCGCTTGTGTCTTGAGCATTTTGATCGTACAATATGTATATTAGTGATATTGTTCTTTTGTACTGTTTTGATTGTTTTAAATGTTTTTTCTTTGCTGACTATTGGTATGAACAAACTGCTATTTAATGTTAGATTTTTCCATACAATACAAGGTTGTCTAGAAGAAATAGTTGGATAAGGTCGCCATTTTTACGTAGTTGTGTAGGTTATCTTGGTCCAGTAGTTCACGTATCACGTGAACGTTTAGAAATTAAATTGATAAAAAACGTGTATTTCTAACAGTTAATAAAACTAAATTAACGTTTTGGTGGCTTTTGAATCAGCCACCTTGTTGAACGTCATAATGATTGAAATAGAAAACTAAGCGTTCAAATAGCGCCACTCAACTAAATGGCTTGCCGCCCATTGAATGGTTGATTTACTCAGTTGGCTGCGATATATGCGTAAGGTTGATTTCTCCGAGCTCTGATACGTCACGCGTTGTTTGCGGTCATTGACAATGAGCATAAAATATTTGTTTTTTCGTAATTAATATAAGAATAATATAATTATTTAAGATTTAATAAAGATAAAAGCGTGAGTATCGATAATAGTATATTAAACACTACCAGAAAAAAAAATTGATGTATTTATTTTTGTTTATACATCCGTATCCGTACAACAGCTGATGATGATGATGTGATCTTGAGTAATATCTATTAATTATATCAGGTACACTTAAAGTGAATCCAGCGGATGTAAGGCCGCAGACAAATAGTAAAGCGCCGAAAGATTTAAAGCCGTGTGCAGTGGACGCTTACTTATTTTTACAGGTAAAATATTAACGAATTAAAATCAACTTTATTTTAGGCACGGTAAAGTTTGTTAACGTTTGTTTCTACTTTTTCAGGATATAATTCAGTTAATAAATGGTGATTCAGCTCATTGGTTAATTGGAATCTCAGAAATGCCAAAGACTTTCGGATTAGAATTGTTGGATACAGTGTTAACTGATTTCTCACCTATTTTTTTTAAGGTAAAGTTATTAAGTTATCGTCATTTTTAGCGTAGACAAAATTATTGAAATTAGTTTAAATCGGGATCTAACATACTGATAAATTATCACTGTATTTTTTTATTGAAATAATATCTGTACCTGTATTTTTTTTAGCAAAAAAATTTGGTGGACTGTGAGCAAACCTCGCTCACTTAGTTAATCCTTTTTAATTTAATTACACTGTAATATAAATAAATTAGTTTCATTAGTCAGTTAATATTATAGCTCGCCAGTAAAAAGGTTGATTAACAATGCTTCATATCCAAGTATTTATTAATTTCCCAAGTAATTTTTTAATATGACAAAAGTACATAGTATAATAATTATTATTTTTCAGATACCCGAATTTCGCTTTCTGTTGAAAGAGCACGTTTGCGCGTTGATAATAAGACTGTTCTCTCCAAATGTCAAATACAGGTAAATTTTTTTAATTGCTGATGTGATACATATGTTTATTCTACATTCACTATGAAAGTTTTTCATTTTGCTTAAAGTTGCTTATTATTCCTAACTTCAGAAACAGGTCAATAATATTGTTACCGGGTTTGTCGTTTTTAAATTCGCAATTCCATTCCGAATTGCGCTAAATTAAATTAAATCGGGAACAGTTTGTCAAAAATATCCATACAAACATTATTCGGTCTCTTAACGTTCACTCTTTTGTTTGTGCAAAGGAGGAACATGGATATCGAGGGACGAACTCGGTTCACATTTTTTTTATTCGTCTTTTGATATCACGCATTTTTTAATGTTCTTTTTAAATGCTATTTTAATAACAAATTCCTCAAAGTTTTTAAAACAAAGTTCATTTGTGTTAATGATGAATCGCTGGAAGATTTGTGAGTTTATCGAGTTTAATTAACGATCCCGTTGTTAAAGGAGTATTACCCCATTCAAACAATTTTTTTGGAGAACTGCTCCTTTAAAATAACGGAGGTTAATGTTATACTGATCTCTCTACAATAATTTAGGAAATTTTACACTCGGTTTCTTAATTGAGAATTTAAAGTTAAACATCTCAAACTAACATCACTTAGTTTTCGTTACCGATTTTAGTTTTTTGATGATCAGTTGATAGCAGTTTGATAAAACTAGGACTATTTGACTTGTGAAATTAAAAAAAACTTAGGTTATTGAGAATAAGCAGTAGAAATTTTCTACTTTTTTCAAATCAGAAACCGGCTGTTAGTCTGTAAATCGATTTAAGCATTTTGACTGCCTTGTTTATTGAGTGTCTGGTAGAATTTGCATGAAAGCAGTCTTATAAATCACAAACTAGTTTATTTCGTTTTTAGAAATGAAGAAGTCAATGACCGATTAAAAACTTTTCCTTAGTACGTCCCAAAAACAGCTGACTCAGGGTTGAAAACGCTCATTCTTTTTCAAAAACTTTGTGATTTAATATCTCCGAAACTATTTGACCTAGACTTATATTTTTTTTATATCGTATTAAAGTCAAATAGTACTCTTCAGAAACCTCGGGAGTGTCGGTCATTCTGTTCCACCGAAATATACTTAAAAATATAGAAACGCCTTTGTATATTCGTAAAATAAATAAAATATGTATTTAAACTGTACTATGAGCTACATAGTATAGTTAAAATATAGGTAGTATGGTTATTACGGTGTGTATAGGGCGGCGTTCACCGCCCCCCATATCCCGGGCGCGGGCGGGGGCGGGGGCGGCGCGGCGGGCGCGGGGGCGGGCGCGGGCGCGGGGGCGGCGGAGCGCCCGCACTTCCCCGTCACCATGAGGCTGCTGAGGCTCGTCTCCATCATAGTACACAAGTACTACTCCGTCTTGGTGCGTGCTCCACCTACATTTATTCTATAGAAGTTTACCACTGATTGACTACTTGACTGTTATGGGAAAAGTATTTTCAAAATATTATGTAATCATTCATACTGAACCACTATCTGATTTATTTTGTAAAAAAAGTGTTATTGAATGAGGTAAATATTTTAACTCATTATTTCTTTAATTTGAATTGTCCCGCGCAAACGATCAGTCACGTGAAATTCCGAACTGTGACGTCAAATTCCAATAAACATGAATACTGGTTGCACTCGCAACAAAACGTTGACGTTTAGTTTATTGAAATGTGACGTCTCACGATTCTTCATAATGACCACACGCGTGTCGTTTTTGTAATCCATGGATTATAAAAAGTTAATGTTCACATATTTCGTAATTTATTGTTACAACTGTCTAGTACCCAATTTTCACCCCAATGTTATCAAACATTTTAAAAATGTCTAGCTGTAAATTCAGTTTACCCATATGACTGTTTATCAAAATTAATATTGTTTTATAACTCTTTGTGGAAGAGCATATTTTTAATTAATGCATTATTATAATCGCAATGTAAATTTAACCTTAGCCTAACAATAATAAAAACTAAACAGGTGACGGAGTGCGAGATCTTCCTGTCGCTGACCATAAAGTTCCTGGATCCCGACAAACCTCTATGGCAGAGGGCGCTGGCGTTGGAAGTTCTACACAAGATGACCATACAGCCGAGTGAGTATTATATACGTGCGATGGTAGTATTCATAGCTGGTGTTTCAAATCATCATCATCACCAAAAACCTTTTAATGTCGCCATTGCTGGGGTTTTTCTCTATCGGTGTAATCGAATAGGTAGAATGGGTCATGACCAGTGGTCAGAATTAGGTAGAGTTATTCATGTACTTACACTGATTTCATACAGCGAAAGAATAAAGCCTCAAACCCGAGATTAATTTTAAAGAGCAGAAAAAATCCCGTGATTTTTTAAATAAAAAGTTATTTACTTTTACACAATTTAAACTACTGCACGCACGACGTTGCCAAACTTACATCAATGACATCGGATGTCCAAAGTTGCAAAATTTGTATTGTCAATTAATGTAAACTAATAAAATTTTTATGTTAATTATCTTTGTTTTATTTGTCTATCTCTGACGTTGTTATTATTATTTAGTTGTAAGATTGTTGGCCACACGGGATTGTCCATTAGAAATCCCGGGAAGGTCCACATTAATATCAACATTTCGATGCAAGTACATAAATAACTCTACCTAATTCCGACCTCTGGTCATGATCCACCGCGCCGTCTCAGTGCGGATTAGTGAATATAACGAATGCTGACGAACGAACGAATGCAGCCGGCACCGACGACTGGAGTCTTCTGAAGCACGAAGGAGCTGCAGATGATAATTTTTTTGTTCACCCGTCCTATGATTGCCCTTTGCATAAGTTGCTTTACAACCGTATCGTAGACTAAACGCTCTACTCACAGCGCCATCGTGCTCCGCAAATAACCCTGTATATATTTGTCGGTCAGATTTGCTACAATCGTTCTGCGAGTGTTACGACATGCGCCCGCACGCCACGAACATATTCCAAGACGTGGTGAACGCGCTCGGCGCCTACGTGCAGAGCTTGTTCGTCGCCTCTCAAGTCAACACCACCGCCGGTCAGTATAATACACTTGCTGTTTTGCCGCGACTTCACACGCGTTAATTATATCCTACGTTAACCCCGTATGATGAAGCTACTCGTAGCTGAAAGGATTTTTAAAGTCGGCTCGGAAGATTCGTAGCCTGTTCGATGCAAACAAATAATATTAGGTAGATAACGAGCATTTTCGTTGGAGCGTACAGAGCACTTAGGGAAATTTTGGACGTAACATTTTTCGGATGTCCACTTACTTTTCCATAATTTCTTCGTCGTTCTCTTCATAGCTGCTGGCTGTGTCTATGATAAAAATCCTTCAGATGTTTTATACCTCCACCCCTCTCTATGTGTCGCATTTCTTTGGCTAGTTGTTACAAAGAGACCAGGTGGTGCAGTCACCTAGTCACATTGACGGCGCGACAAACGACCACAGGATCTTTTGCCTCTAACTTTGCCCACCACAAACAATTTGTCAAGGTTATCTGCCTGACGATCGTAAAGTTAGGTTAGATTTTAATTGCGATCGAAAATTGTCGAAATCTATTCCTCTTTGCCTCGTAATGTACAGTTAGCGTTATAACTACTTGTTTCGAATCGATTTAACTCGATTCGAGTAGAATAGGATCACACAGTTTCGTATCAAGTCAAATGTAAATGTTAATTTGCTGATAAAATTGTAGAAAGGGTGCTAAGAAACTTTGATCACTTTGCATGCTTAGATCAAACGCAACTTTGATAAATTAGGGCGTGTCCATTATTATTATGCTGACTGTACACTTCAACCAGAATTTAATTTTTATGGATAAGTTGCTTGATATACACCATATCTAAGGTAAGTTAACATTCAATAGTTATTTTTCTAGTTGAACTTATTTAACACTGCTCAAATACCAGTAAGACTTCCAATTTAACATTAATGTTTTAATCAAATACATAATTATATTCAAATTAAGTCACGTATTCTCTCCCGAAAACCTCATGAACCCAGTTCTCTGGGTCTGGCACGTGATCGGCGCCGTCGTAGTCTATGTCTAGTGTAATGACGTCATCGGTCTGCTCCGCGTCATCATCGCTCACCTCAGCGGGACTTAGTTGGGGGGGCTCAACTATATTCTCTTTATATTCTACTTGTTCATTTGAATTCTCTTCACCCTCCCCTACGGGTTCAAATTCTCGTCTGTCTATAATGAGAAAAGTATTAGAGATCAATAGTAATTCATTCATCAAGGGTATCCATGTATTAATTATTTAACCAGTGTATATTTGAGGTACTTTAACTACACGATGTGAGTAATTAATACTTACACCTGAGGGATATAAAATACTTTATATGTATAGACGAGGAAAACATTTAGTGGTTGCTATAATAATCACTTACCTGTTTTGGGTATCTGGGTAACTATCTAAAAACTTTTATATGGTCATATTAAACCACTATCAATCAGATCCTTCGAAAAGCGTTATTCAAAAAAAGAAAAACATATATTTATTCATTAATCAAAATCAGTCACGTGACATTTCAAGCAGTGACATCATATTTCAGTAAACATGAATACTGGTTGCACTCGCAACAAAGACGTCGACGTTTACTTTATTGAATTCAATCAATGTAATCTTTTCTCTTTATAATACCAGTAGCCACAAATAAAACATTCAGTTATCTGGGTTAATAACTTGGACATTCGACAGCTACTTTTACTTCAAAATTACATTACTGCAAAATTGGTTTCAATACGGCAGATTCTTATTCCTAAAATATGAATGATATTTACACGACATTTGCGGCGGGTAGCTGACGTTGTTGCCTTCCACGGTGATCACTTGCGCGTACAGCGCTGACAGCGAGCTGCAGGCGCGCGCGCAACGCCGGTACGTGGCGAAACGGTTGCTACGCGACGACGGAGGACAGCCCAATCGTTCTCTGGCAACATATCATAATAAACAGTTAATACATTGTTCAAATGACAAATTTAAACACGTAGTATGTAAATCTGAAACAACTAAAGTAAAGGAAACCCGAAACAATGAAGAAAACTTCATTTTTACACATGATTTCAGAGATGGCGCCTCCTTAAAACATACGTGCACAGTAGATCATCTTAAGATAATGTTTTCATCAACCTTGTGTAATTTAGCGTTGGAAATTGTTTTTTGGTTGATAACTTATTTAAGTTCCTCATTCAAGTGTAATATCAAAGACATCAGCGCTTACATAACTAATAATCTAAATTAATACAAACAATAATAGCACTATTCATAAAAATACGGTTGACTATCGTTGAAAATTTGGTCACATGAACCAACGTTTAACCCCATGAGATCATATCGCAGCAATTGATATCACAAGTTCCTGCGTTACAGCGTCGTATCGCATCGCATAGCTGTGTGGATAGTCCATAATGTTTGATTTTTACTGAGTTAGTATGCCAGTGTACTAGCCTTCATTTTTACTACGATAGCTAGGTGACGACCTCCTTTATGTAATAGAACTTTGATAACAGCATACTCACGTGCAGTTCTGTATTTGGAACACGTACGTCCACACGACGCTCATTTGACTTGTGCATATGCCCGGCGTGTACCGTCGCGAGCACCTCATCTTGTATACAGCTTGGGGACTTTGTAATACTACTGTTGTATCTAGTTTTGTCCAAAATTTATACACATTTATTATAATATTACTACACTTAAAGAGATTTAACGCATCCATACAAATTTATTTTTATTTAAATGCAGTCTAGCTTTAAGTAGCAACATCTATTTCAGCTTTTGTCCACTAGAAATGTTCGTAAATTGGAAGTATTTGTTCAGCAACTAGACAACAGAGATCATTTTGTATTTATTACATTTGCCAAAATTAATATAAATTTTCCAAAAATATTATGTACTACACGAACGATTGCTCGATCTAGTTTTGTTTCCCGGTTTTGGCATTAGAAGTTACGTAGGAAGGTTACCCAGGCTTATGTTTTTGAGGACATTTCTACGATTATATTGAATAGCCTTTGTTAGGTAACAAATTCTTTATAAAATAATTAATTCTTTATAAAAAAATAATTAAATGAAAGAATTTATAAAATCGGTGCAGCAGTTTCGGAAACAATTGAATGCAAATAAACAAACAATCAAAGCTTTCCTTTTTATAGTATTAGTATATAGATTACCTGCATCACTGGATAAAACATATGTCACATAATTTGTCATCGACAGACTTAAGATTATAAACGTACAGTATTTTAACATGACTTATTATTATATCTTATATATTTTTTGACATTTAAGTAAATTCTGAACCATCGCGATAAATTGAAAATTAACACTAATTGTTCGCGCCTAATATTACGCATGGGGCGAGGTGCGCGGGAGGAGGACCGACAGCGGCCGACGGTGACGCATCTTTCGGGTGGTCTCGGAAACCGTCGTGTGTCAGTGCGCTGCTATTTAAAAACAGCTGTTGGAACGGACAGTTATTCACTTTTACCTTTTAACAAATTGAACACAATCTTGAAGCATGAAAACGATATTGAAGAAAATAAATAATTTTATCAGCAAAGGGGTGTGGATTCATTTATTCGTATACACTAATAATACACCTTAAACAATATCTAGTTGGTATATCACCGCAAGCAATCCGTTTACTGTTGGTTTCAGAGGGATAGAATTACGTAGACGTGATTGCCACCGAAGTTATCACACACAGAAGGCCTCAGGTCCACGTGTATCTTCCGGAAAATAGATACCCTTACTCATGATGACACGTACAAAAAATGCTTCATCGAATTCCCACAATATAAACACTCCTTTACTGACGCAGTATTAAAGTGTAAAATTAATAATATTAAAGTGAAATACGCACGTTTATATAATTAGTTGTGACAATTACTTTAATTTATTATCAGGAGCTTCAGGCTTACCACAGCAGTCAGGGTTTTACTGGAAAGGAGTATGGCTGCCTTTGTGTGTCACCTTCGAGCCGGGCACCGCGAAATCTGTTTAGTAAGTGCTTGCTGTACGATCTCCTATTTGATTAAAAGTCTTTTTACTGGTACAGAGGTGGCAACTAAGTGGACTTGATCGGATCACAGAGGCATTCGGATTAAAGAGGTCTACTCTATATAGGTTAAAAGAGGTTGCAGACAAATTCAAATAGTTCTTGTAATTTGTGTTCACTTTTGTACTCATAGCTGTCACTTTCTATATCATACGTTTTATATTATTTATCGCAATTGTAGCTGAAAATTACTATACACCTATATATTGCACATTTGTCATGACAAATAAGTATGAATGAAGCATATCTTCCTTTATAATATCATAGATATAGATATTATTTAATTTTAGTATCAATTTAAACTGTTTTAATAAAGCATAGAAATGTTGGATCGTAACGAGGCGCCGACGATACAAGAAGGTTATGGCATCTCCGTTGCGTACGCTTGTCTGATGGAGATAATACGCTCCATAGCCATCACGATCGAGGGGCAAGAGTACTTCAGGTCAGTATCATTTATATTTAAAGCGGCTTTGTTTATCATTGCCAAAACTCGTGAGTTTACATCATGATATATGTATAGTTATAAAGAAATTCAATTGTGAATACATAATGTCTAAAAAATTGTAAATTAGAATGAAAATGTGTATATTAATATTGCCATCAAACTGCAATACAGCTATATTTCCGTTAAAATAAGTTTACAAAAGATTGACGTCAAAATAAGGCGGCCATTAATGATGACTATAATCTGACCTGACTCGCTGCTAAACGTATAGAACTCTGTAATGTTTTATTTTGTATTTTGTCACGTGCTAATATGTTATTTTAAACGTACTATTGTATTTTAGACTCCAAAAACTCTATGAAGATGGACAGAACGAGACTGATGAAAAGGAAATAAATTCGAATAAAAATGGTGTCACTCAAAAAGGTATTTTAAGAATTAGCCCTTAGTGTTGTTTTCTTTGATTAAGTTCAAACCTATTATGATCAGGTATGAATTAGGCAAAACTGCCTAAAAACTAACTATATAAGAGTTTTTAAATAATAAGACTCCCGCAAGAGTCACACTTTGGTCCCTTATTGTTCATATTGTTTATGTCTTGCGAGGTTGCCGCTATTTTACAAATTACTCTTTATAGCATTATTCATTATTTTGTGTTTATGTTTTGCTCGTACAGATTTTGTGCACGCGAATTGAAATTTTGAACTTAAGCAGCAGCAAATAAGTTTTAAAAAAAATTGAAAAGTCAGACTTTTTCTGTCATAAACAATAACGAAGTGTTTCATTGATATAAAGAAAAGTTTGCTTACAATAGTTTCAAATGATAATAACCGGGTAGTATATTGATGCGAATAAAAAACATCAAACGTCAAAGTCAAAAATGAACTGTGGGTAAAAAAAATAGTAGTCGAATGTGAGACCAATCTGCACTTGTCCGTTTTCAACTCAAACAATAGTTTCAGATTCCGAGACGAAGACT
This sequence comes from Diatraea saccharalis, assembly GCA_918026875.4. Classification (NCBI taxonomy): domain Eukaryota; kingdom Metazoa; phylum Arthropoda; class Insecta; order Lepidoptera; family Crambidae; genus Diatraea; species Diatraea saccharalis. The sequence goes on along the minus strand of OU893339.1, from coordinate 24,683,100 downwards.
GAATGTAGCGAAATAACAAACAATGTCCACGATGGAGACCAAGATCAGAATTCTAATGTTGTTCAGAAAATTGAGGAACTGGACGATAAGGATTTACAGCTCAAACTACAGGTAATAAATACACTTTAACGCACATAAAAAAGTATCTAAACTTTATATTAAGAGAAAAGGTAAAAAAATACTCCTATTGCATTATCTTACCATAAACTTCAGGGTTATTATGCAGGAAAAATAACTAAAACAACATTAATTAAAGTTTGTTTATATTCGACTCTCAACTATTATGAATCATTTAGATCGATGGATAAGGCGTGCGTAGTGGGAGTGATTTCTTTGGTCATTGGCTGTTATTGGTTTATGAATTAATGAAATTAGATCACGGAATTTGCAAACACTGCGCATGAGGCTTCTACACAACAATGTAACTGAGTGATAATTGCATACATTTCACTAATACTTTTTAACATTTCTGCAGAGTGCATACTTCGGTGTTAATCTTACATTCAATAAGATAGCGAATATATATATTGACGCTAGAAAACAAACACGTAGTAACCCGCATGATTAAAATTGCTCTTAAGAGTATAGAATTTTATATTAAAAAAAATATTATCTTATGATTATCCGTAATAACAAGAATGGTAACTTTTACAGCCCGTTTCCTAATTGAGAAAAATATAAAATTTTAACTGATTATTCACAATTATTTAAGTTTTTTACTTTTCACATGGCAAAAAAATCCTAGTTTTTATCAAATTATTATCAACTGATCATTAAAAAAACTAAAATCAGAAACGAAAACCTGTCTAAATGACGTCTAAGTACAGTTTGAGACGTACTTAACTTTAAATTCTTAGTCCAGAGACCGGGTGTGAATCGATTAATTCAGAAGCAAGCCTTTTAAAAAAAAAGAATTACGTCATTCTGCTCTGAAGAACAATTTTAGTTTTACGGGTTACTATGTTGTGTTTGCTTTGTAGTTTCGATAGTTATATATATTATAAATGGGAAATTATATTTGCTTTTTCTTTTTTTTGCGTTGCAATGGAGTTGTCGTGGCGTGACTTTTTAATGCAGATAATTAGGAGGCCAAAGAAAGGAATAATTAGTATTTTTGGTGTTAAAAAGTATCCTGTGTTATTTACTAGTCTACTATTTCTATACAACCATACCATAAAAACGATCCATTGCGTCATGACAAGAATAATAAATATATTTTCCCATTTCTAATATTCTAGTATGTAGAAAGTATTTGCATATTGTACAGCTACTGAAGTCGTCTTGGTGTGGATTAGTATGGGGTCTGTCGGTACTGGCGGAAGCTAGTATCGGTGAGCTGGAGAACATTCTACGTGCCATACAAACTCTGGCCAGAGTCAGCGGGAAGGTACGTATAACTGGAGATACTAGCTTTGATCCGTATCGATGTCATGTTTTTGTGTCAAGAATTCACAGAAATATTTGAACATTCTAGCGCCATGTAGGAATATGTTAGCACTTTGCTTTTCCCAGTTTTTTTTGTGACAAATATTAAAACTCGTAGATTGATCGCTGTCGTTTGTTACGTTAAATGTTTAGTCCGGTGAGGTCACTGATGTGTTACAAATGCCTGTCGTGTTGGTACGTCAGGTGGGGCACGCGAGCGGGCGGGACGCGTGCATCAGCGCGCTGTGCCGCGCGGCGCTGCCGGCGCAGTACTGCGTGCCGGCGCTGGGGGCCCTCGGGGCCCTGCCCTGCCCCTGGCGCCGCGAGCCCCCGCCCCCGCCCGACCCCGACTACCGCCACCAGGTCGTGTGGGTGGGCACCCCGCTGCCCTCCGCCGCGCTGCCCACAGGTACATGTACGCACACGTATTGTGTATATTGTGAATGGCCACCTTCAAGTTGATGTGTACCGTTCCGCCGCGCAGGGCAGCAGCAGTCGTTCGTGATGGTGACGTCGCGGCACGTGACCGCCATGAAGGCGCTGCTGTGCGCCGCGCAGCGCGACGGCGACACCATACAGCAGGCGTGGCTGCCGGTACTTACCACGCTCCAACATTTGGTCAGTCACTACTTTTATTATTAGAAACTAACAATTATTAACTCATACAATAATACAACCTATAGTCAAGGTCAAACCTAGTATAACCCTTTTCATTAACACATATTCTAATATGAAAAGATAGTGTACAAGTTGTGTTAGGTGTACCAACTTATAACAAGACTGACATACATTTTAGCGGATTTTTTATACCTAATATATAAAATTCTCGTGCCACAGTTTTCGTTACCCTTTGAAACCTTGTAAACATTATTATTTTTAGGATGACTCTTTAACCATACAATATCTAAATCTAATATTAAAATTTTCGTGTCACAGTTTTTGTTACCTCATTCCTTCGAAATGGTTTCACCGACTTTGATGTATATATTCAGTGGGTGTGAAACAAGGTTGTTATCTATTTTTTATACCTGTACGGTGTTACACCGCACATACGTAATTTATTCGCTTACGCTGCGTCATTATACTATACTATACTTGAGGCGTCATATTATACTTGAGGCGCCCGCGTCATTATAGTTTAATTTATAAATATTTTACTTCTTATTATTCAGTATGCAACTAAACGTCACAGGGAAAATATCAAGAAAAGAATAGCCTAATAACTACTTGTGCTACATTATTTACATCTCAATATAATTTATTTAGCAGTGGTTAAACTTTTCTCTGCATACTCGTCAACGAACTTTAACATCCCTAAATGTAAATCTGCTAACTGGCGTTTACAATACCTCTAAGTCATAAGCAGAGGTCGGAATTAGGTATTATTATTTTTATTATTATTTTTTTTTATTTCATGAAATTTAACAATTCATTTAATTTTTAAATTATTTGTTGAAAATAATTTCAAGTTTACTCACTTAACCAACCGCAAAGATTTTTAATTGTTTTATTTATAGTAATTGGTTATGGAAGACTTAAGGTTAGTTCATTGTGGAAAAGGGGTTCTCATGCCCAAAATAGTTTGGGAATCCCTGGTTTATAAGTAGCACAACATTACTGGCACTATTGTTTATCTAACTAAACTGTCTAAAAGGTTCGAATTTCAAACTATATGTAGGTAATTATCATTTTTGTATATTATATAGGTATGGATCCTCGGGTTGAAGCCGTCGACCGGTGGCAGTATGAAGGCGAGCCGTTCCAGTGCGGACGCTAACGCCGTCATGAGCACGTCCGCTGTGATGGCCGATCTGCCCGGTAAGCTAACTAGATGACGTTCATTTATCATTATTTATTTAAATGCAAGGCATAATGTGATAATGAGAAACATAATATGCACAAATAGAATTGGTATGGATAAAAATAAGAAACGAAAAAAGAATAAAAAGTAAATTATGAAGCGAAATTATATCGTAAAAACATGGCGCTGAGATCAATTAATCTTATATGTATGTCGTTCTATGTGTTTTTACCAAAATAGATTTTTTGTTCATTTTTTAACAAAACATGCTTCGTTTATTAACAAATATTAATCTTATAATTATGATATCATTTAGAGTGACGCTTAATCTATGTAGTTAACTGTACACACAGCAGCACGTTAGGTTACCACAATATGTCAAATTACATAGTTTATGTTGAGCTCTACTCTCAATGTATTAAGGTTTAAAATCAATTGTACTTTGACAGTTTCGTAGGTATAACCTGACATCGTGTTGACTGTACTGTACACTGACTATCGTCCACAGGTCAGCAAATTCCCGTGGCCGAGTCCCTCGGAGTCATGAGCGGTACTATAATATGAATGTTCTCTCGCTTTCCGTGGGTTTGGAATAAACAGTGCTTATATCGATTATGTGGTGGTTATAGTCGATTCAGTGTTTGATTGTGTGCATCCGATTCAATGTGTGTCTATGATATACGACGTGTTTTCAACTTTGGCTTAAGGTCGAGCCGCACTAGCACGCGGAGCGACGCGGTCAGAGAAATTCTCTATACTATTTTTTATGAACTAAAACGCACAAGCGGCAACGGCGCCGCATATTTTATATGTAGATAAATAAAACTTATGATAACATCTTGTTTATTTATTGATGATAATATTTTAAACTAAGGACTAAACGCTTGAGTACCAGTGATTTAGAAAATAAACATTATATCAATTGTTTAAGAAAATGTCAATAAATGTCATTTGTGCCGCATTTTGTCTTTCTACTACAGCGATAGTGTGTAGTGTGTGTACTTTTGCTGGTTTCGCTGGTTACGTTGCTGGCCGCGTGCGCTGGTGCCATTTGAATTTTAGCGTTAATCTTTATTATACACACCATTTTATTAGCTTTTGGTTTTCTATTATAGGGCAAGTATCAGGCAAAAAAAATACAGGTCTTTAAATTATGATTTGAGTTATAGATTAATTTTTGGGATTTTCTAATGAAGCCCTTCATGCATTAATTTCATTTTGTTTGTTTGTCTATCGCCCGGCTTCTGAATTGAGAATTTAAAGTAAAGTACGTCTTTTCGGCTTTACGGGTTTTCGTTTCTGATTTTTTGAATTTTTTTTTATTTAGTTGATATCAGCTTTTAGCATGAAAAACTTAAGTTATTGAGAATAATCAGTTGAGATTTTGTACTTATCTTAATTCAGAAACCGGCAATATTTGTTATTATCTCAGATTAAAACAAAAAGGGTAAAATACGGTATGTTCGTATGTCACGTATTGGAAAATAGAAATATACAAGTTCCTAAGATACTGTGTGAATAATATATATGACTGAAGTTATTTAAATTGTTTTATTATTATTGTTAAATATACTTTATAAAATCAGACATGACAACGGAAAATTATGAAAAATATCAGTCTATAACACGCGTTAGTAGTTGTGCAATCAGTTAGTAAAGATCACCATTATATATATTTATATTCACATTTTTTTTGTTTATATATGTATGTAATATTATTTAATATAGTCACATTAAATAATAATTAAATCCGTCGTTTACGAACATACGATAACACATTCTACGTTTATTAATTTACGGTATATTTTTTTTTGGTTTGATCAGTGTCTCATAAGCTGTGTTTCTCGTAGCTCTATCGGCGATGCTGTCGCGAGTGTTTGAATCGTCAAAGAATTTAGACAACGTGGCCCTCCACCATTTGATAGACGCCCTCTGCAAGCTGTCCAATGAAGCTATGGAGCTCGCCTACTCTAACAGGGTAATGTATTATATTATTAACCACCTATCACCTGCGATACGGAAATAATTAAAATTTAATCTTACAATAAGAAGTAGAATAAGTTTTATAATGTTTATTTAAAATTTAAAAAGAAACTATTAGATTTGATTGATTTTACTATATTGGAAAATATTCTTGACATTTGAATAGTTGGTCGATGGATAGGTCAAATATATATCATCATATGAATCCTGCAGCCCGCATCGGTGTGGGAGTGGCAGCGATACTGTTACTGTAATGAGAGTAGCCCCAACTTCTCTCAGATGGGATTCGAACCCATGACCTTTCGCAATGTGTACGACTGAACTACGCAGGACCCAACAGGACTGACGTATCCTTCAGGCATTAATGTTCAGGCAATCTACCCAAACAGCCGAAAGAAATATGTTTGCAAATATTTTAAACTTTCGATTAAGATAAAAATTTGTTCCAAATATTACTGCTTATTTTTGCATCGACTGTAATTTGTACTTTGAATTTTTAAATATTATATAGGAGCCGTCGCTGTTCGCGGTGGCGAAACTACTAGAAACAGGTCTAGCGAACATGCATCGTATAGAAGTCATGTGGAGACCTATCACTAATCACCTGTTAGAGGTTAGTAGCTGACAACACTTGTTTTATTAAGAATTGCTTTAGTAGTAAAAAATAATATTTTCGTTTCTTTTTTGCACACCTTACATCCTGAACTTAAAGCGCGAACCAGGGTGGAGGTTTAACGGGTGCTATTGTTATTTGGCTCGCATGTTAATATTAGTATTCTTTGGTCGCTTATTCATTGGTGACCTGTAATAGATGATCGGAAAATTTTCTAAAAAGTCTTTTAAAATAATTATGGGTACTTATTCCCATAAAAATATTATTTTTGTTTGACATTTTTCGAAAATAAATAAAAAAGACAAAGACTTGAAACTGACTGTATTAGAAGATGAATCTCAATATATATACATATACAATATATATATTTGATGTGAGATATAGACTCTATACATTGGAGCATTATATTTTTGTTTATCCATTTCAAACTATTACTAATTGTTATTTAGAAAAAATATCCGGCGATATATCTTTAAACTTTATGAATTATTTAACCACATATAGTTTTATATTTTGTCTAATCGATGTCTGAACCCCTGTTGTGATCGAGCTGATACAGTCGGGCAGCTAATATACATATAGTTCGCATATTATCATTCACACAAATTCCAGGTTTGTCAACACCCACACATAAGGATGAGAGAATGGGGCGTGGAGGCTATTACATATTTAGTACAGGCAGCTTTCCAGTACCATCACAATAACCCACATTTGGTGACAGAGGTCTGTATGAATTATGTAATATAGTTATCGACATGGATTAGTTTAAATAAGAAGCATGTTTTAAATTAAATATTTACCACTCCTGAATTAGTAATTTGTAATTTTTAATAATTAGTTGACGTATTTTCGTAACTTGAATTCGTAGCGTCTAAATAAATACACTACTACATGTATTAATCGTAGGCATGCTCCTACATCTACACTATTTATCGGATAGTAATGGTTTTATTTCTTTATAAAACGGAAAAGTAGGAAAGTCACATATCAGGGACAGGACAACCAAAAATAATATTAAAGAGACTATCTATGTAAAGAAATACAAGCTATATTATAAAATGAAATGAAAATATCTTTATTCAAGTAAGCTTGTTACAAGCACTTTTGAATCGTCCAAAATAGTTATTTAAGATACAAGTGCGGAAAGTAAGGTTTTCCGAATAAGGGCCAAATTGAAAACACGAGCGTAGCGAGGGTTTTCATTGGCACGAATTCGAAAAACCTTTTACGCTCAAGTTTCTTACAACATTTTTCAATGCTTTTTGCGATAAAATAAAACAAATATATAGGTTAATAAAACTAAGTATGTATTAAAGGTAAAAATTATTTGTTAAAATTAAACGTGATATTTGATTATGTTTTCGTGTCATAAATTTTTATTTGAAAATATTCGTTCTGGGCTCCTAGAAATACTTTTGCCTCTAAAGTTTGACATATTTTCATCAATTTTCAATTCAATTTTATACGCTAACAATGTAATTTATGAAAAAAATATTGTTGTATTTGAAAAATGCTTAAAAATTAACTCCGTCCTTGGCACCCTGAGATGTTTATTTTTGTCACGCGGCCGTGTCCAGGCGCGGCAGCGGCTGCTGCTGGAGCCGCTGTCGGAGCTGTGCGCGGTGCGGCACGGGGACGTGCGCGCGCGCCAGCTGGAGTGCGCCGCGCGGCTGCTGCACTCGCTGGGCGACCAGCTGGGCGCCGCCTGGCCGCTCATGATGGAGATCATCTCCGCCATATCCGCGCACCACAGGTATATACTCGTACACAGCTGGAGTGCGCCGCGCGGCTGCTGCACTCGCTGGGCGACCAGCTGGGCGCCGCCTGGCCGCTCATGATGGAGATCATCTCCGCCATATCCGCGCACCACAGGTATATACTCGTACACAGCTGGAGTGCGCCGCGCGGCTGCTGCACTCGCTGGGCGACCAGCTGGGCGCCGCCTGGCCGCTCATGATGGAGATCATCTCCGCCATATCCGCGCACCACAGGTATATACTCGTACACAGCTGGAGTGCGCCGCGCGGCTGCTGCACTCGCTGGGCGACCAGCTGGGCGCCGCCTGGCCGCTCATGATGGAGATCATCTCCGCCATATCCGCGCACCACAGGTATATACTCGTACACAGCTGGAGTGCGCCGCGCGGCTGCTGCACTCGCTGGGCGACCAGCTGGGCGCCGCCTGGCCGCTCATGATGGAGATCATCTCCGCCATATCCGCGCACCACAGGTACTGCTCGGTGTTACATTACAACATCGCCGGTCCTACCCACTGAGCGTCGTCCGGTACGTGGACGCCGGTAGAGAACTCTTCCGCCCCAACGGCCATCAGTTCTTCTCGCTGTGTGTCATAGTGGTCATAGTCACAGAACATAGAGAAAGATTAGAAGTAGTAAGTGGGCGGGGCAAGCGTCTCTGGCATATGCGCTTTTACTCATATGACGCTCTTTCCTCGGTTTTATGTTTGTCAGTCGTTCGTCAATCGTCAAGTGGTGATTTTACTGATTTTTTCTATAAAAAATACTGTTTTGTGCTATTATCATTTGCAAAAAGCAAAACAAAGTATACAATCTAACTAATGCAAACATTTCCTTTCACTGGTAAGTACAATTTTAGTGCTAAAATATAAAAAACGTAATAATTTGACACAATTTCAAATAAAATATACATTGTTTGCTCAAACCAACATTAATGTTTCTGACCCCGTTTCTAAACAGCAATGTAAATCATATTGTGCACTTTTGCAAAAAATAGTGCTGTGCCTCCATTTGTCTGAAATGTACCGATAGGCTGCTGCTGCTCGGAATCGTATTGTTAATTATATGGATCGTAATCGATAACTAAAACAAATTTATTTAGAGCTTTTCTTTCATCATTTCATAACAACGTTATGGATAAGTATATGCCATAGTTATATAAAAATAAATACTACTGTTTAAAAGAGAAAATAAAAGATGAATTGATACTGAACAGATGAAATAATGAACTATCCAGGCACTTTTTTACGAAGATTCGGTTAATTATTTACACGCAGATAAATATTAAAAAATACTAATGTGCTATTTACGAAGTATATCAACGTTTTATAAACAATATAAAAATCAAACGAAACTTCGTGAAAAGCTACGAGTGTTGGCCTAATAGGTCTTATTAGAAACTGGTGAAACTGGATTTCACTTATTTTGCATTATGCATTACTATTTCAGTTTCCCTAATAACTTTACAACGGATTGCCCTGTTTACATAATTTATTTTGTCCTATCCGTTTTAGACCTAAACCTATCAAATGAATTTCAAAACAACATATTATCTATACAAACAAAAAATCTTTTTTTCAACTAACGTAATATTGTTGGTGGTGTGAATTTAATTTACAAAATTAATTTATAGGCGTCAATTTGATTTACTTTATTATGCTGATTCATAATCGGAAACTAACTAAAACTAACAATGAAAATAACTAAAATATACCAATCCTGCCGATTCAACATTTGTCAAGAGTCTAATTTTCTTAACAGCAAATGCTGCAGAACTCAGTCTACTTGACAAATTATCAATATGAGGATCCCATTGCAGTCGGGAATCTAGTGTAATACCAAGGAACTTTGTCGATTTCACCAACTCAACTTTTTAACTATTTACATTTATAAGTGTATTAATATGCCTCACATTAGGTAATGCAAACTTTATGTATTTCATTTTATTTGAATTAAGCTTTAAATAATTACTATCAAACCACTGTAGAACACTGTCGAACTGAATTACATTTAACTGTTTCATAACAAAATTTAAACCTCTTATTTCATCAACTAATATTATGTCACATCACTAATATGCACTATCGGAATGATACCAGTAAGAAAAAATTACAAATTAGGCTTAATGTAATTAATACAAAAATTCTGTTTGTTTTTTTTAGACTTTCCCTCGTTTAATTATATTACTCCACAGACGTATGATAGAGTTTATCATTAAGTTTTCTTAGTTTTTGTACTGCGTTTTTTAAAAGAAGTTATATAGGGAAAAGCGTTATTTTTCAATATTCACTTGGTTACAGCAAAATCTAATCTTAATAGTTCGCACATAAAATGATGTCCCCAATTTTTTAAAATGTGCATAATCTTAAAATATTTTTTCCCTTCTGGTATCCCCGTATACAGCCACGTGACAGTTCAACATTCATGTTAAAGTAAATTATTTATTATCACGTTGAATTAGAGTTTGCTTTTAATCGTGTGATTTCTTAGCTTAGTATCTTTTTGGGATTTTGTTTATGTTATCACGAACGTATCGCGTGGCGGTTTTTCATGTAGTGAACAAAATGATCATTTCATCTAATTTGTATTTGTGTGCGGAGAGGCGACACTCGGTTCCCATACTAAATCAATATCATTATACTTCTATTCTCTCTCTATGTTCTGTGGTCATATTGAATGACCACGTTTCGCTTACGATGTTCGATTATAATGTCAAGAAGCACGAACAAATTACCTACTCGGTTGCCCATTCTTTGTTAATTTTGGTATTTGTCTTCTTTTCACGCTATTACAGTAAATGATAGTCTGATTGTGTTTATAATAATATCTTTGATTACGCTCTAAATTGGCTTATATATAAGAAGAGATGAATGTGTTTGTACACACGCTACACCATATTTCGTAATAGGCACAATTCAAAAACGCCCAGTATCGTGTCGGGCTCCGGCTGGCTGCGACCGTGCACTGTCCGCTCCGCATGCGGTCGACTCGTGCGTGAGTCTCGAACTGTTGCGTGTTGCATTGTGCCCGTTGCTGATAGGTCTTTTTCATCAATGTCGTCAACTCCTTTATAGTTTGTTCGGTAAATATGTATACGTGTCTTGTGTGACGTCCCCATCAGCGAGCAGCTGATCCGGTCGGCGTTCCAGTGCGCGCAGGTGGTGGCGGGCGACCTGCTGGGCTGCGCGGGCCCGCGCTGCCTGCGCCGCGTGCTCGCCGCCGCCGCCGCCTTCGCCTCGCAGACCAAGGAGCTCAACATCAGCCTCACCGCAGTGGGACTCATGGTCAGTGCACACTGCCACGGGCAATGATATTAATATGTCTAGATACGCAATATATACCAAAAGTCTGAAGCTACTAAAACTAAGACGTTTGTCTTAGATTTAGTAGCTTCAATAAATACAAAATTAAAGCTAGGTTATAAAATAAAAATATTTAATTTTCACAAATAAAATTTCGACATTTTGTCGTCAGTGTTGCCACTGCTATTCACTTTCAATTTTCCCAAGTATATGGGAGCCTTTTGTTTTTATTTTACGTGGCAATAATTTATCTAAATATCTTTTTATAATTAATTATATAGCTCAGCTTAAGTATAGGCAACTGCACTAATTGTGTTAATATTTTTTTATACACGCACACAGATGCTAATGTGGTTTAATTTTTTCAATGCGTGAAATTCGTTAGTTGTCGAGATACAACTTTTGAAAATTACCCATTTTTCTGTTAATTCTGTCGTTCGCACATATTCTGTCTTTGTTTAATTTAAAGTTTAATCGTAGATATGAGGGAGACAAATATAATAAATCTATATATAATATATAGTATAAATATTATTTGCAAAGCTACGTCCTGATTTCGGAAAAGTGCTACGCTTTTTGGCGCGTCTGTTGTATGGGATTGTTTCTCTAGTTATTAAACTCATTGGCCACGGGTGGGTGGAGTTAACAAGAAATAGCTTAGATAACGGCCATTAAAGTTTAGTTTAGTTTAGTAGAAATATACAAAAGCGTGATGTCATGTGACATTTATCGCCGTAATTTAACGATTACGCAAAAAATAATAATAAAAATGCGTGTTTATTTTTTAAATGTCATCATTCCTATTCAATACGAATAATAAGGTTATTACACTAGTTCTGACCAATTAGTAACATTGTCAAGGATCTATGAAATGGCCAAGAGCAAGGTAATGGAACGAAACTGACGCATTCACCCTATGTTTTTACAATAAGTTAATACATAATAAGGTTTGATGCAGCGGGTATAGTATAATTTTATCGTGTGCTTGATACTTGACCGTGACTTGATAGTTGTGACGTAGTGAGCCTCGACTTCTCAACTTTAATCTTATTGGCTAAGAAATTTTATTTTAAATTGAAGAAAAAAAATACATATCTGATTTTTCTATTATCTGATTGACGGACTAAATAGAATTCCTTTTTTTAACCCAAACCATGTGTGGCCAATGTTTCTGCTCGGCAAGTTCCTATTATGGTTTTCGAATTATTGTTATCTATTTGGCAGTGGAACATATCGGATTACCTTTATCACAATCGAGATAAGCTGGTGACGGCGTTGGCGAAGGACCAGGCTGTCACTCCGGAAGTACCAAACCATTCTGAACTACCGCCGCTTGACAAACTATGGATGTGCCTCTACATAAGACTGAGTGAGTGTTAATAATATGTGGTTACCCAACTAACACCTTCGAAATTTAGTTTATTTTATGACACCCATATCATATCACAATATCAAATCAAAGAAAGTAATATTTATATCAGAAATAAAATAAACAATTATACGGATTAGTGTGTTCGTATGCGTTCCGGGGCAATCGAGAAATTTAACGACTTGGAAATCAATATATTCATAATTTAGTATTAACGTTACAAAGTTAAAAGGTAAAGCCTTTTTATAATATTACAAGTTTTGATTGTTAGTTTTGCATAGAACAGACTCTGAAGCCACTGGACCTATTTTTTTTTTCATCTACGGGCTATAATTTACCCGGGCTAAATCCCGGGAAATCGGATAGTTATTAATATAGACCTTTTTTATTTCATCTGTTTTTACGTTACGTGCAGGTGAGTTGTGTACGGAACCCCGTGCGCCAGTTCGCCGCGCCGCTAGTCAGACACTGTTCAGTTGTATAGGCGCCCATGGAACCCTACTCAGCAAACCGGCGTGGAGAGCACTGATGAGCGTCCTCTTCCCAATGTTGGGAGAGGTGAGTGAGATAATTTTGAAAGAAAAAGCCCCAGGTACCCCGAGGTGTTTCAAACCCACAACTATTTTCTGCTCTAACCAATGAGCTGCCCCAATAGAACTTACGAATTCTTTAAGCACTTGTTACTTTTTGCTACTGGTGGGTGTATTTTCATCAATGTTCAATTTCCAAATCATTATTATCCCTACTGGGCACAGGTCTTCTCTATGGATGGTAACAAATCACATAGGGAAGATGGGTCGTAAACCACTATAGGAGATCTGTGTGGATTGGTGGGTGTCAATGATTAAAAATACTGATATTAAAACAACCACTAACACCTCGGGTTTGGAGCGCTGGGTTCGGACCAACCTGTTGCCGCTTATACACCACTGGACCTCTTCAGTTGTAAATCTCGCCGAAGCACTGCCAGGCCAGTGGATCACGGAGACCTAACTATTGCGAACAGTTGATTTGGACCATATAACGTATAATGGTCTTAGCTACTATTTATTTATACAGTAATTGCACTTTTCGTCATTCTCTCTCTCTCTAAAAACTAAAATTTACATCATAATAAACATAGAGATTCTGATTTTAAGTCATAAAATCGCACGATTATCTTATTATCTTAAAATTAAAAGTCGTGATTTATTGTCTGCGCGTCACGTGACTTGAGACAAGTTCCGCCATTCTGTGACGTCACTGTGACAACGCTGTGAGATTAGTCATAAAGATATGCTTAATAATTATAAATCAAATTCCTAGATGGCGCTGTTCTTAGTTTATTTATATCTTTTTATTTTGTAATCGATCTTTAGATGGTATTTTTCTTGTTTTATTTACATATTTTAATCTTCTACTCTATGCTTCTGTTTTGTGTACACATCACAATGACGTCATATGGTAATCTTTGGTACTTAACGTTTAGGTGTATTGTCTTCAATACTTTTTGATAAGGAGGAGTGAGATCCCCTGGAACAAGCGCCTGACATGGCACTTAAAAAAAGGTCTCAACCTATGTAAATATTGAAAATGTAAATGTTTCGAGACAATAAAATATTATTATTATTATGACGTCATGAATATGATGTCATGAATGAATATGAATCCTTTTCGCGAGCATAAAAAAAGTTAAAATTTAAATAAACAGTTACAAGTATTGATGTAGAGTAGAATACCCAATTTTTTATTACAGGTTCAAAAGCAATCGAATATCGCAAGCTCAGAGAAAGTAGACACAGGCGAACATATACTGATACACCACACTAGAAATACAGCGCAGAAGCAATGGGCAGAAACACAGGTGACTTGATTCAATTGATAATTCCTCATCATATTTAATAATGATATTAGTCTATATACAGGGCGAAATGATAAAACAGATTTTAGTATAAGTACAGTCAGCAAAAAATGCTATAATGCAAAAAAAAATTCTAACGATCGTATTTTATATGTATAGTTTAGATATTTGGAAAATGCTATGGTGTCCTTGGACCGCTTTTACATGAATATAACTATTACGTATTTTCTCTTACCGTGTCGTTTAAAAATGCACCTTTTGTGAAGACCTGTTGGAAGAAATGTAACATTTTATAATTCATTACGTGCAATCGTCGATTGATCTTAACCACCGTGCCAGAGAGCTCTCTATATTTACTCAGTGGCTATAGAGTTATTACGTTGAAGTTTGATGTTAAATGCGTACAATATTCACATGGATCGTACACCATCCTAGTGGTAACTTGCTATAAAGAAAACAGCGAACAGTCAAAATTTATTTTCACTGGTACATCGTAAAATTTGCCAGATATATCATATATTTTCCAATTCTAATATTCCGTCGATGTGTATATATTAACTGTAATTGTCAATGGTGTAAATTTTCAATCGTCCAGGTGTTGACGTTGTCAGGGGTCTCGCGCGTGTTTCATTCGCGGTTCCAGCTGTTGACGACGGTGGGTGACTTCAACAGATCTTGGGCGGCCCTACTCGACTACATCACTGACTTCGCGCTAACGAGGAGTCACGAGGTGACTATGTTTATAATATTGAATGTACATACACATAAACATTAACAGTAAAAATCAACTAGGGCGGGCTCGCCGATGTACTTGTTCAGATGATTAATTTTCGAATCGCAAGGGCGAGGTATTTTACTCTTTATAATTAATAAAAGAAGACTAAATATAGATTCTAATTATACTTCGTTCGTCATCGGAATCTATATATCAAGTATGCACAAACGTAGATTTACGTATAACAAATCGCGCGCAGGTGTCTGTGGCGGCGTTGAAGTCATTCCAAGAGGTGGTGAGCGCGGCGGGGCGGTGGGCGGAGGGCGCGGAGAGCGGCAGCGCCCTCTACCGGCGCGTGTGGGCGCACGCCTGGGCCGCCTGGGGGAACGTCGCCGCCCACGCGCCCCACGCGTCCCACGCACGCCACGCCCCCGGTAACTATACGGACTCTAGCATTGACGACGGTCAGTATCGGAAACTGAGTGAAAATATAATACATACGAAGATCTGTTCTGAGAAACCAAGTTAAAATCGACGATTTTAATGAATATGTGGGGAACCCACTATACATACATACAACATTCCATATTTATTTATTTATATATATTCACCACTACCATAAACATTCACATAGATTATTGAAACACTCTGGCAATTACAAAAAGAATAACAATAAAAAGAATATATATATTGTACTAGCTGACCCGACAGACTTCGTCCTGTCAAAAAGCCTACATTGCTTAGACAACAGTGAGTGCTTGTAATTTAATATGAACTTTATACCATAGCAATAAAGCTCAAATTGACTACGTTTTAGTTACAAATCATTTGTATGGGAAAAAGAAAAGGGCTATTTTTAGGGTTTTTCCAGCAATAATTCTAATTTTTCTCGCCGTAAAAACCATCCTTGAACTTCAACGAACATTTTAAAAAAAGATTTGGCCAAATTGGTCGAGGCGTTGTTGAGTTATGCGCTTACCAACACATTTTGCGATTCATTTTTATATATAAGATTGGTTTATACTCTCTGATCAAATCATTTTTTCGGAATTTGTTTCAGTATTAATATCTTTAAGACATTGATTATATTTTGTTATTTTGAGATTGTATATATTCAGACTAAAGAAATTGTGCAAAGTTATTTGGAAGTTTCAATTTTCGTCATCGCTACTGCCATAAATAGAAAGGATGCATTAATATAATAAAAAAAATAGTTCTCAGTTCAGGAATCGAAAACTTACGTTATTTCTACTTAGAGACCGATTGCGTCTTATCTAGTTGTCATATTGTTTGTGATTGTGCAAGTTTCCTCTTAGCTCCACATAATAATAATTCTAAGGTTGACTGGTAGAAAATGCCTTAGGCATTAATCCGCCTTGTACGTTTCAAATAAAATGAAATGAGTAACAAACTGCCGTGAGTTGGGAAAGGTGGCTCCAGCACGTGTTAATTTCTCTTTATGCTCTTTTTTCTTTACTAACTCATTATAATCTAAAAATACAATTCGCAGCTCACATAAACCGCTGGACAAGTTTTACGAAATAACATTAGCTTATACTCTTTGTTTACGCGAGTAATATCCAATAATCCAATATGAAAAAAAAAATGTTTACATTATATAATATTCTATCTTTTAGCGGCGGAAGACGGCAAACCGGTGGAATCGTATGCACCGTCCCTAAACTTTTTGACGACGTTGGTGCAGATATTCCCACTCATCTTCCAACATATCAGACACACGTGAGTAAACAATAGCGTACGCAATACACCAATTTGCACAAATCTATACATATATAAATGAATTTATTTATATAAAAAAAATATAACAATTTATTTACAAAAATAATATATTTTACGAAGCCCTAACATATTTAAAAAAAAACTAGAAGACACGGTTTCGAGTTTAATGCTGCGAATGTTTTATTTATTTGTAATAGTAAGCCAACGCGTAATGCACTGCAAAATGAACTGCAGAATATAGGTAATTAACGACAACGTGATTAATCTTGGAAATTTCGAATTTACACGAACTTATATACATCTGCGAAAAGTTCCGACGAACTACGTCGTCTCAAATCTGGAAATAATAAAAAAACTTTTATTTAGTCGGTTAAAAAGCCAGTCGCACAAATGTACATAAAATTTTTATTTGTTTAATGCTACATTACACATACAAATTTTCAAATATAGAACATTAATTAGTGCTTAAAGTCATCATTGAACCTCAATAGACATAGGCAATTCACTGTAGGTCATATAGTTTCCAGAACATATTCAAACTAGCTTTTGCCAGTGACTACCCCAGCGTGGTCCCTGTGGGATAAAATCCTATTATCTAAGTCAGCTAATACCCTATCTGTATACTAAATTTCATCAAAATCCATGAAGTAGTTTCATCGTGACTGACTGACATACATCCAAACGAAAGAAACTTTTACATTTATAATATTAATAGGATATATTTCACCGAATACATGTCTTATAAATGTGTATCAAATTTCAGTAAATCGGTTCAGTAGTTGAGGCGCGATAACGTAACAGATGCACAGACAGAGCTACTTTAGCGTTTATCACCACCACCACCACCAGCCCTTTTACGTCCCCACTGCAGGGGCTCAGGCCTTCCCTATGGATGGTTAAGGAGGATGGGCCATGACCTTCCACGCTGGCCCAATGCGGATTGGAGGGTATTAACGACTGCAAATGCAGCCGGGACCAACGGTTTAACGTGCCTTCCGAAGCACGGAGTAGCTCGAGATAATAATTTTTTGGTCACCCATCCCGTGCCCGACCCTTGCGAAAGTTGCTTAACGACTACGATCGCGGGCCGCGGCGCTTATCCACTACGCCACCGAGCTACTCAGCGTTTTAGCGTTTATAATATGTATTAATATGGAATTTACGCACCCATTCGGTTGTATGTCGCAACAAAATCAACTTTCGATGCAGTCATGTCTTTTTAAGGCGTTTCTAAAGCGTTTCATATAAAAACGTCGTTGCAGCTTTACTGCAGCAGATGTTCAGAAGCTGGGCGAGTGTTTGGCTAACGTGTGCCGTATAGAGCCGTCCTCGTCCGCGCTCGACGGTATCGGCAACGCGGGCCCAGTCAGTCTGCACGCGTTGCACTGTCTCGACACCGTACACAAGGTAAAATCTACTACATTTCAGCGCATCTGTCGTATTGTAGGCTCGAGGGCCAGGTTCACCACTCGCCGATCGAGTTCCTGCCTTGCTAGCCTATTAAAGACTTATCTACTGGTTTTACAAGTTTCCGTTATTCTTTCGTTGACGCTCTCGTATCGATATGGAACCATGGACATTTTTGAGTTTATTTAAAATGTCTGAAGATGAATTCGGCTAATATTACGATGAAATCACCAGGTAATTTTAAACTGCCTTTTTTGTTTGTTAAATCATTAGGAACTGAGGAAGGACGCCGATCGAAATGTTATAAGCAATTTTTTACTATAGGTAACGTTGCCATACCGTCGAATGGTTATATAATTTGAGAGTTCGGTGGTGAAACTGAAAAGTTGTACCGGGAACTAATCGTTAGATAGCCGTTACGCGTTAGATAACGTGAAACTTTATCAGCGAGCGGTGAAACCGGCCCCGAATACCGTATTCCACTGTCGGTGTCGTTCGATAGCGGCAAACGTGAGTGGTGTGTGTCCGCGGTGTGCAGGAGGCGCTGGTGCGCCACGAGCTGCTGCCGGGCATGTTCCTGGCGCTGGCGGCGCTGGGCGAGGCGTGCGTGACGTCACCGGGCGCCGCGTGCGTGACGTCACCGGGCGCCGCCGCGCGCTGCCACGCCGCCGCCGCCGCGCTGTACCGCGCCGCGCCCCGCCCCGCGCGCGCGCACCTGCCCGCCCTGCTGCAGGTGCCCACTTGAAGCATTTGAATAGAATAGAATAGAGTCCATTGTTAACGTTTTATCGATGAAAATTAAAGATTCGTATTTCAATATATGATAACATTTGGTGATAGCGTAGAGGTATCAGATTTTAATAACTATTAAATCAAAGTCCCCGAAAGACGAATTGGTAACACGTACTTAAACAAGAACGTTGTAGCTTTTTTATATTTATTTGTGACAATATCTTTAACTTATACTTATGTAGTTATTCTTAATAAAAAATACTTTAAAATCCACCTTGTCCCTGGCACTCTGAGATGAGATTCGAACCCATGACCTCTCGCAATCGGGGCGACTGTTCTAACCACTGAGCAACTCAGGACCTAACATTTTCTCTACTTCAGAGCTTATTTTCATCAATGTTCAGGTACCCAAACAGCCGAAAGAAATATTTTTACAAATATTTTAAAATTTCGATGAACATTTGTTCTAAGTATTATATTTGATCAATTATTATTTCACAAACAGTCGCTACATTCATCGGTGCAGACTTGCAGCTCAGACAAGCGACGGCGCAATAGTGAACAGACCGACGAAGCCATGCAGATCGCATCGTTATTGTTACAAGTGAGTTGCGTTGTAATTTCAGCCTTACACCGATAGACGATTGAAGATCTAAGGAGTATCAACAACTATTTGATTAATGACATAGTTTAGCGGATTTTCTGGACTGGCATATTTTTTCGACGTAAAAAAATATTAAATTATTCAGTTATATTCGGAAAATTTTTCATTCATAATTTTGATATTTGTGTCATAAAGATAAATTCAACAAAAGAGTACCTTTATCCGTACCATATTGCGTCACAGGGACACTATTAAAAAAATTTTTTTATTTTTTATTATCACTTTTTAACGGTATTAAAAAGTGATAATAAATAATTTACAATTCGCCTATTTCCCTAAAAAAATGTATATTTGAAAAATAATGTTCCATATACATTTGACCTATTTTCATAAACTGACAATAATCTAAATATCTTACTTTATCTACTGTCTAAGTTCTCAACTGCATACTTAAAATGTAAAAGAATAATTATAAATGGTTTTAACTATGTTATTAAGAAAAAAAACATGAGTGTTTATTAGAAAATGAAAACAGTATAATGGACACTGAAATATGGATCTATTACTGTTTGGACGTTTATATCAGTTGATCCATGGTTGATCGATGTAGTTGCTATATCTGAGTCGTGCTGCTATTTTCAATGAATAAAACTATTGACGATATTAAGATAGTTAGTTTTATATTGTGGCATATCGAGATAGTCTGAATTGATTTGTTGTGTTGGTCGGCGTTTATGTTTCCTGCTTAATTGTTAAATATTAATAGAAAAGTTCAGTTATCACGCAACTGTAATAGTCTATGTTGTGCAAATTCACTTTTTAAGCGCGGCCTTAAATTCATTTCTATATAAATAACCGGCTTAATTTAATATCAATAAAAAGTATTAACGCTCTTTGTTATTTGTTTTCGAATATTTCAAAAATGCGGTCAAATTATGATAAAATCTTGATGCTAGTGAAAAGTTATATAAAAACTTGACCCCTTGAGAGATTTGGGTTAACGTATGTTGGTACGAATCCCTATACAAAAAAGGCATTTTCCTTTCAAGTGTTTCGACTGAATTCTTTAGTATTTTATAAGATAAATATCAATAACTTTATTACTACAATATGTATATTTATTATCGCTGTTCGAATTAGGTATTAGCGACAGCTCTCCCGCTAGCCAGGGAGGAACCGGACGAATATAAAGAGTTTTGGGAAACGCTGCCGAAAGTTTTGGAGACTTTCATGTTTCAGCCACCGTAAGTATGAGTAAATATCAGATCTACCGACGAGCGTAATTTTTTCGGTGGCAATTGTATGCTTTTAGCTTTATATATATATATATCTAATAATTGAAAATTAGATATTCAATTTTGAATAACCGGGTCCCCAAACGAATTAATAATAATATGAAGCGAGAGACATATCGCTAATTAATATCTTTTTAAAATATAAATAAGTAGTATGTTCAATAAGAGTTCTATCGGGGCCAGCATAGGAGTCAACTTTAACATTTTTACACGGCTACATGTGAAGTCGTTACGTTTTTCCTTTGCTTTGATCTGTTACAGCATCGCAAGTATAACAAATATGGTACTCTAGTATAAGTCCCGCCTATTGCTAATCCGCTGGAACCTTGTCTAAATAACAACCGTGTAACGTCATATAAAAATGGGAAGTATAGATAGCACAAATGACCAGAGATAAATCTTTTATCAATTATTAAACTATTTATGAATAATCCCCATAATATAATTAAAATTATTCAATTATTTTTAGTTTGTTAATTCATTGTACGAATTTTCGGAAAAGATTCAATTTATATGTAAATATTGAGGTATATGGAAAAAATAAAATGTATGAAAAAATTACATTTACTTTGTAATAACGCGATAATACACGGAAAGGACATTTTTTTAAACATAACCAAAAGCAATAATGAAATGAGAGATAGTAATATTAATCGTTAGTGAAATTATAGTTCCTTATAGTAAAAATCATAATAACAGTTGCTATTTTAGTCAACCATAATGTGTAACAATAAAACGTAAAAATAACAATCGAAATCGAACTCAACAAGTGTACTGGTTAACCAGTGTTTATTTGTTAACGGTACTGATTTTTGAACGCAATCACGTCATCAATATGGCGGCGGATATTATAACGTATGTGACGCGTGATGGGTGCAGCGTGGGCG
The DNA here is from genome assembly GCA_918026875.4 of Diatraea saccharalis. NCBI lineage: Eukaryota > Metazoa > Arthropoda > Insecta > Lepidoptera > Crambidae > Diatraea > Diatraea saccharalis. The sequence continues at coordinate 24,661,631 of OU893339.1, read as the reverse complement.
GCAGCGGGCACGCGCGCGAGCTGGTGGCGCTGGTGCGCGCGGAGGTGCTGCGCGGCAGTCCGCGCGTGCCGGCGCCGCACGTGCGCGCCGTGCTCGCGCTCGTGCGCGCCGGCAGCACGCACGCGCACGCCACCACCAGTGAGTTCACTTGCATGCTACACCGACATCGCGTGTTAATTATCACGAAATAAATACTCCACTGTGAGGACGTAGCTGAATTGACACTTGCACGCTCGCTCGTGCTCGCCAATCGTTCTGCATCACACTTCGCGTGTATTTGTGATATCTTTTGAATATCTTTTTGATACCTTTTACGATCTTCCGATAGGAGCAATTATATATTAACGCCAATTACACATCTATCACGGACGACGTCCTGGCGACTTCTCCGGCTGATGATTTATAGAAGCCGATAGAAAAATGACATATCGAGGTATTCTGACGAATTAAATTATCGGTATGACAGCCAGTTGCACAAACGTAAATTAAAATTTTTATTAGTTTAAAGTGACATTACCCATACAATTTTGACATTCATTAGAGCTTAAAATCGTCATTAAATCATAATGGACGTTTGTGCAACTGAACGTGTGTCGAGTAAAAAGGCTTAATTGAATATTTTAGTGTTAGAAATCTTCGTGCTCGTTTGACACCTCGTAAAATTGATTTGTTCAATGAAAAGTATAACGAAGGTGACTTCGGTGAACCGAAGATTGTATACTGTTTATAAAACTTATTCTGTATATTCAACGAACAATTGTTTAACTAAACTTAATGTTATCGTCTGTGAATAGACAACGAGCAGGAGTTACGTGAGAGGGAAGAGTTTGCGCGGACTTGCTTCGAGACGCTCCTACAGTTCTCTATGCTCGAAGACATAGACTCGCTCGCAGAACTTGAGAGTGAGTTATGGCTGACTTACCGCTTTATAGAAATTGTTTTCTTTCGCTTCTTTCATTTATATTTAGACTTAAAGACTTTTTATATTATGCCATATCATGACCGTATCTGTAACGAAAACAAACACAGTAGAATAGTTATTTGCCTGGCAACTTCCTGTTATCGTCATGGTATGGACAAAAAACCTCGCAACAAATAATTATCGTGTTAAATCTTGCTCTGTTTAAAATGTTAATATCAGTGAATTTGATACAGTAGATATCTAGTTTAAACTACAATAAAGTAACGGTAAGGCTGGTTTTAGTATAACGCTGAACGTCGGCGCTGAAAGGTTAATGATGTATGGGCTCTATAGAAGCATTCTATTGTTAGTGCGGCTCCGCCTTCAGAGGGCGTTCCAGTGTCATCATCTATTATGTGGAATGGCGATGAACATAGGAGAAGTGTGTCAATGCATCCGATCCACTCAACATAAATAAAAATGTCAAAAACAAGTCCTACTTAGATATGGGTGTTTTCGCAATTTTTCCATAACCGTTACATAACCGACCGTTTTCAGATAGCGATATCGAATGGTCGTTGATTACTTATTTGAAAATTCGATATATCAAAACTGTTATGTAGATATTTGCTTCATCTTTTTTGCACCACGGACCTTTGCTTACATTAGAAAGAGAGGAAGCGAATACCGTGTCTTGGCTACTAAGCTAGCGCTCTTAAGAAAACCTTACTGCTAAGAAAGTAAAGATTATTTTTCCAGATTCGACTGTTCGTAAGGAAAGGGCGAATATCAAACTAATAAGTTTTGAGATACGATACGGTTTTGTGTTTTGCATTTATTTATTAGAAAACAGATATATAGTATGATTTATCGATACGATGTGATATCGTAACCCATATCGGTTTTCAGATACGTTTCGATATATCGAACTCATGCTTAGTCCTGCTACATCGTGGTAGCTCATCACCAAACTTTGCCATTAATTAACGTGTCAAAATTTCTTGTTGACATGCGAAAGTAGTTGACGGACTCGGTATCGTCATCCCTTTCAAATCTGCTTCAATCAGTGTCAATAGAGCAAAAATCTCTGAGCAAATTGGTTGAACTTTTTCGTTGTCGATTCTTCCTTTCTGCATAAATAAAACACTGCAGCAATTTGCACACTCATAGGATTGTAAATGTCTGTACTTGACAGCGATCAGCACGACACTGAAACGTGTATGCGCTGACAACTAGCGCCGATACCTACGCTCGTAATCGGCGGCGTTACACTAAAACCAGCCTTAGCGTCACTAGAAGCGACAAAGATAAAAACCCAATTATACAAAGTAAATTAAACAATGAAAGACCAATCAATAAGAAATATGTTACATTATAATATTTTTATATTTGGTTTCTTATGGCATTGTTAACATACATTTCTTTTAGGTGATACGGACCCTCTCGCGATAGTAGCATTATTGGATAGATTCCAAGAGGTGATAACGAGGTACACAGCGACCGATGATAGTACCGAACCATTACCAAGGTATGACGTTGCACCACTTTGTTATTGTTTAAAATCCACAAAAATAATTATAACTGGTGAGTTATAACCATATAATTAAGGACTATATTAAACTGAATAAGACCAACAGTAAAATTTAATTTGATATTATTACTAGATAACATAAAAGCATTAGAATATAACTTTATCTGTTATTTGATTGTAAAAAATATATATATTATATGTAGATTAATAAATAGCAGATGCTTGTGTACCCAATAAGGTAGCGTTGGTAATAAAAACTTAACATAATAAAACTACAATTTACATTGAAAAAACAGATATTTTTTATTTTTAGTCGTGAAATTGTATGATTATTTTATTAAATAAATATTAGAAGTCTAATTTTTGTCTATGTATCACGTCGTCTGGAGTATGACCCGGCCATGGTGTGACTTCGTATCGGCAGAAACATTTCTGCATTTGTCAGATTAGTTTGAAACAGCTTACTTATATCTTTTTACTTTGTACCACTCTTTTTTGTCTGATATCTTTTAATCTGTTAAATAATAATACGGGTATAGACAGTAAGCGAAAATAAATACATACGTTTGTTTCTAGTACTGTTTAACTTACTATTACTGGTAATATCACACTTTAATTATACTTTTTTAAATATATATTTTTAGATGTAATTATGTCATGTATATCTATAAAATAAAAATAAAACAAAGCTGTCTACACCCCTATTACTCTATGGGTGTGTTTTGTGATACATGTCGAAATGAAGCCATCAATCTGGTGGACATTGTTTTCGCGGGAATAAATATATTTTTTTTCTTATAATACAAGAAAACCTTTTTTTTAATAATGGAAGGTGACGTCATTCTATTAGTTAAAGGTTATTTTTGACTGAAATAGGCACCAACTGTCGGAGATTTCGTTCGTGTTAAAAGCGATAGCCACACTGACTGAATCTATGAAGAAGGCGCCCCCCGGCAAGGTGGACCCGCTCGCATGGCAGAAACTAATAGGTAAGTTGTACTGATATAAACACCACTTTCAGATATAACTTAATTCATATGCGTTAGACGAATTTAAATATTAAATAAAAAAGTACTTAAGATTCCCTTGATTTCCATTACTTATTTTGCGGAGTAATTATAATTTTATAAATGTTGAGAGATGTCACGAATTCATAATAATTAAATATTTCATTTAATTATTTAACAACTATTTTAATAGCACTAAACCGCTATGCGATACGACACCGCATCGTAGAAACTTGCGATACGATTTCGTGCGGCAATGCTTTGGTTCAGGTGACCATTCCTTTAACGACAGTTAACCGTATTGGACATGTTTTAGGAATGTGACATGGATCGCAAAAAGATTGTGGCACAGATTTTATTGTTATTAAACAGATATAGAAGAAAAAGACTGGGTTTATCCATTTATTACGATTGTAAACGCTATTTTTACTTTATTATGATTTCGAATAAAAGGAGAAAAATTTGTTGTTTATTTGAGAATGTGCAGATCTTCATTTGAAGATCTTATCCCTTACAATATCTCAGAAAGGTCTAAAATGGCATCAACAAGTGCGATATAATGTCGCAGGATATCATAATGGAAGTTCTCACGGTGCATTCGTGCGTGCTATTTGCTATATGTATTCACAGTATAATTGTGAAACTTTAAGCGGTACAGTACAAAAGTTGATCCAAAACGCAGAGGGTGCTGTGAGAGATATTAATAATAACCTAACCGCCTTTTAAATAAGTTTTAGTTTTCGTTATTTTTAAGCTTATTTTATTTGTTTTTTTTTTTTTCTATAATTATTTTCTTTCGTGCCGGGTACTGTACCTGTTATATAAGTTATGTATACCATAATATTCTTTTATGCATAATTTCTATAAGGTTTATATCCGGAGCTAGTCCAGTTGGCAGGCAGCAGTCGCGCGTTAGGTGCGGGCGCGGCCCTCAGGAGCGCGCTGCTGCAGTACGGCGCGTTGCTGACCGCGCCGCTATAGCGCCGCGTGCTCTACACCATACACATATAGAGCACGCGCCTCTAGCCGCCCCGAGGTGACTACACTACACTACACTACGCTACACGCTCTACACCATACACATATAGAGCACGCGCCTCTAGCCGCCCCGAGGTGACTACACTACACTACACTACGCTACACGCTCTACACCATACACATATAGAGCACGCGCCTCTAGCCGCCCCGAGGTGACTACACTACACTACACTACGCTACACGCTCTACACCATACACATATAGAGCACGCGCCTCTAGCCGCCCCGAGGTGACTACACTACACTACACTACACTACGCTACACGCTCTACACCATACACATATAGAGCACGCGCCTCTAGCCGCCCCGAGGTGACTACACTACACTACGCTACACGCTCTACACCATACACATATAGAGCACGCACCTCTAGCCGCCCCGAGGTGACTATACTACACTACACTATGCTACAAGCTCTACACCATACACATATAGAGCACGCGCCTCTAGCCGCCCCGAGGTGACTACACTACACTACACTACACGCTCTACACCATACACATATAGAGCACGCACCTCTAGCCGCCCCGAGGTGACTATACTACACTACACTATGCTACAAGCTCTACACCATACACATATAGAGCACGCGCCTCTAGCCGCCCCGAGGTGACTGCACTACACTACACTACACGCTCTACACCATACACATATAGAGCACGCACCTCTAGCCGCCCCGAGGTGACTATACTACACTACACTATGCTACAAGCTCTACACCATACACATATAGAGCACGCGCCTCTAGCCGCCCCGAGGTGACTGCACTACACTACACTACACGCTCTACACCATACACATATAGAGCACGCGCCTCTAGCCGCCCCGAGGTGACTACACTACACTACGCTACACGCTCTACACCATACACATATAGAGCACGCGCCTCTAGCCGCCCCGAGGTGACTACACTACACGCTCTACACCATACACATATAGAGCACGCACCTCTAGCCGCCCCGAGGTGACTATACTACACTACACTATGCTACAAGCTCTACACCATACACATATAGAGCACGCGCCTCTAGCCGCCCCGAGGTGACTGCACTACACTACACTACACGCTCTACACCATACACATATAGAGCACGCGCCTCTAGCCGCCCCGAGGTGACTACACTACACTACACTACGCTACACGCTCTACACCATACACATATAGAGCACGCGCCTCTAGCCGCCCCGAGGTGACTACACTACACTACACGCTCTACACCGTACACATATAGAGCACGCGCCTCTAGCCGCCCCGAGGTGACTATACTACACTACACTACACTACACGCTCTACACCGTACACATATAGAGCACGCGCCTCTAGCCGCCCCCAAGGTGACTGCACTACACTACACGCACACAAACGAGTTGAATGTTTTATTGAAATAATGGTTTTCATCACAAACTTATTAAAATTAATAGTAACATTAACAGCTTAAAACCTATTTGTTGATTTTTCAAAATGTCCGGGTTCTATTCCCTAACTGAGAACTAGTTTTTTGCAAATGTATAAATGCAGTTTTTCTTGTCGCTATAATCGATAACATAGTTCCTAAGAACAGATCTTCGTAGCTCTTTTAGTTTCTGACTTTCCCATACTGACCATTCTAATTATTACAGCCTGTTTATCGACCAATGAACATAAGCCATAATCAGTAAACGAAACATTCAGCACAGATCGCAGCAACAGTGAAGTCTCGAGGCGAGCGCACTTTACACGAAATGAAACGTTATTATATATTAACTTAAGGTCATTCTTATTTGTTTGAATTCACCGATCGAAAATAAACATTATCATGTAGATTATTATATTAATTAGTCAAACATATCTTGTATGTCTCATTTTATTACACATCACCAGTTTATTGAGATTCTTACTTATTGTATTGTAATTACTTATTATTGTTATGTATATATAAATATAATTCCAGTTTTGTGTAGCAATGAAAATATACTGAAGTGAAATAATTATACGAATTTGATTTTAGGATAAATTTTGAAATGGTAAAATGTCACTAGTGTAAGTGTCAGTTATAAATTAATTTTATGAATTACTCAAAATTGTCCTGTTGTAGGCGGCTATTTCTCTATTTTTGAGATTTTCTTTTAACTTTGGATCTAAGAAAAGTGGCAAAAAATGTGTATTTGTCTTTTAGTGATATATACATCACTAATATAAGAATTAGTAAGAATAATTTGCTATTGCATTTGTTTTCTTTTATGTTAAGACAAAGATTTATTAAAGAATTTAGAAGTCATAATTTAATTAATAGATATTTTAGCGTTGTTGTCGACGCGGATAGTAATGCAGGTATGGAATTATGAGGGCCCTTTTAATACTTTTATATAACTTCAATTCTGCATTTACCCACATCAATATTCGTATCCGCAACGTCCGTAGTTTTTTTAGATTTTTTTTACAGTCACATCTTCTCGCTAATCTTCGAACAGTATCATGCTATTTTAAAAATTATCCTATTAAATCAAAATTCGTATTTATTATTGTAATTATTATCAGTGATCGGATTAGGTAGATTCGTTTTCCATAGTTATGTCATAAATGCTCACAGAAAGCTTAACACGGATAAGACATAATTCCGGAAAGTATTTCGAGATTCAACCGAAATTGTCCATGTTGGTAATAATATTTTTACTACTCAATTGAATACTAAAAGCAAGTTATCGAAAATATTTACATTTATTTACCATATCAGAATACTAGAATTGTATTCTAATACTATTTAAACTATAACAATTGGATCCCATTTTATGCTTTAAAATTAGAATATGTTTTTCAGCGTGAATTACAGTTTTTATTCATTTTGTATCTGCATACTCCGATCATTTATTATAATACACTCAGTATATTTGATTATTAAAAGTAGTCTAATTTCTCAAATCGATATTGAATTTAAATATCATCGGATTAAACATAAAAATCGATTGGGGAATTAAAATATGTTATTTTAAGCGTCATATAGTTACATTTAGTTAGCTTTAAAGGAGCAAAACTAATTAAGTAGGACCATTAGAAAAATCAACTAAAATTGTGTCTTATGAAAATTAATTAAAAAGTTATTAGTTTTTTGTTGATAATCCAATTTTAGGTAGGTGACCTTGTAATTATTAAAACGAATAGTTTATACAGGTCTTCGACATTGTCGAATCATTTTGTCTTAGATTATTGTTCTGTATGGCTATTTCATCATGAATGAAAGAATGATTGTCAATTCATTATTATGTATTAAAACACAACGAGATTAATGATTAAATATAGTATGATTGGAATAGCACAATGAAAACAAAACTGGCTCAACACGAAAAGGAATCTGTCTTTACAGCCATGTCTTAAGTACATAGCTCTTCATTTAAACTTCCCTATTTATAAGTATTACTGATACAGCCCATTTATAATAATAAACAAATTCATAATAATTTATTTATGACGAATTTGGGTTTGTATTAAATACAATGCCATTATAATATCTGTGACAATACCTACATCATGCAAAACTATCATATTGCATGTTATCGATTTTGGATTTCAGTTTATTAGAAATAATGTTTGTAATGCATGAAATGTTTCCAATGTATTCCCGTGTCGTACTAATTTTGTTTACAACGTGCGGACTTTAGTCGGTTCACTTAAAGTCGGAATTAAAGTATTTTAGCTACATATATTAAAGAATTAGATTAATATGCTGTTTGTCATTGGAGTAACGATCAATGCATCATTGTGTATTTGACAAATAATGTAGTTAGAATTATGAAATTTGATATCTCATTACTAGTAATCGGAGTAGTTAGATATTTTTTTGGAAATTGTGTCATAAATGCTCATAGAAAGTTTAATATGGATAAGACATATTTCCGAAAAGTAATTCCAGATTCAACGGAATATTGTTAAAGTTGGAAGTGGTATTATTGCTGCTCAAGTCACAATTGAAAGCAAGGTATTACAACTATTTAATGTATTTACCCTACAATTAAAACTGTTGCTATTCTATTTTTAGAATTCAGAATAATATTTTGAAGCTTTTACCTATCTTTTAAATATTTTCTATCTAAATTCTGAAAAAATGAGGACTTACAAAGACCTCCTATTATATTAGTGTGTTCGTTTCAGGCCAATGACCCTAATTCAATCTATCTACTCCACTCATTGCTATGGCGCAGCAAACATGTAGGGGGGGGGGGTTCAACTTTTTTCTACCTAATAGAGTAGTGATGACTTCCCAGCACAGTCGTAGGAATGAATAATTATTGTATTAAAAAAATTCATAAGTACTTTAATAAAGGCGTGTTATAAACTCAAAACACATAATTTCGAAATAGTAATGGGTAATTGTAGTTTAAATTGATAAAAAAAATAAACCATCTGATGAGGAATTATTGACTAACTTATCAAATATATACGACCAAAGATTCTTCATTATTCCAGGCCAACAGTGCCCCCTCCCCCCCTCACCCTTGTCCTATGCCCATGGACCGCCACGTAAAATAGGTGTTTTATATCGCGTTAAATTTAGCTTACTATATTTTGTTACCGCTACTTTAAATTATTATTTAAGTGAATTTTGAAGATGATTTTGTATGAATTACAAATTTTAAGTATTTCAGAGTTCCATTTCAGTTATGAAATTAGCAATAACCTTTTTATTTTTACGTGCAATGTTAACTTTATAGCCATAATTTTAAGCTTTATTGTAAAAAAGGTATTCTTAAACGGTACACCTATTATTTATATATTATATAAAATGTATTTTGTCGTTGTAAAATAACGTTAATTTTGGTACTTTAAATGAATTTGATTTTATTTGGGAAGTTAAGTGCTTGAATTATATAATTACTTACAAACTATTTAATGAAGAGTAAATTACAAGCCGCCAATTTTCAAATAATTAATAAGATATTTTTTTTTTTGGTTTTACGAAAAAATGAATTGCTTATAAAATTATATTTTACAAGTTAAGTGTTCAGTCATATTGAAATATTTGATCACATTCGAGATTTATTAATAAAATTAGATATAATGAAAAGTGAAAAGAATATCCCAAAAGTCAACATATTCAAATTGAAGTTGTCCGTTTATATATTTAGTATGTCAATCGCTTAGTGAAGACGACAAGGAGAGAGACTCATTAGCTAAAACCCCACGATATTACATAAGACTTACTGAAGAAAAAGTCCATTATAGTTGATATGGTAAGGTTTCATATGATTATTCTATGACTTATCACATTCTTAATAACTTCATCTTGACCGTATTCATTTTTTTAAATATCACTAATCTTTTATTACAAAAATAAATGAAAAAAGTGTGCCATTGTACTTAAATATTGTCATTTTTTTTTTCATGGAGCTACAGTAAATTTCATCTAATATAACGATTCGTGCATCTTCAATTATTTTTTCTTTCGTTTCAATTAAGGACACTTCCGTACCTTTAATTGACATTACTGTAAAGTTTATCCTTTTTAAACTATTATTATTATGATAGTGACCAAACGTATAAATAAAATGTATAATATATGTTTATTTTAATAAACATAAATGGTTAAGACGAATACCTAGGGGTCAGGTACACTACTTGAATCATTCTAACAGGTGGTCGTCGTTGGCTGCGCTTCGTAATCTATCCTTCTACGTAGCTACACCGGTGAGAAAATGTGTATTTCTGTACACACAGCATTTTTTTTTCAAATGAATAATAGTAATTTGTTCTAACAGTTTCAAAGTAAACTATGAATTTGTACTTTTATAGTACCTATATTAACTTCCATTATTCTGTAAATACTATAGTAAATGATTTCCATTATTATTATTTATTTACTTATTTATATAAAAGTATGAGTTTGATGTAGAATTATAATTAAATATATTTTAATTTTCCAACATTTGATGTAAATCACTTTAAAATTATTTTTAAATAATGAGCTATTAATTTTTCAACTTTGCGTGTGAGTTTAAGTTGGAATTTTAAATTTACTTATTTATATGAATTTATTTGTCGAAAGATTTCTATATAAATAGAAAAACTATCTTTCCATTAAAATATATTACATCGCACGTTGAGAATGACAATGTCACTAACCAAAAATGACGTACAATATTTTTGACTTTTGACAACATTTTCTTTGTTAAGTATAAACTTTAAAATGCAAAGATCCCTGTGTACGTAGCCTGCATAGAAACTGCTACGTATCGCCACACGTTGTTTAGAGGGGCTGATTACAATTTCTTGAACTTTAAACGCTCATTACTCAAAATCGCATTTTTTGCTTGTGTCACTATCGTTCTCAACGTGCGATATATTGTTTAATAAAATTATATTACTTTACTACCTACACTATGTAAGTATGGAAATTAATGTATGAAAAGACAGAAATATGTATAAAAATAATGATTTAATGTTAACATATTTGAATTTATGTTGTGCTGTTGATGATTGAATAAACGAATTTGTATCATTATTATGTTATTTTATTTTGCTATTATAGTTACCGTTGCCAGATTCGTTTTTCTAAATATCGGGACATTAGCATAAAAAAAGCGGGACTGGGTTGAAAAAGTCGGGACAGAATAAAACATTTACAATATCGAAACTCATTCAAATTTCTATTTGAAACGCATTTAGCTCGGCATACATTGCCGTTTTTGTTTGCAACTGTCCATTCTCATACCTTGGTATAACGCAATGTATGCCGCATTGGACTTAGGAAATCGGGACGTGTAATCGCTACTACATTTAACTCTAAAAACAAAAACATAACATAAAAGGAACTTCTTTTCTATGAGATCGCGCGCCTCGCATGCATAGTCGGCAGTCGTTCACTCACATAGTGATTACCGGTATGGCTGAAAAAGCGGGATTTTGGGCGTCCCGCTCAGGGGTCTGGCGGGACGTGTCCTGAGAGGGCTGAAAAGCGGGACATCCCGCTAAATGCGGGACGTCTGGCAACACTAATTATAGTGCACCAGGTTAACATAAGTGTTATTATAATCTTCTAAAAAAAGGCACTTCATAATTACTAGCCAATTAAAATATCGTTTTAACAGTCTTTTAGTATAACCATACAAAAATAAGCAATGTTGCCTCGATATGTAGTTCTAATCATTGAACTAATGAAAAATAAAAAATAAGGAAACACGCCGACGTGGCGGCGCCCGCCGCGCCGGCCGGCCGGCATCGGCGCACATTTAATTTTAGCACAGTTCAATGACCGCTAAATAACCTCAGCCGACGGAAACACCGTTGAAACTGAAATATCACGTTCACAGTAGATCAGTTTTCTTAAATAAATTTTGGAAACAATAACCAATTATCTATACCAATAAATATTTGATTATTTGTCTGCATCTAATAGACTCCGAAGCTACTGGATTGAATATAGAAATTCTTTCACCTATGAGAAGCTACACCTTGCGCGCGGATGACGTACGCTGTAAATGCGGACAAAGTCGCGGGAAAACGGCTAGTTATATATTAAAACATTTTATTATTTATTCATTTTTTTATTGACTTTTATTTATTTATTTATTTTACTTTAAGCCCAGTAGTTTCGAAGGGAGAGGAGCATGATCCATTCTCAAGTATTTTCTTAAAAACCAAAAGCTTATGTGTAGTTTCGGAGAAAATCGGCTATTAGAGACGGACGGACAAGGCTACCAATCGATCCTAATAGAGTTTGGTTTTCCTTCTGGTAACTAAAAATATTAAAACGTAATAAAATCCGAGTAGAAATCTAATTCAATATTTTAAATAAGTAGTTTCTATTCTTTATTTAAATCTAAGTTTCGCCAACGGCTTCGCCCGCGTGGTCTAAGTCTGTATACCGAATTTCATCAAAATCCGTTCAGTAGTTTCGGCGTGATTGACGGATAAACATCCAAAGAAACTTTCAAATTTACCTATAATATTAATAGGATAGGATATTGTGCTACTTTTATTGGTAACATAGCACGCATACCTAACTTACCTGCCGATTTTATCAATTGATTTATCATTCACATTTCATAGTAAAATTAATTTAAAAAATTATGTCCTACTCTTCCATAACAATCACGGTCGTTGCCCCGCCTCTTCGTTGTCAAGGCCGTTGCGATTCTTTAAAAATCCAGATCCGAATTCTTATTCACTCATGTTTCAATTCACGTCATTTAGTGTAGAAATTCTATTGATAACATTTTTTGTATAAAAATACAAAACAAATCGATTGAATATTCGTGTGTTAGATATTCTATTCCCATGTCCTTTCGAAACTCACTTCAATTGTGCCACGAAACGTTATTATCAATACAAAATTGAGCTGATGCCGCTTTTTAAGTGAATTTGGACACCTGACTGAATGCAAATTCGGGTTTGGATTTTTACAAAATCGCAGGGCAGGAAAAGCTCAGCGGGTTATCAATTCGAAGTTTTATTTTATCACATTTTTTTTTTCAAATCGATATCATATAAATGGCTAACAAATTGATCTTTGTCATTTTCTTTTCCTATTGAGGAAATTTTATAAATTCATGTTTTGGTCCTTTCAGTTGTTAGTTCATATTTAATCATAAGCATATTTTAACTTTATCTCTTTTATAAAACAAAATTGTACAAACTTATTAGTATAGTAAATCTTATCACTACATAGTATAAAACAAAGTCGCTTTCACTGTCCCTATATATGTATGCTTAAATCTTTAAAACTACGCAACAGATTTTGATGCAGTTTTTTTTTTTATAGATAGGGTGATTCAAAAGGAAGGTTTTTATGTATAATACAAGACCGCGAGGGCGAAGCCGCTGGCGGAAAGCTAGTGTATTATAAGATATGAAGAAATCGGCCGTAGCGTAGGCCGTTGCACAGGCCGTCGTTACCCTAATATTTTCTTAAATTAGAATGCGGTCTTAAAGATCCATGATGGAATTTAAAAAGAAAGAAGAGAGTGCAGACTGCACCTAAAAGAGAAAAAATGAAACGAAAGCAAAGAAGCGATTGATGACATGAAAAAAGACACACGATGGAGACTTGCGCTAAATATAGCGTCCAAAACTATCATATGCACGCCATGTATGCACGTATAGCAGTGGCGACTAACCCTGTCGGGGGCCCGGGGCGGTATTAGGTCCGTATCTACAACATTTTACAACTGGTGCAGAAACTTGATTTTGTGTTTACACCGCCTCCCCTGCTAAGACGCCTGCTAAAACTACGAAACTAAGAAAGATAAGGTAGTACAACCCCAATTTATGATTTGATCAAGGGAACTTTCAGTCATTTGGAGCCCAGGATAAGAGGCCCGGGGCGGACGAATTACCCTCAGAATTATGAAAAAAATATTACATCTGCAAATATTAAAACAAAACTTAAAACACACTTTTTTGAATTGAGAATTGGGGGCACACCATGTCTGTGTTAAGTGTATAATGAAAGTATGTATTGTTCTATCGTTGTTATAAATCTAATAAAATAGATATAAACAGCATTGGCACAAACCTTCATGGTTTACAAACGGTGTAAAAACCTTAAAAGTGTAACTATGTTTAATCCTCTAAAAAAACCTAAATCTGTAAAAGCACAAAATTAGAATTAAAGTGATCGCATCGTAAAGTCAACCTTATTTCATCTTTTGAAAACTGACTACAGACTGGACTCCTAGGTGGTCTATAGCTATAAGTAATAGTGGCAATTCTAGATATGCCCCAAGTTGAACGTTTGTCCAAATGTAACTAAAACATATCCCAGTGGATGATTAACTAAATATTCAGGCATTTCAATCAAAATTAACTTCATGTGTGTCATATTAATGTTAATGTCATATTAACCGTTAATTTAATATCTTCATTGAAAATAGATATTTTTTTTGTCTTCTTTTTGTTTATACATAAATCTTTGTGTACTTAATTGGCGTTTCACTTTCAATAACAACTAGTTGATAAGTAACTCACACTTAACATTGAATACTGTTACGTCATACATACAAATATGGGCCAAGAGAGACAAACACGATGGTGATGTCATGTCGCCTACACGTAACCGACCCGATGATCTTGGACTATAGGTACTTACTGCATACAATAATGGCAGGATATAAAGAATAACAAGCGGCTCGTGGGAGGTGCCCCGAGAGCGATAACGAATCTAAAATTATATTGCTTAAATACTTTAAAAACACCAGTGCCAGGAACTACCTCGAGATGGGATTCGAATCCATTTCGCAATCCGATTATCGATTCGAATTACATTTTTTGAGCATATCTAGTTAAATATATAATAGCGTGACTAGTATTAATACTTATTGCTATGTAATTTTTTCTTAAGTCCCTATTTCGTAATGGTCTCGTAAATAAAAGACGTGATAAGTGAAATAAAAACTTTTTTCAAAAAATAGAACAGACTTCAAATTTTTAAATGAAAAGATTACTAAATGTTTTATATAGTTAATTATATGATAACTACCCGACTACAATGTTTCTTGAAATTTATCACAACAAATAATAATCATGAAATTGGCAAAAATTCAGAGTTTTAGCGAAAGTATTTTGATAACTTTGATTGAAGAAAAAGTGATAATGATAAATCCCCAGCGTTGCCTTCTCGTAAAGTAAGTTCTATATGACATCTCAATAGATTGGTAGGGATATACAAAAACATAGTGGTAAATATATTTTTTCACTTTAACAAAAAAAAGACAACTTACGTAGGTAGCTATTGTTAAGCCATTATTCTTCACTGTCAGAATCTACAAAATGTCTTGTAGTTCAGTTTCTACGTAAGTGTGCCTCTTTTTTTTTGACGTTGAGAAATGCGTTACGCATACTCGCTTCACCCTGCGCGGGATCCACGAGTTTTGTGGGACTCCTCCTGCGGTCCCACCCCCAAAGGGGCTAGACAAAAAGCTGGAGTTTACCCACTCCGGTCGCGGCGCCACCCGGGCCCGGTCACCTCACACACCGAACAGTGTGTGCGGCAGCCGAGCCCCAGTGGCTTAGGGTGGCGCTGACATACTGACGAGACATGCTAAGAATAAATTTGAAAATCCTAAAGGGTGGTGCTGCCATACTGACTTTAGGGTCAGTTCTCACTAAAATCACATGCAGCGCGCACAATTGAAGTGTCTCAAATGTAACTTAATTTACTGTCAATTATAGCAGCGCCACAGCTATATATAAAGATCTTTGTACTTATAATGAATTCCAAAAAACTTCCCAGGTCATCTTTTATCTCTTTTTCACATGATGTTCTAGTCTCTTGATATATTATGAATAAATATAACGGGCGCTGCCAGCGTGACATAGTTTGTAGTGTATTCAAAAAGATTGAAATAAACAAGCCAGAGCGATCAAACGCGACGCACGATTTAACCAGTATAGTCGTCTCGCTGTAAATCTACCCTAAGAATGTATTTTAAAATCAAGGGTGTGGGCGGCACTGCCAAATTTATTTCAAAATTTCTGCCAGATTGAGAAATAATTTTGATAGTTCAATATGCTGTTAATATTTTTAATTAATACCTACTTAATTCATTTATCTATTGGTTATACACCACCATAAGTACTCCACGGTGTAGCTAAGAACCTAATAATTTAAGAAACGCTTTTGGGGGTTCTCTGATTAAAACGACAAAAATTGACATAACTTGTTTTTATTTTATTTCACCGGGGAATGTATTGGTGCGAGTGTGCCGGAATATAAAAATAAATAAATCATCGGCTTAGTACTCTTCGGCGCCTTCGCCTTCACCCTCGGCGGAGTCCATACCGACCTCCTCGTAGTCCTTCTCGAGGGCGGCCAAGTCCTCGCGGGCCTCGGAGAACTCTCCCTCCTCCATACCCTCACCGACGTACCAGTGTACGAAGGCACGCTTGGCGTACATCAGATCGAACTTGTGGTCCAGACGAGCCCACGCTTCAGCGATAGCGGTGGTGTTGGACAACATGCATACGGCGCGCTGAACCTTAGCGAGATCACCACCTGGCACCACGGTCGGGGGCTGGTAGTTGATGCCCACCTTGAAACCAGTAGGGCACCAGTCCACGAATTGGATAGTACGCTTGGTCTTGATCGTGGCGATGGCGGCGTTCACATCCTTGGGCACGACGTCACCGCGGTACAACATGCAACAAGCCATGTACTTTCCGTGGCGAGGGTCGCATTTCACCATCTGGTTGGCGGGCTCGAAGCAAGCGTTGGTGATCTCGGCGACTGACAACTGTTCGTGGTACGCCTTCTCTGCAGAGATTACTGGAGCGTATGTGACGAGAGGGAAGTGGATACGCGGATACGGCACCAAGTTAGTTTGGAACTCTGTTAGATCGACGTTTAGGGCGCCGTCGAAACGCAGGGAGGCGGTGATGGAAGAGACGATCTGACCGATGAGCCTGTTCAGGTTGGTATAAGTCGGGCGCTCGATATCCAAGTTGCGGCGGCAGATGTCATAAATAGCTTCGTTGTCGACCATGAACGCGCAATCTGAATGTTCTAAGGTAGTGTGGGTGGTCAGAATAGAGTTGTAGGGTTCGACGACTGCGGTGGACACTTGGGGAGCGGGGTAGATAGCGAACTCCAGCTTGGACTTCTTGCCGTAGTCCACGGAGAGACGCTCCATGAGGAGGGAAGTAAAACCGGATCCAGTACCACCACCGAACGAGTGGAAGATGAGGAAGCCCTGGAGGCCTGTGCACTGGTCTGCAAGCTTACGGATACGGTCGAGGACTAAGTCTACGATTTCCTTGCCAATTGTGTAGTGACCACGGGCATAGTTGTTTGCCGCGTCTTCCTTACCAGTGATAAGTTGTTCTGGATGAAACAACTGTCTATATGTGCCAGTGCGCACCTCATCTGTTGACAAAAGAAACTTTTTTAATAAAATGAGAAAAATTAATAATTTTCTATGAATGCTACTTTGTTGTTACCAAAAATTTAATTTTTTAAGAATAATTAATACATTAATCAATTGTAAAATCCTTAATACTAACCAACTACTGTGGGTTCCAAGTCAACGAACACAGCACGGGGTACATGTTTGCCCGCCCCGGTCTCACTGAAGAAGGTGTTGAACGAGTCATCTCCACCGCCAATGGTCTTGTCAGTGGGCATCTGGCCATCAGGCTGGATGCCGTGCTCCAGGCAGTATAACTCCCAACAGGCATTGCCGATCTGGACTCCGGCTTGGCCAACGTGTACTGAGATGCACTCACGCTGTAGACAAACGATAACAAAAATTATTAATTATTGTCAAGTACACACAACAACATCAAGTTATAATAAAATACTAAATCGTCCACAATTTCATCTATTAAATTTACCCCTACACATTCAGTATCAAGAAAATGTTTTAATTTGACAGTTTTGTATAAGTTAAGTGAGCAGGCTTTAAATTTTTCAATTCACCCACACTTTCAGTGATAAACAAAAGAAAAACCCTGTCTTTAGCATCACAATGTGAAGTTATAATTTAATCGCATGGAAGTAATACATACTTTCAATAGAGGCTCTTAGAATCTTTTAGTTAATAATTGTTATTTAAAAGCATTTTTTCATCATAATGTACGTACTTATTATGACATATGAAAACTGAAAAGACGTGAATTAAAAAAATAAATTACATTGTTGAGCAATGTAATTTATTTTTTTAAGCAAAAGAGCTTGAAGCTCCATCAAACCTCAAATATGTAAAGTTGGCGCAAACTAACCATCTATGGACCGGTGAAAGGTGAAAGCGGCTATTATAAAGTGATAGAAAGTATGTAGGACGCAAAGCAAAACTCAGGCGATGCCCATTAAATTTCTCAAATTGCCATAACTTTATGTAGGTTAGCTCTAGCGAAAATTGTAGTTTTGTTCACGGTACGGGTGTTGGGCGGTTGGCCTCGAATGAGGTCACGCGAAACGCCGTCACGCCGGTTATCTCGATCAATCAATACGAGAAACCGAAATGATGTCACATGTTCAATTTTGAGCAACTGATTTCGTAAAACAAGTGATCGCTTTTGTATGTTAATTAACTCATACAAGGAATCATGTGAAAGAAAATCTATATAGGCGTGGCATTTGACAACCGGCATGACTATCTCGATAGAATTCCAAATTTAAAAATCACGACTAACCACTGTACTAAATAATTCATTCTTCTGTCATTTTGCATATAACAAAACCACGGAGGAAGAAATTTAACGTAGAAATAAACGAAGAACGACAATTAAATGGTAAAATGCTAACAGATATAAAAGCCAGTAACAAAAACGAAATTACTTGGAAACGGTTACGATTTAACTTGGTCGGATTACATGCCGACAAAATGGTGGCGTAGCCACCCGGTGATATTATTCAGTAAAATCACGAAATTAACGGATTTAGTAAAAATTTTAATACTACGAAGTATATAATAAAACAGTACTCACCATTTTAAATTGAGTTTTGTAGACTTAACGTACAAAATAAATTAATAAATTATGTCAGTCGTCGTTCAGCGCGACCGGTTAAGAGGCTTGCCAAACGAATAGTAACACGAAAAATTCCGTTAAATTCACTTATATAGTGCCGGCATTACGGGGGAGCCACGCTTTGAATGCCAGAATATGATTGGTCGATTGAACTACCGCATAGGCAGCTCAGCCAATAAGGAGGAAGCTGTATTATATCACCATTGCGGGAATATGTGGGTTGGTGATTCATTCACCTTTAGTGTTAAAACCTGCAGAATTTATATCGATATTATAAAATGAAAATAAGTATGCAATGAAGCATCTTTTTTTCTATTGGTGGTTTTAATATCTAGGGTTCCAAAAGTAATTCCGTATATTCTAGTTATTTATTGTAATGTTAAAATTATCGAATATCCATAACGATAATATAAAACTTCCAACATCCATTATTGAATATGTTGTGAATAATGATCACACTAAATTTAAATGTATTTGGAAGACCTGCAGTATGGATCCCAGGCGAGTCTCCATTGACACTACTACGTAATTGAATACTCTGAATCATCTATATAATTGACTAACTATTTCTACACAAAACCATCTTATCATATCAACGTTCCATTGTGACATAAAAGAAGACAAATAAACACACATTCATTATATTAGTTTTTATACGGAAAAGTAATTATCACTCGTTGTCACTAACCAAGGACAAGGTGTGGATTAACTAAAAAACGCATAATTTTACTAATCGCCTAAACAGATTAGTTTAGTTCCAAATAAACATTTCTTCTTTTATCCCTTAACACATTTGTGTTAAGGGATAAAAGACCTGCCACAAATTACGCAAATGCGTAGAGCAAGGCGTTTTAAACGTTACTGTCGTTTGGTGGTTTCTAGCCATTGTTGAAATGCATTTTAACCTTATTCTATTCCTAAATAGGTATTTAGACGACGGATTTGGCGTCTATTAAGTATAGTGAAAATTGGTATTACACTCGTTTCTATAATTGAGAATATGTCGTAATCTAAGTGGATATTCATAAGACATAAATAAGAATTTAAAATGAAATAGTACATGTTAATAGTTGGAATATTATTATTATTAGCTATTAACAGTTCTTATTTTGTTCAAACCCTCTTTTACTTTATCAACAGCAAGAGGTGATTTACTTATTTTTTTGTTTTGTTTTTGCTCAGTGCGACTATATTGTAGGTACCACACATAAACCCAAATGGCTTAAATAGTAAATAAATATATATATTGAAAACAATCATATGTATATTTTGGCTACACGTAATTAATATATAAATATACATCTCTTATCGATATTTTTGTAGTAGACATCACTACGCGTGGTTTTATTGATTGAAACAAAACTCACACATTCAAATAAAAGCCGTCTGGACGTAAGAATTCAATTTTTAAACATAATGGACGTTATTAACATAAAATTACGATATTGATATTGTTAAAGTGTTTGTATTTACTCGGTATTTTCACAATAGTTTTCATTAACCTCTGTAGTTGTTTATTTTAATAGCAAAGAACAACTATCGCACACATCCGCACTGAATGAATACATCAGTGTCGCTGTCCATGAGATATCGGTGTCTCGTGGCGAAGTCCTTTTATGGAGTTATTAAGTCAATGTTATTTGAAGATTTTCTTCAGATGTATGAGATTACGTTTCGATAATCAACTAATTATAAGGGA
The DNA here is from genome assembly GCA_918026875.4 of Diatraea saccharalis. Lineage (NCBI taxonomy): Eukaryota > Metazoa > Arthropoda > Insecta > Lepidoptera > Crambidae > Diatraea > Diatraea saccharalis. The sequence goes on along the minus strand of OU893339.1, from coordinate 24,641,021 downwards.
CATGATCATAACTAGGATGGTGTGAGCTTCTGCATTTGCATCGCTGAGTGCCCTTGTAAATTGTAGAGTAAAAAATACTTATATGTACATTAAATATATTTCCTTTGGTATGGCTCTACGGTATTTTGTTAAGATAATTAATAATAAACATAAACTACAAATAAGGGACTTTTTAGTCATGTCATGAATCATGAAAAATAAGAAAATTTCCTGTTTACAGGACACACAAGTAGGTAATATATAGCCGTATAGCCTCTCCGTACGTAGGATATGATACAATTTTAACTTTATTTTAAAAATTAAAACGTCGGTATCCTCAGATTTAGTCTGAGTCGGTACCTACAAAGACTTCTATTTATACGACATACTACCTAGGTAGGTACATACTTACATAGAAGTCTGGGTCGGTAGAAAGACTTACCGCAATTTTAATTTGTGTTTCTAATTTCTAATTAGAATTCAGAATGGAGATAGGTATTTGATAGTTTTATTGTAATGTTGACCTGACAATAGTCAACATTGTAGCTAAAGTTTTTTGACCTTTTTTTCGTTACCAGTACAGCTAATCTTTATACAAATGGATGAATTTGATGATGAATAATTCCGTGAAGAAATTATACATGACAGGCCTAAAAATATACCTATCTATTTAAACATTGAACAGCACACTGCATACTGAAACAACAACCCAGGAAAAGAAACGCCTGACACTGGCGTACGAGCCACTGGGTAATGGCGTTGGTCATTTTTTTTATAAAATAAAATTTAAATTACTTATTTCGTCTCGGAAACATTTTTTTTGTAGATGACGGAAACAAATTATTGTTACTAAACACAGAAAAGCGCCATCTAGTCAACCTTTGGTAAAATATTTGTCCAGAATTTGGCAGACGGTGGTTGCGTTACACTTCCACCATCTATGATTTTGTAGTAACACTACGATGTCTCATAAAACGTGTTGAAAATTTATTTTAACTGCTAACAGATAATAATTATTATACTATGAGTTTTGTACAATTCCTTTAAAAAATGTATATATTTACCATGTTTTTTATTTAAGCATGCTTACTTAATATAAATTTAGAGCATTATATGCATTTATTTCAGATTCGTGTTTTTACCTATTATTTGCAATATAATTTGCCTATAATCAATTTTCGATCGAAGTCTTTAACATAATATTAATAAAAGGACAATGGTGAATACTTTATTCGTTTGAATATATGAATACATTTGTTATTTATTTTTCCCAAGTTATTGCGAGCGTCTTAGAAATGAAAGAGACAAATACATGTTACACAACTCGCTTCACGATATATGATATTTCCGATTAGTTTTCCCGCGCTACGTTCAACAAGTGCGCGCCAAGTCATTCCGCGCGCGAACGCAATTTCTGCTGTTGGCATACGAACCGAAAATAATATCGAAAAACTAAAATTAAAAGACGCTCAGTGGTGTTTTATTAAATATGAAATAAATATTTGTATATGTAGTGAGTTTGTTAAGTGTATTGTGTTTCAAGTGAAGTTTGAGAAAATACATTTCGTTTGGTAAGTTTTAAATATTTATCGAATTCATTGATTTGTTTAAATGAAAATGATGTTATATTAAATAACCTTTAGATGTTCGAGTACTGTTGAATACTTGTTTTTACACAGTAAATAAGTTGAACTGCCTTCTAAGGCTGTAAGCCGTTATATTCTGAGATATAGCTGTGCCTGAATCTGATATAGAAATAACCAGATAGGTAAGTAGTATAGCTTAGACTGAACACTTCTATAGTAGACTAAGGTTTTTTGGTGTATTATTAGGTACAGTCAACAGTGCGTCCGGCTATGCAAAATTGTCAAGTTGTTCCACTAGATTTTAAACTTTAATATATTGTTGTTAAAACGTAATGTAAAGTATATAAAATCAATTTGTTATATTGTGGTAGCCAAGTGCATATCAAGACGTGTAGGTGCTATACTTTTTTTATAATTTAGCAATATTTTCGCTTCCATAAATATTAATTTATTCGGTATGTTGCGAACATAAAAACGTCTGCACAGTTAGTATTTATGACTTAAGAAGCACATAAATATAAATTAAAAAACTATGAATTTATTTCCACTTCAAGTTATTTTTTGCAAAAGGAAGCCAAGGTCCAATCTATCTAATAAGTCATATCAAAGACATAAATGTTTGTGTCATTTTTATCTTACAGCGAAGTTTATAATTATTTTCGCTGAGTAGAATAACATGTACAATAATGTGTAAAAAGATTTAAAATGAACCTGGATTATGTACAATACCTATTTGATTAATTTGTTACGATTAAGCCTCATGTTGGCGCTAATTCTGTTTGACAACTCTCACTAACTAAACTAGAAACTAGAAATGCTCTCTTTTTATGATGAATGATGGAGACTAATAATTACAAATAGGTATAAGAATGCTTTTATTTGTACAAATCTATTGTATTAACATCTGTTACATCGTATCATATATCGATTTGATAACTCCTCTTTTAAAGTACTTAAGACTAATTAATTTAAGTAGTAATAAATAATGCTCATTTTTTTCTTAATTTGAAAATAAAAAAACTTCACGCTGGCCTTGAACAGACGACCCCTTACTATCCGGATGAGTGCTGTTCCAACTCATATCCTCTTTCAAATATTTTAAATTAATAGCAACAATCAAATAAATCATCTAAGATTGCCGATACTATGCAGAATTCACAATAATAATCATAATTTTTATTTTTGTTTTTTTATATTGCATTCACAATGCTATACTGGAAAATTGTTTAATCATTGATTTAAATACGCTCTCTAGTAGCGAAAAGTAATGAGTGCTTGAAAAGTTCATGTAAATCAAGGCGACGTAAGTATCCACCTTCCGTACGTATCCACCTTCCGTTCACAAAGTTGTAATGTCCTTAAACGATCGAAGTACTCCCATCGATCATAAATCGTAAGAGCCCGTGCGCCTACATCTTTTTAGTTACGATTATAACATTCTTGGTCGATCACCCACTGGTAGCACAGATGTTGCCGAAAATGTGGGTGGTCAAATATGCTTAGTATCTGATGATAAATATTTAGTCGCAACATTCAGCAATCACTCGCATGACATTCGAAACTACATCATACGCTTGTGACATATGCGGGCGAAGTCACAGGAAAATATCTAGTTCGTTAAAATTTCAGTTATAAATCAATATGAAGCTAGGCGACCTCTTCAACCAAACTGATGACTACCCAAAGGATGAATTGGCTTCGTGAATCAACATTTGAGTAAACAATTCCAGGACCCTAGAACCTTGGTGCTTACACAATATTGAGCTCATGGCTATTTCGGTGGTTTACCGTTCGAAGTGAGAGCATGCATGCGTCAGCGCATCACATCACACGATTTTATGCACAGAAATTAGTTTTGTAAATTTATATGATATGCGTCATCTTTGCATGTATTCAATACGTTATTGGATAATTTGCCAGCGTGTCCAAAGGAAGTAAAATAGCCTAATTTGGCGGCGGTTGCAGGTTATTTTAAAGCTTAGAGTAATACTATTGGTTTATAATGGATTCTGTTGTCACTAGAGGTGCTACAATAAATAACTCAATAAACTTATAACGTTAAAGCTAGTTTCGGCTTGCAACGTCAAAAATATTTTAAAGGTCTTCATGAACTCTATGTATCTCTTTTTGCTTTAAATATTCTATATTGGCGATTCTTATAAATCATAAGGCTGTATTATAACTTTAATAACGCTATTAGTTCTACAACGGAGTTAGATAAGAGTGTAGTAACACCAAACTCTTAATGGGTTGTATAACTCTTATAATATAGTTATAGTAAAGGTGTTTAAAGGTAAATTTGTACAGCAGTTTTGTATGATCTTGATATAAAGGTTATATAAAGGTTGGTAAGAATATAAGTTGTAGGTAATTCTCTAATGACACCGTTAATTATTTCTAACGCTTTTGTTTATATGCATTTCATTTTACAATGAGATTAATTAATTTGTGGATATCACAAAAAAGAACAAGTTAAGTGAGATGTAGATTCAGCAACATTATCAGATTTTTATTAGATTCACTTCAGAAGATGTCGGTATATCTAGTTAAAGTAATTATAATTCTAGACAATGTATTGTTAATAGGATTGTGTCTACTACAACACAAAACACGTTTCGAAATAATGAAATACCTGCTGAAGATGTAAACGTTACATAATGTACTAGACAAGACGAAGTAAGTTTTATAGAGCAACATGGTGCCGCATAAAATATTGATGAGGAAGACTGTGATAAAGATATTTCGATTTTGGTAGTTTTATTTTGATATTAGTTCGGACGTATCTAAATACCGGTTTAAGTTCTCTCTAACACCGATATAAGGGGCCTTATTAAACTTAAGATCTCAGTAAACTCTATTATACAGGTGAAAAAAAGTTTTAAACGGAACATAACTCCTCTAATACACTTCTACTAAGAGTTATATACATAGAACCACTTAAAGAGGTTTATACGATTCTACTTGCATAATTTTGCGCCAAAGTCCAGGTTATAACTTTTCAAAAGATATACGCCAAATCTTTAATATCTAATGAGAAATATGGGACCCTCTCCAGTACACATATTCAAACAAAATAGATTCATTGAAATCAGTCTACTATTAACCAAGATATTCTGGAACATCATCACTCTATTTTAATGTTAAGTGGAAATCGCACCTCTGCCTATTGAATACGAAAAATGGCCCACTACCTAACATATGGGACCAGTTCGGATAGGTAGGTGTTAACTTGTGCAGATGCAGCCAGGATCAACTTCATAATAAATTTCGGGTCACCCATCCAATAAGCGGCCCTTGCAAAAGTTGCATAACCTTCAACGCATACCACTACGCTATCAAGCTTTACGGGTGGAACATAAAAAAATTATGACCTCATTTAAAAACTTAAACTTATGCTCATGGAATGTACAATAATATTTTATATATTTCCAAATGTATTAAAACCCTCATAAATCACGTAATCTCGAACAATTCGTTCCGAGTGTAGGTAAACAGTACACTATGACATCATGTATCGGCTAATATTAAAACTTGGCCACCTTCCACGGTACGACTATATGGATCATGTCTGGAAATATTGGTGAAGACTTTGGGTCAACGTCTTGGTTAAACTCTTTAAGCGCCAACATTATAAATCGAAGTGTCATGAAAAATGGTCAAAGTAGCATTTTGTTCACTTAGACTTTTTATTGGTTGATATTCGCTTTTAGTAAGAATATTAACTGACTCAAAATCATTTATTTTATCGTTACAGAGTCGGCTTTCTTATAGAGTAGAGGGTTTAGTACCTTTGATAATATGAGGACCCTATTACATAATGTACAATTACAAAATCATTGGAACGCTAGTTAAAGACTCTCAGCTGCATCTGTAGACGTAAGCACCCATAGATCCATATTGGACCCGCTTGGTTGTAGCCCGTATCCCTGTCTCTATTTCTACGTGGAAGGCATTTGTCCCAAGAATGAGGACATCATGAAGCTCGTGAAAAATCTAAATTACACTCAAAATAAATATAGAATCATAAAGAGGTAAACATTCTAACTTTCTTTATTTACAGGGGGTGATATTGCTTGATCATGAAAATTCTTTTGCCTACAGGAAGCTACATAGTACGTGGGTGATACAGGCCTTAATTTACGCAGCCGAATTCGCGGGAAATGAGCTAGTAATTGATAAATATTCGAGTCACTTTGAAACGCTTGAGACACTATGCTTTGAGTAATAAAAACACCACCAAGTCTCATTGACTTATGTCATTCGTCACATTTTCTGTTATAACTTAACCTTTATTCTCTTAAATGACATATGTCGGTATCAATTCGTGGTAATGTGGTAACAATAAGTATTAGAAGTGAAGCAAAGTTTTTTCCTCAATGTCGATTTGTCAAAGGTCGACTGAATATTCTGTGACTGAATTAAGGTCATTTCGGGATCACGCCGGTTACTCGGAATACTAAATGTGTCATTTAATTTAGTATCGATGCCAAGGTCTTCCAGACTTTGATGGATTAAATCAAAACAATGGTAGCCTAAAAGGATATCCTCGGCCTTAGGTGAAATATTGTTTATATATATATATATTAACAATTATATATATTTTTAAAAATATAAAGCTAAATAAGATTTCAACGAAAGGGTTTTATGATTTTACTAAAAGCACGAAGTTAAGCATGATGAGCTCGATGGCGTAGTAGTTTGCGCTTTCGATGTGCGATACGAAGATTAGGAAATTTTCGCAAGAGACGGTACAAAAAATATAAAAGATAGATTGGGGGACAAAAAAAATATTATCTCGAGCTCCTCGAACATTAATGTCGGTGCCCGTTGCATCTGCAGAGGTTAGCACCCATCAATCTGCTGCATTATGCTCGCATAGTCGGTTTTTATAGTATAGTTTGATTCCATGCATAGGGAAGTTCTGTATACTATTAGTGGGGTCAATAGGCCAATCTATGAATCTAAGCATTAAAATTACTTAGTGTGCAAGAAAACAAAACATGCATTTTCAGGTAAACTAATAATTTTGGAAAATGTATATTGAATATACATGTCGCTCGTTTCATTTATTTTTATGTGCGCTAACATTACAAAGGATTTTAGTCAACAAAACCAACGTGTGCTCACTATAATTAGTGTTTACTATAATTTTATTTCTGGCATCACCTGCTGGCTGTGTACCAAATGGGCTTCCACAGCTCTTTATTGAGTCACCACGCCAGGAAGTGACAATATCTAGGCTTCAGCTAGACGACCTATATCTACGTGATAGTTCCGCCCATTAATTGTGTAACATCGAGAAAGGAAATTCAAAGGAGTTGAACGACGCAGCGATAAGCTTATTCACATTCGCTTACCGATTACCTTTGGTTAAGAAACATTTAGGTACAAAGATTTTATTATGTTGACTATGTCCTACCAGATATAAATCAGCCAATCCAAAATTCATTTTACCAAGTTGTTTGTTTTAAGCGACTTTGTAACAATATCTGTAAAGGAATTTCCCGTTTTTTTTTTGTAAGAAATAGGTGTCGGACTTTTGCAGAGGAAGAAGATGCATTATAAAAATTTGTTGCAAACTAACTCTCCAAAATATATTCAATATTTCTCAAAAATCATTTTAATGGGTTTTAGAAAGTAGATTGCTCATATTATATATTACTTATAACGAAAAAAATCCTTCACATAGAATAACTTTCACAGGAATTACCAACTACGAATTTACCAAATGGAACTTTGTTATCCGCTTAACAAATGCTTTGAGACCTGTTTAGAAACACTTTATTTTTATGCCTTTTTGGTTATACGTGTTGAATTTCAAATTGTAATATAAAGCGTCCTTCTAAACCGGTTGGGCGCGTTTCCTCTGCACCGAATACGTATATTTGCCAGACTTTAACCTTGGAAATTAATTTTTGTTGGTATCCATTTTGCGTTTGACTCTTTACGGTACCAATTAACAGTATTAGTGATGTAATGCAGTTTTAATGGAATGAATAATGGACATAACTAAAAATGAATAGTAATTTGAATGTTTTGTGCCTGAAAATATTATTATGATTGTCATTTCTGCAGAATGCGTTTAGTGGATAAGTAATGAGGTTAATAAGTGTTTTCCACTCGATTACTTATCCGGTAATTTTTATTCTCTTATACCTATAGTATAGCCGTAGTAATAAGTAAAGCGAGCTAATTTTTTATATAGCGTTAATACGAGGGGTCAATTTAAACTAATTTTAAAACTCTTTGTTTAAAACTTATCAAATTTACATTTGAGGTTCTCACAACTAGCTCTAGCTAGTCACACTAACCGCTTTTCCAGTGTTTTTAATTATCAGAAACCAACAGAAGTGCCCTCCATGTATGTACTTAGTTATTAGGTCAGCTGCTTTCATACTTTTCATACTGCAAAGTACTCGTAGCTGTGACAGACAGAGAGAAACGTGCGAATAATTTAGGTATTTGTTTCCATTTCTGAATTCGATTTAAATGGCACATGTTGATATTTTGCTGAAGTAATATAGTACATTGTGGCGGTTAAGCCAATTAAATAGACTATATCAGATATGATAACTTATTTAATTACGTACAAGAGGGTAGGTCCCCAAAATAGTTTTATAAAAATTAAATTTAAAGAAATATTGAAAATTTAGGGTGTGGGTCCGTGACATTAAGCAACCGTCTCGTAGCAGATTCTTGGTCACCACTGTCCTGGCAATCCAGATAATATCGCACGTTGCAGATCTCCGGTCACTGGTCCCAGTAATACAGACACGACTGGTGCAGAAGTAAAGGTTTCCCGAATAACGTGTGTAGCACAATCCAGACCTTTCTTTACCCTGCCAGAGGATAGGTCCCTGTAATAGTGCAAAACCAGACATTTCAACACTATTCAGTTTTATAGTCTGACTGCAACATCATGATACTGCAAGCGGTGTGAGATGGAGTTTTTCAGTGCAGATGAAATGACTAGCATAAATAGATATCAATGATGAGGCAGACAAACAATACAAGTTTAGCAATAAAATTACTTTACTTATGAATAAAACCATAAGTAGGTAGTTAACTATAAAAAAATATTATTTCGTGAGATCCATTTATTTGCAATACGTTTATAATCAACGTCTATAATGATGTAGATGAGATCTCACGAAATACTATTACGAACCTATTACTAATTACTACACTTTAAAGTTTAAAGCAAAAGGCATAATTACAAGGTTGACGATGAAGGTCGCTCAATTATAAGAAAACATATTAAGCACTAACAACTAATTAAATACGTATACAATTCAACAATAAAGCGAATCACACACAATCTATAGTGATTTAAATGAATTAATGGTAATAATAACTTTCTAAATTGGTGAAGGTAACCTTTAATGACAATGCATTTCCAATATGTACCAAAACTACAGCAAAAGTGAATATAAGTCTTTCAACACTTACCCAATATGGGGAATAAACACATAAACTATATTTGTAGATGACTAAATCAAAAATTCACAATCAAGGAGACAGTAATTAGTGAGAAATAATGTAAGTGACGACAATGTGTCCTGTCGCTGCGGTCGTATCTCAATTGTGCCACCCGCATTTTGTTGGAGAACCGGTTTCCCGCTTCGGTCGGCAATGCGCAAGCGCATGAACAATAGACTTACTGAGTATACAACAGTTTTGCCCAGACTGTGCCTATTGAATTTATTATTTTTCTTTATAATATTTTGCTTGTTTTAATTTTAGTTTTAAGTTGTAATTATGTTATTGTATGCAGATTCAACTAATTTTGAGAGTATTGTAAACATATATTTTTATATTTTGATTATTTTTAAATTGTTTTACAATATTATTCTTTTTTTTTAATTCTTGGATTAAGATAGACAGATAGTAAAATCGTCACATACCCCCCTTTTTAGGTTATGATTTTACTTATAAAATCACTATGACTCACTCATAGTTACTTATTTTAAGATTTATCTTAACTTAAAATCTTTTATGTGCCATGTTCCCAACCTATTTCCTGACATATCTTCGAGATCATATACTAACTTAGATTTTTTTTCTCTTATGCGACACTTCATGAATTTGGGTGCTAATTTTTTTGAAAATTTATTATCTTTGTCGCTATGATAGAAAGTGCGCTTCCAAACGATATCCCCAACATTGAATTCTGCATTTTTCCTTCTAAGGTTATAGGTACAACTGTTTCTCGAATGTGCTTTAATAAGTGAAACTTGTACCTTATCGAAAATTTTACGTAGGTAACCAAGATTTTCTGCATAAACATCTCGAGGAGAAAAAACTATATGATCCTCAATATCTGCATCAATATAATGTGAACCACAAGAAATAAGTTCCCGTCCAAATACTAAAAACGCTGGTGTATATCCAGTAACTTCATTAACTGCGCTGTTTAATGCGAATTGGATTTTTGGAATATATGTATCCCATGATCTGTGATCATTCTCAATAAATGTAGCTACAGCAGTGATTATAGTTTTGTTGTAGCGTTCCACCGTGTTTATTTGTGGTGTATATAAAGGTGTATAGAAAACGTTTGGAATATTATACGTAGTGAACAATCCTTTCATGGTATTGCTAATAAATTGTCTACCATTGTCCATTAGTAATGTACTAGGTACACCATACACAAGAAAAACTTGTTCTTCTAATATTTTAACTATTATATCTGCTGTAGCGCGTCGAATAGGAAAAATCAGACAATATTTAGAAAAACAGCATGTTATTACTAGCAAAAAGGAGTTTTGTTTCCTTGTTATAGGCAAGGGTCCAACCAAATCTATACTTAACATCTGAAACGGACGACAACATTCTTTTGGTCTACCCATTATTCCCAAAGACGAGTGGTTAGGGTATTTATACGACATACATTTATCACAGTTTGTCACGAATTTAGACACGTCTCGATGCATGTTAGGCCAAAAGTATTTCAGTGATAGTCGTTTGTATGTTTTAAATATACCAAAATGACCTGATGTTACGCTGCAATGATTTTTAGAAATGATATCATGGCGGTATTCTTGTGGTATTATTTCTTTCCACTCAAATTCTCTAAAAAGTGGGTTAAGTGACTTCATAAAGCGGTATAGTTTACCATCATGTACGCGATAGTTTAAGACAGAGGTCGGAGAATTCAAACAGCTTTTATATAAATTTAGATACCAATCGTCACTAGTATTTAACTTATGAACAGGAGGTGTATTATTATTAGAACTGACAACTGCTATCGCAACGGAACGAGATAAACTATCAGGAACGACATTATCTGCACCTTTACGATGTTTTATGTCAAAATTAAATGTTGAAAGACGAATACCCCAGCGAGCTAGTCTTCCAGTAGGGTTGTTTAGATTTAGAAACCATTTTAGAGAAGAGTGGTCAGTGTAGACTGTGAATTTGAGACCATTTTCCAAATAGCAACGCCAGTGCTCAATTGCTGTCAGCACGGCCAAAGCTTCGCGTTCAGTTGCACTGTAGTTGCGCTCCTGCTTGCTTAAAGATTTACTCATATAAGCGATTACTTTCTCTATACCATTTATATTTTGAGTGAGTACGGCGCCTATTCCGTAGTCGCTAGCGTCTGTATGAACTTCAAAAGGTTCGTTATAGTTGGGACAAGCGAGTATAGGTGCAGATGCGAGTAAAGTTTTAAGTTTTTTGAACGCTTCATTGGCTTGTGAAGTCCAACAAAAAGGGGAAGCATTTTTACTCTGTGATGTTAGTTTGTTAAGAGGAGCAGCTAAGGTACTAAAATTGGGAATAAACCTGCGGTACCATGAGGCTGTACCAATGAAACGTCGAACTTCTTTGCGATTAGATGGGATAGGATAATCTATTATACATTGCACTTTATCAGGATCCGCGTGTAGTCCATTAGCATTCACTACGTAGCCTAGATATTTTAGTTGTTTCCTAAAGAACTGACTTTTTGTCATGTTTATAGTTAGATTAGCCATTTTAAGTTTATCCAGAACTCGTTTTAAGAGTTGTATATGGTTTTCAAATGTGTCAGAAATAATAATGACGTCATCAACGTATACAAAGACTTTATGTTCAAATTCTGGCCCATAAAATAAAAAATCGACCAATCTCTGTTGAGTAGCTGGAGCGTTGGTCAGGCCAAAGGGCATACACTTAAATTGGTAAGTGCCTCGCGATGGAACATAAAAAGCGGTTTTACACCTATCCTCTTTTTTTATTAGCACCTGCCAGAAGCTTTTAGAGAGATCAATGCTGCTGAGGTATTTAGCGTCACGAAGATTGTCTAAAATTTCAGTTATGTATGGTAAACTATACGCGTCCTTCCTAGTAACAGAGTTTAGTTTTCTGCTATCCAGACAAAATCTGAGTTCTCCATTCTTTTTAGGTGTCAAAAGGACTGGAGAAGACCATGGACTTTCACAGGGTTCGACTACATCATCCCTTAGCATTTCATCCAGTTGTTCCATTAAAATTCGTTGTTTTTCTGGGGACATCCGGTAATAACGTTGTCGTATGGGGGCAGCATCCCCAGTATCAATAGAATGAGTTATGATAGATGTACGACCCAAACCACGCTTCTCGTATGAAATATTTCGAAACTGTGATATCAAATTATCCGCGGCAAACTTTTCGCTTTTAGTTAAGTATTCATAAGGACACAATGCGTCAGGTTTAGTTCCTGAACGTGCAACATGTGAAATCTCAGAATCTTTGTAAAATATTATTGAATCTAAGTGTTTAGGAAAGAGACCAAAGGTACGCCAAAAATCTATACCTAGTATTAAGGAATTTTTAACTCCAGGTACAACAAAGAAATCAATAGAAATAGTTTTGTCTTGGAATTGAATGGGTAAATTAATAAATCCAATACATTCAAGTTTGTCGCCACCCGCTGTTATAAATTGAGACTGTTTAGAGTTCTGTAGATCGAACCCTTTATTAAGAAATGTTTCGTGACTACCGTTACCCAAAATTGTAACACAAGATCCAGTATCCAATAGCCCAGTCAATACTTCATCTATGACTGTGATAGTAATGTAGGGTCTAGTTCTGTCACAATCAGTAGATTTATCGTCGATCGACGCGATGGAAGTGAGCGTTGAAAACTTTCTAACAAATTTAAGCCAGTCTTCCCACTCCTTATCACGATCACGACGACCGACATCTTTTAGTTTTTTGATTGTTTATCATCTGGGTTACAATCAGGGCATTCGGGATAGCGAACGTCCAGTTTACCGCATTTAAAACAAATCGGGTATCGTTCCCGATTACAGTTTCCAAGAGAGCGTGAATTTGTTCTACATCTAGGACAAAAGGTAACTTTATGAGCATCAGTAGATATAGCTCCAACTTCATTACGACTATTTTGATTATTAGGTTCTTTGTATGTGATATTTGGTGGATTAGGTTTATAAGAATAATTATTACTTGCGTAAGTATTTTTATGTACGTATTCTTTATTATTTGTATACTTACTATATTTTATTTGATTATTTGTTTTTGAATGAAGGGTGAATTTATGTCTATATGCGAATTCAGGAGCAACAGTAGAACTGCTAGCCTTAGGTGGTTCATGGAAATATAGAGACCTTGATATAACGTTTTCATAGTTCCTACAGACTGACTTAAGTTCATCAAGTGACTTTATATTAGGAGAAGCTGCTAGTGTATTTGCATAACATGGCCGAATATTATGTGTAATAATGTCTAATTTTTCCTCCTCAGATATTGGTTTGGCTAATCTTGAAAACATGCCATGCATAATCGATAAATATATGGTTATGTTTTCTTGGTCACCCTGAGTGCGTGAACGAATTTCATTGGATAAACGATAGTCATAATCACTGCTACTAAAATCTTCTTTAAGCAAAATACATAATTCTTCCCAAGTGTTAACTTTATTTTTATTGTAACGATACCAATGTAACGCGTCATCTGTAAAAATTTCAAAAGCCACAGATAAAAGTTTTTCGTGAGATATACCTCTAGATTGTATGAATTCTTCAACTTTTTGTATAAAGGCATGAACGCAAGTTGAACCCGAATATTTTAATTTGGTGATATCGGTAAACAAATTGCGTTCACAGGTTACTACTGTAGAAATCGCAGAATCGGAGATGTGCTCAGGTACGGCAATAGGTTTAGGTTGAGAGGTCTGAGGTTTTATAGAAGCTAGTTCTGTAAGTTGAGCATTTAAATTTGTAGTGCAGCTTTTATATACATCATTAATCTCTGATATAACAACAATTCTATTTAATCTATGGTATACATGGTACAAAAGATTCTCTGTTCTATTAAAAATATTTTTGTCAAATTTAGTTTTTAATATATTTAGGTTGCTTAGTGATTTTATAAGTGATTCCTTAACTTGTTTCAAATCATCGGCTGGGTTTAAATGAGACTCTAAGATATCTTCAGAAGGTAATAACACAGCTAATTTAACTATTTCCTTCCGAAGCTCCTGCACTGATTCACCTACGCCACCCCGAAGTTCAACTTCGTATTGTAGTTCGGCCTTTTGCAAAGAAAGAAACTTAATTGGATACGACATAATTATGAGCACCACAACTTTGGGTAAATGTTGAAAGAAGAAGAAAAATTTTCAACGTCACCAAAAAATAAGCAGCGAAATAGCACACAGTTTACAAAAAAAGCGTATGATATATGAATGAACAAGGTGAAATAAACAATATAGTTTTTATTACTTACTAACTAAAATTAGAGACAGAACAACACACACTTAGAAGCTAAAAGCCAACACCAGAGATAACTACTAAATGCAAAAGAAATCAACTACGCGATTCGGTTGCTAATGTTACCTGCAGCCCCACGTTGGGCGCCAATGTGGCGGTTAAGCCAATTAAATAGACTATATCAGATATGATAACTTATTTAATTACGTACAAGAGGGTAGGTCCCCAAAATAGTTTTATAAAAATTAAATTTAAAGAAATATTGAAAATTTAGGGTGTGGGTCCGTGACATTAAGCAACCGTCTCGTAGCAGATTCTTGGTCACCACTGTCCTGGCAATCCAGATAATATCGCACGTTGCAGATCTCCGGTCACTGGTCCCAGTAATACAGACACGACTGGTGCAGAAGTAAAGGTTTCCCGAATAACGTGTGTAGCACAATCCAGACCTTTCTTTACCCTGCCAGAGGATAGGTCCCTGTAATAGTGCAAAACCAGACATTTCAACACTATTCAGTTTTATAGTCTGACTGCAACATCATGATACTGCAAGCGGTGTGAGATGGAGTTTTTCAGTGCAGATGAAATGACTAGCATAAATAGATATCAATGATGAGGCAGACAAACAATACAAGTTTAGCAATAAAATTACTTTACTTATGAATAAAACCATAAGTAGGTAGTTAACTATAAAAAAATATTATTTCGTGAGATCCATTTATTTGCAATACGTTTATAATCAACGTCTATAATGATGTAGATGAGATCTCACGAAATACTATTACGAACCTATTACTAATTACTACACTTTAAAGTTTAAAGCAAAAGGCATAATTACAAGGTTGACGATGAAGGTCGCTCAATTATAAGAAAACATATTAAGCACTAACAACTAATTAAATACGTATACAATTCAACAATAAAGCGAATCACACACAATCTATAGTGATTATTTAAATGAATTAATGGTAATAATAACTTTCTAAATTGGTGAAGGTAACCTTTAATGACAATGCATTTCCAATATGTACCAAAACTACAGCAAAAGTGAATATAAGTCTTTCAACACTTACCCAATATGGGGAATAAACACATAAACTATATTTGTAGATGACTAAATCAAAAATTCACAATCAAGGAGACAGTAATTAGTGAGAAATAATGTAAGTGACGACAATGTGTCCTGTCGCTGCGGTCGTATCTCAATTGTGCCACCCGCATTTTGTTGGAGAACCGGTTTCCCGCTTCGGTCGGCAATGCGCAAGCGCATGAACAATAGACTTACTGAGTATACAACAGTTTTGCCCAGACTGTGCCTATTGAATTTATTATTTTTCTTTATAATATTTTGCTTGTTTTAATTTTAGTTTTAAGTTGTAATTATGTTATTGTATGCAGATTCAACTAATTTTGAGAGTATTGTAAACATATATTTTTATATTTTGATTATTTTTAAATTGTTTTACAATATTATTCTTTTTTTTTAATTCTTGGATTAAGATAGACAGATAGTAAAATCGTCACAACATCATATTTTTTATGTTTTACCTACGTGTCTCGGGTTCACGTGCCGGATTCCAGGTCCTTCCCCTCACGTGAGGGTACTCTGCATTGTGATTCATTAGATAAACCAACAATACTTTGATATTTGCTCTTTGGGACAGGTCGTTGTGGTTAGCCCCACAGAACACGGAAAAGAGGTTTAGCCCTGATTTGAGGCATAAGGTGCATTTCCCCTACTTTAACAAAAAAATTATCCCTATCTGGTATCCATGGATACAGTTTTGAATTCTTCATGAGTAAACAATAATATATTATTTGTCTTGGCCTTGCATGTATTTTCTTTTGATATGTTAACTCCATATGGCTTTACATAATTTATAATTAGCATTTTCCTTGAACAAACACGCAGTTCTGTCGAAGTCTTTATCAGCCGTTCATTCATGATTTTACGAACTGACTTTCCTTGAGCACCTGTGTAGGTGTGAAAAGAAGGAGTCGGAAATATGTTTCTTAGAAAATAGTTTGATATTCGTAAGGGACGGAAGAATCGTGCGATAAACAGTGAGGAGTGTGGGCGGGCATCCGCTGGACTATTTTTGATGTTTTACGAGAATAGCAAGTTGGCCCTAGCAACTAAATAAGGGTTTTACGATGGCAGGATGACAGATCGCCCGAGACGTGAGTATAGTCGCGTTGTTCATTTGTATTCGTGTGGGACGTCCTACTGAGAAAAGCTTAATCATTGTTGTGACATCAGTTGCGGTTGTAGTAGAACTAAAAATAAGTGATTCAACAAACTATCGACACTTTTGTTGCGAAAACAAAATTAATATTATAATTTTCAATTCACAAAGTAATTTATACTGTTTCATTGGGACTATTATATAAAACCAATAAAAAGTTCTAATACATAGTTGTCGCTTTGGTTATGGTTCTGAGTTAAGCTGTTCGGTCTCTGGTTTCAGCATGATTCCGTGTTCTGATGCACGTTTGAGTTTTATTATGTTTGTTCGCCTAACCGTAATCTATTTATAACAAGAATTCAACCTTCAAATAAAATGAATTTGGAGCGAGTGCGATATAAGAGGTCGGTTTGTTCTCGAAAATTATTTAATTTGTTCTGAAAGGACCGATTTGTTCATATTAAAAGTAAGTCGTCATCGAAGTTGAATTTCCGAATTTTTCAAATGTGCAAAAATCTTTATCAAACGATTAGAAGTAATAAGTATAGATCTTCATTAATGCCGGGATGTATGATTGATTATAATCATACATCCCGGCATTCATTAACGAAAGGGTTTTTTTTGTAAATTAATCTGACCCGGAGATTTTTAGGAGGCTTTTAAGTATAAATAAAATATATAAACATGATAAGTAGCTTAAGATGAGGGCTCGTTTACATTTATTTTTGGATTCTGAAATAATGAAGGTACTACAACACCCTGTTCATTCTACATTTATCGTATTGTGAATTAAATCCAAGACCTCAAAGATGGTGAAAAGTGAAACGATGAAACCTGCTTCGCAGCTACTCTGCTACGGAGGTCGTCAATATACTGCATAATATATTTTGGTTTTGATTGACATCAATTATTTGTCAGTCTTATATTTAGCAGTTAGACGTGCTACACGCACTGTTTTTTAACAAGTACATTTGTACCAGAAAAGTATTTTTATTACTTCTCTCTTTTATTTTCCATTGTTCTACTTATAAGAATTGCGGACCTCAAACGCATATTTCAAAAGTAGTCCATCCAGGCGTCCTCGAGTTTTGCACTTAGCAACATGTTAAGCGACATTTTTATATAGCTTAAAACTTCGCTGTATCTTTTCGTTGTCTTGTTGCACAATTTAAAGGACATTGTGAGTTTACGATAGGGCACTAGTTCCGATGTGGGAGGCATTCGGTAACCAATCCGCCTACACAGTCACACACTAACTGGAGTTAAATACTTCAGTGTCGTAAGAACGTCACTGTACTATAACTATTAGATACGAGTATATTTCTAAAATTTTCAGTAACCAGTAAATAGATAATAATCAACAATATATTTTATACAAAATGACCGCCATTATTTTTAATACAGGCCCTTAGACGATTTGGCCAGTCATCAATGGCGGCACGAATATTTTCTAGTGGAATTCGCTTTGCTTCTCGAACAAGGGTTCGCTTCAGTGACTCCAAGTTTGGGTGGGAGTTTCGGCAGGCCCTGAGCTCTAATTCAGTCCATAAAGGATAATCAATTGTAATTTCTTTGTGTACCTGCTATCTAGGCGTCTAGGTAACAGGCACACTAAAAATACGATTCGAATTATTTTGAATTACATGTCAAAATATTGTGACTAAATGTGACTTCTATAAAACGAACTTACTTCATTTAATTCAATCCGAGATATTTCTGATCATCGGTGTGTCTGTTACCTTGGCATAAGCAATTTTCTTTATATATCTTCTTCCGTCACTGGCGATTGTATGGAGGTGCTATGATGATTGTCCGGTAAACCGATAAATTGGCGATCATGGACTATCATCGCCGATGATGGGCCATTATAGGAGACCATGCCGTCTATGCAATGGTGACGGCCATTGATCGCCCATCATTGGCGATAATGTGGAGCCGGTGTAGTAACCTTTATATTTTATACGTTTATATTTCAATAAAATAAAAGAAAAGTAAAATCCAACATTTAATACCCTTTTGGAACTGTGAAAGTGGAATCGTAAAGGTACCAACGGAACGGAAAATTTCTGGTTATGAGTTGAGACATGAAATCATGTTTTATAATAATAAAAAAAGAAAAAACTAGCAAAGTTATATAATAACCAAAATTTCTGTCGCTTTTCTCCCCATTTCGAAAGATTAGAGACGAATCTCATGAAACAAACACCAACTAATCAAAGACAAACTCATATCATGGGAATGCAATTTTCATATTATTTCCTTGCTAACAACCATACGAACAAAATGGCAAAAGGTCGATTGGCCGTAGCTAATAGAAGCGATTATGCCTGTACCTGACTTCTCATTACGAGTCAATGCTATAACGATCAAATATTAGCACGCTCTTAAAATTATTGGAATAAAGTTGAAAATGCGATATATAGTTACCGTAAATGCGGTGCGTAGGAAGGTGTTACACCAAGTGATAATGACAAGGAGGATGCTGCATAACTTATATCTGTCTAGTTTTAACAGATATGAACACCTCTATGCTATTATTGAGAATTTAACTGCAGAAAAGTCCAAATAAAAAATAACCTTTATTTAATAAACTTATTAAAAGTACTTTTGAGTCGTCCAATATTATTCTGTCTAGTTTTAACAGATATGAACACCTCTATGCTATTATTGAGAATTTAACTGCAGAAAAGTCCAAATAAAAAATAACCTTTATTTAATAAACTTATTAAAAGTACTTTTGAGTCGTCCAATATTATTCTGTCTAGTTTTAACAGATATGAACACCTCTATGCTATTATTGAGAATTTAACTGCAGAAAAGTCCAAATAAAAAATAACCTTTATTTAATAAACTTATTAAAAGTACTTTTGAGTCGTCCAATATTATTCTGTCTAGTTTTAACAGATATGAACACCTCTATGCTATTATTGAGAATTTAACTGCAGAAAAGTCCAAATAAAAAATAACCTTTATTTAATAAACTTATTAAAAGTACTTTTGAGTCGTCCAATATTATTCTGTCTAGTTTTAACAGATATGAACACCTCTATGCTATTATTGAGAATTTAACTGCAGAAAAGTCCAAATAAAAAATAACCTTTATTTAATAAACTTATTAAAAGTACTTTTGAGTCGTCCAATATTATTCTGTCTAGTTTTAACAGATATGAACACCTCTATGCTATTATTGAGAATTTAACTGCAGAAAAGTCCAAATAAAAAATAACCTTTATTTAATAAACTTATTAAAAGTACTTTTGAGTCGTCCAATATTATTCTGTCTAGTTTTAACAGATATGAACACCTCTATGCTATTATTGAGAATTTAACTGCAGAAAAGTCCAAATAAAAAATAACCTTTATTTAATAAACTTATTAAAAGTACTTTTGAGTCGTCCAATATTATTCTGTCTAGTTTTAACAGATATGAACACCTCTATGCTATTATTGAGAATTTAACTGCAGAAAAGTCCAAATAAAAAATAACCTTTATTTAATAAACTTATTAAAAGTACTTTTGAGTCGTCCAATATTATTCTGTCTAGTTTTAACAGATATGAACACCTCTATGCTATTATTGAGAATTTAACTGCAGAAAAGTCCAAATAAAAAATAACCTTTATTTAATAAACTTATTAAAAGTACTTTTGAGTCGTCCAATATTTTCTTACATTTCATTCGTTCAGGACATCTTTTGAGTGATAAAGAAATAAAACATGCGATAGCGAAAAGGACTGTGCAAAGAATAATCAAAAATTTAGCCGACGAATTAGAATGAAAGAAGGTATGTTAAATAAATTAGACCACGACAGGAAGAAGATATGATATGCAACTGAAGCCGTAGGAAGATATTATTTGTACTAAAAATAAGATGTAATAATTTTTTGAAACATCGTTTACAAAATGTTGTGGATTAAGGATCTGTAGCATTATTCAAACAAAATTTGCATGGAACCTGCTGATGCCTTGAGCTCACAACTAAAATAATATCTAAGAATCCCTCATGATCATAATTATATTGAGAATTGTTAAGTTCAATACATAAGTATTAATTAGTCATAGTTTGAACTGATGTAAAAAAAACATGTCCATAAATAACGTCTTAAGACAATATTATAATTTCTGGTGTGCAATGTCTGCAAAATTTCAAGGTGATCCAGTCGCGAGAACCAAATAACAAGTGATAAGATAAACTTTAGCACCGAACCTGACCTCGAACAGACTTAGGAGTTTTAAATAAATCTGAAATCATAACGCTATAGAAGATTATAAAAGTTGAAAGTCGAAAGTAAAAATATTATTTCTTTAAAATTAACTTTTTGAAAGCTCTTTTCTTAAAATGTTTATTACCGTTTATTAGAGCTTTCGAGTATATTCAAAGTGTATTTATTATTTTGGAAAAATAATACAAATGATCCTTTTCAAAGTCTCTGATATTTTATTAAGAATATTAAACATCAAAATAAGTTCAATGGTTTGTACGTAAAAGCGTATTAAGCAGACTGCTACGATAGATCACTTAAAGAAGAGGATAGTGAACTGATGGCAAACGTCTACAAATACATACAAACTAGAAAATGCCGCAGAAAAGAGTTTTAATATACTCTCATTTTAGGATTAAATGAATAAAATTTGTACATCTTATTCTTTTAATATAAAAAAATCCTCATATAAATTGCGTACAAGACCTTGGCTAGAGCTTGACTTATGATATCATTCTCTAGATGCGGCTGAGATATTGAATGCAGTCCTATTTGTGATCTGTCTTTCATTGGAAGTAACCTTGCTTACTAACATGAAGTTATTTAATTGGATTTCAAAAGAAACAATGTTTTAGTATTTTATTATATGGCCATACACGTACAGACGTTGCGTTAAATCCTTCTTTAAAATTTCCTCAGTGCATGGGGTTTTTTTACCCTCCGAATTGTGTCTAGAACCTTATCTACTCGATGCTGTCTCCATGGTTACTTTTTTTATTAACGCAAGGCAAAAGGTACATTGTGTGATTGGCCTACCTGATAAAACCCTCTGCGGAGTACCCTCAAGTGTGAGATCCGTAATCATCAAGAAGGGCGCCGGACAAATTGCCGCTCTTAATGTTTATTTATTTATCTATATCAATAATATAATCGTCATCAATCTATTATTGCTTCACTACTGTGAGTGAAATCATATAGGGTGAACCTCGTGATGGACCTAATGCATATTGATGTGTGCAATGACTTACACAGTTTTATATTATGGTAATACTACATTCCGCCCTTGTGGTCTCTAGGATACGTTCGAAAGTATACGCCCTACCCTCAGAAGTGTCCGTATACCAAATTTTATCAAAATCCGTCCAGTAGTTTTTCGTGAAAGTGTAACAAACATACATTCATCCTCACAAACTTTCGCATTTATAATATTAGTAGGATTCTAAAATAGTTATTCAGGTGAAGCGGTCACCGATTACGTAATGTTCATTAACGCGTCGCGCAGTGTCGTTGAAACCGGTCCAAGTGTCCTCTCGCTTCAATGGGAAGTAGTTTGTCACGTATCTTATTGTTTCCTTACTCGTAATCGTCAAATATAGATTGTATATTATGCATACTGAAGTTCATGTCTTAATAGATTTTTGTAAATATTGTTATTTGAAAGAGGACAATTAAACCAAATTTAGACAAAGAAATAAAGTCCAAATAATCTGTTATTAAGATGAAAAAACTATATATATATATATATATATATATATATATATATCATACAATAGCTATATAAATTTAATATACAAAATTCTTTTGTCACAGTTTTAGTAACCATACTCCTCCGAAACGGTTTGACGGATTTTGATGAAATATTATACGTAAATTCAGTAGGTCTGAGAATAGGTCATCAATTTTTTATACCCATAAGTGATAATACATTGGTGGTCCATCTCATTTTCTTTTTGACAAAACAGCGTTTGCCGTATCCACAAGTGATGTGATGTGATGCTTTTTAATATATGTACTACGGTACATATATTAAAAAGCATGCAAGCAAGCAAATGTACCGTAGTACATATATTAAAAAGCATCACATATATTGCTCAGACCCCAAATTAAATACTTAGTTTAGTGAGCTACTACAAGGAAATCTGAAACAATGTCACGAAGGTGCCATTTTCTACAGGGGCTGCGACCTAATAAACTCTCTTAACATAATTCTAGTCATAGGATATAATATCTTAGCGATGTTTTGGCGACAATTCCTTTCATTTTACTGCTTTGACATATACTTTATTAACGACGAAGACGAAGACGAAGAGCACTCGCCCGGATTGCGAAAGGTCGTGGGTTCGATTCGACCAAGTGGATTGAATAATAAAGTATCACGACTATGAATTTGTCAGCAATATTACCAATTTTGTTCATCCACCAAAAGACAAAAGTTACACAAAGTCAAAGTAGTAAATTCAAACTAAATATCGCCACGATATCGCTAAGATGTCGTATCCTATTGTCAGCTAGAGAATGAGGAAGTATTAAAAAAAATAGTTCCCCATCTCAAACTAGATGTCGCTACGGCACGTTCTTGATTTCTCCATGACAACTCTTTCGGTTTTCTTTCATGTATAAACGTAAATTAGTTTTCAAAACTCAATAAACAACTCTTGTGCTTGTAATTCTTCGTATTTGTATTGATATTTAAGTTTCGAGCTTTGCAAATTTATGTTTTTTAATATGTTTAGTTAAAAGGAATTGAAATGACTATCTTTGGTCTATTTGTTTCTTGCAAAAATCCACTTTTGCTAGAGTGGCCATCTAGTGGAAGTGCCTTTTAGTGCTTTCTTTTTTTTTTCCTCATTAGATTCTAATACTCATGGCTCGATGCGATGCAATTCGATATCTATGAGCGATATATCGCTTCAAATGTATGAGGACGGTCGAACGCTCGATCTGTTTTCGATTTTCTGTCTTGTAAAATCGAATTGCGCAATCGTATTTCATCACTCGATAGTGTAGTGTAGTGTTTACAGAGTTTGATCTGCGATTGCGGAGGTTAAGCGATGATCGCAAAGACCATGTAATCGGATGGGTGGTCAAATTCTTTTTAGCAGAACGATATAGGACGACCACGCTGGTCCAGTAAGTATTACTGGATAGAATATCTGTGCTTTAGCATATCCGCATTGGCACCTTCACGCGGATCCACTTAGGAATTCTGGGTGTTTTGACTTCATCCATTAACAATATACCAATAATTTCGAGTAACTGAAATATAAAAAATAATTAGCGTTAAAAAACTAAATGATGCATATCTTCATAACCACGCGGTTGTATTCGCGTGCAACAGCTAGTTATTTACAAGGCTAAACAATTCAAGATTTTTGTGATCGAACCCGGGATATCAGAGATGGCGAAACTTTGAAACCGGTGTCGTCATACCTACATAAAATAATGAAAATAAACTTTTAAAATACCTACAACTTCGCTATATTGTATAGCGTGAACAAAAGATTCACTTTGTTTACTCTGCCATAAATATTCGCAGTTGCCGCCGATTCATCCATTAGAATGAAAGAAAAGCTGCTGGATATGAACACTTTTAAATTTTATAGCATAATCAAATAATAAACAAAAGTAGCTTTATTCAAGAAAATGATATTGAAGTCAGGCGCCTATTATTTAATCAAAACCCAAAGAAAAGCTTAGACCGACTTTAATAGCATTTTATGAATAAAAGGCTTTTGAGATTATTATTCACTTTTTTTAAAGTTTGAAGTTTGTTTTAATTTGTTTTTTTTTTATTTGAAGTTAGTTTCATTTTTTTTTTAAATACCTACTTGCATAAAAATAATATAGTATAAATATATAATAGATAGATCAATAGAAATAGGGAAACCTGAGGAAAGCTGAAGTAATACGAGGTTCGGGTGCAAGATAATTTATTTATTTTATTTATTTATTTAATTCTTCATGCACAAAAAAAGTACATTGGCGGACTTAATGCCTTAGGCATTCTCTCCCAGTCAACCTTAGCGTGCTGTGGGGAAACCGATGGTGGCAAGGTGCACAATGGAACTAAAGAATAAAGATTTCTTTCCAAACAAGTAGTTACATAAAAACTTATAATACATAAAATCTATAACAAATACATATATATCAATATGCGTACATAATCTATATACCTATACTATATACATACATATAATAAATATACGATAAAAGTATCAAATCGACGAATCCAGTTCTTTCGAAAAATAGCCACGTAACCTTTTCTTAAAAATTAATTTACTGGTGGACATTCGGATTTCTAAGGGGAGCTCATTCCATAGAAGGATAGCCTTAACAAAGAACGAAGAGTGAATGATATCGGATCTGTGAGATGGACAGTTGAGTAAACGATTGGATTGGGAACGAAGAGTTTTAGTATGGGAATTGCATAGATATTGGAAGTGAGATGTGAGATAAGTAGGAGCGTTAGGAGAGTCCAATAACGAAAACAAGGTGGTCAGAGCTCGCATATTCCTTCGCTGTCGTATTGGCATCCAGTTTAGAAGAATTCGCTTTGCAGAGACATGATCATATTTCCTAAGGTTGAAAATGAATCGAATGCAGTTGTTTTGAAGACGGTCAAGCTTGTTGAGGAGATCTGCATTCAGGTCGAGATAGCACACATCACCATAGTCAATGATAGGAAAAATTAAGGACTGCACAAGCATTGCCTTAATATTAGGTGGTAAAAAATTTTTTAGGCGGTAAAGGGCTCTTAAAATCCCCGTTACTTTTTGGCACACAGTACTGGTTTGAGCCTGCCAATTAAAATTAGAGTCGATATATAGCCCTAAATCTTTTACACTGCTGCTGAATGGTATTGAAGTGCCGTCATACATAATACATCTGTGATTATTAACGTTAATTGTCGCCATGATTCGTGACCCACCCAGCAGTATGGCTTGACATTTAGTGGGATTAACTGCAACGCCAAAATTAGATGACCATGTTTTGATCGCAACTAAATCACTATTTAACTGATCAATGGCGTTATCCAATTCATCAATATTTGATTCAGTATATAATTGTAAGTCATCAGCATACAGATGATACGAACACTGAAGCTGGTGAGTGATAAAATCAATAAAAATGGAAAAGAGAAGAGGAGAAAGAATGCCGCCTTGGGGAACGCCAGTTTCTAGACTGCCCCAGGATGACGACAATGTGTCAGTCTGCACCAACTGCTGACGTTCCCGAAGATAAGAAGAAAACCAAGTAGACACTTCGTCAGATACCATTAGATAAGATAGTATAGAAAGAAGGATATCATGACTGACAGTATTGAAGGCGTTGGAGAAATCTATCAGAACTAAACAAGTTATTTTACCTTTCTCCATTCCTGCTCTAATATCGCCAGTCACTTTCAGGAGTGCCGAAACAGTGCTATGTCCTTTTCTGAATCCAGATTGCAGTGGATTCAACAAGGTATTCTTGTGAACGAATTGGGAAAATTGTTTATGGACACAGGCCTCAAGCACTTTCGACATAAAAGGGAGAATAGAAATCGGACGAAATTGATTTAATTCAACTGTATTGGGAATTTTAGGAAGAGGGCGGACATAAGCTTTACGCCAGAGGGTAGGAAAAACGCCGGAATTAAGGGAGGAATTAACAATGTGCGTTATTGCAGGGAGTAGATGGTCAAGTATAATAATAATCATGTGACGACTAATGTTATCACACCCCACTGCATTGGATTTAATGGATAGCATAGTTTTTTTTATCTCTGTCGGTGTCACTTGTGAAAAAAAGAAAGGGTCAATATTTGGACGCGTTAGACCATTTACATACATAATCTACGGTACGAGACGTAGCTAGACAATCTAAGTTCGACGACGTAATGAAATGACGATTGAGATCGTTTAAGTTTATTGAATTAGATAGATCTAAATGTCGCGATTTCCCGATACCTAGAGTTCCAAGAAACTTCCAGATATCGGCAGAAGATGAAGAAGTGATATTATTGAGAATGTGGCGTCTTTTAGCATTACGTATCATCTGATTACACCGATTCCTAGCAATTTTGAAGAGATCCCGCTTTTCAAGACAACGATCCCTTTTGTAAGTGCGAAAGGCCCGATCCCTACGCCTCATCGCTATCCTCACACCCATTGTCATCCAAGGCGCTGGTGGACGCTTCAACCTAACTCTTCTAACAGGCGCATGCACGTCATAAAGAGCTGTAAGAGTGTTATTAAAGTAGTTTATTTTGTCATCAACAGCGGAAGCCTGAAACAAAGGATCCCAATTAATGTCTGAAGCATCCTTTTGAAGTTGGTTGACATTAATACGGGCAAAGGACCGCCTGTGCAGAACCTTAGGAGAAGATTTCGGGGGCTTAAGAAGGTAGGAGAGGAATATGAGGTCATGACGGGAAAAGCCAGGTGCTACATGTTGACCGTGGGAAGGGACAAGGGAGAGATTGGAGGTTAACATTAGGTCAAGCCATGAGTCATCACCACAAAGATTTAGATGCGTTGGTTGAAGAGGCAAAACGTGCAAGCTTGCAGACTGAACGATGTGAAGAAACCTTCGGGATCGTGTGGATTCAGGTGTTAGGAGGTTGGTATTAAAATCACCCATGATGATGATATGTGCATACTCAGACCCAAACGATTCCAAAACCGCCTCAAATTCGGTGAAATAATCAAGAGATGGAGGACAGTAAACCACACCGAGAATTGCCCCTGCACGTCCCGATCCAATCTCCAGGAACAGGTACTCGGCCTTAGAATCAGAATCAGAGGAAGCAAACACCTTATAAGAGAAAATACTACGCAAATATATGGCCACACCACCTGCGCCCCGACCACATCGGTCGTTCCGAATAAGGGTAAAACCAGGGAGAGTGTAAGTAGAAGATTGAAGGTGTGGCTTTAACCAGGATTCAGATATGAGAATTGCATGTACATTACATCCAGAAAACGCATCGAGAAGCTCATTATAATGACTAGGGACACTTTGGGCATTGATGTGACATACATTGATCAGGTTTGGGGATTCGTTAAAGGTTTGATTGAGAAATTCACTAAGAGTGTCAGTGGCTGAACAAAAGCTTTCATTACTGGATGAGTTCGTAGATTCGTCATTAACAGAGAAATACGAATAGTCATCTAATACCATAAATAATAATTAAATATATAAGTATAAAAAATATGATTAATTAAAAATTAAGATGTGCAGACACCTCAGTATCATCACACCACCCGCCAGCTCACAGCAATCACATAAACAAATTTATAAAAACACAATAGAGAACATACACAATACAAAAACGTCCGTGAAATACAACAGACAAGCTATTGCCTTCCCACACAAAAATATACTCATAATTCCGAAAAGGTGACAGAATTAACTCGTTAAATTGCGCGAGTTAGAAAGATAACATTCTGCGTATGAATCTGTGGGGTATTATAACATAACACATTGAAATCTACAAATCAACATTACAAATCGCAGAGTAACATTTAAAAACACATAACTAGACTATAAACACAAAATAATAAAGAGATAAGCACAGCTCTAAGGCTGTATGGGTAAATATGCCTTTGCTTACATCAAATTTTAAACAAAAGAAAAAAAAAATCAGGCCATAAATAAAAACAAGAAGATGACACTTGATATACAACCATTTGACAGTATAATTAACTAAAATAATAAAAACAAGTTCATCCCCATCATACTGTTCAGCAAATAAAAGTAATATATTACAGGCTATTTATAAAAAAAATATAAACCTACCTTCATAGAATAAGTGAATAATAAGCAAGACTGTAAACAAGTAATGACATGATTTTGAGTTCAGTCAGACCAAATAAAGAGTGAGATGTTACGTACATATTGTAAATCAAAGGTAAGTGTTTACCAAACTAACAAAAGGTGATAATCATAAATCAGAGACTACTTTCGTAATTATAAAACAATAAAAGTGTTACTTATTCCTTCTTGCAGGACCCGGACGGCTACCAACCGATGACGACTCTCTTGGAAACCTGGCTATTAGGCTGTTTAAGTCATCTCTCTTCACAACCTTATGCCGCTCATTATCAGAGGTTTTAATGTGTATGACACCGTCCTGAGTCCAACAAGACCGCACACCAAAATGGACCCGAGCATTATTGAAGACCTCTTGCCTATATTTAGTGAGGAACTCCTTCACCGAGATATTAGTCCCCTTCAAAGTCGTTTTCGCCCTCCAGACTGCGGACTTAACATCATACTCTGAGAATTTCACTAAAACAGGCCGATGATGTTCATGACCAGTAGACGCTCCAAGCCTATGACACACTGACAAAGAGGATTTTGAAATGTCTTTGAGCCCCATCTTAGTCTTGAGAATGCCAAACACTGTCTCCTTGCAATTCTCAGATTCGGACTCTGCTACTCCCAGAAAAATCAAAGCCTTGTGGCGGTGCCTTGTTTCAACGGCATCTAATTGATTGGAACACTGATTAATCTGTTTACGCAGCAGCCCCAACATGCTAAAGACCAATTCTCTGAAGGTCCGGAATTCCTCAGCCACCCTAGTCACCGTTTCCTTGCCCGTACCTGCACTTTGAATTTGAGTTTCCAAATCATTCATTTTCTTCATGAAGCACTCCTCCAAGTTCTTTTGTGCAGACACAATGTCGGACAATTGTGACATAGTGAGAATTAAGTTAATGTGAAGTAGAAGTGAGTGATGCACTGGCAGGTGGTGTTAAATGTAGGTTTATACTACATTAAAGCTGATACTAACGTAAGTGGTGTTTTATTAAATCCTTAACTTCAAATTTAACACTAAATAGTTATATTTCAACAATTTTAAATAATTAAATTAAATTTTTGATTGCTAGAGACTTCTACTACTTATTCACACCTACCGCCGAAAAGCGTAAAGAGTAAAGTGATAATCAAAGAGTAAAGTTTATATGAGACAACTTTACTGACTGTAGAGCACTCCTAGACCGCAACTGAGAATAAATAAAATAGACTTCAATAAGTTTGTAGTAGAATAAAGGATTGGACTGCATTACAGTTGGCATTAGATTTGTGCAACAAGATTTGCCACAATATACCAAATGATATGGAAGTGAACCGACCTTTGTTCAGCAAAATAGTTTTGGTACTAACGAAACATCTGAAAAGTGCTGTTTATTTTTACAGTTGGTTGACCCGAGAGTTTGTCTTATTTTATTATTGGATGGATTCCAAATTTTTTTAATGTTTGAATACCACGCTACTTATATTTTGTTTTCATAGTCTAGCGTTATAATTTAACAATCTAGTTTTTATTCGGTTTATTCTCCTCTTAATTTAGTATTAATAATGAAGTAGACATTATTTTTTACAGCATTGCAATTCAAAACTAGTCAAAACGTCATGGAAGGAGTAGCAAGCAGAGTTGACTATTGTTTTCATAGTTGTCTCGAGCTATGATATAGTACCTACCCGATACTAAACTCATGTTAGATTTCGAATAAAGTATATAAAGTACCAATATTATTCAACCGAAGGCAATGTAGTTAAGAAGTATAATCTGGGACAAGATATCTTAAAACTTAAACATGTAAAATCAGCACGTGAGCCACTTGGCACGACTTAGATTGCAAATTATAGGCTTGTAGCAACATTTCTTTTTACAGATCATACAAAATTATGCTAAAGTATCCAACATTAGGTGGTATTAGATCGGGTGTCTTCCTTGCTGTATTCTGGATCCTTACATATGGATAATCCGTGGCAGGTTTTATCAAGAAAGCCAACCACACTTTGACCTCGGCATGAGGTCACGCTGTCTAGAAAAAAAGGTTATAATTTGAAAAATCACACCGTTGTCTTTAAAAACCAACGGGATACAAATAAAAATTGTCCAAAATGAATTTTATAAAAAAATATGCACAAAGTCACCCTTAATGTCTTATTCCACAAAAACGCCTATCAAAATTGACCTTTCAATTACGAGTACCAATATATTATGTGAAATAAGAAAATATGTATGATTTTGGGCTAATTCTTTTTTAACTAAAGTGATTTGACCAATTTTGATTTGTGTTGTGGCCCGTTAGTGTTTATAAGCAGTGATTACCTAGGTGGTCTTTCAGAGTGGTTTTGCAAAACAGAAACAGATGGTTAGTCAGTTAATCAACATTCGCCTCATAACATCGGGGTGAAACAATTGCAGCCTTTATTCTCAGTATTTAATTACTGCCTCTGCAAGACTGAGATAGCATAGGCACGAAAGAAAGAGAGGGGTGTAACGCAAAAATAAAACGAAACGAACGAAAACTTGTGCGATGATGTCATACAAGTCGAATAGCGGTCAAGGGTACATCTGCGGTTGGATTTCGCTAAAATGTCGATAAATATATCGGAACAGCGTTTGTTTATACTGAACAATACTAATGGTTACTTTTAAGATTATTGCTATTGAAAGATTCACGTCATTTAATCAAAATGCGAATGTGAAAGAGGGCCAGAAAAAGTCAAAAAATCTGAAAGAGTTCGAATATACATAAAACCACTAACTTTCAAATAGTTTTGTAGGTATTTGTTATTAGCCGTAACGTTAATTTACATCCTTTTAATTGGGATAGATATTTAAGTCACTCTGTAACTGAGAGAATTATGTAGCACTTTAACTATGATCTAGTTTGCAAGTGTTTGCAGCGCAATTCGCAATCTTACTATGCTATATAAAGGGCCAGTATTTTGGCTTATGCTCCCCTCGAGATCATTTGTGATTATCACCCACAAAATAAAAATCGACGAAACCACCAGTTGTGTGTTGCATTTTATGTGACTTAAATTGCCCAACGGGCAGTCTGACTGGATGGTTCAGCTTTTTTTATAAAATATCCAACATTCCTGTCGTCCCACAAAACGTGTCTTTTTGATAAAACGATGCTTTGTACTAGTCGAGTAAATTTTAGAGCCGCCAGGCTGTTCCAGCCGTTGAGTCACTTAAGAAAATTGTTTATACCGACTTCGTGTAATAGTTCGCGGAATTATTTCATCACGGATTACTTCGATGAATAACACATAATGGTGCCAATTCTGATATACCTACGTACCACTCATTTTAACTTTTTACTTTAACGCTATTCTGTATTCACATTTTTACTCAGAAACATAATTACATTCTATACTACATATAAACATAATAAAGGTGATGTCCTACGCTTTAAATAAAGTTTGCCCCACAAGTGAAAATGAAAATCTATGAAAATCTATGTCTTATTCAAAGATTTCTCTGTCATCTTAGACTTACCGCCGATTCCTGAATTGAGAAAAGTAAACAATCTCAATTGATTTTTCTAGATAACTTAAGTTTTTTTTACGTTTCCCATGGCAAAGTTTCTGTGACTTAAATTGCCCAATCTGCTTTCACCCGATCATTAGAAAAATTATAATCAGAAACAGAAACCTGTTTAAATAACGTTTAAGATGGTTTAAGTACGGTTTGAGACGTGCTTAAGTTTAAATTCTCAATTCAGAAACCGACTGGACTTACCTTACCTTTATTTAGTTGAATTAGTTGGACTTACCTACTGTATATGAAAGGGTTTTACTGACTTACAAAATATGCGGCTTATGTTATCTCGTGTCTAATAATAGTGAATGAATCCTTGTATTTTATTGATGTTGAAGAATTTCTGTATCAGAGTAAGTAAATTACCACTTGCTACTGTTTAGATAATGGATCCATTTAATGCGCTTATCAACTTCAGTTTATGACAAAGCCTTATAAATATGTTTTTTGTCGTAGAAAATCTATTATATTATATAATAGACTAATACTAAATCGATATTTTGCACAGATATGTTGTTTAAGATTTTTTTAAAGAGGATTTAATGAATTAATATTATAAATAAGAAAGATTTGATTGTTAGTTTGTTTGCATCGAATAGGCTCCTATAATATTAGACCTAACTAAAAAAAAAACACCTTCGGGAAGCTACATTATACGCGCGTGATATAGGCTATAAATTACGTCGCAAGTAACTAGTAAGTAATAAAATCTATGATTGTTCTATTTAATGTGATCTCAACAAAAATAATTAAAGAATATAGTCTTGTAATTTTGCTATTTGCTCGAGAAGACCAGTCTTCAGACGTGGGTGCGGGTAATCTGTGAATGGGTGACGCAACTACCGCCCACTCTGTTACGACACGCTGCGAAGCCTTTATTGGTAAGGTATTTTGTGCCGTGACTTACCACATAAAAGAGTTCAAAGTCTGGGTACTGAAGAAAACAAAATAAGTTCCTATAAGTATGTACTTACTGACTTGTAATGAGCTTCCGATATTTCGGCATCGTTGCAAGCGTCATAGCGGTCCATTTACACGAGGGCAATAGCCGACACAGTGCAGTGGTTTCGTGTAAATGGAGACAATCCTCAAGCCAGTAATTAAGACAGTCCAATGAAATAGAACGGTTTCTGGTTTACTGGATTGTCTCGTGTAAATGGTCCATTTGGGACTGCCTGCATCACGGAATGTCATCACGCGAATTTTATTTAGCGATCGAAATTAAGTATGGATATTTTTTCTATTGTACCTTAACTGTAACTTATACTAAATTTGCTGTTTACTTTTTACTTTCATTATATGGACAATATATAAAACTATTTGCATGAAAATTCAATATTTTTTTTTTTTATAATAATCGGGAATAATTATATGAATTTATTGGAAACTTGTGATAATTGATGTTATAAAACTGATGATGATAATAAATGTGAAGTTTCTAGACTACATTC
This sequence comes from Diatraea saccharalis, assembly GCA_918026875.4. Classification (NCBI taxonomy): domain Eukaryota; kingdom Metazoa; phylum Arthropoda; class Insecta; order Lepidoptera; family Crambidae; genus Diatraea; species Diatraea saccharalis. Next base: position 24,607,812 of record OU893339.1, on the reverse strand, counting down.
CAATGAAAATATTTTCGCCGAAAAATAGGCCACATTAACCGGTATCCCCACAATACCAACACTTTAGCGATCCTTCGCTATATTTATTTACGTACGTAAATCCTCGGTTACCGCAATTTTGTCCGTTAATTATATACTTATAAAGTCTAATTTATTTTGATGTCTAGAATGCTAGTTAAATCTCATTATAGACGTTATAAATAACTTAATAGATACTTTCGAATACCTATAGAACCAATATTATAGTTATATGTAATTATGAGGTTACGCGTTTATGTCCGAGAAGGTAAGTCAAGATAGCAAGTCAGTGCTAATAAGCTAGAATCAGAAACCACATTTAGTATATGTACTAAATGTGGTTTCTTCATTAATTATTGAATTAAATCAATATCAATGCAACAAACTCAGCTTCAGCTTTTTCTATCAGTTATTTAGGTACACATCGTTTGTATTAAATATCCTGACGAAAGTGGCGTAACTACAGGTTGGCAATTCGGCAAAATGCCACGGGTCCCCAGCTGGAAGGGGCTCCGGGTCAGAAGAGACTCCTTACTCCTGACATTTATTATTACACAATTAGTAAAAAAAAAATGAATATCCGATGAATTTGCCACGGGCCTCAAACGGTATAGTTACGCCACTGCTTGACGACCCCCGTAGCTAAATAGTTAGTTGCAAGGTATTGCCTTCTCTGAAGTCCAATTCCCAGTCGACTTAATGTATAAAATGGATTTTTCTATATTGTCTCCGGTCTGGGTGTTAGTGTTACCTTCGTTATTTTAGATTGCCATAATACAAGTGCTTTAGATTTTTAATTTGAGATCAAAGCAATATATGTGATGTTGTCTCATATCTTACATTATTATCTATTCAATAGGTACCTACCTAGTGAAGTTACTCATTCTTCCTACACAGAATCATCAGTTAACCATTTCTATTTATATAACCGTACTGCAACAACATATGTTTATATTGAAAGCACGTATTCGAGTTGAAATAAGTAGCTCGATATAAGTAGCAATTATGTTACATAACGCTAGGGTAATTGCTCTAAATGTAGCTAGTTTCCTTTAAAACTGCTCTTTCAATTGTCAACATGACTAAGATAGCAGAAACAAACTTATCTAAATATATCTTACTATAGTACCTAAAGGTTAAAACTAACTCAAATTAAAGTTAGGTTATTTTAGTTTAGATAGACGACAATGATTTCAAATCTACTAAAAAGCATAACACATGTCCAAGTTACTTTATAAATAAATACCGTCTTATTATAACACGATGACAAACTTTAGTGTAGCGGGTTTGAACGATTATCCGACAAAAATAACTCAACACTTTTCAATTTAACATATTCTCCTCTGTCGTTGTCAATTTTCTTTAGGCGGCTAATGGTTTAACAAAAAAATCACATTCTTTGTATGAGATCCTCCTTAAATATTTATTATATTCTGGTTGTTTGTATTTGTTGTAATAGCCGTATAAGAAATACATAATCTGCTATTTCAACTGTTTAACAATCAAGGTACAGCCATGGTGTTTAACAATCAGCCAGAGGTACAGCCTGATGACAGGCAGAGTAGCCTGGTGATAGTAGTTAGTAATAGGAGTCTCGTTATTTACCTTTTGGATACTGTCACAAAAAAAGTAGAAACGTATAAAAATAATTATGGTGATCAAACTTTATTTTATTGATATATATTTTTTTACTTGAAAACAAAAAGGAGTCGAGGCAACCAAGAGGTGGTTAGTGCTCAGTCTATCTCAAGCTCTCAGATCATTTGAGTATTTCCGTTATAGTATCACAGTCAAACTAATACTATAGACTAGAGGTATGGAGGGCGACGGTTTCGATAATCTCAATTTTACTCCAAATTAGACTATTGGACCAGCTTGGAGTCGACTGGTTTCTCTTGAAATGCTGACCCCCGATCAATATTGTTTTTGCTAACATATTTCTGTCAATGTAAAGTAAAAACTTCATTACCGCGATTCAGAAAATTTATTAATAGCAAGTAGTATAAGGAACTACGTTTTTAATTATTTTTTTCATTAGCTAACAAAACCATATTGTTATAATTGACTAATCCATAGGGAAGGCCTGAGCCCTGCAGTCCCCATCAGCCCTTTTACGTCCCCAACGTAAAAGGGCTGATGATGATGATGATGACTCCAAAAAGGAGTGTATTGTATTTAGGGTTAATGCATGTATGTTAGTCTTTCTAAAATTATTACGATGTTGATAAAAAATTAAAGATCTGGATAGATAAGTACATTCCACAAAAAATATATAAGCTTAAAATTGCTCACAAAAGAAAGATAATAAAAATAATTATTATAAGTTTTAGAAAGACAACAAGAGGTCTGCACTTGCAATAATATGCCATAATATAACTTGTTTTTTTTTTACTTTTTAAGTTAATTTTAGCAGTCTTGTTGTTGATTATTCCACATTATCCATACAAGTCGATATAAATAAAAAATAATAATAAACAAAATCTCATACATTGTTCAGATCCTATATTGAAAATCCGGAACAATGAAGGTTACACAACACCCATACCAGAAACAATATAGAAAAGTTAATTTTGTACATTGACCCGGCCGGGAATCGAACCTGGGACCTCAGAGATAGCGTCACCTTGAATCCGGCGTACGAGCCACTTCGCTACAAAGCTCATCATGTATGAATTAAGTTATTTTGTTATTATTTTAATGAACAGACTTCTAACTTAAAACAAGTGAGAAATAATCTTTTTAAGAAACTTTTAACTTATATTTAAACAGACTTCAAAAAGCATTAATTGATATAAGTGAATGAAATACATATAATCCTTGAATCTTCTATTGATGTCTGATGATAAAATAACCTACATAAACCGCCGTCTGGATAGACTGAGAGACAGATAACCGAGTGAGTTTATAAAGGGCCGTTAATTTTTTTTTTTGGTGTGGAATCTTCAAAAAAAAATATGTTGAACAAAAAGGGGTCGATGCAACCAAGAGGTAGTTGCTCAGTCTCAAGGTCTCTGGTCTTGTGAGTGTTTTCTGTTCAAGTATTAAAGGTAAATCAATAATACTAGAACTAGAAATTGTAGGATGAAACCGTTCCCTCCGAATCTCTTTTATATTCCAAATTAAACCAGCTTGGAATAGACTGGCTTGTCTTGAAACTGATGACCCCCGTCTAACATTGGTCTTGCTAACATATTTATATCGAAGTAACGTAAAAATATCATTGCCGCGATTCAGGAAATTAAAAGTCATTATTAAGCTACTTTCTCTCTTATTATAATATTATTTATTAATTACCAATCTCATACAATATATTAAAAAAAGAGTAGTTGGAAATAAATATTTAATAAAATACGTTTTAGTATATCTACAATAATTGTTTAAAATGTTAAATTTATAAAGATATAGACAATAATAAACCAGAAAGTAACTCTTTCAGCATTAATTAAATTTTCTTTTCTTTACAGATATTAAAATAGGATACAAATTTAAAAAACCTCTTTTATTATGGCTAATGTGCAGCCCTCTAGCGAGAAATTGACAAAAATAAGGACTTAAAAGCAGGCAATGCATAGACATAGCATCAAACTGTGAGCACACATTTACAATACATTTTGTAATTGGCTTGTAATTTTGTAGGTATGTCTGCCAGACTTATTTTCAAATAATTTTGTGGTCACATTTGCCCCAACGATTACTGACAAACAGGAAGGAGAAACTACTTTTACAAGCCATGCGTTTACAAAGTTTAAATTTTTTTGCTTTTCATCCTATCTATATCTTTACGCCGAATCCCATTCAGGGGCGGGACGCATATTTGTGGTTTTTTGGTTCTATTTAAAAGAGCAGTATAGTTATCATAGAGGTTCCCTAAGAAAGGATTTTAAAATTAAGCAACGCAAAGTCAAAGGTTTTAAAATTATGTTATCTACGCAATTTCATTTCTTTTCATTTCAGAAGCTGCGAAGTGAAAATGTACGTGTTGTGGCCAATGTTGCTGGTTGCATAATGAAACAATTATTTTTTAAATTATTTATTCGCTTGAATTGTGTATTGTTTTTGGTCCCAAATAAAGCAAAATAAAATATTAAAAAAGGAGTCGAGTTGTCCTATTGGAACTGTGCTTCGTCTCGGAGGTAGGGAGAGGATGTTAAATCCCTACTTTATTTATTGGCCGCTATACAAGCTGCCCGTCTCAATGATTCGCTAACTTTGGTTCTATCAGCTTAGCGAAACTGAGTTACCTCGAGACTGCTGACCCCACTTGAATCTGTTGTATACATATTTTTGAGTACAGTGAACGGAAAAACTTTGTAAGCGCGATGCAGGTCTGACTGAGATCTAGAATGTTAACATTGATTTAGCTATACCTATAAACAAAAATATTATATTAAGTCTAAATACGGTTGCTAATGTTTTCGCGTTTTGCTTTTAAATCATCAATAATTTAATTTAAATGTATCCAATGCTACATTTTTAATTTAGCGATATTTTTATTTTACTCATGACAAGGAAATAAATACTTAATACATTATGCCAACACAATTATATTTTTCTTTAAATTTAATAATTTTTATAAGGTAAATAACGACATTAAAAAGCATTGAATTATTCTTTGATGGCGGGTAACACTCATATAATTAAAATTTAAACCACCCTCATTATATCACCTAATCCTAATACACCACGTTTCATTTGATAGTTCATTCAGTATTTTTCACTTATACAGTTGTTTCGTGTGTGGGTGTTAAAAGTTGTAATGTTCGTAACAATAAAATATGCAAAATATTTGAACAGCTGCAATCCTTGCGCACCAAAACGGGCAATGACGGTTGTTTTGTGTGTCACGGCTGCGCGTTCAGCTTCACGAATGTCAACTGGTTTTTTTTATGAGGGGAAAGGAGTAAGTTATTATTTTATGTACAATCTATTCAAAAATAGAATACTTATAATTATTACTTTGTATATAACCTTTTTTATATAACTTCTTCAAGTTCGACGAAATTCTGTTCCATTTTTAAAATCAGTTTTCTAGATAGTGATTTTTTATTACTTCTGTTCACAAATAGATATCGTTAATGTTCATAATTGATTTTATTTTATTTTTGCGATTATAGACATTTTTTATTCAAGATGAAAACAACAAATTTTCAATTCTACTATTAAGTTTTGAGTTAATAACTTAATAGTATTAATTATATCAATTTGTTCGAATAAAATACATAGACATCGGAATCAATTAAAATTGCACTTTGATTGAATTCGAAGACACCCAAATCAAATCTAGTTAAGCGGTAGCCCTGCCGGTCAGTTAGTCTATATAATATATCGTCAAATTAGTACGACTTATAAATCATTCTATTCACAAGTCTATCACTGAGCGTTGTTATTGAATTAACCTAAAAAGGCGATGTCTTCGTGATTTTATGCTCGTCACTGCAATGCATAAAGTAAACAGTTTTGGTCCTGCCTCTATCTTAGCAATGTAACTTCGATATTAGTATTATACTGGAAGCGCCGCAGTTAGACATTTTAAATACTCTCTAATTGCGTTTTCAATGCTATATACAAGAGAAGTAAACTTATTTTGTTATAGTACACAGGAGTATAATTGTTGTCTTTGATAACATCTTCTACACAACAGCGTCAAAACAAACCAAAATCACAATTTGATATTTTTTTTTTGGTTCAGTTTAGTTCAGACATGTTCTAGGATATTTAGGCACTAGATATGATGCAAGTACCTTAATCAGTTACTATAGCGCCGATACAGGAAACTCAAATAAGCCATTTAGACAATTTAAAGTTTATTTTTATTAAGCCGTCAACTGTGTACGGCGGAATTTATGAGTGGAGAGAATTCTATATTGCCGGGAAAACGAAATGGCTACTATTGTGTATTTCCACTACACCTTGCGTGAAATATGAGAGATCTCAAATTCTTTAATCTTTCTTAAATAACTTAAATGGTACTAAAAAAAGGCGTCATTACCGGTTTAAAACTATCTGATGTGAAAACGAACTGATGATATCCAAGACAAGTCCAGACATTAACAATTTCTTTCAATCAATACGTGTTATGAAACAAACAGTTTATTTAAATAAGTCTTTAATATGGGTTAAATGAGATGATAACGATCTAAAAGACATCAATACCAATTGACATTCTGCGGCTGCCAGTTGCATTGGGGCCCTACCATGATTTCTGACCAAAAATCAAGACATCTGAATAAAAAATCACTGGTTTCCAATATATTTGGATAAAAAAAAAATTAATAAACTATCCTACTTGAAGATCTATTCTATTAATATAAATTCTAATATGACTCCAAAGAAACGCATTTTTCGGTAATTTATGGAACTGACATTGCTTTTGATGCAGTTTTCATGGATATAATTTTAAGAAAATTTTAGATTGATTCGAAATTTGCTGCATTTTCGTCTAATGACAAATAGAATAAGTGCGAATTAGTACGAGTGAAAATTAAAATCGGCCAAGTGCGATTCAGACCCACGCCCGAAGGGTTCCGTATTGAAAACGAGCAAAAAAATCAAGTTTGTTGTGTGGGAGCTACGCTATATATTTATTTTATTCTATTTTTTAGTATTTGTTGTTGAAGCAGCAACAGAAATACATCATCTGTGAAAATTTTAGCTGTCTAACTTTCACGGTTCATGAGGTACAGCCTGACAGAAAGCGAAGTCTTACTAATAGGGTTCCCGTTTTACCCTTTGGTTACGTAAACCTAAAAAGAAAGAAAGAAAGAAAAATAATTTATTAAACATACACTCATGCAATTTTGCAAAAGACATTAATAAATTATTATTAACTTATAGAGTGCATCCGATGTGGTGTCTAAAAGGTGCCAACTCGACATGTGCTGCAGTTAACTGCAGCGTCGCTTTTCAGTTGGCCCCTTTAGGTGGTGTGGTGACGCCCCGCTGGGCCAAATCAAAATAAAAAGAAAATAAAAACAGTGCTAATGATAAGTACCCAATTAATAAACATACAATACCACACACATAGTATCATAATATACACTTACATATACATAAATAATATAAAAAAAAGAAATATATATAATATATGTATAATGTGAAAACTACATCATATATTTATAAGAAATAGAATAAGCTCTGCAGTTGCCATTGGATCGAGTTAAAGAGACCATGGTAAAGGATTTGAACACAAAAGTTCGTCCCACGCCTGCGCCTTTATTAAGTTTCACCGCCTAATATAGAATGTTACTTACGATGCTTATCGTATTATATGAGCCTTAGATGTTGTCGATCGAATGCTGCATTTTACATTGATATAGGATTTGTTTGTTTTATTAAATATAAATTATGGCAAAAGTAGACCTAGGTAAGTACTTCATGGTATTTTTTAAAGGAAGGGTCATCTTCCTACTAATAATTATAATATATGACAAAGTATGTGAAGATGCCTCTTAGGTACTTTTTCATGCATTAACAAAAAATTTTAACATGATTTAACATATGGGCTACTATTTATCCCACTAAACAGTTCCTTTGGGATAAATGTACTGTCAAGTTATCGTGTAAACAAACCGAGTCAAACCTATTATAATCATGGAAGAATTATTTTATTCTAAGCTAACCTTAACCCAATAGATTATATTTTTTTCGAAATTACATCGCATCGTAATTAGAAAAGTTAGTTAAAAAATACGATTTTAATTATATAGGTGCTATAAAAAGCATATTCATAAGAGGGCGTGTGTGGGACGCGTACAGCAATCATTAACTTGTAACTTTCAAATAACGTCTACAAAGGCTGTAAAAACCGTTTAAATGCGAGTTGGAATCGCGCACGCAGGGTTCCGTGCCATTCATTCATCGCATAAAAAATTTAAATAAAATCACTTTTGTTGTATCCCATGTAGTTGTTCGGAAATTTCGAGTTCAATACATTTGTGCGACTATTACTAGTAAACTTGTAAAGTCAACTTGAGTGTGATAGTTTTCCTTTTAACTTCGTACTACTGCCGTAACCCTTGAATTGAATTATTAGCAACGACCGTTTAGTTGTAGGTACCTCTTTAAAGCTTAATAAGTCACATACTGTTTACTAAATTAAAAAACGGGCTTTCCACAACTCCCAATGTTTTTGAAAGACCTATCCAACGATGCCCCACAGTATGGGGAAGAAAATAATATTATTATTATTCCCACTTTACATGTAAAGGAGTAATTTTACTTTATCACTTTGTCAGCTTAATTAATATGTATATTCATATCAGTATCTGTCTAGTGTTAATAGTTTCTGAGCTTAACCGCGGTCGGACAGACGGACGGACGGACAGATGGACGTGGCGAAACTATAAAGATTCTTAGTTTACTACCCCAAAATGAGAACACAAAATCATATTTCTAAGGGTTTTGTCACAGTAAATATAATATAAACATATAATTTTTTTCATAACGAAAACAAAAAAAAATTCATTGCCTTTTTATTATGATACTGATACGTGTCACTTTTTAGCCAAGGGCTTTACAGAGCACTGATATAGCGAAATAGTTTGCGAGTACGCAATATAGTTTTTGAGGTCCGATATGCGCCGATTTAGTGTCGATCCCTTTTGTGTTGATATATTCATAATACTGTTCTCTTTATTTTCCAGGTAACACAACAAAATGGCTACAAAATCCCACAGCTACAGTAAACACAAAGAATTCAAGGAATACTCAAGCAGCGGGAGTGCAAACGTCCCATATGCTGACGAACAATTCGGTGAGTTACCATTTATCGAAGATATCCGAACCCGAATTCGAATTCAACCTTGAATTCACTTATGCCACGAAACTTTATTACCAATTCAGGATTAAACGGATGCCGCTTTTGAAGTGAATTCGTGAGTGAATTTCACAGAATCGCAGGGCAGCTCTTGAATGGTCTATTTAGGGTTGATTATTGTCTAGCCAAATTAACCTGTAATATTTATCGTAGTGATATTATGATTGCTGTAATCTGTAATAATCTATCGGTCCGGCAAATCATTAAGCACTTAATTTTGAGAGCTAACCTATTGGACTCAGGTCCTGCCGCGCAGAGTCATTTGACTCTGGCCTGGCCTGCTTCTGCACCTTTGCATATATTTAATTTACAACCAAAGCTACTAACTGAGCTTAGTAGGCATGCAAATTACAAGAGCGATCCATATTATGGAGTTGACAGATATAATTTCCTAATTAAATAAATTAAATAAAAAAATGTACACAAATTCTTGGAAAACACATGATAATGAGGAGCTTGATATAGGCTTACCAGCAGTTCTGTATTTTATATAGACGTAATCTGTAACCAATACACAAAATACTCTTTTTTAGAATTCCGTAGTAAACAAAGAACCCTTATAGTGTTATTAATAAACAATATTAGTATTAGTCAAAATTCATATATTATTAAACAGAGACATAACAAATGTTAACTTAACACGAGGATCTATGGGAGTAATATATACTCCAGTATTATCTACAGTAATATGTATTCGGACTGATACTAAAATTGCAATTTTATCGTAAATTTACTTTTACGCTAAACCTTGTTTATTAATAGCACTGAAAGTGTTTCGCCACGTCTGACTGTCCGTCCGTCCACAGTTTAGCTCAAAAACTATTGGTACGAGAAAGTTGTTATCTGGCATGAGTACAAATAATAATATTAATTAGACCAAAACAAAATACATGATTTTCGATACATCTAAGCTTATTATGTACTGTACTTATTTAGTTAGCATCTGTTGCTGAACCGAGTTATCAACCCGTCTTTCATCATACAGCTCCTCAAAACCTTAGATTCTTAGAATTACTACGTATATTTTAAGCAGATCAATAACAATGAAATTTGTTTCTTATATTTGGCACAAACTTTACCTAACCTAGAGCGTTATGTCTCGGTGAGTAGAATGATAATGACTGAGTGCGTGTGAGATGGTGAGTAGCTTGGGTAGTGAATTGTAAAACACACACGTTAATTACGCACTCTATATATATTCCCTTTGAAGTTAGATAAACTCTATCTATAACAATAGGTGACACCGCTAGCTCAGTGTCGAAGTGGTTAGCGCGTTCGGTAGCTGAAGAAGCCACTTATAAGATAGACGAATAATAATTTTAAAACTTTACACGCACCAATCCTCACCAGTCCCGCCTGGTTGCGCCTGTTCTCGATATTAGATTCAATACTATCCACAGGTAAGACCTGTGCTGGGGCACGGGGAAAATAATAGGCTGATAAGAATTTCCTTTTTTCCAGACATGCTCAAATCTGAGTTGATCCCGAAGGGCAGTAAGCTAGAAACTCTGGGTAACGGTGTCGGCGCCCGGGAGTACCACTACGAGTACAAGGAGGAGAAACATCCCACAGGAAAATACGACCGGAAGGATTTGCATACCGTTGAGGTAAATAATAATAAAACTTTTGTTGATTGGTATTACCTGACCTGCAGAGCGACCGCCTAAAAAACTCTCTAGCCATATGATACGATATCTTATCGATATTTCGTTTCATTTTACTGCTTTAACGTGTACTTTAATAACGACGAATGACGAATTTTTATTAAAATTAAACAAAACATCGCCATTATATCGCTAAGATGTCATTTCTTATTGCTAGAGAATTATTTATTGATTTATATAGGTTGACAAAAGTTATAAATTATACAACATTTTGGGTTACCATAAAATTGCAATAATTAATTACAAGCTATTGATGTTCTGTTGAACAAACCAAAATATTAAATTACTTTATCAGATATGTAGACAAAAGGTAGACGATTATAAGACAATAAAATACAATAACATTGCTCAGATAACATCAAAATTTAACACGAACATTTTGTGAAAGATAAGTAACAAAGTTTTTAAGTTAACTCTATTTTTTACAACTTCTCTACAATATATTTCTACTTAACTATACTAAATTAACATAAAACCTTTCGTTTTTGGATTATCCAAACTGGCTGTTAGCTAGGGAATCAGGCGATCGTACCTCAAGGCGAGATCTTATCAAGAAAAATCAAACGAGCCAAAATTCGACGATGTTCCGTTGTTTGTTACAAAATTTTAGATTACTTAATTCCCATAGTAACTTTTCAACTCCATCACGAGACTCAGTATAGGTATTAATCTTGGACTTAAGTTTTCGCCGAGACAAAAAAAAATGTTTCTAAATCGTCTCTATTGTTTCAGCAATACACCATTCCTCCTAAAACAGTTCCGAAGTCATCGGAAAGTAGCTCTTATTACTACGAGAGAGAAGAACGTGAATTGCCCTCCATTACATCAGGCAAACGAACTTATAACTACGAGACCACAAATACTTCCACTCCAGGTATTATCGATAGTTCGTTATGAAAAGTAACTTTCAACAATAACTGATTTTGTACAAATAAATAACTTCCAAAATAAGGTGTAATTGAATATATAAAATAAATAAAAACTACATAAAATTATGAAAGGGCCAAAACATGAATAGAATCAAGACGACAAGACGAAGCGCAAGAGCACTACTAGCTCCTTTTTCTCGGAGTGCTTCATCGTTTTTCTTTTTATTTTAGTTTTTCGATAGAATAAATTACTGTTACTTCTAAAAGATCAACATTCTAATCCTCCGTACTCTGAGTTAAAACTATTCTATCGTGTGCAGTAGCAGTAGTGTTGTTATTTTGTGTACTATTTCTTGGTACAAAACCAATTGAAAGACAGTGATTAATCAAGTATATGGCGCTTTTTTTAATGACGCCACCGGTGACAATTTTGTTGTATCACTCTCTAAACTCAAATAAAAATGTTTGTGCAACAGAATTGCTGCCATTATCTATCTGTCTTATTAGTAACAGTAGTCTGTTTACCAGAATGATTAGTTAAAACGGGCTTGCTACCACGTACCTACTTTATATTTTACGAGTTCCCGATATTTTGTGCGCTTTTACCAGCGCCATGATCACGGAGTAACTGAAATATCGATAAAATATAAGGTACTTGGTAGCAATCCCGTTTTTGCAATCATTCGGATGAAAATGACCATGAAAGTTTAAAACAATATATAGTCTGTTCATATTATCTAATTTTGTCTTTGCTTTTTGTTATGTCCGTGATTATATAATTAATAAAACACGCGTCTTTACTCTCGAACATATATTTAGCGACAAAGAAACAAGGTAGACAAAAGGAGCAACGTTTATGCCTGAAAAATTGTTCTATCTACTTATAAAATTGCTAATGATAAGTACCCGCTGATACTTATTCATTATACATCACACTTTTATGAGAAGTCTTAATATTAATACTTTTGTTCCAGGTTATTCAAAAATAACAAGCTCGAAAGTGACCAAAGACCTGTCCCAGAATGTTGAAGAGCTGGACTCACTACTGGACGACCTGCAGAAGGACCAGGAAAGGCAGCTTTATAAGAGTAAGTGTTATTTTGTTTTAACCAGTAGCTGCTGGAGTTGATCCTATCTAATAAAATTTAAAAAATTTGAAATCCACTTCTAAGCTTAGGGAAAAAGAGTGCATAACATTGTCTTATATAGTGGCTAATCGCTCATTAGGGATCACTCAAATTCGTTCCATATACACGTTGGATCCCGATTGCAAGACGTAGTTTGGGAAATACAGATCTAGATTATTGATAAGGTACTATTACTACTAGAATTTTTATCACGTTTTTGGTAACCTCTGCTGTTAAAATACTTTAAGTTAGATTGTTTATAGTATATTCTAATATTAATGTAAACGCGATAACTTTATTTCAGGTGGTTATACATCCGACACAGCCGAAAGCACGTCATTTGATTACAAACGAGGGTAAGAGTTTCAAAATTATTAAATAAAATAGATATAAGTCAAAATTGTTAACGCTGCTGAGATCCCTGATTAATCTAAGACATCAAAACTATAACCAGACTGTAGACGATAGAAAAGTGCGTTTTCTGTATTGATCTGGCCGTGGTATGCTATACGGAATTTTTTGGGCTACTGACTGTTCTTTGTAGTACAAAAATAGTCATTATTTTGAGGAAATAATGATACTCCTCTGATGATAGTTCTATGGATGGATAGTTTACTTAAAATGCTCACATAATACTTTGGCTTGTGGTCCAATTTTTCTACTGTAAAGGAATAGTTGTTTGCTGGATAAACTTGTATTTTGTTTGTAATTTAACATTACACGAGTACTTGCACTTAAGAATAATTAACATTATATTTTAAAATAGAGCTCAAAGACAGTTGAATTTATTTAACTTAGATAGTTGATGCAAATTGCCACTTACAATAGCCAACTCCCGGGGCCGACATCAATCCATCATCAATAATATTTATTCGTATTCGTATTGTTGATCAGTACTGCAGTGAAGGCTCCATCGAGCGGGTACTCAACATTGAAGCGTGAGGAGCGCGTGGAGACTTCATCCTGGAATTCCAGCCCTCCGCCCCCCGCCACTCAGCTGCGGCAACAGTACTACAGGGAGGAGACCACAGGTGACGAATATGATTACTTAAAAGATAAACACTCAATAAGGGCGTCATTTTTGGATTTAAGCAAAGTTTTCAATTATATTTTCTGCTGTCAGAAGCTACGACATTAGAGGGAAAAGTGTATGACTGAATAAAAGGTTGTTTGGAAAACATAATGATGTCATTAAAAAGTACATTCCACTCTCAATATCTTCTAAACATAATCGGAGTTCCTCAAGGAAGTTTCTTAGGACCACTATTCTTTCTTCTCTACCACATTAACAATTTATCTGATACACTTGTGCACTTTGTTAGCACTATTAAATGGATCGCCAAGAATTATTTAGTTTTGCTAAATTATTCTACTGCAACATTGCATATTACACAGGAACGAATAAAAAGCGCGATGAACGCTTGGAGAGTTCATCGTCGTGGAGTCCTGTCCCAGCGAAGACTTCTGAACTACGCCAGGAGATGTTCAGAGAAGAAACAACAGGTGAATGCTCTATTATTATATTAATAAATAATAAAAAACCAGTGTAGAGAGAGTTAATTATTTTTTCCTGCGTGTTAAAAAAATAATTAATCTTCGTTTATCCTATTTCTGTGTAGAATCCCGCGTGGTTCCCGCAGTAGTGCCCAGTGTGGTCCCCGCGCCAGTGTGCACTCACTGCCACTCTGTTGGAACGGTAAGTTAACAAACATTACGTATATATTTTATTTGTCTCTTATTATATTGAAAATAAAGATAAACTCATTTTAAGATCAGGGGCTCCTAACTCAACATTGAAATGATATCCTAAATAGCGTTTTATTGTGAATGCATCATTCACGAAATAGTAATTTTATGAAAGGAGTGAATGAGTGAGTTGAACTTATTCATTAAAATCGAACACAAACTGAGAGAACAAGATTTAAACAATATAAATAAAAAATTATACACAGAAAACATTGATAACATGCAGTGATAGTCCCTGATTTAGCTCGGAAACCAGGTTCTATATTATTAATCTACAATATGTCATCTAACACACCTTTCACAATCAAATAACCGATGAAGGGACATTTTTTTAAATTGCATCTGAGACTAGAAGCAAATTATGTAAAACGTTGCTACTTACCTAATGTTTGCTCTACTATGAGGATAGTGATCGATATTTTTATCGTCATACCTACAATTTGTTTACTATAAATATTTGTGAGATATATAATAGGAACGATACTAACTGATTGAAAACTTGCCCTGTATATCAGTTGGGTAGATCGGGCACTCCTATGAACAAGGTGACGACGACCGTGAAGACGTACACGTACGAGGTTCCCGCGGGAAGCGATCCCGCAACATTGCCGCTGCCAACGCACGCGGACCATCAGCACTCATACGTCACCAACGAAACATTACACACGTATGTACACGGCTTTATTATATCACTGTTTAACGCCTACGAGAGTGACTTTCTCAAGATCATTTCTTAGTGAACCTCTTTCTCTGATACAACTCCCCGGTTGACTGGTAGAGGATACCTAATAATGGGTTTAAATCAATTTCATTTGTACAGATTTTAAGTATAAGCGTGCTAAATTTCTGTTTAATCCGTCCAGTCAGTCACCTTTGCCTTTTATACAGGGTCATTTAAAAATAATGTAAATAATGATACTCCCAGTGATCTCGCATGTTTAAATAGCTAAAATCCTTTTTTTTTTTTGCTTCAAATGAACAAGAAATTATTAAGATTCTTTGAAATTGAAGACAGACAACGTTACAACTATATAGAAAATCTACATGTGACAAGTCAAGTCAAAGTTAAAGTCAAAATAATCTTTATTCAAATAGACTTCTTAAAAGTAGGTATTTTTGAATCGTCCAACATTTTTTTCCCTACCGCTCGTTCAGGACGTCTTTTGGCCGATAATAAGAATGAGCAAGAAACTCACCAGCTCTAATATGAGTAATGACATTTACAAAAACCATGTCATTACCAGATCAGTACATTATAAACAGAGATAGAAAAAAAAATAGTCTTATAATGATAACATTATTAAATGATTTAATAATAATGGAAACAAGATAATGAGTTTAGAAGTAATTACGTATCCAGTTGCTGGATCATCTCAAGTCCAAGCGTTCTTATCTGTTATATAATCGGATACCTTATAGTAAGCTTTCGGCGTGATATGATACAGGAGCAACACCCTCCAGGCGTCCCCGTCCCCTGCGGGCTGCCAGTACTGCGCGCACTGCAGCGGCCGCTCGCACATAAGTGTGGCCCCCGCCAATAGCACCACGCATCTTGAGCCGCGCCCGCCGCAGGTACACTACTGGGTGCGGGGGTCTCGTCTGGCTGGCTTAACTATACCGAACGACTTACACTATCGGAGAAATTTAACAGCTCTTTCATACAAAATATGCTTGTGTTCTACAAATAAAATACAAGTTTCTATTGTATATTCGGATACAAAATAAATTTAAATTTTATGACTGTAATTTAGAAAATATTAAGCTTTGAAAACTTGAAAAGGTAGGGAAAATGTACTACAAGTATTTGCTAAAATACATATGGCATTAAATTAGTTAAAATTTCTTTAGAACATAAAAGCACAAATAGCAAAGATATTACAAAGATTGCCCTGACGAATGTACGTTTTTCGCTAACCGTAGCACCATGTGAAGTCGTTTAGTGCCTTGAATTTGTAGGGAGCGTTTTCGGCCGACTAGCAGCAGTTCCAAAGCTCCGTATCTCCGATAATATTAATCGCAGATATGCTGTTACTTCTACATTATTTCTCAGACTTTAATAGAATATTTATATAATTAATAAAAAAGTTATCCTATCGTAATACTTAAAATCGGCAAGAGTATGAAACGGCTAATTATTTTTTCGTGAATTCAGAGGTTTTCCCATAGTAAAAGTTGTTCAATATAATCAACTTATTCACCTTTTTTTCCATAATAAGATTTATCTGTAAATTACCAGCCAGCTTCAAACCATTATCCGACCAAAATAAGTCGATAAGAAAGTTAACTTATAAAGGTCTGGGTTCTATAGTATCTTCATTATTTGAGATTTTCATAATACTTTAGAATTTAACTCCCACTTTGGCATCTAAGAAATATGTGTGATATAAAAAATCCTTTTGTATAAATATTCGCAGGGTCCCACATCGTACAAATACTCCGAGACATCCTACTCGGCCCACAACACCACGCAGCGCTACCCCTCCCCCGCGCCCGCCCCCTCCCCCACACCCGCGTCCTTCCCCCGCCCCACCACCCCCTCCCCCGGCAATCAACAACCGCCCAAGAAGCTGGACGACTTACTAGCCGACTTCCCTGAAGCGGTGAGTGCGATTTACTTGCAAGTGGCAGAGTTAATGAATAATTCATTTTTGATAGTATAAATGTATAGTATTGGTTACATAGATTAATCACTATATGCTGCCAACTGTATTTCAAAAGTTACAAAATACATTGGACCGTTGTATAAATAGAAAAATACGAAAAAAATTAAATATTTTTATAACCGCGCTAGTCTCCTTCTGTTTCATTACAAAACTTTCTTTATAGGTACTCGCTATAGCTATAGTTATAGCCATTCAAAAACTTTACTAAGTAAAACAATAATCAACGACAAATAACAGATATTCATTCAATATTACTAACCATATTTTAGAGTAGGAATTAAGAATGTTTTTCTTTCCTGTTTTACGTTTAGTTTATATGAACATGAACAAATCAGTGAAGAAAACTGGAAACAAAGTACCTAATCTAGTATCAATTCCTAAACCTTTATTTGTTTGGTATCGGTAGCGGTTTCCGACACAACCGGACGGCGTGTACCATCGCAAGGTGGAAGTGTCCCACGAGAGCTCCCACGAGTCTCGCGAGAAGCGGGACACCAACAAAACTCCCACCAACAACGTGTCGGGTCCCGCTGTATACTACCCGCCCGGACACACGCCCTTCGCCAAGAAACCAGAAGCACAAGTACAAGGTTACCAAGCTAGCGTGAGTATCGTATCAGTTGGAACCAATCTAGGGTACAGGGTATATACAGGTTATCTATAAAACACCATGAATCAATTCTAATAATATTAACTTATACTCCATTCATTATAGCATTAGACAGAAGTGAAATAAGGTTCTTTTTATGGTATACTTTGTGACAAAATATCAATAATCATGTTACTTTTAAGACTGACGGCTAATTTGCTACATATTCACTTAAATATCAGCTGCTATACTTAACTGTTGTCATTTAAGCTTACTATTAAACAAATTTATGAGTACATGACTAACTTAAATGATTTAATAAGTATTACAATAAAAAGTGTCCATCGTAAAGAACCTAAAGAAGCAGGGTTAGATAGTTTCGGCACGATTCTCATGTCACTATAACTCTACCAAATTTAAAACGTTGCCTAACCCCTTCAAGCGTTTCGGCAGTACAGCTTTTTAATTTTGTCAGACTATAATGTATTCATAATTGTTAAAATCGTAATCTAGATTATCATCCATTGTGAATGCTACTGTCTTTCTTGTTGTTTAGCCGTTTTCCGTGATGTTATTGTTTTATTTTTGGGTTTAAGTTTTGGTAAATATGGACGATTCCGGTACAGGCCCGAGTGGCCTACAAAAATTACGCTCTAAGCTCCCATACCTACCCTCAAACTTTGACATTTCAGGGAGTTTTTCCAATGTCTTTATCAATAGTCTAACTTTTACACTTATAATTAGAATTTATCAAAACACACAGATAGTTTCAGTTTTAATTCCATGTTGGCTTGGGACTAAAAGATGAATTTATAAAATGCTGGCCTCATCTCAACCCCGAGGTATCATAAAAAATGGAAAATTGGCCAGCTCTTTCAGACTACTTAACGTTCAAAGTTTCAACAAAACTAATATAGATTTTTTAAATTTATCTTGAAAATTAAATGTTCTGCACTGCTGCTTCTATGACCCTCTTTTTTCTAATGTTATAGTGAATGGAGTATAAAATAGGGTTACCTATTATATACTAAATTAAAGACATTATTTTTTTTAATTTCTCTTGCATAAGTAATTTTTATTAATTAAGTACACATTACGTATATTTTTCAAAATTTAAAATCATTATTGCGTGTCCCGTAACTTCAAACAAAAATATAAAACGTGTGACGTTATACTACCTCCATACCAATACTTACGGCCCCCCAGGTGTCCTCAGTTAATAGATTGAGAAACACTGACTTTATTTATAATATAACATTTTCCTGTCTCAATAGATGACACTAATCTTGTACGTTTGCATTGTATTCTTAATACAATAATTATAAGGTGTTAAATATAACATTTTAGATGTACCTCTCGGCCTGATTTCGCTTCGTAATTTATCCTTCGTAGGTACGTAGGTGACTATAAAATTAAGGTACTAATAAACTCTGTTTGTCAGCAGGCGATGCAGGGTGGAGGAGCTTATGCTTCAGGTAGAGGAATGTACGAATACGAGTCAGGCGCCCGCAGTAAGGAGAAACATTCAGAACGTAAGACTGCGGTACCCGTATGTCTACCGCTCTGTTGCGCTATGCCCTGCGTTATATTGTAATTAGTGTACAATAGACAACACGTCGGGTTACTCGGTATTACTCCACATCATTGAAATTTTTATTGCAATGATATTAAAATTCAAAATCAATTGCAATAAATTGACATTTGTGATATGTATACAGTAGACAACATGTCAGGTTATACGAAATCCTTGCGAAATTGGTTTAAAATCTGATTATGTCAAAGTCGAGATTGTACGTATTTTACCTTTTGTAGTAACGTGACGTGTTGCTTTGAAAACTGTAACGAAAATTAGCTTTGATTTTATAAACAGTTTCAGTTAATATTACATTTTACAATATTTAATGTGCTAAAGTGTATACTAAAAACGATATTTTAATATTAACAGTTAATGGTCTATTACTGTTCTATATTGGCTGCCGTTAATTTGATGTGGAAGTGTTTTAATAAATTTTTGTTATAAATAAAAAAATATATTGTAAATGTTTATGGAGAAAATTTCTTATAATTTTTAATTTTCCTGTTCAAAAAATAATGATTTAAGATCTGACTAAACTATGTATTTCGATAAATCAAGCATAATTTCGAGATTTTGTATTAATTTACAAAATGGTTATTTTTAAAATGTGTCTAATAATTTATTTTACTTGAATGGTATGCTAATAAATTCTTGTTCGATATTTTCTTTATAATAAGCAATTTATTTAATACTCTGAAATGAGTCTCATTACTGGTTCACGAAAAAAGTAAATGTGGTCTGTTAAGTTATAAAATTGCAATATTATGTTAACAACGAAAATACTTTGTAAATTAACATTTGAATCTCAAATTATAAATATTATAAGAAATTTCAAGATTACTGTTCGAAAATAAGTTTGGACAAAATCATAGAATGAAATTTAATAAATTAACGCCACGTATATTAAATATTTTTAAAACATGTTTCAATAAAATATGTAATTAAAAATCTATGAATTAGGTCCCATCTGTTTCTAAACAGCAAAATTATAATTTTTAGAATAGGTGTTTACATCTATAATTTCTATTTTTATGAATATCAAAGATATTCCAATAAATCAATGTAAGCTAACAAAGTGCCATTATTGATATTTTATTATGTAAGTGAGGAAAGATTGCCTATGTATGATAGGAATTTTATTATTAATAAAACATTTTAACTAAGATCGACTTTCAACTATATACTACTGTTTCATACACATCAGTGCAGTAAATCAAAGTAATACTTATCTCATGGAAGCCTACGCAAAAGCGCGGCAAATGTCGACGAACGGAATTACACAATTCCCGTCGCTCTCCGTCTCTTACTCCCCGATCTGTTGGCCTTATCTTCTCCCTTTATACTATACATATGTGATGATACTGAATTTACTATGACATACGAAATGTCCATTAAAAATACTAAGAATTAACTTGATTTTCAAATGTGTAAATGTTCTTGCAAGACTCTGGGTGACTTTGGACAGTTGTCAGTCGTCTTCTACAAGACTATGTGGAAATTATTTGCCTATGGATACTCCGTATTGGGAATTTCTTGGGGAATTATCTTAACCGGTACTGGGTGTATAAATCAAAGATTCAGTCGTAATAAAAACACATATATTTTGCTTTTTACCAAAAATTTTGGATCAAGTCCAAGGCAGTCTGCGGGTTACATAACCTTCGTAGTACTCGACTATAAGCTCGCGCCCGGTTTCACCCGCGCTATATCACTAAGGCCTTTTGGTACCGCCCTACAATAACGCAGTGGATCTGTCTGTATAACAACCGAATACAACGTAGAAACTATCAAATCGCACTTTTAAAATAGAACCATCACTAAACAATCATCAGAATCGAGTTACGAATGCCGTCTGTCTAAATTATAAGTGAACTTAACATAAATGAAACAACTTATAAACAGTTTCATCGTGTTTGTATTTTGTTTTATTGACGTTTCACAATTTTCACAAAATTCACAAGTATTGTTTTGATGATAGCTATACTCTTAATTAAAACTTTAGTCCTTAGTCTTACGTGAACACAGAACCTGTAAAGGGTCCGAAACGTCAATAAAATAAACTACAAACACGACGAAACCGTTTCAAAGTTATGAATAAATATAAAACACGAAAATGAACTTGAAATTTTCCGGAAATGTAGTATGTTAAGTTCAATTTACACTCATATATGTAGTGGCGAGTTAAGTCCTTAGACAAGTCAACTCGTCACTCTACTTATTGAATTTATAAAATCAGTCTTCACGTCTTCTAGCATTTAATTAAACATTTACCAAACAAAGTTACTATTGGTTTATTAAATACAATATTTGTCTAGATTAAAAGTGCGAAATTATTTTAGTGCACTTTAAAAATATCCACCTCCTTGTTAAACTTCTTTGGTCCAAGTGCATGAAACTCTACTATACACAAACAAACAGTTGGCAAACAGTTTAACATAAGAAACACGACCATGTCTTTGACATCAGAGAACACCATATTTGTACATAATTTACACTTACAAGCGAATATCCTTATTTACAACAAAACATGATGTAACGAAATGAACTTTCACTTTAGTAACTTATTTTCTGTTTAGTACAATCACCAACAAATCGATATTGCAAAAAAAAAGAATAAAAAATCAAACTCAATATGAAAACAATTTAACATAATTTTTGCAACTGGAAATCCACTATAGCATTTCTGTTAAAGTAAACGATAGGGTTATACTGAAATATCGGGCATAGATCGGATACAAAGTTAATATGTATGTAATCCATAGTTAATAAATAGTACACATACGGCCGGTTTATGAATTGATAAAAGTACAAAATCTCAACTGATTATTCTCAATAATGGAAATTTTCTACTTTTTATAAGGCAAAAAGTCCTAGTTTTATCAAATTTCTATCAACTTATCATTAAATAATCACAAATCGGTAATGAAAACATGTTTGAATGACATTTAAAATGGCTTAAGCACGGTTTGAGACGTGCTCTACTTCAAATTCTCAATTCAGAAACCGGGTGATAGGTTTTGTTCAATTGCTGAGCTCATTCATATTTGGTTTAAAAAAAATCCATCGCCAAAAAAGTTAAAGAACCTAATATCATAAAAAGTTGTGCATCTTAAAAAACCAGCCAGGTGTGAGTCAGATTCGCGCACGAACTGATCTATTCAAAATTATTTGCTTTATTCTAGTTTTTTTTGTCTTTGTTCTTATAGCGGCAAAAGAAATACAACCTGATGACAGACGGACAAACAGGAAAGTCTTTGGGATAGGGTCCCGCTTTTACCCTTTGTACAGTTCAGTTTTACTATATATTGATGTGCCTATAACACAACATGGTTTACAACAAATCTTTATAGTAAAAAGCAGTACTTATAACAATAACATAATTAAGACGTCAACGATATTAAAATGAAACAGTAATGTTGGCGACTGTACTAGACACTACAAAAATAACTTTTAAACTACATACATATTTTACAGAAAACAACTCAAAGTTATTATCACCCCATTTTACTGTACAATTTTTTACAGAATTTCTTTGGATATGTTATTAATTACAATTATATTTGTATCCGAATTGATATTATTATATGATATTTTCTAGCCTATTTGGTTCCTATTTATCAATTATAATGGTATCTGTTACGATAAGATCCCACTTCACAAAAATAACCTAACGCTAGTCTGTATTACTAAAAGGGTTGAGCTACATCCAGGAATATCGCGTTTTTCGGTTACGCTATCCTTTTCCATCGCTCAAAACCGCCATTTGCTAGAGCGAGAAAGATAGCGCAAGTGGTGGAATCCGCGAGGCGATAGGCAAATTAATTCAACCCATTAGGTGCGGATGAAAAGGTAGAAAATTGATATGGATTTTTCAAATTACTATAAAATACTCAAATCTAGATTTTGTAAAGTAATAATTTGCATAACCATTTTCTCATAATTACCAGTATTGTTTCTGTATGTAAATAGGTACATTTAAACATTATTTAGCAGTACCACAGCGTGTAAACTTAACAGTTGGTCAAGGTCTTTGATGTTGCATTAAATGCCGCTTTTGTCTAGACATTCGTCATCGTCGAAGGGTTATCAATTTTTTTTTTATTTAGTAAATTTACTTAATGGCAGATCCCTAGCGAATGTACGGCAACTTGGGCTCGCTGCCACGCCCCCATTTAACTCCGCTTAACGCACACGATTGCTCTGTCTAGACGTAGCCTTGACTAACTGTAAGACCTACATAGACAGTGCTATTATTACCTAATGAAGTTTGGGGTTCATATAAACATTTCTATTGTAACGACATTATTAACAGTACATCAACTGCTTGATTCAATATTTTTTAAGTCATCAAGTGTCGTATAGACAGATCCACTGGTTCCGGCTTTGGTCGGAGGCACGAGTTCCATCAACAAACAGTCGTCCAGTCAACAAAAAAAAATTAACATAACATTTGGAAAAACAGACTCCCCCTCATTCAACAGTGCTCACTGCTATGCGTACATGACTGCTACCATTTGAGCATTACACTAATACTAAAATAACTCTTAATACAATAAAATGTATGACTTATATTTTAATACAAAAGGAAAATTACTTGACTTTCATTGTAGGTAATAACTAGAAATCGGATATTCGGATGCATCTTTACCTAAATTACCCATCTAGTGGCGTTGTTTTGTAGCTACTTGTGCGAAGCCATCTCACTCAGACGCTTACAAAACACTATAATCGGTAAGGTACAATAGATCCAATTTGACGTTTGTTACAACGTAATAAGATTGATTTTCTTTTGTCGATAATAAGAGTATGGAAAAAACAGGCCCCAAAATGATCTTATTACATCTTGTAGAAAAAATATTCCAGAGCACATTATTTTATTCCACAATTGATAACATAGACTGGTGAATTTTTAAAGTATTTTTCACAAAACATTTTTATCAATACAACATTGGGAATTCAACATTGATCAAATAGAACAATTTATAATTTAATAATTATTTTAATATTTATTTTTATAGTATTGAAGAAACTGTAGGTATGTTAACAAAACAGGTCATCGACTTACATACATTTATGTAAACTTAAGTAGTAGCATGTTTATAGACATTTTTTTTATTTCTAGCTCCGATGTTAGCAGCTTAAGAGACAAATGAACGTGATTTTGATTTACCGCAAGAGAAGAACAAAATATTTTGTGCACTGGTTAATTTTTTCCTATATACAATGAAAGGAGTAGATCGGCGCAATTCTTATTAGTTAAAAGCTTGCCAAAATCTTAACTTTAGACAAATATGCATCCAAATATAATCATAATAATTAGAACTGGTATCGCGTTGTTTACGAATAGTTCTCTTAAAACAAATCTTGCATTAATATACAAAATGGAGTTAAAAATACTTAATATCACTAAAGTTCAATTTGGCACAAGAGTGGGGTACGTCGAATGGTAAAACTTATAGACAGCCCACAAACACACACATATCTACACAGAGAGGAAGAACTAAATCTTATTCTTTATCAGAATGTGGTACCCCAAGTTATTATCTTGTATTTCTGCTCAGCATGATGTGTAATATTTATCATCACACTATTTTTATAATATCAAAAATATGATAATCATATTATAATCCCCGCAAATTGCTAATGCGTCTGGCCGCCATTTTGCTATATATTTGTTATTTTTTGTTGTTTTCGATTCTTATAGTAAATTTTTACTTGTTCTGATTGACTATAATGGCAACTGCTTTTTTTGGTTTCCACACAATTCTATCACCACCATCACCATCACCAGCCCTTTTACGTCCCCACTGCAGGGGCTCAGGCCTTCCTTATGAATGGTTAAGGAGGATGGGCCATGACCCTCCACGCTGGCCCAATGCGGATTGGAGGGTATTAACGACTACAAATGCAGCCGGGACCAACGGCTTAACGTGCCTTCCGAAGCACGGAGTAGCTCGAGATAATAATTTTTAGGTCACCCATCCCGTGACCGACCGATTTAAATTAGTTTTACACAATACGTAAAACTAATTTAAATAAAAAATTTACTACTTATAAGAATAACCGCGACACCATAAGACCTATTAACGTAAGAATTTACTTTTTGAATAATTCTTTTGTAAAAAAAATAAATAAAAAAGAAATAATAAATAACATTATTATAGCCCTATTTGGTGCACATAAAATTCATTAATAATTAATATTTCACTAATTAAGAAATGATTTATCTATCGCACTGTGAGCTATCTGTACTTTATAGTTTTTAATTGCGTCAAGTAGATGTTAAGAAGATAAGGTTCCAGCACATCAGCAATTTGTGGAATTTATATTAATATTATCATTAAACTTTCACAAAAGATAATACAGAACTGGTTCTGAAATTGACTTTAAACTTTGTTAAATCGAAATACCTATGTTAAAGTGAGATCAAAATTGTTTGCGGAAATGACATTTTCATACAATGTAGTGGAATCGACATGTCTGGTCACTCACGACATGCTATATTAATTATGTTTTAATGCATTAACAAGTCACCTCTGAATCAAAAAATTAGAATAAACAGACCATTAAAAAATCCCAGTTTTTTCAAATGAATGTACTTTTTACACTATTACTATTATTATTTGAGATATGGTCCCACAAAAATTTAAAGAACTGGCTAAGGTCACTTGTAGCATGACAGGACCCACAGGACGTCTAACCACAAGAAAACCGATAAGGAGACCATTGTAGTACACAATGGCTTAAATATACTGTTTGAGACCCGAGGCAAACTCATCGGATTTTTTTTTTTTCTAATTGCGTTATAATAAATGTCAGGAGTAAGGAGTTTCCTCTGACCGGGGCCCCTTCCAGCGGGGGGCCCCGTGGTATTTTGACGGCTTGCCACCCTGTAGTACGCCACTGGTCGTATAGTGTTAGGAAAAATTATAGACCTCGCAAATTGCTAATGCGCCTGGCCACTATTTTTGTGACGTAATCCATTGACAATTGTGTTCAACACTCAGTACCGCTAGCAAACACACATGACTGGTTATGTTTTTTAATGCTATAGTTAAGTTTTGTTGTAACTTGTTATAGTTTACAAAAATTGCAACCACTTTTTGTCATCAAAACTAACTAAACCGGATTTCATTAAAAAATAAATATATCTTTTTGAAATGTTTAAAACAATCCTTTGGTTTTCGTGTTATTGTCAAGAGTTTTTTTTTACATATATTGCCATTTATATAACTTAATTTTACGTAAATATATTTTGCAAAAAATCAACAAAGGTTTTTTAAAATATTACAACCCTATTTTGGTGATAATTTATTAATATTGCACTAGTTCATTAATAATTTTGTGCGATCTGTACTTTATATATTCGAATTACGTCACGTGAGTGTTAAGTAGACAAGGTTCCAGTGCATTAGCACTTTGCGTGACTTACATATGTGACTTAACATTTTTGTGTTTATCGCAATATGAAGAAGCGTTGGGCGTTCAAAATTATCTCCATAATATAATAATTTTAAATAAATAAACATAATTTAAATACAATAATAAATCCCCCAATATTCATAGGATGGTCCATAAGAGAGATTCAATTTTTTTTTTTTTAAATAATCTTTACAAATCTTATACTTCTAACCTAGTGCCAAAAACACTTAGTAATCATCGATATCTAGAAACGGTACCCTTATCTAAAAGATTATGTAGGAAAACGTATGAAAACTTCAGGATCTATAACAAAACAGTCACATGTAACATAGCAGTCAGCAGAGACACTTTGTAACATCAACATATGACGACACTCATTTAACAAAATGTGATGCTAGGGACACTGATATGAGTATTAACCGATTCCAACGCACCGGGAATGAGAGCGGGGAGACCTCGGACGCGAACTGGGTAAATATGAACAGTCAAATATAGTATAGTGAAATATAATCTTCATAGGAAATATTTATATATAAAAACGATTTTTATCAAGCGGATATCGTACCGTCAAAATGGAACACTATTATCCTCATCGACCTACATCACAGATTGCAAATTGTGCCTGCCATACGATCTTCTACAATGAAAAATATCCTTTTTCAAAATACTCCTCTCGATACGATCGCTCGCATACAACGGTCACCGTTCATCATCACAACGAGCCGTTCATCACGTTAATCTACAACTCTGATATTCGACCGAGCGATATATATATATAATATATATACGTATAATATACAATTGGAACTCCTATTATTATTAATTACCTAATTTATTTTCTTTATTAATTTTCATAAATCACAATCGGTAACAAGATAACACGAAACAGTCTAGAGATTTCTCGCGCCGGCTTCGTCCACGGTTATCACAACACGCGCGCCGGACTCGCACACGGTCCGTCCACTAATAAATACACGACTGACGCGGGTCCGCGGCACACTGACGTAAGGGCACTTGGGGCGGGGGCGGGGGCGGGGGCGGGGGCGGGGCGCACGCGGGGGTCAGTCGATGACCACGTACGGCAGCGCGGTGACGTCGCCGAGGCGCGCGCACTCGTGCCACTCCGCGAACCGCGCGGGCCGCGGCGGCCGCCCCAGCGGGTCGCGCGCCGTGCCCGCCGCGCCCGCCGCCAGGCACTCCTCCAGCGCCAGTTCCGTTTCCTCCTCGCTCCGGTCCGCGCTCAGACTGAACTCGGGCGCGGCCGCCAGAGCCTCGTAGTCCCACGGCACGGCGGCGCGGGCCCGCGCGCACTGCTCCACCAACGCCCGCCCGTCCGCGGCCGGTTTCGTCCGCTCGACGGTCCTGTGTTCCGTTATTTCACTCGCGAACTTCGCCTCCACCTCGAGCGGGGCGATCGCCTCCGACTTCACCTTCGGCTCCGTCGGCCGACCGAACTGTCTCTCGTCCTCGTCCGTGAGGATGGGCGGTTTGAGCCGCTCGCTCGGCTCGAACGAGGGCAGGCCGACCATCTCCGGTTCTATTTTGATGACGGGCTTCGGTTCGGGTTCGAACTCTATGTCGGGCGCCGGCGGCGGCTCGGGCTCCGCTTTCGCCTCGGCCGGCTCGTCGACGGGGTAGGGGCGGGGCTCCGGGGGCGGAGCCGGCGGCGGCGGCGAGGGGGGCGCGGGGGCGAACTCGGTCCACGGCAGGTGGGGGCACAGGGCCACTCGGGACATGTTCTTGGCGCAGTAGTCGTCCGCGTAGTCCGAGTACTTGTATAGCGGCACCACGCTCGCGAACAGACCGGGCCAATCCGGGTGCTCGGGCTTGCGGACCGCGAACCTGCGATATACGGAACGTTTAATTAAAAGGTCGTTCACAATCACCCCCGTAAGAGTCGAGAATATATGCAGTCGATCAATGAATGAGCGGTGGCAGACTAAATAAAAGCAGCGAGAATAAATCGCGCTCCTTGAATACAGAGTTATTAGTCAAACACCATAATCATAAACGACAACATTTAAGAGTTCACTCGTTATTTTTACGCATGATTAAAAAAATTACAAGTTTTAATCGTACTGTCGAGACTTTCATAGCTCTTAAGCTTTATTCATAAACGAGTAGACGACGCTTTTGCGCTGTGTGAAGTCCCTAACAATGAAGTGAAAAATAAAATTTTATTTTTGCTAATAACTAAGTATCAAAAGTCTCTTTGTCTTGATTGGGGTCAAGAGTGAGCCCATTGTTAATAAATAAATAAAAATTAGCAATAAATAACAATATGTTATTTGTTTTAAAACTAACCCTGTATATTTCATACATAAATTAACGTCAATAAATCCTGTATATTCTTTAAAAATATACTACCTTTCAATATCTTTATTTTTCCCTTGTGGGGTAGGCAGGGAGGACAGAGTGCCACAATTCACTACATCTTTCGCCTCTTTGACTTTTCTTGCTATTTTATTAAATTTTAATTCTAATGACATTACACTACGAAACTACTGATAATATAAAAATATACCTGTGAGGTATTGCTGGTGCTCTGGTACCGTTGACTCCTGGTATTAGGGTGTTGTGTAACGCGTGCACGTGACTCGGCCTCAGAGGTCGACGAAACGCGGCCGGACAGCTCGGCGATCCTTACCAAAGGCAAACGGAAAACTCACGTCATTTACCGGTAAGTAAGGTTTTATGTGTTTATGACGCTAAATTAATAATGAATTTGAAGGGGAAAAAATGAGTTTCATTACACAAAATAATGAAACAGAATGGATGTATACAGCACGTTCAAGTTACAAGACACTGACAAATGTCTTCACTCGACGTTAAGGGTAGAGTTCAAAATTACATTGGGGTTACAATAGAATTAACTTTTTTATATTTTTTTCAATATACATATTTTAAAAGTAAAGCGCAACGATTTAAGTTGGGGCATTTTCTCAAGTAATTACTTTGTTTGACTGTAGATACGAGTGTTACTCTTTTATATCGAAGAGGGAGAGAGACTTTTGTCAAGTCTCCTTCCTGGCTCGATTCTTACATAATAATTATATTTAAAAAAAAATCTTACACATCCAAGAAGGGGGTAAAGCTATCAAAAATTGTCTTACACTAAAAACAATATAAAATGAGCTAGCAACAGACAGTAATAAACAACGAATATCCCAGTATAGCATACCTCGGGCGGGGGAGAGTGCCCCGTCCGCTGGCTCGGTGCACGTGCACTCGTAGTGCGGGGTCTCGTCCTCCAGCGGCTGCGGCGGGGACGAGGGCGCGGCCTCCGCCCCCGGCGAGGGGACGCGCGGCTCACTGCCGCCGTTGCGTAGGGGCGATTCCACCTTCACCGGACATTCTGAACACGACAAATGGAAATCAGCTTTATAGATTTTAAAAAGACAACTGGTTTTGCCATAATTTTTAATGGATTTTATTTTGATAATTTCTATACCTTGTTTTATTAAGTCTACGAGCACCTACTGTAACATCCTTAAAAAAATTGAGGAAATTTTAGGCAAACTGACTTAATCCTTGTAATGTTTGTATTGACAGTAGTTTTGGTTCTTTTGGTATGATATATTCTTTTGGTTATCAAACATGCAAAGCAAAAATTAAATCTTTAATTGCGAGCTAATCGCCATTGTAGCCTAGTCCTAAAAATAGCAGATTTATTTTTTCAAATAAATGTGTATAGTAAAGAATCATCAATACTAACGGTATGAGTAGCTCAATGGCGTAGTGGATAAGCGCCGCGGCCCGTGATCGTAGGCGTTAAGCAACTTTCGCAAGGGTCGGTCACGGGATGGGTGACCAAAAAAAAATTATCTCGAGCTACACCGTGCTTCGGAAGGCACGTTAAGCCGTGGTTAATACCCTCCAATCCGTATTGGGCCAGCGTGGAAGGTCATGGTCCATCCTCCTTAACCATCCATAAGGAAGGCCTGAGACCCTGCAGTGGGGACGTAAAAGGGCTGGTGATGATGATGATGAATACTAACGGTCAGGTTCTATGAACATGACGTCAGGCGAGGCGGGGGGCGAAGGAGACGCGGCCGCGCCCCTCCCGCGCGACTGGATCTCCTCTAGAAGCTCCTTCGTAGTCTTCACCTGGTAACATAATAATAAATCATCAGTATAACATTACTTTAACTGAGACAATAGAATCTACTATAGATAAAATCATACATTTATGTATTATAATATTAACATCAATTCTCTTCTTTATAGGAAGATCGCGAAAAAATTACTTCATCAATTAATTGTATGTATACATTTGGGTTACTGTGAATTTTTTTATAGTTTATTTGCTCCGGGTGATGAAATACAATAATATTTATCAACAATTTAACACTTCATTTTTTTTAATTTTATTTATTTATTTTTTACGCTTTGAGAAAAGTACAGTACATAACCTTACCAATAGTTTGTTATAACAAAAATACAACAATGGCCAATAAAGTTTCTACAATTACTCTAAGAATTAATATTTAAAAATATAAAAGAAGACAATAAAAGCCCACAATAGTGACAACTGAAATACGTGCCGCATGTTGTCATCAGTAGTGTGTATTAGTACAGATTATAGCCAATATAATATGTACAAAGTTTACCTTCTTGGCGCCGGCGGGCGGCATCCGGTTGACGAGTGCAGAGTATGCGTGCAGGTCGCGCTTGTACCCGTTCCGCGGCCGCTCCGCCCCGTTGCGCGCCGCCCACACGCCCTCCGCCCCCGCCCCCGCGCCCGCCTCCGCCCCCGCCTCCGTGCCCGCGCGACTGTGACCCCTGCGACAAAATATACAGGGTTACTTATATTATACATATATATTATCTAACAACATAACGACATTTTCACCTTCATTATCAGCACCTTAACATCCCCACTGTTTGGTCTTCCCTATGGATGGAAACGGAGAGAGAATGGGCTATGATTTACCACACGAGTCCAATGTGAATTAGTTAACAGGTTAACGCGCCTTCCGAAGCACGGAGGAGTTCGACATAATAATCTTTTATCACCAGAACTTGCGAAAGTTGCTTGAGAACCATAGTAACGTTTTATTTACGAGTTTTAACATAACTCAATACTTTTATTAAATAAAGTTTTTATTTTTAGTGTTTAATATGTTTGATTTAAAATGTTTTAAGTATTTAAATGAGATATCAGATTTTTAAGTACTTACTTAACAATTTATTTACTGAATTATTAAAAGTTTTAACGCAAACATTGTTATTTATGATATTAACTATGTAGTCCTGCGAGGTTTGTTCGTGTTTTACAAATAACCCTATATCTATAGTGACAGTATAACCGGTTTCATATATAAAACACTTTTCGTTCTATTTGAAATCAAACTTTGAAACCGTCGCGCAAACAACGAAGTTCGTTAAAGTAACTAATTGCGCCAATTATTGTTTCTTTTATAATGGCCATAATTGACTGTGAGTTAACCGTTAGCACTTCAGTGGTTCATGGGGAATGTTGAAATTTTCGTTGTATTAACATGAACACCCTTTTATTGCAGTAACACAATGATTCATAACTAATGTAACACTGTCTATGAAAACTTTATATACATAACTAGCTTTTACACGCAGCTTTTTTCATCTTTGTGATCAAATACAAATATGCAACATAATGGATGAAATCATGTAAATATGAAGGACCACCCCAGAATTGGAAATTATCTAATTTAACTAACTATCAAATTAACGTATCCTACGAAGCATGGAGGAACTCGATATAATACATTTTCGGTCACCTATCCTTAAATTGGCCTTTCAAAAATAGCATTAAGGACCGCACGTGCTAACTACTTAGCTGTCGCTCAAATATTTTGTTTATAAATATAATGAGAGTGAGACAAATCTGGCTTACCTTTTTTTCTTGGGTTTTTTGTCTCTTTTCGCCTTCTTCTCATCGTGTACAGGCACAGGTGAGATAGCCCGTTTTACAGCTGTAAAAAAAACAACATTTTTATAAAGTAAGGTTAGCGAAACTATACAAAGAGTATAAACGAACTCTCAGGGATATAAAACAATTGAGAAAAAAATTATAAATGCTATTAAAATTAACTCATAAAGGCCCACAACTGTATCTTTGTTTGGTTCCTTTAAAGGCCCCTTGATTCGAAAACTGAACAAAAACATGTAATTTTTGTTCAAGTTCATAAACTTCTACATTTTACTAGGGAAATGTATCTTATCCTATTGTACAATTTAAATAATTATAGTTAGATATAATTTAAATATTTACTTGACAATTTTATATTATATAAAGGCTACATACAATTGCCTTTAGATATTCTTTAACGGTATAATATCCTTTATTTTGTAAACAATTTTTAAAACTACTTTTAAAATGATTTATTGGCAAATCTAATACGTCACTGGGGATCTTATTAAAGTACTGTATACCTTGACCCAGGAGTGAACCTAATACCTTCTGTAACTGTAAGAAGGCATTGCTAACCTGTTTTTATGTAAAGATTGTGTGCACTATGCTTGGTACACATATTAATATTGTTCTGGACAAAAAGTATTATATATAATATGAAATGCAACATTCAATATTCTGATTCCTATAAATTTTTCTCGGAGAGATGTTCATGAGCCTAATTGGTAGATTGTCTTTTTTGTAAAACAAATATACAATCATAGGACATTATACTGTGAAAATAACTATAGTACACTCTCCGGGCAGTTTCTATATTGGTTATTTAAAAAAATACTCAGCACATTATCTTAGTTCAAAAAGTTTTTCTCCTTTCGATATTAAGTCTTAATTC
This sequence comes from Diatraea saccharalis, assembly GCA_918026875.4. Classification (NCBI taxonomy): domain Eukaryota; kingdom Metazoa; phylum Arthropoda; class Insecta; order Lepidoptera; family Crambidae; genus Diatraea; species Diatraea saccharalis. Next base: position 24,574,538 of record OU893339.1, on the reverse strand, counting down.
TTTTAGCTAAATTTAAAATTGATAGCAGGAATTTCACATATTTAGTAAACTGATAAATGCTGCTGGGTATACTATCCGAATGGAATAAATAGAAAATGGGCATTTCTATATTGTTTCATTCGGGAATTGAATTGTAAACCTAAGACAATAACGACGGACAGAAGCTAGTTTAGGAACAAAGGTTTGTGACTAAATATTGTCCAAATACTGAGTATTTTCAGTTGAATAAATTATTATTTTTATACCAAGTATTTTGTTATAACCTACACTTGCCAGCAATAAAACGGAGTGGATCCATTTCAGTGTATTTAACAGTCGTGTAATGAATACTACTTTACTAAATACTATAATGAACATGAAATCTACTATATGGCGACTACTTACAATAAATAGCTTTGGAAATCAAATATATTTAGAAACCTATTTATTAAAAAATATATAATTAATATTTTTAAGTTTCATATTTAATATTAATCATTGTCAAAAAACCTTTTTTGTCGTAGTAACTTGAAATTAAAATAAAAACAACAGTTAATAATATTGTTGTTACAATATTTATAAATAACAGAAATAAAGATGGTTCCATTATATTACTCTCAAGTGTAGTGTCATATCGCTAACTCCATATGCTGGAATATAGTAGCGTCAGCAAATGTTATTGCTTCCATAGACATGACACACTATTACTGAGAACTTGAAATAACAGAGGTATTGTATAACTTGTGTTATCTAGAAAGGAAAGAGTATATTGTAGTGTTACATATTTAGAACAAAATTGGAACGGAACTGTTTGTAGTCTAAAGTATAGTGACACTTAAAAGAAAATGGTTTTTTAAATTTAATAAATATTAATTAAACCATATTTTCAAAAGTAAGATAGCGATACCTTGATGTCAGTGTGACGTAAACCTTAACTTCAGTTACTTTTATGGTTCAATCCAGCCATAATTATATTACATCTATTTTCAATAATAAAATATCAATAAGTACTCACGCGGTGTAAGTGGTTTGTGTGGTGTGAGGGGGGCGAGCGGCACAGGCGGGGGCGGACGCGGGGGCGCGGGCTCGTCGTCCACCAGGATCACGTCCTGCGAATCCGACTCGTATCCACCCCACGCTGCAGAACAAATTACACTTTAATACCACTCATATTTAAGGTTGTATTTATCACAGGACCAAAAGACCATGACCTGGGGTTCCGCTACCAAATTTATATTTCATTATAATGTTGTGTATTGTGTGTAATTTTAGTGTTTTCTTTAACTATCGTTATTCACGGTTCACATAAATTCTATATATCTAATCTAATTTTACTGGTGATAGTGATCAATTTTAGTTTCATGATTTTTTGAACATACTACTAAGTATTCAGCGTTTGAATATCTTTTTTATTTAAACAACTATTATTAATTGAGAAATAATATAAAGAGATACGATAAAGTTATTACAATAAGATTTTAGCATTTGCTAGCTACTGAACACTAAATTTCGTTACATTTCTGCTAAATCAATAGTTACAATACATTGTTTCATAAGTATCAGTAATGAAAGACTGTCATGCAACATAATGTTATATGGTGTAGGTACTAAGTTTCTAGGAATCGCCACAAATAAACAGGTCTTTGACAATTCATTAAGTAACGATGCCATATTATGTAAAGTTTCTAACTTTGTATTTTTTATAAATGCAGCAGGCGATTCTGTAAAAAATTCGAACCCGAATTCGTATTCACTCGTGTATCAGAATTCACATCGTTTATTGAAGAAATTCTATTGATTTCATATTTTTTAATAAATACACAAAACTAAATTGATTATACGTGTCTCAGATAATCTATTCTTATAAGATTTCAAAACTCACTTCACTTATACCACGAAACGTTATTCCGAATTCAAGATTGAACGGATGCCGCTTTTTTTTAAGTGAATCCGAACACCTGAGTGAATTCGAATTCGTGTTTGGATTTTTACAGCAACGCAGGGCTCAACCGATAATGAACATTATTTCACCTACCGGAAGCTACATCATACGCGGGTAGTATAGGCTATAAATGCCAGCCTAATAAACGCGCCGAAGACAAATCGTATGAGTCTTATTTCTAACACAATATACTTTCAATCACTATGATTGGTTGACATTTCTGTTGAAATTTAGCCTTCTGTGGAAGTACATAAGTTATATTGTCACTCTGACATTGGGAATCAATAATTTTTCATGTAATAAATTCACCATACCTGGCCTGGAAAGTGGTCGCGGGCTGTTCACAGCTGGACTCACCACCTGTATGGGAATGCAGACATGGTCATAGATGAGCACATCGGTGTCAAATAATTGAGTACGGATTGTCATTAATGACCTTCTTTGAATGTATGATTAAAACTTATAATGTAAAGGTTTAAATAAATGTAATGTGTAAAATACAACGCACCAGGTTTAAGGTCAACGTTACGTATTAAACATAGCTATATCATTACACAACTTCTGATGTCGAAGCTTATTTGATTCTATTATTCGACAAATGCAAGCACGACTAAAGAGAAAGTGATGGGTGGGTGTTTGATTACTTAATCAATTAAATAACTTTATTTATGGGGTTCACTGTCATCTGGAATATTTTATGGGGTATGTGAAATCAAAAGTTTGAGAAACCCTGCTCTAGTATATCCATGGCTCCGTGGGTCAGGCGCTCCAGTTCAATCATCCTGTTTCGTCAGGATTTCCGTTTGGCGCGCTTCAAAATTTAAACTTGTATATACGATACATTGGCGAGTTATATCATCAGCTTAATAATGTCCTGCTGTTTGAAACACAGGCTTGATAGAGACGAGGAGAACATAACCCATCACGCAAACCTCATGCAAATTTAGGTTAGACTTTTTTAAGCAGATTTTAAGTAAATATTCCATAGAAGTAGCAATATTTACCCTGGATAATGCGGGTGAAGTAAGCGGCGTGCCCCCCAATCTTCGCACTTGTCGCTCGGCCGAAGATCGATTGGAGCCTGAAATTCAACAAAACTATATAATTCTTATTCTAAGATCGATCTATACGATATATCAAAGACATCTAATATCCTAAGAATTCAAATTGGTAAATATGTGATTAGGAAATACTTGAACGACCCGTTACCAGTAAAAGGTTTAAAAAAAAAAAAAATATGAATACAACCAAAAATCCAACAACTCGTAAATTATCGCGAGAGCCAGTCTAGAGTTCTACACGGTAGTTAATAAATATTTCATGTGATCTTATAACTTCACTCCTCATACGTTTCGGGGTAAACAGAGAGGACTACTTATCACTAGGTACGGTGTATATAAATTGCTCACTGCGTTACATTTATAAATTTTCATACATACTGGCAAATAGGACACCGGGCTACTACGAAAGTCAAAATTCATGTATTTCTTGACAATCAATAAATAAAAGTCATGTATTAATTGACAAGTTTATACAATCAATATAAACTTGACAATCAATACTTAATGTATTAAAATAGAATAGCAAGACGCATTATCCTGATGTGCTGTCTACTGTATACACAGTAGCATGTCATATCACCACAATATATCAAACTGCAGTTTTTAACTCTACCCTCATTGCATTAAAGTTTAAAATCCTGGGGACAGACACTTTTGTATGGCCTAACGTCGAGTCGACTGGATACGGTCACTTGTACAAATGTCCATTACGGTTTAATAACGTCTTTAAGCTCTAATGAATGTCAGTGTCAAAAATATCAAGTATTAATGTCGCTTTAAACTAATGGACGTTTGTGCTACTGACTGATAGTATAGTATTCAATGTTCTGTTACCGGTCTGCCCTGGTGAGGCTACGGACGGTATGACGAGGTCCCTCCATCTCTTCACCAGCACCTTGGCACGGCGCGCGAGAGTCGGATCGCTCGTCTTCCGTCGCAGTTCATTCACATGTTTACCGAGTCTGGTGGTCTAGAAAATGACATTATAAATTAACACGGTAATATGGGACAATCCTTCATCAAGACAGAAAAAAATACAGTCATTCCTAAATTTCAGCAATGACTGTATTTTTTTCTATGTGCCTGCGGGCTCAGTACAGATTTATAGGTGTTCCAAGGCACGGAGCTGCAGATAACAAGGATAATGCCTTAATTAATACTGCCAATAGTAGTACAAGAGGTCATGACAAAAAAGTGCAAGAGTTTTCTGACCGTTGATACTTCAATATGTCGTCATCGCGGAAGTCAGATGCTGGAACACCTGGTGGCAGTTAACATGCATTTAGGGACATTTTGAATTGCTACCAAATACTTTAAGCATCGAATCAATCTTTCCATACTTGCTTGGTATTGATGATTACATAAAATTTGACAATTAATTACTTTACGCTAGCATAATTATTCATCTTTATTTCATTTTATTCAAAAAAAATAAAATTAGTCAATATTATTAATGTAAGTCAATATATATAACGATACATACTCAATCGATGTATCGACATAAGTATTTATATGAATAGTAGGTATCGAAAAATTATTTAAAATTTACTCAAATGAATAGGTGTGTAGGTTGATGGTATCGGAACATCCCTACATGCATTCGAAGTTCTTAAATTTGTAATCGTAAAAATGGCGAGAAACTTGCTCTTACTGTAAAAGACTGTTTAGATCTCCCAACCGTAGAACGCGACAACTCAGCACGTCTCAGATATTGTGGCCGATATCAGGACCAAAAAAGTTTCGTAATAGTTTGAAATTTTTTGATTATTGTATTAATAAAATATAACTTTGTTTTGCGCCGCCACCACCAGGTATTCCAGTATTATTACCTTTATAGCCAGTTGCATATGCGTCCATTATAATTGTCATTAGTTTAAAGCGATATTGCCTATTCAAATTTGACATTCATTAGATTTTAAAAGCGTAATTAAACCTTAATGGACGTTTGTGCAACTGACCTTTCGTCCTTCCATAAATAGAGGTATATTAATAGTTATAAATTCTTGCACATTTTTATAGCGAGCTCTCAGTCCATATTTAAACTATCGATATAGAAATTCGATGGCAAGAACACTCTTAAGAAATCACGTAGAATCCGAATTCTTACCTCCAACAACTCTTTTGTGATATTGAATTTCTCCAGAATGGATATGATTTCATTGACGGCGTGCATGTCGACAACCTGTAAAAAAAAAAATAAAGGTATTACAAAAAAAAATTCAAGAAATTCAAAATAAAGGCGAGAAACAACAGCTAATGAAAAACATTTTTCAATAGAATTTTCATTCAATTTTACGACATGAAACAATTTTACGAGCTACAATCAATAACCGTGAAAACAAAACTCAAACTAAAAGAGAAAATAATGTTAAACAGTTTCCTTGTATTGTGACTGAATATTAATTTAGGTCTGTCATTATGAAGCTTAATGATTTAATTTATTGGTGGCTTTTAATTATCATCAGCCTATGTCTAAGAATACAGATCTTCCCTATGGTTCGAATTACATATGGAGGAACAGGCCATGAGCCACCATGGGGTCTAGGTAAAGTTGCCATATGGTCGGGAATTGTCTGGATTGACCAGACATTTCGTATGATGTCCAGAGTCCCGAAAAAACACACATGCCCTGACAAAATTTTTTAGATTTTGCACAATCCAATTATATGTGAAAATATTAAAAATAATGTGTAGGGATATTAGCTATTTAAATGTTATATTATGTGATCCCATAATTTGCCAAAAAAGTAGCTAAGTACGCATTGTTATTTTAAAATTTAATTAACTAAAAGTGAATTTTTTGATTAATATATTTTTGTCCTGATTGTGATTTTGCCCAGATATATTAGTCTCCCCATCTGGCAACCCTGTACTTTGTATGTTTTAAATTTGATACATATTCAACAGTTTAATTTGGGTAAAGTTGCAACTCTCAGATGGTCACTTCAAACATTTTCAAAGATCATCATTATACTCTACCTAATACAAATAAAAATGGTAACCAGCTTAGGCCTATTAAGTTTAACTTGACTGTCATTCATCAAGATAGATGCTCATTACTTTTTAAACATCTATTTACTTGCCAGGAAAAAAGTTAATCATAGTTATTATATAATAATTAATATATCTACTGATCATGCTACATTGGGTCCATATATAAAATTGTGAATGATACAAAGTAGCCATCAAAAGAAAAGACACCGCAGTTAGGATACGCCTCTCCTATGAATAGAATTCTATAGACCAAATGAAATGAACCTCAATCAAATATAACCCATAAATTCTTATATATTATTAACACTTACAGAGGCTACAAACTGCAACCATTCTAAGCTTAACACTGTTTAAATTTAATAAGATGAACTTTGAAAAATTTGTGAATAGCCTGTTACTTGGAACTGTTTCATTTTTTATTTTTTACTGAAATATAATTTGTAACTGTTATTTGATCAAAAAGCTTGGAATCTGATATTTAATAACAATATATTATTTTCCATTAAATTGTAAACACTAATAAATATGTATGTAGCAAAGGTTACGACATAAGAAACCACATATTTTTAATAGTTATTAAGTAATAACTAGAAAATTTTGTATCATTATCTATAACTGTATCAAAACTCTTTCAGTGTTATTAATAAACAAGGTTTAAGCAAATTAACATTGAGAATGCACTTGGTATTAGTCTAAACTCATATTATTAAACAGAGACTTTTTTTTTTTTTTTTTTCAGTATGGACTTGTTCCGTTATACACGGAAATTTTGCCAACATCCCGTAGTGATAGAGACACGTGATTTAAGAGACTGAACGATAGTTATAATTAAATATGTACGGTAAAGCAAAGGTAAATACAATATGAGGTTCTACAGGAGTAATATATACTCCTAGAAGGTAGTCAGTTTGCTAAGTCTCTGTATAATATGAATCTGGACTATAACTAAAATTATAAAATTAGCATAAATTTACTCTGATGCTAAAGCTTGTTTATTAATAACATTATTAGCACTGTACGGTCTGATAACTCCAGAGGATGTTCCATAGAGGGGTTAAACATATGTACAGTGGTGGTCATCTGTTGGCCACTTGTGCATGCATTGTTTGCGAATGTGCAAGTTGTGCAAAGCAGGTCTTGCAGATACTGAGCGTGGAGGTTGCTAGATACTGACCTTACACAGTTATAGCAATAGACTACAAAGTATCACCTGTTTCTATGAAATTTGCATTATATCGCCAGCTTTATGGATCTATCTGTATTAGGGATCTATATTAATTTAAATTCAGGAAATTTTCATTGGATATAAAAACACATATATTTGGATCTTTAAAACACTAATTTATCATTTGACATGGGCATGAATAGATAATTTTAACTTGTAGCTGGACACCATTGAAGAAGGGTAGCAAAGGACAGAATGAAGTTGAAAATGTTGGAAACCTACCCAAGAAGCACACTGAAATTGTGAGACATTTTTTGTCTATTTTTAACTAGTGAACATTGTTAAGCTAATGTACAGAAAGTCAGAATAAAAGGCTTATTTTTATTATATTTGATCAATTTCAAATTCACAATGCTATACTGTCTTCAGTAGAATATTCTTAATGAAAAGTGGTTAGAGCAGTTGCTCGGATTGCAAAAGGTCTCAGAAATTGCAAAATGGAATCCCATCTGATGGTGCCATGGATCTAGTGGATTTTTAAGCTTTTTTACATTAGGGCTTATTATTAAAGTCAAATACAAATTCATTAGCTACTAATTGTTTTGGTTCACTACTAAAATAACTTTGCATAAAAATAATATGGATTGATAAGAGCCCTGATTTAATCAAGCCTATTGTTGCCCCAGTCACAGTATTATGTAATATTTATAGCTTTATTTTATAATTTATATGATAGAGAAGTAAACATATAAACTTGATACAGTTATTGTTTTTAATTTGTTATTACCCTTACTAATATAATGCATAAATAATTCTGCTTATGACATGTTCACAACCAAATAACTGGGTTGATTGTTATATAAATTGATTTAAAGACAGTTTGCAGCCTCTAGAAGAATATAGGTTACTTTTAGTTGCAGCCTAAGTTTATCAAAACCAATGCCACGGACCTGACCAAAGATAGCTATTCAAATATCTTGTTGCCTTATTTCATTATAAATCATACTTGGTTCAGGCAAATATAGATTTAATAGACAATAATTAATGTATTTAATACAAAAGCCTCAATTCGGCTGTTGAGTCACTCAATACACTATTCTGAATGTTCTTTTTTCCTAGCCTGTTTTGGAATACCTATTGTACATTATTATTCTATATTTCCAGAACTCAAGCTCTTCAATGTTCTGATATAATTCAAACAAAAGACAAAGTTGTATGACACTTCAGTTATAGTAAAACAGAATGCTTATACTAGAAAATTATGAAGATATTTATAATATGGTGGCAATCAATATCCCCACATTGTGCAATGGAAGTATAATATAATTCTGTTTCTTAGGTTTCAATATAAAAAATATACAAATAATTACCAAACTTGTAATTAATATCAAGCAATGAGACAATCGTATATGCTTATAAACTAAGAAGATTATTCTTCTCTATAGTTTATAATGACCAAAAAGTATTTGGCAAGAAATCAACTGGAACTAGAGCTGAACACACCGTGTCGCTAAAAAATACCACGATCACACCAAATTATTGCGAGAATTTAACTTGTCGTAAGTTGCACAACCAAAAATGGCTGTAGTTCTGCTGAAATATCATCAATCTGGAAAAAATCGGTAGTGGAACAGGTGCAACCTGCGAGCACGAGGTGCACACTCCGCAAATAACTACTAAATACTCACGTAAGGTCAAAAGGTACAAAAAAAATACTCTTCCGTCAAATTTCAAAAGCTGTCGCATAATAGGAAAACCTGCAGGAAAGGTCACGCGTGGCACAATTCTATACTTTCACATTGCAAAACATTTGGCACTAGGGACGGAGGGACGGCAGGCGGCGCTCTGACGACGTCAGTGGCCCCTCCGCACTCGCACAGCTCACGTTTCCACACAGCAACCACATATCAACGGTTTGATTAACACCACACCTCCAATTCTTCAACCACCAAACTCCACAATACATATTTGGCACTATTCCGTAACAGGAAATAGTTGAGACAACCTCACAAGTGGCTAAATCGCAACATCGAATCGGGTGTCACAGGCTCGTGGAGACCGTTCTCATATCTCAGCTTCGCTTATCAGAGTTATTATCTTTAAAACTCGTAAACTTACATTGTAATTGTTATCCAACGCATTCAGAAGTCGATTACTTAGATCATGAGCGTTATTACTCATTTATAAACCAAAATATTTAACTAAATACGACGAACGTGTCTCGGCTGCGTCGTAATGGCGGACCGACGACTACGTATGCCCGAGCCAGGGCATTTTAGCCGAATAATTCAGCTGATAACTACTGAGGCGACGCACACTCGTGTTTTTCCGTTTCTTTTGACGGAACAACTTTATTTTGCCGCTATGTGACAATAGATGGCGCTATAGTGCTGTACTAAAATAATAATATTTCATAAAACTCTATCATTTAGTCTATGTATTTAATTATCATAAGTATAATTATTAATAAATATTATAATAATCAATCAAAAATAACTATTTGTACAAGATTTTTTGCCGTACGCTGGCAACATAAAATAAATAATAGCGGTAACACACGAATTAATGTTCAAGCGACATCAATAGATGGCGCCAATAAGAAAGAGAAAAGGAAGTATTTTTTTATTATTTCCGTAGATTTCCGCCTTGGCTAAATAAAATGTTGCTATTATTACCTATTATTTTGCCTTATTGTCGGCAAAAGATAGTTTTATAGATGTGGTTCTTAAATCCATTAATAAAAAATAACGAAAGCAATTTCTGATTTCCAAACACAAACTATTTGAAATTTAGTATTAATAATGTAAATGTTTCTTTGATTACTGTCACTGCATTACTGCATAGAGAATACCGTTAAAGCAAATCCAAATTAATTCAATGGACATACATACAACAGAAATGGCACCAATGTCAAGATTTATGAATTTATAAAAATGTTATTTAAGTATTCATATTCATAATTGATATTTAATGCGTCAATGATTAAGATTTTTTTTTTAAATGCCCGGCCAACAATCCTGGCCGAGCCCTACACTTCACCCCACTTTGTAGCAGGCCTTTGTAATTACTATCTTCCCATTCATTCCAGTTCTATCATTTGTCCTGTACCTTTCATGCTACATTCCTTTTCTTTCTTTTATTTTTATCTTTTCCATACTTCGAGTGGCCGGGTTCGCCTCATCTATTACTATTCTTATGCTATTCTAGGTTTTTATTTCTTTTATTAAATAAGGTATACAACAGTTTTTTACTCTTTTTTGTTTTCTTATTCTAGTTACATATTTCATTTACTTAGCTTACTTATTTATTTCTTTAATTTCTTAACTAGTACATTAGTTTTAGTTTTGTTGATTATATAAAGTTGTTATTTCTCATATTATTGTTGTTCTATTTACTTATTTCCATTGTCCTTTATCTTATTCTATTTCTTTTTTAAATTAATTAACTGTTTGTTCTATATTTTTTGTTCTCCCAGTTGAATTTATATAATGCTTTGGGTTTTTACTATTTTAAGTGCATTTTTGTTGGTATATCTTTACATTTTACTTATTCTATCTTTGTTGTGTTTAACATATTATGGTTATATACTTAGCTTATAATTTTCTTTACATTCTTTGCTTATTCTATCTTACTTTATCTAATTTGTTATTTCTAATATTATTATTTATGCTTTCAGCCTCTTCTATATTATACTATGTGCTTATATTCTATTCTTATTTTATTATATTTTTATTCCTATTGTTAGTCACTCTAGACTATAATTATTATAGACTTTTGTGAACCGAACTTTTCCTTTTTATTTATTTTTTTTACTTCTATTTTGTTTTATTTTCGTATAATAACATTCCTCATAACATTATGCGTCGTGTTATTCTTATTTTATTTTTAATTTTCTATGTTTTGGGTGTTCTATTTCTTTCTTACCTTTGCCAATATTAGCATTCTCATGATGCCCTAGGGCATAAGGTTTTACTCTGTATGTTTGTTTTTTGTTGTATTTTTATTGTGTTTTCTGTATTCTTTTATTTTGTTTAAGTGTATGTATTTGTGTATTTGTATGTGTCTGTATTTGTTTGTTGCTATTCATATGCTGTGGTAGTGCGTGCCAAGTACTCCCACTTATCGCGCACTCCACATTCTTTGCTAAAGACGTTATGTTCCCGGTTCTCCAAACCTGCGTGCGCGCAGTTACAGCACTGCGGCGCTCTACCTGCTTCTCTTTCGGGGCAGTTTGCCCTGAAATGCGGGTCGCCGCAATGGCTGTATCTGTTCGCACTCTCCTAGCAAAATTTCTTGCCTTGACCAAACCCCAGGCATCTCGTACATTGGATGAGCGGCGACTGGTCTTCGACCTTTAATCGCTCCATCTCAATGTACAAGTACCCCCTTCCAGTCATGGCCTTCCATAATGCCGGCTTTACCTGGATGATCGCATGACATCTCTCTTGGTTGATGGCTTTTCTTCTAAACTTAATTTTTATTGTTTTTTCCTCCTCATTTTTGAATAATTCTTTATTTTGATTAATTATCGACTGTACTAATTCTTCTTCAGTTATTTTGTACGGTACATCCTTTATGATCGCCAATGGGTTCTTGTTTTCTACTTTGTCTATTTTAATTCCTTTTGCTTTTTCTAATTGGTTTTTTTTATCTTTTTTATTTCTTTATCCTTCAAGCAGCCTATTATTATTTTTTGGTCCTTAACTTTTCTTATTTTGTCTATTTTGACACCTCCAGCTTTTGGGTTCAGGATGTTTCTGGCCTTCTGGATTAGTTCTTCTGCTATGTCGTTTTTATTTTTCGACTCTATTACAATAGAGTGGACCGTTTGGGGTATGCATTTTTTTGTGGCGTTTGCATAGGTGTTTATTTGTGCCGTACTTTGGTCATCTTTTGGTATTTCTGTATTTCTATTTAGTTTTTCTTCCATTACTGTTGTTTTAAAGGAACAACAAATGGACAACAAAGTCATCGAGTGGGTTTTATTTGTCCGTATGATAAAATATTAATAAGGACCAATGAAGCTTATTTGTTAGCCGTTCATTAGCCAAGTCTATCATTAAAACATCCTAATCCGTCGGTCTAATTAAAAACCTTCCGTTGACACAGACGAAGCACTCAGATTAAGTCGCATTTATTCCTTATTCATTTTTCGATCATTCGAATGTAAACTGTCGATAATCTCAATTGGTTATCAAAGATATAAGTGAATTTCTGAACGATATATGGGAGAATTATTATTTTAAGCTTGCTACATTGATCTTTACTTTTCTCTTGTGGCAACATCGATGGAACTATCAAAAATTGACACTTTTTCGATTTGTGGAGATGTCGTATGTCGCGTTGCTTATCATGGCCCAAGAAAAATAATCGGAATAAATTATACGTGGATTTATTAAAAATTGGAATCGTGAGACATAGAACTTGTCATGTAATTAATTACAAAATGCATACGCAATCGGTGAGTGGTGATAAATGGCGAAAATCGTAGTGGTTTTGTGTGTTCAGTGATAGTGGATATGGATCGTCGGTGTTCCCAGTCGGTAAGGACGCTGGTTTTCGACGATTCCGACTCTGATCCACCGAAAACCGGACAGAAAAAGGATCTCACTTCATCAGGGGCTCCATCGTCTTTGAATCAGAGCGCTGAAGGTAAGAAACAAAGCACTTTGATGCATTATTTTGTGTGTTATGTATATAGCCGCGAGCTCTCAGTATCGCGGGTTCGCATTGTTTTCAAGGTTTATCTGTTCAGCTGTCAGTGTGTTTAGCGAAGGCGTGAATAAATAACCCGCTCTCATTGGACAAGGAGAATTTTGCGACAAATGTTTCAATCTTTTTTTTTGTTTCGAATCACCTACGCTCCTAAAACCCAAGAAGTTATTATTACGAAAGTATACCACACACCTTTTTTGTTTTGGTGTAGGTGTATATGTTATTTAAACCACTGTACCATACTTGCTTCACAAGTTACTGTCTTTAATTTTTTTATTGTGAGAAATTGCCAACTACCTACAATAATTTATAAAAATTAGTTTTTTAATATAAAATCTGCTGCAATTGTGTGGAGACCTTGCACATGATCAAAACAATGGATTAAATATTGAGCAAATATTGAATTCATTGTTTTGATGGAAAAGGCGACTGTGTCCATAAAGTCATGAGAATTACAAATTTTCATACACACTGTTCAATTCACAAAACTCATTTTCATCAAACTTTCATGGATAATTTTTTTGTTTGTCCATTTACAAATATTCTACACATTTTCTTTATTATTTAATGTGTGATCATTAAATTACAGTAATAAAAATTTTTTTAAAATGGCACATGACATCCCAGTTTAATAAAACTACTACAAAAGTTATGTGGCAAGCCCCTACTCTTCATCTTTAATGACTGTAATAAGCTTTTTTTTGTTAAATTGAAGTAAAAAAAAATTATTATCTAATTGACAGATAAAATAGAAATTCTTTTCTTTTTACCCAGGTATCATCTCTATTTATTCCAGCCAGCCCTGTGGCCTAATCGCTTAATTGTAAAATATATCACAATCCCTTTCCAATATATTTTCAATTTTGTTTCGACATTTTCAAATAGCTTTAAAATATATTTGTAAATATCACTTTATTTAGAAAATCCTGATTATCGTTCATTAGTGTCTTTAAAAAAATGTTGCAATCACACTGACAATCATATGTCAAATAGTTGCAGCGTGAAGTTTGTGAATATCTTTCAAATGTCAAAATCAAAGTGTCTCTTTTACATCTGTGATTGCCTTCTGGAGGTTACCGGCGAGTCGTTATAGTCATTTGCAGTTTCTAAAAATGTGTTAAAATTTCAAAAACTGTTTACTATATATCTTGTTTGAACCAATTTTAGTTGTAAGTGTTTGTTGAGACAATATGCCTTTTAAAATTTCACTTCGTACTTCTACTTCGGTAGTGTTATCCTTTAAATGATTGACTTTGAGGAAAATGGTTTTAAGAACATAAATATCATTTTTAAAAACATATTACTGTAACGTAAAATTTACGTCACATGTAATTTTTTATACAACTTGGCTGAATGGGCCTAATCCCGAGGAAGATTTGTTTCGTAAAAGAAAAAAAAAAAGAAAAAACTTCACTGCACGAATGTCAATTTAAACTGGATTGTGCAGTGTTTCATTAAAAACGGGCAGAGTGAGAGAGTAAATTAGTAACTCTTCATCTCTGTCTTAGTAGTTTTGTAGGATGTCCACGCGTTTTTAATAATTTCATAAATAGGTAATATTTAATAATGTTTACATGACCAAATTTAAACATTTACAGATATAATTTTATAAATTTTTACAGATATTATGAATGATGATGTTAGAAATTTAACCGATAAATTAATTTTTATTTATCGGTAAAGAAATTTATTTTGTAGGAAATAAAACAAGTACATAAATGTTATTATAATCATCTATAATGTATAAATCAATTTAAAGGATAGAAATGTTTTTTTTTTCCTATTAATTATATTAGAATACAACGGATCACTTTGCCTGGTATTATTGTCCTCCATTTTTCAGCTAGACTTTTATCCTTTAGGATCCTAGAAACATAAGAGCAATTTTGTCATGGTCAGCATAAGAAAATTATTACTTTATAAATATTTATCCAAACTAATGTGTAGGCCATTCCGATATTTTCCAAAACATAATTAAGCTAGTTCTCGTTTTTCATTTTCCAAATAACTTTGTACCTACCGTGAAAATATTGATAACGAAGAATGGCGGGTAGCGTAAGTAAAACTTATAAATGTTTATAATATAAACGTATGAATATTAATTTAAATCAAAGCCTCTTTGATATGGTTTTGTTTCTTGATCGTAGACACCCTATTTCATCACTGTTTAATAAATAAGGAAAACAGCTTACCTGTGGAATGTGAAGTCACATTCGTGATACCATTCATTTTTGCAATCAGCCAAGCAAAACAATATACCATTTTGATGTAAATAATCGAATTAGTAAGTCAAAACACAAATAAACATTAAACTTTAACATTGTTTATGTTGTCACATCGAGCGGCCATATTAATTTATAATATTGCTACTTAGATGTAACGAAAAACTACTAACACGACATCGGTTTACATTATAATTTTAATTAATTCACACTTTTACTTAAAAAACATATCAACTATGTCTATTCAATATATTTACTAATAGATAATAATTAAAATTACCTAGTGATGTCTTTAAAAAATCAATAAAATCTCCTAATTGCCAATAACAATTATTTAATTTTCCAATGGCAACTCGTTAGACAAGGACCTACTACTACAAATCTAATATCTCTAGTAGACCGTTTTTCTACTCTGAAATGTGACATAGAAAAATAAACCTTATTTTATATTAGATAAAGTGTAAGTTTGATTTTAAGAAATATATCAGTACGCAATCCAGTTTAAGTTGACATTCGTGCTTCACTGTCGGTTTTGACATTTGTCACTTCACGACCTTTTTAAATAACGAAAAGATGTGACTTTTTTTTGTTATATTTTAATCTTGTTGCATCAACGGTATTTAAGTAAAAATACCTTATATTTAATAATGGTGGAAACATAAACCTACTTAGGGGTCCACCTTGCCCCATGTTGCTTTAGTTTTTTGTTTTAAAACGGTAAGTTTTCGAAAGGATCGACCGATATATTTTTGTTTGTTTTGTTTTCTAAATTTTAAACGGTGTGATTTTCTTTTCAGTCGTTGGCGTTTTTTTTTTTTTTTTTTATATACAAGTTTTCTTGTACTTCAATTTTGATGTACTGATCATAACCTTTACCGCATGAGCCACGCCACACTCACTTGATACATCACAATCTTGGGCACGCCTTAACAGCTTAACACTATATAATTAAGGAGCAGCTATGTAAGCACGATGCATTAAGGAGCAGCTCATTTGGTGATGTAAAACCTTTTTATTAATAGTTCGAAAATTCCAATCACCTCTAAGACTTTAGAGATTATAAACTTAACTTTAATTTTAAAATATATAAAAGTTTCATTCAAATATATGGCAAACCAAAAGTAAAAGTGGTTGTTTGTTATTTACAAGCCCCCCTTGCGATTAAAACTCCAAACTCTCCGGCTTTGTTTTCCAGGTAGGTCTGGCGCCTGAAAAAGTTTATACTAGTTTCTTATAATTATTTAATTTGTTAGTGACCTACCTTTTGGCAAATTTCTTTGCAAACTTACATTATTTTTAATATCACAATTATAATAAACCTTAATTTTTTTAAATATTACAATTGAAACCATTCACACAGTAATAAACCTTAATTTTTTTAAATATTACATTACACATTTCGCACAGGTTTAAATGTTGATGAGAACATCTTGTTAGTTTCTCTTTTATGTGCCCATGAAGATTTCTTTTTATTTCGCATCGTGAAGTGGTTCACAGAATACCTAACAAGTTTCAACTAATAGTTTAGGAGTAAAGTGACATAGACTAGTGAATGCAATCTCTTTCTTGCGAGATCTGGCTGGGCCTTTCTTGCCGCGATGTCGCGGTATTGATATAAGTAAACTCGCAAACTACGGAACCCTAAAAAGGCCTATTTATCAGTCTTCCATCATATATAATATTATCTTTTCAACACAAGTGTAGAATGTTCATATCAACCTAAATGTTATTTGTTGACTCAAGTTCGCATTTCATTATAAAGCAATTAACAAAAGTAAACAATGAGTAGGTATATTGCTTAAAGTGTGTCAAGCTCTGAACTAATTAATGTACTCAGTTAAAATGTGTTGTTTAAGTAAAACATAACCGATACCGTTCTCTATGTACACTGCGCAGAAGACTAAAGTGTTGCTAAACTTGGCCAAGCAATCAAAATCAAAGTATCGTGCAGGATGAATTTAGTCATCATCATCAGCTATACGACGCCCATTGCTGAGCATAACCTTCCGCATAGATCACCCGAATCTTTATCACATCTTCCGGGGGCTTATCGCACATATACCCGCTTTCTGCATTAAGAATTTGAAGTTGACCATGTCTCAAACCGTGCGTAAGCCATTTTAAACGTCATTTAAAAAGGTTTTCATTACTGATTTATAATTTTTTAATGATCAGTAGATAGCAATTTGATAAAACTAGCACCGTTTGCCATATGAAACGTAAAAATATTAAGTTATTGAGAATAATCAGTTGAGATTTTGTACTTTTCTCAATTCAGAAACCGGCCGATAGTGTATTTATGTTTTAACATAATTTTAATACCCTTTTACGCTGTTAGTTAACGTTTTAGATGTGCTTTAATATTAAATACATTTACGACGGCTCCATTCTTTAAAGGTCTAGCCGCCGATTGATCACTTCTTGGAGTGTATTGCTTGTGTACTGAAACTTTTTTTTCCTCCTGAGTGCTATGTTTTTTTATGAAGCTTAATTGTTGTATTGTTTACAATATTGTGTTTATTAATTGAAAATCAGCAGCTGGAAGACATTTGGTTGTACACATGCTTTATTTGGACTTCCGTACGCTAGAAATGATACAGCAAAATATATCTATCGCATAAATATTGGCTATTTAGCGACATTCTGTATATGTCAAGTTTACTGTCGAGATTACTAGATTCCTTTTATAGATGCTGTTATTGTTAAGCTATTACAAACTAATTTTAGAAACGATTACTCGTCTTGACCTTTCTTTATATGTTAGAAAGATTACTTCAATAAAATTCAGCCTTTAAGTCAATAAGGTTTATTGTAAACGAGCTGTAGAGGAACATAAATGAACCCGTAAATTAAAGTAAGCAGTTAACTCATTAAGATAATATCTGAAAAAAAATAGTATTCTTATTCACTGATTTTCTATTAAGAAATAGCTGTACCAAAGACATTGGTAATTGTATGAAAACTGGGGTGCCTTAGAAATTAATCCCACGCGCGTCTTGGCCTGATTTACTGACTTTCTAGTTTGCCTTTTGTCGTTACCGTTTAGGGTTCAGTATGCTATGGTAACTGAAATGAAATGAAAATATCTTTATTCAAGTAGGCTATTACAAGCACTTTTGAATCGTCCAAAAAACTTTTTTCCCCTACCACTTGTTCAGGACGTCTTTTTCAGACTGCGTTCTGTATCAGAGCAGGGGGCTAAATGTATTATTTTAAGATTTCACGAACTATTTAACTTGTGATATCGAATGCGACAGCGACATTTTTTCAAGATATCGATTGAATGATATCTTTAATTTGACGT
The DNA here is from genome assembly GCA_918026875.4 of Diatraea saccharalis. Classification (NCBI taxonomy): domain Eukaryota; kingdom Metazoa; phylum Arthropoda; class Insecta; order Lepidoptera; family Crambidae; genus Diatraea; species Diatraea saccharalis. The sequence goes on along the minus strand of OU893339.1, from coordinate 24,556,156 downwards.
TAATTAGAATTCTATAATGTGCGTTTACACCAAACTAACAAAGAGCTAGAACCAAAACAAGCACAAACACATTAACCAATGTTGCATCCAATGGTTCACGCACAAATGTCTCTCCCTTATTTTCATTGTAATATACAAAATAATAAACGCACCACTTGTATTTGGCTGTAAAGTCGGACATGCACGAAGCACTACCAACTACAAAATCGACACAAGCGTTATGAGCATTCGTTTGATCTAAACATTGTATAGAATTCTAGTAAGGTTGTATTTATATAGGTTCTCATTGTATAGGTTCTTACATGCTGAGTGCTCGTAGATATGTTGGTGTAAATCTTCGAAACGAATTCGAATCTTCGTTTCTACTAAAATATCAAGAAATAATGTTCTTCTTTCAACTCCAGCTCTTTATTCGTTTTGTATATAAACATAAGAGTTTAATGTTATCTGCAATCTTTCAGCTAAATTTTTGTTATGTTTCCTGATTATTTAAATAATAGTTCAAGCGATATCTTAGTCACTTTACTTTTGAAAGGGATTGCAATAGAATTTGAATTTAGTTAATAAAGCCACAGTAGTACTATTAATTACAATGAAGATCGTTCTTTTTTTGCCTTCGCAGATCGCTCATTTCGTTTAGATAACTGACGTTTTGATGAATCGGAGAAAGGCTAAGTAAGCGCTTCTTTTCATAGTATTAATTTTTGCTTCATTATTTACGAACTCCCGTTTTCACTAAACTTAGGAATTTAAGAATCGCCTAATGTAAAAATGCATTTCACCATTGACTGACACCTAACGAAATTAAACACTGTCTAAAGTTATGATATTCGATATGCGGCGCCTTGCGCTAGGCATTTGCGTATATAACAGTTCATAATTATGTCAAGGGATATAAGAAAAAAATGTTTAATTGAAATAAATTTAATCTGCTTAGGCGATTCGTAATATTAGGCGTTTCCTAGTTAAGCTATGCCTTGTTCTAGGTTATTGCTATGCTATTGTTAAGTCTATTTTGAATGTCGACAGATTTTTTATGTCCATCTATCTAAGTGACTACTGTTATTGGTGAGGTGTTATAGTGTTTGAGTTAATTAATTTTGCAATGAGGTATGTATGCGGATATTTTAGATTTAGAAAACTGTATAGGATACTCATCTTTTCTATCCAAGTGAAAAATGTACTCTTAAAATCAACACGACCTCCGTAGCCGAACGTTTCTCGGTTTCAGGGGTGCTATTCCCGGTCGGGTCAAGAAAATGAACCTTCGTTGACTCGGTTAGTCCATAATTTCGGGAGCTTTAGTTTCTCACCTTGGAATCTGAGTAATGTATTGACAGCAATGCGTTGTCTATTATTTACGCATTCGATATTATTGTGAACTTCATTATGATTCGTTGTACGTAAATCAGTAGAGTAGACGATAAAACTTTTAGATTTGTAGTTTTTAACACTCCTCCCTCAGATCTGCACGCGTAGCATTGAGAAACGCTTTGTTTACCACTCATTTTTCAGCTTCTCGGGTGAGTGAGATATAGTATGGGTACACCCGTGAAAAGTGACATTTGAATGTACAAAACGTTCTCGAGTTCGTCATGCTACACGTGTTGGTGAGTTTGTCGTGTAGCGAACAAAGGCGGTCACAATAAATTTCAAATAGGTAATTTATTCAACTGTGATGATCTTCACCTGGATCATATCACCAAGTACCATAAGGGTGCTCGCTTATCTAACAGGAGCCAGACTAAACGAATTTTCAATTTAATTCTCGACACAATTCGCTAATTTCTTAATAGACTGGTTATTCACATTTTTTGTGTGTATTTTATGATTGCGTTGTCTAAAACTTTTATTGTGTTGTTTCGGATAAATCTTAACATTTTATTATACTATAAGCCTTTTACGGCCAGTTGCAGATCGTCCATTAAAATTGTCATTAGTTCAAAGCGACATTGCTGACACATTTAACATTCATTAGAACTTAAAATACGTTTGTGCAACCATTAATCAATTATCGTCATCATATTAGCCGTTCGAAGCCCACTGCTTGACATAGGCCGTTTATATTAATATTATAAAGAGAAAAGATTTTATTGTTTGTCTGTTTGCATTTAATAAGCTCTAAAACTAATGCACCGATGTTAGATAATTAGGACCAACAGTGAGACCACATTATTCCCATTACTCTGGATATGTATGCTCTGATTATTCCTCCACAATTTGTATGTCGTCTCGCTCTGTGATGCCTTTGTCTAGAACCTGTAATGCTTCAATCTTGTTTTTACACGGCACGACGACATGCCCTTTTGTGTGGGTACGCTCTGTTTTGTTGATGTAAGTTACGATAATCGCAAACATAATACCCACTAGGTATATAGAATTTATTCTAAATGATGTCATTTATCCAACACGTGGTGTTGAAGTTTAGTCCAGAGCTTTTTTAACCCCAATCTGCGGAAAAATTCTAGTGAGCTGAATTTTGGTTATACTTACTCCTTTATTATAATGTGTAGCTAAAAAAGTTATTCAAAGCCAAAGGTCATGGATATCTCGTGTCCATTACATCAATAAAGATCATTATAAACATTGTTCGTTGTCCTATAAAAGTCCCTTTGGTATTTTTCGGTTTCTCTACTCTATAATCATCAATCGTTTTTGAAGTAGAGAGTGTTGAAGCGACTAGCACCCTGCACATGCGGTATTACCGTACAGTAGGGATTCAGCCGACTAACTCTACGTTTGTACGTATCCGATGATAGGCCCGTCGCATACTAACACATACCTCCAAAGATGCTTTGGATCAGATATACGCAGAGCCTTAAATAAACGTGTAAACATTGTTTAAACTAATATTATAAAAAGGAAAGATTTGATTGTTTATTTTCATTGAAACTATTAGACCGACTTACGGAAAGCTACACCATACGCAGGAGACATAAGCTATAAATTACGCCAGCGAAGTCGCGGGTAAACAGCTGATCTGAAATAAATCAGAAGTACGGAATCGGCAGTTTGTTTTATTGTGTATTGTTTGACGTTATCGTGTTATCATTGACACATCTAGTTGGACATGTGGACGGGGCGTCTTTGTCGAGTGGTGTGTGGTGTGCACCGGCCGTATCCGTGTGATAGCGTGGCATAGATAAAATAATTACACCGAAGTGTTTGCACGCAAATTGTTATGTATCGGAAAAGTACTGGAGATATAATCGTTAGGTATAAGGTTTGCTGGTGGTATTAAGAGAGCTCTTCTATTTTAAAATTAAGTTGTATTCGGTTTGGAGTAAGTGGAGGGTAGTTTTTAATTATTAGATTAATGAACGTATCCTTTTTCTTTCTTAATTTCCAAGACCTTTTAATTATTAATATTTAACTATTATTTAGCATGTTTAATGAGAACGATGCGGTTCGATTATTGATTTGTTCAAATATATCCCATGTTCTAAATGCGTGAAGTTAAAATACTATCATCGACTAAGCTCTTAAGAACTCTTATAGTGGCGAGAAGTATTTACTTGACAAAATGTCATAACTTCAGCAAATTAACAAGAATTTGAATGAAGTAATAACTCTCAAAAGTTAAAATACTATTATTAGCCATTGACAGTTGTTACTCCATTCAAATTTATTTATTTATTTAATTTAATATGGACAACCAAAGGCATATATATTATAACATACTTCAATCTTATATATGTCGCAGCCAAGTGGTATAATCAGTCGACCAAGTTTAGGCGGCTAGCCCTTTAATTGAATGGCGACATTCAATTTCATTGAACAGCTAGCCGCCTCAATGATCGCCTGATGATACCACTTGGCTGCGATATATACTTACGACTTCTAGGTTGACACAGCATTCTTATATATATATGTGTGTGTGTGTGTTAAGAATGCTGTGTCAACCTTTACCGAAAAGGCAATACTAACTATTCAATGCACCACTAACAAAAACACTAATAAGAAGGCTCAGGCCTTCTCGTTTATAGTTTAAAAACATTTGCTTAAGAGCCATATGACAAATTTTCACTCTGTGATTTGAGTTCTCGAGAACTTGTTCAAGGTCACGAGTCCACAATACTGTGTTGAAACCACGTTCAAGCTATTTTGATACTTTTCCCAATTTTTGTATTTATTTTAGTATTTCTATGGTGAGATTCATTATCGATTCCCGAATATTTTAAACGACTGCTCTCGAAAAGGAGTCTATTGTTTTTAGAATTAATGTATGTATGTGAGTATTTTTATTGCACCATAACTTTTGAAAGATATAACGAATATGAATGTACAGGGTATCATTAGAAACATCATCCCAAGTTACCACAAAATACATAGAGTATCAGTGAAACTAGCTTAATAATTAATATTAAATAGGTATGGGGACGTGTGACGCCCCATACCTATTTAATATTAAAAAAGTATGTTTTTTTATAATCATAACTTTATGGGTATCAAATTAAAGGTCCATTAAAAATATATAATCTGTATACAAAATTAACTGCTCACTAAAATGAATAAAATATAAAAATTATTTAAAAATTAAAAACACGACTGCTAAGATCGGACAAAAATTAAAAGAAACAAGTTTAGCCTAATCATAGGCTATAAATATAAATAGCGATGACAATATATCAATAAAATTATAAATATTAATTAAAAAATATTCGTGCCATATTTTTCGTCGACGATCGCAATCCTACTGATGCCTGGCGGTTTTTGCGCTCTGTAGGAGTGGGGAAATCTACTGCTACTGTGTCTACCAATGTAGATTTAAGCGTCCTTAACAGACACTTCTCCCTTCCTCCTTCTACTATCGATGGTGACATAAAGGATTCTACGCTCGCAGAACTTTCACTGGTTCCGAGGCCAGACTGCACATCTTTTGTCTTTTCAAAAATATCCGAAACTGACATTAAAAATACCATTCAAGCCATTTCTTCCGAGGCTGCTGGCGAGGACAACCTAAGCGTAAGAATGTTTACCCCTATTTTATCTTTTCTCCTTCCTATACTTGTTCACATACTTAACTTCTCACTTGAATCCGGTTCTTTTCCCAAAATTTGGAAGATGGCGCACATTATTCCACTGCCTAAAGTATCTAATCCTTCAGTCCCATCTCATTTTCGTCCTATTTCTATTCTTCCCCTTCTCTCTAAACTTCTTGAGCATATTGTTCATAAGCAATTATCAACTTTTCTTTTTTCTAATTCCCTTTTGAATAGGTACCAATCTGGTTTCCGCCCTGGTCACAGTACTGTAACAGCTTTAATAAACATTACTGATGATATACGTTGGGCTATGGAGAATAAAGCTCTTACAGTTCTAATTCTTCTAGACTTCAGCAGTGCTTTTAATTCTGTCGATTTTGACATTCTTCTCGCTATTCTTCGTTCTTGCAATATCTCTCCTTCTGTTCTCTCATGGTTTGATTCCTACCTTCGGGGACGCACGCAACGTGTGCGTCTTGGTAATAAATCTTCTGATTGGTGCGACCTCGGTGCGGGTGTTCCTCAGGGTGCTGTTCTCTCACCTCTCTTATTTTCTATTTTCATTAACTCGGTTACTAAAGTTATATCTTTCAACTTCCACCTCTATGCAGACGACTTGCAGCTTTATCGACACTTTAAAATAGAAGACTGTAACTCGGCACTGGTAGCTATTAATAACGATTTGGATCGCATTAGTACTTGGGCAAAATCGTTTGGCCTCATGCTTAACCCGAGTAAATCTCAGGCCATTGTGATAGGTAGCAGGTTTAATATTAATTCTATTTCTGCATTATCTTTACCACCCCTGCTTTTGGATGGGACTCAGATCGAGTTAACAGACACTGTAAAAAATCTTGGAATTACAATGGATTCAAATCTATCATGGATTGCCCATGTATCTGAGGTTAGTAGTAGGACCTTCTTCTGATTTCACACACTTAAATGCCTTCAAAACTTTTTACCTTTTAAAACTAAAGTGTTACTAGCACAATCCTTAATTATACCTCTTCTTGACTATGCAGATGCATGTTACTTGGATGCCACGGAGGAGTTATTAAACAAACTTGAACGACTTCAAAATCTAGCGATTAGATTTATTTATGGTCTTCGTAAGTATGATCATGTGTCACATTTACGTAAGCAGCTCATGTGGCTTCCCATTCGTCAGCTTAGATATGTCAGGATTGTCTGTCTTCTGTTCAACATCCTGTATAATCCCGTCTATCCTTCCTATCTGCGTGAGCGTTTCTCCTTTCTCCGTTCTCCTGATGCTCTTTGCAGATCCCACCTTAAGTCTTCAAACTCCTTCACACAAAACGGATTTTGCTTCATATTCCTTCACTGTTCATGCTGCTAGACTCTGGAACTCTTTGCCTGCCGATATACGTGACAGTCGCACTATTTCTGTGTTCAAAAAAAGAGTAAAGGATCATTATCTTTCCTGTTGTTGATATTGGATAGTGTAGGTATTATTAATCTTTATATATTATAGATATATATATTATTATTTATATAATGTTTGAACCGTTATGTATTTTTATTTTCTCTCTTTCCCGGTATTTGAATTTGTTTTTTTTATTCCATATTAATTTATTCAGGAGGTACACACTGACTACCTTATCGTATTTCTTTTTCCTGTTTTGGGCCTGCTGGTAGAAATTTCAATTTGAAATAAGCAGTGCCCTTGTACTAATGTCTGTTACATTTGTTCATATGAAATTGTATGTGTGTACAAAATAAATAAATAAATAGATAATCCAACATTTTGTGGCGGCGGCCATCTTGTATATAAAATTTTGTCATAGTAAACAGTATTCTACTACTCAAGCCCTTTTATTTAATGTCCGTATTGAGGGAGTCATGAAAAATATGTAGGTAATCCAACATTTTTGGTGGCGGCCATCTTGGATTTGAAATTTGTCATAGTGTTCAGTATTCTACTACTCAAGCCCTCTTATTTGATACCCATATTGATGGAATGGTGATAAAATATGTGATCCGACATTTTGTGGCGGCGGCCATCTTGTATCGATTTTCATCAAAGTGAAGAACACTCCCGACTAATACACCTTTTAAACAAAATCAAAATGGGTTCATCCGTTCGGGAACTATGATGCCACAAAAAGACACAAACATACCACACACACACACACAGAGACATGTCAAACTTATAACACCGCGTCATTTTTGCGTCCGGGATTAAAAATATATTGAATTTAGAAAAAGTTGTTTCATATGCGGATCTCCGATAAATTTGATATCGGTCGAATTACATCGAGCCATAAGTCTAAGTTAATCCTCATTACGTAAGTCAACTTCTAGTGAAAGTCTCTTCAAAATCGGCCAAGCCGTTTCAGAGATTAGCTAGAACTAACAGACAGACAGATAAAATATATTATTTTTGTATATGTACGATGTATACACACAAATGTATTTAGTGAAAAGCGGTTATTTTAATATTACAAATATGCACTCCAGTTTTATGTACTAGTATAAGTGTATTGAGAGAAGAAGTACCTTGCTTTATTTGCATTTCATAATATAAATATATATTTTAACTTTCTTATACAAATATACCTAGGGGTCTTTCGACCTATGCTGAAAATAACAAATGTGTATTAGAAATAATTCAATAAGCTATATAAATTCCATATAAATCGAACTTCGTGACCAAAGTTGGAAGTCCCACTATACTGCTCTATTTACGCTCGCTCGAACGTATGTAGATCGAAAAATGGCGCGAAGAAATGCGACACAGATCTTACGTTGAGGAGCGCTCGCGCGGTACTGAGCTCAGACGGCCGCTGCATCTTATTTTGTAGTGATTTTGCGTTTACATTTATCGTATTTATTGAAATAATATAATAAATTTATGCTTTAAAATTATAATAACTTTGTTCCTCATGAAATAGTCATTAATCTGGCATAAATTTTGTTAAATAATATTGTTGTGGCTAAGAGAAATTCAAAGTTAACTTCAAGCAATTTTTGATGTTTTTTGGTTTGTAATATAATTGTTTTTCTATATTTAATCAGTGCTATTTCAAAATTTCGAGCTACTGTTTACTTTACGACTATATAAGAGATATCATTCTATTTCTTTTATTTCGTTTGTTAAGAACAGTAGCTCAATCCAGGACTTCAAAAAAGTGTCTCTGCGCATTTTATGAAAAACTTTCTCTGGTATTTTGGATTTAATTAAAAAGATGAGCAAAATTTCCAAAAAGTTGAGCCACTAATTTCTATACCAAGAGTTATTCTTCACTATTCAACAAGTCAAAATTGTTAATTTGTTTTTGTTTCCGAGAAAAATCACGCAGAAATCACAGTTGCGATGTAATATGGCTCTTAAGTTATGATTAGAGCTTGCGAATGGTATATTACTTAAACAGTTTTTAATTACTCGAAAACTATTAATTTTAAGAGAAATATGCATGTGTTTTTACTTTTCATTTATTGACAAAAATTCACTTTTTTAATGCGACAAAAGCTTAAGAAATAGCCATGATGTAGTTTTCTTATTTTTAATTATAACTTATTTGGACGTTATTTTAGTGTAAAAAATCAGTTGAAAGGTAGTGATTTTTGAATGTACCTTTAACGCTCAAAACCTTTACAGATTATTAAAGTTAAACTATTATTTATTTAATTGTCTTGCAAGTTCTGAACTGCTCTTTTCCCCTAACATATTTCAACAAATACCTTTTGTTTTTATTTGTCTCAGAAAAATATTTTCAAGTGCGTTTTTATCAAATATTTTTTGTATGATAAGTAAGTGATTAAAATCTCCCGGAATTGCGTCTGAGTTATTTGTTTTGTGAAAAACAATAGTCATTAACGCGACCGATGAATAAATAGCAGGTGTAAAAGTGACCCAATTCTTAAAAATGACTAATCCTGATAGAAATATTAAGCGATAAACGGCTTAAGAATTCCTAATTAGTTTTAAAAATAGATATCTGTGAATTATTTTTGTATAGGAATACTTATCCGATTGATTCGTTCATTAGTGTTGCACGTCAAGCTACCACAATTAGCTATAGCCGCAGTTGATTTAGAACTGTACTTTTATTGTATTAAGGTTTAAAATGAAGTGGAGAGATTTCTCAGTTTAGTAAAATGTGACGTGCTTTTGATTGTACTTAAATGACACTGTATAAATGATATTTCTAATTCGTCTAGACATTAAACCAATTAGATAAGACAAGTGGTATTTTTAGTGTCGTATTAAGAGTTTATTAGATATTTCTATTTTAATTCAATGAAGGTTGTATGAAGTTCATAATTGAGCAGTAACCTGCCGACACAAATAGTTAACTTTTGTATAGAATAGTCAAACTAAACACGCACAGAAAGACGTCGCATGGCTTAAAATATGTTTGAATATAAAGCCAGATTTACATTGCGAAAGTAGTTGAATGAATCTAGTTTCAAGTTTCACGGAAGTGATTTCGGCACATGTGAAAGTATTTTCGTGGTGGCGTGCAGTCATCAGATTCTGTGAGACGATGGCTGCGTCAAAATCATCGAAGCTACCGCGGCAGTAGTTTCGCCATGTAAATCGAGGTGAAATTAGTTGTGTGAAACTACTTCCATAAAAATATACGCATCTTAGAAAAACTACTTTAGTGTCGTGAAAGTAATGCATACCTTGCGAGAGTGCACCTTTACACATGTAATTGTTATCGAATTTTATCCAATAAAAGAAGTTTCAAGCAACTACTTCCGTAATGTAAATCCATCGTAAAGGTCGGTGCATATTTGACGAAAGTTACGTCGCAAAACGTATTTTAAGTTATTTTTCTATTAAAGTTATATGTGAAGAACTATCAGAACTGCTAAAATAAATATTAATGTTTATCTCGTTGGTTATCTAGTAATGGATAACCTTGTATATATATATAATATTTTTAGACAAGTGCAATGTTTTTTAAATATCTCATTTTTGTTATCGCATGATAAATTTAAAATCGGGTCTTTACCCTTTGGGAGATAAGTCAACTTACACTGTTTTGTGGTAGTTATTTATCAATATTTGAATACTTATTTTCATCACAGAATAACACAAATTCATAATTATTTTATCATAAATATTTTAGTCAATTCTAGATAACAACTTTTTGTACGAAAATACAATAATAAAGATGCTTGTTAATACTTAAAATTATTTTAAGACTGATAATACATTCCATCTGTCAGAATGTTTTTTTTGTTACGTACCTCTTTTTTCAAGAAACGATTTGGAAAATTGTTTTTACTTTTAGATTAATTATTGAAAGTTAACACCCATTAGTTAGAGAGCCATACTACCTATAAACTGCGTTACAAAAAAGATTAAATGAAATAAAACCTACTTCAAAAGGTAATTTTATTTGATTGAACCTCTATGCTGTGCTCGACCTCGAGTTTGAGTCTGAATTTATTACTGAATGGCAAAGCTGAATTTTTTTTAATGGAATGGAATAAAATGTATCCTATTATCTAAGTCAGCTAACACCCTATCGGTATACCAAATTTCATCAAAATCCGTTCAGTAGTTGCGGCGTGATTGACGTACAAACATCCAAACAAAGAAACTTTCACATTTATAATATTAATAGGATTATAGTTATGCCACAGTAGGTACTCAATATTTATATTTAAATAGTGTAAATTTTATTGGATTAATAAATTTTCTGAGATTTAATTTTATTCTTATTGCGTAACAAGCAAATTCAACATCCGTTAGGGGTTGACTGGTAGAGAATGTCTTTGTTTATTCAGTCCGCCGTTTATGTTATATTATAACCAACAAAGAGTTAATAATTATATACTGGCAGTAGTTAAAAGGTATTATTAAATTAAATTATCTATACATGTAATCATTCCGTGATTTAATATAAACATATTCATATGACTATTACTAAATAGTGTAAAGTATCTTTATCATGCCGTGTATGGGGGGGGGGGGGGTGGCTGATATTTACAATAGTTATATAAGTTTCTGGTAATCAATGGCAACGATACATTGTTTTATGATGATGGTCACGATGTATAGATCGGTGTAAACACATAAGATCCGTCAAGTGTCCCACGAAATTACGCCTTCGTATGCTTTGCCGTCGAGCGATGTCAAAATTACGTGGCGCATTTTCCGTCAGATATGCACCGACTCTCATAACACCGCAATCCAGCAGTGAGTGAACATTTCTAAAAGTCATAGTCAAATAATCTGACTTATTAAAAGTACTTTTGAATCATCCAAAATCTTTTTCCCTGCTATACGTTCAGGACGTCTTTTGACTGATAAGAGGACGAGCAAGAAACTCACCAGCTCTAATGGGAATAACGACATTCGCAAAACCATTACCAGATTACTAAATTATTAAGGGAGAAAAAAAATATGATCTTGTAATGATAACATAATAGGGTAAGGATGCCGAATATGAGATAGTCGCCAAATATGAGATAGTTAGGTTTTGGCGAAACTAATCGCCGCAGCCATTTGGTGCTACTGTCGCTAGAAGCCACGTAGCAAAAGATCAAAACGTGTGTTAGTGCTTCCCAGTCCAAGGCGAAGTTAGGTTGTGTACACGTGGGTTTTCACGAAACCCCAAAACCAAATTTTTCTCATCAAATATTTACAAGGTATACTACAGCTGTATCAATTACACTGAATTATTTTAATTTACCGTCATTCTATCAATTATATCATGAATTTTATGATACATATGCTGTTTTATTACATTTTCTTACTGAGAAATAATGTGCAACCATTTTGTTGAATGTAGATGTTTTCCTAATATGAGACATGCGAGTGCTCCTAAAATGAGATATCTCGTATTAGGATATATAAAAATATGACTATTTGAAAAATCCTTTTTACTAGATGGGGCCGATCAAAAGGAAATCCTGAGACCATGGATCGTGGAGAAGTAACCACATATCGATTTTTGTGTTTGTGCTTAAATATCTAAGATTTAGAATAAAAGTTTTGACTTTTGTTGATTACTAATATTATTAAATAAGTATGATTTGAAAATCTCTGTGATTATGATGAGTGTGACATAAATCATATCTAAGATTTAGCATAATACTTTTGTTTTTGATACTGTTTAATAAGTGCCATTTGAAAATCACTGATTATGATAAGTTTAATATAAATTATAACTATGTACGTTACATACATATATTAAGTCGTACTCAGACCTATTTATTTAGGAGTATGATGTTGTTAATTAGAGAATATAGCCAATAAAAAGTTTAATTCAAATTAATTTCTTTCCTTTTTCTCCAAATCTATACTCAAACCCTAAAGAACCTAATATGAGATACTGTCTCATATTAGCAACCCTCAGTATCTCATAATAGGAGACCATTTGCCTGAGACGTAATTTCTGAACTTCTTAATATTTTTTGATATAATAAAAAATCTATTATACTCAGAACTAAACGGTCTCTCATAAATAAACTTCATTAAATACCCTATCAAATATTGCAATTTTCATAATGATTAGTGCAATAATTTATGTTTTATATCCAAAAATAAAAATGGTATCTCATATTCGGCATCCTTACCCTAATTTCATTATGGCAACAAGATAATTTTGAGATATAATGAGTTAAGAAGAAATCACCTATCCAATTGCTGGACTATCTTAAGTCCAAGAATTCTTATCTGTTATATATTTGGACACTTATAATAAGCTTTTTTAATGTTTTTTTTTATAGTAGATAGATTTAAACTACATGATATATGATAGTTGTATTTTGCTTGGGACCTTATTGTACCGCACACAAAGACTCCAAAATGAACTAACAACTTTTTGCAGTCTAGTGATAAGCAACTTTAATTTATTTTTATTTCTAGTATTTAAATTGTGTACATCACTTTTTATAGAACACAATCTATAATATTTTTACGAACGTACATTATATTCTCGAATATGTATTGAGATGCAACAGTCATTATGTCTATTTCTTTAAATTTTCCCTGTGTCTCTAATCTTAAGATTATAAATTGATCTAATAGCCCTCTTCTGAAGAACTCAAATCGTTTTGTATTGTGCATTTCCACACAAGTTTCCGTGCAACATTACACAATGAAAGTAACTTTAGTATAATCTGGTAGTATCTATATTAACGTTAACTGATTGCAGAGCTAAGTTTACTTGACAATTTATCGATATGTTAAATTCCTATAGTTCGCTCACCCGAATGTTGTCATTTTTGCATCTGTCAATAACAATAGTTCATTATTTCTGTTATGTCATGCCAGATATAATATCTATAATTCCAATTAATTAGAACACAAATCGCCTTGAAAGGTGACTAACTGATAGGGCTGTCACAATTGAAAATTGACAATGCTATCTAGAGTCCGACCGTAAATGGTTTTTTCAACCGGAACCGAATTTCGGTCTCAGTTTCGGCTGGAACCGAAACCGAAAGTTCGTTATAAAGATTATATTTTGAGAAAATAAAAAACAACGTTTTTATAATCAGTCAGTCTTTATTTTCTCATCTTTAAATCACAAAGCTATCCAGTTTTAGACATTTTCGTCATGATAATCAACATACTTAACGACCCCTCAATCCCCTCATTAAAGGAACAAATAATTGAGCCTTAAAAGTATTAAAAATCGGATGAGGTGTTTATTTGAGTAGTTAGCTGGAGTCTAAAAGAGAGTGAAACTTATTTAAATACCAAATTCAATGGTAAAAAACACGTTACTAGCAACCCAAAATAATGGAATATAGATTTGTCATTTTAGTTCTACTCATTGCCGCGGGATTTTTTTCTCGGATGGAAATTTCTGCTCCAAATGTGATCAATCATAGCGTGAGAATTCATTTCGGTTTCGGTCGTAGTTTCGGTATGTTTATCAACTAAACCGAAACTCAACCGAAACCGAACATTCAGTCGGACACTAGTGCTATCCGAATAAACAGTTTATGTGGCACAGAGTGTTTCCTATAGGTAACAGCATCTATTGGTCTTAAAGTTAAGTTGGGCGGAAAATTAATGATATTGATATGATATCATATAAGAAAAATGCAATATTATTGATAACGCAATATTATAGAAAAAATATTATATTATTTAAATTAATTTATGTATGTACAGTCAACAGCACAACATATTACAAATCTATCAAATTTCGATTTTCATTAGATTTTTACCGTAATGCATTGAACATAGAATTGTAAATCAATTACGATAATTTGACATATTTTTGGTTACCTCATGTGTTGCTGTGTGCATATTCTTAAAGCATGGCGAGCCAATCCTCACCAGTAATATTCTTGATTTTGGTTTTTATTATATACATTTTTTGTATCTGGTTTTTGCACAGCCCTATTAAACTCGATAGTCCATGAACCGATAACTCGCAAATGAATAAATCTGTATCGATTAATTAGATATTGTTGTAGTATAAAAAAATACCATGGATTCGGTGTGCTCTAAGCTCGATTTTCGAATCGAGGTCGACATTAAGGTCGGTATATATCATTTTTAAATTAATTAACGTTTTAGTCTTGTCTAAATAGCTTGAAGTTATTGTTTATAAAGGCTTATGTACACACAATTTTATTCATCTCTAGAGTAATAAAACTCTTGTTTGCTTCGAATAAAACAACTACGTTGTGATGAAGTGTAAACATAACGTGGAATTCTATCAGGTGTTGTAGTTGTACGTCCATCTAGCTGCAAATCTATAATATGAAATTCTTGCATCACTGACTGACTGACTGACTGACAGACAACGTATAGCCGAAATTGCTGAGCGTAAAAAGTTGAAATTTGGAATGAAGATGCCTTAGGGAGTGTAGAGGAGCACTAAGATAGGAGTTTTGAAAATTCCATCCCTAAGGGGGTAAAATAGGGTATTTTTATTTACTTAAAACTAGAACACGCGGGCGCAGTCGCAGGCAAAAGCCAGTAGTACCTTTATAAAAGCTTTCAAACTTCAACTATCTAAATTTACGATTATCAATAGGTAATATTAAGAAAAATACTGAGACGATTTAGTTACTGTTATACATATTATTAATTGTTTTCCTGCGACTTTGCACGCGTAAATTATTCCCCATGTGACCTGCGTATGATGAAGGTTTCCGTAAGATATGAAAGAATTTTCATGATCGAAACAGTATTTCCGAAGATAACCCTTCACAAAAAACATATTTAGAAACTTAACCTATTATTAGTATAGCTTATAAAATAATGCAGTGGGGCTAGAGCAGGAAAGCTTTTTTTGTTCTTGCGGATCCCGTGCGATGTTTACGGTTTATATCCCTGAATATCATTATCTACAGTCAAAATTGTTTTGTATGTCTTATTGTTACCTGAGTTAATAGATAAATAATAAAAATATATTCACGAAACTACACATAAAATCTTTAAAAGATTGCTATCCTGAAAGAGCTAGTTTTGTCGGTTAGTACAACAGATCTTTTAGATCGCATTGGCAACAGTTCCACGTGGCACCGCATAGGCCCAAACTTAGAATAAAGTTATCACTTGTCATAATCTTTCCAGACTTGAATATCGATTTGAACCATCGTTTCTTTATCGAGCGTGTCTGAACGTTTGTACCAAAACAAATTGCGTAACAGCTTACGCAAGTGCGCCGCGAGCGCGACATTGAATCTGATGCCAACATTGCCAAGTCGTGTTGTTGCACTGGCTTGTGTTACGTCCATAGATTTTTTATATAGTTTGATGGGGCAGCGTTTATTAACCCTTTGTCTGCCCACGGTACTCTAAGATATCGAGGATTTCTAGGACCCGTGATAAAAATGCCGTTCTTAAAAACTATGTACTACATAAAAAAAAAATTAAATGAGTATTTTTAATTTTTTTCTTATTGAATAAATTACATCGATATATTATACTGTTCAAATATGTGTTTAGCTACCTACTCCTAACTTACTTATTGTACAAGTAATTTCATGTTGACTTAAACCAAAAAAACTATAGGTAGGTATTTAATATTTTTCTTTTATATGATTGACGGACTAAATAGATTTTTTTACTAAGACATTGTTCCCATTCGGTGCCTGTCCCACCGGTGATGTTCAAGGAAACCATCGTTTCCTTCTCTGTGTAACCATGAACATCAACATGATGCTCATGGCAATTTTTATCAGTTGCGCAATCACATTTATGTTTGTAATAAAGTGACGTTTCTGATTCAAGTCCTTTACACTTTTTTGAAAGTTGTCTATCGAATAATGATTTGATGGAAGTTTTTCTCACAACCGGTTAATGTGTTAGCATGTATTCAAATGTTATTATTTGTCGAGTAACTTATCAGTTGTCAACAGTTAAGTGGAGCCGGTTTTTAAAACGGCTTTCAACTCAACTACGAACGCTGCAATATCAAAGACAGAAAGAAATAAAGCCTTTGTCACTTATTCAAATAGGTTTCATACGATTGAACCTTTAAGCTCTGATAGTGCTCGCCCGTCGTAGAGCTCAAAGCAGCATTTGTAGTAGAATAGCGCTGCTGGAGGATAGAGTGCATTCTTTTCACTTTTTTCAAATAGGTTACAAGGGGTTTAAGGGGAATGCCGTTGGGTATTGCCAATATTCGTCCAATCAGTCGGTTGTAATGACATTAGAGTGTGGCTATCTAGCCTGGATTATATGACTAGGCTAGATTATATGGTTACTCCTTGGAATCTGGCGTCGGAAATAGATAGATTTTGTAAAGGATTAACCCTAGTTCTCGTTTTTACATTTCATACGTTGTTGTAAATCACAAATGCATAGATCTACATATTTGTGAGTTGCTCGAGTTCGATATCGAATCCAATATAAAAAGAAACTGCAATTTTATTTGAGTTCTCGCATTGTCCTTTTTGTATCCCGTAAATATTATTCTTAATATTACGAAGATTTTCAAAAATGTGGACATATCAACGCAGTCGTTACCGTGTTATGAGCTGTGGTACCTAATAAATATAATATAACGTAAAATACGCGGAAGTAGAATGTCTGTTGATGTCGTCAACATTCAACAGTATGTTAATGTGAAAGAATTTGTTTGCTCGAAAGTTTCTAGTCAAAACAACACTGAGATTGTCGGCGAACTCGTGCGTTAATTTCATAACTGGCTGAAACCTATTAGGGTTTGGTACTTGTGATTAATTAAACCCACTCAGTAATAGTATCTTGGCAAAATTAAAGAGGTAGAAGTGTAACTGAAGGATCTATGTTTTACAGTATAGTCTAAACTACAGCTCTAATATTGGTATGCCATTTTATTGCTTCAGATCTTGCTTGTACACGTAATCGTTTTTCTTTTTGACAAAGAAATTATTTAAATGGGCAGAATGTCAAGAATAAAATCATAAATGTAATATTTATCGAACAGGAATTGTAGGAAATAAATTGCATTAAAAGAATTCTTAATTGAAATACGTATTCCTCATCCCTTAGAGCATTCTTCAGTACGCCATGAGGAGGAAACTTATCTGTGAATTGGGGAGTGCAATAGAAATTTTCTGTATTTTGACAGATAGTCGATATCTGAATGAATATGTCGAGATCGCAGATAAAAGCCCCTTTGTAAGACCAAGGGTGGGATTTAGTAAATGGAAATAAAGTAGCTATTAGGTCGACGCTTGTAAAATTTTGTTTACAATTTCAGAAGAGCTTGCTGTCATCAGATTAAGTAGAAGTTTCTAACAATATTAGAGTATAAATAAGTGTAAGAGAATGCACTTAGTTGATCTTGGTAATAAACTGAGATCTTTAATATCCCAGAAACAAAGAAGACAAAGAAAGACAGGTAAGTGTTAATAGCTTACACGATTTTATGAGGCGTTCGTTGACTTTTAGTAACACTATATCTCTCGTTCAATGCCAGAATGACAGCAGCAAGTCTTAACAAAAATAAGTATAAATGGTTTTTATTTTCCTGAAATCTATGGGTTTTTTTTGGATTCATATGAAAATGCATTGCATTAAAACCTTAATGTGTGTATGTTCTCGTACTAACCTTATGCGTCTAGCAAAGAAAAAAGGTAATCTATCTTCTCATCTTTCGCCACGTAATATGATAGATCCTTATCCTTGTTGTGATTGATGTATTACCCTCCGCCAGAAACTGCTATTGCTTATTTCTGTGAAAGTATCCCGCTATTGAAATAGGTAATTTGTAATACCACGGGTGTGCGGCGGCGATGATACAGATTTTTGTTCATTTTGCATATAGTGGTGTTTGCTATCAAACATTTGATAAAGTATTATATTTGATCAATTGTTGTATTCACAATGCTATATTGGAAAATATTCTTGATGGAAAAATGCTTAAACAATCTACGCTCCTGGTGCCCTGATATGGGATTCGAAACCATGGAAAATATTCTTGATGCTTAAAATATCCGGTGCCCTGAGGCATTCGAAACCAGGAACTTTCGCAATCCGGGCGACTGCTCTAACCGCTGAGGTACCCAGGACCTACCAGGACAGACGAAGTCTCCGATTTTCTTTTCCAAGGTCTACGCTATAGGTGTATTAAAGTTCATTTAAATTGGTTTAATAGTTTAACCGTGAAAGTGCGTATAGTATGGACGAGAGCTTGTCGCTTTTATTTTTATAAAAATAATTAAACAGCAAGCTTTTTTCTTTAGTTGACTTCGTATTTTATGAGTGATTCCCGTCATTATTGTATATTTTTAATCCATGATTTATGTTGAACGCAAATATAAACTGTTGTTTGGCTCCGTATCGTTGTTCCCGAGTAGATATTATCGAATGTCGCGTGTTTCGGACTGAATTAGTGGGCGCTAATGTGAGTTTTAGTGGTACACATATATGACTACACGTATATTTACTAATCTTTTATTAGGTGTGACGGGGGCGTGGCAGCGTTGTATCTTCTGACGTAAACATTTGCTCGTTATTCATAAACAATGAAGAATATCCTTCATTGATGACTGAGCAATATTACTCGGCTAGGATGGTGATGTCAAAATCCATAAAAAACCGGTAACAATTTTCGATATATCGTGGATTCTATTAGGACCTGTCATCTGTGATTCCATCCAAAAAGGTCTTTTCAGCGGCTGGTTGTTTAGTCAGCAAAATAAAAAACCGTTCAGCAGTCGATTCTTTGGAAATTTTGTACTTCTCCCTAACTAATTCTTAGCAATGGCGTGTGAGGTGAACTGAACAAGATTTGTAATTTGATTGGTATATTGTGATAATTAATTTCTAATAGATTTCTAGGTTCGTATAATTTTCTTTAATTGATACTAATATTTTAGTCTAATAGTTGACTCATTTTAGTTATTGACTTCTTATTGTTTTGTTATAAAATATTATTTAAAGACTTATTTGATATTAGAAAAGAGACTAGACTAGAAGTAAATAATTGCATTTAAAAAATACTGAAATAATTCATAAAAAAAGATTTTTTTTTTCATAAAAAATTTAATTCTTCTAATTGTTTTCCTAATTTATTTAAAAAATATATTATTTGCAAGAATAAGCACACATAAAACTGCGAGATTGCAATTTCTGAGTACAAAGTCTTTTATAAATTCCCCTATCTATAAGAATACTGTATGTGACCCAATTTTGAACTGATATTAGTCATTTTGTCCTTTCAATTCATGGTTACAAAATGTTTAGGTCCCGAAAGGTCCAATCAAATGTCATGGTGGGTTTGTTGAATACACAGATAAAATAATATGGTCTACATGGTATTTTGAACTCGTTGGACATTTTGGGAATTGGGATGTCGACTAATTTTACTTTGTTTGTCCGTCAAGTCGATTGTTGAAAAATATTAAACACATATATATTTTTTTTTCGTAATCAGTAGATTACGGTGATATATTAAATTGTCGCATGACGTCACGCTTTTGTACATTTTCTACAATACTGTGACGTAGCGAGGCCTCTCCTCAACTTTAATGCCTGTTATCTAAACTATTTCTTGTAAAATTGCATTAAAAAAACCTATCTAATATTTTTCTATTATCTGACTGACGAACTAAATAGAGTTCTTTTTACCCAGTCCTCATTCCTATTGAAAGGATTTTTATGGACGCGCTTGGAGGAACTCGGTTCAATAAGATTTTGGTCACCTATCCAATCGACTTTTGCGAAAGTGGCTTAGCAATCGCGGATTGAAATGCACCAATGTACCGTCAACTAATGTACCGTCGAAACCTCGGAGGATTTGTTTAGGACCTTGGAAACGAGCTCGTTTTCGTTTCGCTCTGCTAATTTTCTTCCGGCATGGGATAAAACCACGATATAATTTAGAATGGACCGTTTCCTTATTTATAACTGCGATGTTGTTGAGGCGAAATTTTTTTTATTGTCCATTATCACAACTATGGCGGAACGGATCATAACTGTCGTGCTACAGTCGGCATCGAATAATTTGGAAGATTTTTTTTTATAATTTTGTTTGTCTCTTGGATATTTTTGTAATAATATTGTTATTCAATGAATTCGATCGAACGTTTTATTTATGAATCTTTTGTTTATTTCGGTTCTAGTTGAATATTTTTGGGTATCACTATTATAATGGTGCAATCACACTTGTCGTTTTTATCCGGATTCGGATGCCGTTCGATTTCGGGCAAACGCCCAATTATAATGTTGGGGAAAATAGCTACACCCTTAAGAGGAAGAATAAACAAGCAAAGTGAAGTTATAGAGAAACTTAAACTTTCGCGTTGCAATATATTAGATTATATGAAACACGTATGAAATAAACGTAGGGAAATATAAGCAGGTGAAAAATCTAACTATCAATCTATCTCGTTAATACCCGTTTCATACAATCTAACAGAGAAATTCATTGGAGCATTGGTTAGTGCGTCCGATCTGGAATGTGGAAGTTACTTTAGCAAGGGCAGGTCATAGGATGGGTGACCAATAATGTATTGTGTCTAGCTTCTCTATACTTCGGATATTACGGATAAGTGAATTTCTTTATGACTAAATTAATAAAATTATCTTAACGTAATATCCGAAGTATAGAGAAGCTAGACCTCTATACTTCGGATATTACGTTAATGTTCCGACTACATCTACAGACGTTAACACCCACCAATCCGTATTGGGCCTGCGTACCATTCGTGCTATCAAGTGGATATCAAGAAAACAATATAATTACTTATGTATTTATATACAAACTGCTTTCCTGCAACTTCGTCCGAGTATGATTTAGCTTCAGGTATTTTTTGGTCCAGCGGTTTCGTAGCCTATTCAATGCTGACAGTCAAAGGTATTGAAGTTTATATAATAGTAATGACCAAAATTATGACCTATGTTATGGGGTATGGTGTAGTTTACTGTAGGTGAATGAATTTTCATGATCGAATCAGTACTCCCGAAGATTACATCTACAAAAAACGTTAGAATTATGATATTTCTTTATTTAATATTGGTATAGATTTAACCAATCGGTGTAATAGATGCGTCGGATGTCCAAATTCGAACATAGTCAATCGAGTGCCCCGATATGGATTAACGACTAACTAGACCTTGTCGAGCAAAACAGAATTCGCTATGAAATAAGAGAACGTGTACACGAAAGATTACCATCATTCAATCCGTTTTGTGCCACGAAGTAATGATCAAATAAGCTGTAATTAAAAACGTGATCATTACATCATATTGCCAAGAGATTTGTCACAACCAAAACCAGACAAAACTGTCACTATTGTAAATTTTACGGGTCACAATATTACCCGTAAAATTCACTATTTTCGATTTCTGGTCGTAATTATATTCTTCTCTTTTTATAAGGAAATTTGATAATTGACAAATAATCTATAACCATTACAATAATTGCAATGGTTTACGAGTAATTAATTGGAAATATTATTTTATGCACCATTCACCATCCGAGCAATGAGATAGTTATGGACAGTGCTTTGTCTTTACAACGCTCGTAACGTTTTATCTACTATATATTTACATATAAACAAGAATTATCAGTTCTTACTTAATTTAAAGACTGGTTTATTGGTTAAAATATGTGCAAAATTAATATAATAACTTAAGTAATTACTTTTACTCGACTATAGATACGAGTGTAAGTATGAACGCATCTTAACACATGTGCTTTAACTGCTTAATTTGAAATCAGAGCAACAACGTAGCGTGGTATCTGATGTTTTATTTATCTATTCACGTTAAGTCCTGAGCATGTAACTAAAATACGTTTGGAATATAAAATTAACTTGTGTAATGTTGTTTACAATAAATGGAATTGGAAAAAGGTTTTTTATCTTTAGGATCCGTATACGTATGTACTAAACATGTGATACGGAATTCTGTGCGACTTCCTAATTTCCAAGTGAATTTCTTTATGACTAAATTAATAAAATTATCCATATGACCGGATTCGATTTGATTGGATTCCATTCTTAGGGAAGGCCTGAGCCCCAGCAATCGGGACATTAATGTGCTGGAGATAATTGTAGGTGAGCATCTCAATAAAGTTTTTTGTGACTATTGTTATAATTGTGACATTAATATTTAGCAACTTTCACTCCTAACCAGTATCGGAAAAACCTGCTGTGCACAAATTCACATGTACCTACAAACAGCAACGAAACAAAAGCACTACTTATACGAGTTTCGTCTCCACAGAGCAAGAGTTGTTAGACCTTACAGAGCTAACTGTCAAGTTGTGTTTAGTTTTACTTTTATCTAACTAATATTATAAAGAGGTAACATTTCCGACTTTGTTTGTTTGTAAGGGGCAATCTTTGGAAATTCGAATCCGATCATGACAATTATTTCACCTACGAGAAGATACATCATACGCCGTTGACGTAGACTACAATTTACGCGAGCGGCGTCGTGGGAAATCAAGCAGTATATGATATTTTGCTGCGAGTTTATAAATTCACTTGAGGGTGTTGTCAAGTTATGCGTCAATAGTTTTACAAAATCCCCCATGTGAATAAATTCAACATTTATTGTGTGATTTATTTAACGTATACAGTTTTTTTTAGTTTATCATCACATCACATCATCCTACTTAAATAAACATTCGCAAATGGACGGTCGTCTCTTTTCTGTTGAATCTAGTATTTCATTATTCATCTATAACCTTTGAGCAGGGCTTGGAAACCGGTTAATTTTATGAACCGGTTCGACGTTAGTACATGCACAACTTTACATAAAAGGTTCAGCTCCTTTGAACAGGTTTTTAAACTGGTTCACTAGAAATACGGTTAATGTTAATGAAGAAATCATTAACCCATTTAAATATGACTCCAAACAATGATCTCAAAAACTTCAGCGCGGTTTTTAAGTGCCTTTTACTCCTATCTATAACATCCGTATACAGGTATGATAATTGTCATCGCTTAAAAAT
The DNA here is from genome assembly GCA_918026875.4 of Diatraea saccharalis. Classification (NCBI taxonomy): domain Eukaryota; kingdom Metazoa; phylum Arthropoda; class Insecta; order Lepidoptera; family Crambidae; genus Diatraea; species Diatraea saccharalis. The sequence continues at coordinate 24,532,827 of OU893339.1, read as the reverse complement.
GATATAATTCGCATTAAAAGCGTAAGAACATTGCTTTTTACGAACCGAGCGAATGAACCGGTTTTTATGCCATCCGAATTTCACTCCGCATTCAGTTCCAATCCGGAACGGAACATTATAAGAGAACAGGTTTTACCTAAATAAAAACGGTTTATTCTGAACCGGTTTCAAGCCCTGCCTTTGAGTCGTGGACCAAGTAGTCTATTCTCTATGTACGGGATCGAGTTTCGAATCTGTCTGAAACGAATTTGAAACGCTGTCTTACTTCAATTGAACTTTCTAATTGTAGAGATTTGTGTTTAGTCCATATATTTTTGTTCTGTGTTATTTCAATGAAGTATGAAAGCGAATGCCATTCTTTCTCATTTTTTTTAGATGATGACCATGGAAAGACTTATATTAATTGGCAACTCAAAACATTTGAGCCCATTGAAATTGGTTACCGGATGAACCCGCCCATAAACAGTAGTGATGTGGATATCGATAGTATGTGCAATTGAAATTCAATTGAATCGATATGGCTATCTTATCTAAATGATATTGCAGAACATATTATATATTGTGTCAATTTGTGTTTTACGCGTTGTAACACGATTATATCACGGGCTTGTAGTACCGATATTTTACCACTAAGACAACTACGAGCAAGTTACGAGCAAGTTCATATTTCTGAGTGAAGTTTCAATTACAGGTTGCCATGGAATTATATATTTAAACTAGTTGTAACACGCGGCTTCGCTCACGTGGTCCGAGGGTACTGTGTGCACACTGATCTGTTATACTAGAGTCTTAAGCTAATCTTCATTAAAAATATTTTTTTAACATTTTATTTTACCATTTTGTCGGCGTGATTAACGTGTATACTCATGCTGCGTAAATTACACCTTTCTAATACTAATCATTTTTGGGTTAAACCGCGGACGGACGGATAGACAGATGGACATAGCGAAACTATAAGGGATCTTTGTTGACTACGGAATCATAAAAACAACAAAATTGAAAACAAAACTACTTTGTATGATTAAAATCGGCAAAAAAGACTACAAACAACAAAAATGTAAATACCGTTATTCCGATATCCCGTCCCGTTAAAGTACAGTAGCGTCAGCTACATGTAACATTTTATTTTTTAATATTCCCCAAAAAAAAAAAATAATTCCCCAATTATGTTATTGGAAGAAATGAAAAATTTAAAACGAAGGCTACATAAAAAAAAAGATTAAAAACAACAAAAATCAAAAACCCGTTTTAAAAGTACAGTAGCGTCATCTAGTGATCAGTAGAGCTAGCGTCAGCTTAATGTAATGTTTCAAATATAAAATATAGGATAGACATATGCTGTCGTGGACTTTTTTAGAACTTTTAAAGGGCAATAATTTCGTAACACATGATTTTTCCGCAACTTTCACCGTTTACGCATTGAACGCAAGGAAAGCTTTCAAAAAGTAATAAATCTCTCGTTTTGCAACATTTTTTATGCTCCTCCACTCCTAGTAGTCGTAGCGTGATGTCATATATCCTTATAGCCTTCTTCGATAAATGGACTATTTAAAATAATAAAAATAATTCAATTCGAACCCGTTGTTCCTGAGATTATAGAGTTCAAACAAACAAACTCTTTACCTTTATTATTAGTATATATAAATATTTATATCTTATGACTAAAGGTAGGTGTGGATGTAAACCGGAGATTACCCGGTTAAACTTAAGCCAGTACATGTAATGTTAAGTATGTTCACAGCTTTATTGTAATAACGTATGCTCTCACCCATACAAAAGGAGGAGCAACCTCAGTAACACTACTGTCGAAATAAATGGAGAGTTTTATGGAGTGTGGAATAGTATTATAATTATTTCAGCCAGACGCGTAGAGGTGTTATCAATATTCTGGTCCTTATATTTTCACTTTTATAGTATTTTCGATATATTAGTTAATTTATCGATAGACCGCACCACGCAACTGCCGATGCGTCAACAGCACTAATTTTACAACAGTCTGTCATTGTCAATGAACTATAAAATAGGAAGGAAATACACGAAACCAACTGAAATGTTGAAAAATTTCTGATTATTTTTTTATAAATAAAGACATACTTTGTTTTACAGCATTGAAACTAGTGTTTGTTTACGATAGCTATAGTAATTGCGTAAGTTGGCGTTTGAATTTTTCCCATTGAATTTATGTTAAAAAAACTTTTCAGTGTTTTTAGGGTATCATATCCCAAAAGGAGAAAACAAAACCCTTATTGGTTTACTCGTGTGTCCGTCTGTTAGTCTTTGTTTAAAGGTACTACTAAACAAATACTAATAATAATGATCAAAAGAATAATTAATAAAATACCTTACATACTATTTTATGAGACACGTCTAATAAAAGGCGTAAACCTGCTTTTTCAGTTGTGAAAATAACTATAGTAACAGAAGTAAACTTAAAAAAAATGTAGATTTACGTTAGATTAGTTTAGTTTAGATATTGGTTTGGTTACTACAGAATAAGACACAATTTTGAATTAAGCGAGGTGAAAAATTGACCATTGCTCTTCACTGTTCACTGAAACGGGGATTTTTAATAATTAAAACGAAATACAAGAAGTAGTTCTTTATTTATAATTTACATAATGTATTAATTTTACATTTTTTTTTTAAATATTTATATTCACTCCTGGCCGGTATTGCAACGGATCGATATCGGACAAGTGACGGTGTTCCTCCAAAATTGTCTTAAATGAATCTCCTTTAAGGTACGTTTCACATTGTCACAGATGCGGGCAAGGGGTCGCGCAGCAGCAGCAACCTCGTGCGTATACGCAGATCGCAGCTCGGCAAGTCCGCACCGACGTTATCCGTCCACGTGGTGAGTGATCAAAATAATAATATGTGTATCATAATTATCAGCATATATTCGTTTCCAATGCTGAGGCAGAGGCTTACCTTGTGGATAGGAGCGGTCGCTACGGAAGGTTGCGGAGAAATTCCACGTCTCGTGGCCTGTCCTGGAGAATGGGTGTACCGTAATGAGAGTCAAGAGGCAGGGACAGTGCATAATGCATTCCCCCTGTGGACAAAAACCTTTACGAATAACAAAAAGGAAGGATAGGCCATGACGTATTACCCGGGCACAGTGCTGATTGGTGGGTGGTAACGACAGCAGGTGCCACCAGAACCAACGGCTTAACGTGCCTTTCGAAGCACGCATAGAGATAGATAAAAAATGTTATCCATCTTATGAGGTGCCTTTGCAAAAGTCGTCTTCCGCATCGCAGTGAAAACGCCTTAATCACTGAGCTATCAAGCTCTTCTTTCTCTTCTTAAACAATATATTCGAAAAGAAAACTATTATTTCCAATATTCTTATTGAAAATTATGTTGCAATAGTTTAGTAACTTTCATTGAAGTCGGGTGGTTAATATTAAAACACTACGAATTGGTTAGCAGACAAGAAAATCTTTTAAGTCGTTCTTAAATTTTAACATTTCTAATTATTAAGTTAGTGTGCGTTTCTATTTAATCCAATAAAATTTATAAAGTCAAAGTCGACATATGTTTATTCCGTTAAATTTGTTTCAAGTACTTTTGAATCGACCAACATTTTTTCCCTACATTAGTTATTTTGTCTTTATCCATATTACTTAAATTAAGTTGTTACTGTTACAGAAAGAGCCATGCACTGTATCGCGACGACCCTCAAGGTTGCCGCCACCGCCCCCACACCACAGACTCTCACTCGTGGTGAGTAGCACGCCATGTAAACCAAGCCTTTTTTCTGATCACAGTACATCAGCCTTTAAACGTCCTCACTGTCGAGGCACATGCTTTCCCCGTGATGTGCAATGGTGAGCGCTGACAACTAGAGATGCTGCTGGGACTGGGAGTAACGGTTTTAATGTAAAGAGTAGTTCGAGATAATAAATTATTTGCCATCCACAAACTGACCATTGCGATAGTTCACAGATCCCGCTAACTACAACTGTCCTATCTAGGTTTTTTTTTTGTAAAATTATAAAGTAAGATATTGAAACAATATTTAGGTGTTTTTCTTTTTTAAAAATACCCGCCAGAATCTTTATTTCTCAACTCTTAAAATAAATATAGTTCAAGCTTATTCGAATTTATTTCGCATTCACGACCTATTCTGTCGCTGATATTAACAACAGTCCAAATTTATATTGTACAGAGAATAAGCAAACCTAGTACCTTCTTGGAGTATTACTCCCGTATAACCTCGTACTTAGTGATGAGCCCCTCACTCGCGAGGTGCCTCGTTTGAGTTCCTCATTTCGACAAAATGAGGGAGTACTCGTTTTTCAATTTTGAACCACCTCATTAAGCTCCTCACTTTTTGAGTGAGGAGCTAAATAGCGAGTTGATTCGAATGAAAAGGCGACTCGATACTTACTCAATATATTCAAGATCGAGGGAATGGGTTAAGTTTTATGAGTTTTTTGGAACGTTTCAGGTTTGTTTATGTGTTTCTTCACAAATACGTATTTAATATTTTATAGATAAATGATATTAATTAGTCTAAGTAAAAATCAAAGTTAATAAAAATGTATCGGTTTTATTTAGAAATATATTTATATGATTCGAAATATAATTAATTGATCTATTTTAAAAATGGAACATTTGATACTACTGCAAATAAGTTGCGTGATGTGGTCATTCTGTTAAATAATAATCTAATAAAGTTTATTTTTTAGAATCTAAAGACAAAATATGTTTTGTTTAGCATTACCGACTCCCTCCCTCATTTTGTACCAAACGGCAATGTTGCGAGCGCCTCGCTACGTACTCATTCACTGCTACTATAACATTACCTATCCTCACCTCAAATGAGGGGTAACTCGCGAGCCCCTCACGAGGGAAAATGAGGTACTCACTCATCCTCATTAAAAAAAGAATGAGTAACACAACGCTACTCGTACTCACTATAATATGAATTTTTACTAATACTAAGTGCAGTCTCAGCGTAAATTTGGTTCCAACGCTAAACCTTGTTTCTAAGTAACACTGTAAGGCAATCTTGTGGGAGTCACCTATGTCGAACGAAATTTCATAGAAAACGACCGTTCGATGCAAGTCGGTCGATCCATAAATAGTGCCCCAGCTTTATCTATGTGCGCTATGCGTCATCAAAAAGAGCGCAACGAACGAGGATTCTAGATCACCGACTCAGTTTCTACTAACATAATAGTGCTCCGTTTATTTGGTCACTTATTTGGTCGCGAACTCTGATAGCATACGATATGTAAATAATGACTTAATTCACTTCGGATAGCAGGAAAATCTAAATATGGTCCAGACGATGTGCTTAATAGTCAACTGGATACAAATATTTTTTATTTAAGTAGAACATTATAAAACAGCTTTATATTAAGTCCATTGTTTTATCTACAATCCCTTCGCAAATTCGAACTTTCATTATACTTTTTATTGCATATAATTTATATTTAACTAGTTGTTTTATTTATTTATTTATTCATTTTGGGAAAGAACAGCATTGAGTTACACATGAGTATACATAATTCAATTAAGTAGTACAGTAGCTGTTCCGTAACGAAACAGATCATTGATAATTGGCTATACAAAGACAACACAACTGTGGGTAAAATTTTTATTGTCTATGGGCAAGGCGATTAGCTGTCTTCGTTCCAAATCCCCACCCTTAATCCTTGGGTGACGGTTTACTACTGTGATTTCAAATTGTTAACTGCGCGCACCTAATTTTGATTGAGCTTGGTGAATTGTTCGTTATCGAGAATAAGGACATTTCGGAAGAACGGTGGATCAGTGCCTATGGACTATATATCGTGTATGATATATTCGCTGGTAACCGCGTCGACGCACCCCGTTCCAGAACCCAGCCCTCGGAACCCGTGGCGGTAAAGGATCGCTTGCGGTGAGTCGCCAACCCCTGCTTAATATCGTACATAATTTCTTTTGATCCGTTCGAACCGGATTGCTATCTTTCAGTTGTGTTGTCTCTAAACAGTATTACGTACTTATTATCATGGATAGTGACGCAGCGAATTCGAAGCAGTCATCTTTGTTACGCAAAATGTCTGATGATGAATCGCCGTGTGAACAAGATTTATTCGAACGAGATCTTATTCTCGATGAGTTAAAACGAACATTACAGTTCGCAGCGACAGATGTCCAACAGTTTCGCTCGCGAACTACTGATTTAAATTCTCACCAACGTAAATTCAATAAAGTTCAAACTAAAATTGAAAAAACGTTAATCAAGTTAAGGTCTTTTAACAAAGAGGAACAGATTAAGATACGCAACGATTTCAATGATTTGTACTACGCTATTATCACTAATTTAAATAATTTAAAGAGGGTGGATGAAGAGCAACGACGTATGAGTCGTCCGTTAATAACGCCTTTAGTTCAGTCATCTAATTATAATAAGAATTTACCAACTTTGCCTTTGCCTAATTTCAGCGGCGATCCTACGGATTGGCCTTCCTATTTCGATTTGTTTCGATCATTAGTCCATTTAAACAGTGCCTACACAGAGGCGGAAAAATTCCGTTACTTATTACTTACGGTACACAACGAACCCCACAATTTAATTAAATCTATCCCTATTACAGACGAGAACTATTCGGTAGCTTTAAATATTTTGATATCTCGTTATGAGAATAAAAGAGTTATTGCCTCAAAACACCTTGACAGAATTCTCGACATCGAACAGTGTTCCGATAGATCGTCTCAAAGTATACGTAATTTATTAAATGTCTACCAAGAAAACATTAAAGCACTGGAGATTATGCACTTTCCCGTAAGCGAATGGAGTTTTTTGTTACTTAGCATTTTGTTACGAAAAATACCTATTAACACTCGTAAATCTTATGAACGTTCTTTAACTAATTCGTCCGACATTCCAAACGTTAGCACATTGATTTGTTTCTTAGAACGCGAAATATCAGCTGAGGAAATTATCTGTTCGACTAACAACGGACAGTACAATAAATTATCTAGTGTGGCTAATGTGAATATGCGCCACCGTCACAATAATCGCGTAGAAAACCAGTTGCAGCAACGGCAACTTCGTTCGTTTGCTGCTAATGTCACACCAGTTTCAAAACCGTCGAATGATAATCGGTCTTATGAACAGAATCATAAGAATAGAAATTGCTTATGTTGTAATGCTCAACATACGTTGACAAAGTGTTCGCAATTTTTAAACTTATCCCCTCGAGATAGATTTGCTTTAGTTCGTAAGAAAAATATTTGTTATAATTGTTTGCATTTTGGGCATGATGTGAATCAATGCAATTCTAGTTTTGTCTGTCGTACATGTCATAAGCGACATCACACATTAATTCACTTTTCAAGTAAATCGTTACCGATTACTGATAATAAAATATCTGCAAATAATGCAGTCTCGCTCCCACCTTCAGTGGTAGCTGAGATGCCTGTAACCGCTACCACGAATGATCCGCAGTGCGTTGCTCCCGCCGGTGAGAACGTGATTCATAATTGTTGCGCGTCCAATGCCGCGTTCGCTCGTACGACTACGGTGCTATTGTCTACGGCACTCGTCGACGTATGCATAGGTGCGGTGAAAATAGCGACCGTTCGCTGCATTATAGACACTGGAAGTCAGGCGAGTTTTATCACTGAGGCGTGTGCGCAGCGTCTGGGTTTGATGCGCGGGCATGTTAATGTTTCTGTGTTCGGTATAGGCAATAGTGAAGCGGCGCGTAGCAAAGGATTTATAAATTGTAATATCGCGCCTAAGGGTAGATTAGAACCCTTAGTTCCGGTAAATCTTTTAATTTTAAACAAATTAATTTCACAAATGCCGAGTATGCAGTTACCGTACACTGGTTGGCCTCATATAAAAGATTTAAATTTAGCGGATCCCGCTTTTCATACGCCACAGCCAGTGGACCTGTTATTAGGAGCGGATATACTATCCCATGTGCTTTTGAGTGACGTCATTACGGGCTTACCAGGTTCACCGATAGCAGTAAATAGTATATTCGGTTATTTATTGTTAGGTAAACTAGATATTGTTTCCTCTCCGTCTCAACTTCAAGTTTGTTTTAGTTCATTTGACAATGACAACCTTCAGAGATTTTGGGAATTAGAGTCACTTCCTGAAAAACGGAGTTACACTCCTGATGAAGAAATATGCGAATCCTTTTTTCAAAAGACGCATATACGTGACGCAACGGGGCGATACGTGGTCGCTTTGCCTTTTAAGCCGGAGGCTCCCCCTCTAGGCGAATCCCGTCAAACTGCACTTGCGCGCTTTCGTAAGTTAGAGTTTCGTCTCGAGCGAAACCCGAAGCTTAAGGAAGACTATCATGCCTGTCTCCAAGAGTATCTGGATATGAAGCACATGGAGCCCGTTAAGGGCGAGCCGACATCAGGGGCCACTTATTATATTCCGCATCATTGCGTGGTCAAAGAATCCAGTGAGACCACTCGCACTCGAGTAGTTTACGACGCCGGGTGTAAAACTTCTAGTGGCTACTCATTGAATGACATTTTGTTGACAGGTCCTAAACTTCATTTAGATATAGTTAATGTTATTTTAAAATTTCGTATTCATTCAGTGGCCTTCACTGCTGACATCAAACAAATGTTTAGGAATATTTTAGTTCGAAAGGAAGATAGGGATTTTCAGCGCATTTTATGGCGGAAGTCGCCTGATGAGGTTATCCGTGATTATCGTCTTTCTACAGTCACATTTGGAGTGAATTGCTCTCCATATCTGGCTCTCCGAACTATCCAGCAATTGGCTATAGATGAGGCTTCACGATTCAAACTTGCTTCTAAGGTTTTATTAAATGATGTTTTCGTAGATGACGTCACTTCCGGTGCCTCTACTGTTCATGAAGCTTTAGTAGTTCAACAAGAGCTTATTAATATTTGTAAGACGGCGGGTTTCGAGCTTCGAAAGTGGCATAGTAATTCACCAGAGGTACTTGCTGCAGTAATTCCCCCAGATTCTCATGGTGAGCGGCTCGATGAAGTCCGATTCGCCGAAATGGAACACGATGAACAGGTCAAGGTCCTTGGACTTCAATGGAACCCTATTTCCGACTGTTTCAATTTTAATGTCAAAATATCACCTTGCTTAAGCACCAAGCGCGCTATTCTTTCCGAGATAGCTAAAATATACGATCCATTGGGCCTTTTAGCGCCAGTTACTTTATATGCCAAACATTTGATCCAACTTTTGTGGATAGCCAATATAGGTTGGGATGAAGCACCGCCGATTGATATTGTTAATTCATGGAAATCATTTAGTAGTCAGTTACCATTTATTTCGAATGTGTCGTTCCCAAGGCACATTTTTTCTGATTTAGGATCTGTTCAGATTCATGGCTTTGCCGATGCTTCAGAAAAGGCTTTTGCCGCCTGTGTATACATACGCCTTACGGGCAAAGACGGGCATGTTCGTACTTCGCTTATTATAGCCAAAACTCGAGTCGCTCCACTTCGTATGCGTCTTACTATTCCCCGTCTCGAACTTATGGCAGCCCTATTGTTGTCAAAACTACTACAGCAGGTGTTAGTTACCTACTCAGATTACGTCAAGGGTGATCAAGTTTACGCTTGGTCTGATGCATCCATAGTGTTAGCGTGGTTACGTTCGCCACCACATGAATGGAAAACATTTGTTTCTAATCGCACTAGCGAGATTCTTTCACGCGTTCCCGTTAACTGCTGGCGACATGTACCGTCGACCGATAACCCTGCTGATGCTGCGTCTCGTGGTATGCTACCTGGCGTATTTATAGAACATGATTTGTGGTTCCAAGGTCCAAGTTGGCTCCGACAGGACGAAGCTTGCTGGCCGGAATCAAAGTCTTACTATACAACGGAAGAGGAAAAGCGTCTCAATATTAATTTGATTAACACTAATTTAACTACACTGGATCCCTTACCGGATGTAGAGATAATTTCTCGATTTTCTACGTTAGGAAAACTTGTTCGCGTTACTGCAATAATATTTAGATTTTATTTCAAATGTAAAAAACACATTAAATCTTGCCCTAATTATATAACTGTGCCGGAATATAATTTTTCCTTAAAAAAACTTATTTATTTAGTGCAACATAGTGTGTTCAGTAATGACATTGAAAACATTTCAAAGGGTAAATTGCCTTCAAATCAATTACGTCGTTTAACGCCATTTCTGGATGAAAATCAATTTTTACGTGTGGGAGGCAGAATTCATAAGTCTCTTTTACCATTTGAATCAAAGCATCAATTAATTTTACCGAAAAAACATACTTTAACCAATCTCATTATTGACGATGCGCATATAAAGTATTTACATGCCGGCCCACAAACAGTCCAATACTTATTATTACAACGTTTTTGGATACTTTCTTGTCGCGATATCGTGCGCCAGCGCATACATCGCTGTGTTATTTGTTTTCGCTCTCGTCCTAAGTCTAATCAGCCACGTATGGCACCGTTACCTGCTACTCGTTTACGTCCCTCGCGACCCTTTATTAAGACCGCCGTAGATTACGCGGGTCCTTTTTACGTACGTGCAAATAAGGTGCGCAATGCTAAAGTTGTGAAATGTTACGTTGCAGTTTTTGTATGTATGAGCGTTAAGGCCATACATTTAGAGCTTGTGTCCGAGCTTTCCACGGAAGCTTTTCTCGCGGCTTTGCGGCGTTTCACATCCCGTCGAGGTTTATGTACTGATATTTTTTCGGACTGTGGGAAGAACTTTGTCGGATGTAATAATTATTTAAGGGATTTGTTCGCGTTCTTAAACAGCGACTCTGTACAGGCTAATTTAAATCGAGAGACACTTAAACAAGGCCTAACGTGGCACTTTCAGCCACCATACGCAAGTCATTTCGGTGGGCTATTCGAGGCGGGTGTCAAAAGTTTTAAGCATCATCTACATCGTGTTATTGGCACTCGTACTCAAACATATGACGAGATGCATACCCTCCTATGTCAAATAGAGGCTATACTGAACTCGCGTCCACTCTGTGCAATCAGTGCTTCGCCTGATCCGCTTCCTTTAACTCCATCACACTTTCTGATAGGAGAACCTTTGATTGCTTTGCCTGATGTTTCTTTGGTGGACGAGAATACTAATCGACTTACGCGTTGGCGCTGGGTACAGCAGTCCGTTCAGCATTTTTGGAAGAGATGGAGTAGAGAGTATCTTCATGAGATTCAGCAAAGTCAAAAATGGTTTGAGACTCGCGGGTCTTCTATTCGTGAGGGTACTATTGTGGTAGTTTGCGATGATCACCTGCCACCATTACAATGGAAACTAGCACGTGTCCATGCTCTACATCCAGGTTCGGATAATGTTACTCGTGTGGTGACTTTACAAAGGGGCAATACATTTTACAAGCGACCTGTTGTAAAGGTGTGTCCACTCCCTATCGAATAAACAATTAATCGTTGCATATCGAATCTTAGTTCTAAGTTTTTTATTTATATTTTATTTTGTTCTAAATTTAATATTCAATTTGTTCATTTAATGTTAAAGGCACGTTCCTTTAAGGTGAGCGGCATGTTCCGTAACGAAACAGATCATTGATAATTGGCTATACAAAGACAACACAACTGTGGGTAAAATTTTTATTGTCTATGGGCAAGGCGATTAGCTGTCTTCGTTCCAAATCCCCACCCTTAATCCTTGGGTGACGGTTTACTACTGTGATTTCAAATTGTTAACTGCGCGCACCTAATTTTGATTGAGCTTGGTGAATTGTTCGTTATCGAGAATAAGGACATTTCGGAAGAACGGTGGATCAGTGCCTATGGACTATATATCGTGTATGATATATTCGCTGGTAACCGCGTCGACGCACCCCGTTCCAGAACCCAGCCCTCGGAACCCGTGGCGGTAAAGGATCGCTTGCGGTGAGTCGCCAACCCCTGCTTAATATCGTACAGTAGCCTAGACAGTTTCCACTGCTAAACACGTGCAATGCTATGTCGAACAAACAATGAACAACGTAACAGTTAATAATTTAAGTTTTTTTTTTATAAACGATAAACTAGGAATAACATGACATGAAAACACAAATTGAAGTCTCAAGATCACAAACATTCACAGCAACTGTAATAGGTTAGAGATTTACCGCGACTTCTCGTGTTCTTGTAAGAGTCATTTGCGTATGAAGTAGCTTCCCGCAGGTGAAGGATTTTTTAATGTTAACCTTATCAATGTTAACCAGAAAACTTCCTGTTTATAATATCGGTACAGATTGCATAAATTTCATCGTTTCTATTGCGGACGTCGCATGTTTTTATTTTGTTGAAATCGCACTTTCACTCATTGAGCCACTTTTCGGCCGCGGAGGCGGTACATTTGACAGCTGTCATTATCAATAACAACGTTGACAGCTCTGACGTGCATTGAAATCGAAAGGTGTGCTTAAAATAAAAAGCACCTACGTTTATCATTGTACAGTTTATATTTATGTCAGGATACAAAAAAATCTAATCCATTTAAAAAAATAATTTGTTTCGTGGTCCTGTGGCTCACGTGCCGGTTTCAATCTGTCGCCATCTCTGAAGTCCCGGGATTCCTGGTCGGGTTTATATATAAAATAAACTTATACTGTCTCGGTTCTGGGTGTAACCATGTGTTACATGGTTGTTATTTAAGATTTCTATATCGAAAGTGTTTTAGCTGCTCGATTTAGGATCTGAGCAATGTATGTGATGTTCTATTATAATATTTATTTATTATTATTTACCTATTCTAAACCTAGCTGTAGCAGCTCGGTGGCGTAGTGGATAAGCGCCGCGGCCCGCGATCGTTGTCGTTAAGCAACTTTCGCAAAGGTCGGTCACAGGATGGGTGACCAAAAAATTATTATCACGATCTACTCCGTGCTTCGGAAGGCACGTTAAGCCGTTGGTCCCGGCTGCATTTCGCAGTCATGTGGAGGGTCATGGCCCATCCTCCTTAACCATCCATAAGGGAGGCCTGAGCCCCTGCAGTGGGGACGTAAAAAGGCTGATGATGGATTCTAAACCTAGGCGGTTTACAAATGAGGTTCATAACAAATGAATGGAAATTGATACAATATACCGCTTCTCTAACTTATAACGGATCGACATTTGGTTTGATACGTAGATAATGACCATTACACGTTTGTTTTGATATGTGACACGAAATCTATTGTGCGTGTCCTGAATCGATCAATCAAATATAAAACTACACCAATCTAGCTGTGTTGTAATAAATCAATCTATATACTATATTCACTATTATTAGTTCTATTTATAGTATCTTTATTACATTTTTTTAATATTGATGTATTTTTTATTATTACACTCAAAAGGAAACACGGAACCTTTATAATATCACTCGGTTCACAGTAAATTATAGTTTAAAAGATTTCGCTAAATATTTTTTGTGACACATCAAATAATGGGACTTATCATAAGAATTTCATTACATATATTATAATTTCAATTTTGAAAAAATGTAGTAATTAGTTTTTATACAATTTCGAAAAAATACAGGATTAATGTTCTTTAAATTTCATAATTTTAAATTTAATTTTAAATTTAAAATTTGAACTTAAGTCATCGATTTTCTCAATGACTTAAGTTCAAGGGACAAAGAGTCCTAGTTTCACCAAACTGCTATCAAGTGATAATTAAAAAAAAATCTATCGTTCCAGTACGGTTTGAGACGTGCCTAACTTTAAATTCTCAATTCAGAAACAGGGTGTTAGTGATACAAATCCTTATTAAAATAGAGATAATTCATGAAAATTAACATTAGAGTAGCAGTTAATTTAACACGTCCCTGTTGCAATTATTCTAATGCTGATACGCTCACTTAGCGAAAGTAACAAATGCTTGAGTAATTCGTCAGTCCTGTTTGGTCTCGAATAGCTCTATGGTTTGAGGAGTCGCCCGGATTCTGATAGGTGGTGTCTGGGACTAGTGAATTTTTAAACAATTTTCTTTAAAGATTTATCAATATGGCATTAAAACTATTTATTCCGTTCCATTCAACCAATTTTATTAGGTTTTCTTGTAATTTCCTCTAATAATGTACCAGACATTGATGTCCAATATTAAATATTAATTACGAATTCGATTCGAACTTGAAAATTGTTCGTAATTTACATTTTGATAACAACAGGTACGCTTATAGCACGGTTACAAAGGCAGCTTATGGTTTTCTTATATCGTTTGTTTACGTAACTAGCTCCAGTGTAACTGCCAAGTCAAGGATAATGGGTCATTACGGAACCGAACGTTCTACTGTTTATACCAAACACAAAAGTGTGTACTACTCCGTACATGCGTAGAACACCACTACACACACAGTTATCTGATACTGTTTGATGCTCATAAGGCCCACGTTAATAATGATTTGGAAATTATTGCTCAATGTGTACAACATTAGTATTATATTAGTTACCGCCTACGGTAACATATTGAGAGAGAGAAACGATAAGTCTATATAGGCTTGATATTTTTTTACCATAGAGTATTGACTATGGTAAAAAAGTGTGGTATAAATAAACCACACTTTTTTCATAGTGAATATGATTTTTCACAAACTAAAAACAGATAGCCTTTTTGTTGTAGTCCTTGGCTATCTTGACCATTAGGGGCTGTCTATAAATTACGTCACACAAAATTCATGATTTTATAACCCCCTCTCCCTCCTGTCACATGTTTGTCTATACAAATTCTACTAAATATTGCTCTAATGACACAGTTCGTTGCCCCCCCCCCCCCCCCTCCTAACGTGTGACGTAATTTATAGATGGCCCCTTATTAGTATTTTCTGGCGTAGAGTCAGATTCAAGTAAAGCAACTGAAGATCTGTATAAATCAGTGTCCTTTTCAAAGTTTTTTAATTGGTGCACCATCAAAAGGAATTTCATCACCGGGAAAGAATATTCTAGCTCGGAATCCGCAAGCAGTTGCACGATACGGACGTTATCGATCACTGTAATAAATAAATAGAATTAATTTAAACAATAGTAAAAACAAAACGTCGACAATCTCAAATAAAGGGAAACGTAAAAAATTTAATGTTGGTTGATTAATATTAATACACAAAACTCCCGCGTCGTTCGTTTACTTTAGAGTCAGCGTACCTCATTATCATAGCATTAAAATGTTAAATACCATACTCTGCTTATGGATTAATTAACCTAAACTGTAAGATAACGACAACTTTTTGCATTTTTTTCTAAACCTAACGCGTAGTTTCTCAAAAGACTGAAATAAAACTAGATTGGAATTGACATGCCGTTTGTCCGCTTAATCACGTGGAAATCTTGTACGATTCCACCGACGTAACTTACACCATAAACAAAGTATAGAGTTACGCAAGTTAGATAACATTACGAATATTCTTGCAACTAAGAGCATCGATCGTTTTACATACATTGCGCTCTGTATGCAGCAAAACAGGAAAAAAACGTACCGTATTCATCAATGTACACAGAACATATAATAATTATCAACAAATGCAATTATTACTACCGCAAGGCCAACGGGGATCATAATTATCGTATTACCACCGCACTGTTGATATAAACTATATTATAAAATCATTAGATAATATCTGTAATCGATATCGAAACTTAATTATTTCCTTATAAATATGAAGGTTGAAGGGAGAACTTTACCGAGTAAAAATTGAGCTTAACATCACTCTCCTGTCTCTAACCGAGGGCTGCCAGATGGCGAGACTAAAATATCTGGATAAAATTTGAAAAAGTAGTGTTTTTGGGATCGTCGGGAAGTCGGGACAAAAAAGCTATAAAAAATTCACTTTTTATTAATTATATTTTTTAAATAATAACAAATATCTACTTTTTGTCAATTTATAAGATCATATAATAATAGTATAACGTTTAAACAGCTAATATACCTACTTATTATTTTTGTTATAATGTGTGTTATTTTATTTTTTTATACTTGGAATTCGATTTTCAGATTCTAACAGTTTTTGTTTTTTTCGGGACTCTGGACATCATACGAAATCTCTGGACAATCCAGACGAATCCCGACCATCTGGCAACCCTACTCTAACTCCATACAGAAATTATATCATAATGAAGTTCACTCACGACTTGAAAAAAAATATGGAATCATTTTATAATTAATAAGACTGGTTAACTAAGTACACTGTGGCTAATTAGTCGCCTTAAATACAGTTTATGTGCCGGTTACATTCAAGGCTTCAAAGTGTCTCCCGACACCTCTGGGGCCTTGAGCTCTGATGACCTTCATTTTTCCAGATTGCAATATCACAAGAGCTGTATCTACTTAACTTGGAAACAATGTCAAATGACCTTTTCTAAAATTTAAAATCTCATTAAAATAGCCCCCTACAGGCTTTATATTTCATATCTTTTCCTACAAAAAGCAGATGCATTTCCATTCGTATTTCATATAATTTTCTTTATAGATGTTTGTTAACAACTTAACTGTACAAATCATATTATAATGTACAAATTGACAGTCCAACTGAAGCATTTCGTTATTATGTTAGAAACTGCTTGGTGTATGTGGTATTGAAATTGTGAATCGCAAAATGTAAAACACTTAAATAATCTTAAGGCCATATAACGGCATCTAGAATGTAAACTTTATGAGGAAACAATTAGAGTTTGATAATAACCAACCAGCATTGTGTGTATTGTTAGTAGGGTTATCACTTTCTTATTTCCGAAAAACAATAGGAAAAGATGATTAATGGAAAAATACACCAATAATACCAAAAATATGTAAATAGAATGTTATGGAAAAATAAAACACCAAAAATTGCTAATGAACTGGTTTTCTGTGGTATATAATGTAGAAGCCATAAAACTGGCGATCATGAAAAAAGAGATGAGAGTGGTGGAGGTGCAAGGTGTAGGTATTAAAGAGCCTTGTTAACGCTCGGTTCACTCTGACAGACTATTAAGCAGACATCTGATGCATATAACAATTCGTTAACAGTATATTAATTCATTAATAATAATAATTAGTGCAATAGGTGGGCAACCCTAGTTGTGAACTTAGTACGTATAGCACGAGTTGATCAACATCACTACACTCTGAGAGAAAACTAAAATGTTTGGGTCGGTTCCAACATTCACTAGTTAGTTACGTAGCCAAAGAAATGCCTTCTCAAAATTAATATAAAACAATAACAGTCAATGGTATTTCACCTAGATTTTTTTTATAGATCACAAAATGTCACGACATGGTTCTTAAGGAATTCGGATCGTGGGATGCTTTGAATCTATTCTGTCTTTTAACAGTAGTGTGGTGTGTCTGTTTTGATGAAATTCGGCATACCGAAACATGTTTAATCAGTCTACAGATTTAATTATCTATCAATATATAACTATCTTCACACGCACAGTATGATATCAGTATATCATACTAGCTTTTCCGGCTTTTCTGGCTTATGACATCAATTTGCGATAATACACGACCTTTTTGATAATGAAAGAAGTAACCGGGGTCTACACTGTCTTCCATATCCTATATCCACTTTCGTGTTTTGTATCAGTTTCGTCATTATTTCATCCGGTATTCTTATCACATGTGCACGCACCAGCGGAACATGCCTGCGTTGTCTGTTCACCGACACTATCTCTCAGGTCAACTTTCATTCTTATCTCGTTATCATATATGCAGTCGCAGTCTGCACGACGCTCACTCTGCAAACGCTATGTACAGCTTTTATTGCGAATGCATTTATTTTACTTACGCTCTCCGCTCTGCCCAATTCTCGCTTTCATATCTAGTGTTAGATTAAGCACCGCATTATTTATAGCGCTATGGACCTTCTATCCCAAAAAAGTACATAATAATGTAATCAAATACTTGCCTCCCACACTACATCGTCCTTATATGCTTTGTAGCGTCTTCTTTAAATACAATTATTACCATCTTTGTTGTCTTCACATTCAATGGTAATCCTTTTACCATTCAATCGTCAATTTGTCATTATAATGGGCTTAGACACAAGTCATTTTCTTTCTTATGATTATAATTTTTTGTGCTGTATATATGGGATCATTCGCGTGCAAGTTAGACTAGAAATAATTGAAAGAGAAAAAGTAATAATTCGCTTTTATCATCCCTACTCAATTAAACCTAATCTTTCAAAATAGGTCTTGTCTGCGTTGGTTTGATTACATGAGCGGTTAGTTTATGTTTTTAAATGCAACACAATAGGCGAAATCGGGTCGTACTCGTTGATGTTAATCTGTACAAAGTGGCCATTGTTTGGGCAAACATAATATAGGGAGGTTTTACCAAGTTTACCTTTTTTGGACACGTTTACATCTACAGAAATTGAGTGCGCCAGACACGAGCAGGCACAGACACGGACCTACTAACACTACCTGGTGTTTTTAGACACAAACAAGCTAATCTATGATTTGCGCTGACAAACCGGCCACGGATCGTGTCTGTTGGCATCTGTGTGGTGGTGTTACTATTATTCTTAGAACACAGAAAAAAGTTTTGGAAGTTTAGTAAACCTTTTCACTTTATTTTTTAGTGAAAACGACGTGTAGACTTTTATGTTGCGTTACTTTTATGTTGCCGCTTTTGGAATCTTGTAACGCATTCATGCCGGCCATTAGACGATCAGTCAGATTAAAGTTGCGTATTGATATCAAATTATCTGGATGATATGTGATCTATTTCAATCTGGCATCAATCAACACAGTACACGATCAATCTGATCAAGATCACGGATTGCTTTGGCGCCAGAGTGATCGTATAATGGCCCGATAAGTGTAACTCTTAATTCGGGTCCCGACTCGGTCTCCGCGTTTGCAGCGATTGTGTTCTGCACCCCCTTTCTAAATATAATGTATCACAAAATATTCCTCTTAACAGAATGTGTACTCATTACAACGAACTTTGTTCCAGTTGTGATACCTTTAATTGTAGTATTCCCATATTTAATAAAGCTGGAACTGATTAAGTATTTTAAAATTGGTCGTAGTGTTTTACTTCATGACAGTACTTTATTATAGTTACTAATTGGTTATTTTATGTTATATGTGTTGTATTTATAAATATTAACCGTATTCAAATTGTCACTTATTATTAGCTTAAAGCAAATGTGCACAATTGTCGTTGGGCACAGATATACCCAAGTATTAATTTAATGTAAGACCTGTTATATAGTTGTATGTTTGTTATTCTGTTGTCCCTAATTTTATCTCAATAATAAAATAAATCTATCATAAGTACAGAAGAATATTATTTTGTCAGTGTCGGCACGTGTCTGACACACTCGACGTCTATATAACGAATCTTTAATGTGTCGAGAAGCCAATATTTGCACACAAAAAAGTCTTGTATCGATCCAACTAATGAAAAGATTCATTAAAAATAAACAACTTTATTATATAATATGCCGTTTACTGGTTTGTTAATAACGTTATCGATGTCTAGTTAAAGCTATTTATAGACTACACTTTGTTGCATGATAACAAACAGACTATTATAAACGATGGTCAGTTACGTTTGTTTTAACTGTGTTAGTTTGAATAATTCAAACAATTATGTTTAATATGTATTCAACTGTCAAACATAAACCATAATAGTTTATGTTTGTTAAATTAATTATATCATGATATTATTTGTAGTTCATGATTCACTTTGAAGTTTTATAATCGTGTTTTTCGACGGAAGTTTAACTTTGAATGGCACGACTATGTGTATAGAGAGTTCGTCGCGTCGCGAATTATCGCGATGTCAGCAACTTTCCAAAATGCTGATCAACGGATTTGCGAACAAATATTTTTCTTTTTCGTGTAAAGGACGTTAGGAGAGCGTGTATGCCTAAAATTCTAACACGTCATAGTTTTTGTACAAAGAACTATCTTGCAAATAACGTGCAATTCAAAATGAAAAAGAAATCTAATTAAATAGATGAAAAAATAAAGAAATTTTCTAGAAAAACTCTGCACTTACACAGCCTTGTCCCACCATTAAAGGTTTCAGATAAAATATTTATTACCTTTTGAAGTAGGTTTTATTTGTTACAACCTCTATTGCTGCGACATGACAGCCGCCTCATTCGATGCTGTATTTTAAACTAAATAACACTGCAGAACAAATTATTATGATTGGCACGTAATAATACTAAAATATTAAACATATATAAATATTAAATAGCTATACTTTATAAAAATATAATTAGAAATAGCTTATCTTCTACTGATAACAATATTTATAAGAATACAACAATTCATATTTAGATACTTTTAAAGTTGTAAAAGTTACTTAATAGGACACATTACTGCATCTTTCTGTTGCCATATTGTAGCCACATGTAGTAAACAGTACAGATTTCTAAGAATAAATACACTTACCCAGTTCCCTTTTATCGTAAGCGAAAAAACAGCCGTCTACGCCGAGCTTCGTAATATTTCCTATTTCGGAACAAATTACATGTGACAGACGGAGTGATCCTATAAGGGTCTGTGTTTTCTGTTAAGGAACCGTAAAAATCATTGCGCATTCCTTATTAAGGGTCTATTCGCTGCTTGCTGCTTGATTATTCGACAAAAAGTCGAATAATCTAGAGTGTGAGGAAAGCTTTATGTCGTATAAAGCTCTGTTTAAACTTGTACTCGTCTAACGGTATATTTGATGTACCGCTTATTAAATCACTTTACATAATTGCCTTGTGTCTTAAACTTCTCTGCTGTTGTTGCTAAACACTTTCACAGAGAACTGATGAAACCATTAGAATACGAGTCACGATCGCGGTTTTGTATCACGTCTTAGATATTCAGTGTTTCATTCGACAAAATATTCTTTACGTTCATTAATTTTGTTGTTTATAAAATTACGCTTGGATTTTCTACGCTTAGGGAAAAAAGAGTTTAACTCGTATAATGATTTTACGAATACCTGCGCGATGAAATCTGTTTGTGCTCTCTCAAGTCTGGGTGTTGTTGCACCACTATTGTTTCAGATTACAGTAAGATTTTTCATATTTAACTTTGGCGTATAAGTAGTGAATGTCGTTCAATATTCGTTAAAATAAAACTTATTGTGTGTAGATCACGTAAACTGAGCGGCCTAGAGAGGCATTGGCCCCGCAAACCAGCTCCTCTATACTATTGTTATATCGTTGAAGAGTTAACACTGCGCATAAATACAAAGAGGAAACGAGACAAAACCAACAGACCAGTAAAAGAGACAGGGACAGAAGATGGTACACCATCTTTGATCTCATAAATAATTATTTGCGCGAAATGGAGCGTCTAAATTTATTATTAATTAATTACTCGTATAATAATAAATATTTTCGTAACATAAATACATCATTTTAACAAAAAAAAGATATAACAATATGATAGATGTAATACAATAAGCGGACTTATCGCTTAACAGCCATCTCTTCCAGGCGTCCTATTTACCAAAGATAGATCTAATAAATCACCAGAAATATGAGGGTTTTGTGCAAAATTAGGTACACAAAAAACATAATATGTTAAGAAATACTAACATTAATAGATACATGCATACATAATACTATTATTGAAAACGAGGAATAAATAGTGATACTAGCTTAGATACAACAGAGGGATTATGCTCACTAAGTGTCTAGTGACTAAACTTTTCTTATAGCTTCAGGTAGAGAATTCCATAACTGAATAGCGCGCAAAGTAAAGGATGTGGTATAAAACTTAATTAGGTTCCGTGGCGTGGAAAGACGTGGTGTGCGAAGACGAGAACGAGCGAAGTGGAAGGTCGTGAGTTGCAGATAAGTATTTAAAACGCTCTTTAAGATATAATGGACATTTGGGATAGAACAGCACTGAAAACAGCAGGGAGAGGTTATGCATATCTCTACCTTGTCGAGCGGGAAGCCACTCGAGCTGTAAGTGAAACTGGGTGATATTATCATATTTACGAAGTTCGTAAATAAACCTAATGGCAAGATTTTGAAGTCGCTCAAGTTTATAAAGGAGAGGAGAGTGAGGTCTAGATAGCACGTATCAGCGTAATTAAGGATTGGAAGAAGAGACTGTGCGATGGATATTTTGGTATAAGTGGGTAAAAAGTTCCACAGTCGTCTAAGCGAACTAGCAGCAGCAAACAGCTTTCTACCGACACCAGTAACCTGAGGACGCCAAGAGAACATTTCATCAAATATAAGTCCAAGATTTGTCACTTGTTCACTGTATGGAATTACCGTGTCGTTGAAGATAACTGGTTGCAGTTGATGTTGAAAGTAGGTACTGCTCCAAGCAGCAATGTCTTGAGTTAATAGTGTTGACCGCATTATAGATATTTTCCAGTTCCTCCAATGAATAAATTCGCAAATCATCTGAGTACAGGTGATAGGAAGCAGTGAGTTTGTGGGTAATTGCGTGGATAAAAAAAAATGCGAATAATAAAGGAGACCGCGCACCACATTGAGGAACATCGTCTGAAACTGAGCACTAATTGGAAAGAGAATCACCCAAACGTATACGTTGCCGGCGCCCTTGTAGATAACTATGAAACCAGTCAGCTACCGTTGGAAATAGGTTTAAAGAAGCAAGAAATGCCAACATAATGTCAAATTCAATAGTGTTTAAAGCATTGTTAAAGTCCAGCATTGTCATCACAGTAAGCTGTTGCTTCTCCATGTCTGCACGAATATCGTTGGAGATTTTAATAAGAGCAGTAGTCGAGCTGTGACCTGGATGGAATCCGGACTGAAAAGGATTAAGGAGATTATTACGAACGAGGAAATCACTCAGCTGTCGATTAATTAGACGATCCTAAACCTTGGACAGAAAAGGTAAAATAGTGATAGGTCGAGAGTCGGTAACAGCAGTGGGATAATTTTTTTTGGATAGGGATTGTCTGCGTGTCCTTCCGTAACTTGGAAAAAATTACTGATAGATGGATGCATTAAGGATAGAAGTGATAATGAGAGTGAGGGTGTCGATTAGAGGGAGTTTTTTATATAGAGAAAATTTATTCCTTTGTTTTCAATCAATTCAGAATTATTTAATGAGGTTCTTGACTTTCAACGGCAATTTTCATTTCAATCGTCGCAGTTCCCGATTTAAAAACCATTTAATAAACATTTATTAGCATTATTAAAAGAATATACCACATTGATTGATTCTTCTCACAAAACTTCCGAGTTTTTTAATGTAAAAAGTAAAGATGTACAATTCAATATACAAATTAACCTTGATTTAACGTAGAACCTCGAATTGACAAATAGCGCGTTAAATATACGGCCACGAGGTCGTTATCGCTTCAATAATTTTACAAACAAATAATCGAGCCTTCGTTCGCTTAATAAAAAGTCTCTAATTAGTTCTTACAAATATCACAAAAACACTACAGTTCAATAACTTGTTAAAAAAAAACTGAGTATGTATAGCAAACTTTTTACTTCCTAATAACTTTTTTGTGAGCACGTTGTTCCGAGATAAAAATCTATTTGGTTTGGAGGCCGTAAAACAACTTGCGATTCTAAAACTTGGCATAGACTAACGTTCTGCTACGCAGACTAACGCTTTGATTAATTTCCACTCGGGTAATAATCTATCACAGAAACAAACAATTAACATTAATTTACCTCGTGTATTCATAATTTTTGAGACGAAATAAGAGTTGCGTAACGTTTTTAATAATTTACTTATATTTCTAAAATTTTCAGTAACCATTAAATAAATAATAACCAACAATAAAATATATATTTAATACAAAATGACCGCCATTCTTTTTAATACAGGCTCTTAGATGATTTGGCCAGTCATCAATGGCGGCACGAATCTTTTCTAGCGGAATTCGCTTTGCTTCTCGAACAAGGGTTCGCTTCAGTGACTCCCAAGTTTGGTTGGGACTTTCGGCAGGCCCTGAGCTCTATTTCAGTCCATAAAGAATAATCCAGCGGGTTGAGGTAAAAAACCCAATCCTTGTAGTGAAAACGTATCAGACGGTCTCTAAAATCTCACTCTGATAATTCTTGACTTTCACCTTGACATCTTGTTAGCAGAAAAGTGACACCTTCCTACGAAACTCCCCACCATCCACCAACCGGATGATGAGTGCACGAGACATTTCGTGCAGAAGCTGGGACATCCTTGCTACTTTTAGCGTACACTTTATTGTTTTGTCGGTTGAACTTTTCGTCGACAGTAAAAATTTTCTCGTTGGTGAAGAATATCTTCCTGGCATCATGTCTCCTCAGCAGCAATGGACAACGTTCGCGTCATAACTTACGAAGACGATCGTTTAAAAAGTAAACTTTTCTACGGCTATAGGCCTTTACCTTTAGATCATATTTCAGTATTCCGTTCACTGAATATTAGTCTGCAGAGCGAGTTTCTTCTGAGTGCGACTTGGATTTCGGCGAAGTCACTCTCCGATGATTTCGATGTTCGCAGGCGTCCTCACAGAGCGTGGTCGACCACTCCTTTGGCGATCTTGCAGAGAACTTGTCTCTTTGTAGCGCTGTATTGTGTAATAGACGAAGTTACGGCTTATAACAAAACTTTTCAGCTCGCGCAAAATCTGCATCGATTTTTTTCCCGCCTTAAATAGGGAACTAACTAACTAACAACTGTCATGTTGCACGTAATTGTTTCGTTCCCTCCATCACGAGAAAGTGTAAACAAATGAATTTGCGATACAAATAAACTAAAAGTTAACATTCCAAATTCAAAATCGGTAAAAAAATAACAGCCAGTTTTTTTTTAATTTTATTATTTTATTTTTTCAGTAAAAAGTTTGTCTCAAAACTTATGAATACACGAGGTATAAACACCTTTACGATGTTAATTCAGTACTTCACAGTTGTTATTTACTATATATATTTTTATTAATATCTGTTGTGTTACCTCATAAATAAAAAACGTTTTATTTATTTATTGTCATTTCTGGAAAGAAGAGACCTGGCGGTAGGAGAAAATCCTGTTTCAAACACAAGAGAATGAACCGGTATCAATAGCGCCGCCGAACTCTTTCGCCTTGCCCAAAATTGAACAAAATATGAGAAGCTGACTACCCACCTCCGCTAGTTGTGGAGGCACCTTAACAAGTAGAATTGCCATTTCATCGACATTAATGATAGTTAATTAATCATAATGAGAATCATATCTCACTATTGTTTTATCAAGATGCCATTGCTATAAAAACATTGTGCGCCAGTTGGACAATATAGTGGCAATATGCAATCAATTGAAGCGCCAATCAATGACATTATTATATTTACATTATCAGAATAGGTTTAGTTCCATCATCGTCTCTATGCAACGCAGTTCTTGTAAATTGGATAAGAATTTTGCGTAATCACGAGAACTGAGATTTATCAAGACGTCATTATTTTATTTGTAATGGATGGTTAATACAGTGGCAAACGAATTACAATTCGTCGAGATGCGTGTCAGATGCTATCATTAAGTTAAAATTGGTCTGATTGAGAGCCAGATTTTCAATAAAGCGAAACAAAGAAGTAGGTACCTATATTGAAGTTTCTTTTAAGAGGACACCTGAATCAAAATAACTTATTTGAAATTGATTACAAACAAAGAAAACTGTTGTCTGACATAATTTGTCCACATCTTGATTATAAAACAATTCCTTAATTGAATTAAAATATTAAAACATTACTGAAAATAGTTTTGTTTTTATACGCGTAGTTCACAGTAAAACCTATGAAACGTGTATGGTTTTCAAAATTTCATATTTGCGCGAAATCCTCTGCGCATGAGTCCGATTCGATCTTTGCCCATTTTTTTAAAATTTAGTAACATTATCTGCGGCTATGTGTACATTGACTTGACCGAGAATAAGTAGTAATTCTGCAACTCAAAGCTCCATTGGAAGGGAGCAATCCATAATATATTAAAGCTCCATTTACGATCCCATTTACACGTTTTGATACTTAACTATCTAC
This sequence comes from Diatraea saccharalis, assembly GCA_918026875.4. Classification (NCBI taxonomy): domain Eukaryota; kingdom Metazoa; phylum Arthropoda; class Insecta; order Lepidoptera; family Crambidae; genus Diatraea; species Diatraea saccharalis. The sequence goes on along the minus strand of OU893339.1, from coordinate 24,506,948 downwards.
ATTTTTTTTAGAACAGTCGATAGCATATCATGTTAATTACAAAATTCCCTCCTACCAATGAAAAGCCTTAGTCTGTTGATAGTAAAGTTTAGATTTGATTGCAGTAATATGGTCTTATGTATTATACGATGTGTTGCTGTGTATACATTCTGCAAAAAAGTCCACTGTAAAAGGTTTAACGGGTTTTTTATTCAAAGCGCGCATGAAACAAGTTACTCGATTGCTCCCCATAAGAAGAAACTGGAACCTAAGTTAATCTTTCTGCAGCTTAACCTGAACAGGTGTAAACTTTTCAGGGTTCCGTATAAAAAGGGAAAACTAAAGAAACAGTTTATTTGCTTTGACACTCCAAGACTAGTTGAAACTTTAATGGATGGAGTGTAATGGATGTATTAATACAATATAATCACCGAACACTTCGGGTAGAGACGGATAAAAAACCGGCTAAGGGTGAGGTCGTACCGAAAACGAACAAAAATATCACGTTTGTTGTGTGAGAGCCCCTTTAAATATTTATTTTATTCTGTATTTGTTGTTGAAGCAGCAACAGAAATATATCATATGTGAAAATTTCAACTGTCAAACTTTCACAGTTCATTAGATTCAACCTGGTGACACACAGACAGACAGCGAAGTCTTAGTAATAGGGTTCCCGATTGATCTATTGGGTACGGAACCCTGAAAAGGTCACGAACTAACATTAAGACTTATGGAATGGTCATGTTTTGGGAATCTAAAAATATATGACTGTGAATATACGATATCCAGCAATTTCCTAACCCAGCATCTGCAAGATTAGTTGTTCACCACCCGCCCGTCCTCAAGCAAATGACCAATGGCACACGCGTCAACCAATTTCGCATCAACAACTCTACTATAATTTATTTTCAATAATAGATTTGAAGTTATCAGTTTATTCATACGTGAATCAAAGAAAGCTTTTTACGTGAATTGCTTGGATAGTGGTGTGTTTTATGTATTTTATATAGAATAGCTTTCCGCCAGTGGCTTCGCCTGCGTGGTCTTGTATTATACATAAAAACCATCCTTTTGAATCACCCTATCTACGAAAAAAACCGCATCAAAATCCGTTGCGTAGTTTTAAAGATTCCATGCAGTGATTGAATAGAAAAGTATAGAATGTTTTTTGAATGAGTTTCGACCACTAGGTGTCCCGTTCACTAATTTATGATAGGCAACTATTGACCACATCCCTGGAACTAACACTGAATCGATAATAGATGTAGATATTACAAGTATTTTTACGTATAAATAAATTAATATATAGAATACAGCAATACGGAATCCTAGGTGCACGAGTCGAATTTACCATCTTATTATCATTAATTAACAGCTATTCGCTAGAGTTTCTCTATTAAATAAATTGAACTGTGATTGCATTTACTGAAGAAAAAATCACTGTTTCCGTGGCAAGCTATTATAATTTAGTACAATCTCGGAAAACTGGAACTCCAGGATTGGACTCCACAATCATGTGTACTACATTGAAACTTCAGTAGTGTAACGTCCGTGCACATTACTATAGGTTGGTTTACTCTCTGACGATTAATGGTCAATGCTGGCCGCTCATATTTTGAATTATTACTTTTCCATATAGATAAAACGGGAACCCTTTTACTAAGACTTCGCTGTCTATTTGTCTGTCACCAGGCTGAATCTCATGAACTGTGAAAGTTAGACAGTTGAAATTTTCACCTATGATATAATTCTGTTGCTGCTTCAACAACAAACACAATAAAATAAATATTTAAAGGGGCTCACACACAACAAACGTGATATTTTTGTTCGTTTTCGGTACGGACTCGCACTTTTCTTCGCCGTTTAAAATGTATTAATACATCCATAACACTCCATCCATTAAAGTTTTGAACCGATCTTGTAGTATCAAAGCAAACAAAATGTTGTTTCTTTAGTTTTCCCTTTTTATACGGAACCCTGAAAAGTTTACACCTGTTCAGGTTAAACTGTAGAAAGATTAACTTAGATTTTTAATAGTGGAGTTCTTTTGCAAAATGTATACACAGCAACACGTCGTATAATACATAAGGCCATATTATGGCAACCAATTCTAAACTGTACTATCAACAGACTAAGGCTTTTCATTGATAGGAAGGAATTTTGTAATTAACATGATATCATCATTTATAATAGTAATAAATCTTTCTTTCTGATCCAGACCGGCATAGAGTCAGTATCTTAGCATTTAGTTATAAGTGATTCGATGTATGTTTTTCGCAAATAAAATCAAGACTGAAGAATTATACCAGTATTTCATTGCGCCATCCAGAGCTACTGCTGATCCTAACATAAGAGTAGTATGACTTGCCGTATGTACCTGTTATTGGACAACCTCGAAAGTTGGGGCAATGCATTAATTTAAACCAATATTACTTCATAAACATTTTATTCCTCTCATTCGCCGTTCATTAGCGTTACATTTCTGCCATCTTTCATTTTATTGCCAAACTATAAAAAACAATACTGCCGTAGTATTTCGCAAGATACACAGTCAATGTTCTTACATTTAAATTTTGAAAATTATTACATTGAGTTTGTTTAATCATAATTACCTTTTAGGAATACACAAACATATAGTTAAATGAATTCAGAAATTACTTTTTATAATAAGTACCCTTTTTTATCAATGCATACTTAAATCAATATCATACTACTTTTTAATTACCCTGTCATTAACATTTATCTTTTCTTTGTAACAATATTGATAAAATGCAATAATTAATAATAATTTGTACTGTTTGAGAATACAAATACACTAACACGTGCGATCATGGAAATTACGTGTTTAAATAGTAACATTTCGTACAATTGCATTCAAGTATTGTGATTTTACAAGTATTTCTTTATAAATTAAAATAATAAGTATAAATATAATAATAATATATTTACACTATTTACGTAGAAGGCTTTTCGAAGCGCGGCACTTCTGGCTAATTAGAAAATGCTTTTTTACTCAGCAGCACGCTATCGCAAGATCCTGTTACTCCCGTCAATTGTTACACGATGAAAACTTAGCTATATTTTACACATTGTATGGCAATTAAAGATTAACGACACGCCGATTAGTCGGATTTTACAGTAATATCTTCCGGTCAGCAGTATCAAGGTTGAAAATATTAAAAACTTGTCTTAATTGTACATTAACTGACATGTGCCGTCGTTTGTTGTCAGGTGGGGTCAGGCAGATGCAGCTCCCCGGGCACAGGGCCCCTGTCCCCGGCGGAGGGCCCCCGGTGGCCTCACGTGCACCACCCGCACCCGCTGCATCACGCACTACTGTCATCCAGCGTGAAGCGCGGGAAAGACCTGTGAGTCTCAAATTATCTTCTTTTCTTCACTTAGAAAATGAGATATGTGCTAAGAATTGTTTGCAATTGCTGTGTGACTATAATCCAAATTCGTTGTATGTATGTTTGCAATCTATATTGTTTCTCTATCTAGCCCAGTGTTTCCTAACCTAGGGGTAATTACCTCCGCAAGGGTAAAACGGCAATTCTAGGGGGGGGGGGGTGACAGAGTTGGCACGAAAAAGTATTAAAATAATAAACAAAATAATAGTACGGTAGCTAGTCGACTCTTGTTACATTAAAAACAAAAGCCAGAAACTGTCTGAATGTGGAGCATGACATGATATGCACGTTGAGTGAAACCGAATCTAATATTGTTAAACTTGCGAATGCAAAGCAATATCAACCCGAGATTTATATATTACTTGTTACCTAAACGTGCAATTTCTTACCTAATAAAGATATTTTTGTTCGAATTTGTGTGGTTGAATTATTTTAAAATAGTTAGGGGTAAACTCAATTGCCATACTTGTTCACAGGGGTAGTGACATTGAAAATGTTAGGAAACACTGCAACCTTGCAACCTTGGGCTAGATTGTAGCCCAAGGTTGCTTTTATCCACCCAGGATGTGTTAAGCTATATTCCTAACTCCTATGAGTGCATCTGATACACAATCATATGCATAGGTTAAGATAATTTAGCACTGGTGGATACTGTTTTAACTAATCTGTTTATTATATTTGATCAATTTTGCATTCATAATGCTATACTGAAGAATATTTTTAAGGGAAATTGCTATAAAAATCCAATTTCGCAATGCGGGCTACTGCTCTACCACTGAGTTACCCAGCACGCATAGCATGACAAACTCGAGAAATGCTTTCCCTACACTCATTTGTCAATTCCTCGGGCTGAGAGTTACTTTAATATTTGTGTTATTATATCATTATTAATGTGCCAATATTTATCTAGCCAATAGTTCATATAAATTAGAAGCTATTATTTTTAAATGATTCGCTCATTTAGCGCATACCTGGGGCTGCAGTCTCGACATTAATAGCGATACGATCGCAAGTTAACGAATGTCAAATATTAACGAAAATAATTGTTTGCGGTAATGATCGTTACTTCAAATGCAAGTCTCTATTACCGAGTTAGCGAGCAAAATCGTAAACTATTCAGACGCTAACATATCGAAAATCTGTATTCATAGTGCAGTTTCCTAAAGGAGAAAATGTTGCCTCTGACAAAAGTATTTTAAATCTAAGGAAATCAAAACAACGTTTATTGTTTATAAGTAATGATTTCATGTTCAATTTAGCAAATAAAAAAAATAAAAAAATGCGTACTAGAAAATTATTGCTTTTTATTTATTTTAAAAGTATAATTAATTATTAAATATATTAAATCAATTTGATTATTATTGGAAATTAAAATTTGTTTCCTTGCAACATCTTGATGTCATCGATATGTCAAAACATTATTGTTTATTACGGTTACGCTGTTTCGTGAAAAACTTCACATAATTTATTGAAATAATTTGTGTTGTGAGTCATGGTGGGAGATTCAGATGCGGAGTCACACGTGCAGCAGGCTCCGCGTGCTCCAAATATTGCTAAGTATGCACTTTTTTGATATGATTTTTACTTCTCTTCTATTAGAATATATTACTAACGTAATGCTAATTATTATTTTAGTATGCATTGGCAATACGGCTCCCAATACTCAAAATGAGGTGCAGTCAAGAAGGAAGAGAAGTTAGTACAATCTCTATGTTTATTGTTCATACTGCGATGAATATTATAAATATTTATAATGATAAATATTTTTATACTGTTTTTTTAGATCTCAATTCTCGCCGAAGTGTTGCAGAGCAACACGATTAAACTCAATTTCTCGCCATTGGAGAGTCAAATGCGGAATCAATGAAGGTATGTTTACACAATCTTTATTAAATATGATTTTGTTATGTATTTGAAATGAATTAATTAATAGATAAACAAAAATACCCAAACACATTATGAATTCAACAAGATTGAATATGAGACTAATACCTATATATGGATAAAGAGAGTCCCACATTTATATAGTTTATTTGTTATAGATGCTGGCAGCTGCATCAAAATTTCAGACAGAGGCTGCAATGAAGCAGGCCGAAGCTTCATTGATTCATGCACAGGCAATGAGTAAAATAAATAAAAGTGAATTTACAACTTATATGGTCGTTTTTAATTTGTACATCTACCTACATAAAATATATTGAAATAAAAAATAATCTTAGGTATAAAAACGTTCGATCAATCTTCTGCTAATTCTATATAGCATAAGAAATTCCGTCTCATCTAAAGCCAAAGGATTTTGGAGACATCGCCTGTTTCTGGCTATTTGCCGTCGCCTTACCATTAGGTGTATCGACGGCGAATAGCCTATGTTCAAGCAATGTCAAATCTAATGCTAAATAGGCTTCAGCCATCACGTTTTAAATATCTTTATGACTAAATTTTTCGATATATATACCTCGAAATACCGTAAAATATCGAAAAAAATATTATTAGCGATCGCAAAAGTCACTTATCGAGCTGTCAAATTTGGTCGCTAAGGAGCTAGCGAAATTCGTTAATTTGACAGTTGAACTCGCTACGCCACCGACAAAAATCGACAACTTTAAATGTAGAGACTTGCAATATTCGTTAAATTACGATCGCTATGAGTTAGCGACCGAATTCGATGACATTGCGTTCGCAAACTGTGTCGAGACTACCGCCCCTGAAGTTCGCTATAAATCCACAATTTCCCGGTGCGTTTTCTATCGCGTGCATTTAACGTCGAAGCCAAGTATATTTTCGGAAATTCCTGGTGTAATGCCAATGGTCTTAGTGCATAATTTCTCGACATGTATACATACACCGTATTTTAATAAAACACATAGTTTCATGACCTTGAATAGTTAAATGTCACAGTGCACCGTATTCTGGAAAATTGGAAGGGAACAAAATTTACTCATTTAAATATAAACGATAACAATGTTTACTCTAAAAATCATTTTCCTCAGTGCCAGATTTTCTATATGTAGCGTATTGAATTGTAAATTGTTGGCAGACTTATTAAGACTTACATTGACATAGAAATATATCTTTGCGGTTCTACCGCCGCTGGCGTTTCCAGACTCCTATTGCGTACGCTTATATGTGCGCGTAAGCTATAATATACTTTTAACGTAGTAGACCCACTATTTTTTTTTCCTATATTTTTGCTTCCACAGTTGTGGTTTTAATACTAAATTAACAGCGTTGTGCTCGTGTTTACATGTCTAACTCTGTAAGAAATAAGGATATGTAAGTATCCTACGAGTACTTTACAATGTAGTACATAGAATTAGACCTTGATTCTGATAATAATTCCCAATCAATTTCTTTTTCATTATGTGTCCATTACTGATCTGCAGACATTCAGGAATTACGTAGGGAGAACGAATTCATAACCAAATACGTGGTTGCGACTGGTATAGAAGGACGCTATGGTGCGCATTGGTGGCTGTTAATCACCGAAGATGCAGTAGGAATCAACGGATTAAGACTGTCCAGAATAATGCGCAAATTAGATGCCTTTGCTTGTTAACAAGGAAAATTTACCCCTTCTGGACAAGGTTTTAATGTGCTTCGGAAAAAACGGAACATGAAAATGCCATTGATATTTAATAATACAGAATTGGGAATCAGAAAGTAATGCTGGAAATTCGCTTTTAAAATAAGATATTCCATAAGGTCTGGTTCATACTGTGATTCTAATCATAGTAAATGATACGTTTCGATTTTAATGGAGACGAATCATCTTGAATGGATTGAAAGTGTGCTTCTGTAATAATTCTACATTAAACAATTGAAAGCTTTGTTAGAACTCTTGTTTCATTAAAATAATGAATTATTAGATTGGAAGAACGATTATAAGCTTTTGTATAAAATATGTGTGTTTTGTTTTGTACAGCGATGGCCGCAGGTGGTCCGTGGCGTCCCTTCCCTCCTCCGGGTACGGAACGACACCAGGCAGTTCGAGCTTATCAGTAAGTTACTTCTACATATCTAGCTATATCTTCACGCATCCTGCGTCATCCTTTGCGGAGTAAGCCACTGCCACTGTGCATTATTTACACGTGCTTCCTTTACGTTAATTACTCGTTACAATTTCTAATAAATCATATTATAATTATTAAAACAAACCAGCTTGAAGCTGAGATAAAAAAGCAGTTAATAATCATTTATATTGAGACAGAACATAGTCGGTTACAACGGAGAAGGAAAACAAATTTGTTTCATAACGGTTCCAGCTTAGCGTATACTGTTCTTGTGCTCAGCGCTGATATTCCAAAGGAGCCGATTTCGGACATATCGACATTGATTAAGATAGTCAAAATTCACCTTTCACGACCATGCTGATCCAGTCATGACTTATTGCCATGCTTATTGCTAATATAAACTATTTTTTTAAATTTTCTCTGTTCAATAAATAAAAGTTAATAGGAATATACTGGCAAATGTGAAATCTTGAGTCGAAGTTTTATGAGTCTTATTGAGGTCATTTTTTGTGTAGTTATTTATTAAACTAGTTTATTCAATTGAAACGTGAAATTCTCTTTGAATAAACTTACGAAATATTGCCATCGGCATACCGTTTTAGCAATATCCGATATTGAATTTTTGTAAAGTAACATTAACCTATGTATTAAAAACAAATAATATTCGTTAATTCCAGTTCAGTAGGTCACAGTGGCATACATAACTCTTATTATTATTTATAAAGAGAAAATGAAATCATGTGTGTAAAGGTATTTATTAGGTCAAAACGTGAATATCGTAAAATATTATTAGCGGGAAATTTGTGAAATTGCCTATGATATTCATATTTTATTCGTTTTATTTTCTTGATAATAGTTTTTATAAGAACAGTTGATAACTGTGAATCACTGTAGCCAAGGCAACTTTTTCAAACCAGAGCAGAAACTTTATTGAGATGACTCTTTCTCTCCAGAATCTAAGATAATTTGTTAAAAAATACTCTCGGGAATATTATGGATGGCATTTATTTCTTTTTGGTTCCGGCGCTGAGCCGTGAGTCCTTTAGCGAAGAAGTAAAGGTCCAGTCTGTTGTCAACATTGAAATATTGACAGCAGGGATAAAGTATCTCTGATTGCGCATCGTCCAGTGACCGACAGACAGCGAGGGGGATTATCCTGTGTAACAAATTGACGGTTTCCCGCCAAAACACTGCGCTTGGACCCGCGGGCACTCTATATGAATCGACGTTTTAAATTAATCTTTGTGGAACTCGATGGACGTGGAAGAATCGAGCTATTGACTCGGATTGAATAAAACACACTTAAACATTCATTACAATTGATTGTGTGCACGGAATTGATTTTGTTTGACGTATGAACTTCAGCGAGTTACTGGGTATGATCAAACAAAAGAGGACTTTAAATGGACACGTTGACTTGAAAATAAATATCAATAAAGTAACGCGCTAGACCCACTGCTCGTACTCTGATAATTCATTTTATTGTGTTGTATTTAAAGTAAATTTTTACGTTTAATTCGTAAACAATCCTATACATTATATCGGAAATCATAATAATAAGTCATCCCATTATCATTAATAGTAACATTATTAATTAAATGTGGATCTACGGCCTATACAAAAAATCTTAAAGGCAATAATACTGACATACCTACAAGTTGATGTGATAGAGACAATGGCGTATTGCAGGAAATAGACCGTCATAAACTATTTTTGAATAATTACTAGCAAACTGTTACTGTTTAGGTCTATTGAATATTAGAAAATAATAATATTCTAATAATCAATAATCATTATTTTTAATTTCAATCTTTATTTTAAAGATAAAGTAGAATGGCGAAAGGCAAAGAGTAAGTAAGTGAAGAAAAGTATAGTGTTATGTAGGGGATGTGAGATTTGCCTAATAATTTGAGATGACAAGTTATATTTTCTTACAACTTTGATTTATATGTTTGCAGTCGCAATGCTCGTCGCAGGAGCGGCTGTTGGCGGTGCAAGCGCCATGCGAGCCGCCCCCGCGCGCCCCCTGTCCCCACTGTCATCAACACCAGAACTCGTTGAAGTAAGCACTACTAAGACATCCTATGTGATACACATAGAGAATTTAATTACGTATCTCTAGTCATTTTATTGAGTAGCACCTTTCAACTATCCGTCTAAACTTCAATTAGCCGAGCGGTTGAACATATCGTCAATAATATAGCTAGACGGGCGCCATCGGGCTCTGTACCACGATGTACATCTACTTAATTAATGGGTCTCTGTTATGCAGCAGTTCGCAAGGCAGCGGTATGAACAACTGGGCGTCGCTATCAGACAGCGGTGGCAGCGGTCACACAGCGGCCAGAGCGCCCTCGCCGCAGAGTCCCGCGCGGCGCGTGCGCAGCAGAAGTCTTAGGTGAGATATACAGAGTCAACGCAGTGTTCAAGTACATTCATACTCAATTAAATTAGCGTGTCATGTCATATTGTTTTGTGCTACCAGACGTCCAATTCTAACGCGTAACTGAAACCACGATTGAAATGTTATGAAACCATGAATGATCCGTCCAATCCTATCTTTTGTAAGGTGATTTAGGGCTGTATTTTGATATATCTGGGCTCTTGTTATAGCGGTAAACCCGCTGATCGACTGTTGTATGAAACATCCGTTCTGACATTATATTTTTACACGAATGTAAGTATGTTCTAATTGTTTCTTGCGACTTCACCCATGTAAATTATAACTTATGCCACCTGCGTATGATGTTAGGTCCCGTAGGTGAAAGAATTCTAATATCGGTCCAGTTCGGAGCGTTTGAAATGCAATCAAAGAAACAATAAAGGTCTCCTCTTTATAATATTTTATGGATGATTTGCATATTTCATTTGTTCTCGTTTTGCCATCAGTTCTCCGTCTCGTTCGCCCGGCGGCGCCGGTTCCAGTGGTACGGAGGGTTCGAAGGATGATGCTGTCTCAGCTATGTCTGCACTATTCGCAGCCAGATTTCCAGCCGCACAGAGAGCTATGGACGACAAGTGAGCATATTAAGATATTTCTTTCACTCATTTTTATTGTTTGGTTATTGTTTTATCAGTGGTGATCGCTCGTACCTCATATGATCGCCATCGATTAATATAAATGAGCAATTTTACTCCAAAAGTTGCTGAATGATCGGTTTTCAAAATATATATAATTGTATTTTTTTTATCATACTTTAGTAATTATTTTAGTACGTTGGTAGTAGAACTAGGAGGTGTTCCCAAAAAGCCTAAAAGTTAAAATTTATGAAAAGGTTATAAAGTTATGTTACCATATGTAGACAGCGGTACATTATTTATTTATTCGGTATAACAATAGCCATAATTTTACCATAATATGATTTTTTTTTTCTGTAGTTTTTGAACTATACGTCGCAATAAATTAATGTTTAAAATCAAGTAGAGATAATTAATAGAATTGTATAACTTAATGTGGTTTTGACTGTACCACACTTGTTTATAATCATATTAATTACAGATTGAGAGCACTTATCGAAGAACTGACTGAATTAGATAAGAAGCCCGATCGGCCGCCCATAGAGAGATTTGTGCAGAGACAGGTAATATGTACAAACAATCTTGATCCGATCTTTTTTGTTTTTACAACAGTATACAATATCATAAATGGGGAAAAGCATGCAAAGATTCTGAAACGTTTGAAATATTAAAAAACTTATAAAATACATAAGTATGAAAGTTGTTTAATTAGGGTTTGTACCCAAAAGGTAAAACAGAACCTTCTTAGTTAGACGTAGATGCTGTACGTCTATCTATCACTAGGTCAGCTTTTTATGAACTGTGAATAGATATACAGTTGAGATTTTTCGATTTTTACAGTTGATGTGTACTGTTGCCACTATGACAGCTAATATTAAAAAACGGAATACATTAAATATTGAAGCTCCCGTCCAAGTGAGCTTAAATCAATCTGTCCCGTGCAAATGTTAGTTTTTGCACTTTTTACGGATAATCCTTGGTGTTCGAGTCCGGTTCGCATTTGACCGTTTTTATATCAGTAGTGGACGCAGATGTATAAGAAACGTCAAAATAAGACGCAACTCAATTTTAAATCTCAGGTGTTGGAGATGGCGCGGGACTGTCTCCACAAATCAGAGTCTAAACAGGTCACCAGCACCTATTTCTACGATATGGCAGATAGCTTGGATCGATTATTGGCAGAGGTGCGTATTCTTGTTGAAGTATCTACTATTGTAAATAAAATATTAGGTATGTAAAGAGTTTAATAAGTAAATAATTATTGCTACCTAATTAAATATTGAAACTAAATGATACTACTAACTGAATTTGAATTTTGATATTTCTTATGTAAAATCACAGCATCTCGCAAAATTACTATTAAAAGTTATTTACAAAACAAAATCTTAAATTACCTTCGAAAAAAAAATTTCTCGTATTCTTATGAAGTGAGGAAGTTTTAAAAAAAAAACGAAAGCACTAAAAAGCACTCCACTAGATGGCGACTCTAGCAAATGTTGATTTTTGCAGGAAACGAATAGACCAAAGACAGTCATTTCCGTTCCTATTAACTAACATATAAAAAAAATGAAATTGAACTAATTTTTTGATTTAAATACTTCCTCATTCTTTTTTTAGATAGACGAGGGTGTATTCTCCAGATCGAAAGAGAGCGTGTGTAAAAAGTAGCAACAATCGTTATGCGTAATGATTTTGACGTTTGCCAGACCCGCGAGAAGTCGGCGGAGGCGGGCGCGCGCGTGGCGCCGCTGGTGACGCGGCTGGTGCTGGCGATGGCGCGCCCCGCGCGGCTGCTCGAGTGCCTCGAGTTCGACCCCGAGCGGTTCTACAGGCTGCTGGAGGCCGCCGAGGGGCACGCGAGACATCTACAGGTACAAGTGCACGCCGCTAGAGGCCGCCGAGGGGCACGCGAGGCATCTACAGGTACAAGTGCACGCCGCTAGAGGCCGCCGAGGGGCACGCGAGGCATCTACAGGTACAAGTGCACGCCGCTAGAGGCCGCCGAGGGGCACGCGAGGCATCTACAGGTACAAGTGCAGGCCACTAGAGGCCGCCGAGGGGCACGCGAGACATCTACAGGTACAAGTGCACGCCGCTAGAGGCCGCGAGGGGCACGCGATACGTTTTGTCAAAGTAAAAGGAAAATGAACCTAAACTGTTTAGGATATATATCTATCGGGTTTAGGATATCTATCAATGGTTAACGTACTAAATTCATAAATAAATATATTTTAAGGAATGTTGTTAAATTTTGAACCCTATTTCAGGGTATAACGACGGACATTCCCCAGTATATAATTCACAAGTTGGGATTATCGAGGGATCCTTTGGCTGAGCTACACGCCCCACCGCCGCCGCCTCCACCTCAGAACACATCGCCATCCAAGTAAGATAACTCTACATTCTATAGTGGGTACATTATGGTAATTCTTTTGAGAAAACTAGATTTAGGGTAGCTCTTTTCCTATTGTAAGCTCCGTCGTGTAACGTAAAAATTGACAAATATATGATATCCAACCTTGCACACTCGATAGATGTGTATTCAATTCATCGACCCAACTAACGCACACTTCCATTGATATACTAGTCGAGTTTCCGTTAAATTTGCACTAACTCTTACAAGTTTTAATACTGACAATCGGCGTTTTGAAATTTATGAAGAACTCGGATAAATATTTACGTTTATTGTTTTTGTATAATAACTGATGTTATGATTTTGATAGAGTGCGAGGCAGACAGTCTCCCCCGGGGGCGCCGGGCAGCGGGGGTGCTCCGCCCTCTGAGAACGATTATCAGGTCATCAAGCTCATCTCCAACGGGGCTTACGGCGCTGTCTACCTCGTCAAACACAAACAAACAAGGCAGAGGTAAAGACAACATTTATAGAATCGCCTAAGGTGAAAATCCATTTTGACAAGGGGCCATCTAACGACATTAAGCATTTGCGTAATATGACAAATCCCGAATATAGAAAAGAAAATTTAAATAAAATTTAATTCGTAAGATAAGGCGATTCGTAAGATAAGGCGTTTCCTAGTAAGGCTATGCCTTTTTCTGGAGTAGTGAAAACGGGTCTTATTTATATCATCAGGAGTATTACAATCATCAACTGCGATTATCATGAAGTTTCCATGGAAATAGTATAATATTTTTTTATTTTATCAACAGGTACGCCATGAAGAAAATAAGTAAAAACAATTTAATATTGAGAAATCAAGTGGAGCAGGCGTTCGCCGAAAGGGACATATTGAGCTTCGCAGACAACCCTTTTGTAGTGAGTATATATTTATAATGGGAAAATGGTCGGCGTGTTAAGAGGTTAAGCAATTTTTGGTAGAAGTCGGTCGTAATAGTAATTGATTTAACAAGGAAGGGCAGGGGTAAGGCTTTGATTACTCAATCAATGTACTTGAGTTAAGTAATCGGGATGGGGTATATAATATTTAACACAATATTTCCGAGAAAAAATAAAGCTAAATTACTGTTTTTTCTTTTGTTACAATACCCCAAATTTGCAGTTAGTCAGCAAACTATTCTGATTTGGGTTGCCTAATATTTTCATAAGATATTTTTTTTGTATCCATGGTGTTGACAATAAAGAGTTATTCTATTCTATCAATCGAATAGGGATGTCGACAATTTTTTTTGTAGTAGATTATTGAAGTTAATATCTATATAGTATATATAGATATTTTTTTGTTTGCAATAAAAAAAAATGTTGCATGACGTCACGCTTTTGTACATTTTATACAAAACTGTGACGTCATCCTTATTGCTAATATATTAATACTAATAATATAAATAGGTAAAGTTTTTTAAAAACAAGTTTTCCGCCAGCGCCTCCTTGGCATGAAAAGTAGCTTATATTTTGATTCATCATCCCGAAAAGTAGCCCACAGTAAATTTTAAAGATGATTAGTGAATAGATACGTTTAATAAGGGTTGTGCCGTTACTTGTCAGGTGACTATGTACTGCTCGTTCGAGACGAAGCGCCACCTGTGCCTGATCCTGGAGTTCGTGGAGGGCGGCGACTGCGGCACGCTGCTGCGCGCGGGCCCGCTGCCGCACGACATGGCGCGCCACTACTTCGCGGAGGCCGTGCTGGCCGTCGAGTACCTGCACTCGTACGGCATCGTGCACAGGGACCTCAAGCCCGACAAGTATTACGCACTGTATACTCACTATATTGCACCTCGACAATTACAATGTCACTAACCGAAAACGACGTACTTTTTTACATTTGGCAACATTCTCTTTGTTAAGTATAATCTTTAAAATGCAATGATCCCTGTGAACGTAGTTTGTATAGAAACTGCTAGGTGGCATAGGCGTTACCTGGGACTTAAGTTTTAAGATACCGGGTACCGGACTACGCGCGAGGGTGGTACGGGGGGTTTTGCAAGGTAGGTCCACTGCACTGGACCGCCGTCCCTTGCAGTGGGAGAGTCCGGGATTAGTCGGCCCCTCGCCCGGGTCCGACGAAATGTTAAGGCCAGTTCCCCTCGGTATATATAAAAAAAAGGTGGCATAGGCGTGGTGGCGTAACGATACGTTGTTTAGAGGGGGCGGATAACAATTTCTTGATTTTTAAACGCTCATTACTGAAAATTGTATTTTTTGCATTGTGTCACTATCGTTCTCAGCGTGTTGTTTTTCAAAAGTTATATAAAGTATACTGGACTACTAAGATGTAAAAGATTTCAAAAGTTGCAATGCAAATGAACTCCGCATGAGAATATCGCAATCGTTGAAAATTAATTTTATGCCTAACTAGATTTTGTATTATACATAAAAACCAACCATTTGAATCACCCTATCTATGAAAAAAAAACCGCATCAAAATCCGTGGCGTAGTATAGGGGCAGAGAAAGCGACTTTGTTTTATACTATGTAGTGATTTCATAAAAATTACCTAAACCAAAGATTTTCTTAAGCACATTTTTACTTTTAGCTACTAGTGAGCACATTTTCATCAATATTCAGGAAAATCCAACCAAACCACCTAAAGAAATGTTTCTACTAATATTTTAAACTGAATAAGATTAAACTTATTTTTCTAATTGACAAGTTCGATCATAATAACATTGTGAATGCAAAATTCATTAATTATAGTAATATTATGATGTTTTCTATATTCCAGTTTGCTCATCACGGCCACAGGACATATTAAGTTAACAGACTTCGGGCTCAGTAAAATGGGATTGATGTCATGTAAGTAATTATCATCATAATGGGGCATAAGCTTGCCCTATAAAAAGAGACAGAGAATGGGCGCTAATTCGTTATTAGTGAGTGTTAACGATTGGCTACCAAACAGCTTGAGTGCTCTCTAACGCTCGATATAATATATTTTTAGTCACTCGATGGTACATCCATGCATGAGTAATTAATTAGAAATAATTTTTGACGCTCTGTTATGCGAAAATAAACCTTTATCGTATTTATTTTATTGTCATATTTGCGATTTTTGCAAGTTACTCTGGTAAGCTTGACAGATCGTACAGAGCTTAATTTTGACAAATGAATCAGAGTTTCAGTTAATCGTTAGAGCCGGCATTAATTTGCTCTTATTTTCTTTTTTTCATATTGCAATCAATTCTCTGTTGAATGTTTCTATAGTGGCGACAAATCTTTACGAAGAGTACGCTGACCGCGAGGCGAGACAGTTCTCCGACAAGCAAGTGTGCGGCACTCCGGAGTACATCGCGCCCGAAGTCATATTGAGACAAGTTAGTATACTACTAATATGCACCATAATACATAGACAATAAGGTTCTTATTCGAAATAAACGTACCTATGCAATTTCAGTCTATTATAATAATTTACGATACTGATACAGATGACGCCAAACAACTTGAACAAATGACCTTGCATGCGCAGAAACCGATTTTAGGCGTCGCGGTATGCGGTGCGGGGCGCGGCGTGCGGAAGTAGGATCGCATCGACCGCGCCAATCCACGCTATTGGTGGATCAGTCAACCATCGCTTCCCGCTTTGTGTTCACGTCTCATCGCTACTTCAGTACACTTGCAGGCAATAACATCACGACCTCAAAATATGTCTCGTCGACAATCAAACACAGTTTTAAAAAGGCAAGCCAGAAAGATGGTATACGATGTGTATTGCTTTTTAAAGAAAGAAGAAACATCCGATTTTGAAACAATGAAACAGACATCGGAGGCTCGTAATTTCTCACTACTACTATACACGCAGCTACTTACTTCACGTGTATCATTCGTGTGCACGTTTACCACTCAGTCACTCATACAAATAGGACAGAAAAAATACAGAAATAAATAGTTAACGTAGGAATAAGAAATTCTAATGCATAGGTTTTTTTGCTCGTAAGTGTACATGCGCAAACTTTCCCCCACCACCACACTTTTTGTTCAAGTTGTTTGGCGTCATCTGTAATAGTAGATTAGTAGGAATATATATTTATATCTTCCGGTCATTTACCGGTCATTTTGTTGCTAGCATAATGAGTCGTTCTTTAGATATACATTGACATGGGTAATTTTTTTATGGGTGACAATACTAACGGATTGAATGAACGGAACGAACTATATACCATTCTTGACATTAGAAACTTGTTCCAAATATCAAATAGACAAAATAAATCTGGAAGATACCAACAGTGTAGTATTGTATGGTTGTTGTGTTGTGCGCACTATGCTTTATCTTTGCTGGAAATAAAAGCAATTTTTGATATGGTGAATACAGTGCAATTCCGTAATAAAAACAGCTCGATAACGAGCGCAGCAATGTTACAAAATGGAGGTTTAATCAAATAA
The DNA here is from genome assembly GCA_918026875.4 of Diatraea saccharalis. NCBI lineage: Eukaryota > Metazoa > Arthropoda > Insecta > Lepidoptera > Crambidae > Diatraea > Diatraea saccharalis. The sequence goes on along the minus strand of OU893339.1, from coordinate 24,489,735 downwards.
TACCTAGATTAAAGGGTGATATATGATTTATTACATTGAATCTTTATGATGTGACAGCGCTCATGATGTGATTTCCTTCAACAGGGTTACGGAAAACCTGTGGATTGGTGGTCGATGGGTATTATATTATACGAATTCCTCGTGGGATGTGTACCATTTTTCGGGGAGACTCCAGAGGAACTGTTCGCGCACACCGTCAACGGTTAGTATTATTTAATCTGTGTAAAATGAAAATAAAAAAAAATGAATAAAACGAATCTTCATGTACATTAAATATAGAAATTTATAGATCTCATAATATAAATTGAAAATTTCAATTTAATATCTAATTTACAAATCAAATAGCCTAAATAAAGCACTTACGACTACACACGGACTCTGAGATAATACAGATGTTTAATTTCCACGCTCTCCAGAGAATTGTGAAAAACATTATTAGTATTCGTGAATTTCTTTTGTTTTATCTCGACAGCGTGTACTTACGCCGTTTAAGATATAATCCCGTATTTGTAATGTAGATGATATCGAATGGCCATCGGAGGAGGATTTCCCAATAGCGGTCGAGGCGCGAGCGATCATAACCGAGTTGCTCGCGCGCAACCCACGTGACCGACTCGGCACGGGGGGTACGCACCAAGTCAAGGTAATCAACCAATTAACTTTATATATTCAGTATAGGTCACCGATTCTTGGATTTCCTGGCGAATACAAGGAGCTCTAAAATTAAAACAAAAAGCCTAATTTTCTGTGTACTGACCCGATTTAATGGCTGAAATATGACCAATCTTTTTTTCTACGCCCAAAATATACTAATTTTGAGCGGAATACAATTTTATAACGCTGATTTAGATTGTACTGAAAATCGAAGAGCTATACAATCGGTTTGTTGAAATAAATAAACTTTGATTGTTCAGAAATGAAGAGACGTAATCTATTTGTAATTTACGCAAGAAAAAGTGTTGTTACTACTCATCTGAGATTTTTCGAAAAGGTATATTTAATAAAAAGAAATGTTACTTTATTTGCGAATGGCGATTAAGGATCGGTGCATATCTGACTGAAGATGCATCGCGTATCGATGGTCAAGGACAATCAGAACAGTCATATATATGATATAACATTCAATTCTTTCGACACATGGAATTATTTCAAGGAATTATGCGTTAGTACGACACATCCGTGGCGTACTAACGCATAATTCCTTGAGGCCCTTTACTTCTAATCTTTCGCCATATTGGCAGAGAACTGGCCGCACACGTCCATTTTCTTTTTTGGATTGTCTAATCAGTAATTTCGATTTGGAGATCGCGCAGTAACATCACTGGTGTATCGATGGAACCCGTACACAATAAATCATCCATTAACACTCGCCACCGTTTAGGCTCTTGAGCACGTTGACTCTTAACATTCAAAAAAATTGCGGGTAATGTCTAGGGATTGAGACGAATGACTAAAGTGGGATTACTTTGTCCACAGGAACACATCTACTTCTGCGGGCTGGACTGGAACAATCTGCTTCGACGGAAGGCAGAATTCATTCCGCAACTGGAAAACGACGAGGACACCAGTTATTTTGACAGTCAGTATAAATAGAAAGTTAAAGGGTCTACTTTTTAAGTCTGCGAAAAAAATATTTTGAAAAACACTTTATTTTTCCATACTCATACAGGTTATTAATTTATGATTCTCTCTCATTTTCGTTCTGTATACTTAGTTTTTTCTTTGTATTCCTCCTTATTAATTTTTTAATCGCTCGTTTATCGACCAATAAAATTATCTGGCATCGCGGATCTCTTCGACTGTAAATGAGTCGTAACAGATGGAATTTAGTATAAACAGATGGAAATAACTATATATATAATAATAATTATTATAACATTATTAAGTATTATATTATTGTCAATAAAAAAAAACATAACATGACTTCTAATGTCAAGCATCTGAGATAAAATACTACGTTATAAATTAAATAATTTTAAAGGTGAACTTTAGAGATAATTTTGTTATAGAAGTTCCGCAGATTTTTTTTTAAACTGGTATAGTAAATACCAACTAAATGGCATATGGTTAATCTTCGTTAGCACAGAACGAAATGGCATATGGTTGTGATACGTTCATAGTATTAGGTTTCCGTGTCACTTTCACTCAGTAGTGGCTAAAACACCTCGTTTCTTCAGTTTCATCTGATATCTTTATGGTCACTCGAGCAATTCGATAATGGGAATAATGACTGGGTAAAAACAAAAAACTATTTAGTCAGTCAGTCAATTAATATAAGAATATTAGATACGAATTTTTCGTGCTTCGACGCTAAGATGACAGGCATTAAAATTGGGGGGTCAATACGTCACAGCTGTAGAAAATATACAAAAGCGTTACGTCATATCACATTTTAAATCAACGGCGCTTGTGATTTGTTAATTACCACAAAAAGTAAAAAGAGCTTTTAATATTCAACATCTACCTGACGGATGGACAAAAAAAAAAAATGTAGTCAGCGTCCCGATTACGACGCTGAGTGCTGAGAGTAGAACAGGCAGTCGGTTGTATGGTTGTGGTAACGCGGCGGGTGTGGTATGTGGCAGGCCGCGTGGACCGCTACAACCACAGCGAGGCGGACACGGACGAGGCGGCGGAGGGCGCGGAGGGCGCGGAGGACGCGGGCCTGTTCGCCGCCTTCAGCAGCACCTCGCCGCAGTGGCGACGCCACTACCACTCCGGCCTCGAGCACGACTCCAGGGTGATTATATCCCCTCAAATTGTTAATGCGCGTGGCCGCCATTTTGATGATGTCATTGCGTTAAATAATCAGTACCGTTAACAAATAAACACTCATTGACGAGTACATTTATTGAATTGGGTTGTGTTGAGATTTATTGGTTTCGCCAGTGCCAGGGACCAAGTGGATTTTTTAAGCATTTTGTATTAAGAATAATGTAATTTTTTTCATTTTCCCTATACCCCGAAATTTACATAAAAATTAATTCTTTTCCATAAATTAATGTATTAAAATAACAAACAAAAGTTATTAAATTATTATAAGTATATTTTGGTCGTTATTCATAATAAATATTCCAATAATTAATAAATTATGTATCTCTTGCATTTTGTGCTATCTATACTTTCTATTTTCATATGACGTCATGCTGATGTTATTTAGATTAGGTTCTAGCGCATTAACAATTTACGGGACTTATAATTTACGTAAAATCAACTTTGTTTTATATTTTTATACAACAAAAAAAGGGAATCAATAGAATTTCCACACTAAATGACGGAATTCGGACACTTTAGACTTTTGAAACAGGTTTATTTTGATTCAACCTAATGTTCTGACAATATAGTTCTCCACCCTACGTTTGAAGCTGTATTTTAAATAGAATAGCACTGCATTGAAGGGCATGGTGTTCTTTATGCAGTTTAAATTACCATTTTTGAACTAACGATATTTTTGATGAAGGTATTTATTTATTGGTTTTCCTTGCCTGTAGAGTACGGACAGTTGGCCCGGCACACCGGATAGTGCGGGTCCGCCTACCACGCCCACTGCCCCTCTGCATCACCATCCTAAGTGTCCGGTAAGTTTATTATTTGCTTCATATTTATCTGTCAAAGCTTACTTAAAAGTATGCTCTGGATTATAATCTTGAATAATACATTAATTTTTCAAAAATTTAGATTTTGTCGTTTCAAATATCGTCCTCCAGATTTTCTAGAAAATGTTCAATAAAAAGTGGTAGAAATGTGCCGAAGTAGATTTGTCGGAAACCAATTACCGAATCATTTGTTTGAAAAAATAGGGTTGTTTCGCGTGTTTCTATCGCTATCCTGTTGTAGAACGAATTTCGTACGTCGAAACTCTGGGCCTAATGATAGACATCGTAAGCATATTAGGTTCACTTTGCTATGACAAAATTGGTTAGATGCATCTGGGCGAGCGCAATAGCAATATGTTTGCGCACGACCGGTAGTTATATATGTTGGATGACTTGTGCTATATACCAGCACGCGTTCTGATTATCATTGCGTGCGTGTGTGTAATTGCGTGTGTGTGTGTGTATACAGATGATGGGCGGCAGTGGGTCCACAGCGGACTCGTCGCAGACGGACTCGGACGACGTGTCGCCGGCGTGCCGCCGCCGCGCCCCGCTGCGCGCCGCCGTGTTCCACCCCGCCCCCGCCCCCGCGCCCGCCCTCGCCGCCGCCCACGCCTCCGCCCCGCGCATGTCAGTATTATGTTTAACTATTGCCTTTAAATCATAGGACCAAGAAGGAGCTTGTTAGAACTCCTACAAATTTGTCTTCGAACTAAAATTCTTACGATATAAAAAGAACAGAATTTAATTTTTAATTCATTTCTATCATAAATGTCATATATATAGGTCAAACATAATACACGATCTAAACATGTTTTTTCATCTGATTTATTTGTTTTTCTCGGACCTCTACTTTAAATAGACTCTATGCGAAACTAAACATCCACTATTTGCATTTTCAAAATTGTAAAAAGCTCTCATTGAAGCTCTCCAATATTTGGCCTAAAATGATACAGAGAGATTATTATTTGTTAATATGTGATCTCTTTTATACACTAAGGTACAGTTCGCTAAATTGATAAAATACGTATATCATTAGTTTATTTTCTATCAGTCATTATATGTAGTTATATCGTACTCAATAAAATCCTTTTGCATAGTGATAGTTTTAACTACTGTTTATTTTATAAATCCTTTGTTTCGCCTGACAAACACGTGATCCTAGTTCAGGCATGTGAAGTTTTTATTCGATGTTTTTATTCGATGTTATACGTATTTTTCGCTTGTATTATTATTATTATTATAAAATGAGAACCTCCTTCATTTGAAGTCGTTTAAAAAAAACTGCTTATCAACACTTTACAGCCGATGGCAAACTGTTGTCGCTTCGTTCCCTATAGTTGACCTATTTGTATAAGCTTTATAATCTTTCGATGGTATCGATGTACAACAGGTCTGAGATATCGAAAAAAGAAGAAAGCAGGAGCATGGACCGTCCGGATCGTCCGGAGAAAGCGAAACCTTCAGCTCTGGTCGCGACCAAGGCCATGAGACGCTCAGCCAGTACATCTGGTCTCTCCCTCGTCATACATCCAGGTATATGAGCTACTTATCTGACAAAAGTAACTTAGCGATGTTAATTAATTCGCCAGCTTTCCAGACAGGGCCCTCAAAAAAATTTGACAGTAATCTATTTTTGTATATTTTATATTTTTGTATATAGTTTTTATATCGCCTTTAGCGCTTCGTGCGTTGGATTATGAAAATCGTGTACTCTAGTTGTAAAAGTATTTTAATCTCTTAATATTAAGTCAATACACTTAACTAAGATTACAAAAAAAAAAAAAATAATAAGTATTTAATGAGATTATGTTGTATTTATCTTTTACATGATACAATGTGATAATCCGGTTTGGGATTTCTGTATATAGGTTATTCTAAACTGCATTAGAGCCATAGATAGCCATTGAGATAACTTATTATAGATACTGTTGGTAAGCCATACTTGTAAGAGGAAATATTCCGTTGATTGGAAAGAGAAAAGAGATCGCGGTACCTTTTCTGTTTCACTCTACTGATGCACCTATTAGGGACAGCTACAAATAAACCGTTAAATCTATGGTTGTAGCGTTATGATTAGTTTTATGAATAATTCAGATCAACGAAAAGACTTTTGTCCCAGAAGTGGGGACATCAACAGACTGATGTTGATTATTGGTTTAAATAATATTGTATGTTATTTCCCTAGCCGATGATAGCACGATGGGTGGCGGGGCCATGTCCCCGTGTGCGGGGAACACTTCCTCCACGAACTCCTCGCGGGACTCCTCGCCGTGCAGGGATCCTCCATCGCCGTTCGCTCTCGCTAACCATTCGTAAGTCTCGTAGTTTCAGTAGTATTATTAGTCCATTCCCCAGAGAGAAGTCTTTGTAGTTTGTTAACCTTCAATGAGCGTTCGACAATATTTATCTGTTCTTACTAAGTTCAATTAAAGATAATAATTATATTAAAACTAATAGCCGTTTAGATATACGCCTTTACTGAATTATCCGTCAGCCTAACAGATCATTCAAGGTTTCATTTTGACATGCCAATCAGGGCTCCGCAGTCACGCAGTAGAGCTCATGAAGCACCCTCTAGTGACAGAAAATATATCCTGAACACTCAATGTATAAAAAATACAAATGTTATTCTTTGTGTTACACTTGCAGTTCCCAATAAACTATCTATCTACATATATGTTCTGTAATGTCTCGTGTAGATTGATCCAGTCGTCGAAGCCGCCTATAGTGGTGAGACGTGGACCGCGCGGTTTCGGGTTCACTATCCACACAGTGCGTGTGTACTATGGCGATACTGACTATTACACAATGCACCATTTGGTCTCGGTATGTGCTTTTATTAAAAATATATCTTATGATTATTAAACTTAATTTCATCCCCTCAGAGATTGAGCTTTTCAAAAGGATTACTTAAGTACATAGTATACCAAATAGATCGACCCGTCTTGTACTAAAGCTGCGTTGATAGATCAGTCAGTCTGTCAGTTATCTTTGCCTCTCATATACAGGGTTATTCATAAAACCATAACACCCTCGCAGAAATTGATAGCTTATATTATAAATGACAATGTTTGTTTTTGTACTTTAATAAAATTTTCTTTTTCGTTAATTCATGCATAAACTTTTTTAAGGCGGTGAGCGAACAGGGTGCGGCGTGGGCGGCGGGATTGCGCGCTGGCGATCTCATCACTCAGCTTAACGGAGAATCAGTACAGGGACTGCTACATACACAGGTAATGTATTATTATTTACAAGATAACACAATCAGTACCTCCCACCGATGTACAGTCGGCTAAATAACGACGCGTGGCAATCTCGACCAATCAAAATGATTCTAGTGGCGCCTAACCCCTGCCGAGTGTGATTGAGACGCAAACACAGTAAAGTACGTTGTATGCGCCTTTACACGACCGATTTATCATAGTCGGTATCGGTGTGTCGTCTACACAAACGAAGATTTACTAAGAGGCTTTACTGTATACCCGTTACTTGCCGCGTTGCACGTGGTCAAAGGAAAGTAACTAAGATAATATAAAATGAACTTGTCTTGTATTAACTCTGGCCTGGACGGCTATGTAGTACCTTTGTGGTTTCAGATATGCATAATACGCCTCGTGTTTTTTAGTTATTAATTAGGCTTCTAAGCGATATATGTGATTCATGTTTCTGGATGATTATTGCTCTTTAGGTTCTGAGGTTACTGCTGGCGGCTCCACACGCAACTGTCAGGGCGACACCGCTCGATCAAACTACTATTCAGGTTTGATATAAACCAATTATTCGTTTAAAATTAAATGTTTTAGTAATTTGTTGACTAGAGAACAATATTATAAATGTTTAAACACATTTTTAAACTTGACTTAACTTGAGCTTTAACTTACTTCATTATTATACTTTGTTAATTTGATCCCATGCTCTGGTTAACTGTCGATGTTTCTATTTACATACCTACGACAGAGAGTTTCGTTGGTTTTGCTATGTGGAATGAATGTCGGGTGAAAATAGTTATATTTTTACATACAACGGAGAGTATAGACTTTCTTGAATTATTGTAATCTAACCTTATTCGAATCGTTACAATACAGTGTTTATGAATAATTCCATTATATGTAACTTGATAAGACCAAAAATGTTACTTTGATAAACAAGCCTTTCTATGTACACAAATGGATATATTTTTAATTAAATCTTATTCTTAATTATTATACGAATCTTTTGAATTTAATATGAACTTATTATACCTTATAAGACTATGATTTGACATTCGCTATTTTTTTATGGAATTAAAATTTTATTGGCATTATTTTTTCATATAAAAACAAATAATTTATATTTTGACTTTCGTCTTGACCATAAAATATGTTTGTTTAAAATTTTTAAAACTATCCTGTAACTATATTTTCGCATATAGAGATTATTGTTACTTTTTTATTGACAATGGGCTCACTGTTGACCTCAATCTAGCCTGATCTGTTATTATTTAAAGTCAGTTACCGGTGTTATATATTAACAATATACGAGCAGGCGGGCGGCAGGCGTCGCGTGGGCGGCGGGCGGCGCGCGTCCGCCCCGCCGCGGCCGCGGCCCCGGCGCCGCTGCTCGCTGTTCAGGAGGATCTCCACCAAGCGCGCCTCGCAGGAGATGCATCAGGTCAAACCACCACCACAACTGTACCGTCGTTACTAGTAGGCTAAGAGGTCGTCACGACAATGTGCAACAGCTTTCGTTAGCTGGATATTTCAGTTTGTTAAATATTAAGGGATTTAAATAAGCGAAAAGTCTTGTTATGAATATGAAATAGGAGATAAAATTGCTGAGATTATGCAATCGTGAATGTAGTTACTCAGCAGATGTCAGACGTTGGTGTGAAAAGTATATGTATACAAGTTTAAATTATGCGCCTCGTTATATTTCGTGTTTACGAATTTAACCGATCAAGAAACTAATGTGTGATCGTCGTTTTAGCCGCCAAAACTCGTCAGTACCTCGACTGTGATGGAAGTGACAGCACGCAATATTTCAGTATTAAGAATTATATAGAGCTGAATACGCTAAATTACCTTATTTGAAAATAGGTACTTAATTTATTCCTACATAATTCGATTTTCTTTAATCTAGGGTTTTCATTTTGGTATTAGCTGATGGCAAGAAATACTGTATACTTTTATTTTTAAATTGGCATACCTAATCTAAATTTAAGCGAAATGATTAATTATGTAATAACAACTCTAGATGGTGGCGAACGCAGCTGATTGCCCCGCGTCCCCTGGAGCCCCGCCCACAGACAGCCCCTTACACTCCGCCACACACTATCAGAGGTAATTTTTGTTTTATCGCCAATGAATATAACGGTGTAATCCGCGTTTATAAGCCTTAGCACGCTTGCAATTTTGCATCGCTACTTAAAATAGAACGTTTATATTGCAAAAGTATATTGAATAGTTTTTTTTATTGCTTTTTTATTGTTGGAGTAAATATTCACATTAAATTATGTTGCGATGGACATAGTTTCCTTCATGTTAAAATAATACTTTACAGCAAAATAATCTTCCATCAGATTTGCTGTGATCCTAAATAAGACGTATGAAATTAGCGGAAGATTATTCGTTAGGCAAAATAGGCATGCGCTCGAGTGTGCCATGTCACAACGGGCGTGAAATTCGACGCACAATTCGAGACATATATTATTATTACATATCTCGCGTCTACGCGTGATAGTATTGATGGCGGTTAAACGTCCTACTATAGTCTTATTATCGCAGCTGTGTTTATGGATTTAATAGAAAACTCAGAAATTTGGCACATAGAAAAATAAAAATTAGCACGTTTACACTGAAATACAAAAAATTATATTGAAAAAAAAAAATGTATTTCATGGCATAACAATAGCGAGGGGCTTTGAGAAGTCACGCGTCAAGGTCACTAATGATGCGTTATATCCATGATAGCATATCTATATCGGTCCATAGGTCCAGCATGCGAAGTGCGGACGATTTCTTTGTCTAATTTCGATCGGCTACTATTCTATCGATTTCTATGGACCGATGATAGAGGCCACAGAAATCGGTGCGGTATCGATCGATGTAAAAGGGTAATGACTGCCGCTAGGCCGTCGTCGCTGCACGGCTTGAAGCACAAGCTGGTGGCGGGGGTGGGGGTGGGCGCGGGGGCGGGCGTGGGGGCGGGGGAGGTGCGGCGCGCGTCGCTGCAGCACATGCCGCTGTCGCCGCTGGCGCGCACGCCCTCCCCGCAGCCGGTGCCGCAGCCCGCCTCGCCCACCAGGTACCTACACCTACACTACACTACACTACACTACACTACACTACACTACACTCGCATATTGGCCTTGCTGTTGGCTCATCTAAGCTGATGCAAAAAATAAGCGTACGTCCATGATTGTACGTTTACGGGTGAAACGAATTCGTTTTCAAATTGAGCTTGGCCTAGACGTCCTCTAGTGATCGGAGGGCATCCTCTTAAAACCGATTGTCAGTATATGTGAAATGCTCAGAAAGACGACGACGAAATTCACTATTTATTATTAATATCAATTTTAAAATTCTGTTCCCAAACATTTTATATCTATAAGAAGCTCGGGCTAAATAAATATCGAATATGATGCCTTGTTTTTAATATCAAGCGAGGATTATTTATAGAAAATTGAAAACCGAAATAGTACTAGATGCGCATTCAAAATTACTGGTAGAACAACTAAAGTTCACGTAGAATGAAAATGAAATAAATATAGATAAGCGAAGTGGAATAGAATTTACAAACAATATCCTAACCCTGCGGCGATAACGTATGTCTAGACAAAAGCGGCATTAACCGCAACTTCCCCTATAAGTTTTTACGTTTGTGCTTATATTATGCATCTCTTCGTTTGGGCCTTCACTGGGAATATCATCCATATATATCCAAGACTAGAGTACGTGGTGGCTATTTCACATATGTTTGTTGAGTGGCAAAGAATTTTTTAAGTCTAAATCATTTCCATTCTTCTCCTCGTATACTTAAGATCCATATTTCCCTACTCCTTAAAGACTACGAATCATTTAGGGCCTTGCTTATATTCACAATATTGTGTTTATCGATAAGTGTAAAGCTATAAAGCATCCTTTGCAGTTATGCTGTTACAGGCTCTTTAAAAACAAAAAATGCTCAGAGTAGATCATTTAATTGGGATTTTAACAATAATTATTTTTTAAGCTCATTACACATTCAGGTAGAATGGAAACCGAATAACTTAATTAAGAGATTTATTATTTTATTTAAAATGATAAATATAAATGGAATCTTACATGTCATGTCCATACTAAGCTGTCCTCATTAAATCATAACATCATGCACTATACCTAGTGTATTGTTGACTTTGGTAATCAAAATTTATAAAAGCGTTTTCAAGGCGGTAACTAAAAATACATACGTCACCGTCATTTTATCATGACAATGGGGGTTAGAGGGTCATGTTTTTCATAAATTCGTGTGGAGTGACATTAATCTATCATTTGTGTCGTGCGCATACTCGTTAGGGATGATCGATATTTATCAATGGTAGATAAACATCGCTGTTTTGAAGCTAAAACATCATTAGCATTTGTAACAATGGAATGGATTAAATTAAAAATTTCTGCATACTGGGATTGTTTTTCTAGTTTAATAAATACCGTGTAGCTTATGTAAAACAGTGGGCTTATTATGTAATCAAAAGTAGCGATTGTGATAACGGTTTATGTAATTATATAACGTTTAAATTGAAATCGCTTTGAATGATCAAGATAAGATTGAAGTTAGCATTAAACTGTTTCGTTTGGCATCTCTCAACAGCTTTCAAAGACATTTGCGTCTAACTAGACTAGCGTCTAATTTCAATTAACGTCTAATCAACGATTTCGTTCATTAAATATCTTTGAAAAAATAGGAATTGTAACATAGTTGTAGTTGTTGTCAAACTGATAGATTTTAGAATTAGGCCATTAGCCCCCTGGTTGTATATTATGCGACATGGATGTTTATCTAATATCGATCGTCCCTTATTACCTGTGACTAACTGGGCGTGAATGTAGCCGGTGCGAGGCGCGCTCGCCGTCCCCCTTAGCGACGCGCGAGTGCGGGAACCGCCGCGCGTGGGCACGTAGGGATCCCGCCTCGCCGCTGCTGAGGAGGGCGCTCTCGCCAGACAGGTGGGTTTGGGATTCATCATCACCGATATATAAAGCAGGGGCTGTTAACCTTTTTGGCTGGCGATTAATGGTGATCGCATATCTATCAGAGCAAAAAGAAGCCGGACGAAATTATCATTTCTTTTTACACCTTTGAAATTGCAACAACGGATGATTGTGTGAGATGGTTCATATGTTTGTTTACAAATAATTGATAGATGAGCGATCACCATAAAGCAGTGGTTCTTAACCTTTTTGGCTGGCGACCCAAATAATAAATATACTTGAAACTCGGGGCCCCGACGTTTCATTTATCTCTAAGCCTTAATAAAATAATACGATTACAGTTGAGTCATTATAATAAGGCGGAAAACCAAATAAAATATAGTAAATATATGATATATTTTTTCAAAGTAACGGCAACGGTACAATTGCGTTTTTTTTTGTTATAAAATTTTATTTATATTGTCATTATATAAAACTAAAGGTATTTTATGTTTTACTTTGACCAGTAAACTTTTCTATAAAAATAAAATTAATCTATTTCATCCAAAAACAAACTAAACGCCTTTTCAAACAGTAAGAAACTATCCAAGAACCCCGATAGATTGTTTGGTATACTCGCAAGTTGATTTGATAATCATTTATGAAAACGTACATATAGCCACATTGGGATTCTAATAACTAAAATATTGTTTAAATAGGTAACATTTAAAATTATAAACAATTTCATTCTACATATCGTTTTGAACTCAAATAATATATCTTTTTTCTATATATATTCTCAAACAATAATCTTTACATATGAAAATATTGACAAATAATGAAATACTACCAAGTGAATTTCTAACCACTTGCATCATCGAAATCTTAAATAAACTCATATGCAATTGACTTGGTAATGGTGTAACTGGTTACATTTAAGAGGGCGCATACACCAAATACCACTAACCTTCAATTGTTTGCGAGTAAATTCATCAAACTGTTCTTGACGCGCAATTCGACATCCTCTGTCCTAATCTATTTGTGGTGGGCAATAATATTGGTGTTTTGGATTTATTCCTACTCTTTTTTAATTACGCTTAGTAATAACTAATTTGTGCATTAAACATTTATTATCTGCGATTTTTTTCTGTTGTGCTTGTTTCAATGTCGACACAGTACATAATTTAATAAATCCATCTCACGAAGTAATATATTGATAATAATCATAAAATCGATATTTTTTTGAACAGTAACTTCATTCGATTCACATTACTTTGAAAACCATATCTATTCGTTAAATTAATCGATAATTTTAAGAAAGAGGCCTCATTATCAAGTTTGGTTTGATAGATGATAAATGTGGCTTTTTACAATGACCCAACTGTAAGTAAAAGTCCATGGTTTGCACAAATTGATGTCGCAATATTATTTTTTTATTTAATTAAATATCATATCAGTATATTTTGCATCACTGAGGCGTTTGAACTTATTGTTATTACCATTGATAGCCCGTCACTTGAAGTTAAGAAAGACTGCTGTAAAGGTTCATTTTAATTGGTTGAAAAGTTACGGTATTTGCATATGCGGTGGGAGTTGTCGCATTTTTCAGGTGAGATATATGTCAAGCGTAATGGCTCATTTACACTGACAACGACGTTCGTTTTGTTGACTAATCAGATGAGCCTGTAGTGGTTGCTCACGCGCCGCATTCGGATCCCGTCGACCAGTGTAACAGAGCCATTAATAAATTTCCACCACTCTAAATAGCCTTGACGATCACAGAAAGTGCGTCTTTAAGTAGGCAAAAATTATTACGACCATTGTTAAATTTGTCTTAAATTTATGCCTAAACCATAGTGACACGCGGATTACCAGTATTCCCTACAAAAAGCATTATATTAAATGAAGATGAATTTATAATATGATCGAGAAAACTATATTATATTTCGGACCAATTACAGTTCCTAGGCAAATAGAAAGGTATTTAATTTTCTTGGTATTAATTGCACTTTATTTTGTAAAGAATTTAGTTATTTTAGCTTAACGCTCTGTTAATGCTTGTAACCTAATAAAAAGCAGACATCATCAATAATATAATTTACCTTTTAAAGTATGGTTAAGTTAATAAAATGTTTCAGATATAAAATCTTCGGTCACCCATCTGATAGGCTTTTACGAAAGTCAAATACCGTCCGGATTCGTTGACCGAACATGTAAATCATTACGCCATTGATACTTCTGAATGAATTGGATAATTTACAAATATTTTTCTTGCTTTGCTTCTCATATTCCAGTAACAAGCTTGGCATTGGGTTTATTCAGATTTCTTCGGCTTAGTGCTCCTTAGAAACTGTTGTGTTCAGCCTTTGTATGTAGAACATGCTTCCAGCTGACGCGCATAATATACTATTATTATTATATATAAGATTACCAATTTTAAATTAAAAAATACTTCTAGTCTAAGATCCCACTGCAAAATCACTACGTTCATCGTGTAGTTAGTCAAACTCACATTTTTACATACATTTATGAATAGGAGAATACATTGGTACTCGCACAGCTGACACACGCCAACCTCGTCTAACATGTAGCGTTGCGCGCTAACTCTCTTTCACTTTATCTCGGATACCTCGAGTCTTTAACAGCTAGCAACTTTAATTTGTTCATAGGCAGCGTTATATCATCATATAAAAAAAAAAAATAGCTTTAATTTGATATAAAAAACATGCGTATACGTTATGAACGTATAAATACACCAAAATATTACCTGTTTACACCTGGCTGCAACGTATTACGGCACCTATCGATTTTGAAATTCTGTACGTATATTGCTATGATGTGGATGATATTTTATTTACAAAACAAATGAACGAAATTATTTTGGAAAATTAATTAACATTAATTTAATTAAAATTACTTGCGGCTATTCATAAATGTATGTAAAAATGTGAGTTTGACTAACTACGCGATGAACGTAGTGATTTTGCAGTGGGATCTCGTACTATTTGGTGTCGATTTGTATGTACAATTCCAAACTAAACTAAATAAAACCCAATTTGAATTTGCCTAGCCTTATTATTTTATTTTATTGCAATAAGCGTCTGCTCGTGCTACGCTGGAAGCGGTTAGGGTTATTTATAACTGTTACATCATTCAAATGTTTATTTACACTCGAATATATTACTTCCCTTTAAGTAGACCATTGTTTATATATTTATTAAATTTCTTTGCACAAAAAAAGCGTACAAATGTCGGACTTAATGCCAGTAGGTATTCTCTACAAGGCGATGCTACACAAAAATTTAATGAATTCAATGTAGAAATTAAATAGAATTGCATATAATAAAAAATATCATTATTAAATATATATACATATAAAACAAACATACATAAATATAAATGTTAGATTAATTACAAGCAGTAGGAGAATTCAGAAGCTTTTCACGTAACAATCGTTTATAAGTTAATTTATCAGGAGCAGCTTAATTACGTAAACTATGATATATCCTATTATCTTTTAACTTGTGGTTTCGCATACTAATAAATTTATTTCTATTTAAAGCGAACGTAATCAATGTTGATATTATTTTGATCAATCATCGCTAGCGTTCGAATAGAGGTGATCTCGTACGCCGATCTATCAATATTACGGTCTTAAACCAAATTTTGATATATCTTATTCTTATTTTATATTCGGTTAACGGGTGCTTATCGAAACTCAAATTTCAATATGACCTTCGACGTCTTTACTTTCGTCCGACCTTCAAGGTCATCCCTGTCGCAACGCCGATTCAAACCCGGGCGGAAAATACTCAAACCCTTAACATGGAGTGTTTGGACGTCGTTTAGATTGCACCCCCGGTCGGCGGAATCGAAATGTTCGATATCGCCCCTGTGCTGCGGCGGCGTGAACGTGTCCGTGTCGGTGGGCGTGGGGCCGGCGGTGGGCGTGGCGGGCGCGGGGGGCGCGCGGCGCGGCGTGGTGTGGCGCGCCCCCGCCCCCGCGCCCCCCACGCCCACCCCGCCCCCGCCCGACAAGCAGGACGACTCCGCGCCCCCGCTGCCCAGGATAGCTGAGGAGAAGGACTCGCCCACGCACCACCCGAGGACACTCGCCGAAAGGTAACACCACCCCGCATAATTATATTTGTCGAGGACCAGATAACGTATCGTTCTCACTCACAAACTCCACTCGTCATTCGTCGTCGGTTTTATAAAGTAAAGATAAAGTACGAAAGTTGTGTTGTATGATATAATGTTGTTGTTGTTGTGCCGTATTAAATGTAATGAAATTTTTGTAACCGGTGTAAAGCCCTCTACGGGTCAAACCGGTACAAAGCCCTCCCTCCCCTCCAAAGGTACTTGTGTGGGTTCTTGGCCTGGTGTGGGTGCCAGAGAAGTTTGTGCTGTTGTAATATTTGTCAATATTTTTTTTATTTCAATTATATTGGATTCAAAACTGATGCTAACTAATTTCCTAACACTAGTAATGTTGTGAGCCCTGACTTGTAGAGTCAGTTTAAATAGTGTTCGTCCGTCGCCCGTCCATCCGTTCGCATGAACGTGCGTGTATGTGTTATACGTGTACTGAGCGAGTTAAAAAGCTATTAGCTTTATTATGAAGTACTACGACGAATCCATGAAGAATGAGGATAGACTATGCTCTGCGACGTTATTAATAGGAGGTAGTATAGGTGTACCATAATTTGATGAAAAAACAAAATGAAAAATCACTATTTCATGACTCAATCATTGTATAAATCGTTTACAATTATCAAGTCGACGTGTGAATTGTTGATATTATTTGTGAAAATAACTAGCAATGACAAGTCTTGATACTTAATTTGTTAAAAAAAAATCATAAATATTCTTTGGCGTGTGGACTACTACAATAAAAAAAATTATTTATTTGTGAAGAAGATGTGAAGACCTTTTGTATATATCGGGTAATATAAGGAACCGTGAAAAGAAGAAAACAAACTAAAGCAGTTGCAATATTAGTGCAATAAAAAAATACATCATGTACGTCTGGGCTAGGTGCTGTCCCGTCGAAATATTAGATGTTGGCAATATAGTGTTTTTTTGTGCACTATATTATATCCCACGCAGCTCTATCAGAAATATGAAACAATTTGCAAAATAGACATATAGTCAGAAGTATGTTCAATACTATGGGATAGTTATTAAAAGTGTTTATTATATTAAAAATATTACAAGTATCAAGATATATTTATCCGGTTCCCTCGATGTTGCTTTTTACAAATTAAAATTTCCCGATTTTCCAGCAGATTCTGGTACACTTATATCACTTTTATGGGTTGAGAGTGATCTCATCCATGAAAGCGATATCGCCAATATATTTTTACATAGAATCCTTTGTTATCTTGCAAACAGAACGCCGGCGAAACAGCAGACGACTCCGAACATATTCACGTCTTCACCTAAAACGAGCCTGGACAAGTCTACATTCGACGCGTCTACGTCGTTCGCCTCCTTGTCGCTGTCGGACGAGTCGTACGTCGACACATCTGTCGACATGTCCGCGCTGGACACCTCCAGGGAACTAAACGGTTCGTGTTATATTAATCATTTGCTCGTCTTGGTCCCGATTGTTTTACATGCTACCTACTAGCTTTCTGCCGGCGGCTTCGCCCGAGTGGTTTACACTGTAGGACAGGAATGTAGTTAAGATTATATTTGAATGACAACTAATGGGAAATTGTCTTCCTTCGAGCTGGGTGTTGGTAACTCAGGGACCGGGGTCCAATAGATGTAGGGAGAATTGGAAGAAAAAGACGAAAAAGAAGAAGACCATTTGTTAAGTCGCGGCAACATACCTATATCAAGTTTCATTAATATCTGTTTAGTAGTTTTTGCGTGAAAGAGTAACAAACATACATCCATACGTCGTCACAAACTTTCGCATTTATATATTAGTAGAATTCTTCTATAATTCTCGATCACCCATCATTTCAATAGACACTCCCACATATTTTTCTTCTGTTTTCTTTTTTATCATAATAAGTAATTGTTTTTTCTGTCGTAATTCATCGCGGGCTTAATGCGGATTCGTGGGCGTTAACGACTCAGATGTAATTGGACAAAGCCTTGGAGCATTATCGTACCTTTTTTGACCCTTGGCTAGTCCTGATGGACCCCATGTACTTTTAAGTCTGTTATCTCTGTCCTCCTTATTTTATGCACATACATACATACACACACACCTGACCTCTATTTTCATTTATCCATTAGCTGTTACAGCTTTGCATAGTTGAACGAATGACGTAGTCGAAAAAATGGAACGAATGTTTGGATCTGTATTTCCGAAGATTACCCCCCACAAATAAACAAGACAAAGTTTGAAACTTTACCTCTTTTTAAGTGTAGATTTTGCAGATGTTTCCTGATTTAATGTAAATATATTAAGGTCAATGAAATTACTTACCCTTTTCGAAGTAAGGAATACGAGGCAATAATTTTGTAGCCACATGCAGAGCCGCCGCCTAATTGGTATGATGGTAGCTCACTAAATGCAGAATTCATTATGTTACAGATGATAGCAGAATGAGTACAGATATAAAAGCGTTGGTCGAAGAGAAATCAAAGAATATACAGCCTGATCCGGGTCCGGTCGCGGACATAGTCAAAGTGAGGAAGAAGTCTGACACCAGCCTGAAAGATGAAGACGTGAAGAACAAAGATAAGCCTAAACAGAAGGACAAACCGGAATTGAAGAAACAGGATTCAGTGAAGAGGATTGAGAAGCCGGAACCAAAAGCGGAAGAAAAGGTCGTTCCGGAAGTAAAGGTATCAATATAAAAGAAATCTGTAAATTATTCTTAATAACTTCTCGAAACTTAAACCGAATTAGAGTGAGGTAGCTAACCTTGTATTTAACAACCCTCTTCACATGAAGTTTCTTGTATTAACATATGTTAGTTTTATTTTGTGACAATCGAGGAGGGAACCCAATTATTAAAAGCAAACTACTGATTTAATCCTCATAAGATTTTTTTTTGTGGTTTCCTTCGGTATGTACCTTATAAAACTAAAAAAATACAGTTGTCTAATTCACAAGATAAAGTTGTAACCCAATGTGTAACTTACATATGTTTTTTTTTTTAATAATTGAAGATAGAGGAAAAGAAGCCAGATAAAGTTATGGAGAGGACAGGTTCGGTAAAAAAGAGCGAGAAGCAAGAGAAGGCTGAAGCCAAGAAACAGGAGAAAGCTGAGAAGAAGCAAGAGAGGGCAGAGGCGAAGAGGACAGAGTCTGTGAAGAAATTTGAAGGGCTCAAGAGGCAAGAGTCCGTCGACACTAACAAGGTACGCCCGGCTGTATTAATGGTACATTACTGGGTACAAATTGTGATAAAAGACAATCTTTTATAACTAAATACATGTTAGCTGTTTAAGGGTCGGTTCATATCATAGACAGAAGATGTGTCACATCACGTCGGTCGCAGAACGTCGGAACTGACTAATATATGATATGATAACCTTGCTCACTTGACGGATGACTTATCGCGTACTTAGTCATTCCGTGAGACGCTTGAGTGATCTTCTGTCAGGATTTGCACCGTTCCTAATTGTCTTATTATAAAACTAGGACTACAAGTTCTTCGTTGCCCGCTTAAGAAAATTGATAAAAGAGAACATGCCAAATTGAAACGTGTTGACTTATATAAGATGGATAGTCGATCAAACCTGCTTCTAGAATTAGTTCTTGTTTTATAAAAAACGCAAAGTATTTATATTTAATCCAAGTAAATGTAAATGGTGATACAATAAATATAATATCACTTCAGAGTGATATTTTTACCTTTTCCACGATTGTATTTTATAGATTATAATACCAATGTCTTTCATATTATTTAAACGTTAATGCACTGGGTGTAAGTTCTAAATTTGCTTGTGAAAAGTTGGCATTGGAGTAACCTGACGGATTTCTGTGTGTTTATTCAAATAAACATTCAAATAAGTGAACATTTGTTGTAGTCACCGGAGGAGAGTGAGGCGCGCAGTAAGAACAGTATGGTTAGCAAACTGCTGGGGGTTATGGGCAGGAAGGGAAGGGACCGGGACGACGATGACGCTAAGCGGAAACATGACAAACCCAAGAAAAAGGTGAACTTTTTTATTTATTAACACAGTCTACATCAGTGGCTTTTTACTTTTATATAACCTTAACAGTGCAAGATAGGCACTAGATCGCAGTGTACAACGTGTAACATAACGCACATCCTGAAAGTAGTTTGTTTACAATCAGATACTGATTCGAAATTCAACATTTTCTAATATAAATATTTTTTTGCTAAATTTAATCGCGATCAAGAAAATTATGGTCACCTGTAACCATTACAGCCGTCACAAATAAAAAATAACCTTAAGCGAACGTAATAAGGCTTTTTAAAATGCGCCATGTTCTTAGCTTGTAATAAAATACAACATAGGATAAAAAAACAAAGAAAAATAAGCTTTCTTTTAATGTGCCTTAAGTCTAAAATGCTATTTGACTCTATTATGCTAAGTTCATAATTTAAAGAGTAAAATAATTCATAAACAAAGAGACAAATAATAATACTACAAATAAACATGACGAGTGTGACAAATATGACAGTGGCAGTGGATGATAATTTTATCGCAATTTAAATTAGGTACGATGTGGTGCTCGGCGTGTGATATGTGATCGCGAGACTATGCTAGTTTATACTCATAACAAGTAAGAATCATAATTATTGTCTAAACTTAAAAAAAAGCTTTGAATCTCGAAACAGAATAACATTTCAAGTCGAGAATTTTTCTTGGTAGGTAAGTGGTGTCATTGTGGTATTGCGCTGTTGGTACATACATTGTAGTGGCAGGCTAAGCCATAATTTTGACGTCATTATGAGTATTTGTAAGATGTCCACATCCAGCGATTATTATAAATGTGTCCATAAATAATATTTTAGTACATAAAAGTTAAATTCCAATATTCGTTTTATGTTTATAAATGCCTTTTATAATTGGGTGTAAAAAGTTGTGCGTTATTTCTGTAATACGTTGTATAAATATTGTAGATAGATAGATAGATAGATAAAAAGTTTATTTTCTCAGCAACACACAATTACATCACACAAAAGAAACAAAGAGGAACAAGAAATAGAAATATATCTGTGTGCAGCAGTTGAGAAAAGGGTCTAGGCTCGGTGCACTAAAATCATCTAATGCGGATGAAGCACCGATTTTCAGCCATCACCCTGAAAGAGATGAGCGGGGACAAAATATTTTTTTTAATATAATCGAATGAATAGTAGTATCGGGAAGATATAATGTCAAAAAATAATATAAATAGAAATAAAAATGGTACACAAAAAAAAAACTACTACTTGTACTTGTACTATTATACGTTTTATGTATTAATACAATAAACGTAAGAAAGTATATATTTTATATAGTAATAGTTATATGAAGCTCCGTGAACCAATTGGAGTGTTTCTATAGACATACCACTGGTGGTCTATAGAAACACTCCAATTGCCATGAACCACTGGCAGCGAGATCAGGCTTGGTATACGATAATCAGGAGTGATACATTTTCTTTTCTTTCACACATGTCTGCTTATTTAATGGCCTTATTTATTAAGCAGTCCTATCTAACTACAGCCGCTTTTGGTTAAACCTGTTCGTTCGGCTAAAGTCAAATCAAAATATCATTATACAAAATTAAACTTATTTAAAGAATTTTTTGAATCGTCCAACATGTTTACTCTCATTCAGGACGTCTTTTGACTGATAAGAAAAACTTGCGAAAGAAACTCACCAGCATTAATAGAAGTAATGACATTTACAAAAACCATTTCATTACCAAATCAATTCCAGTGCGTGGCAAATGTCGGCCAATCAGAATAATTCAAGTAGTACGCCCGTTGAGTGTGATTGAGACTTAGTTATCGAAAGAAGATTCATTATAAATAATCATACGTTCGGTCATCGTCAGAATTCGTAGGTCTGCTCTGCCTGCGCCAACGAAGATTCACATCCGCCATAATTATTAGATAGAAATTGTTGTAGGAACATATAACTCAGCCCGATTTAACTGTAATGGTTTATTAAATTTTCAGAACATTAATACTGCCCAGCAATCTACCAAGCAACCCGAGATCTCCGAGAAAAGCGAGAAACCGGAAGACGATAAGAAAAAGAAAGGACGAGGCAGAGCTTCTAGCTCGTCTTCTGGAGGGGAGAAGTAAGACAGACATATATTACTCGGTTCAACAGCAAAGTAGGTTAGAGACAGTCACGAACTTTAATACCTTCATGAAAACGAGTGAATGAAACAGTGTTGTAAAAAAAGTGAGAAGGCGATATGTACGCCTGTACGTTTTGAAACTTCGCATGCGATACAATTTTGAATCTTTATGTTAAAGAGACTGAAATCAAAATTGATTTTGGTTAATGTTCTTTATGTTTGAATCCTTTTCTCTTTTCTAATGTTATATATATGTGTATGTGTACTTATATATATAAAATAACCTTCTATTTTTTATATATTCGATAGCAAATAATTTAAAACAGTAATAATAATAAGTTCGCATCAACGATTTTTCGAAAACGTAAAAATATCACAACGGATTTGTTGATGTATTAATTTAATGTGACAAAAAATATTAAAAAATAAAGTAATAACTAAATTACAATTAGAACTTAATAATACATTTATTAATTACGCGTGTTCATTAAGTCGCAGTGAGACAGGTATACAAACTTAGTGAGATGGAGAGAGTACGATTGTATTAGTTTGGTGTATATTGTAACTTTTCATCTGTTAAGTATGTGACAATCCGTTTCTGTGAAATGTATAAACGAACTGCATTCAATTTTCGCCTTTATAAATCACGCAGTAAGGCATTTATGTATTCACGGCTGTAATATTAGCCATCCTTATTATATACATCGGAATAGAGTGAGAGGTTTAATCTACTCGGCGATAATTGAGTGGTTTATGCGTTATTCTACAAACGGATTGGTATAGTGTTTAGGTTAAGTAAATGCTGTTTTAACACTTGTGAATTTAAATATTTCTATGTTCGGTGTTGTCGAGTAATTTTGAAGTACCGTATGCGCCTGCGCAATGAAGTTTTTTTTTTATATAATTCTATGTGTTACCTTTTTCAGTTTGTCCTATTTTGAGCTTGGATTTTGTCATTCTATTTTTCAATTCGATCATCACTATGATCAATTGAAGAAAGTGATTAATACAATCACAGCTCTGCGGAGTAGCTATGAACGATTACAGATTTAATTTTTATAAAACGGGATTGAACAGCTCTAAAAGGAAAATATCTGCAATCGATTGAGAATTGAACTGTTAAAAGATTAAAGAATTAAATCTTTAGATAGTTTTAGCCTTTTCGTGAGAACGCAATTTGATGGTACAATTAGCTGTATAACTGTTCTAACATTGCGTTGGCGCATTAGAATTTAAAATTTCGCTATAAGCTTCCTTTAGACTGTGTATAGAGCTTTATAGTTGTTTGTATTGTAAGGACTAAACAATATAGTTTGTTAGCCTCTTATATTTTTTGTTTTATGAATCAGCTTTTCAGTATTAGAACATTGAGGCGGATATAAAGTATTTACGTTTTAGTCAATAACAAAGAAAATATGTTTTTAAGCTTCATTTAGTGGTTACTGGGCGAATCGACAGTTTGTCAAATATTTGATTATAAATGTGTCAAAGTTTTGATAGAAAATATATCAAAGATTTGATTACAAATATGTCAAAGATTTGATTACAAATATGTCAAAGATTTGATTACAAATATGTCAATATTGGAAATAAAATTCATGAAATGCGATAGTCGAGTTGTTCGCGTGACTCTAAATGCAGCTATATATTAAGGAATTGTTACGTACACGTGTATTTTTTTTTTAGTAAGTTGTATTTTCCTATCAATCTCATTTTAGTGTGTAAGTCTTACGGAGTTTGTTTTTTACTTTGTAATCTAAAGAGGAATACTTTACCGTTAGAGTCGTATTGTGATATATTTTTAAACGCTCCTCTAGGGGTTATTTTTAATGTTAGTATTTTTTTTATTAATTAGCTTCTATCTTTAGCTTTGTAATCGTTTCTTAGTTTCGAAGTTTTATTATCCTTTTTGTTACAATAAATTTCAAAGTTAAAATCGGTACAATGTGTCGCGTCTGGTGTCAAACGCCGCCGTTTTCTTATTGTTTTTTTTTCTGTTTAGTACTTTTTTTATATTATGTAATTATTCGACTTATGTACTGATAACTCTCTTTTTATAATAGTAGCTGACTAATAGTCCATTTTGTGTGGAAAGATATCTCCATAAGAACCTTTGGTGACTTTATACATTTGAAATACAAAATTAGTCGAATCGGTCAGGCCGTTTTCGTGTTTTGGTTTAACATCATATTTAGCGATCCATTTTTTAGACTTATTCTTATTGGATAAATATGACTTTGGTCAAAGGAAAGCATTATTTTTAAAGATGATAAAAAATAAACATGTTTTTTTAATCGCTGCGTATTTGCATTATAGGTATTGCTATATTTGTGGTACATTTTCTAAAATTGCGGGACAAAATTGCGGAAAAAATACAAATGTGGTCACCTGACACGTTGCTGTGTGTAACTTGTGAGATTTACACAATAACCAATAAAATAATCATTGACAGTTATGATTTCTTTTTGTCAGAAACAATAAATGTCTATTTATTTCTCATTAGCTATGCGCAATAGCACAATTTCAACTTGAAAATTTCCTAAAATGGTTCAAGTTACGTGTCTAAATTATTAGACGGACTGCGTCCATGTAACTTCCTTCCTTTAATTACATGTTCGTTAAACAGTATCGTTAGAGACGAGAGTTTTTGTACTTCGCAGAGGAAAGGTCAGAGTAATCGCCATTTAGGGGTAGAAGACTTTATGATGCAGATTTGCTTTAAATTTCACGCTCTATCGGTCTATGTAGTTTCAACATGTCTTAATCTTGTCCTTATACGACCCCTATATTTTCTGTACCTTAAACTAGCCTTTATTTTATGCTTTACTGAAGTTTTGTGCGAATCCTATGATGTTTACGACCTCTCTCCGCCAAGGTATCGACATACAAAAGCAGTGCCATAGCTAATAAAGAGAACCTCCCGAAATCCTTTTTCAAATAAAAATGTAAGAAACTGTTATAAATAAAGTTCACGACCTATATTCGAAACTGCGATCGATAAGAAAATGTATTTTGTCTGTGTACAAATAAGGTTTTTAATGCTGCATCAACTCCTTGGCCGTAATGTATTAGTAAAAAAAATAATAATAATCTATTGTCACTCAAATGAGGTTTTTGATACGTCTTCCCAAGTTTATTAAGTTAATTTAATTGCAGTCAACAAAATGTTTATTTGTTTGGACTGTCGTGTGATTTTCGTTTTATAGATATTTAGCTAACCATACTTTATTTCATATATTTGCATAATAAATTAATATCTAATATCTTATAACAAATTAACAGTAGAACATTTAGATTTAACGAACACGTTTTAGCTTAAACACATTCCAGCAATGATATAAAATTATAATTTTCTCTTGATAGCCGTAATCCTATCTGATTGAATCGAAAAGAGAATGAATTGAAAAGAGGGCCCTCTTATAAAATCTATAAAATCCTCTTATAAAATTATAAAATCCTATAAAATATATCATAACTATTTTACTTCGTGTAAAATGTTTATTATTAGCAAATAGATCACTTGCCTCTTCTTGAATATCGCAAGAACGTATAAAGTGTTCTAAAAATTTTTTATCGATTGTAATTATGTAGTTGATTACTATATAAAACGACTTAAATATGTTAACAGAAATATAAATATATATTTTGTAACTGATCTTCTAGATATGAATATATTATGGGCTTTATTAAAATTAGTAAAATTTTCAATGCTTTTCGGATGTCTTTTTTTTATTTTAGATGAAATTGCATTGATGCAATACTTATAATGGATGAATTTTTCAGTAGATTTTATTTATGCATGGTACTACAGGGTAAACAATAAAATTACCCTAATATTATTGTTTTTAATTAGTAATGTTGTCTAGTTGGCTTCATAAATTCAAAATTAAAAACCAAATAAGCTATGAAAGATGTGTGAAAAAATGTGCACTTCTAAAGTACTTTTAGTTGCATAAAAGTGAAGTCAAATGTTTTAAGGAATAGTAAGTTTATTATTATGATACACAGACAGCAACAATTCAGAGTAGGCAAAGGACCTTCATCCATACGGCCATGTCTTATTATAATCATATTATTTGTGACATTATTCAGTAACTCTCTTTTTAAGAGTAACCAATTAAATGCCTTTTAATATATAGCTTTCTAGTAGCATGAGCGAGTTTTATTACATTTTTAAATTGCAGATAATTCAGAGATTTATTGCATAATAACAGTATTCATGGAAAAGATCTAATTACCAATGTTTTATTGTATTCATTGTATTATTTTAAATTTGAATATTGTATTTACGTAATGTAATAATATTTTTTTCGTGGCGTCATAGTCTTTTTATATACATTCTAGTATATCTGTCTACTCTGGATTTAAAACTTTCATACCTCAGTAAATTATTGAAATACTTATTTTGTTGTTGTGCTAAATTATCGCGTTTTTCATGCATATTCCCTATTGAGCTTGACCAATGAGATCAAATCAAATAAATTAGAGTCCTTCGCAGTGTTGTTGAGATTGAGTTATACTGTTGTTGCGATATCGATAATTTGAAAAATATCGATAATTCGTTAGTTTATTGAATCGCAACAATTCTGGTTGACTTTGTGAAATCCGTTTTGTGGTATTATAATATTATATAAAGTTTACTTATTCATATGTAGCCTGCCATAATAAATGCAGATAATGTAAATTAAATTAGAGTTTAAAATATTAAATGTGATTTATAAATAATGTGTCTATAGCGATCGAACGAGGGAATTATTTTCTCTAGTGTAATATTATGTGTATGAATTGTATGAGTATGAAATAAAGTCATGATTTAACCGTTCTTACAATATTGTTTTTTTTTTTTTAATAATTAAACCGTCTGGCAAAATTCAGGTTTATGACTACTAGTGTATTTAGTGAAGGCAATGAAGATAGGTAACTAGGGGTGTTATTTAAACGGTTAACAAAGTAATTTGATCTTAGTCAGTAAAAGACAGGCTTGTTCTGCGGATAAATCTGTCTCCCAAAATCGTCTGATGGCGTACCGTAGTTCGAGGTACACAGAGTGTGCGAGCGATGCGACGTAATACCCCGCATCAGCTAAAGCCACTGCCCTAGCTACATCAGTTGCATCGAGTAGCATTTTTTGTAATCACAAACAATGAGCAAACACTATAATTTCAAATTAAACAATATTCGCCCACTATGATAGAAAATAACAGGAAATGTGTCAGGGACAAAGTGGGATTTTTTTAAGAATTTTTCATTATGAATATTGATCAAACTTAATAAATAAACCAAAATGTTTGATTAAATATATGAACAATAAAAAACATATAATTTTAAAAGAATATCAACTCAGTCATTGATAAAGATTCATTAATAAATTAATAAAATATTTTTATTGCTATAGCAGGAATCCAGGCTAGAGAGTTTTGGCGGTCGCTCTGCAGAATCTTCGGTTGCTCTTGCTAGTAAAGTAGTGAGAAAGATGGTAGGTGTGCAATAGCACGCAGCGGATTCCTCGAGAATAGACAACAGCAATATTTCTTTATCAAATGCCTATTCTGAGCGACATTAAATAGTAGGGTAGGTCGAAGTATGAGACCTGTGAATGACATCTTGTAGTGATATCGTATTATAATATAATAATTTGTACCGTTTTAAAAGTGTAAAAAATACTTGACGCCGTAAATCAAAAGTTTACCATAACGGAATTTTATTGAATGGTAACCTCGAATGGTAAACTTTAGTTTTACGGCGCGACCGTGCGACCATAGCGAGTAGTGAGGATGGGGCCCGATCGCGCTAAATATCGGGTGTGGAATCCGGAACACTTTCGTATGGAAGCGCGCGGGCGTCCGTAACGGTGCGTCGTACCATACCGTTTATTTCGTCATAGGTTCTCGCATCCAAACTTTTTGTCTATGATTGTTAACATAATTTCTTTTTTATTATTCACTTTTCGTAATTTGAAATTTTGAGTAACGCGATATGCTTTTTTTTCTGAATATCAGTTCTTGAAAATTAATCCAATGAAAACATGGCATCAATTAGTGATACTTGTGATCTTAGAATTTATCAGAATAAGTATCACGTGTCATAAATCAGTAAAAAAAACCTATCACCCGAGAGAGGAGTATGTAACTGTTTTACCTAACTACTTAACTTGTTAGAATTTAAAAAAAACATTCTTTTTATTGGTTCTTACAGTTGTGTTGTTTATTTACTCTATAAAATATATTAAGTTATAAAGCTTAGTCAGCCTTTAATTTACCTAAGCACCGAACCCGTCACAACTTAAATGCAGTGTGGCCTCATAAAGTGTTTTAGTTTAACACCCGGTTTTGGAATTAAGAATTTAAAATAAAGAACGTTTCAAACTGCACTCAAACAAGTTTTCGTTGCCGATTTTAGTTGCTAGCAATTTGTTAAAATTAGGAATTTTTGACTTGTGAAACGTGAAAAACTTAAGTTATTGAGAGTAATCAAATATAACTTTTTAACCGTTTTCTAATCAGACGCATGTTTTCTATTCATGTGTCAATCATAGTGCAATGATGCGAGTTCAGCCGTTTGGTCCAATAAGTTATTTTTTATGGCGATAAAAAATAGCGATGAATCTTTCACTCATTGTAGAAGTTAATTTATTCACTTGACATTAGCTGAATTATGCGAAATAAGCTATTAATAAAAGAAAAAGTCCAATAAGATAATTTATGGTATAGTCTATGTTATAATCACAGAAGGAACTTAAATACTACATAATTATTCAGGCAAGGTTTAAATTAAACAAAGTAATTTTAAAAATTTTATTTAGGTGTCCTTTCGTTATTACAACTGAAAATTTACACACGCTATTACAAATCGGTAGCAAAGCTATGATTTTTCATAATATTTATCAGCTATTGAGATGTCTATAGTTCTAAAATTATATATTTAGTTCATTGGGCAGGGCTCAAAAACAATTCATTATTTTTTTTTGTGCGCAAACAAAAGTATATTTAAAAATAGGAACTTATTTTAAATCATATTAGTGCTATGAGATAATCTTATATCACCTAAAACAGAATTAAAAATAAATCAACAAAATATTTCTTATTTTATTTGTCACAATATAACAATATTTTTGAGGATTTTTTGCATATGTAGGTGTAACAAAGTAAAATATTCTTTACAATTATCTAGCTGTCCGTATTTATTACTAAATACATACACACTTTGAGAAGATGTATTTATTTTATAATAGCACTAGAGTAATACATATATGTATTAAAAAGCTTTAAAAAATAACATTGTCTTTGAGTGATTTTGGAAGGATAAGATGGACATTACAGACTAGAGATTGGATATAAAATAAATATAATTGAAAATATTCACTCAAATATTCAATTTTAAAACACCTCTGTAACGACATTCCATCAATTATCAGTTTACAAATCAAAATTTATCTAATTATACCCTGTTTCTACAGAATTCCATTAAGAATACAAAGAACATCAAATATTAGGTATACTCGTATTATTTAAATAGTTGGAACTATCAATAAAGTAATTTGTAACAACAAAACATAACATTGTTAAATAATCAATCACTTATGAATTAATTATATTATTGGAGTCATATTAGAAATCGGCTCGGCCGAAACATTTTTGTCTAACTCTTTTAATTATATTGTCATCTGGAGTCAGTTTCCAATCTAGAGATTTTGGTTCGAGATCATCATTGTCTTGAGACTGGGACTCGAACAAATCTCTAGAATGATGTCGAGGTACTTGCTCTGTTTTATATTGTCTTTTGTATTTGTTTTCCTTCGATTCTTGCTTTGGAGTATTAACAGAAGGTTTAGGGGTCTTCCAAAGAGGTTCGTTACTTGTCTTCTTTATTACCACATTCGGTGGTGAGAAATATGAAAAGAACGGGCTAGATGACTTTGTTTCTCTGTTTTCTTCGTTGTTTGGCATGTCGAGGAAAGAGAACGTGTAATCTGCGTCGTACACCTGTTCTCTCACGTAAGAAGTGACGTGACGTCTATTCAACTGATTAGGGGAACATTCGATGCCCCTTTGACGAGGCTCGTGACCATTTTCTTTGCAATATCGTACCTGACATTTTTTTATGTCCACTGTAAAATCGTGGTACCTCTCTATATTAGCAGCGCATTTGAAGCAAATCGTGTCCAAATAATCGCTTTCTTCGATGACCAATTTAAGACAAACTAGAATCTTTTCGATCATATTAGTTCTGCGACAGTAGTTTCCATACAACGATACGTTAAAGTCAGTTTCTGATAAACACAAACGGCAACATTTACGTGAAATATCCATAATATTATTTAGTTATACTTTTACAGAGACGCAATTAATATTTATGAACAATCAAAAGTATAATTTAACAATTCCCGCCATAAAACGCCATAATATTAGGACGTTCGAAAACTTACCTACTGATATTTTTGGGATCATTGGAATGTAGCATATTTTTAAATGGCCAAGAAAATATATTGCCAAATAATTATACATTGGACGGCTCAGTTGTGTGTATACAATTGCCCTTGTAGTTTTAAATTTGCAACAATTATACATTATATGCTTCTACTTTGAATTTTTAACAAATGTATTTATTGTTTTTGAACGTTGTTTCTGAAGTTGACATAGAACGTATTTTGTGTTGATTTTTTAATTTCATTTTTAATGTTCAGTTTTTATTGTACACTTTGTACGTATATAGATAATATTGAATATAATGTAATTGCTAAAGAAATAATCTATTAAATAATTAAACAGTAACTAGATTATTTGAAACTGGTTATGGTTAATTATTCAATACGTGGAAACACAAAAATTAAGGGTTAATGAAAATTTGAAAATGGAATATACATATAATAAATATAAATCGATCAATTTATTTCTCTAATATCATCGATCCTCAACTACTATCACAAGCCACCACACTCCTATTAAATAGATGTGATTGTATTATTGATAGTAAAATACCTAATAAATTAATAAATATAGACAGTCGTCGTTAAAAAGCGAAGCTTTTTTTTCTGGATTTTATAAGTTTAAACACCGCGCTTATAATTTTTCCTACGTTTATAATCTTCAGTTTTAAATTTTCGTGCCGTAAACCGTGAAGTTACCATTTATAAGCTTAAGTAATTTTTAAAGTAATATTATTTATTTTGTGATTTCATTATACAGTAAACGCTTTTAGTGTACGATTTTTGTTTGATAATAATAATAATAATCACAATTTCAAATAATTTAAAATTGTTTTCTTTTTCAGAGATTTTTTATTTTTAACATCAGATTAACTGCAGTTTACGGTCGAAAGTGAAGGCTACATCGGGAATGGACTAAACATTATCTTCTTCTTTTTTGCCCCAAAACTTGTCGAACCTCGTACGAGCGCGGTCTAGTACTTCGGACGCAGTCAGGCCTCCAGTAGTCGGTGTTTCATTGACAACAGTCGTGTCTACTATTCCTGGAGCGACTTGGGTCGCTTCAGTAGACTTTTTAATCATCTCCTCCTTTATCGGCTCCTGTGTAGGAGTTTCGGGCGTTAACTGATTACTATTAATTCCATTAAACCCGTTCACGTTGTTCATATCTAAGGCTTTTGTCTCGTCGATCGGAGTAAGGCTAATGGGCGTAGTAGGCGTCTTGTCGGTGCGCTTGCTGAGGCTATTTGGAGATTCGCTCTTTTTCAGCGAACGAATTGGAGACATTTGTTGATGGTGAATTGGGGCGATTTCTGGAACAGTTTGCTATGTTGAGCCTAGAGCACTAAAGATAGCTTTTTTGGAGTTTCAAATTCTTCATTTTGTTTATTAATTTTAGGTATGAGAATTTGAAAATCCAAAATGAATTTTAACATCAATAAAATTTAAAGCACATAAAATGTATACACATTTCGAAATGAAAAGTAGGTAGTGATAACATTCACGTTGTGTATAAGATCTGGATTCTTAGTTCATTAATATTGTTTGGATATTTTAAGTAATTTAAACATCCATATTTAATAATAGTCAATCGCTTAATATAAAAATATTATTAATAAGAAAAAGATTACTTTAGCTGGTAAATTTTTGGCTTTTACATTTAGTCCAATTATTTCATTAATTAGTTTTCACTTATACATGCTACCCTAAATTCACGATTAAACCATGCGGGCTTCTGATTACCTACGAAATACACTACCTATATATTTCATGCGATTCGAGTTTGAAAATATTTTTCTGCTTCATAATGCACTTTAATAGAATACTATGTTTTCAATCTCAAATTATCGATGAAACCGTTTCTACGTTAAAATGTAAATCGGGAAACAATTTTTGAAAAATGTATTATGAAATGACCCTGAATAACTAGGGAAAAGGTGCATGCAGTCTAACCTAAACGATTCATTGACATACCATTTAATGGTTTTAGCATGGCCTAGGCTAAATAAGAACATAATTAGAAAGATTATAGATTATAAAAATCGTCAAAGATGCTATTATTCATTATCTACTTGTAATAATTAACTAATCTGTTAGTGACTTTATAAACACAGTACAGTAAATAAGAATCGTTGCTAATGTACGTATTGGATGGATAGTTGCACCTTTTATTCTATAATCTAGTAATATCTAAACAGCATCTTTACGATACATTAGGACAGGCAGCATGCAAAAGTGAACAAGAATGAAACGGGACGATAGGTTAAGTGCCAAACAGTGACATACGCAAACATCGAAACAGACACACACACTGACGAGTGAATACATACGTGGTAGACGCCTCAGCGGAGTACGGTCAAAATAAATAAAAGCATCTCAATTATTGGAATAACACAATTTAATCATGGTCTATCAATAAATATAATATAAAACAGATTATATATAAATATTTCTGGTGTCGATCGTGTGTCGTGCTTATGTGGCAGTGATCTCTAATTTTGACTTTGAGTCGTGTGATTTAAAGTTCACTGTCGCATGACTGTCTGTCACACTCATTAAAACGTGTATGGCCGATGGTCTAGGCGGTGACGGTGGTCGTCGTACCTGCCGGCTTCACGGTGGCGCCTTCCTCCGCTATTGACCCACCCTTAAACTCAGAGTTAGGGCGCTTAACACTTTCATCTGAAATAATGGCGAGCTGCTGTATGATGTGACGTGAAACGATGAAAGTTACGTTCTATACCCATTGAATGTCAAATACGGAAATTGCATTAAGCTACGGAATACTGAATTATACAGACTAAGAGATTTTTGAAAATATATAATTCGACATTTGCCTGGACACAGAAACGAATGCTAATAAAAAGAAACAGATGGTAGATGCGTGTTTAATGTAAAAACTTATACAATACAAATAGTGGTATGGAAATGAGACGAACAGTTTTAATGAGTGTTGCCATAGTATTGCAATGCACATGATTTTAAATTGTGTTTTGATGGGTATTTGACTTTGTGTAGATGTCAGTGTTTGAAGCTTTCTACTTCTGTTTCCGGGGTTCTGGGGTTGCTAATCACACTTTTTGATAAAGTTAAATGGTATAATGAGTGTAAAGATATTTCTTTAATAAAAATATCTAGTTTTTTTATGGTGATTAATGGTCTTGATAATATGGCTTCAATAATGTACCTAGTATCGTTTGCCTACACTTACAATACCATGTCAATATCTAGTATTATATTATTAATGTAATACCTAGATCTAAAGAGAATCTTGTTCGCGGCGATGATGTGCAATTAGAAGGACAAAAAGTAATATGGTGCATAGGAATCTTAAAGACGAAATATCAAGTATTTTCATTTTATATGGATGTATTAGAGTTTATATTACAGAAACCAACACCTATGAAAAACTTATTCATACCATGAATAAGACACTCTTTAATAATATTAAACTAAATTGTGATAGTATCTATTATTGCTTAAAATTATTATACATACCTACTTCACGTATAAAGTCTTTTAATGGGTTCTTTTCTTTAAATTATGTAAATAAAAAAGCTTTGATGTTATCATGGATTTAGTACTCATAGCAGGATAGAGTAATCCCAGCTGAAAAGCGAATCGAGCGAGATATCAGGTACAGAGGCTATTTGTCCCTATCTCATAGGGTGAAAATAACATTTTGATTAAGTGAGACTTTTCAAATGATATGGTTGTTTTTTAACTACTGCGGCTATTATCGTAGCTACACAATAATCTTTGAAACTTTTATAGACTTTTCGATAATTTTTTTCTTTAATAATCGACGAGTGATATCGCAGGAATCGCGCGGCCTTTATAATATATATGGAGAATCACAATATCTATTTACTCATGAGATTGCACAATTTGTCAATATCGGTCACAAATCTCCTCTACGTCGATTTACTTATTCATAAACCTTTTAAACCCTTTCAGAGTGATGACTGCAAATAACTGAATTTTGTGCTTCATGTATTTGTCCCCAACTGTTATATATTTTTGCCACATTTCTTAATTTTTTGGAAATCTGTATTAATACTTCGCTATGACCACATATACCTTCGTCCACATATTAAAAGACTTCATGGTAAACGTAGTTGTTAGATTTACAATGTAATTGTTTTTTTCTTAATCGTAAAAAGGTATTGCACCCACTACGAGATTCACTTGGACAAACATAAACGCAATACTTTTCACTATTTTAACTGATGGAATGCCTAAAAAACTACTGAAATAAATATACCAATTACTAGTCACCATCATGATACTTCAAAGGGGCACCATTAGAAAATAAGTGAACAAATAGCCTTGATAATAATTATTTTTGTAATAATTTAATATTAACGACATTAATATAATTATATTATTTTATTTTAAAAGAGTTGGTATTTATTTTTTTATAATGGAAAGATGAAAGAACGAGACACACGGCCTCCGTTGTGGTTATCCTTTTCGGCTTTTATTAGCTTTTGTACAAGGAGCCATTAAAAGTATACTTTAACTGATAGTGATAAGGTTTTTGTAATTACAATTTTTCGAAATTATAAGTACTAAGTCCATGTATGCTATAAAATATAAATATATCGGTGCTTTAATTGTTAGTACACAGCTTATAATAAGTATAGATTCAAATGAATACGGCCCGATACAGTCAAAACATGTCTGATTATTTTCTACAAAAGGTCAAATTCCTCCAATATCTGTATATTAATCACAAAGTTTATTATTGCTTCTGTTGAAATTTGGACATTGTACCTAATTTTCCGCTGTGAAATGTTGATATTGTTAGTTAAACGTTCGTTAAGTTGCTGCACGATTCGCTTTCACTTAGAAAAAAATAATTTTGATAATCGGTCAACAAAAAACGTAGATTGCCTTCAAACATATAAGTTCCTCCTTTTCGATTTTGAAGTCAGTTACAAAAGAATACTTTAATAAATGGCTTTAATGACAGCGATGCCGTCTTAGTTCCCGGTTGCTAGCGCTAGTGTGTTTGGGGTTAAAATCCATTGCAGGAAAGGAGAACTTTTTTGTATGGAGGATGGTACTTTATTCAAATTATCTAATACTAAGCATAAAGTATATATTAATCGATAGAGGGCAAATAAACCTTACACATGATAATTTTATTTTATCTTTAAGTGCCGCCAAAATGTTTATTATCAATGAACATAATTTGGTGGGTATTTTATAATTTATGTAGCAACACATAAGTGCATTAAGAAAATCTATAGCAACACCATCCCTAATTCATGCTGTGAATTAATCTATTTGGACAATATGGAACCTTTATTTTTAATTTCTATTAATTATTGATATTTTAGACATCTAAATGTCAAATACAGAGATAATTTAAACGAATGGAAGCTCTTCGACGCAAATTAGGCCCGATTTGAGTCTCTTCGGTGCGTAACTTATTATAATAAATATATAGTTAACAAATTATTCTGAAATAAAAAAAAAAAATATTATTTCGATTTTCACTAGGGACGCCAAGTTATAATAAGGTGCTTTGGGGCAATACCCAAAACAGGCAAATCCTGAAAGTGACGAAATAACAACAAATCAGGCATTTTGTGTCGGTAAAGTTGACTATTAAAAAGGCTTTTACTACATAAAAAAACGATTAATTACATTAAATATTGTTTTATTGTAATATCATTATCGGAATTTTCCTGCTTTCGTAATGACCCTAAAGTACACTATCGAAGGCTAGGCAGTAGACAAAGATCCCTTTGCCTTTGTTTTAATTTGAGGCGTTTTCTTTTTAAATTGGGTTTGTGGTTGTGCATATTAGTGTTTCTAGGAAAACTAAACAATTTTTATTAACTTAATTCTCTTAAACGGGGGAACTTTCAGTCCTGAAACTTTGATGAAAGGTAGAAGATTGAGTTTATGTGCTATAATCGATTTTTTCGGAACGAAGTACCAAAAAAAACATTCTCCTTTGGCATTATATGGTAACAAGACTTGCAGCGTTCGTTATTTATTTTTACAAAACCAGTTGAAAATTAATGATTTTGGATTCATGCGCTTTCTTAAATTTCGTTTTACGTAGCCAATTTTAGCTACGTATTAAGACAGTTTGTGAATTAAAATCCAAAAAATATTTACGAAAGTATAAAACTTTGTTTTTTTTATGAGTTGTATCCATGAAATAAAAAAACGTAATCAAAATGGCCGTTTATTAAAATCTTTTTTCCTTATTATGAAAGGCATACCCATTAAAAGACTTCATAGTTTAATTCCTTACAGCGAACCTTACAAACAGACCGCACTCACCGCTCTTTACGTTTTGCGTGACGGTAAATGTCTTCCCGGTGTCTAACGGGACCGTCCAGTTGACCGGGTCAGGGGAACGCATGTTCATTTGCTCCGGGGAC
This sequence comes from Diatraea saccharalis, assembly GCA_918026875.4. Classification (NCBI taxonomy): domain Eukaryota; kingdom Metazoa; phylum Arthropoda; class Insecta; order Lepidoptera; family Crambidae; genus Diatraea; species Diatraea saccharalis. The sequence continues at coordinate 24,452,926 of OU893339.1, read as the reverse complement.
TTCACTCGGGTAGGTTCCGGTGGCGATTTGACAATCGGTGAGTCATCGAAGAAATGATCTTTTGCAACTGACGCACTCCGGTGGTTGGGTATCTCGTCGTCTGTAAAATGTGCGAGTAAAATTATAGAACAACATTTGAGTTGTGGCTGTATATACTAGACGCATTTATTGTTGAATATTAAAAAAATTGATTGTATAAACGTGGAATAGTAGTATTCTTAATTTAAATCATTTTTTTTAAAATATAAGTAGGTAGCCCAATTTATTTTTTTAGTTTACATACTTTTTGGCTCCACTATAGGAAGTTCATAGTTTTTTTTTTTACTGCAATAAAAAAGTAAAGAAGAGTATAATACCCGGAAATTGTTAATGCGCCTGTTTAATTTTCCATATATCTCAATATTAACAAATAGATTTATTATTTCCAAATATTCATGCAATAAATTAACAAACTAATATTATTTTGAGTTATCAATACAGACAGTATTTTCATATGACGTTACACGGTATTCAGACAAGGTTCCAGCGCATTAGCAATTTACTGGATTAACAAAATTAAAACAAAATTTTAATTACATGTCCAAAATTTTTGTTTGAAAATAACAAAATAAAAAATATTATAGTTTTCGATAACGACAATCAGCTTTTAAATGTTTAATATAAACATCACATGCAAATAAAACCAATTTTAAACAATTATCTCAGTATCCATAGTCCTATTTTTTATACTTTTACAAATGTATAAGCCAGTTCTCATTTTGTTCCACGGTTTCAATTATGATTGTAAGCAATCAACATTTTTCTGCAGCATTCAAAAGTGGAATAACAGTATTCTTTTTTTTTTATTGACACAGATTACATTATATAAATCAAGTTGAAGGTATTTTAGACCTCACAGAGATAACTTAGCTCTTTTATACGAATAAGCCAATTCCTGAGTACAAAAACAAATATTTTTATTATAATATTTTTTAATAATTCATATCAATACTGTTGACACGTAGGAATCCACACACAGTATATGAAACCGTGTGTGTACATACACATATAAGTAGATCACAGCGCGCGGTAAATCTAACCGCCGCTTATATTATGATACCTACTTCATATTGTGTTCGTTACGGTAAATTATATTTACGAAGTTCTCTCTTTTGAACCTGCTAACATCAGTGATAAAGAAGATGCTATTTATTATATTACCTACTGTATACGCGAGGATACGAAACGATCGATAATTTTTATCTGTATTTTTTTTAATCTGTGCCAATTCGAATTTGTTTCAAAGTTTTACTTTTTATATAGAACTTAGGATTAATGAGACTATGGATAAAGAGTTTAAGGAAATAAATACACTAACACACAGACAAATTAATATCTAATAATTTGCAAACATTTTTTGTGCGTGGACGGTGGTGTAAACTCAACTGTCTCCATAAACCCTTAAATTATAATAAAATAATTCATGTACATAATCTCAAAAGAATATATTTAACAAGATTCAATGTAGCTGTAAATGTTAGTAAAAAAAAGGAAATATTACTATTTATATTCATGACGAAATCTTGCGTTTCATTCGTCTAAATCGGACACCATTGATGTCCTACTTTAACCCATTTTATTCCGGTTTAACCTCGAGCGTACTCCTTTATCCTGTTCTTATAATTGCCTCCTAGTTTCAATTTGGTTCCAACAAGGCTTTACTCTAGCACAACTAACCCCGCAACGACGGAAACTACATAGTGCATTTGTGTAACAGATGGGACAGACAAAACCACTCGACTTTACATAAAAGCCATTCTCGCTTGTGGTGCCAATGCCATTGATCAAGTGACTACTTTGTTGCGTAGACGCACTGCTGTTGATTAAAAAACACTTAAAAAGCAATAGGTATGTCTTAATTAAAAAACTAGAAAAATCTAGAAATAAAAAATAAAAGCATTTTTGAACTGAAAAATTAGCCAATTGTAGGTAAAAATTAAATAAGCAACAACGTTTTTATTGCACGTAGCTGAAAGTTTAAGAATTTCAAAGCCAATGTAGATATTTCACCAATTATTTATTTTTATCATCATTATTTATCAAAATAGTTGTTTTATAAAATCTTTTTATGAATACAATTTTATTTAACAAACTATCGATTATTAAAATAGAAGTTAAAGATAGATAGGATAATATATGTTATAATTTAATTCTTTTTTTAATTATATAACGAAACGCAAATTTCTAAACTTCTGTATTTCTTTCTTGGCATATGCTTAATAACTCATAGTGAATAGACTCTTTAAAAATATTATTATAGATGCTCCAAAATTCATAACTCCATTGCTAGCCTACAATTAGAATTTGAACAAGAAGTTATGGAAAAAAAATATTCAAGCCCAAACGACCCAAGGAACATAATCGTGAAGCAGGCACAGACACAGAGCGTCGACGCAACCGTCACTCCTGTACGCACCCAGTTTTATGCCCACTTTTGACACGCTGCGACTGCGGCGGCCCCTGCCCGGAGTCCCCGTTGCCCCGTTCACCATCTGTGCCACATTCGGCCCAGTCCCATTAACCCCGGGCGTACCAGTTTTGCTCGGCGCTGACGGGGAACGTCCCCCGCGCGATGTTGACCTAACTCTATTACTAACCCCTCTACTCAACGGCAAACCTACAGAAAAAAAGTCACTACTCATTTCTAGCCGCAGAGCAATTGGCTCTAATTTTGAATTCGTAGATGAACTGAATTTTATCAATGTAAAAAAATATTTCATATATCTTTTTTTGTCTGTCCTAATAGAGCCAATTCTCATTATTCAGCTACAAGGATGGGGACAGGCACCAAGCAGGAATACGACAATTATTTTATTAAAAGCTAATGATTATAGACGTCAATTAGCGTTAATCATAATAATTAACTACGACAGAAGAGGAAAAATAAAGAGATAGATATATTGTGTTCCAGAAATGTAGATAATAATATTAAAAGGAATAAATACACAATCATACAGTTTCTTAAGATAGCTCTATCCAACAGTTTTTATTTTATATTCTTCTATGTAATAAAATTACACCGAAATATTACGATCTAATAAAGTTTGCATATCATTTCCATTGGATTTGTGCACATAAACCCTTGACCTTATTTATCACCGATCACAGAGAAACTCGCATAATAAAATCCGTTCATATCGGCATAGTCTTTCAACCTACATTCATCATAAGTATTTTTATTCATACTTTCTGTAAGCAAGTTACTTATTTTCGGGAGTTTCGAGAGCAGAATTACTTCGTTAAAATTTTCTAGAGTAACTGAAAATTTGCGAGAATGGACCAACAAAATTAAAATCTGAAGGGGACTTTCGCACTATAGTCAAATTATGATAAGGAAGGCATTTTATTTAGTACCGTATCTAAGAGAAGGTACCTTATTTAATAGGTACTTATGTATGTACAATTAATAATGTGGTCAATTGAAACTTCAAGTATTAATTTATTTTATCAAATTTATAGTAGTGATGTGGAATTTTTATTTTGGAATTTAACATAGCAATCAATTTATAATCATTCTAAGGGCACTAATTTTCTTCAATACTGTTCCACATAAAAACAATTATAAACTTTATGCATTCTTCACTTCGGTTCCTAACTCTGATCTTTACACTGTCACAAGAAGTTTTTTGTTTTATCAGCTTTAAAGACTTATTATAATCGCTCCTGCACACGACAGTTCAAAGCGGCAAATCCAAATGGAATTCAAACTGAGTGACGTGACAACTGACCAGTAGGCTTGGGCGGGCGCGGGTGCGGCTCGTGGCCGTTGGGCAGGTGCTTGCCGAGCGGCGCGGGGTGCGCGGGCGCGGGGTCCGCCGAGCGCGGCCGACGACGCGGCGACCGGAACGCTGAGTTCTCCCCGGTTTTCGCACCTGTGTTTGAGAAAGAAGAAAGTCATTTGGAAGGTACAGCCGATCACGTCCCATGATATATGACGTTAAAGAGGCAACCTTTTAATTGAATTAATGGAATGATGCATGGAATTAATAGCCTTCGCTTTGTTCTATAAAGACTAATTATATGTTCAACTTATGTCCTACAGACTTTGAAAGTTGTATTTACTATTGTGATAAATTGATAATACATATTATTTTGGTAATGACATCATTTATGTAAATGTAATTTCATAACTTATGATAAAAAGCTGGTAAGTTTCTTTCGCTTGTTCTTCTTGTCAGCTAAAAGACGTCCTGAACAAGTGGTAGGGGAAAAAAGTTTTTTGGATGATTCAAAAGTGCTTGTAATAGCCTACTTGAATAAAGATATTTTCATTTCATTTCAATTACTTTTTAGTAATAAGACCTTAAATTATTGCGTAGTTTGCCATAAAAAGAAGAATTAACACTGAACGCTGAAGTAATGTCATTTCTATAATGATTCGAGTGATAACATACTACTCACCATCGTGAGCCGCGCCCTCATCGAAGCTATGTCCTTGAAGCTTCTTCCTCTGCTTCTGGGGCGAAGTCTTATGGGGGGACCGTTCCAGAGCCTTCGTCTCCTGGAGCTTCGCGTGGATGGACTGATGAGGCGCTGATCGGAAAGATCTGAACTTCTTAGGAGAGTGACCCTTTGACTCCTTGCCGTCCTTCTCGTCTCTTGGCAACGGTCTGTAGGTAGAAGCGAGATGACTGAATCTTACTTTTCTTCTTAGTTCCCCCAAAAAGGCAATAGGTATTTGTACAATACATTCTACTTTCATCATCAAACAGAGTCTTCGATCGAAATAGACGCAAAGACTCTTAATGGAATTGTCACCGACACTGCTTTAATTTATATTTATTAGTTATTAAAGACAATATGCTTTTATTGTTTGGTGACAAAACCTCTTGGCAACTAGTCGGCTGATGATCTACTACTCTACAATACTTAGCATTTCATGGCTTAATTCGCCATTCAAGCCATTCTTTGCTTAGCATCAGCCTTTTTGCCGCTAAAATATACTTATGATTATGTTCAAGCAGACGTTTTATATCCTGATTGAAGAGTCACCGAAAAACTTATTTTATAGTAAAAGTAGACTTGGAGTTGAATTCCATTAAATTTTAATTGGTCCTTCGAACCGGATATAATAAATCTGTGACGATAAACTTTGGGTGCATCACTTACTTGTGATTGGTGGAAGCAAGTGATAGGGCTGACAGCGAGGACCGTCGCGACACTTGGTACCAGAGCTCGATTTGCTTATTGTAAAGCTGTGTGATGTGTTCAGGAGCAAGTTCGGTTCCCCAGCCACGGTACTGTCGAATAATGGCAATTTTGAGAATGGAAAAGCATGATCATGGTAAGCTCGTAAGTGTGATGTGTCGAGGAAATATCAAACAAAAACGGGAATTGGGATGTAATAAGAGGATACAGTCTATGTGGACTGTAAAGTCTTCACAATAATTTTCGTCATAGTTCCAAAGTGAATTTACAATCGACTTTTCCGTAGCCGTTCGATTCGAATCTTCTGACGTATTCTGAGAGGTATATATATGCTTGACAATGTAATTGTTATATATCCAGCGATTCTTTTGTCACTTTTTCTCGATATTTCCGCTTTGTACATCTCAGCACACGACATGGTATTTTTAGGATATTAAATTCTATACGTCTGGTATATTTTTGTCAAGTGTTTCTATTCTAACGTAATATCTGTAGAGCGCAGACCTTGTATTCACCAGCGCGCTTGCGCAGGTCCAGCACTTCGCGGTACCAGGAGTCGCCCTGCGCGAGTCCCAGAGGTTGCAGACCCGCCGCTCGCAGCGTACTCGCACTGTCTTCCCCCACCGCGCCCTGTCCCTCCCCCGTACTAACCCCAGCCCCAGACTTCCCCCCCGCGCCCTGCCCCGTGCCTGACCCCCCGCTCGCACCTAGCATCCTCTCGCTCGCCTCGTCATTCGTCTTCCCTTTCCCCCTGCATTTCGTAAATGTCCCTTTAGACGCCTCGTACACGTATTGAGAGAACGGTCTAAATTTCTTTTTGTACTCGCTTTTGTAACGTTTCCTATTATCTTTGGAACGATCCTCCCCGTTGGATATGAGGGCCGATAGCGCGCTACGGAACGTCGATTTTCTGCAAAATTCCATTTTAAGTCTTAGACGATTGGAGTTCAATGATGATGCGGCAAAAGAAACTGCTCGCGCCGAGCTAGGTTAGTAAGGTAGACATGCTTCAAATAATTGTTAAGCTCGCAATGGTGAGGTTAGGATGTCAGACAGAAGAGTCCAGAGAGATCGACCGACAGACGTGCGGGCAGCGCCCGGTGACCGCTAAATTCAAATTAGTGTTAAAGAAGTGTTGGGTGAGACATTGACATACAATCTAACAAAAATCTGTATGAAACGTTCACATCGACAAGTGCAGGACACATTGAATAATTTAAAAAGTAATCTATTAGCTGTCATTCAGAACTAGGATCGACTAAACTACTCGGCCTAAACACCGCCACCGTGAGGAGATATAAAGCAAATATCAAAAACGAAATTTAGACTTTGTTCTGCTGTGAGTACTTTTTTAAGAGAGTTGGGGCAGAACATTCACGAAGGAAACTTGTTCTGAGCATTGAAACTGGTTAAATGCCTGGGCGATACAGTAACGAATCACACAAATTCCTTATTTACGATTAAAAAAACTTTTATTCTGTCAAGATATTGAGCAGCAAGGATATCGCTTTCTTTTGCATTTATTAATTTGCTCCAAAGACCAAATATTACACGTATAGGTACAAGAGTTGCAAAGAATGGAAATAAGTGAAATTTTTTAAAGGCAATTTCTTTGGCGCAGTTCATTGTGAATTCAATTTTTGCAATACTGAATCAGTAATGACTCGTTACCGCACTTGTGTTAGAAACCGATAGTGATATTTAAGTTTCCTTCATGATAAATTAAATTACACAAAGCTAGACACAGAAAAATTTAAAAGCTATAAGTAATAACTTCAATCGAAAACAATTTTAAGTCTTCACCTGAAAAGTCACGGAATTTGAAAATGTTATTTCTGTCAAAGGATTATTTACAAGGTCTACTGAAATATACTTTCGATAAAATTCATAAATAAATAAGAAACTGTAAATATTATATATATTAGACCGGAATCTGACGGCTTTTTTATAAATGTGTGGTGTAATAAATATTATATGTCAGTGTGATGTTAAATTTTAATAACTTGTGTGTGTGTTGTGGATCAAGTTAAAGATTTTGATCCAAGTGCTAAACTTGGAGAGGTCATTTGCGAAGAAGCACCTGCTTTAGCCAAAGCAAAGCCATTGATTGACAAATTGAATAATACTGTGATACAAATACTAGTGATTTTATAGACTGTTTCTTTGATAGTCGAATTGTTAAGTGTTATATTATTTATAATAAAAAACAAAGAGTATAATGCATGCTCATATAAAAACTCATAAATAATATAATATGAAACAATCTATAAGTTATATTTCGTACTAGAAAATGGTAAGCTTATAATGAGAGTGTGATAAAGCTGAAACTATTGATTTTAGGCCTGTTCACGAAACTGATATATTATTTACGACTCAAGTTACGGCCACAACAATGTTTCATTGTTGCGGTGACATAATATAGTAGTTTTGTCAACAAGCTTTATATACGTATAAGCAATAGTAAATTTAGAACTAAGTTGATTATCTATTTCGTTGGAATCTCTTCATTCTTTTCTTTTCTTATCGTATTTTTTAAAAACGTTTACTTATTTTGACGCATCTGTGTTAATCGCGATATCATTATTCTTTGATACATTTTTAATAAACAACGAAGTAGATATATCAACAATTTATCTATCGTCATGGTCAATTACTGACCTCTGCACGCCAGGCTTCTGCCCGTTCCAGAGGTAGTCTTCTATGTACCGCTTGTCATCGTGGTCATCCACATGGTTCATGAGAGGCTCCGCTTCCACGGACCCTGAAATAGTTGGTTTTTCGTTCACGAAACATCACTGATATACAAACCTTCTTGACCAACTTCTGTCAAATTTTCATATACTTTGCTTGCCTATTGATACGTTATAAATACTTGTCTTTATTACAAAGTTTTTTACCAAAGGTACCCACTATACTGCATAAGTTATACATTTACGTTTTTATATTATTATCTGTATATGCCTAAAATCTAAATTGTAAATAGAATGGGCAAAATGTCTCACAAGATTTTGATTTGATAAATAATAAGGTTCTCATAACTTGGTAATTTCACGCGAATACAGAACGACAGTCGAATAATTTATTAACATTTAATATAGATAAGAGGATACCCATCCAAAACATACCTCTTAGAGAAAACCAATAGGCATATATTTATTTAAGACTATAAATAGAAGGTGAAGTTACCATTGATTTGGATCTGTATGAATAAAAGGTTCCAAGCCCCATATCTATTTATTTCCTTTTCTATTACTTTATTTTACATAGATTAGAATTAAAGTATCGCTTTTCAACTTTAGAACATGAAAAAGCACATTTTGAAATTCTATAATTTGTTAGGACGCTTAGAGTAAATTATAGGCCTTTTATACGATTATACTTTACTATTATAGGGGTACACGATTTATAGGGGTAAATGAAAAATGTATATTACCTATGATTTAGGTTTTCTTTGCCAAATTTCATTAAAATCCTATAAAGCATAAAACGCAGTGACCTTCCGCTGAATGCAGTTTTCATCAATATCAAAGATTCTAGTGGCAGGATTAATGTTTTATACGGGAATACGTAGTGAAGCCGCCGGCGGAATGCTAGTTTTAATATAAGTAGGATAATAGGACATATTAGATGTAAGGTTACATATTACATAGTTTGAGATATTAGTTTGCCTCATTTCTACAATATATATCTTGTTTTCTTGACATTCAAAATTCTTTTCAAGCACATTCGCGACTATTTATAACTCCGGAAATCAACACCGATAAAAGATAGGAGATTAGATGAATAAAGTCTTTAGTTTACTGACATTTCAAAATTAATTTATCATATAGCGATGTACAATCTAAGCAGTTTGTGTTTTTGAGCAGAAGTATGTATATTTACGCCCTTGAGAGTCAATTGTCACCCTTGAGAGTCAACTGTCACCAATAGTAGCCTAAAGGCAGATCGCCAAGTTGCTACTTTAACCCTATTATATACAATGAAGGATACCCTACTAATAGTCTTTTATGTAGAAAGTTCAAGGTGAGCTTTTAAAAATACAAGACCTTCGTTGTCTATTAACATGATTGATGTCTGAACATTTTTCTGCAGTATATTGTGTGTGTGACTTAGTGATACAGTAGGTTAAGAAAATGTACTTTCACTTGGTATACTAGATTTTAATTGCGAAAACAGGAATGAAGTGAATCTGCATATCGTTATCTTTTGATTTTATTAACATGACGATTTAAGAGATTTTCATTTGTCTTGAAAGCGAGGAGTTTAAATAAATGACATATTATGTTCGGCATATTTATATCAGGGATGTTGTTTGGGTGAAAAAAAAAAACGTTTTCATGTAAAGTGTTGCCAACCCCACATGACTCGCACTGTCAAAAATTTATCAGATCTCGTAGCGCCAAGATTCTAACTCTAAACGCCTTAACTCTACAAGTCCTTATTTCACAAACACTACACCTTATTCAAAATAAGATGGCATTAAAGTTGAGAAGTGGGGGCTCGTTACGTCACAACTATGTAGAAAATGTATAAAGGTGTGATATCACGCGACATTTCAACTTAATATATCGTCGTAATTTATTGATTACGCCAAAAATAAAAAATACGTGTTTAATACTCTGACGGACAGAAAAAAAAATTGTCATCATCCATATTCTGAGGCAAACGTTAAAATGGATCAATTTTATGCAATGTATTATTATAATTTACGATTTGATAAGTAAATTTAAAGATGTTAATTGCTGGCTTGGAGTCGTGCCGTGTATGTGTACTTAAAGTACTAGTAATGAGCAAACTCTAATCGCCTAAAGATAGTAGACTGCTATCTCCTCCGTTGTATGTACCTACATTATTTTATCTAAATAAGATGAACGATTTACCTTATTCAGTATCGACTATCTCCTTATCATATCAATTCATCTGAAAATAGACATGGATGAAAAGTATTCGAATCAAAGAGATGAAGTTTTCTCGTGAACCAGTGAGCGCGTTAAGAATTTCTATGGCCATTATAGTTCATGATAGTAACCGCCAAACTGCGGCACCGGTTGTATAGAAGGTGTACGTAAACATAAAAAAAATTTACACCATGTCCTTACTTTCCTATCGTTTGTTTTCGGTACCTAGCATTGTCGACCAAGGAGAAATATTTTACATTGTTTTTATAAGTTCATACGTCCTAAAAAGTTCATTGTAGGGCAGATGATCCGGTTTTTACCACTGATCCCATTTTGGTCATTTGGGACTTCAAAGCGTAGCAACTAACCGATACTCGCGTCGTGTTACAGTTAAATCCGATCTGCCCTATAATTAGAATAGCTTACCCACACGATTTTCTTTTAATGAATTATAACATGTATACTTTAATATATCTAAGAAATAGTTTATTGAAATACTGACCTTCAGCAGCGGCGGCCTTCTTCAACGCTCCCATGGAGATACTCTTCCTGGGTACAGAGTCAGTGGAGTCTTTGGGCCATGCGAATTGGTTCCTATATTCGGTGCTAACCACATCAGGCTCCTTCGCTACCATCACTTCACCTAAGGCTGTGGTCGCCTGCCGAGAGACATTATTACATATTGGAGACATTATTAGTCTTTCTTGTTAGTACATATAAGGGCCTTGTAAGGATTGACGTACACTAAAAACTGAAGATTGAAGAAGGCAAGGAGGAGCTATCAAGTCTGTCAGTATGTATGCTTAGATCTTTAAAACTACGCAACAGATTTTGATACAGATTTTTTTAATAGGTTGATTCAAAGGATTCTTTTATGTATGATACAGGACCGGCGGAAAGGTAGTTGATAGTAAATTTTGGGTCACTCATTCGATAAACGGCTCTTGCAAAAAAAGCGTAAGCAGACTGAATGCGCTAACAATCCTCAAAGAGATATACAATTTCCCGATTTTTTGAATTGAGAATTTAAAGTTAAGAACGTTTCTAATTGCGCTTAAACGTCACATAAACAGGTTTATGTTTCTGAATATCTTGTTTAACGATCAGTTGATAGCATTTTGATAAAATTAGGCCTTTTTGACTCGTGAAAATTAAAAACTTAAGTTACTGAAAAAATCAGTTGGGATTTCGTAGTTTACTCAATTCAGAAACCAGCTGATAGACTCAACTTAAAATTTGTGAAACCATAAAATCGTCTACTGTTTGCCTACGCAACGGTTTCTGGATCTCGCATGGTTGTTAAAGTGAACGTCGAACGACGAGGCAGTCTGGTGCCTTGTGGATAGGGTTACCAACTATTACGAATTTATAACAAAGAGTAACATTTTTAAACAGGTATTTTATAGTTTTGTTGATATTTAATACTATGATAGCAGATATATCGACAGCAGGGTGTGAAATTAAAAATAAAAGAGACTGAAAAAGATATATTTAAAATCATGTACAAACACAAGACACAGCCACAGCAATAAAGTGACAGTCATTAAAATTTTAACATATAAACACCTATCTAAAGAGGCTGGCAACAATAACAATAGGAATGAGTCATATATGCGTGATCATATATACTATGTTTTAGTGCCAACTAAAACATAGTGTGGAAAGAGAGGCGCATTCTGGCGTTCTTTATTAGTATTATACGTTATAGAGTACGCTAACATGTTATAGAGCATAATATTCTATTTTTAAGTACCGGTGGCCACTCCTATTTGTGAGTGTAATTAATATACCTTTGGTTCTACGGTATCGGTCCATCTCGGCTGACGAGGCCCCTCAGACTTGCTGCGCCGCCCGGCGCGGTCTGTGTCATTCCTCTGGGTGCTCTGACAAAGGAATTTTATCTTTTAGTTGCTGTTGGGTAAAAAATTAATCTTTTAGTTGCTGTTGGGTAATAAAATAACTATTAGTCAGCTTTATTGATTGATTTCAATATTATTAAAACGATGTTGCTGGTTTTAAGGGGTGTCACTTTTTGGTTCCTGGGTTCGATTCTTTGTTACGTCAATGTAGAAAATAAGATGTTGGTTTGGGTGCTGTATTCGTTGTTTTCGTTTCTTCATAATACTTCATAGTACTTTAGCTACCCAAATTGGAATCTGAGCAATTTTATATGATTTTGTCGTATATATTTTTTTTATAAATGACGCATATTAAGTTTAATTTAAAAAATACTCGAAAGTTATCAATGTTTATAGATATGACCTATCGTAGCCTACTGAAGAGCATAGATAAAAAAAGGCTTTTAGGGGTTAATGATCTCAAGTGAGGCCGGATTGGGCACGTTGATAAATACATGTTTTAAATGATAACGGCGCTGGAGGCTGCCACTCCGGCGCCAAATCTCACCCAAAGAGAAGCTATAAGAAGAAGAAATGGTGTTGGGTTCTCACCCTTGCTCTATCAAATGCAGAAGTTTGCTGTGGCCTGATGTCGTCCGCAGGCGCTGGATCGAACAGTTCGTTCGACTTGTACGCAACACCTGGATACTTCTTGCGTCTGGGCATCGCCGGCTCCATCGGCCCTATATAAAGAAATATAATTCATTATTAAATTTGATCAATTTTGCATGAAACTTGAGTATTTCATTTATATAATTTAAGTTTATAACTTCATTTTATATGTTTACTAGTTTATGCCCTTGACTTCGCTCGCGTGGTCTAGTTTAAAGTCCAGAAATGAGAAAATTCCATAAAAACTTTCATCCCCTAATTTACCCCTTTGGGGTCGAATTTCGTAAAATCCTGCCTTAGTGAGCACCTATGTCCTAAAAAGGACCCGCATGCTAGGAGTTTCAAAAAAGAATTTGAAACTCCTAGCACTTGTATTAACGAAGTTTCTTAATAATTTTTCTTTCTCTAATTTAGCTCCTTAGGGGTGGAATTTTCTAAAACTCTCTCTTAGTGCTCCTCTACACTCCCTAAGAACTTTTCATTTCAAATTTCAACTTTCTACGCTCAGTATTTCGGCTGTATGTTGTCTGTCAGTCAGTCACTAAGTAATGCAAGAATTTTATATATACAGATTTTAAGGCACCACATAAATAGATACCAACTTGAACTCAACGATATAGATTCATTGGGATCCCCAAGTATCATTGTTTTATATGACTAAGGCCTTTAGTTACCATACAGTGATAAAAAAGATCTGTAACAGTAACCATTCTGGCTGGTTTTACTATAACAGTTTTATAACTTTCTTGAAATTTCTGTAGCACCAAATTTTGCTACTTCATGAGTCAAGAGTTGCCATCTTCTAAAATATAAAAGCCTGACTCTGCGCTGTATTATTATTGCCGGCCGAACATTTTGTGGTAAAAGCCGGACTACTTTCTTTAATATCAAACATAACTTTCTTAAAGCTTAACTTTTAATTTTATACCCTACTAACTTTTGCCCGCGACTTCGTCCGCATGGTATAGTTACTTTGGGCAGCATATATTTTCCAAAAACGCTGATGATGATGAAATTACCTTCATGTTTAGGTTCGAAGATACTACAACAAATATCCAATATGTTTCAGCACTTTATCTTTGGAAACTTTAGAGATATTAATCCAATCCAATTTGAAATACAGTTCTGAAGTTTACACAAAACTTAATCGAAAACGTTATCTATAAACTTTAGCATAAACGCCATCTAGTATAGCAAAGCGTACATTTCTTACTACATTTTATTTCAATACTCACTACTCTAGTATCAATACTTTAAGATTTAAAATGAAATGGAGAAATTTGTCAATTTTGTATAACCTGATGTGCTGTTAAATGTACGGCAAAATATTATCTATATCGGCAGCACTTTACGCTATGTTCTTTCTAAAAATTCTTGAATGGAAAAATTATCTCTGGAGTTATACAATAAAACATTAATGTGATTTTTAAAATTAATATATCCACATTTAGATTCCAATAAAAAATATTTCATTTTCCGAGTAACTTATTGTTAGTTGTGTAGTGGATAAGCGCCGCGGCCAGCGGTCGTTGTAGTTAAGCAACTTACGTAAAGGTCAGCCACGGGATGGGTGACCAAAAATGAGTATCTCAAGCTACTCTGTGCTTCGGAAGGCACATAACTGTCTGGAGCTAGGTCACAATCCTGTCTTTATCATATCCTGCGACATTCGTACGCTGAGAACGATAGTGACTCAATGCAAAAAATGCGATTTTCAGTAATGAGCGTTTCAAGGCAAAGAAATTGTAATCCGTCTTTCTAAACAACGTATCGTCACTACGCCACCTAGCAGTTTCTATGCAAACTACGCTCACAGGGATATTTGTATTTTAAAGTTTATACTTTACAAAGAAATATGGTGCCAAAAATAAAAAATACGTCGTTTTCGGTTAGTGACATTGTCATTCTTAACGTGCGTATCCATAAAACTATAAAAACTGGTGCACCTTTGCACTGTACTCCTACATTTATCTCACTGAACTTAATCAAGTAATCGTTATCCGTTGCTTAGTCACCCTACTTTTTATAATTTTTTGTATAACCTAAAAATTAAAATACATGTATCACAAAAACAATGCGACATTAGTGTCTCTTACCTCAGTAATATAGTTACTTACGTCTCAACATGCGTAACTATATTACGATATAATCACTTACTCTTGGCCACATCATAAAGAAGTCATACTATCAGCCGCCCATATCATTAAACGCAAATCATTCAAGACCTGGCCAGATGTCACATCATGATGTGAGGTAAATCTTAGGTTAAGACCTATAAATCCTCAATAAATTAATTATTGATGAAACGAAAAACACAAATCAGTGCAATTTCTTTAATCTAAACTTAGAGCAACATTTTTATGTTTTTGATTTAAAGCCTGCACAAAGTTCTTTGACCAAAATAATAGCACGATTTAGAATATACTCGTCATCAGCTGGCTGAAAAAATATTCTAGGTAAGATTTCTAGGCAAAAAAATCTGCGATTTAGAATTCATTTGACGCCATCTAGTAGTTCATAATATACATATATATAAAAAGTATAAAAAAAAATTATTTCGTAAACAAAATTGAATTTGAACTTTTTTATCCATTAAAATTTCAAAAATTGAATATTTACTCAAATACCAATTTTCATCGCTATACAATAAAATATTTTGTAAATAATATTAGGTAATTTTATTATAATGACAAATCAGATTGTAAACAATGGTTGCTATGGTAACATTTTGATTCCCCATTAAATCTTTTACTCACATTTTTATTCCTTTAAGTGCTAGTTTTCGGGATAAATATACCCATTACCTTCCTGGGGTCATAAACTACCCAAATACCAATTTTCATTGACAAAGGTCCACAAACAAAGAAGTTTCATACAAACTTTTTCAACCTTTTTGACCCCCTTCAGGATGGAATTTCCAAAAATCCGTTCTTAGTACGCCTCTACGTATTAAGGGAAATGTTCCCTCCCAATTTCACGTTTCTACGACCAGCGGTTAAGGCTGTGCGTTAACCACACATTAACCAATTTAATAGTAATAATCGAAAAATCTAGATAAAAACAGATTCGACTTCAAACTTTAAAAAAGAAAAAAAAAATACTTAAATATTGATTTCTTATAATAACTTATGTGAACACGGAATCTGTAAAGGGTCTGAAACGTCAATATAATTAAATGCTAACGCAATGAAACTGTATATAGTTGTTTCATTAATATTACTTATCTTAAAAGCGGAAAAATTTTTCAAGAACCATTGAAGTCGGGCTGAGGTTTTCTCAATTTTTCTTAAAAATTTAACCGCTCTTATTATTTTTCACTTTTTAAGTTTGAAGCCGGTTCCTTTTTATTAATGTCTTTATTTAATTATTTCGATAAAATTTAAATGAGACCACAACGGCCCATTAACCAGGCGAATAAAAAAAAATTAAGTCGATTTATAATTGGCGGAGTAATCGCGTAACAAACACACAAAAAACATACAGTCGAATTGAGTACTCTATACTACTATATAATACATACGACATACTACTATAAACTACAATTCGTTTAGACTACATAATGCTTACAATATAAATTTCGTTCATAATTCGTTGCTTATTTTCAAGTTTCACATGAAAAATTACAGTGTAATAACTAACACTGGTCAATATAATATAGAAAATAAACTTTCCTATACATGGGACTTTCGTTTATTTCAGATACTTCATAATGCGATAGCTTTACTAATTTTTTTTATACTTTATCGACTATTGTCGACTATCTTTCCGCCAGGGGCTGCGCCCGCCTGGTCCTGTGTTATACATACGAATCATCCTTTTGAACCAGCCTATCTGTGGTTGAAGAATAACATATAGAATAAAATACGTTGTGTAGTTTACAAGATTACAGCGCACAGACAGCGGGAAGCGACATTGTTTTATACTATGTATAGATTTTCGTCTAAGCTCTTTCTTAAAGCGAGAATTTCAATAAATTGATCACCTCTTGTAAGTGGCAACACATTGGGAGGGGTGGGCGCGGGCTGCTTCACCACACCCTGCTGCTGCTGTTGCTGCTGCTCCTTGTACTCGTGCCATCTGTACGTGCTGCGGTATTCGGAATGCAGCTGCAACAAAAATAGACTGACATGAAACGTCTGGTGTACTATTTCAAATATCTAGTGTTAGAGGGAAAAGAATCGACCTCCAAGCGCATCACTTATTTATCGACGACCATACGGGTAGCCCTAGCTGTCACAGACGTCATTAGAGTTTTGACATTGACGTTGGCTCTTTTTCGCGCCAACTAACCACGTTTGTTCTTGATCTAATTTTTGTTCGAATGTATTTATTGAGTATTAATCGGTTATTTTAATATTAGGGTTCACAATATATCAGGACTCGAAAAACATACGGTCTGATCTGCAGAACTACTTCTGATATCACGAAAAGTTTTCAGAAAAAACAATCACTTAAACGAACACAGCGCTATCAAAATATAAATAAAATCTACTTCACATTTTAGAAGGTATTTAGCTTCCCCATCTCAAGATCGGACTTTGGCCTAGAGAGTTTATGCCATCGGATGGGATTTAGTGAATTCCACCCGCGTTTTAACTAGCCTTCGAGTGTGCCCAAAATAAACATAGGTCGTAGTAGTTCCTCAAATTACACACCTAATATCGGTTGATGGAGTCAGCATGTGGTGTTCGGGCGACCTCAACTCACTATTTTATTGTCAAAAAAATGACCGAACAATGGAAGCAAGGAACAGAAGAATTTATATATTTTTATTATAATATTTATCAGATAGAATATTGTTCCGCGTACCGAATAGGCTCTGCACGAATATCAGCGTTGTTGTGGCACTTTCCGTGTCGCATCAGCACCAGCTGAGGCAGAGTCCTGGCTGATCTCCTCTACTTTCTTTTTTTTTTATATGTCATTATGTACCTTATTGTTTCTTTTTCTGTGTCTTTTGTGTCTTTTTCGCGCTTTATGTGTTTCTAATATGTATTATCTTGTTTGTGCCTTTGTGAGATCAATAGATGGTTCTTCTTCTTCTTAAATCGCCGGCATGCCGCACGCAGATTTCATCGACCACTTTAGATATGACATACAGGATAATCCGCTTCCGATTTTCCCATTAAACTTCTTGCTGACTAATGCAGATAGACCGAGTGATATCATTTGCTCGACGGTTTGTAAGGTTTTCGATATTATCCTTCGATAACATGCGATTAAGACCGTGAAAATTGTGTCTTGACTTCATACGACTTTTATAATTATTTATTTACGACACATAACAGATTAAAATTAATTTCATTATAAATAGTATTAACAAGTTACCCGATTCACTAAACGTGTTATTTTACAATTTAATTTTTCAATTTTTAAAATTAAGCATATGGAATATAATTAAATAGTATTGTTATCGACGAAGAGGGTGACGAGGAATGGTGTGGGCACGGGAGCGAAAATAAACAACTTACTTCTCAAAACTATATCGTCCACAAAACAAATATACTCGTCAAAGCACGTGACAATCAATAATGACCATATGTCAATACAAAACAAAAATTAAATAAAAATCAAATATATATAAAAAAACTATAAAAACAAAGACAACGTATAAAAATAGGTCGGTTCAGCTGACGATCCTCAACAAGTATTAAGGATTGTAATGATAATTACAACAAAGAAAGAGGTGTTATTGCGATATACATACGTCCAGCGTGAATATCCTATGGTTACGAAAACGGCAGTTAGTGTTGAACCGGATAAGCGAAAGAAGGTAAGGAGAGTCAACATATCCTTTCACTTTCATGTTAAGTCTTCAAAAAAGTGAAAATTAGGTTATACATTTCAATGACAATAGAGATATTTGTTTGGGATGCGGTTGTTAAGCAATTTTGGCTGATCATAGGATGGGTGACCAAAAATTCATTATATCGAAATATATTTATTATATCGAGATTTAAAAATTAGTATATAAAAACAATTTAAGTAAAAATTCGCATCAGGCTAAGGTTATTATATAAATATCTGATGGCGTACAAAAGCAGAATATTCGAGACACGTGGACTTCGTTAAATATGCAATGGTCGGCGATAATTCTAAGCACGAAGAATAGGGTGACTGTGATTTCTTAAATCCCAATGGAAAAGTGAGATAGCTGATACGAGGGTCAAACTGAAAGTTCTTAGAAAATCAAAAACTGATTACATTAGCCAGTTATTAGTTTTATTATATCTTTTCAAAATATTGTCCATTCACGTCAATACACCGCTGCATGCGATGGAACCACTGGGAAAAGCACTTTGCCCACTCGTCCTTAGGGGTCTCTTCAATGGCATCGCGATACGCAGCCACCGCTTCTTCAGCATTCATAAACCGCTTTCCTTTAAGTTTTTCTTTAATTTTTGGAAATAAATAAAAATCACAAGGCGCGAGGTCGGGGCTATACGGCGGGTGACCCAGTAATTCAACGTTTGATGTCGCCAAATAGTCGATCGTTCGCTTGGCGGTGTGCGACGAGGCGTTGTCGTGGTGAAGGAGGATCCTACTGCGAGGTCGTTTCTCTCGAACTTTTTCCAAGACAAGTGGCAAACAATTGGTAGTGTACCATTCTGCAGAAACTGTTTTTTGATCCTCTAACACAATTGTTGCAAAATGACCTATCCTTCCAAAGAACGAGGCCACCATTTTTTTTCCCGCACTTCGATCTCTCTTCACTTTAGTTGGCAACTCCTCGAAAGGAAACACCCACTGAGCAGATTGTCTTTTGGTTTTAGGATCATAACAGTAAATCCAGCTTTCGTCACCTGTTAGTATGTCGAACACAGCATTTGAGTCACCTCCGTTAAATCTTTCAATCATTTTACGACACCAATCCACACGATGGAGTTTTTGAGCCTCAGTCAAATTATGAGGTATCCACCGGGCGCAAAGCTTCCTGACCGCTAAATGTTCGTGGAGGATTTTGTGCACTTGACTCATACCGATGCCTAAGCTTGTCCGAATCTGTTGATAGGTCACTCTTTTGTCAGTCTCTATCATACGCCGCACAACACAGATGTTATCTTCAGTCGTCGCCGTAGAAGGCCGTCCCTCACGTAAATCATCAGTGAGATTAGTGCGACCACGTTTAAACTCATTAAACCAGTTGTAAACAGTCGCACGAGATGGGGCTTCATCGTGAAAGGCCAATCGTAGTCTATCATAACTTTCTTGTTGACTTAAATGACATCGAAAGTCATAAAAAATCATTGCACGAAAATTTTCTCGTGTTAAATTCATGATGACGTGACACAGACAATTTTCAATTTGCCGCCAAATCGTAAAACAAATGACAAATGAATGAAATATATACTCAGTAATATTGGCAAAGAGTTATATTTTCTACAATGTGACAGCGCTGTGATCGACACTGTATTTTTACAGAATATTTAAGTAGTGCAATTTAACGTTGTGATTATACTGTAAATCATAATTATTACGTTTCCCTTTTTTGACAGACAAATTAACACTGGTAAAATTTTCCTGACATGTTTCAAAAGCATGGACCCCTGCATAGACACACAGTAGACTGACGCTAATATGGCCCGATAACCTGATTTTTCCATGAAATTAGCAATTGCCATTGTATTTAAACGATATTGGATATTTTGATTTCTCTTACTGTGATTTCTCTTTCTCTTTTGATTTCTCTTTCAGACGTTATTCTTTAAAATATCTTCAGTATTTTTTTATTTTTTCACATATTCGTAGATGAGGTGTTCTATAGATTAATCCGAATAACTAAAAAATGAAACATTCTTACTCGTAAGTCCCTTTTATTGTCACTCATAAGAATTTTACTACAATGTCCCATACAAATATGTGGAAAATGAAAATACATTCTTTCAATAAAGTTGTGCCAATAAAGTTTCATATCGGTATAAACAAAAACATTTCTATAAGCTGTTTTAAGATAAGTAAATATATTTCATTTTATAACTCGGAAGTGACAACCATGTTTTATTATATCTTACTCAACCTCAGAGAAGGAAATTACGTGAGCCCATAAAGATTGACCTAAAACAAAATACGATTGCGGCAGAATTTGCGTAAAAAAAGTACAAATTTGCTTACCTAAGACTAAAAAAGAGTTTTGTGGATTTTAGAACAAAAATGTGGAATTTTATAATGGGGACAATTTCACCCATTTATGGCATTCAGTAACGTTTATAATTGCAATCGCCTTCAGAACGAATGATGGTTTGAATGAACAAGAAACATAATTAAACTTAAAGTAATATTAGCCGCTAACGCTTGCTTTCCACCATCATCAGTCTTTTACGTCACCAGTGTAAGGGCTTAGGCCTTCATTATGGATAGTTAAGGAGTATCGGCCATGACCCTCCACGCTGAGCCAAAGCGGATTGGATTAATGATTGTAAATGTAGCAGGAACCAACGGCTTAACGTGCCTTTCGAAGCACGGAATAGTTCAAGATAATAATTTTTTGGTCACCCATCCTTTGACAAACCCTTGTGAAAGTTGCTTGACAATAATGATCGCGGACTGCGAAGCTTATTCACTACGCCACCGACCTACTGACTGCTATTAATGCTTGCCTTAAATAATTCCAATTAATGCCAAATTAGCGATATTGTTCATTCAATACCTTTCAAACACACATCGCGACCGCTAGCACATGGCACATAGTTGTAGCGTAAAGCTCGGGAATTCTTTTAAACTGAAAGGTATTCCGATACATTTTAAAATTAGACAACATCACCTAGATTACGAAAGTGGAATACTTAATTTAGGTAGGTAATCTTTGCGCGGTGTATGGCCCTCGGGCCGATACCGCGCATCGCCTACCATGAGAGGGACATCGCTGAGTTTTAGTGGGTAAACTCCTGCTTCTTGTCTAGCCCCTACGGGGGTGGGGCCACAGGAGGAGTCCCACATCACCCGTGGAGCCCGCGCAGGGTGAAGCGGGTATGCGTAATGCATTTCTCAGCGTCAAAAAAAAAAAAAAAAAAGAAAAAAAAAAAAAAAAAAAAGGTAGGTAATCTTTAGTATAATGTTTGTATCAGCAACTACCACTAAAGCCTGGCATCAAGACGCGTCACCGTAGAAATACCCTTGTAATTTTCGAGCGCACCCAAAAATATTCACTAACTGGAAATCAAAAACCTTTATCCAAAAAGATCTCGACATTTTCCCAGTGGAAAATATCTCCATGTTATGACATAATGCTTAGCAAAATTTTACTAAGCATTATGGCTACTTCTGGGCAAAATTCTAGCAAAAATCAACTGAAACCTATTTGTGTTGGTAACGACAGTATCTGATAGCCACCATCCAATTAGACTTAGCAAACAAGCGCCAAGGGAAATCTTTGTTTAGACAACTATGGCTATTATATTGTTGATTCATCGATAGTTCGTTAAGATATATTCGCCATCAAACTTTTATTTATTGCAAAGAATTAAATAACTGTTACAAATAAACGTCTGTTAAGAATAATGTAACATGTATGTTCGTCTACGTATTAGACACCAGATCTCAATGTTTATCTTTGTTTGATTGCTTGGCTTTCAACATACCATAAGTTTTATCATAATCACTCTATTAAGTTTATGGACCACGGGCGATTGTCTAATTTCAAAATGTATGGAATTATGCAAGGCTTAAAGTCGCTGTCGTTTTTTAAAATGAATAATTACTTGATCATCAAGAAGCATAATAACAGTTAGAATAAAACTCTTTTATTCAACATTTCCCAATGGCTTTCAAAGTAATATTTTCGTTTAATGGCCTTAGACAATTCCAATTAACGTCAAAGTAACAATATCGTTTATCTAATGTCTTTAAAAAAATTTCGCTATTATATGACAAATTTTTGTAGCGTGAAGTTCGTAATATCTCTCAAATGTCAAATTGAAAGGGATTCCGACAAATTTTAAATGTAGACGATTGAGCCCTAGGTTGGAATAAAATCGTCTTGACACAAAGGTATATACAGCATCAATGTGAAGAAAACTGGCACACTAATACACCAATTACTACTAGTGATGTATTTATTCGTTACAATGACAGTATCATTAGTGACGCTCCAATGGAGTGATCGTTGTTGAAATATCGCGTGACTGTTCCTCTCCACAATTCGCTGAATTATTCGTATTTATTATCTAATAAAGACATGGCGCATATATGTCAGGATCACAGATACATATCTAGCCCATTGAGTGGATAAGCTGCGGTTGGAGAATTTTATCTATTTTAGTAGCGTGTGATAACCAATAGTTTAGAAAATATATATGATAAACTAAAATACTTGCATAATAACGTGAACGAATATTCTACAATCTGTAGATCTATAAATATATATCGTTTTTTGGTTAAATTACACCATCTATTTAAGTTAACATTTCATTGTCTTTTAGTTATCTGAAAGAGAG
The DNA here is from genome assembly GCA_918026875.4 of Diatraea saccharalis. NCBI lineage: Eukaryota > Metazoa > Arthropoda > Insecta > Lepidoptera > Crambidae > Diatraea > Diatraea saccharalis. The sequence goes on along the minus strand of OU893339.1, from coordinate 24,429,898 downwards.
GCAACAATGTGTTCAGATTCCTAAAATTGAAAATAATACAAAAATTGTATACAGATACCCTTAATGCGTAATTAAATCAGGAGCACCATAGGGAAGTGTACTGGGACCTTTACTCCTCCTTGTTTAAATAAATGACCTCCCAGATGTAACGGAACAGAAAAACATTCTAAAGATATAAATAAATTACTGATATGAAAAATTAAATTGACTGGTATTATATTTGACATTTAGGTCTAATTTATTTTAAAATCGTAAAGATAATTTGTAAAATAGTTCATAAATTATTTGTACGATATATATTATTAAGTAAATAATAAGTAAATTCTCTTGTTTCATAATGTAAAAAATATGTAGCCCGTAAAAAATATGTGTATTCTTCGTCTCCGATCTCATTCGCGCTACAAGCTTTTCAAGCCAATTACTGTTAGAGAAAACTTTCATTATAATTACTTTAATAGTGCTGGTATATTAATAAGCAAGGTTTAGCATCGGAGTAAATTTACGCTGAGACTGTACTTAGTATTAGTCAAAATTCATATTATTAAACAGAGACTTAGAAAAGGTTAACCTTGTACGAGGTACCAAGGGAGTAATATTTACTCGATATATATATGTATAGGTAATAGGTTTGCTTATTCTCTGTATAATATGAATTTGGACTAATAATGAAATTGCTATTATAGCAATTATCATCATCATCATCAGCCGGAAGACGTCCACTGCTGAACATAGGCCTCCCCCTTTGAACTCCACGACGGACGACATTGCGCCAGCTGCATCCAGCGGCCGCCCGCGACTCGGACGATGTCGTCCGTCCATCTAGTCGGGGGTCGACCCACGCTGCGTCTTCCGGTTCGTGGTCTCCACTCGAGAACCTTTCGTCCCCATCGGTTATCGGTTCGTCGAGCGATGTGGCCTGCCCACTGCCACTTCAGCTTACAAACTTTGCGAGCTATGTCGGTCACTCTAGTTCTTTGGCGAATATCCACGTTTCGGATCCTATCGCGCAAAGAAACCCCTAACATAGCTCTCTCCATGCCTCGCTGAGCGACTCTGAGCTTCTCTAAGAGGCCAGCAGTTAAGGACCACGTTTCAGTGCCATAGGTCATCACTGGCAACACACACTGGTTATACACCTTCGTCTTTAGGCACTGTGGTAATTTGGACGTGAAGATATCGCGTAGCTTCCCGAACGCTGCCCAGCCGAGTTGGATTCTTCGAGCGACCTCTTTGTCGAAATTGGATCTACCTAACTGGATTGTCTGTCCAAGGTACACGTAGTGATCGACAACTTCGAGAGTATCAGTTCCAATGACCACCGGTACGGGTGCAACATGGACATTCGACATGATTTTTGTCTTGTTCATGTTCATTTTAAGACCCACCTGATTGGAAACGATACTCAGGTCGCTGAGCATTGTACTGATGTGCTCCATCGATCTTGCCAAGATGACTATATCATCGGCGAAACGAAGGTGAGTGATGTATTCGCCATTGATGTTGATGCCGTATTCGTCCCATTCCAAGAGCTTGAAGACGTCCTCCAATGCATTCGTGAACAGTTTCGGAGAAATGACATCTCCCTGTCTCACGCCTCTGCGCAATTGGATTGGTTTCGTGCTCTCTTCCTGGTAGCGAATCGACATTGTGGCGTTGCTATACAAACGCTTCAACACTTCGACGTACCTGTTGTCGATTTGGCATCGTTGGAGGGACTGCAGTACTGCCCAGGTTTCGATTGAATCGAAGGCTTTCTCATAGTCAACAAACGCTAAGCAAAGTGGCAAATTATACTCCTCGGTCTTCTGTATAATCTGCCGCAGCGTATGTATGTGGTCTATGGTGCTAAAGCCTTTTCGGAAACCGGCTTGTTCGGGAGGCTGGAAGTCATCAAACCGGCGTTCGAGACGATTCGTAATGACCCTCGAAAACAGCTTATAAACGTGGCTCAGAAGCGAGATTGGTCTATAATTCTTCAACAAGGTCTTGTCACCTTTTTTGAAGAAGAGCACAACCACGCTTCTGTGCCACGCTTCTGGCGTCGTACCCTCGAGAATGACGGAATTGAACAATTTCTGGAGGACTAAGAGTACCGGTTTTCCACCCGCTCGCAAAAGTTCAGTAGTGATTCCGTCATCCCCCGGTGCCTTGTTGTTCTTCAGCTGTTTGAGTGCCATTCTAATCTCGTACAGGCTGATGTCTGGGATATCCTCGGTGTGATGTCGGGTCAGCTTTGCTCTGGTGTCCTGAGCATTGCTTTCAACGGGTTGTTGTGATGATGTGTACAACTGTCCATAAAACCTCTCAAGCTCAATCAGAATCTCCGGTTTTGAAGATACGATCCTGCCGTCGTCGATCTTCAGCTTCGTCATCTGACTCGACCCAGCAGACAAATTTCGTGCAAACACTTTGGAGCCTTGGTTCCGCTCTATTGCCTCCCTAATACGTGTAGTATTATAGGAGCGCAGATCGCGTCGCATCGATTTGGAAATCCGTCTGTTAAGTCGACCATATTCCGACATATCGGTTGAAGATTGCAGTCTCATATCCCTCCGGTCCGCCATCAACTTGAGCGTTTCGTCTGAGAGCTTTTGAGATTTAATACGGCGCGGGGCCTTATAGAACTTAGACCCCACAGCTTGGACTGTTTCTACAAACCCGTTGTTTATTTCGTCCACAGACTCGCATTCAGCTAGACACTCAAAGCGATTGTGTAGTTGGAGTTGGAAGGCTTCGGGGTCCATGATATGAGCAGCACTAGGACGGAGCGTAGACTTCATCAGACGTGACCTTTCGAGCTTAACATTGATATTCAATGTGCCTCTAACGATTCGGTGATCGCTACCGGTTTTCACCCTGCTGATCACGGAGACATCATTGAATATGTGTTTTCTGGTTGTCATGATGAAGTCGATCTCATTTTTTGTCGAACCATCAGGGCTCATCCAGGTCCACTTCCTGGAGGGTCTCTTCTGGAAGAAGGAGTTCATCGCAAAGAGTCCCTCCTTCTCCATGAAATCGACCAGCTTCTGGCCCCGGTGGTTGCGCCGCCCATACCCAAATCGACCCACCCTCAACTCATCGCCGTTCGAAGCGCCCAGCTTCGCGTTAAAGTCCCCCATTACAACGGTGAAGTAGGTATTAGTCGTATGTATGGCTTCAGAAATCTCCTCATACATAGCCTCTACCTCATCGTCGGAGTGTGAAGAGGTCGGGGCGTAAACCTGTATGACCTTCAGCGAATACCTTTCGGTTATTCTGAGTATAAGGTACGCCACTCTGCTCGACACACTATCGATCTTCACCACGTTGTTGACGAGGGACTTGTGAACGAGAAACCCAACACCACCTTGAGATTTTTGATCTCCTTCCCGGAAGAAGAGCATGTTACCGGACTCAAGGATTACCGTATCCTGGCCCTCTCTTCGGATTTCGGATAATCCCACTATGTCCCATCGCAACTTGCTCAATTCTTCCTCCAGCTCTAATAGCTTCACGTCAGTCCTCAGTGTGCGGACATTGTATGTTGCCAGGGCCAGAGTCCGTTTGTGTTGGTAGCGCCTAATCTGCCGGAGATTCTTAGCACCCCCTGCCCCTCCGTTACCTGTCCCGCTACCAGAGACAGGAATAGAGGGGCTGCCGGGGACTGGGGGCCGTACATCATTGTCGTCCATCATGAGAGGGGGGGGGGGGGTTGCCATAATCCCCACGCTTGGCAGGCGACTTGGGGATCGCAGTAGGTGGTGGTAGATGATACCGGGAGGCGCTGCTGCCCGCCTTCCGTATAATCCCTCTGTCGGCTCCTACGACACCCACGGGAGGATATGGGGGGGTGCTACTCTTAGGCCGGCACCCCACGGCCAGCAATTATAGTATAAATTTACTCTGACGATAAACCTTGTTTATAGCACTGTTAGAATGAATTACGTTTTGCTGTGCATAAAAAGCTTGTTTTTAAAAAACTTTGTTCCCCCGACCTCACCCGATTTAATTATGATGATGATATAGCTTCCCGTAGATAAAAGATTTTTCATGATTGGATCAGTATTTTCTAAGATTACTGCCCTATAAACAAACAATCAGAATAAGAAACCTCTTTAAATTTTTTATTAAAGATTATAATAATAATAATAATAAAAATATAATCTTTATTGCACACATACAGACAGGAAAACAGAAAGAAATTACACAGTAAAACAATACAAGGTACACAAAAGGCGGCCTTATTGCTAAACAGCAATCTCTTCCAGGCAACCTATGGAAGGGAATAATAAAAGGAAAGGGAAAATATGGGGTATTGGGTGCAATGGTCAGAAGGATATGATAAGATATATCTTTGCATATTAAATAAAAAAGTATAAGTAAATAGTATTAACATAGAGAAAGGAAATAGCTTTCAACTCGATCGCCGAAAGAATTAAGTGAGCGAGTGTGCCTAACATCCTCCGGGAGAGAATTCCATAAACGCACAGCATGTACAGAAAAGGAATAGGAGAAGAAATCGGAACTATGACGCGGGATGTCCAAAGTGAGGTTGGATGAGGATCGCAAGGAACTCAGTGACGAAGAAGAACGAAAAGAGAAACATTGTTTGAGATAGTGTGGAGAGGAAGGTAGGAAAAGTATAGAATATAGTAACTTTAAAGTGTGTAAGTCCCTGCGCCGGCGAATAGGGAGCCAAGACAATCTGGAACGAAAATTCGACACATGGTCAAATTTACGAAGGTTAAAAATGAATCGGATACAAATATTCTGCAGACGCTCTAATTTGTTGAGAAGTTCCTCTGATAGATCCGTGTAGCAAACATCAGCGTAGTCTATGATCGGTAACAATAACGAATGAGCTAAAGAGACTTTAGTACTAGTAGGCAAAAAGTTGCGTAGTCTATTAAGTGAATAGTACGTGGCAAATACCTTTTTTCTAACGGCATCCACTTGCGGCTTCCAGGAAAGATTTTGATCGAAGATGACGCCAAGGTTTCTAACAGTTTTTGAATAGGGAATCACAATACCGTTAAAAATTACTGAAGGTAGTAACTCAGGACTAACCCTAGAAGTAAAATGAGAACTGCCAATTAGAATCACTTGAGTTTTAGAGGGGTTAACAGTAAGACCGTATGAATCACTCCAATTACTAATGCGAGACAGGTCAGAGTTTATTACTGAGACTGCCTCTGATAAGTGCGAAAAAGGCGCTTGAGTATAAATTTGAAGGTCATCTGCATATAGGTGATAGGAACAAGAAAGCAAATCAGTTATGGAATTAATAAATATAGAGAAGAGAAGAGGAGATAAGACGCCACCCTGAGGAACACCGGCTTTGATATCGCACCACGCAGAGACGGATTCGTCAATGCGGATCCTTTGCCGGCGTCCTAGCAGGTAACTTCGAAACCAGGCAATTGCAGCTGGAGATATGTTGAGAGAAGCCATTACACCGAGAAGGATGTCAAAATCAACCGTATTGAAGGCATTGCTAAAATCTAACAATGTCAACAACGTAAGCTGACGATTTTCCATACCTCGTCGAATGTCATCAGTAATTTTCACCAATGCAGTAGTAGTGCTATGGCCAGTACGAAAGCCGGATTGAAATGGATTAAGAAGGTGGTTTGGATTAAGAAAAGCCAGTAACTGACGGTTAACAAGTTTTTCAAGGACTTTGGAGAGAAATGGGAGAATGGATATGGGACGGTATTCAGAAAAAGAGGATGGGTTTGACTTTTTTGGTAGAGGAATTAGGTTTGCATCTTTCCAAGATGAAGGAAAAACTCCAGATGAGATTGAAGTATTCAGAATCTTAGTTATTATCGGGGACAGGATATGAATTAGGGGTAGGATCATTTTGCGACTAATGGAATCACTACCCACTGCACTGGAATTGATCGACAGGATAGTTCTCTCGACATCACAGTCTGCAAATTGGCGAAGGAAAAGTGGAGAATCAAGAGTTGGTAGACTTGAAAGACGATGTAATGTTTCAGCCTTACGATTGCCGTCAATAGGAGCAGAAGTAGAAAAATAGCTATTAAGTTTGTTTTGTATTTGTATTAAGTTGTATTTGTATTGTATTAAGTTTGATTATAGTATTAGATAAGAAAATCTTTTTTAGCCTGGGACTCTTCTCCTTTTACGGGTTTAATCAGTAGGGTGGTCACAGCATGGTCCCAGTAGTGGGGACATTAATAGGATGATAATTAAATTTATGATAAATCTATTTCCGTTTGCGTGTGCGCAGCATAACAACAAGATGCGATCTTCACGCTTGAGCTGAGAATTGAGTGTTTATTAACCGACCAATAAGAAGCATTAGAAAAAAACAAATTGCGATGTAGTAAAAAAGTGCTACAAATTGTAGAGGATTGAGAACAGACAAGACAAGTATTAATAGTTGTTAAGATTGCGTAACGTTTTTTAATTAAAATTAATCTACAGAAATTAGAGTAAATTATTATGTTAATATAATACTTGTCCATATTTGTGAAGGAGAGATATTGTTATATTTATAATTATTTTGTTGCTGTTGTTGCAGTGGATAAAGTTATCCTTGGTCATGGCAACAGCATTAGTGAATTAGATTCGAATCCAAGACAAATTGTCGTAGGACTATGCTGTTGTCATGCATGAAAAACGCTTGCTATGTAATTTGCATGCCCATATTATTATTTTTTTTAATCTTTGTTTTCTTATGAAGCTTGCCGTGGCAACCTAAAATTGAGAGTTCACTTCAATATATGAATGTATTGTTGGTTCTCCAATAAATAAATAAAAATATATTGTTTAACCAAATGGACTTATATATAATTTGGGTAGCCTAATTGCTGTCGCCATGATGATAAATATTTCTTTGTGACCCGTTTGTTATAGATTATGTGCAATAAAAGAATTGGTTTTATTACATTTTTCAAGCTAAAATTCTTTTCACGGTGAATAGAATAAAAAAATCCACAGTTGATTTAAAACTCTAACCATAATATACAGGGTTTAATATCACGTGAAGGAAGTGGTAGAGAATAGTGGTGTTCCACTCTTGTATGCTAAGTAGTATGCATGCTAAGTATTGCGACAAGGTGCTCCACGGATGACCCGATTTTCGCTGTAAGTACACTTGGACGTATGCACTTTTCCATTTAAAAGAGAAAAATGCAAGTCTCTTTTAAGTTAAGATTAGCAAAAGCTGAAATTCTATGTTATAAAAATGATAATTTCTGTAATAAAAGAGTTAGCTTTACCAAAAAGTCTTTATGACTAACGCAAACAAAAATAAGACAAAGTGAATAGAAATAAGAAAATTTATTTTAAGTAGTCTAAAACTATTTATGATTTTACTTATTACCCAAACTATAACGATTATATTTTTTTATATTTTATATTTGCGTGTATAAAATAGATCCGAAATTACCATAAACCACACATACTCTGGAACTATGTGTGATGAGAGCTGGTATCCAAGAAAACAGGGTCGCCCTATATTAGCCTTCCGTTAGACACCATTTGAGGAGTTCGAGGCGCAGTGGTTAGCAACTTTCGCAAGGCCAGGTCATAGGATAGGTGACCAAAAATTTTTGTATCTAGAGTCCCTTCGTGCTTCTGAAGGCACGTTAAGCCTTTGATCCCGGCTACAATCTGCAATCGTTCTTTCTCCCTATTCGCTTTGTAACGATTCCATACATAAAGAAGGCCTAAGCCTCAGCGGCGGGGATGTTGATGACATCACCATTATCTGTCTTTGTACATTTTTTAAGTGACTGAATTGTGAAAAAAAAATCGTACTTGTTTTTATTCAACAACAATCAACCGACTTCGTCAGCGGCCAGCCATAAAGAGGCTTCTGACGTCACCCTATAACATAAAGAGCATACATTTACTCTTTGATAAAGAGCAAAAGCATGGCACCGCACGAAGAGCCCATTAGTCAGTTTTAGCGCTAGTTTTAGACTCTAGGGCTCTCAACCGTCGCTAGAGTCATAACTGCCTACAATGCCCTGACCTGAATCTAGTTGAAATGAGATTTTTTCTTATAGTTGGGCATCAAGATAAAAGAAGAAGAAGAGAGAAGAAGTGTGAACTTTTGGAATATAGGTAGAGACGTGTGAATTTTCTATCAACATAATTTTATATATACACATTTTGCCTATATGAAAAACTCCTCCATTTTTAAAGTCGATTCAAAAAGGCAGAGGCCGCCCGCTATTGAATTGGTGGACGAAAATCGAAAGAGACCACAAACTAGCCCAGTTGCCAGAGCCGACAACCCAGGAGAGAAACTGATGCAGAAGGATGAGTATACCTATATAGGGCCAAGTATGTATGTGTATGGTGATAGTACCGACAGTGATTATGTCATTTCGCTGCATTATTAATGTGACCATACATTAATAATAAGCGGGACTGTCCCATTTTACATTACCCAGATGGTATCATCGTCATGCATTTCTAATTATTGCCTGCAACTTCAATGATGGCAGGCAGAGAAGAATGGAAGAAGAAAAATAAGTAGCTAAAGAAAACACATTATAGTAATTTGAATCATCTAAGTATTCGCAATATCTAGACCTGGGCTCTATATATGGTAACACCTGGACACTAGCGTGCGAGAGCTACTTGGCTATGGAGGTTTACCTATTTGATTGATTCTTTTTATAGGGACGCTCTGTGCTCCAACCGTGTGTACCTTTATTTACCTTTCCAAGGAAACAGATTATGTAGTTTCCTTCTAACAAAAGTTTATATGTATATCGTAATATTTTGTATGTTCCATTTTGTTACATCAAGTGTCCCATGTTATGTTAACATAAATTTGGATATACTACACGCATTATAATTGTCTCATTTTTATTTAAACGCTTGTTGTTACCTGCTTAGAGCACTATCCCACGGTTTCACTTTTGTGTTTAATTGCCTCGAATGATACAATTGTACCAGTTTATAATTAGAGTAGGTATATTAGGTATATGACACGAAAGTTTAAAGGTTAGTCGCTCAATATAACTTTTTGGAGAAATCAGTGATGGTATTCTTTTAAAAATTCAGTGTCAAGAACAGCGCTGTCACACCATTAGAGGTTCAATCATATAAAACCTATTTCTAAAGGCAATAAGGGTTTTGATCTGTCGTCTCATGACAGCGCGGCGGTCGATGCTGCTATAAGCTTTTGTGCTGCGTGAACATAAATATTTACATTGAAAAAACTGCACAAGTAGTCAATGTGCTAATTCCATTGTGCCACTTTATAAGCTCTGAAACTGTTTGGAAATTGTTACACCAAGACCTAAAGAAATTTGGTTTTATGAACCTTATGAATTACATTCATATTTTACTGCAACTTCGGACTTATGCCGGAAAATTAAGAATATTTTCGGAGACTCCTAACAACTTATGTATAACTGAGAATAGAACTGAGCGGAGCAATTTGCTGAGCACTGATCTAAATTATTCTTAACTAAGCCTTTTCAATTTGGTAAAAAAAGGTTATTTTGTTATTATAAGAAGTAAGTTGTTGTTTAAAAGCTTAATTTAAACTATATTTTCCCAAGATTGTTCCAATTTTAATAATTGCCACTAAAGTATGGAATTGGTGTTTCACCAAAGAAGTCACTATTTCACTCACTATGTACGTAAATTTATAATTTTTTAGTTAATACAAACCAATAAAAAAATCTTAGCTTTTTTAAGTCTCGTAAGTCTCGAACAATCAGGTCTAAGTTACAACGATTTTGGCAGTGGCAAGGCAATATTCCAGCAATATATCTTAGCATTCCCACTTTTTCCATTTCGCAACTTGGCATGGCTCTTTGCGATTCGGCTTTCATTATTGGCAAGTATAGTTATATTTTTTGGCTCAACGGAACAAAGCTTATTGGGTTTGTAAACAGCTTTGTTAATCTGTATAAATACAGAGTTGAATGCAGCGTCGAGGCACCGCTGTCACAGCGTAAATTCAATCAAATGAAAGCTTTAGGTTTAATTTGATCGAAGCTCGACGCTGGGTTCGGCGCTGTATTTTAAACAGAATAGCACTGCAGATATTATAGATTAGCTGTTTTCCGTCACTTAGACCATGTAATGGAGAATCTCTGACCCCGTGAATGACTTAGCTTTCTAACTGAAAACAAACAAATAAAGTTGGAAACATAGCTTCTTTATAATATAAGTATAGATTCGAAATAATGCTACAAATTAATTGATTTCTATAATTTATGGAATCGAAATCATTGTGACAGACAGATATTCTTACGTCACTAAATAAGTGAAAAAAAAAATAATTGCAAAACTGCGAAACAAACTTTGTCAGATTAAGATAAAACAATAGCGGTTATGCAATTATTGCGATGCTGTTTTTGTTTGAAATTGAGTAAAACGAAATAAGAAGGGTCGATCAATAATGAGAATTGGCAACATCGATTGCACTGTAAGAAGTTACGATTAGAAACAGTATTTGTAATTAATTAATTATAATAAAGTGATCTAATATGGGAAAAAAACCGGTCAATACAGCCGATTCGGGTATTTATAATATAAGTAAAGATAATGTAATGTACTTTCAGAATAAGTCCTTGTCAAAAGAAATCAAGACGAGCCCAAACTCGACGACATTGTTTCCTTTAATTACAGAGGTCCTATAGCTACATTCCGGTTCCATCATCAGGTCAGCATCATTCCATATTAATATTACATTGCCATCTAAGTCATATAGCAAGATTTGACCTGCTACTAACGATCTAAGTACCATGGCAAGTATTAAAGTAGCTTGAAATTAGTGTTTTATCGAACTGGCCACTTAGTATCTGGCGTTTGATTTTTTTCTCCAAAGAATCTAATGCCTATGATTATAACTGACGTCATACCGAATGGTGTCAAAACGAACTATTCATCGGCACAGGCTGTCGACCCCGAACTGTACGGATGAAATTAGAAACGCGTGTTTTTCACTTCACTACAATTTTAATTTACTTACACGTCAGTTCTTTTTAAATTAAAAATGATTTTATATGTATTTATTTCTACCTATATTAGGATTGCACTTTAATATATATAAAGAGATTAAGATATAAATAAATATGTCAGTCAATGAGATTGATTTGGAAAGATTATGACGAAATAGAACGACCAAAACTATTTTAATATTAATTTCTTGCATTAGAATTCGCCTGCGGAATTCGCTCGACATTTTACAATGCATAAACATTTTAGGCCCGAAGTGCCTAAAATGTTTATACATTTTTTTCTAAAGTAAAAGGGTAAAATACAAGAAATATAAAAGAAATTGCATATTATGTCTTATATTGACGAAATATAACAAACCTTTTATTATATATGATAAATTTTGCATTCACAATGCTATACTGAAAAATATTCTTCATGAAGCGACCTCTAACTTTAATTTTTAATATTCATAATGAAAAAAATCCACACGAATATTTTTTTTTTTTATATCGGCTTTCAGGAATATGTTTCTATATGATGGGTATTGAATGGATAAAAACGAGTATTTATACAATACAGTGGAAAAGGTAACGTCTGGACTTTACTTTTTTTTAATTATTTGAAAGTTAGGAATTTGTAATATATTTTATTTTAAGAAAATAACTATCTACACCAAATTGCTGTTTGTATTCGTTAAGTTTGTACAATAACATTTATTGAATGTAAATTAAAGTAATTATTTACTTTTGATATCAAGTTAATATTATAAATATATGAGAAATAAAGACAAAGGTTCGTTAAATCCAAACAAAAATGTTTGATGTAATGTGCCCTTTTTACATAATCAAAGAAATATGGAAATTAAATTCTCTTTGAATAATATAACAAACCAATGAATGGAGCAAAAATGATTTACATTTTTTAATTAAACATAACAACAGTGATTCGTTTTCGTTCGATTGGTAATTCGATAATACAACATTTTGTAAACAACTTCTTAGATGAATCGTTTGGATAAAATAATTTTTTTTTCTTCACAGACAGTTGCTTGCGGATTGTCGAAAACGGTAAAAGACAATCGTGTTCCATTGTGAGCCAAGATTATACGGGTGAAATATTGCGACAGCCAGCCACAGACAAATTATACCACGCCGCTAGTAGGGCTACCAACCTTTTTAAATTAAAACTTTTTTCGCATTGTTAAATGTTCTATTTAGGTTCACACAATAGATTATTAATTTAGCAAATATTTACTTATCTTTCGTCTTGCGCTGAAATAATATTTTTAAAAGGTCTTTATTATACTACATGACGTTCTTAAATTAAATTAACTGTTGTGCAAAAAGTTACTAGTATAACGCGAAAGATTGTAATTTTTTTTATATATTTAAACATAGTCAAATAATAATTTTGAAGACTAAATAATAACTTAAAATTGGAGGGAATAAGATATTCACTTACAGTCTCCAGTTATTAAAATAATTTAAAAATAGACAAAATAAATTGAACACGGCGCAATCAAGGTCGATATACTACTTTTATTGTCTGTGGAAAGCCTTCGGACGCCATTGTTAGATTATTCCCGCGCAAAAAATACACAGACAAGTTTCACGGCACAAGGTACAATTACAACGTAGACTGAGCAGCAACACAGCTATAGATACCAACGATTTCGTTGGGCTTTTTTTCCGTCATTTGATGGGAAATATGACATTATGCGCATTGATTTAGGTAAAGCACTAATGCTTAGTTTGGGATATGAGCAATGTATTGCATATAGGTATATATTGATGTCTAATACTTCTAATTTTTATTTTTATTTCATATTTTTTTATATTGGTGATTGATGTCTTAACCCCAGGATGAGTGTCCAAGTGACTTAGAATGTCACCGTAGTGGTTTTAGTGAGTAGGCCTCCATGGATATGTCGATTCAATAATTGGGACAGTCTTCGGAGGAGAGACCTATATATCCAAAAAAGTACCTAATATCCCTAGTAATGTGTATGATTGTATTACCCTCTGTAAGATTTAAAACAAAAAGATGCAAGTAAAAGAATTTTCTTGTTTTAAAATTTTTAAATTCTATCGCTAAAGTAGTACTCTGTGAATAATCTTCTTAATGAAGGGAGAACCAAATAACAGATTTTTTTTTTATATTAATAAAAAAAAAGTCTTGATGTTAAAGAGTTTATTTTTTAGTGATTACACTAGATTCTAAACTCGAGTAGAGCCCTCATATTGATAAATTGTCAAAGACTTAGCTCTTCAGCATATGCCGTAATAAAATTAAGCAGGTTAACTGATATAGGTACTGCCAGAGTATTATACTTCCACTACTTTCAAAGTGTAATGTTGTACGGAATTTTTTTGTGGAAAATGCTGTCTATATACAAAATGATGTTTAGATTTCAGAAGAGAACTATTAGATCAATTATAACATCTCAGGATTAAGGACTCTTTAAGAATTATTTTTAAAGAAATAGACATACTTTCCTCTATGAATAAAATAATAAGAAGAGCCGTCAATCGTTTCACAGAAGTATGCGACGGATTATCCGTCAAGAGTACAAGGTTGAGTGTTATATCATATATATATTTGTCAGTTCCGACGTTTCACGACCGATGTGTCGCGACGTGTCTTCAGTCAGACATTTACCGACACCCAGTTCATTTCTTTCCGTAATTCTACTTATTAACCATAGATAAAATTCATAAATATGTAGCAGATTTGCGATTATAAGTAAATATGTGAATGCAAAATAATGAAATAAATATTAGATTTACATTACATTACTCAAATACCAAGATAAGTATCTAAAACCTATGCTTTAGGGTATATATATTCTATAATATAGAGAAGACCCGAATTAATTTAGAATAAAGTTTTATACATTAATTCGACCAGGAAACGTAACCGAGATCTCAGAGATGATGCCGGCCACGAAAGTCGCCTTAAATAGGTTTTAGACAACATCATATACATTGCATTAATTAGCAAAGCCTTTGTGTTCTGGTAATTTGCAAAACCAAAATTAAAACAATATTATATAGCTCATTTTCTGTATTGAGAGAGACGATCCCTGGGTCTCAGAGATGGCGAATATGGACCACATGGCCATGAAGGTCGCCTGACATTAAATACAGCTGTAAACAGTTAACGTTAAAAATAAATACATCTTTTTTTTCTGGTACTCTTTAATATACTTTTACCAATAATCACACTTTTATGCTCGTCGTCATGTGACCGCAAATAGCGTGTGACGTCACGCCTTCTTTATGATATTAGACTCTAGAGTGTATACTTTATGTATATAAAACGATATTCGTTTCAGAGTGCTGTGACGTCATAGCGACGCCATGACAGAAGTGGCGATTTCGCGGGAAATTTTGAAAATTAAATTAATTTTTTACACCCATATTGAAGTTATTTTCAGACTAATGAATTAATTGTTTTGCTTTATGGTAAACGTGTTATAACTTTGTTAATGTAAAAACACTATCAAATATAATTTATTGATAACATTTTCGGGGCTCTATTTTTGGTATTTCATCGAATTCTGACTTTATTTCTTTTATCAACTAATCTTTTTAAACAAGAACTAGTTGACATGGTAGTTTTTGTTTAAAATGTTTAATAGATTTACGTAAAATAATATTTATAATTATATTTATTATTTTAATTATGCACTATTAACTAATAACACAATTTGTTTTATGACGAAACAATATTTTTTCTTTTTATTGTAAATTTAAATATATTAACTTATAAACAGTATAATATTGCGTCATATCCATTTTTTCTAGTCTATTCTATTTGTTATAAACACTGTATGATCTGTTGTAAAAATAATTTTTCGTAAGTGTAGGAAACGTGAACATTAATATCCATAAACTTAATGAAGAACTCGCTTCGTGTTTGCTTTGTCTGCGACAAATTTTCACCCGAATTATTTTCCGTTAGAAAGGTCAAAGGTCAATGAAACGATGGAAAAAAACTTACTTCAGAACTCCAATGGATGTGCCTTGTATCCGCCAAAACACTTCGTTCCATTATAAAAATAACAATCACAACATTTCACTAATGTTTATACACTTATTGACACTACGAAAAATTCAAAAAATTGTATTTCGTGTTCTGTTATTTTGTTTCGAATGAAAAAAAAAATCGTTTCGTTTCGTTTTCTAGTCACAAGCGCGGTACTCTTTTGAATTTAGAAAATTGTCTCCATAAAAAAAGTAATTGCACGAGTCTGCAGCGCGCTTGCGTCGACTGCTATCCTCTGACTCACGGCGTTTCGTTCGCTGTTACAATAACGTGACGCTATTCTAATTTCCAGTAATTTTCTTCAAGATATTTTATCTTATATCGCCGATGACTGAATCAGCTGATACTAGGTAGCAACTGTGAAGAAAATTCTGTTATTCCGCTCTATCGGGTTAGTATGCCAGGCGAGATGGAAATATCGGAGTTCCCTCTCGGCTAAGAGGGGCTTAGATAAGTGGCGTGATAATAATTTGCATGTGATAGACGTCTGATAACAATTTCCTCTTTGCGATCAATTGTTAACTGTATTTTAAGGTGAAAGCTTCGTAGAGATAGCCATCAAAAGTGGAATAGACTCCGGAGAGTGCAAGTTGTTAATTCAGTAGGTATAAAGTTTTAATTTGCTTGTTTCATCGTTGAAATTTTTATTCAACTGCTCGCCGGCATACTCCACAGCAAACGTGCAATTATGAAGCTTAATTTCGTAAATTGAGTTAATATGATACAACCGCGCGAGTAGTATGGATCATTCCATTACACAATAAAGCATGAGGTATTCGCAACACTTTTTTGAACACTAAAAACACTGGCTAACACGTGATATAAATAAAAAAAGTTTTGTTAGGTTTTGGCTGCACCCGGGCGCATTTAAATCTCGAACACAAACTGCAGGTCTATATATATATTTTTTATTTAAATAAGGTATATTATTTCAAGTGTCGAACGCGGGTCTCTTTTGACAGTATATTTTTTAAATCACGATTTAGGTTCTTTTCTTGTCGTCTTTAGCATTAAGTGGTAACGTCGCGCGGGGCGATGGCCGACTAGAAGGAAATAAGTGGAGCGGCTAGGAGTGGTGGTCGGCAGGTGGTGGGATCAATACCACAGTCTGGGGCGCACGCACTGACCGTTCGCGTGGCGGCAACACTTTTGAACAATCTATATATTAGATTTCAGGATAGCCATTAGGATAGGTGCGGGTTTATGTCAATAGAGGAACGACTATGAAATGGGGTCGATTTGTAAATTAGTCTAATTAAAAAAAAGAGGTCGAGATAGTTCCTCGTAAATATTAAAATTTAAATAGATTTCACTATTTTGTTAGGCCTAATTTTCGGATATGGTTAATGTGTGCCATATAAACAATTTTTTTTTCTGTGAGTCAACAGCAAGTGAGCTTATCTGAAACTGTCTCTCCACTTGATTTAAAACCTTAATACATTGAGGATAGAGTTGAAAATCAATTGTGGATTTGATATATTTTAAGCTAAGCATAACGTCATGCTATGTTATTTACTAACAAAATAAATATTTCTTCTTACTAATCAAGCACGTGTTTGATTTCAGTAGCATAGTTTCAATAGCCCACGTGTCAAAGTTAATAAGGGTCAAACTAATTACAAGCATACACGAGTCCACAATTAAAATTCCTACGGCCACGAATGGAAATGGCTGATATAAGTACTAATATTATAACAGAGGTAAACTTCATTTATTTGTAGGGGGCTAGTTTCGGAAATACTGATCGGATTATGAAAATTCTTTCATCAACTGCTAGCTACATTATACGCGGGTGACATATTCAAATATACCTAATATTGACCCCCTCTTGTAGTACTATTCTGCTATAAAAACAAACCTAACTTGGTAGCGAACAAATCGCTATCATAGCATACAGGTTCAATATAGTAAATCTCTCAACGCGGCCCTCGATGGCTCGTTCGAGGCTTTTTAGGGTTCCGTACCCTACCCTTTGGGTCGGTCGGGGATTCTATTCCTAAGACTTACCTTTCCTCCGTCCGTATTGTCACCAGGCTGTATCTTATAAACCGTTATACCTATTTAGTAGAAATGTTCACAGATGATGTATTTATGCTGCCGCAATCACAACAAATACTAAAAAACAGAATATAATAAATATTTACGGTATATCCAAAGTAACAAAGGTGGTATTTTTTGCGTTTTATATGGATTATGATAGGGAATACTTTGTCCGACTCCGACTCACACTTGGCCAGTTATTAAAAAAATACTGCAGCTGGTCTTAAAATTTTGGATAAAAAACAGTTATTATGTTTTAGTTTCTATAACTGTAAACGTTCAAACGAACTGAAAAAGAAATAATTTTATAACTTAAGACTACATCTGGCATCGGGCTAATGCAATAATACTTTATTGGGCACACGAACCCGGTCATTATTCCGAAACGCCCCCGCAAGACAGGCAGCCATTTTGATTATTTACTGCACTTTATGAAGTTTTGTGAGGGAGGGAACAATGCCGTTTAAATTTTATCTGAATATATAAGTTAACTGTTGATTAACTTACGTTCACTGGTCGTTAAAATAGGTAACAAGTATTTAAGAATTTAGACAGTCATGTGTTAATAGCAAAACAATTAGGTTGGTTGCACCAACTTACTTCGACAACAAATATCTTAAAGTACAGGACAAGTAAATAATGAGTTGCTTGCACTATATGGCAATGGTTATATGACGTCATTACTTTAACTGTTAAGTATAACCGCTCAAGCTTCGCTAGTTACAGTTATTGTTTTGCTATGCTTAGGAAGAGGATATGCTATTATGATGCAATCCAGTCTGAGTGTACAAACGAAAATATATACTATATTCTTGGATAGAGTAGTCACGGAATAGGCATGTGCGTCGATGCTGAAATCTTCGGCGGTGGCGTAGAGGTAAAAATTCAGCAGCGGCGTAAATGGCTACGTAAACGGCGTCGTTATGTCAAACGGTGGAAAATAAAAAGTAAATAGAATAGAATAGAGTCATTTGTTTGTGTTTGAACAGGGTAGAATATATAAGATGACAAATAGTTGGAAAACTCTAGTATTGTAACATCTATTCAGCTAAAGTACATTAGCATACTAATCAAATATGGCACAACAATACTCTTCTAAATTATGTAACGAAGTCACAATGAAATCAAACAATAATGTTATCAACAATGCATGCTTTCAAAGAAATTTATATCTTCTCATTCATTCGCACCTTAAACAGCCATTTTGCATTTGTCATAATAGGTTGGGGAAAGTTTCTTCACATTTTATGTGAAAATTTAAAACATTTTTTAATAAAGTTTATTTTGATCGATAACTTTTGCCATCTTGTAGGTAGGTTCATGATCCTATTGCTATAGAGATTTTGGGGCTTCTTATCAAAAAACCACGACAAGTGGTTTTGGCAGTCCTAGCTTGATGTTAACTTGACACTGCCTAAAAAAAATCTGAAGACCCCAAACCGGTAGAAATCTGAAGGTGCAAGGTCAGGACAGCCAAACTCTCTTAATTTTTGCTGAATGGCAAAATATATTGAACAATTCTGGCCGCTGTCTTTCAACTTCTTGCTTCAATCTCATCAGTTGTTTGCAGTAGAGTTCAGATTCGATGGTCCTGTCGGCGGTAATAGCTCATAATGAATAATGTCCTTTCAATCCCACCATACACACGGTATCACCTTGTTGTGAATTAATCTGCGACGTTTACGCTGATCTTTCTAATCGGTCAGCGGCGGCGTGTCATGATCGGCGGCGTTAGTCATCTGCGTGGCGCGGCGCAAAACGTCTATCATGGAAGCGCAAGGCCTACGGGCAGGGCTTGCGAATGGATCCAAAAAATACTGGTTAAGAAATATTATTAATCAGATTCAGGCTTTCTTAGACCGGAATCATTAACACTTATAACCTTAACCTGGTTAGTTTTAAACAAAAATGGGGACGGAGCTTCGAACATTGTCTCATTCGTGATCAAAATCTGTTTTTCTAAAATAAAGAGTGGCGCGAGACAAGACAGAGAGAGACAGACAAAGCGATCTAATTGTAAAGTAACCATAATCAGTATTTTGAACAAAAACCGTTATTTTGATCTTTGATCAAAACCAAAATTATTCGGATGCTTAATAACCTGACACCCAAATTAAAGCACTCTTAATAATTCATGCTTTTAAGCATATTTGCTTAGGTTTAAATCCCACTTCGGGCACTTGAAAGGTCTTTTTATTACTTTAATTTATTGTCAATACTGCGGATTTTTTATTCCTTTGCATGTGTCGTAATGCATTGTCATAGAAACTTGATTACTACTTACTCAATGGAAGTGCAGACCAGCACGCGTAGCATGACGAACTCGAGTATGTTTTGTCTACACTCAAATGTCACTTTTCTCGGGTACTCATACAACATCTCACTCTCGACCCGAGAAAGTGCATTTGGGTGTAAACAAAGCGTTTCTCGAGTTTGTCATGCTACACGTGCTGAATAAAATAGAATACGTTTTTTTTGACAGCACAGACAGAATAGGTGTTTGATATATATCCCTTGAAACAAACTTAGGTGACCGTAGAGCATTAAATCAAGTGTTGATAGACAGAGCATACGGTTAACCAAGTGATCCAATATGCATTAAGATACGAAAATCTAAAAAATATAATTTATGAAACCACTTTACTTGCAAAAATTGAAACACTTGTGCCTCCATAAAAATCTCGTTTACACGCCATTTCATATTCAAGGCAATCATTTTTCCACTACCCCATTTTCAAATTTAATCTTTCTCGTTTCACCCACAACGTTTCATACGAGTGTTGGAATAATACCTCTTTTCAGGTCACAGCTTCACAGCGACATTTTTGGAGGTCAACGTCATCGAACTTCTATATTTATTTATAATATAGAAGAAATATAGAAGATATTAATCTTAGTTAAAATTTAGATTTGTAAAGCTGAATCATATTGTTTTTGTCAATCTGTGACATCTTTACGAATTGCATTCTGTTGGTTAAGTAAGAGTCCAACCAGTTTAATGCAGGACCTCACATTCCATAACATTTGAGTTTTTTAATAGTACTTAATGAAAAATACATTCGAAAATTCTGTAAACTCTGATAACACAACTCAAACCTCAGTGGTTTTTAGATGTTATCTTAAATTGTTTGTTATGTATATGTTTGTTTACTTGATAATAAAAGAAAAAAGAAAGTATCAGACATATCGAGGAATATTATTTCAGCAAATGAAATAAGCGAAACTGTTTTTAGTATTTCATGTTTTCATTTAACATTACTTCATGTACTAGGTCAAAAGCTGCATGAGTTGTTGATTAATTTTTTTTGGAAACCGTATTGGTTGTTCTTGATGAATTTAATTTTTTTGAAGAAATTAGTAAGTTGTTAATGCATAACCTTTTCAAATATTTTAGATACGCCAGGTAATATTGCTATTGGGCGATAGTTATATATGTCATATTCATTACCCTTTTTATACAGTGGTTTCACAATTGCCTCTTTATTTTTTTCTGGAAAGTTTCCTGTTTGTAGAGACAAGTTTATCAGGAAAGCTCGAATATTGCATAGTATATTACTACACAGTTTTAAGACTTTGATACATATGGAATCATAGCCTTCAGACGTGAATTTTTTCGAGGCTAGTATTTTGCTTATTTCATTTGCAGTTACTGGTGATAGAAATATACTATTTTGCAAAATTGTAGTTAAAGGGTAATTTTTATTTGTTATTATTTATATCTATATTAATACTCGTAGTATCCACGAATCTGATATGAATATTATGTCATGCAGATGACTCGGCAATGATAGAAATAATAGATAGAAATCTTACTCATACAAAAGATGTGTCTAATGGTTTCAAAGAAAACTATAAACCATTTTTGCTTTCTTAAGACATCAGCCTCAGCTCCTTCCCATTCAGTGATATCCTTCCAAAAACATGGCTGCAAAGATTTTTCTACATGTAACTGAAGTATATTCAAAATCTTAAGTTCAAAGCTCACATCAGAAGTTTGTCAGGGACAATACGCAAAATAATACACTTATTGTGAAAATTTCTGCCATTTGTCCTTATGGTATTTCGTCAATCATCCTTTACATATTTTATCACTAGTAGGGGTTACTTGTCAAAGAACATGATGCGAATCAAAAGAACATAAAATTCTGCCACTGCGTAGAGATTTCATCAAATAAAATCTATTTGAAAAGGTAACAAAATCTTTATATATTACCTGTCGAATAAAGCCTGTAGTTTTAGGAGCAAGCTCTTAGGAGCAAAACAATAACTCTCTCTGAAAGGAATCATTTTTAACAGACACTGTGAAATATGGAACCTTATAGATTTGCCTATACTACGAAAACTAAACCATTTCATCACCAGTTAATTAATTTCCCCATTGCTGGTGTCAAGGCTTTCTCTATGGATGGAATTGAATCAAACTGAATAGAGAGAACGGGCCATGACCCAGTTGGTGGGTGTTAACGACTGCAGATGCAGCAGGGACCAACGGCTTAACGTGCCTTTCCAAGCACGAAGGAGCTCGAGATAATAATTTTTTGGTCACCCATCCTATGACCGGCCCTTGTGAAAGTTGCCTAGCAACCGTATCGTAAATAATAAACTATTTAATTTTGTTTCAATTTAATGAAACGTGTGGTTTTTTGAAATGTAAAATAATTCAAAAATTAAGCACACGGAAGAAAGACAAAATAGGGATCATGACTGGCATAAAAAAAATCTATTTAGTCCGTCAGAAAAATAGAAAATTAAGATGTTTATTAATATACGTAGCTGCTCCTTTTAGCATAAATTCTTAAAGCGTTTGAAAAACAAAATATGTATCAATAAGATATACCAAAACATAAATAGTCAATAAGTTGTATATTTTCAATTTGATTTCATGGAATCATATATGGGCTCGTCTGCACTGAGACCAAAAATATTTATTTAGACATAGTTGGTACTGTATGCAGAAAAGAAAAGAATAACATAATAAAAAATATATGAAAACAATGGGAAGATGTACTTGATGATGTAATTGATTTAATTCTTATTTGTTCTTCACAGTGGGGGCTTTATTTTTATTTTTCGATTTTATTATTTAATGACAAGGTAGTAAGAGCGACATTGTCTTCGTCAGAGCTTTCGTCAATATACTTTCGAAAACTATAACCACTAACTTACTGAAACAGAATGCGGAATTAACGCCTTCAAAATCTAAATTTTTATCATACCTAAGCTCAACATCACACGGAATGGCTTTAGTGAGACGGTTTTACTGCAAACGAATGCAGGGTCTATTCTATTATATCAAAGCAACTCTTAAATTTGTAGTAAAAGGGATAAATAATATAATATCTAATTTTAGCTTATAGAATAATCAAAATGCTTCTTGGTTTAGGTGCATGCGATCCCATATCTGGTAATGCAAAATACATGTTAGTACATACAAGGCTATATATGGAATCGAAACAAAACTGATGAAAAAAGAATAGAAAATAGTTGAAAATCGGGAAAATTATTAATGTTACATAAAGATGAATATACTTTATATATATATTATATATATATCGGCTTGATGAAAATGTTTTTTTAATGTTAAAGTACATACGCTTTTCTTTGTTATTGTTTTTTGAAAACAAGCCATTAGCACTTCGATTCTGTTTTTCTGCCCACGTCCACAAAAATAGCGTATTTCGAAAAGTTTTAACTATGTTTTTAACATTGAATAGTCTTTTTGGCGTTTTATTTTTGCTAAGGTCTCCTGCCGTAGATTTACGAACCGATGCGATAGCGTAGCTCTCGACTCTTAGACTGAATAAATAATTTTGTTTTTGTGATTTCTAAGTAGATATTTAATTGAATTCATTATCATCAGCCCTCTTACGTCCCCACTGCAGGGGTTCAGGCTTTCCTTATGGGTGGTTAAGGAGGATGGGCCATCACCCTCCACGCTCGTTCAACGCGGATTGAAGGGTATTAACGACTGCAAATGCAGCCGGGACCAACGGCATAACATGCCTTTCGAAATTTTTTTGGTCACCCATCCCGTGACTGACCCTTGCGAAAGTTGCTTAATGATAACGATTGCGGGCCGCGGCGCTTAGCCACTATGCCACCGAGCAAAATTTAATTGAATTACATAAACCCGATAGGTAAAAACGGGACTCTGCTCTCCTTCACCAGGCTGTATATCATGAACCGTGATAGCTAGATAGTTGAAGTTTTCACAGATGATATATTTTGTTGTCGTTACATCAACTAAAAAAATTGTTAATGTTTAATGGAGACTTTCATACACAGACAATTTCAATACATAAGTTTGCGGAACACTTCGTGCACGAAGCCAAACACAATTAATTGTCTTGGTTAGTTTGTCAATTTACCTACGCATCTACGTCAACTCACATTACCCAATTAACTTTCACTTATGAAATAATTTTAATACCAACATTGACCAAATAACAACATCTGATGCTGATATGAGTCCCAGGCTAACTAACGCCATCTACTTTAGCTTTTCAAACAAGTTGCCTTCCCACACAAGCTCTCCGCAAATACAATACAATCTCTGCAGTAGTGACGGCACGTATGTTGCCCTAATGGGTAACACTACAAGATCGAGTTACTAAGATGTCTTTTGTGACACGAACGGCTTAACAACAGTGATGGACATACATACAGCGGTAGGTTACCACATGTCAGATTATCGCTACTGATTTTCAACTTTATCATCAACGGGTTAAAGTTTATAATCAAAGGAGTAAATTTGACAGATTTCTAAAACTTCTAAATTCTTAGCGCCTTTGCCTATACCTATTTAGCAGTTTTAATCGTTAAGAGTGAAAAGCGTGTTAATTAACTCGCTGGACGCTAATTTAACCACCCTATTCAAGGCACGAGTTATAGTACTCCATGATTGCGTATATTACGCGTCGCTGTATTGCCGCTCGTTATAAAATTTCTGGACGTAGACATGATGGCTTTGAAAAGTAAACCAAAATATTGTATAAGTAATTATAAATCTAGTATATGGTATTTCACATTTTTATAAATCAAGTATACGGTTTTTCGTTCTGGGGATTCGGGTAATTTATTATAATATCATAAGTAATTATAATTTTGTGTAGCTATTTACCCATTGAAAGTGATTATGAATTATTTCTGCTCAAGATTTCGTTTACCAGATATCAATTTGTAGTTTAATTTATTAAATCTCTTTGCCCGAATACCGCCAAACTGAAATTGATATTTAATTGTATATTTGCGTATTAGACAATCACTACACATTATAAAACAAAGGCCCCGCCGCTTTTGTCTGTCTGACTGTTCGCGATAAACTCGAAAAGTACTGGACGGATTTTCATGCGCTTTTCAACAATAGATAGAGCAACTCTTGAAGAAGGTTTTAGTGTATAGTAAGTTTAGGTTTTTTACAAACTGACGATATTACAACGATATTAATTTAATGTGTTGGAAAAAATAAAGCCGATCGGAAGCTTTCCTCGAAAACGCTGCCAAAAACTTTTGAATTATAACAAAATATTGTATGGTGGAATTGTACCTCTTTAATAGATCTATAAAAAAGTCCGCGCTGGTATTATGTCTACATTTCAAGGATAACCCACATTAATCATATTTTTACGTATACTTAAAACAGTAAAATGATGGGTTATTAACGAACTTATTTTGAAACAATACAGTATTAATCCTTATTCAAATAAATAAGTTAGATAGTGTAAATTGGATGATTCTATTTTTATGTGTTACACGATTCATGAGTTCATGACACGATGAACCTACTTATATATTTGTACTGTGGCAATAGGCCTGAATCGACATTTTTTTCCACCAGGGAAGAAACTTGATAATGCTTTGCGCCCCCGCATACATTTTTAAACTTATTACGAGTATATTATTTTGATTTTGGCGGATGGCTGCAGGCATTCGGAGGCCCCCCAGGACTGGAGACATAGTTCATATGGTATTTTTATCGGGCACAATCAATTCGAAATTAGATTTAGGCACTCTTAAGTAGCCAGACATTTTGGATTATATCCTAATTCGTTGAAGCCGTACAAAAGAGTCTCACGCGTGAGTCTACAGTTAGAAATTAGGATCGATCGCGTTTATTAGGTCCGTTCAAAGATTATGTAATGTCGTTTTAACAGTTGACCGGTGACAATAGTGAAAGTTATTTAAGGCTGCGCATAAATAAACGATACTGTCAACTATGGACATTAGGGCCATTATTCCCTGTGACATTCAAGATTTTACTCTTGAATCTTACCACGCGAAAAACACATTAATATCACATCTTACCCTAACCATTTCACGGTAAGGAATCTGCTGAACCATTCTATTCCGTAATTCTTTATACGTGTCTAGTCTGTTACTGCATGGTATCTACCAATGGGCGGCGTTGTTTTCGACGCTGGTACGGGCGAACTAATTAAAACGTCGTCGTGTTTTAAACCTAGGACGTCACAGCAATTCCACATGATTTCCGAGTGTGGAATTATTCATATTGCACAGAAATCATGCGTTTTTCATGTAGTTTCATTCAATATGCATACGTCGCAGCCTACTGGTTAAAACAGCCGTTCAATTGGGCGGCTAGCTATTTAAGCCTATCTATCACGTGACCAAAATAACTTCGTTGTTTATAATTTTATGTTGTTATTAACTATTGTAGCACTAAACTTCGAAATCCTTTTAAACATACTAAAACAAACGCAGTCAAATACATTGCTTACTCCGCTTTCGATAGATGGCGCTGTGGCTGTCTGAATCGTGATATACCTTGTCTTTATATAATTCTATTGGTATTAAGAATTTATTATGAACTTTTAAGCTTAAACCACTTGTGTTATGGGTGTGTATGTTTAATGTAAAATCATCCACTACAATAGTATATATTGTTTTACTTCCAATCCCACCAATAAATATCGGTGTTTACGGCTAGTTGATAGACCTTTGTTCAGCCGTATTGTAGAATGTTGCATCCAGCTACTTACCTGATCGTAAGTTAGCCTGTTAATTGAATGGCGACATTCTAAGGGCTAGCCGCCCAATTTGTCGGCTGATTATACCACTTGGCTGCTATACATAGACAATATAAATGAGTTATCTTAATACGATATTGAAGTGGTTTGGAAGCAAGGAATCGTTAAGTGGTCATAGCGAATAAGGGCCCTGATTAACTTTAAAAATAAATATTTTGTAAATTGTTAAGTTTATCTGAGAATACTGCTATACTATTCTTTTGAATAGCCTTAAAACCAATAGAATATAATAGAACAGAAATTACTCTAAATAAGTAATCTAATTAAATTCTTGTTATATAAATGAGTAAAAACAGCAGTTAGAGTGACAGTGTTATTTCTAACGGTTAACCAAACGTATCAGTTCAATCTAAAAAAACTACTTTAAAAGGTAATAATTCAAAGATGAAAGGTTCTAGTTGAAAATAGTCTTTATTTATAATTATTTTTGGTTTCCATTTAAATTCTCTTTGGATTACCTTTAACAATGTAATTAAGACGTACTTAGAATGTAGAGTTTTTGTTGTTGTTTTACCTATTACCTCGAAATTCAAAATGATCATATTTTTGTTATTGCCTCTTTACGTGTGAATTACACCAACGTGACGTTTGCGGAATTGTGTAAATGCAAATAGGCCATGAATTACAAAAGAAGAAGAAGAAGTCAACGTCAGTGTCACTGACAAATGCTAACATCAGCTTGTAGATGCGCTTTTGACGCAGGCATGGGACACTATTCTTTTCTTTTGATTTATTTATGTTTTATATCTGGTGTGTCCTATTTCAGTATTATATGATTCGAATTATCCATATATGATTCCAACCATATTGAAGGCCCCTGCTCCAACAGTGGGGATCTTGATAGGTCTGTGATGATGAATTATTAATGATTACCTTATCGACGGGCATGGAAGGGCACGCGCGGCACAAGTTCCAGAATGATCCGATCATCTGGTTGCTCCTCCGAGGCCGGCTCTTGTTGTCTACGCCTTACGGCTTTTGAGCGCCTGGTGCATTCGCCGCTGTAATTAAACAAAACAATCGATTAATAAATTAATTACGTAATTTTAATGTCTAAACTATTAAATAATGCAAAAGTGTAAGGTTGTAGATGCCTTTTGCGGTCAAGTTATTCGTGTATTATCAGAATGTGATATTGATAGCCATAAAAATAAATGGGTATATGAAGAGTAATGAGAGCGGAGGAGGCGAAAGATGTATGTAACGATCGTGCCTTGTGGTGCTCAGTCCTCTCTGCCTACCCCGCAAGGGATACAGCGTGATGACATAGAAAGATACATAGTAAAGAATAATCATCAAAACAGTCCTATTAATTTTGCACAAACGCCTTTGTACTTCAAGCAAAGTCATGACTCCATAGAGCGTTCGGTGGTTCAGGGCGGCGTAGTAAGAACCAGACCATGTGGCAGATTAACCAAAAAACTACACACTCTACAAAAATGAACCAGAATATAGGCTAATAGACCAAGGAGGTGAGAAATCGTGAGGACATCATCAGCCAATAATGATGATGCTGCCCTATAGTGACCACGACTGTTCTGTAAATAGCGACAGGAGTGGAAGAATGTCCCTTCAGGCTTCCTCTACGGCTAAAACCGAATCGAATAGGAAAAATCGGCGATGACGACAATGCGTTAATGACTGTAAATGGAGTCGGAATCAACGACTTAACGTGTTTTCAGAAGCGAGAAATGAATTCTCAGTCAGCCATCCTATGACTGGCCTGGAAAGTTGTTTACTTTTCGCATCACAGACCGAACGCGCTAATCATTCATCATCGAGCTTCTTTAGAGCATGTGTAAGGAATGTCAAATAAAAATTCTTTCAATTAGGTATATAGGTAGCATATTAAGTGCCTAATATGGCATTTGATTAGTCCATTATATTGCGACTTTTGGAATTTGCTTTAAACCCTTAACGAGGATATCGCGTGCCAGTCTTTATTTTCGGCGAGGCGACGTGCTGAAAGTTGCATTCTGTATGTTATGGAATATGTTCATAGTTGCTATAAAATGAGTTTGTTGAAGATATTTGTTTAACCTTAATGCAAGTTATTGTTTTATTAAGGTCCATATTAAAATAAGTTACTGTTTTAATATCCGTCCAGTGAAGAATTATTCTGTTGGCAAACTAGGCACATGGCTTGTCTCATAACGTGTCAATTATGGAAAATATTTATGTGTATTTACAAAATTTTTTTAAACATGGGTATTATCGTATAGGGTTTACTTGATAGCAAATAACTGGTATACGCAACAAAATTATGTTAAGCTATTTAAAAAATACTATCACATAAATTAAGGCAAAACAGTATAATAATAGAAAATCAATTACACATGTACACCAAGTAATGTCCAGTATGTTCCACTGCTTTGCTTTGTAAACTTTAAAGCTATAGTTAATTCAATTTAGGGTACAATGTTTGATATGTTGTTGGATAATGAGCACAATTTAGAAAGCAGCCGACCTAACCCCAAATTCATTCTACTTCTAGAGAATGGCCGATGCAAACCTAAATTGTTTCTACTCCTAGAAATTGGCCGAGGGATCGAAACCATTGGTTCTACTCTTAGAAGGTGGCCCATGAAAACCCAAATTGGTTCTACTGCAAGGAACATAAAATAGCTTAGAGCGTCGATGACGCTAGGATTTTCATTAGTATTGATTACTTTGTGTTTCTGCGTGATTGAATAGTCGCGATATTTCACCGCAGTTCCTATTTTTTTCTGGTTCACGGATCACCGGGAAATCAAACATGTTTACAGGAACACCCGATGACAAAAAAATATTTTGGAATTACATTAAAATTACACATTATGTACATCACTAAGTTCCCAACCTGTAGGGATATATAGAATCTGTTACCCCACATATCTCTACCGATTTGCACTGGTAGGGATACTTGGATTTTTATTTCACGTTGTCTCTATTTATTTAATTTATTGAAACCAACAGCTTGTTACAGTTCATACTTACTAACTTATTCATATAATTTATAAAGCCAATTATAGGTTTCTTGTATACATATTGTGTTACTTTTTATATGTTGCTGCTTAATTAATAAATAATGTTAATGTTGCATTTGAATGACAAAAAGAAAAACTTATATATTAAATTTAACCAGAGAATACTACACGCACACCGTGCATACCCAAATCAAGATTTTCCCACCAGTCACATAAAGATGTCAACATCCACTCGTTTAAGATTTGATAAAAACAAACTGACAAACCATTAAGTGTATCAATATTGTATGAGAACTCAATTGGTGAGAATAACTGGTAAAGTTAGGTTTTTAATAGTAATTAAGTTATGTGCAAATTTGACTAGCATTTGTCACAAACTTACCTTCTCATATATTCTTTGTATTAAAATCGTAAAATACGTTTTATTTTATGAACACTTAATATGTCATACCTAATATTAAAAAACTTATCTCTACTGGTAGCGATAAATGAAAATAAAAATCCAAGTATCCCTACCAGTGCAAATCGGTGGAGATATGTGGAGTAACAGATTCCATATATCCCTACCGGTAGCTATATTTGGCAAAAAAATCCAAGTATCCCTACCAGTGGGCATTTGTCAGTAGGGATATATATGAAATAGGGGGTTAAAACCCTTATGTTACAATGAAGACTGAGCACCACACGCAATAATAGAAGTTTATTTTCGACGTTTGCCCGATCGGGAATCGAACCCAGGGTTTTCTAGAGATGATTTCGAGTCAATTGCAGACAAAGTTTTTTATTATCGTCAATACCTATTGACCTTTCTCCTCTAAATTCAAGGTAATTGGTAGTACTCATTATATTTTTAAAGGAAATCCTATAGACATCACTCAGGGCTATTTGAGATAGCCTTTTACAACTTTTTATGACTATCACATTAAAAAGTTTTAACTAAAAATACAATGTAATTTATTTTAGAAATGTTTTTTATAGTAAATAGTTCTTTTATAGAGTTAAACAGTTTTAAAAAGAGATCTTGCATTCACATAGCAAATCAATTATTTAGTTACAAAGTTCCTTCGGCCACCGTCGGGTTCCATCATCTGAACCTAGATAATTAACTCGGATCAACGACATTCACAAGACAAGATAGGGTTGGGGTTATATCTAATTATACAAGGTTACGTTCCGGTACATATGGTATTTTCGTCCACGGTCTGTGGCTGTTCTGTGTTAACTGCATACAGACGGGACCACGTTCCTTCCGAAACACGGAGGAGCTCAAGAACCTTGAAAAAGTTGCTTAAGTTCCGTATCGCAGACCGACAGCGTTGTGGCATCAAGTTCTTCAAAAAGTATAGCCTTGAATAATAGTTAAATATACGAAAAAGATACGTAACTCAAGAAAACTTTATATTCTATATTTAAAAGTTATTGGACCAAAATCGACCATCAAGCTATAACAAAGCAACATTAAAAGTCACAACGGAAACGTTATTTTCGGAATATGGAGAGTACAATGAGCATGGAAAGTGTAAAAAATAATTGGAACATGTCCAATTCCATAGCGTATGCAGACCGATAGATTTTTATTGCAAAAGGAACAGACAGACGTTTTCGTTTATTCGAAGCTGCAATAAAATAATATCACTGTGCATTTTGGTAAAAAAAAAAAAATTGTATGGATTTGTGGTCGTTACTCTAAGATCGTGTCTAGACTGTCTTTAAAAAATGTAAAATAAGCTTTTATGAAAATTAGGATTCTCTAAAAAATACAAGTGTTTATTTTTCACTAGTTGATTATATGCAAATTTTACATTAACATTTATGAGCTTCTGACGAGTTCCCGATGACGAGGTTCTCAAATTCTGTTTACTACCCACTTTGAGAGTAAACATTAATAAACGTTCTTAGTAATTGCTTTTTTAAAAAGACTTCTCATGTCGTGTGATTACTTATCCTTCTTTGAACTTAAAGCATATTTAAGTCATATTAGTTTAATATTAATTGCGAAAGTGCGTTTGTTACTTCGATTGTTACGCTTACATTGCTAAATTACTACATGGATTTAGCTGATCGTTATGGAGCTAATTTGAATCCCTACGACGGACAAAAGCTTCTTCTAGCCGAGGAAATTGATTGATCGTGAGTAGTTCCAAAATATGTCATTAATTGTGTCGCCCCTAATCGACTCCAGACACTTTATTGCTTTTACAACACCATCATCAGCCGTAAGACGTCCACTGCTGAGCCGCATCCAGCGGGTTCCTGCAAACTTAATAAGATCGTCGGTCCACTTGGTTGGGGTTCTACCCACTGAGCGTCCGATACGTGGCCACCATTCGAGAACTCTTCCGCTCAAACGGCCACCAGTTTTTCTTGCTATGTGTCCCGCTCTCTGCCATTCCAGCTTAGTGAATATTTAAGCTATGCCAGTAACGTTAGTTCTCCCAAGGATCTCTTCATTCCTTTTTCGATCACGTAGAGAAATACCAAGCATTGCTCTCTCCATTACCCGTTGGGTTGAGCCTTCTTATGAGACCCATAGTGAAGGAACTTCTAGTTTACTCTTCATTGTAAACAAAAATTCATATATTAAATAGGTAAGTGAAGTTATTACAAAGTTAGGTTTGTCACCACAAGAGATCTATTCTATCCAACGAAGGCGTCGTTGAAGAGTAATAACCGCCCCCCGAAAGATTCAGCGCCTAACATTCATCATCGCGTACTTCGAGAAAGACAGATTTAGAATGGGCCTTTTCGACTGTCCCTTGGGAGAATCAGTATTTAAACAAAAATAACTGTTTTATGTAGCTGATTAAATTTATCATTTTATTGAGTTGTCAATGAATTAAGCTGTGAAATTAACAAAAATAAATAATTAAATATAAACTAAGCGGTTTAAGCGAGCCCGCACATTCACCGATTTTTTTATTTATTTCAACTGGTTTTATTTGTAAAGACATAACGTCCAAATTATTTAAAAACTACATTAATTTCTAAGGCTTGTTCATAACCAAACGTGAGTTATATATGTTTTTTTTCATAGAACTCACAAAGTTACACCAAAAATTTAAATTTTTTACATTTCCCACATTAAAAAAGGTATATATTACTATTATTGTTATAGCTTTTTAAATGTGGTTGATATCTTACGTAATATATAGCAAGTTCCACACCCAGTCAGTATTCGCAAGACCTGTTGTGTACCGACCGAGTGTGTATTTGTGAGCACAAGTTTACACGTACTTACGGCAACAAATCTCGCAAAACCACGCTCCACGGTACCAACCAGCATATTTGTTGCTGTTTGTCCATGTGAATTTGTATGCAGACGGTACACAGCAGGTCTTGTGGATGTTGACAGGGTGTAGACGTTGGACTTTCAACATCAGTGTAGCATGCAATATTGTGATTTTTTCCGGGACCCCTAACTAATTAACGGCATAATAAACGGCATAAATATTTGACAATATCATAGGCATTGCTACGATTTCAAGATGAGTAGCTAAAACCCTCGTACTATGGAATATCCTCGTACTCAGATATTGACCCGACCGGGAAACGAACCCGGGACCTCAAAGATGACACTTCGAAACCGGCGAATCACAGAATAGAAAAAAGAGGTATACACTAACAGTATCTTTCATTGCGTGAGTTTGGTTACATTTGGTTTTCATACATTTCAGCCGGCATGTTACTTCTACTCTTTTTATCTGTTCTGTGGTGCAGAGTGGTTGGGTGCGGAGGTCGTATTATTACGATCTATGTATTATTATATAAAGACGATCGTCGTGTCTCCTCTCTCTGGTATTTTTGTTGTTTCAGATGGTGATCATAATAAGAGTGCATAAGCTACTTTACTTAAAGTCAGACCAATATATGTGATGTCGTCAAATGTTATTTATTTATTTATAATTACTAAAACTCGGTGGCGTAGTGGAAAAGCGCCGCGGCCCGCGATCGTTGTTGTCAAGTAAATTTAGCAAGGGTCGGTCACGGGGTGGGTGACCAAAAATTATTATCTCGAGCTACTTCGTGCTTCGGAAGGGACGTTAAGCCGTAGATACCAGCTGCATTTGCAGTCGCTAATAATCTGTAATCTGCATTGGACCAAGGTGGATGGTCATGGCCCATCCTTCTTAACATCCACTAGGATATGTAGGGTATGTATGTAGGGAAAAAAGCGCCACAAGGCATACATCTCTCGCCTCTTCGATGATCATTTCGCATACGTCCACTTGTTTTTCTGGCTTCTGATGTCAACTTATATCAGCATCCTTCCACTTCTGCATGGTGTCTCAGTTTTGTAATTCGTTCCGCCGGAAATCTCTCCATGACTCCGTACCAACGGACCATGCCTTTGTTTACTTGTACCGACAACTATCTTTGAACTCAACTTACTTTCCTGTCTTTTATCCGTAATTTATAAAGCTACAGGGACTTGATTATATTTTGTAGCTTGCGACCCAATGGCTTAGGGTATAATGGTTCTTGAATTGATTTTTTTGTTTGACAAATGTTTCGATATTAATGACATAATTGCTCGACTGACACTGTGGATATTTGTACTTTGCTTACACATGTCAGCGTCCGTTAGAGTTTTGTAGCTCTGGGGCCTCGCATTTTTGGTACCCATTTTCAATATCAGAGGCACAAAAGAATGGTTAGTGGAATAACCGTTTTGTATCGATTGCTAATTACAATGGTACGTTTGATTTTTACTTTAGTTCTATAATGGTTCTACATATAAAGGAAACGGTGTATAGATTCTATAAAGATTGTCAAGCATTTCAAATGATGGATTATATGGTAGATTATTGAGAACATTAAAAGATATTACAAAATCACATCACGCTAAGGGGATTCAATTAGATGGACGAAGTCGTTCGCTTTATGGCACTCATCCCGATTTAATCCCCATATAATTGCTATAGTCCGAGGACGATGACGTCACACCGCCAATAATATGCTACCAGTAACGATCCGTGACGTCACGTCCTGTTCAGATCTCATCTCAGTCTTCTAATTCCCCTAGACCGCCATACATTACCCCTAGTCTCATATATCTCGATATATCTACATCTTTATAGACGGCAATGTATATATATCATAGCGATTCTTCAAACCAGTGACGACCATACGTCGGAGTGATTTGAACGTGTGATAAGGACATTTGGATATATTTTTTAATCATTTTAAAGTAGTCTAAAAAAATTTTGCGAAAATGAATGTTCATCACACAGTGCATAGAACGAGAGTGTTCAGACAAAATTCTACTATGGAAAAATTGGTAAGGCTTGAAGCTTTGTGTGTGATATCGCCTGGGTATTTAATAATGTACAAGTTGTAATGTGTCGAGTTTCGTGTTTTAATTTTGACACTTCATCGGGCGTACCTGACAGCTGATGCCAATTAACTAATCGATTTTTGGTCAAAAGCCGGTGGAATTTACGATAAATCTGTTTAAAAAAAGGTTGAAATGATATAACAGGTTGGTAATCTATCAATGAGTAAATAGAAACAGACAAAAATGGTGTCGCAGATGTATAAAAGTGTCAAAATACTTACGGTATTAAATACTATTGCAGCACTTTTCTGGCACTGAACTACGAGCTACTGTATTCTTGTTTTTAAATTTAAATCGAAAATGTGTTCGATATTTAAATGAAAGTATTTATTTTTCAAAACGCGAAGCGCGGCTGCTGTGTTTTCGCGCTAGCCACCGGCGTGTTAGACGACTGCCGCAAACTCAAGGAAAAATCAATACCCACCCTCGAGACCAAAGCCGCATGCGGAACTCGCCTCAAAACCTAACACTGCTCACCCATTTCCGTATTATGTAACGGAGATGAGCGAGACAGCGATAGATCCGTCCGTTCGACGTGTAAACAACCCCCGCCGGTTGACCAATCGCGGCGCACAAAATGGCAGATTGACGTTTCACTTTTCGGCGCCAAAAATGACGTTTGTTATCGTTAATTTGAATTTAGCTCGCATTGTATTTTATTATAAGATATAGGGATATTTTATTTACTACGATATTGGATCTCTTTAACTTTCATTATCAACTACAACTTTTTTAAAAGGTAAAAATAGTTGAATTTTCTGTATTTTCAAACCACAGGAATGTCAAATAAGGAATAGTCAATATTATCTAACATTTTTAGAAACCTTACAGTTTAATAATAAAGGTGATTATAGCATAACAATTGACCGTTGAAATGGGGTGAATGTCTTGGTTCAAGAGCTATTGTATTTTCAAAGGGTTTGGCGCAATGCAGCAAGCAACGGATCGCATTTATTTTACTGAACTGCATTCTAGGTGAGCCGTAGGCAGGATATTAGTTAGCCTTATGTTTCATAGAAAATAAACTATAGTAAAAATTTGGGTTAAGCCTCATCATCATAAGACTATTATCGTCTCTGCGTACGTTACAGGCATTCCCAATGGATTGATAGCTCGATGGTGCAGTGCTTAGTTAAGCAACTTATGCACCCGATCATGGGACTACAGCTATTGCTTTGAAAGGCACGTTAAGCCTTTGGTCTCTACTGTATCTGTCATTCTCCCCATTCGATTCAATTTCATTCATAGTCCATAAAAGACCTGCGTTTTGATCAGTGAGGATATTTATAGGCTGGTGGTAATCGTGACTTACATGAGTGCACGAAATATACCTACAATATTAAAAACAATTAATTCAGTTGTTTGTTGCACACTATGGTTAGTTATATTGCTAAAATTTATTTGCTAATGTCTTGATTTTGTAAATATCTTTACTTCTATTAGAGCTAGTTCTTCTTATCAGCCAAAAGATGTTCTGAACGAGTAGTTCGTTAATAAAAATACAGCACGATTCAAAAGTATATAATATAAAATAAATCTATTTGAATAAAGATTAAGAAACAGCTATGACAGAAAGACTGATTATTGTTTACTCTTTTTGGGGTACAGAACCGTAATAACAACAATTTAATTATACATTAAAATAAAATTATCGGAATGTGAATAGCACTTACATTATAAATAAAAGCCGTAGTTGAAAAAAAAAATCGTAGACATTCGTAGCAAAGGACGCTCGTAGTCAAATCGTAGGTGGAGCACATAGACGTAGCAAAATTTTCGTAGCGAAGGCATCATGTCCTTTTGAAATATTCAATCCCTATTATGGCAATATTTTTCTAAATATATATCCGGTATTCATTTTAAGATGTTATTTTAGCATAGCAAATATCTTTCATCAAAAGAAAACTAAAAATAAAAAAGAGGTTTAATATTTTGCTTTATTAATCAGCAATAGGAAAACAAATTATATTATATAATAATTAAATAAAGTTTTATCTTCTTATAAATATTTCTAAAGTAAGTTACAAAATCAGACTCAAATTGGGAAAAATTTGTAAAAGTGATAAAAGCGCCATCTGTTAACAATGTTGACAAATACACGAATTCAAAAGCTCTTCTTGGTTTAGCTAGTAAAGCTTACGGCGGGAGTTTTTGCAAATATGAGTATTATATTGGCATGAGTATAGAGGTCGCCATCAGAAGTTTTTTCATTAAAAGGGAGAACGACGAAGGTTTTCATGCATTTCACTAATCAACTAAAGAAATGATTTTAAAAATTCTTTTATGAGAGATTTTTTATGGTATAATAGATATTATATCTACTGATATTATGAAGAGGTCTTATTCTCTTTTTTCATTGAATATTTTTTATTCTATTGAGTAATTCTTTTACTCAGGAGAAGTACGAGTACATCATACGCGGGTGATGTAGGTTAAATTATATTTCAAACGAGCAAAGTCGTGGTAAAACAGCTAGTATGATAAGCAAAGATGGCCGTCTGTTAAAGATTTTATGATGTTTTTATGGTTCAATACGAATTAATTTAACCTATTACGAAGTTGAATAAGGTTTTGAACACCGTGTTGTGTAAAGTTTGTGTACACTTAAGTCGTCAGTTGCATTGAACGAAATAACCAAAAAAAAAAATATAATTGGGCAGAACATTAAAAATAACCAAGAAGCAAATAAAGCGCTACAAAGTTTTATATTGTGTGTCCTCAAATCTGGCAATGACTATTTAACTGCGGTGACGTCAGTGTCAATTAATGGCCGTCCCATTGACATTAACTGTGAATGTTAACGTTCACAGTTTGTTTATATTTGTAATTATAAAATATATGAGCTATATTTATTGAGGTTAGTTCATAAAAAAATCATTTCTTATTTGTTGTGTTGCGATGCGACAGTTTGCTCGTACGATAGTACCCAATTAGGACGGGACGCGTAACATGTAATTATGGTATGTACTAGTGATGTGATAGATCGTTAAAAATAAGTCCGGAGGTAAGGATGCGAATTCCAACGATAGTTCGCAGACACTGAGACCTAAAAAAAGATTTTGGGTTTCTGAAAGTAATTCGGTTAGTCGGATAAAGGTAAGAAAGTTAACCTTTTACGCTCAATAGCGGCAAATTGAAGTCCACATATCTAACCATAAATCAGGTCTATCTAGCCACATGCCCTGTCTCAAGACATAAGGTCAAAGTATTATTGGCCTACTTGAGAAAACCTGCTGCGAAGCACATTTGTTATAGATGGGAGAAGGATCTAGTATCATGCAGAGAAGTTCGCCGGTTTTACCAAAACCCTCAGTTGTACTCACAGAAATAAAATTTATTTATATGGTTGTACTCACAGAACACAGAAAAGAAGTGTACTCTCTCGCACAGTAAAGGCGCCGTCAACAGGCAAGGAATTCCCTGAGACATGCCTTACCTAACTTTATATAAGACACCCTAAAGATATGAATAAAAATTATACGTATCTAATTTTTGCAGTACAATAAAGCTAAATATGTAATGACAAGAACTAGAGAATATTTAAATGGAATTTGACAGTATTTCATTATCATCCACCATATATATTTTTATGAATTTCCTATGTGTAATAATTTTAAAAATATCCGTTTGATATCTGACTAAAAAGTAACGGATACAGTCCCTACTTCTGCCCAAATATCTGTAGATACGGAAAAGAATATGCCTCACAACACTAGTATATACGCCTCCTGAACGTAACGAACGGACGGAGTTACTTTCATGTTTATTATATTAGCATGGAGTTTAGTTAATATTATTTTCTAAGAACCTATCTAATAGATTATTTATGAAAGCGGATGATACCCAACAATTATAATATTCGCGGCTGTATCTATTAGCTGACTCACTGATTTGAGATAACACAACTTGTGTTGGTACTAAAGGAACTCGAAGGGTTATCACTCGAAACAAACTTATATTATTATTATCAGCCTATTAATTTCCGCATCAAATATCATATCATCAGATACCATGCCATAATTTATCCCATTCACCATACTCACTGAACCAATAAAATAAAATAAAAAAATCTAAAAATTAGTTACGGCATCGAATGGCAATAAGAAGACAATAGGTTACTTTACGCCATCACTAGGTATCAGTGTCATAATTTTTAAAGCATGGGCGCTTCAATCTGCAATCAAATAGATGTCAAGTACATGAATTCCATTTTATCCAGGCAAACAAAGTTGTATATTGATGTTGATTAATACGAATCATCTCATCGAGTTTATCTACTAACAACTTGTTTCACAACGATTTGACTAGATTCGAGTCTAATACAGTGGAATAGTGTTTGTATCGAGGATCATAGCAGAAAAAGTGTAGTAAGATATTTTTATTATTTTGCGTACTTAGATCAATATGTAAATTTGTTTGCCAAGATAGATAAAATTGAACTTATGTACTTCACGTCTTTTTGATAATTTTGGACGCTTCAATAATTATGACGCTGAATATAAGCCGCTGAATATTGCATTAGCTAGGTATATATAATTTCACTAGCCAGGGTACTATAGTGCCAGTAATGTTGATACCTTGATACATTCCAAAAAATATATAGGTATAGTTTAGTAAGATAATTCTATTTAATATAAAGACATTACGGTGTTCGTCTTTATCACCTAACATTATTGCCATGTCTAACAAATCTTGTATCCTAACATATTCTATGAAGTGTTCCGTTATAGTTTGACACTGTTCTTATGTATGTTTATATAATTTCAATTAACTTAAAAACTTATGCGCAAGAAGGAATGAGTTGATATTGGAAAATCGAATAAAAATAGCTATTATAATTTTCTTATCGAGTTTCATTAGTAATGCCGATGGTGTAGCCGTAGTGGGCGAGTATTTTCAGTATTACGGGAGCGAGCTGATCTACGTAAACGCCGTCGAGTCTGCCAGATGGGGCTTGTATGTGTGAGGTGGACAAAGAGTATTGAAAACGTAGAATGGTTTTTAGGCAACACAGTTTGTTTTAAAAATTGTTATAGAATAACTACTTAAGTTTAATTTATTATTTGAATGTCGAGGAGATATAAAGAGATTAAGTTTAAATTACGCTGAAATTGGTATGCTGACATGAACTATAATTCGAAATAGGGCAATTTTATGGTATATTAAATAATTGAAAAAATAAAGTGGCTTTTATATGCTTCTATGTTTGCGGATTTTGATTATAAAGTATTATGTAAAAGGACAAGATAATAAAAGCAATTGATAGATGTTTTAATTTCAGTTATAGTTACATAAAATAAAAAAAACCTTAAAGAATTGAATATATACTAACCAAATGGAATCAAATGCAATTTTATTTATTGAGCACTTGTGAACTAAGTTTGGTTCGCATATCTTACATGAATGACTCCGTAAGTACTGAAACGAATTGGGAAGACACTGCATTTTATATTCTTTGCCGATATCTGTGTAATACACGCGTTTGTGTGCGTGGCGCCATAACCCGCGGATTCTAACCTAAATTCGAATTTCGAGCTTCGCTTTCCACAGACGCGCGCGCCCAGCCAGCGGTACTCAATTTAAAAATAAAACATATTTTTTTGGTCTGCACTATTCCCGCTCTGGGATAGTGATCGACGGGATCTTTTTCACATTTCAGTACTAGTAATAAAACCTTTTTTTTTATAATGTGCTGATATTAAAATGTTTATAAATAGTGTTGGAACGTGCAGAGTTTTTGCAGAAGATATTCCTAGGTGACATGCAACCTTGGATACCTAGTGGTATTGTATTTTCCCTAGAAAATGGGAAAATTTATCAGGATCTTGTGATAAGTGTGTAGTGATGAAACGTGGAAAGTGATTACATTGGATTGTTTGGAGCTACGTAAATAAAAAGGTATTGTGTTTTATTCTTTTTTGTATGTAAAAACTGAAGAAATTAATTTTTAGTGTTATTATTATATTGAAAGAAAAGATATGTTTATAAGATATTATTAAAAAAATGAAATGTTGCAATTTATAATAACTTTTTCCCATAAATCTAATCAAGGCATAAAAAGTACATAAAATTGTTGGGCAAATTTTATTTGCTTGACATCACAACACCAGCCTATTAATGTTTATGCTAGTGCACAGACTATTACCCACCGGGTCCAGTGCGGATTGGTGGGTGTTGAATATTGCAGATGCAGTCGGAACCAATAGAGTTGAAGATAATGAGTTTTTGGTCACCCATCCTATGACTGGCCCTTGTATAAATTGTTCAATAACCCTATTGTTGACTGAAGGCGCTAACCACTGCGTAATCGAGCTCCTCGTTTTGTTTATTTTTTCTAAATAATATTTGATGTTTATCCTCCAATCATCGAGTGGCACGCATGCCAAGTTTCAAAGTCCCGAGTCCCGTGTTTGATCCCAGGTATGATCAAGCAAATCATAGTAACTATTTGTAGTGCCTCGGCTTATTTAAGAATCTGAGCAATGTGGTGTTATGTTATATTTATTTACTTGTATTTATTTTTTAACCAACTTTTAACATTTCGTCGTCATTTTTCATTAGTAAATTATGCATTTAAATATCCCTAATAAAATAATCTATCCTCAGAGCTGGATGAGCCGCGTAAAAAGTAGCAAATGCTACAAATGCCCTCGCAGTTGAAAGCCTCGCTATGGTTCAAAACCAATATATTAATTTTTCAAGTCAGTTTTAAAAAATGCTAAAAACATAGTCTGACAAATAAAACTCAAGTAACAGATTAGTTGTGTTGTGTTATTCGCAAAGGAGGACTTTCTGTTCCGGGGAGTGGGGGGGGGGGATTACTATCCCTCAGTGAAAGCCGCAAGAAAATAAATACATTGGGTAATTTATGAGCATACCGCGTTCAAATGAAAACATATTTTTTTCAGTAAATACCGAAAATTAATTATAATATAATAAGGAGCAATAGGATAATTAATACTAATAGCGATGACTAAAGTATGATTAATAATAATCAGTCTTATGTTGATAGTCACAAGGTTTACACTCGGTGGGGAGGTCAGGAGCGTTATTTGAATCATATTTAGTCTTCTACGCAGGTATGTCAGTTAGGCATATTAGTTATGTTGCAGTGTTTCGGTGTTGTTTTGTTTCAGTGTAATTTTTTTTATCTGTGATTTTAACTGTGGTTGTAATTGCTTTAGTCAATTACACAATCAACAAAGCACTCACACTTTGACGAATTTAATTAAAATATTTATATCTAAAACCATCAAATAGATTAAGATAAGCTTTGTCCAATAAGAATGGGAACAACGTGCAGTCTTAATAGCCGTGATAAAAAACCCTTACCATTATCCATTGGTTTCATTCTACAAGGAAGCTAAAATACTTCGTGCTCGACACCTTTACATCTGGATATTTGTACTGATACTGATGAGGTACAGGATTTTTCTACGGATGGATACAAATCGAATAGAGAGAATAAGCCATGGCCAGTGGAGGTAGTGACGCTATGTTTTTATAAATCATCCCCGTTCTTCCTGGCAATATGTCTGGAGAATTATAAGATTCTCCGAAGATATGATGGGGATTCTGATAGGTAATTTAATTTCTTTTGATATTGATGCGTTCGTACCGACTGAGACGGAATACAATAAAAATATATATAGAAAAGATGTATACACACTAGCTGTGTGTTTTATTTTTTCTGGTCCTTTATAATTTTCTAGAGTTGTGACATCTAGGCACTTCCAAAGTGATAAACGTGTAAAATGGTAATTTTAACGAGATATCAGACTATATCAGACATTTTCTGAAATATAGCGTATTTAAAAAAAAACCAATATAACTATGTATTTCATACAAATATTATAAAAAACAAAGTATTTTTTTGCGGGCGCACAATTATAGTGTTATGCTACTACGGAACGCTTTATTGGTGAGTTCGACTAGCAAATTCCCTTATATTAGAAATATGTTTGTGATACAAGAGAGCTTTGTATAAATGAGTTTTAGCTATCTTATCTTATCTACACGCAATGTCATCGATCGAGATTAATCGAATGATCGGTGGGCTTATAACTTTGTTGTGACCTTATCTATAACAATAGCTACATAACTCGTATATCGTACTGGGTGGGGGGACTTCTTAATGTTACTATTACAGGTAGTACCAATTTACTTGGCGTACCATTGCGCAGAGCAAATTTTTACCAATTTCGAGCCTCCTTTCAAGCATCTTTTGTACCTCGAAAAAGGCTCTTCAACAATGAAACTTATTCAGATACCAGATTAAGCTAATGTCCTGACTTATTGACTGACTTTAAGCTGTGTATTGACTATACACAGCTTAAATCGATAGTCGCAGAGATATGGAGTAAACATAATATTCAGAGTCTGATTATGAAAGTAGAACGTGGTCTGATTATGAAAGTGGAATTTGTTATTTAATAGCACAAGATCTGTGCTCCAATAGAAACTTGTTTTTAAAAAGATCTCATTTTGAATATATGTATATTATATATGTATATCAATTATTTCATAATATATATGTATATCATTTGGATCAAGTCTGTATAAAGACTGAAGAAAAGCATTAAAAGCAACAGTGTCTCACCGACAGGTAATTCTGCTAAAGTCGTAAATGTGTTTTATTGTACTTTTTATAGGCAACAAAAGGTCAATATTGAAGGCAACAACTCTATTGCTGGTGTGTACTAGGCAGGGAATGTGTGTAGGTCCCGTTAGGGGAGTGAATGCCCTGGCGACTGACTACTACTTATTTTTATATGCGTTGGGAAAATGCTTGAGGCACAACCCCTGGCACTATCCACGCACCCAAAACTCGTACGGTATTTTATCTTCTTGCGGCGAGACCAGGGCTTCTTCTTTTGGGTGGAGATAGCTTCTCCTATGGTCCTATACACACGAAAATCTTTACCTGTCAGCTAAATATCTCTGCACTAAGTTTATTAGTAATGGTACGTAATGCGCTTAGGGTCTGTTCGTACCAGGCTCTGTACGATATATATAATTAAACTAGCTATGCCCGCGACATCGCGTGGAAAGTAGCCTAAGTTACTCAAGTTACTCTTTACTGCTAAAGCAATCAGCCAGTGAATTCCACTCAAAAGCCATCTAGCCGTTTCACAGATTAGCCGGCACAAACAGAC
This sequence comes from Diatraea saccharalis, assembly GCA_918026875.4. Lineage (NCBI taxonomy): Eukaryota > Metazoa > Arthropoda > Insecta > Lepidoptera > Crambidae > Diatraea > Diatraea saccharalis. Next base: position 24,386,382 of record OU893339.1, on the reverse strand, counting down.
AGACAAAAAATGTTCTTTTGGTATATTTAGTGCCGTGTATACATACATATGCATTTAGCAAACAGACACTCCAATTTTATTTACTTGTATAAATAACGGGTGAGCAATGCTATTAACCGCGGAAAACGATTGATGTAACTCCACCGAGGATTACAGCGCATCGACATCCACTCTGGGGGCCCAAACGTCGAGGTCTGGGTGTGGAACAGGCCCTGGTGGATCCCACGTCAAAAGCGAAGGGCACATCGGAGCGGGCTTATTGGGCATGCCATTCACGTTTTGACTAGCCTTCTATAAAAAGCACTACTCGGATAAATTTTTAATCTGTGTACTTTTCATCTCCTTCATATTCTATCGGTGACCTGAAATCAGTTAGTTGTTTCTAAGTTTTACTTCCTAAAGTGAGGGTAAGATGTAATGTCCCGACGAGGAGAAATTACTTAAAAACTACATTGTACCTATAAAGTCCTAAAGCAAAAAAAAAAGGCAATACACTCACTGACTCACATTACAATCTTCCCCTAACGAATGCAGTACGTAACAGGCAAGGTCGGGAACGATATAACACTTAGCAAAAACAATTTATTTAGGGCGTGATGAATAATAAACAAGGACAGCCTACACGCGTCCCTCTCTGATGTCCCGATATTAAATTGTTTTCTCGTAATTGTGCGTATGAATTCTGTTAACGTTAAAGCATTATTGTTATGAAATTGAAGTGTCTCTTTGATCTATTTAGAAGTAGTGTTTAAATGATTATTCTAAGAAAGCTTTTTTTATCATCTAGTTTTGTTGGACAGAACTGTTGTATGATGGGAACAAATACTATCTAAAAAAAACCCGAATGAGTGATTTTTTGTTGCTAACATTTTTTTTGTTTTATTTCTAAATAAAATATATATATATCTCAAAATAATATTGACGAAATAGTCTTTTGATTAAAAAACTTTAATCAAATTGGACTATTCGTTTCATAAACATAACCACAATAAACAAGGCTGTCGTTAAAAAAAAAACACTTTCGAATCGGTTTAAACTATTAAGAGCCACAAACAGACATTAAGACAGACAGGTCAAACTTATAGCTTCTTCCGTTGGGTGTTATTGTTTGCGAACTAAACAAATATCTCAGAAAATTGCTGTGACAATGGAATCGCCCCACTGCAGTGGCTCAGGCTTTCCTTATGGATGATTAAGGAGGATGGGCCATGGGCCATGACCCTCCACACTGGCCCAATGCGGATTGGAGAGTATTTACGATTATTTACGAACCAACGGTTTAACGTGCCTTTCGAAGTACCGCGAGCTTCAAGATAATATTTTTTGGTCACCCATTCCGTCATCGACTTCTGCGACAGTTGCTTAAAAACAACGATCCAAAAAAGGAAATTTAATCTACTTTCGAAACGTTAATACGTCTTTGACTGAAATGCATTTTCGATAATTTATGATGCAGCGGAGATAGTACCTGACACCGCTTCTGATATACCGATTATCTTTACGGAAATGATTTAACAAAATTATACAATCGATTCGAAAATTTATGTATTCCCATTTTTTGGATAAACGGAGTCCTCCTTTTATGATGAATCTTTATATTAAATAACTAGCTGTTTTTCTGCGACTTCACACGTTATAGCCTAACTCGCGTATGATGTAGCGTCCCGTAGGTGAATGAAAAATAAATTTTAAAATTGTTCCAGTAGTTTCGGAACCTATTCGATGCAAACAAACAATGAAATGCTTCTTCTATTTAAGAATATAATCAGTTTACATAGGATAAGAAATAATAATCGTTTCTGACCCGTGGAACACCAAAGTTGTTCACCTAGGTGTTCCACTGCTGACTTTTTGTACCCATGGATCACCACGGTTAAGGTGTACATAGAGAACGCCCATAATTTTTTTATCGAAATCGGAACAGCAATTTTGTTTCATAAGTAATCGCATATTTTTCTTTCTTATCAGTTTTGGTGTGAATATTTGCATCAATTATTATATTTTAACAATTATATTTAAGTTTTGAAGAATCTTTAAATTAAATAACCAGCTCTTACTGCGATTAGCGATTTGGCCCGCGTAAATTTTGACTAACTCCGTATCTGAGTGATTCACACGCCAGTTTCAAGGTGTTGCCATCTCTAGGTTCGATTCCCGTTCGGGTCAATGTAGAAAATAAACTTTTCTATATTGTCTTGGGTCTGGGTGTTGTGGTACCTTTGTTGTCTTACATACTCTATAATACGGGGGCTTTCGCTACTCATTTTGGAATGAATTTTAGAAGCAATGTATGTGATGATAAAGAATTTTGCCTTCGTTTCCATAAGTGATATAATATATCAATTGATCTAATAAAAAAACAATGAAATAAAAAACTTTCCTCTATATAACATAAGCATAGACAAAAATTTTAGCGTGTATGTTTTATTGTGTTGCCAATGTTGCCATGGCATGAATATTAGCCTTTTGCGGTGGTAAAAGTAGTTAAGTAGTTTAGGTAGTTTTTTTGGTTTTGCTGTACTTGTAAATATTTTTAATGATCACATGACTTGTTACGTCAAAATTTCCTAAATCTACAGCAAGATAATTCTGCACCCAAAAGAAGCGGCGAGAAATCCAGTTAGGACTGTTTTTTCATCTCTTTTTAATTGTATTTAAAAATAACTTCATTCAACTATGAGGTCACTATTATATACACACAATAGATATTTTAGTTTCGTGCTTTTAATGTTGTACACTCATGAATGACGTTACTTCATAGGATGTGGTGTTAGTTATATTTATACAGAGTGCGTACACCTTTTAGTCTATATTTGGGACAACCGCAAGTAATCAAACTTAGACGGTTAAAAAAAAAAACGAGCAAAACGGAGTTCTAATAAGCTTAGAATGAAAGGGAATTGGTCTAGAACATATTAAATAGAGCGAATAATATTACTAAAGAACATTTAAAAAGTAATAAATCCTATAAGGAACTAGCTTTTACCCGTGGCTTCGCCTGCGGGGTCTAGTTTAAAGTCCAGAAATGAGAAAATTCCATAAAAACTATCATCCCCTAATTTACCCCTTAGGGATCGAATTTTGTAAAATCCCGTCTCAGTGAGCACTTACGATTTAAAATGAACCCGTATGCTAAATTTGAAACTCCTAGCACTTGTAGTAACGAAGTTTCATACAAATTTTAATTCCCTAATTTACACTCCCTAAGGAATCTTCATTCTAAATTTCAACTTTCTACGCTCAGTATTAATTAAATTTATTTATTTGCCCTAATGCCGGTACAGTTAGATTTGTTCAATTAAAAAAAAACTCCTTGATGTGGGTCACACTGAACGTTTTTAGAATATAAAAAAACCGTGGGACGCAGAATCCTTGCCTTTCTTTAGGGATCTCTTTCTCAAGCCTTTCTCAAAAGTAGCCACGATATATTCAGGGCGAACCCCTGAAAACGAATTCTTTAGAACTGAATAATGATCTCTAGGTATCACATTGGGATACTAAGATGGACACTAACTTTCATATCTTTCATTGACAAATACATTCAATAGTTCGTTGTATTGGTGTAGGATCGTGCATTTTGAGAACCGCTCTAAAACATTTTTCAAAACAATTGATAAACAATGACAGAGATAAAAATCTGTAATAACAGTAGTTTTATCTTCTATAACAATTGTTGCGAAATGACTTGCTCATTCAGAGACTGAAGTAATCATTCATTTCCTTCAACATCTGTCCTTATTTACTTTCGGCAAATCTTCGGATGAAAACATACATTGTACAGGTTGTCTTCGAGTTTCAGTTTCATAATAATATATATAACTTTTGTACTGTGACGATGTCATGTTCAGCATTTGATACCTCCGTCACACTTTTCAAGCATTGAGGTGCACTTTTTCATTATATTCATTATAAGTTATCAGTCTAGCACAAAGTATTTTGACACCTGTGTTCTTTGTTTCGTTTCAGCCTGCCCAAATCTGTTGATATGTCATTCTTCTATCAGCTCCCATCAGTAACTTCACAGCTGATGTTATTTTCGTAATCGCTGTAGAATAATGCCCTTTTTTGCGAATCATCAGTGAGTTTGCTTCTATAATTATCCATTTAATACAATTTTATAAAATCAATTTCGATATTTGGAGATCAAGACAAATAAGAGAAATCCATTTAATACAAGCGAAGTTGATACTCCATATAAAAAAATATTATGTTATAATATGAGTAATAACTTAACTTTATACATTGGAATGTCTAATAATATAATCATTATTAATATAAAGAATAAAAAGCCTATGGTTGTCAAAATTTCTATTTTTGTAGGTACTCGCATCTGACCGGTTCCTTTATATTTGGATGTTCTTCGACGTAAGCGTAATGTATGTAATGAGAGATCAGGTGCGGATTCCATAGTGGCAATGTGTATCTTTTAAAAATAAACCCAGATAAAACCCGAAGACAGATCGATTGAACCGATCCAAACATATAGATCAACACGGCCATTTGAATCGAAAACTAGTTCTACATATCGGTATTAATATAATTTTTTATCGGGTAAATGTTTCTAACACGTCCATGTTCTAACAAGTAATCAACTCTTTGAACAATAACCTCATACAATTTGCCTTTTTAGGAATTAGTACCTAAATGATTAGTGGGTTAGATCTGCGATGCGGAGATTTCTTGTACAATAGTTATACACAGGATAAGTCATCAAGGATTTATTATCTTGAGCATCTCTGTGCTTCAGAAGGCACGTGTAGTCTTTGCTCCCGGCACCATCTGCAGTCTTTAATATCTACCAATCTCAGGGTGGGGTATGACTAGTTCTCCCCTTTTGATTCTATTCCAATCATCGAAAGGCACAGATCTTGCATTGAGAACATTATTAGACTGATGATCATCATGGTAATGAATTCAAAGAAACGAACCCTCGTCCTTCTCTCGCAACCCATTTTGCTCTAAAACTACTGGACCTGTTGAGATAAATTTTTATTATTTAGTTATTTTGTTTACTGATGAATCAAAGATGAACTCGTAATGCAAATACATTAATTTTAAACTTGGCGACTCCTTTTGGTAGGTAAGATTTAATTAGGTAAATATTTAATATAAATAATTTAATATTTAATAATAAATATTTTTGTAACTGTATCATAAGATTTGTTTTATGGACGTTGAAAAATATATTTTTTTAGACTTTTAGGTTATATCGTTTTTAGGGGAATAACATTATGTTTGTATGAATACTAATTTAAAAATTATAAATTTTTATATAATTTTCAAAAACTTTTGCACACTGTTTATTGCGAAATCTTTATTGTGAACCTCATTTCTAGCAAATAAATTTCTCTTTACTCTTCTTTACAAATATATTTATTTGTAAAGTTGAAATATACAATATTTGTAAAGAAGAGTAATTTGTATATTTACCGTTCTTCACTTACCCCCGACACTACCGGGCCTACTGTTTTGAAATAAATATACAAAATTAGTTCTTTATATACGAATAAAAAAAAATATCTTGCAAGAAGACTATAGTTTTGTTAATTCATAAATCTGTGGTTCGCACGTTCTTACTCATGGTTGTTTTAGATCACCGTGCAATCACTGATGTCAGCTCTTGTTAAAACCTATTTGGTGTTGAAAAGTAAAATTCGTTAATCTGCTACAGTATTTTTCTAATTGAGCTTGAATTGTGTTGGTCAAGTTTTTGTTTCTTTTAAGTTTTAAGACCCAGGAGCGAGAGAGACTTTTTTATTAAAAGAGAGGAGAGAGTGAGAATGCTTTAATCTATAAGAAACCTTTATATGTATGTCAAACAATATGATTGAAAAGTAAGAGTCGTATTCCTGGATCTTATGTGATCGTATTTACCAGGGCTTAATTGGTTAAGAAACGCCTTCCTTCCATCCTTCCTTTAGATGTTCCTGGAAATTGAGTTATCAATTGACCACTTTCCACATCATTCTGAAACGCATTGTCAGACATTGAGCTTATAAAACAAGGGTACACATAAAACACAAGTTTGGGAAATGTTTAGGTGAATAACCAATACCCATCGCCAATGAAATGGTTCAGTGATTTACATGCCAATCGTTTTCTCATTCACGACTTTTTTTATTTACATTTACAAAAATAACACATTACCTCAGTTCTAATGACTTCTATGAGATGACAAAGATTTGTGAGTAGTATTCTGTTTTTAAAGCGCTTCAGCTTTCTTGTTGCAGTGTTTGAAATTATCTTTTTAAGTAACTTAAGCCGGAAAACTCAGCTTACTGTAGAAAATGTAATGTCAACCTTTAGGACAAGTAAGCAAAAACAGAGTTATGCTTGCGGAATATCTATGTGATTCAGTACTCTTCTTCTTTTCTGCGCAATTAGCACAATTCTGCCAATATCAAGTGAATAAATTAATATCTAAATGTAAAATGAAAATTGAATTGAGTTGTCTTATAAGATATTTGTTGCTATTCCGTTCCATAAACTAGATTTAATTTAGTTTTTATAATGTCAAAATGCGTTTTGTATTCTATTGATAACTAAGGTTTATTATATGAGTACATGTAGATAAGATTTGTTCGGTGTTTGTTTTCGGAAATAAAAACTAGCCAGATTGTTGTATCACTCCTGAAACCCCCTGCTAAATTTCATGTGAACTGTAGCTTTTTTAAATTCATATTATATTATGCGTTTATAATTTTCACGTTTTAAGCTATGATAAGAGGTAGAGGAGGAGAAAAGAAATATTTCGTTTGACTACAGAATTACTTTATAACAAACTAAATATGTTTTTATTTCATTAAGCGGCAAAAAATAACTGGCATAAGTGTCTGTGTAAAAATTTACGTGAAAGTAGGAGGATAGAAACTGAGAAAGGATCGCATATGTCGAAAAGAATCTATTGCAAATATTATTACAGATAAATAGATATTTTTTATGATAGGTGTTCAGAGCGAATAGAGTTGTAGTGGAATGCTAGTGTTAGCTCAAAAGAGTTTGGCTCCGCTATCTCGTACCGACACCAGTATAACTGACGTCACAGGCGAAAGTATGAGCACTCCGTTTTTATTTTTGGCATCCACTTCCATTTTTTTATGGGAGTATAAGGAGTTTCCCAGAATCTATGTCATATTTTTAGGAAAACTGGCACATAAGGAGGAATATGGTGTATGAAATGTGGCACAGACAAACTTTATATAGAAAAGTGATGATCTAAATGCAGAAAGCATATATTTTTAATAAATTAATAAAATATGTCAAATTAATTAAAAAGAAACTGATGCGAGGTAACGCTCGATACTCTCTTTGGTTAGCAGTGATGTTCTGCCCAAGTAACATCGAGGTTCTGCTTATGGATAATTTTTGGATGTATTTACCACTTGTTATAATAAAGAGTTTTAATTACAAGCTCAATACAAATTATAACTGGTTGGGTAAAAATTCTTGATTCAGCTCATCAGTTTCTTCCAAATTTCTAAACAAGATATCTTTATTTAACAATTGAAGTATCGATTGAAGCGTCTTAATCGCCCTCTACTCCGAAGGTAGGGTAGGAACGTCACATAAAACTTAATATCTGCCTTTAGTGCGTAAGGAGATGATATATATTTTTAATGACGTCGTGTTGGGTAAATAATTGAAGGACATTAATTAAAACTGGTTTCAGAAATATTTGTATTCTTTATTCGCAAAATAATAACTCAAAAATAATATCAACAAAATGTAATGTCTTATAAAGCCATTTTTCAACTGGCCTTCTCTGTATACTACAAAATAAGGAAAATATAGAAAACTCTACTGAATTTCTTGCAAGTTGTTCTGTGTACGAGTTCTCCTGCCGTAGATTTACCAACCAATGGCATAATGTTTCGACGAGTGAACTACATGACTCTGACGAAGGAAAGTGCAGTGAAAGATTGTGCGACAACGTTAAGTGTATTTCGACATTCGTAAGTGTATAGGTGTACCAGAATCTGATGGCACAAAAACTAAAGAATTAATCAATTTATATTGCAAATTTTCAACTATTGACAACTGTCAAGTCAAATACTTTTCAATCATGGCTTAACATAACATTTTATATTAAACTTAAAAGCTTTGCTGAACATTTATGCTCTAAATAGGATATGTAATATTATAAATGGTTGTTATGTTTGTTTCTTCTTGTTTCACTTATGTTATTTTATGAGGAGATACTTATGAGATACTTATGTGGCTGTTAAAAAACAAACCCATAGTATTTGGTATCTATGACGATACGCCCCCGTTGCAAGAAACAAAAATAATTAATGAATTAATAATTTATTTGCGTATGTCAGGGCTATATATTTTCATAATACTTTTGATCGGTCTTTCTCGATAGAGAGAAAGCTCGATAAAACTAACTAATAAATTGTTTAAGTTAGTTTTTAATGAAAATTAAGTTTCTTTTTTAATGATAGCCCCCTTCAGCTACCGTGGTAACACATGTGGTTTGATTATTCTATATATAACATAACATATAAACAAAAGCTTTTATTTCATTTGCCAAAAACATATTATAAAAACAGTGTGTATCAAATTTTGAAAACTTCTCCGTTTTCGTTTGAGCTGAAACTGTACATTCACATATAACTCGGATGACAATGCATTATTAACATGTAATGGAGCTGAAGTCATGGGAACTCTGTAATTTTTAATTACCCAAATGACTTTGGGCTGGGATAGTGTAGCTCGGTGGCGTACTGGATAGCGGAGCGTCGCGGCCAACGATCGTTGTTGTTAAGCAACTTTCTTAAGGATCGGTCACGGATTAGGTGACAAAAAAAATATTATCTCAAGCTACTTCGTGCTTCCAAACGTATGTTAAGCCGTTGGTCCCGGCTGCATTTGCAGTCATTAATACCCTCCAATCCGCATTGGACCAACGTGGACGAGTTGGGCTCCTACAGTGGAGAGATAAAAGGGCTGATGATGATTGGCCCGAGAAGTTATCCAAGTTATTATAATGGAACAGGAAGGTGTTTATAATTATTTTTTAATTAAATACGCAACCTTATCAATTTTGGGATCGTCGATTTGTCTATGCAAGAACAAAAGCTTGTTTTTAAAAATTATTGTGTTAATTATTTTAATTTTTTTACTTCAACTCGAATTATAATATGCTTCTACATACTTTCTAGAATCTCGAAGACATCGAGCAAAGTTTTTTTATAAACGCTTTATCCTTAAATTACATTACACACACTCCCCATGATTCATTCAATCAGGAACACATATCACTATACTTATAACGAATGAACACATCACGCACGTATGTTTGTCGGCGGCACGAGACGACTCCCCGATGGGAACTCGGAAAATATGTGGATATACGTAGTCATTAGTCACGACGAGACACTATAATATTTATATACTTACATTGCACGGTTTCATTTAAAAAGAACAGTAATATATAACCTTTTCTAGAGGTCGGTAACCTTATGAGATGGAACAGCCAAAAGCTACAAAATTTCATAGTGTTTAAGGAGCTGAAAGATTTTGTTAATTTTCTTTTTCCATTAGAGGTTTTATTTAAAATAAACAACTTCTAATATTATTATTATCTCTCAGGTATAATCAGCGTATCTCATTTAAAAGGTTAAACATTACAATATTTTTGTAATTGGAACTAAAGAACTTAAATTTTAGCTGCAAGAGCCGCAGGGTGACCCTACACGGGCTCAGCCGGGATTGGTCGATGTTAATGATTGCAGACGCCTGGAGTTATGGATTAAAGTGCCGTCTGAAGCACCAACGAGCTCAAGACACTAAATTTTCGGTTATCCTTTGATCGGCCTCTGTCTCTAACTTCCGTATCACAGAACGCGCTAATCAAGGCGCAATTGAGCTAGTACATTTTAGATACGGTTATATAAATATAATTTGGTGATATTTTTATGTCACCTAATTCTAACAATTTGTACACCAACTGACCATTACATTAACATGTAAAACCTATTATTACTTGTAGTAGTCTAATAAACGAAATATTATATTACATTAACTCGATAAAAAGTGTAATTTTGGAGTGAAAAATAATTCGACAAAAATAAACATAGATCGGAATCTGAATCTATTTCTTAACAGATCCTCAGATGACACTGTTGTCGATTCTTTGGTTCTTGTATGAATATCCGAGTTATTATTAAATGAAGACTAAAGTTAGTAATTGGTTAAAACTATTAGCTGAGCGGTCAACGGTAGCCAATAAGCAAATTGACAATGACAGCAGAGAAGACATAAAATTAAGACGTAGTAGTAAACTTCGTCCTCTAAGGACTGGCGAAGGCGATTGAGCCATAGTGCCAGATCTTCAGAGACATATTGAGTTATTTTGATAGGATTATATTCTAAAGGTGGGGTAATGGTTTAATAATGCTAGTTAGTGCTTGTTTTATGATAAGACAGTATGCGTTTGTTTTATTTACCTACCAATATTGTTAAATCGTCATGAATGTGGCGTACGCCGTTTTAGCTAGCATCAAAATATTTCAAAATTTAGGGCAAGATTTTTTTTTCTTGGTGACATTTTAATACTAGCTGTTGTCCTGCGATTACGTTCGCGTAAATTATAACTTATTTCACCCGCGTATGATGTAGCTTTCTAAGCGTAGATGAAAGGTACGGACTCTACTCATTGCGGACTTCACAAGATGCGTGATTAAGATGTACCGAAAACACTGTGACTGTCACGCCCACCAAACGGCCGGTAATGTTTTTATTCTCGTCCCAAGCTTGTGTTTACGTCCGCTCTGTGCGCTATCCGTTTTACGACTGTCATTAACGGCAACACACTGCGCTCTATCTAACCATATACAATGAAGTTTTCGACAGATTTGTTGGATTTATTAAACGGATATGTAAAACAAACTAACTCAAACTTAATGAGCTCAATGGCGTTAGCTCGTTCGGTGTGCTATGTAGTTAGGCAATTCTCGCAAGGGCCAGTCATAGGTTAGGTGACCAAAAATGTATTATCACGAGCTCCTTCGTGCTTTGGAAGGCGCACACTCAATGTTTGGTCCTGTCTGTATCATAATGTTCACGAGAGAACTTGAAACTGAATTATGTTCTTTTGTTTTAGTTAAAAATGGCAACCGAGTTGCCAACAGCGGTGACGCCCGGGTCTGAGAGCGTGGATCCGAACCAACCTCCGCCTGCCCCTCGCAAGCAAGCCAGACCAAGGGGCAAGCCGCAACCAGAGAGGCCGAAAAGGAGTCTTTTCTGCTTAGGTCTTAAGAATCCTCTAAGAAAACTCTGCTACGACATAGTGGAATGGAAGTATCCTTTACAAAATTAGCTTTTATGCAATTATCTCCGATATAAAACTGGCCAAGTGAGACTTGGACTTACGCACGAAGAGTTCCATATCAAAAACGACCAAAAAATCACCTTATATATTTATTTTATTCTGATTTTTAGTATTATTTGTCATAGCGGCAACAGAAATGTATCATCTGTGAAAGACCTGGTTTGAACCTGGCCGCATTTGCCCGTTAATACCCTCCAATCCGCATTGGGTCAGGGTGCAGGGTCATAGCCATTCATAAGGAAGCCCTTGCAGTAGGGGTTATAAAAGAGCTGATGATTATGAATAACTTCTATCAGAAATAGCATATAATAAGTTAACTTACTAGATGCTCTCCGTAACCAGTATCAAAGTGTCGCCATCTTTTAGATCCTGGGTTCGATTCCTGGCCGGATTAATGTAGAAAAGAATATCTTCGTTTTTTTAATTATTTTTTATTAGGGACAATAAACGGTCAACACAATACATGGTGATACAATGATATGTTTCAATAAACATCTATAGATAATTGTGAAACCCACATGTTACAAAGTCGTGTTAAATTCGATATAAAACAAAGCTCAAATTTTTTTTAATGCAATAATTTTTAAAATGAAGACAGTAGTTTAAGTTTAATATAGACAATCTATGTTACATTAGGAGTGCGTAAGGAAATCGGTTGTTCTCTAATTGACTTTTTAAACCGATTTGTATTGCGTGCAATAAATGTCTAAAAACCTACTGTTGAATGTGTCGAGGAAACGATATAAAGGCGCGCGTTCACCTGTTTAACTCCGCGGCGTATAGAATAAATGTAGAATTCTGTTTATTATCTTCAATTAATTAATTATATAAAAAAGGTAATTAATAAAGTGGAATTATGAAGAAGCTTACGTAAGTCACGACATTCCTTTATGATCAAATCAATTGCGTGCTGCTAGAAGGTGATGTCGGAGGTCATAAAAACTGGTGAGCTTGTATGCAAAAATTAATGAAAAAGGAGGAGACTAAAGACGCACATACCTTATCCCGAACACGGCCCTCACATATAAAGACCGTACCTTGTGGCACTCATTCCTCTCTGCCAATCGCGTCAAGATATAGAAAGATACATAAGACTTTCGAATGAAACAAAGTAAAAATTGATATTTTTATTAGTTTAATTTTATTTTAAAACGTGGTACAACAGAATCGTCGCCAATAGATATATTTTAATTTCTTTGATAGAATAATTTCAGACCTTTTGAATACATGATATTAATCACAATATTCGCCAATTGTATAGCTTTAGCTGTATTCACCCCATATCCTTCGGGCGACACGAACAACACTAATCAAATATTGGTAAGCTACACAATATTAATAAGTATATAGTCTATGGTAAGTTATATATCCTTCTCTCATACTTTAATTCTCTAGCGATGGCAAACTTCTCACATTTCAATTACGGTTGATTTTTATCGACAAGATGGTCGATATACATACGATGCTATAGCGTGGGGGGTATATATACAACTTTTTCACCTATCTTACATCGAAAATGTTAAATTTGGACGATGATTCGCAGTTGTAGAGCTATTCCGTAATAAGATCGGCGTTGAACTCGAAGTCGAGTACAGCGCTGTCGCAGAATAGAGATTTATTTATATAAAACATACTTTAAAAGGTGATAAAGGTTTTATTTCATTGATGCTCTATACAATGCTGCGCGCAACGCACAGTTCGACGCTGATTTTCTTACATAATGATACATTGTTTTAAACCACAATTAGTTTTTTCATATTCGTCGTCTATTAATAATATTAAGTCTTAAATTTTTCTTTATGTTTTTCTTTTCACTTATATGTGTAATAATTTTCTGTGTATAAATAGTTTCGCTCAAGGTCCACATATCATCTCCATACCATTCATCAAAAGAGAAGCGTAACAGCGTAACAGACAGACATACGCATAATTAATATTAGTAAAGATTCGTTATAGTTCGCGAACTTTCGTAATTAGTGAGTCAGTCAGTCATATTTTGTTACGTATTAAGAAGATACGCTAGAGACTTTTGTCTAGTAAACGTCTACTTGGGTTGTTGCCAGAAAAATAAGTACTATCAACAACAAAAGTTTCGCTTCAAAAACATTTAGGAGCACACTTTCTTTTCCTGTTTGTTTGATGTTTATTCGATTTTTGATGATTTATGCCGTTTTAATAGGTGACTATAGGCTAGTTGATTAGTTTTGTTTTATTTATTTTAGAAATAAATACTTTATTAATATCTGATAAATAATACAGAAGTAACAGCATGCCTGCGATTAAGAGTTTCGGATATGGTGCAGTATTTTAGAACAGCTGCTTGTTTCAAGCTTTGAAGCAATGTCACGCGACTAGGCAATGTTTGTAATATCTTTGTTATTTTTTCGTTTATGATTATAGTTGTAATTATGAAAGTTGTTAAATTTTATCTAACAAAAATGCCTTATATGTATTTAAGCAAATATTTATCATTTGTTATTCCTTTTCTTTTATGTTTCAAAGCGTAATACTTTCCGATTGGTTCTGATTTTAATAAAAATATTTTGTTAAATATTTATAGTTAAAATAGTTTTTATCTTCCGAGCATATATATATATATATAACAGAATAAAAATACAGGTTGTTTTTACTTGTAGGAAACATCTCTATCTGTTATCTTTTTCATATACAGGGTTATTTAAATAAAACAGCAATATCACTGGACTCACATCATAAACAAAACGATTTGATCTAAAATTTTCAATCAAACTCAATATTAAAAACAAAAATGTTGTTTCAAATTGATTCTATTAAATATACTACCGTGCCGTTTATTTTTTGTCATGGATGAGGATGACGCTACTCTCGCACACTCTGTGAACTCATTAGAGTAGCATTTAAGTAGCAAATTCAATTAAGTATTCTCAGCAGGATATAATTAAAACATAAAATATTTCATTTAGACCCCGTTTCAATCCGACATTTTCCGAAATTTGGTATCAGTTACGGCATTTATTATTATCGGTTAAAGATACGTAATTTCTATAAGAAAACTGGTTTAAAAAGCAAAGTACTTTAAATAGGGTCAAACTGATATCGTGAAATTACGAATTTGTAATTCAAAAACTTTGTACGTGATTGTACAAGGTAATACGCTAAAAATGAATGGCCGATGAGTGATGAAGTTTCAGTATCTACCACAAAAGGTTTCTTGATAATAATAAAATTTTCTAGCTGATCTGGATGAGTACAATATACGAAATGTCACTGATGGCAGTTATACACAGTGAAGTCTTTCAAAAAGTGTATCGGAATCTCGTTAAAATATATTATAGCGATATTATACCTTGGCCCTTTACTATGCAGCTACCTTGGAAGCTGGCCAACTTATGTGTTAAAACGTGAAGTTTATTGTTAATTATAATGAGTCAATAATTGTAGTTATTAAATTATGATTAATGTATTTGTAGATTCAGTGGCCTATTTTAGGACGGCTCTCCTAAGGACTTTCCCAATTAAAAAAGTGTTGTTCTATATGACGTATTAACGTAATTCAGGAATCCCTTAATCGTGTTTACGGGTTAACCGATTAGACTATTAATCGTAATGTTAGGTTAATCCTTTCATTAATTCAAATGCTATACGGATTAACCACAAAAATATACCTGACTGCTTGCCAGTCAACGATAGGCGGTATTATTTCTCTCAATTTCTATTTCTAACCCTATATAAATATGGCTGATAATTTGTATAATAAAGTTTAATTGTTTATTTAGCTTGCTGCACAACACGGTAAATAACTGTTAAGGTACCCTACCTAATCCAACAAATTCAGCTGATTGAAACTCCTAAAGGTTACTTATCGTTAAAGAACGTATGCAGCACAAAAACAAATAACACGCTCTACTATCCCCACTATATCGGATCAATTAAATCTAGGGTAGATGACCGTTTTTGGCCATTCTAAGAGTTACAAGGAAGTGAACTTTGACACATCACAGCTGTCTATGGTATTAATTTTGCCTTAACGCAATACTAAAAAAGAATAATTATACAAGGTATATTTGCCTATGCGATAGTCAGAATGCCTTGAAGTTAAATGGCCAAAAAGGAGGGAGTGTCTTATGCCGGATCTTCTGCCTTAACTCGTATAATTCTTTGCACTGAATATTACAAGACACGACGCTTCTTGGACGTTTCGCGATGTCGCGAATGTCGCGATGAAACGTGTCGTCTTGTACTATTCAATACAAAAAAGTGTGTTTGGTTGTCACTTTTCTATTACCGTTATGGTAAGTGATGCGATCAAGAGGGTGAAAAACATTTTTTTTCTATACTTACAGGAAAAAGTAGAATGGGTGTTTATGATTATATTCACGGGGGAGTGTATTATGAAGATCATCGCCTACGGTCTGCTCTTGCACCCTGGCGCTTATTTAAGGAACACGTGGAATGGACTTGACTTCACAATTGTAACTATTGGGTGAGTGAACAATTTCAAGACCAAGTATAAATATAAAAATAAGAATACAAGACAAAATAAACGGGCTGGTCAATGAGACTATTAATAACATTAAAAATACTTAAGCCAAACGCGAGATAATCGTGGACAATATGTACAACACGCGTTAAAGTGCGAACCTCCATTTTTTTGCCGGTTAATATACTTAAAACCCTCCTAAGTCTGACAAATATTGTACTGAAAATCGCATCAAATTCGGTTCAGCCAAACGCGAGTTAATCATACATACATAGGTCAAACTAAGAACCTCCTTTTTTGAAGTATACGTCTTAACACAGTATTTTATCTTTTTATGTGTTTAAAAAAATAATATTTCAGTAGTTTTCGCCAAATTCTTGTTTTGCAACTGGTATGATCACCTGACGTTCTCAAACAAACATATTCTCGGAAAAATTAAACACCCCTTACTTATATCACACTTATGTTTAACTCAAAATATAAGTTAAGTTTTGTCATTAATTTCTTTGTGTTATTAATCCTTAACTTTTTTTACAGTATAGTTTCTATGGTGCTTCAATATTTCTCAGCAGATAGTTTCGACGTGAAAGCTTTAAGAGCATTTAGGGTGTTACGACCACTTCGTCTTGTATCAGGAGTTCCAAGTAAGTTTTAATAGCGGTAATTTGGATTCGATTAAAAAATAAACATTTCATGTACGTTTATCATATCTAAAAAATACATAATTTTTTAGATATGATAAATTATGACTTTCTCAAGAGTATAAACCTCTATTTACAAGTTAGATCAAATATGGTTACATAATATCTAGTCACTTCAACTGCGATTTCAACTTACGGGTGAAGTAAATT
Organism: Diatraea saccharalis; assembly: GCA_918026875.4. Classification (NCBI taxonomy): domain Eukaryota; kingdom Metazoa; phylum Arthropoda; class Insecta; order Lepidoptera; family Crambidae; genus Diatraea; species Diatraea saccharalis. The sequence goes on along the minus strand of OU893339.1, from coordinate 24,369,737 downwards.
GACAATAGCTCGTTGGCTCTAAATATGTATAAAAGGCAAAAACTGACTAACTGATCTGTCAACACGTAGCTTACATGGATTGAGCTTAAATTTGGCACACCGATAGTAGTTATGACAAAGAGTTTCTCTAAGAAAAGATTTCGAAAACTAATTTAGGAATTATCTAACAGAGTTTGGACGAAAATATCATCATCATCAGCCCTTTTACGTCCCTACTGCAGGGGCTCAGGCCTTCCTTATGGATGGTTAAAGAGGATGGGCATTGACCCTCCACGCTGGTCCAATGCAGATTGGAGGGTATTAACGACTGCAAATACAGCAAGGACCAACGGTTTAACGTGTCTTCCGAAGCACGGAGTAGCTCGAGATAATAATTTTTTGGTCACCCATCCCGTGCGAACGACCCTTGCGAAAGTTGCTTATCGACAACGATCGCAGGCCGCGGCGCTTATCCACTACGCCATCGAGCTACTCTGCGAGGACGAAAACATAATTGTAAAGATTTTACAAGGTACGAAGGAATATAAGAAAGGATACGAGTATGATAATATGTTTTCACTCGACAGGTCTTCAGATTGTGTTGAATTCAATCCTGAAGGCGATGATACCTCTCTTCCACATCGCATTCTTGGTGCTTTTCGTTATCATCATTTACGCGATCATTGGACTTGAATTATTTTCTGGTGTACTTCACGAGACCTGCTACATTGGTAATACTTTCAGAATTTAAATTTTATTTTTTTTACTTTCAATTAATGTTCTTGATCAGTGATGCAACCTAAAAATAATGTCAGTTTCAGACGTTTATGCAACTAGCGGTTAGTTTTTGTAACAATAGGTTCAAGTAGGTAAAAGTTGCTGAACGTCTTACTTTTGCAGTCATCGTAATTTTTCATTTTCAATTTTATAACGTGACTAAATGATAGATAAAAATAAGAAAATAAAAAGATACTTCAATGATTTGCAGATATAATTTTTGTAATGTCTACTTCAATTTCTATGCAACGAAAATGGAAACGAAACGCTTCTTTCACAGATGAAAATGAGATATCTGGAAATCCCTGTAATAGTGACGGTGATGTGGGCTACAAATGTGAGTTTGGAGAAGTCTGCAGAGGTCCCTGGATGGGCCCCAACTTTGGCATCACCAATTTTGATCATATTGGATACTCCATGCTTACAGTATTTCAGTGTATCACCTTGGAAGGATGGACGGATATTATGTATGCGGTATGTAGTTAGAAATAATTGAACAGAGTCGGGGATAGTGCAAAACCGTGTTAACACTTGCAATTAAGATATTATTTTATGTGTGATAGTATTACAATTCATTTAAAATTAGCTCTCGTTTGAAAATGCTACTTACACGCTATTAATCATCCCAGTTGATTTACCAATTCTAACATATTAATTGATTAGTATAACCTTAACATAAGATGTTACGTTATATTTATAATAAAAGATAAATAATGTTGGTTTCGTATTTTTTGTTATAATGAAAAAAATATGTTACTTTTAGATAGCCGATGTCAAAGGAAACACATGGGCATGGATTTATTTTGTTACATTGGTAATATTTGGAAACTTCTTCGTCATGAACCTTATTCTTGGTGTGTTGTCTGGGTATGTTAATAATATAGAATAAGTATTTGAAATTTGTAATTCATAATATACTTATTATATTTTTTTATTAGACTTAGCAAAGATAATTTTAAAAGATGAAAACAATTCTATGAATTCTAGTGAGTTCTCTAAAGAAAGAGAGAAAGCGAAAAATCGTGGCGATTTTCAAAAAACACGCGAAAGACAACAGTTTGAGGAAGACTTGAAAGGTTATCTTAACTGGATAACGGTTGCTGAAGAATTAGATTTAGAAAATGATCAAGCTCAAAAAGAAGATGACCAAATTTCTCAAGGTATCTTTGTATTTATTTATTTATTGGTATGCTGCTTTCGAAAAATGTCTCTCGCGATGCCACATTTATTTCATGTAATAATTAACTTTATTTCATGTAAATCAATCATGCATGTTATATGTTAAGCTTTTGATAGAATGTAACGGCCATCAAATTTATTGTTTACAGGTAAAAAAGACAGAAAAAGTAATGATGGATCTCAAAGTAATATAAATGGCATGAGTGGTGATCAATTTCAAACTACAACGTGTAAAGTGTATTGTAGGAGGTTTGACAAGGTAATGTATTAGGACCTCTACTTTATTTGTAAAGAAAATTGTCTAGTTCAATTTTAATTAATATATATTTTGTAACATTATAGCAATATGTCTAATTTCCGAAATCGATGGATTACACATTTAAGCTATTTAGATAATCTTATGTTATGTTAACTATATTTCCGAAGTTAAAAATTTATAATCTACTTTTAGGTAAATAGAAGAATGAGAAGGGCTTGCAGAAAAGCTGTAAAATCACAAACATTTTATTGGGCCATAATTGTTCTAGTTTTTCTTAATACATTAGTTTTAGCTACAGAACATCATAAGTAAGTTATAAGCGTTTTTCTATGTATTTCTTTTTCTATGATTTCAGATGTTCAGTGTCTTAAATATAATTGAATGAATAATATACTTGCTATATTTGTTTCAGTCAACCAAAATGGTTAGATCATTTCCAAAATTATGCTAATTATTTATTTGTAGTTCTTTTTACCATGGAAATGTTGGTCAAAATGTATGCACTTGGATTTCAAGTAAGTATTAAACAATTCAATTAGACACTTTCATTTTTGAGTCAGTATTATTTAATAATTCATATTTGCAGGGTTACTTCGTGTCTTTGTTCAACCGTTTCGACTGTTTTGTCATGTTGTGTTCTATAGTAGAACTAGCCCTCACCATGACTGACACCATCCCACAGCTGGGTATATCTGTATTGAGATGCGTCCGATTACTGAGAGTATTCAAAGTTACCAAGTAAGACTTTGCTTTATAAGTATTTGTCATTAGTTAAAATGATATCAAATTTGTAGCTAGGGTAGTGTTACATTATTCTTTTTTATTAAGAAGATATTAACATTCTTTCTTTCACTTGAGTTTTAAGTGAAATAAATTATAAGACTCCTCTAAATTCTTCTCTCTTTATCTTTGCTCATTCCTATACGTATTTCACGTAAATTAATTTCAATTTCAGGATACTTGAAGTAACCTTTAGTAATTATTTATCTTCTAGAATTTTATCGTGATGTAAAGTGAATATTTCAGGTACTGGCGGTCTCTCTCCAACCTGGTTGCTTCCCTCCTCAACTCCATTCAGTCCATCTTCTCTCTACTTTTACTTCTCTTTCTGTTCATCATGATCTTCGCTTTACTCGGGATGCAGGTGTTCGGAGGCAAGTTCGACTACGAACCTGAAGAACAAAAAGAGAGGCACAATTTCGACTCTTTCTGGCAAGCTGTATTGACAATGTTTCAGGTTTGATTAGATGAAGAACAATTAGTATTCGTTTTTAATTTGTTTATTTAAATGCTTTCTGAAATGACGTCAATTGAAGTAAAGTACGATGGATGACCTCAAAAATATGTGAATGTTTCACTATAACAGTTTTTTGAATAATATTGTAAAAATAGTCGACAGCACATCAAGTACCTACAAAAAGTTTTCTTAAATCGATTTAAGGGCTTATCGGTATACTGTTTAAGTTCGAAATTGACTGCAGAAATTTTCGTGTACCTAAGAAAATAAATTTACTACTATGCCAAAATAAGGTCATGTAATCAATATCAGCGCATATGAAAAATTCATTTACTTTTTTTTAATCTTTTGAATCAAATTATATTATTAAGCCCATTTTTTTTTTAATTACAGTTTTATGTGTTTTCGTTAAAGTGAATACTCTGTATATTTCAGATTCTTACTGGTGAAGATTGGAACGTGGTGATGTACCATGGAATTAATGCTTATGGTGGTGCGGGCACACCCGGAATGCTTGCATCTATTTATTTTATAGTTATTTTCGTTTGCGGTAACTGTATCCTTTTCAGTAATATAAAAAATAATTATTCAAGTTATATATGTATAATGTTGTTGAATTGCTTAAATATAACACTATATTTAAATATAATTTTATCATAATTGTGTATTTTCTATCCAAAGTTATATTTAAAATCATAAAAATAATATTGCCAGAACTGGAAGTGCTCTATTCTACTATAGCATTCCAAGTATTTGTAACATGAGCAATGGCATACAAATAAAATACATAATAGGTTAAATACATTTCACATAACAAGTGGTTTATTAAACTTTCTACGCTTTTTTAAATTAAAAAAATATTATCTCTTTTTATAAATATGTAATATTAAATAAGGTTTTCCTTAACAACATTATATAGATATTCTGTTGAACGTGTTCTTGGCTATCGCTGTCGACAATTTAGGTGATGCTGAGGAAATGGATGAAATTGAAAAAGAAAAAGAGGTTTGTAATATTACAAAAATTGTTAAAAATAAATTAAAGAAATCAATACACAGTGTTACATATTCAATTAGAAATCAGTATTATTGCTTTATTTTGTCGATTGATATTAAACTGAATCGTTTTTAATTTCGTCAAATTGTTTTGATAGCTCAAATATTTTAATGTGTTTAATCTAATTTTCCTATTTTGTAATATTCAGGTCCTATTACAATACGATTTGTGTTTTCTTTTTAATATTTTTCATGAAGTTTATTTTTTAGTATAGCATTTTCTTTTACAGTAACAATTTGTATTCTTAAAATAAAATAATTATTCTATTTTATTTAGGACGCTGAAAATCCTGAAGCTGGTAATCCACAATTAGATGAAGAAAGGGGCGAAACTGATGATGAATATGTAAATGAGGAAGAAGGTTACTCCAGTGAAGGGTATGTAGCCATTCGTTTTTAGATACATAGCTCAAATAAAAGCAATTACAATTTATAAATATTTTAATAACAGCCAGCCTTATAAAAAATATAGGAGAGTCGCCAGGTCAGTACAAAACAGTATGAAGTAAGGGACACATATTTAATGAAACACTTCAAATAAAGATGGTGATTGATAAAATTATTACTATGACTATATTTTACAGATCTGAACATGAATATGAAGAATCTGGATCAGAAGAAGAGGTCGAAGAACAGGAAGAAAGGGATAATGCAAATGACGCTCTCGTCACTACTGACAAAATACAAAACGGTATGATTGATTGATTGAATAAACAATTGATATAGACTCTGAAAAACTGAATTGCTTATTAAGATCACTCATACTCTGCGATGGCGGTTATCAGCCGAGGAGCCCAATAACTCTCAGTTGTTATTTAGTATCTTCTCCACGATATTCACGCATTGATGCACTTGCTTATGTGAGGAGTGGATGTGATCGAATTGAATTTTTTGTAATATTACCCTACTCGTTTGTAACGTTAGCTACAATTGAAAGTCATGGTCAAATTGTGATATTATGGCGTCCTCATTATCTATATCTATCATTAGCTAATGAAATTGATATATTTGGTTGTATTCTGAGTGAGTTTACAAAAGCCGCAATATTAATCAGTTTCTATAAAACTAATTAATAACAATATTATAAATATAATAATTAAGAGTTTTAGTTGAGAGAAAAAAATAAGGTTTACCAGATCGCAACGGCAATAACTTTTAATTATCGATGTAAATGTTGTCAATAAGTAATATTACGTTTGGATATATATTAAAGTTTAATAGTCGCTCGTCTGTCTGTCACAATTGTGTATCTTGTCAACTGTAAAGTATCACAAGTTTGATCTTTTGGAGAGACCCATAGAAGAAATCATTAAAATGACTACGTTGTTTTTAAGGGTGTGTTTTTTGACAATAGGTGATATAAAAAAAGAAGAAAAGGAACCCATTAAACGCCAGCCAACAATATCGGCACGACCACGACGCTTGTCTGAAGTGGAAATAAAGTCTCAGGAGAAGCCAATACCTGATGGCAGTAGTTTCTTCATATTTTCTAAGACTAACAGGTAACTACGAGAGTGTTCAGAAGAAGTATCGTTGAATTAATTGGCTTCTATATAAAATCAACACTAGTAATTAAAAAAAATCTAATCACTAATAAATATACACGTATCCATTTGGCTAGGGAATGCTTATAAGTTATGTAGAGAATTCATGTAAAGAATATACTAATTTTATTTTTATTTTATTTTTATTGTTTGAGGTACAATAACAGAACATAAATTGTACATTATACTTAACATCTACCGGTTACTTTATAAATCTATATTCCAATAATAATTGTACACAGCATTTATACAAAAAAAAAAAGCAAAGAAATTATTTCAGCACTAAGATTCTAATTTGTGTTTTGAAAACACAACATGAAAACTTTAAATAACATAATAGGTACCACTACTATACTAATAAATTAAGTACTATCACACAATAGTGAAACTTTGAAGGAATGTAAACTACAATTAAATACATCAAATTCATCTCCGAAAGAACATAAATTATTATATGCATGACACATACGTGAGAGCGGTGCATGTTTTGAGACATTATTATTGGTACCTGATACACTAAACAATTTAGGAACTCTTACTGATTTATTAGGTACTTTAAAATTAACCTGGTTTAGGAGTTGGTCACAATATTCACCATTTACTATTTTATGTAAGATAGTCAAATCAATTACCCATCTGCGCTTTTCCAAGCTGACCAATGAAAAATGCTTAAGCCGATCGTCATAATCCTGTAATCTACGTCTCAGACCAAACCTAACACAAAGACTTCTCAAAAAACGGCGTTGAACAGCTTCTATTCTATTGATGTGGTTGTTATACATTGGTGACCAAACACTAGAGCAATATTCTAATATACTTCTGACTAAGGACGTGTAGAGTAATATTAAAGAGCTTGGGTTTTTAAATTGCTTGGATTGTCTCACTACAAAAGCAAGCATTCTGCTGGCTTTGTTACAAATAAAATTATAGTGTTGTGTAAAAGATAAATCTGAATCGAACCACACACCCAAATCACGGACAAGATTTACTCGATCCAAGACTATTCCATTCATCTCATATTCGTGCACAATGCTATGCTTATTTTTTGTGAAACTGATTATTTGACATTTATTATTATTGAGAGACATACAATTTTTATTACACCAAAGTAGCAATATATCAATGTCATTTTGTAAAGACATGCAATCATTAATGTTTTTAATTTGTCTAAAAATTTTAATATCATCTGCATAAGCCAAACAATTACTATCAAATTCATTTAACAAGTCATTGATAAATATCAGGAATAATAGGGGACCCAAATTAGATCCCTGGGGAATACCAGATGATGCCATATACGGCACCGAATCATAACCATTAAGTGTTATAAGCTGTGAACGTTTCAAGAGATATGAAGTAAACCATCGATGAAGACTACCATGAATACCTATGTGATATAATTTATTTAATAGAATGTGATGATTAACGCGGTCAAATGCTTTAGAGAAATCAACGTAGACTGAGTCAACCTGAGTCTTACTATTAAATGAATGGCAGAGAAATGTTGTATAAACTAATAAATTTGAAACCGTTGATCGACCTGATACAAATCCATGCTGCAAAGGACTTAAGGCATGTCTAATATGGTTATAGAGGTGGTCATAAACTATACTTTCAAGGAATTTGGCAAACCAGCTAAGTACACAAACAGGACGATAGTTTGTAATATCACCTTTGTCACCTGACTTATGTATTGGAGTCACATTAGCTACTTTCCATGAAGATGGACAAGTACCACTCCTTAATGACATGTTGTATAATAGAGTTAATGGTTTTGCTAAGGCTTCAGAGCAAAATCTAATAAAGATCGGAGGAATTCCATCAGGCCCCGCTCCTTTAGATAAATTGACATTCTTTAAAAGCTTTAAAACCTGTTTCTCACTTATATGTATATCGCCAAGAGAAAAACTTGTTGATTCAAATTCAGGATAATAATAAGGTTTTGAATCAGGACCATAAACTGAAGAAAAGTACCTTGCGAATAGATTTACAACCTGTGCACCACAATCAGCAACCTGACCATCTATATACATATGTTTAGGGATATCATTAGTAACTCTTTTGTTTTTTGTGTATCTCCAGAAAGATTTTAAGCCTAAAACCAAATCCTTCTCAATTTTATTTATATATATCTTGAAACATTCATCCACTAATTTTTTGGCTCGTGATCTAAGTAAAGAAAAAGTATCGTAATCTCGGGGATTTTTATATTTGTTAAATCTATGATGATATTTTGATTTCTCTTTAAGAACCTTAATTAGACTTCTAGAGAACCAAACAGGATAACCAGAACTACGTTTTTTCATTTTGGGAGTAAAAGTTTCAATAACACTGTACAACTTATTATAGAAAAACTGTGTCAAATCATTGCAATCCAGAATGGCACCCTGATAATCCCAATCGACCTGTTTTAGTTCTAATATAATTTTTTGATAGTCAGATTTATAAAAGTTGAATCTTTCGATAACGTTATTATTTTCTAATGCATCTGACGGTCCCTTAACAAGCAACTGAAATGGGGGATGATGCATATCCAGACGACTTATAGGGATTGCATTCGATAAGGAAAACCAATCTGCAGTGTTAGTCAAAGCCAGATCAAGTATACGATCATTATGATTAGCAACAAAATTCATCTGATTCAATGATGCAATATGACACAAATCATTAAGAAGATGAGACTTTAAACACGATGGATTTAAGGGAGTGCCGTTTTCCAAAGACCATTTAAGGCCAGTTAAGTTGAAATCACCCAGAATGCAGGTAATTTGATCCGGATATTGAGTCAATACACGCTCACAATTATTGATGAAACTATGAAAAATATCACCAGGTACATAATCAGGCAAATAAACTATACAAATATTCACCGTTGTTTTATTTTTCAGCGTTATCTGAACCCATAGATCCTCCACATACTCGGTCTGCCAATCCAACCTAACCCTATAGTGTAAGTTTTTAGATACTGCGATCAATACTCCGCCACCATGCCTCTTATCAAATCTCTCAAGAAATTTAACATCCCTGTCTCTACGCACTACAACATACCTAGTATCAAACAATTCCGAAGATAGTACTGAATCATTTAACCATGTTTCACAGAGACAAACCACATCAAAATTGCTACACAAAATATTATTGTAAATGTCGTGGGTCTTAGTATTCATGCCACGGATATTTTGATAATAAATTGAATCGAGCATTTTAATTATAAAATTAAGCCAATTCATTATTTAATACTAAAGAATAAAAGAAAAAGATTACAATTAACTACTGAATCAGTTGTATGCTATCATGGTTCTTTACATATATATATGCTGAATCAGAATTTTTTCGGACATATATGCGTCCGTTACGAACCCATACAAATTTATAATTAAAGTCTTTTGCCCTTTTACGAGCAGCAGCATGTAAATTCTTGTTGGTGGGTGACAGGTGCTCCTGGACATAAATTGGCCGTTTCTCTCCAGCAATTCCGAGTAACGATGTATTGAGCTTGTTATCTACATTTGACTTATTATACCGATGTACAGCAGAATAAAACTCATCACGGCACATAGCATTTTTGAATCCTAACACTACTGTACGTGGACGTTTAGCTTCCTTATCCTTTTTAGCTACACGAATGCAATTCAATAAATCACCATCGTTGATCCTGTGACCTATTACAGAAGAACACTGTTGCATTAGGCTGATTAGATTTTCATTCCGATTTTCAGGGATGCCATGCATTTCTAAATTATTTGCTCGCAAACTTTGTTCAACATTATTCAATCTCTCAGTAACGTCCACAATAGCAGCTTTTAGCTTGCTGTTGTCCGCCTTCAAAGTATTATTATCTGTAGTCAGTTTCATAATCTGCTGATTCATATCATCATACTGTGTGCTAAGAAATGAAACGGTATTAGTAAGTTCCTGGAGATCATTTTTGATAGTAGCAAGTTCAGACTTTAGAATTTCCTTGAACATTGATGGCATAAGTTCCTTGATCACTTCGCTAACCTGCTCCTTAATGGATAAATGTCCACAACGATCAGAAAACTCAGCAGTAGCAGTATCACGTTTGGAAGGAGACCGATTTTTACTCCGGAGGGTAACATTAATCGCCTCATCACAATTGTCATTGGCCGTAACTATATTACTATCATGTTTCAGATCGCGTATAGGAGTATTTGTGTTTCCCACTTTTGGCTTCCTACTTAGACATTCTTGACATGTCCACTTGTTTTTGTGTTCCTTGTTCATTGTATTACGAAACCGAGCAGTTGACACATTAGCACAATCCAGATCGAATATTTGGGTACATTTACAGCATTTTAAATATTCTCTAGTATCTATAGTACTCATACATCCCGCGCACTTAATCATTTTGGATGCCATTATTGTTTTTTTTTATTTTATTTAAAACCAGTGCTCAACCATGCACTTGTTTATGTTCCCAGCACAGGGTATTTGAATAACAATTCCAGATTAATGCCGCCTCCACAGTTCTTACTTCGCGGAGTTACTTTACGCTAAACGATATCCGATCTAGTTGGCGAGAAAAAGGTCTTAAGTGCCGTGCAGAACGCGTCGCTTACGCGTCGCGATAATGTACCTGCTTTGAATGACCGTTATTACATTCTTTCCGACACTACCGATGAATAACCCTTAAAATGCACCTCAATATCGAGAATAGTCACGAAATTACTTCACCACAATATGCCAATGGAACAATTCTCCACTATTTGCGAAAAATAAACTACGCAACAGACTTTTTAACTGATAAATTAAAATAAATTGAACGAATGCAACACAATGATCTTTACTTTTCAGTTTACCGTCGACGAATCGAGCTTATATACTAATGAGTAAAGGCTATATTATAAAGTTGATGATTATTTTAAGGATCGCAATGCATGGAATTGATAGCCTTCGCTTTGTTCTATAAAGACTAATTATATGTTCAACCTTTGTCCTACAGACTTTGAAAGTTGTATTTATTATTGTGATAATACATATTATTTTGGTAATGATATGATTTATGTAAATGTCATTACTTATGATAAAAAGCTGGTAAGTTTCTTTCGCTTGTTCTTCTTGTCAGCTAAAAGACGTCCTGAACAAGTGGTAGGGGAAAAAATTTTTTTTGGACAATTCAAAAGTGCTTGTAGTAGCCTACTTGAATAAAGATATTTTCATTTCATTTCATTTCAGTTAATTATTATATAGAATGTTTGTCTTCTCCCACATTAGCTAGCTAAAGATTTATTTATTGACTTCGTCTTCAGACATTTCTGTTACTTTCACGAAATACTAGTTATTACTTGCAGTTTAGTGCACGTAACCAAGGGGAATAAGATGGCATTTCAAACTAAAAAGTAGTCTTGCACTATCCAGCCTCTCATCTCCCCATTAAAATTATACCGTAATGACGTTCAATAACAGATTAACGAACCCATTTTGACATGTCTAATTGCCCAGTTACACTAGTCAATAGGGCTCTGCGGGCCCATCGGTCAATAAAACTATAACCGACCTGAAAGTGACTCACAGAAATCCGTACCTCGCACGCGGATATCATCGACCAGTGTAAATGAGCCATAATGTATGTATGGATGCAATTTATTCCACAGGTTCCGAGTATCGTGTTATAAGATTCAAAATAACTCCTGGTTCAAAAATATGATCCTGTTATGTATTTTGGCCTCATCACTCATGTTGGCCATGGAAGATCCCGTGGGTAGGAAAGAAAATGCCGACAAGACTGAAGTAAGATTTCGTCAATCTATTTCGATTTTGATCAAGCTGGAAATTATTAAAAAAATAATGATAAATTTCGAGTTGAAATGTATTAATTCGAATATTCATGACTATTTTAATAATTGCTGACATAACCCTATTTATAGTTGATTGAAGGTTTGCTATTAAAATAGTATTATAATTGTTTTTTTTATAGGATTTAGCTTTCTAGGTTAGAAACTGATCTAACTTTTTTACGATCTTACCTCTTTGAGTTATTAGGAAATTGATTGCACTCACCATCTACTTCCACCCCGCCCTCCGACGTGATGTCGTGGTATCTGATGACTAGAGATCTATCTCTGGTATATCTTAATTTATAAAATCTTCAATAGCCTCACGTGATATTTGATACACCCGCGGGTTTAATACCTCTAGTTTAGGAACCACTGTTCGAGACTCTAATTGCTTAATCTTTTTTTACAAATCAAAAGTTGTTTTTACAGATTCTCCGCAAAATAGATTATTTCTTCACGGCAGTATTCACCGTGGAACTGGTATTAAAGCTGATCACCTACGGTTTCATCTTGCATAAGGACGCCTTCTGCAGATCTGCGTTTAATCTTCTTGATTTACTTGTTGTCATCGTTTCTTTAGTCTCTTTGGCAGGGTGAGTTGGCTTTATAATCAGACAAAATTGTTTCAATTTCAAAAACATTACTTTCATTTGATTATGAATTATAAAAAAAAATTATAATCTCTCAGAAGGTTTAACTGTATGATGATATTTATAATTTAATTTACTTGGCTTTAGACCTTATCCCTGAAGATATAAGTGTGTGAAATGGAGTAAAATGTAGTCTGGGTAACGCGATTTTGTTGTCGGTGTATAAGATTAGGTGCGTCCAGGTTATTTCTTGATATGTTTAAGAAGAGACAGTGTAGAAATGTAAGAAAATAGACGAAAGCAATTTATATTGACTTACATTACTTTTTCTGCAGGAGTTCCTTTGGTTTTATAAAGATTCTGAGAGTATTCAGAGTGTTGAGACCGCTGAGAGCTATCAACAGAGCAAAAGGCTTGAAGGTCAGTATGTTTTCATACAATTGAACAATATTGACGATACATATAAATTCAAAATTATGTAAAAGGATATTTTTATAATTTTAGCACGTAGTTCAGTGCGTCATAGTTGCAATAAAAACGATTGGCAACATTTTGTTGGTGACAAATCTTCTACAGTTCATGTTTGCCGTCATGGGGGTGCAAATGTTCAAGGTAGGGAGAAATTATAAGAATGATTGAAAAAGAAATGCGTTTTGTTTACTTAACCAACACCTTTGGGTATAATTCTTTCTGAATTTAAATCTTCAGTAAGTATTGACAACCATATGACTTAGTTAACTCTATTATTTCTTTGATGAAATCTTCAAGTGAATTCTCTAAATTCTCCATCCTGATTTCGTTTGTGTGTGAAGCTTTTTTCGTATTGGAATAAAATTTAATACTAACATTTTTCTTTTTGCTTCTTTCCGTGGGTCCAAAAAATTCACTTCTAGTCGCTTCAATGTTTTTATTTCCCGAAATAAGCCCAAAGGTGTTGTGTGTTGCCAATGTTATCACATGGTTTTCTTGTCTGTGAGTTTTTTGGACTCAATTTGAGCTTGTTATATTATTTATTTTGCACAGTCTACCCTACCTTGACATTTCTATACTACTGAGGTACTTGGTTTATCGTTTTCGTGTTTTTTGCCTTTAAATTTTGATAAACAAAATCAAGTCAGATCAGGACACTGGCAATTAATACAAAAAAAAGTGATTAATATTTTTCTGTTTTAAAAACCAAGGACTAACGCCGTGTAAGTAGGTCAAGTTTTTTGTTTTATTAACAATATTTTTCTTTTTTTTTTGCATTTTTCACATTTACGCGGCACACACTACACACGTGGAAATGGTTACACTAATTGTGTTGGGTAAATTTACTGTTGCGTGTTAACTAATACTGCACTTTTATCTAACAGTATGTTGTGAAGTGTGTGATAGCTTCTGTAAGATCGATAGGCAACATATTCGTTATAAACCACATGTTGCAATTCATGTTTTCTGTTGTCGGCGTACAGTTGTTTAAGGTTTGTAAAGTAAGGCCAGCGAAACGATATAAAATACTTTAACAGTCTGACAATAATATACAGGGTTAATTTTAAAATACCAGTAAATTGGTAAGGCAAGATAGCTTTTATCATAAATAACAAATCTTCTTTTATGACTTTATAATTCATTACCTTTAAGCTTTAGTACAAATAAAGGTTAATTTTTATTTAATTAACCGATTGAAAGTTAATAATTTTACGCTCTTATGCAGATACAAACTACACATCGCGTTAGCGTAGCATCGGCCTTTCATTTACCAATAAATCATGGCCCTTTAAATGTCACGACAGTACATAAAAAACTTGGAAAGTATTATTTTTCAGAGTATTGAGTTAGATATGCTAAACTGGTAGAATAAATGACCCTGTGAATGAAATATGTGAATAATTGATAGTTTTGTCACAAACACGGCTGCTTCTTGTGACAAATCATCTTCTTCCAATTCATATGCACATAACAATCAGAATAGTAAATTATTACGTTAAATAGAATATATGTAATTTATTTTATTTAAAAACTATTTAGATGCACTGAAAGTTTGATAATATTCTTTATGTCGTAAAGCTGACCTTACCCTTGATGTTGTTACGTTAACTTATTATATGAGTTATAATTTGTTTTGATTTGTAGATTTATTACTTACTAGATGACCCGGTGTACTTTGTATCACCTCTCACCTTCCCTGGACTACGACAATCATATCAAGACCAAAATCAGCTATATCGGCCCAGCCGTTCTCGAATTTTAGCGAGACAAACGAACAGCAATTGATTTTTATATATACTACAGTTTGATAGATGATTAGGCGTATAATCCGATCCAAACATCCAAACAAAGAAACTTTCAAAATGTGAAAGTTTCTTTGTTTTGATGTTTGTCCGTCAATAACGCCGAAACTACTGAACGGATTTTGATGAAATTAGTTGACTTAGATAATAGGGCTTTTTATCTTACTAAATATTTCCCTAGAACTACGCGGGCGAAGCCGCTAGCGAAAGCTAGTTTGAATAAAATTAAAGCTTTATAAGAATAAATATCGAAGAAGAGGAAATATAAAACAATTTATTTCCATAAAGTCAATCTAAAACGCTCATAAATTGTAACATAAACATTGATTGTCTTTTGGTATTAGTTCAAAGTGACACAATATTTCAAAGACATAGTTATTAATATGAATCCCTATCAATAATTATTTCTATTAAATATTTTCATTTACTGGAATTGATATGGCTACGGTTAGTGTTATTGTAACGAATAACTGGAAATTACACGTCCTAGTTAATGCCTTGGGTACAGGTCACGTAATTTTAAAAGAAGAGATTACACTAATAGATTTTAAACCTTAATTTGTGCACGGTTAAGGCCGAAACTGATTGCAGCAAATTATCCTTTTGTAGGAAGCTGAAATGCTATAGTTTTTTTTTAGATTGTTTTAACACCAACCATTCACAGTACTAAAATATGTGTTAAAGCTTCTATTTCTCTGTTCTGTGCGCTAAAATATGGTATGGGTCAGAATATTTTCACTTTGTGTTTGAATTTTTATATATTTTGTTTTCTAATCTTTGTATCATTTCAGGGAAAATTTTCTAGATGTAGTGATATCACGAAAATCACAGAAGAAGAATGCCAGTAAGTAAATAAAATTCTTTATAATGCCTTTTTAAGTGTGCTAATGGAACTTGTGAGAGCTTTCCAACAAAATTGTTTTCTCCTTGCAGTTTAGGTTGCCGTCATTCTACTTAATATTATTTCTGCTTTTCTTATTCTTTCAAATTAAGATGAAATGATTTTTTGGATTTTCTCATTTATTTGTCCTATAATAAAGCGTTGCTTTTGCCAAATTTTGTGATTCAGCTAAAAGTACATATAGATTTTGATATTCTTAAGTGTAAATTATTTGAATTATATGTATGTCAATTTCACAACTTTAAGCGATGACAGAGAGTACCTATTTGACCTTAATTTTAACTTGATCCATGCGTATCCGAGACAGAGGCTAGAGTAAGATTTATTGATAGGATTTCTGTTACACCATGTACCTTGGAGTTATTGAAAGATATAATAACTCCAAGGTATAAGAAGCAATCTCGTCAATAATAAAACTACACACAAACGAGACTTAATAAGTACCTACAACATAATTTTTACAGAGGTTCTTACCTTGTCTACACCAATGGTAAACCCACTATAGAAGATAGGATTTGGACAGTGAATAAGTTCAATTTTGATGATGTTCTAAGCGGAATGCTCACTCTCTTTACCGTATCTACATTTGAAGGGTGGCCTGGGTGAGTTATAATATTCCTCTTCTAGTTATATTAACGATCAGTTGCACAACAGTCCATTAAGTCTAATGACACCTTTCAGCTCTAATGAATATCAAATTTGTATGTCGCTTTAAAGTAAGGAAAAATTTAATGGACTTTTGTGCAACTGGATGTAAGTGTAATAATCAAAACTCAATGTTCAATTGTGATGTAAGTTCAATTATGACGCCATCTGTGTTTGATTCGCAAATTAACTTAGTAAATATAACGTCGACGGTTGAACAACTTAATTAGTAAAATTATCAAATAATAAATCAACTAATTATAGTTCCATCACTCTTTGAATATTATTTTTTGTTTAAATATTTCAGTTTATTATCTACTTCAATGGATTCAAATGAAGAAAATCATGGACCCATTGAAAATTCTAGACCCCTAGTGGCGTTCTTTTACATCAGTTATATTATTGTTATAGCATTTTTCATGGTGAGTAAAAAGCTCGTATAGTTTAACTGTAAGAAAGTAGATGGCGTTAAAGCAGTATATTATTCAGTTTTAAAACTTGCCGAAAGATGGTACTAGTTGTAGTAGTAGTGAAGTAGACAAACTGCCTCAAGCACATAAAAATTGAATAGAATAAATTATTTCTGCGATCTAAAGGATAATTTAATTTTGTTTCTGAAATAATTTATGTGAAGAAGGAAACAGAAACTATAATTGAAAAGAAAAATATATTTTTCTATTTTGCTGTTCCCATAATATTGGGTTTTTGATTGAATTGCTTACAAGAGAATTAATTCATTATTTATTTATTCAATCATAACTCAATGTAGAAAAAATGACTCATCCCAAATTTGAGTAAATAAAGCACTGGTATTGTGGAAATTTTAAACAACTAAGGTACCACCAAAACCCAAACAACACCCAGAATTGGGACAACATAGACAAGTTAATTTTTCTACATTGATCCTCGATCATGACCGAGACCTCCGAGGTAGTAAACACCTAGAAACCGGTGTGCGGACATCTCAGTTACGGAGGTTCTCTATCCATAGAACGAAAATTGTATATGTACTAAGTATTTCCTTTAGCATAGGTTTTGTTTATCAGAAGTACTAATTATTTTGAAAATATAAATAATACTAAACTTGCACTTATTACTAAGTGTACATTGAAATGCATTACTTCGAAACTTTTAACCGCTGTTTAGTTACACATAGTTTTGTTTGTCTTTCTAACGTTAGTAAAAAATACAAAACACTGTGTACATAACACTTACACGCAATAGAACTTACAAACTATTATACTATATTTTTAGGTAAATATCTTCGTAGGTTTTGTCATAGTTACATTCCAAAAAGAGGGAGAACAGGAATTCAAAGATTGTGAATTGGATAAAAATCAAAGAAATTGCATTGAGTTTGCGTTGAAAGCTAAGCCAATCAGAAGGTAACTATATTATGTTTTTTTATACATTTTAAGTAATTAAACAATAATAATTACAGCTAATTTTGTAAACTATATTCTTATTATTATAAACCATAGCCTATATAAAAATTATATGACATTTTACAAATAGCTTTTTTAAATAAACGGAAGTTGAATTGATTATTAATCCATATGTTCATTTTTTCTAATAGATATATTCCTAAGCATCGAATCCAGTACAAAACTTGGTGGTTTGTCACGTCGCAGAGGTTCGAGTATGTCATATTCTTCTTCATTGTGTTGAATACCGTCGCTCTTATGATGAAATTTCACGAAGCGCCTGCCGAGTACAAGAAAGTGAGGAGAACAATTTTACCATTATATATCATAATCTCGACCTTACCTATCTAATTAACAGTTCAATTTTTGCAACTCATTACCTACCCATCTATTTAATGGTAGGAAGGTCGAGGTCTATGCAAATACCGGTTTTACCTAACCCATTTAAAGAATCATTGTTCGAAATCTAATTTTATTTTCTCCAGATACTTGATAACCTGAATATGGCGCTGACAACGGTATTTATGTTGGAGTTTGTATTCAAATTGGCAGCTTTCAGATTCAAGGTGAATAATGTTATATTCAAATTGCTTATAAAAAAAATAACTTTCAAGTGTTTAAAAATCTATTAACATTTCATAGCACCTATGGGTTTTAACCTAATCTTATTTAAAAAGGAGAGATCAAAACGGTATGCAATAATTGGAAATTTTAGATATGTGATTTAAAGAAGTTTTATCTTTTAATAAAATTATCAATCTTGTATTAATAAATAGAAGTAACGATGTTTTTAAATTTAATCTGCAAAGCTTTTATTTCTTTTAGAATTACTTCGGCGATGCATGGAACACCACAGATTTTATATTAGTGGTGGGAAGTATCATAGATATAGTAGTTACACAGGTTAATGAAAATAAAAACAAACCAGAGGTAATTATTTTATCATTCACAAATGTTTTCAATCTGAAAGTGTCGTCTTGAGATTTACTTTTGAATTAATCAGTACTAATTGTTTCATTTACTTTCCAGATAGAGCAAGTCTTACCACTGAAAAAGACTGACGAGGTAAGAAACGACGAAATATTTAAGTGTTATGTATAACACACATAATTGCACTTAAGTTACTAATACATATATTTTATTTATTTTAGGGGACATTATTGAAATATATAACGTTCTTTCGACTCTTCCGAGCCATGCGTTTGATAAAGCTACTTTCAAGGGGAGAGAGAATTCGAACACTGCTATGGACTTTTATCAAATCCTTTCAGGCATTGCCATATGTTGCTTTGCTAATTGTGCTCCTGTTTTTTATTTATGCTGTAGTGGGAATGCAAGTAAGATATTAATGTTACTGTTTTATAAATATGTTGATATAAAAACTTATGTTTAAATTAAAAATTAATTTATATTGATTATGTTACATTTAATTAGATGATATTGTCATTATTCCTTTACAATTAGAATCTTTTAGATTGAAAATATATATATATATATATATATATATATATATATATATATATATATATATATATATATATTAGAAAGCTGCATTTTCATTTTCAAAAACCACTACTTTTAAATAAATAGTCTTTATGTGTTTTTAATAAAGCATAGTATTTATTAATAACTATTTTGATAAATATTAAATGCTTAATTTGGGAAATTTCAGTTGTTTGGTAAAATTGCTCCAGATGAATCTGTTATAACAAGACATAATAACTTCCAAACATTTGGCAGTGCATTGATGGTTCTCTTCCGATCAGCAACAGGTAAAATACAAGCGTTTCCTACTTTAACGAGAATCTATAAGTTTATAGCGTTAATTGTGTAGAAGTAATGTCGAATAATATTATTGGTGGAGAAACATTAAAATATAAACTTTACTTACCTTTAAAAAATTAGGTGAAGAAGTATATGTCACAGTACTCAGCGAGTTCGTAAAAGCTAGTCGAAGTCAGTTAGTCAGGTCACAATAATGTAAGAACTTGAGCTTCTCAGTGCTTGGGAGACAAATTAAACCATTGTAATTCACTGCTTTTGAAGTCCCTGTTAGCCCTGTGTGATTTTATAGATAAAAAATCCTTAAAAGACCATACTTACTTTGACTTAATTCTGTTATCAATTATTTATTTATTATTTAACGCCATTCTTAGTCAGCACTTTGGTAATTTATTAGGTGAAGCGTGGCAAGAAATTATGATGGCATTATCCAATAATATATTGGAGAGACCAGGGGAGCCGCCTGCTTGTTTGGATTCAGATGGCAATATTGACGTGAACGACGTCAACACTGGAGGCTGTGGTACTTGGCTGGCGTTCCCGTATTTCATATCATTCTCTTTGTTGTGTACATTTTTGGTGAGTTGTTTTTATAAAACGGCTGATGTATAATGTTGCTATTATTATATTGGAAGAAATTGCGTAGATCCTAAGTGCTTATGGGATATTTTTAAAGCTAAATATTAATTATTTATATTTTTTACAGATTATTAATTTATTCGTTGCTGTCATTATGGACAATTTTGATTATCTTACTAGGGATTGGTCAATATTAGGTCCACATCATCTTGACGAATTTGTGAGGTAAATTTTCCATTAAATTCATATTTACTTAAAATTGCTAATAAAAGTTAAATTATTAGTTGAATGAAATGCACTTTTCCAGATTATGGAGCGAATACGATCCAGACGCCAAAGGAAGAATCAAACATTTAGACGTAGTAACACTATTAAGAAAAATAAGTCCACCTTTAGGTAAGAACAAAACTATTGATAAAATTTAAAGTAGTAATTTTGTTAAACTTACAAAATTAAAAAGAGATCTAGAGTGGTTACTTCGACGTATAAACTGTTTATGAATGATATATAAATAGTGTTTAATAGAGTAGGTAGTTTAAAGTAAAGTTTTGGCGACTCGATTTATTTGATATGATATATATTAAAATTGACGCATAAAATTTTAAATAATAAAAAAAAACAATATGATAAAAACGATTGACTAAATGTCAACTACCTATTTTCTAAAACTAAAAAGACCTGTTATACACAACAGTATTACATAATATATAATTAATTTTACACAAAAGGTTTAAATGAGAGGTTAATTTATGTTTTTTTCAGGTTTTGGTAAACTATGTCCTCATCGGACTGCGTGTAAACGCCTTGTATCAATGAATATGCCACTTAATTCTGACGGTACTGTCAACTTTAACGCAACTTTGTTTGCTGTTGTGCGAACACAACTGCAGATCAAAACTACGGGTAAGAATTAATTGTATTAACATAAGAACTAAATCAGGCATTTCAAAAATGTTTTAAATAATTCGTAAGCGCCCGTTTGTAATAGCTTATTTGAATAAAATTAACCGAGTTCGTATTTGAAAAAAATTACAGAGAGTATAAAGCATTATGTTCATTTATTGTTGTTCTTTATTTTTAACTATTGAAGTTATCAATCATATCATTGCTGCACCAAATAGATAGCTGTAAAGTTGTTTGTTTACAAGAGTATTTTCAATAGGTGTTATCGACGAATGTAACACCGAACTGCGAGCGATCATAAAGAAAGTGTGGAAACGAACATCATCAAAGCTCTTGGATCAAGTTGTGCCCCCACCAGGTGATCCGAATGAGATAACAGTTGGCAAGTTTTACGCTACATTCCTCATACAAGATTATTTCAGAAGGTTAGTGGGATGTTTAATTGACATTGTTGATGTCGTTGTTTAATTGAAATGTTTAAGGACTTAAAATCATATCATCTACATATACGATGCAGAAAACAATCAATTATATAAATAGAAGGTTAAGTTTAAGTATAATATAATCGTTATAACACAAATTGAATCCTGTCCAACCACATAACTGATAAAAATGAGACATATTATACGTATAGTATTATTTTATAATAGTATATCTTAATTTGGTGTTTTCCATAATGCATGTTTATATTTTATATTAAATTATTTTAACACTGGTAGTTATTGTAATTTATGTTATTTAATTTAAAAACAAATATATTCATAAGCTTGACAAAACAAACTAACTTATTTTATGTTTTTGTAGGAACCATGCGTAAGTCAACAAACAAGTTTTAAGCAGATGGGCGATTATACTGCTGTATCTTACGCTTGTCATCCTTGGCTTTTTTTTACCAGTTTGATATTGTACCAAGGATGTTGCTTTGTTTTCCTTAAGATTTTTTGGAGTTTTTTTTTTACATTCACTAGAAAATTTTTAATCGTGCAATAATTTTTAGCATTTAGCTTAGCTTTATCGTGATACCCTATCTTTTATTCCCGGCTTATGCAAAATTAAGTTTACACATAGCAGATAGTTGATGCATTTTCGATTATACAGCATGATTTCCAAAGTCTAGTAATATTTTTTCCAAAGCATGTTTTCTCCGTGTTTTGTTGTTTATTTTTTTTACAATCACTTGCTTTAAAAATGCACAGAACTTTATATTTGCATTGTTTTCAGCGTGTTGTGGAATAAAATTATCTTGCGTTTGTAAATTTTTGATGCATGTCATTATCATTTGGTATAACAGAAACATAATTTCGTACAGCAAATGGTTGTAATGATCACAGAGAAAACGTGTTTTAATGTTTTCAAAGTATTTTAAGGTTTTATTGCTATTCATGAAAATAGTATTTGAAAAACATAATTAACTATTAGTGATTTTACTTTAAATAATTAAGTACTTTATACTGTTAACATTGACACACAGAGTCTTATAGCAGATTCCAAGACATTTATGAATCTGTGAAATTCTAAAATTTTAACTTTATAGGAATTGTAGCAGCATAAACTAACATTTATTTTGTAGAATTTTAGAAAGTATTTTAATGATTTTGGATTAATAAAGATCGTCTTATCTATAAACGAAAGGATTGAGTATAAAATTATTATACGACTTTTTTGTTTGTTTAAATATGATGTCCAAAATTCAGGTTCAGAAAACGTAAAGAGCAGGCAGCCGCTGCATCGACACAGAACACTCAGATGACGCTCCAGGCAGGTCTCCGCACTTTGCACGAGGCCGGTCCAGAATTGAAGCTGAAGAGAGCCATATCTGGGAACCTCGATGAAATAGTACCGGAAACTGTAGAACCAATGCATAGGGTAAGTTAATAAAAAGCTTTATTATAGTAGATTAAGAAAATGAAAAATACACCATCAAAATGTAGACACGATGATGAAATAACATCGTAGATTCATTGACTGGATCAAAACAAAATATTACTTTTCAGCGTAATCACACACTGTTTGGAGCTGTTTGGACAAGTATCAAGAAACACGGTCGTGAGAGCTTTTATGGGCGTGACAAAAAGACTGTTCCACCTTCAGTAAAACTTAAAATGCCCAGTGAGTGTTTCAATTAAATTATTGGATATTTTCATTTAAGGTAAATTGAAATATAAAGCAATTAAATGCATTCATAAGAATGAATGCATTTAGGGAAAGATTTTCTCAGTTATTAACGGAAGCAAGATTTTATCTATTGGGTAAAGTTTTAATACGTTAGTACTAATTTGATTCAAAACATTTGTTGTTATATGTTTTATAGGTAAAGAAGAAGGTCAATCGCTGAGTTCTATGATGAGAAGAGAACTTGGTATGGATGGCAAAATTCCAGAAGAGGAAGCGTGAGATATTTTCAATGTTTAAGATTTTTTACAAACTAAAAATATTCTTTGATTGTTTCAACGTTCGCTCTAGTAGTAATGATTTTTCAAATGGTGTTTGGAATTTCACGAAAATCTTGTATAATGTGTTGTGACTTAGAAAATGTTACAGACAAAATGTTTTCCGAAATTAAAAAAAGTGAATATGAGATTTTCTTTTAGGAAATTTGAAGAAGGCAACCAGAGTGATGAAGAAATAGCGATGACGCCATTACTACAAGGGAAGGACTCCGAACGGATATTCAGAGCTATAGAGTGAGTTATCTGTATATTTTGAGTGACTGCGTTAAGAGAACGCATAAACCAAATCACTTTTTTTTTATTTGATTCAATACAATAAAATATTTTGTAGTTGAAATAATAATTATGTACTATATTACAATATTCATATTGATGTTAAAATCCGCCTTTAATGTATATTTATTGTTGTGTATTGTATATCCACCTAATTAATTAAAATAATAACTGGGTTTTGGTTATTGTATCGAACTATTAGCAATTTATATATATCTAGTTGTAGTTCTCATGTCACCTGTTGTGCCTATTGTGCTTTCGTTGTATCAAATCATGGCACATTAAAATTGTGTCTCGACTAATATCGTACGTTTGACGTTCAATAAGTTTCCTTATTTTTTTTTCTTTATTCAGTAAAGTTTTTAATGTTTTAAATTCTTAAAATTTATAGCAGCCAACATCATTGCTATTTTTATGAAAATTTAATTTAATTTTGTTTCCGCCACTTTCATGATATTTATTTAAATAATTTTTTTATCCTAGTTTTATCATGATTAAAAATGTACTATTTCTGCACTTTTGATATGAAAGTCAGGAAGTGACATTGTTTTTTTTTTAATACACTTGGTCACTCCATTTAAACTACTCGAATGTTAATTTTTTATAGCTTTTTAAAGGTCTATGAGAGCTTATAAGGTATTATTGATATTATTTTTTATATTATCAAGTGCGTATAAAAGTATAGGTTGAATAAATTACTTTCAGTTTGAGTTGATTCTCGGCTTGTAGTTACCATTCAAACCTTTTCGTCAACTGTACGATGTTAGTAATGGTTAAAACATTTTCAGAAAAACTTCCAACGATTTAGTGCAGACTATCAGAAATAATAGTAAGTGGGTTTTAGTGTGGTTTGATCGTTTGCTTATGCACCATGTTTATATGTTAACATCAGAAGCCTAATATATTTAAAAGTTGCAAAAAAATCTAATAATACGTTTCAGAGGCTCAGAGTAAATTAACATATACCTAATTGTTTAAAGAATATGCGAGGTAGAAATATAACATTAATGGAAAGATAAAACTTTATCGAAGAACAGTAATATTAAACTTAAGCGTTCATACTTATGTGCGTGACTTATGGAGATAAGTCAGAAATAGCTAGACTTTCCTTAGCAATCCTGATACGCTCTGAGTTGGCTGAACAGCACGATGGGCAAATCTTATCCATATATTTTCTGCATATTTTCCAATTACAAAAAAGTTGGATTGACTTAATGTCAAAGTTTTGCTTTTTCTATTTTTTTTTGCTTTATATTATGTTTGAGTAATTAATTAGCATGTTACCATTTTTTAATTTGTCTACGCACAGGAGCGAAAGTATCGAGATACTTATATAAGGTAGTATTACACTATCATCTAACATTGAAAACCTTCGTGATCTTTAATTATCGACTAATTGTTTGTGTAATACATAAATAGTTGTATGAGAAGTTGTACTTTTAGACGGTTTATTAGTATCGCTGTTTATCAGTAGATAATCTTCATACAGGAGGTGTTAATTGTCGATTGATGGAAGTTATTATTATACCTAGTTATCATAGATAACATTGCGGAACTAGATGGTTTTGATAATTCGATATATTACATTTTCCATTAAAAAAATACTTCTCGAATGTAAATAGAATGAATATAAGACTACGCGCAATTCAAATAGGTACATTATATAGCGCGCCAGCGAAGCGATAGATCAAGGGTTGTTTATGAAATAAACTTGCATCTATCTCAATATTAATAAGATTTTGTATAGTAGGATCCCTAAAATACTTCCCTGTGGTACTCCTGTTATATAACTTACCTTTTGACTTTGTAAATAGCTTTACGAACATCAAATCTTAAATCAAATGTCCATTCATAAACAGATCGTGACAAAACGTCGAAACCGAACGTGCCTTATTGCGTGGAGAATCCAGCGGAGAATCTTATTACTCGAGTGAGTGTATTTGGTTTTCACTAGTTTTAGTATTTTCTTACAAATTTGTAAGAATTTTATTTGTATATTAATCTGGAATTTTTTACTGCTTAAGTTTAAGGTTTGATTGAAACAGCAAATTAGTAACTGATTTTGGAAGAAAAGAAGAATGAGAAATTGAGCAAATAAGATTGAATAGTTGTTTAGCTCAGTTTAAGCTGCGTACGAGTAATCGAATCAAAGTCAAAGTCAAAATAATCTTTATTCAAATGGACTTCTTAAAAGTACTTTGAATCGTCCAACATTTTTTTCCCTACCACTAGTTCAGGACGTCTTTTGGCTGCATCTCTCTGCAATCTCTGCATCTCCTTGTGCAAATGCTCATAAATATATGTTGTTAACTTTCCAGGTACTGACGGAGCAGGGGCTTGGCAAGTACTGCGACATGGAGTTCATCCAGAGTACCTTGCGTGAGATGCAGGAGGCGCTCGACCTCACTCAGGAGGAGATGGATACGTAAGCAAACAATAAGATATTATTACAACTGCATGAGTGTATATATATTAGGAATACAATTTTAGATGAGCTAAGAATATTTGACAGTCTTCTCAGTCTACTGTTTTCTTTTCTTTTATTGATCGTTAACTAATACCATTAATAGAATATTCTTTATAATATTTTTAATTGTTTAATAGTTTGTTTTTCTCTAGATGTCAGCTATTGAAACATATCACTGAATTATTAGCTCGGTGGCGTAGGGGATAAGCGCCGCGGCCCGCGATCGTTGTCGTTAAGCAACTTTCGCAAGGGTCGGTCACAGGATGGGTGACCAAAAAATTATTATCTCGAGCTACTCCGTGTTTCGGAAGGCAGGTTAAGATGTTGGTCCCGGCTGCATTTGCAGTCGTTAATACTCTCCAATCCGCATTGGGCCAGCGTGGAGGGTCATGGTCCATCCTCCTTAACCATCCATAATGAAGGCCTGAGCCCCTGCAGTGGGGACGTAAAAGGGCTGATGATAACTTAATGATTTAAAAGAAATCGTTAGAGAAGTGACTTTGATTCTGTTTTCTCATTATTGATATAAGTATTTCTATTATAATCACTTAATCGTCTGATCAGATTGGTGGACGGATGTTTATTTACTTTTTTATTTAAAATTCATAAATTTTATTTGTTTTTAATTTATGATATTACTAGTTGAATCCCATAGAGGACTGAATTGCATTTAGTTTATGTATTTAAAATATGAATGATTTTATTATATTCAATTAATGTTATGTGAAATTCCAGTGCCGCCAATCATATAATATTGCAAGAAAGAAAAATTAATGCAACACAAAATGACAATGTGGTAAGTGTGTTAGATTAAATGAGTCTTTTTTGGCAACAGTGAAATTTTAGTTTCTTAGGTATCGATCCATGATATAAGAAATTAATATAAGTATATTTACGGATTATCTGCTTTTTCATATACCTTTTTCTGTTTACCAATTTCGTTTTTATATAGACATTACATTTATAATGCAATATATTGAGTTTATACCGTCTAATTCTTTAAGTGCCTCTTTAACTAGAGAAGATTTTCCATCAGCTTTTTATAACCGTCCTGCGAGTCAAAACAGCTTGAGTGTTCTGAGTGCTCTGAAATTTGGGAGCCACGATTTCTTCCTCTTTCCAACGCTTCTCTTCCCAAGAATTTTGCCCATCACATTACAAGTTGTAGAAGTTCGTAGAACATGACCCAAATAAGAGACTTTTCGTCGTTTATTTGTGAGCTTGAGTGCTCTTTCTTAGTCAATACATTTCAAAACTTTCACGTTGCTCACTCTATAACTCAAGTCTATGAATGAGCCTGTAAACCTTCATTCCGAAAGCTTCTGTGGGCTTGATCTTTTTTAACAGTCCAAGCCTCACAGTCAAAGTAGAATAAATCCGGGAAATATAGGTAGGTGAAAAACCAAACTATCGAAATCTATCGCGTTAATACCCGTCTTGTACAGTCTAAAGTAGAATAAGCCAGATGTAACAATGATGGAGCAAACGAGTACGTAATGAAATGTTACTGCTACTACTACAGAGTAGTTTTTTCATCGTATTGAAAGCATTATGGGCAATATGGTTCTAGTTTTAATCTCAATATCGTTCCATTCTTCCATTAACCCATTCACTCTATTAAACATTTGTTATAGTTCAGCCGCTGTAGATGCTATTTCATCTTAGGCGATGATTATTAATTGTATGTACTTATTTCGTTTTTTCCTTATTTGGTTCTAGTTTTAATCTCAATATCGCTCCCAATTCCGTTAACCCATTCACTCTATTAAACATTTGTTATAGTTCAGCCGCTGTAGATGCTATTTCATCTTAGGCGATGATTATTAATTGTATGTACTTATTTCGTTTTTTCCTTATTTGGTTCTAGTTTTAATCTCAATATCGCTCCATTCTTCCATTAACCCATTCACTCTATTAAACATTTGTTATAGTTCAGCCGCTGTAGATGCTATTTCATCTTAGGCGATGATTATTAATTGTATGTACTTATTTCGTTTTTTCCTTATTTGGTTCTAGTTTTAATCTCAATATCGCTCCCAATTCCGTTAACCCATTCACTCTATTAAACATTTGTTATAGTTCAGCCGCTGTAGATGCTATTTCATCTTAGGCGATGATTATTAATTGTATGTACTTATTTCGTTTTTTCCTTATTTGGTTCTAGTTTTAATCTCAATATCGCTCCATTCTTCCATTAACCCATTCACTCTATTAAACATTTGTTATAGTTCAGCCGCTGTAGATGCTATTTCATCTTAGGTGATGATTATTAATTGTATGTACTTATTTCGTTTTTTCCTTATTTAAATATTATCATTATTAATTTCAGGAGAATCTATTCTCCCGGCAGTATCATCCGTTCCATCAGCCACCTATGCAGCTACCGGCAAGAAAGAAATAAGAGAATATTTTTAATATTTTGGATTCCCATTTCGGCCTGCACGGTTGGCAACCGTGTAGGTTTTTTTAAACCCTAAATCAGGGTTTTTGGACTAAACAGGCCAGAGGCTTGTTTTTAGACAGTTCTAGGCAGAGGAAGAAATTTTTTGATGAATGTTTGTATATAAAATGCTTGATCCCATGGCAACGATATGTAGTTAATATGGTTATTTATACCCTTAATTATAAGAAATATGTGTTTAAGCGAAATGATATGGTATCCCTTTACCATTTGACAGTGCTAATATTTCCTTTTTTATTATTTGTATTTTTATATTGTATTAAATAGTAAATTTTATGAGTAAAATTATATAATAATATTTAATTTAATAATTTTGTGAGTAAATATATTTAGTTTGACTCATAATTATTATGAGTCAAACTAAGTGAGTCAAACTATTTAAGAACGAGAAATTTTAATGAGCCTAATATTAATTGTTATTTTAAACTAAATATTTGATGATATTCAGCTGTATTTTTTTGTATAAGACATGCCTATTATATAGCGATGTGCCTTATTCAAAATATTCCAAAGTATGAAGACGAAATAATTGTGCCAAATATTTTTGCCTTAGATTTTATATATAAATATGTATAACTTTCCCTTGTGTATATATATATATATATACTTTTATATTTTTTATTTAACGTTTACAATTATATTTTATATGTTAATGACTATTATCATGATATATAATCAAATAAGTTTGTGATAGATTTTCATAATCTAGGTATGATATTTACACACATTCATTTTCACTAAACTAGAACAAGACATAGATGAACTAGGAAACGCCTAAGCAGATTAATTTTATAGACATATTTTTAACCCGTCATATACGCAAACGCCTAGCGCAAGGCGCTGCATAACGACCACCGTAACTTTAGATATTGTTTAATTTTGTTAGGTGGTTCCTAGTGAATAGTGAAATGCATTTTTACGTTAGGCGATTCCTAAATATTTAGGCAACAGATTCGGGAGACTCCTAGTGAAAATAGTAAATCATGAAATATTTCTAAGATTCAAATTATTTAAATACAACAGTAAAAGTGATCCCCCATATAATATACTAAGACTGTAAAACAAAAAATAATAATATCAATAAAAACCTTTTTTTATATTACATAAAATTAGTTGTTATAATAATGTTAATAGGAAAGATTTAACTGTTTATCTTCATCGAATAGGCGCCAAAATTACTGGATCGATATTTTGAATTTTTTCGTTTACGAACAGCGACACAATGCGCGCGTGATATAATAAGCTATAATTTAAGCTAAGTAGCAGAAAAACCGCTAGTTATTTTAAAATGATTAATAAAAATTGGATATTGATATATTATATTCTGATAAAAAACCGGCCAAACCATTATTATATTAAAAAAGTAAGAAAAAAATCACTTTTGTTGTTTTCCATGGAGTAGTTTCATATTTTCAAGTAAAATATAATTGGTCGGCTATTACTCGTAAACTAATAAAGCCAACATAATTGTGATAGTTTTCCTTATAACTCCGTTATATATAGGTACTACTGCCGTAATGTATGAATTTTTACCAACGTCCGTTTAATTAGTAGAGGGGGGACGAACGAAAATTAGTGCTTTAAAGCTTAATAAGTCACAAACGATTGACTAAATTAAAAAACGGGCCTCCCAAACCCTCGATGTTTTTGAAAAACCTATCCAACGATGCCTCACACTATAGAGAAGACGTAAAAAAAAATCATCTCCACTTTTCATGTACAGTACTCAAACAATTTTCTTTACCACTTTGTCGGCGAATTTAACGTGTATACTAATGCCAAATTACAATTTTCTATTAGTAAGTATTTAAGCTAAATCGCAGACGAACATGTTCAAACTATAATGGTTCCTTGTTCACTACAGAACCCTAAAAATTTGCATAACAAATTTGTTTACTACGGAACCCTAAAAATTGACATAACAAAATAATATAAAAATATAATTGTAAATATTAATAATTTTGTTTTGAAATGATGAGTAATAATATTATTTATTAGGATTAATTCTAGTCAAAGGCAAAGCTGCTTGCTTGAGTTATAGTTGTATGTTGAGATATGAGAATATATTAATGTTGTATTTTGTATGAACTATATTCGTTATTGTGAATAAATTTGTTGAGAAAGATTTTATTTTTGTGCTTTTTTATTACCACATACATCCTTATATTAAAACATCAGGTGAGTAACGACCTCCACATGGAAAAAACAAAAGAGGCTATGTCAAGCACGTGGACCCAGTGCGAATTGATGAATGCTAATCACTGCAGACCAAGGCCCTGACGTGTCTTAAAAAAGTTTGGCGAAAACCAAGATACTAAATTTTTGCTTACCTATTTGATGACCGACCATTGCGACACCATCGAGTTTTTTTTGTATTGAAATAGCTACTTTTTAAGAAACCATAAATAAATGAATGCCGACATCTTGTTGTATCCTAAAAATGGGTAGGCAATGACATTTAGCAGTTAAAATCGTATAAAATGGTGATATAAAAAAAAACACTGAAAATGTTTCTAATTGAATCATATTGTTTTATAATAGCTGTGAATATTTTGTATTCTGAGATGAATTTCCTATTTTGTTAACTCGTGTGTTAGTAATGTTAATCTGCATTCTTTACGGTGTTGGCAAGTCATCAATGTCAATATCATTTAACGTCTCCAGTTTTTCTGATATTTCAGTTTGCAATTGATTTATTAATTCATGGAGATTATCTTTTGGAGCATTATCTTTTAATTCATTCGAGAGGGTCAGCACTTCCTGCTTCACTGTGTCAATTTGTTCTCGATCACTTGAACTATCGGCATTAACCGTTATTAGTTCAGAGACAACAGTACTTATTGGTGTATTATCAGCACTCAAGGGTAAAATCACATCTTGTAAAAAAAGTGGAAAAACTTGGTTGTACTGTTCAGTTTCTGAAACACCGGCACCTCCTTTATCTTCCCTGCTAGCAACCTTATTATCTGAAACTTCAGCTTTCTCTTTATTTTCTTCAGTCATGTAAGACTTCTCGCTGTCGCTGTAATCCTTCGGTACGTACTCATCGGCATTTCTACCTAAGTCTGTTATTTCATTTTGCAGTTTTTGTATTATGTCTTCCAATTCTTTAATTTGACTGTCAATATCACTGGTATGATCTGGATCGTTTCTAGTAGAAGTTATAGTGATTTTTCTACCATTTGTACGATCTTCGTTTACCGCACTGCTTATTTCTATCCTGAACTTCTCCAGAAGTGAATCTACATCGGCACTTGGACGTGTCAATTTAAAATTTTCCATTGTTAAGGATAGTATCTTCTTCTACTTTCCTTGCACTTTTCTATTCTTTGTTTTCTTTTCTGTACTTCACAAAGATTTATTTCTGGTGGTGGGGGGAGTGGTGGAGGAGGTGGACAGCCGGGCCAAGGTAGGTCAGGTTGTAATGCTTCAGCGTAGGCTATAGCATCACACCTATTTGTACCAGTTTCTTCTCTATCTACAACGCAAACTATAGGAAAATTAGGCGTTGGTGGTATTGGGAAATTTTTAATCCGCTCAATACACAATGCGATACACTCCGGCGCAGGCTCTGGCTCGGGAATCGGTTCCTTGGGACAAATTGTTTTTCCAGCTTGTTTCAACTGTTTTATTTTCTGCAAAGTACACGGAGATATTGGTGGTGGTTCTGCTTTTGGTTCGACAGTACACTTTTTAACATTCATAGTATTCAATTTGCTGTAGTATAATTTGTTGTTTGGAGTGTTTTGATGGCCATTTTATTTCACTGTTCCAGAATGTTGATAAAATGTTATTGCATTAATTATTGCATTGTAAAAATTCTAAAGAAGTTTATTCTGCCATTTTGTTACATAAGTTGACATTTGTTTTGTACTTTTTTATAACTCAATATGTTACCAATTTTTTATCAGCGCTATTACAAGTCCTTAATAAAGCCTTTGTTGATTTGGTATAATCTATGGTTTAAGAGCACATCAAGAAATTGAGATATCTTATATTTATTTTTGTATCAATCATGCTAGTTAATATGCATCTATTAAGATTGTATTTTACTTGGTGTACCTAATCTCTTAGCACTTGGATATATGGATGACCGAGCCATGTTCGGATCGATGTATGCCCCCGTAGCCCCAGCATATTCAATTTCATGAAAATCGTAGGAGTCATTTTTGTGATGCATATTATTAATCATAAATTTATGAGCAGGTATGACGTACGATGGACTATGAACGTCCGCATGTCAGGGTATCGGAAAGTTTTCACTATCCTTTTACTTGCTTTTGTGTCTACCTATGGATTTCACGTTTCCACTATGTTACACGTCGGGTGACTGCACAGGTTACCAAGTATCTATGATCTAATGAGTTACTGCCTTATAGTTACTCTAAGGTTACTGCTAGGCTTCTGGATGCAGCAAAGAGTAGTCATGTCGTAAACGAAATGACTGATTGACTGACCTGTATGGTGCTTGTTGCTAATGTTGTATCGAGCTTTAGAGAACAGCCACCCTTTCCTGTATCTCGTCTTCCTAAACAATTTCAGATGATAAGTACGCAACCGCGATGCGATTAGGACCTACGTATCATAACTTTTTGGTTGATGATTATGACACTACGTGGAACCGTGTCTGATGATTTTCAGTTCCCAGCGTGAGATTTGATGACGGAGTAATGCAATTTCAATCAGTCTAGGGTATTATAGATAGAAAAAGGGGGATAATATAGGGGGATAGGGCGAAATTTGAAAAATTTACTACCCTCGAATAAATTAAAAATGCATGCGACATAATGACGCACCAAGTACAATACAGCTATGCTGCTTATTTCTCAAAAGTGTCTTTATACAAGTCAGTTTTGATTGCATTTCGTTGTTTGATCATTGCAAAAACTCCGTAAATAGATCCGGTTAATTGTTTGTTTACATCATCTTTATCCACTTTAGTTGGAATAAGGTATATAGATTTCCATGAATCATGAATTTATTATATATTAATCCAGTTATCGCATAGACTAAAGTAATTATATCTGATATATAGTTGGGTATGGCAATGTGGTATGGGTTAATAGATAGGTTAATACACTCCTTTTTACATTTAACCGTTTCAGCACTGAATAACACATGGAACGCACAATATGTGGAGCGAGCGTTTTGAAACCGGTAAAATATTCCCAGCGGCCGTCAATATTGATGGTCCGCTCACGCTCCGCTGTTATGTGGATGAAAGAACGATTATAATACTAATGATATACTCATCTCGTGGTATTCAGTACAAACTTTTTTTTTACCTGGCTCGTAGATATACGTACGGTCGTGGTATGATACATTGCGTATTTTGTTTAATGACATTACTGTCACTTCTATTGGATTAGCTAATGTAAAATAAAGACTTGTTAAAAGAATCTGCTATGTATTTGAATAATAAATTAAATCTTCTTCAAGATCGCTTCTTTTATTTTTCCTTTTGAGTCTGTACACAAGGCTCTCTTTACTTTGGGTACATCGGGGTTCTTGATCTTTTCCTTACACAGAGGTCTATCATCACAAGGTAATTTTTTAGGTTTAGGGACCTCACTGCAGGGCATCCTAGGATCGCACGGATGAGGGTTGATAACCTTTTTACATGATCTTACACCTATGGACGCTCCTGGACGGCACCTTGCTGAAATAATAAAAAATACACCTGTATTTTGAGTTTATGTCTTGTGATAATAGACATATATTTCTGAAGTACTTCCATACAAGCCTTAAAATTCTTATGGTGCTTAAAAATTATTATGGTTCTAATGCTAAAAAAATATATTGGCAAGTGAATTATCGAGGGAATAAAAAAGGGAGATTATAATAAAAAAAGGACATTTTTTTCAAAGAAAACATCAATTGTATTTTTTGCAAGACGTGTCGATTCTACTGCGCACTAAAATGAAAAGAAGAGCAACTCTACTATTCCTTGAAGGCATGCGCTTTATCCACAGACGCAACGGTAGATTTTCCATAATTGTTTCCATCTATAGGGCAGGCCTATGCCCCCGCAGTGACGATGCTGATAAGCTAATGATGATGATATGAAGGTGGATGCTCACAGGTAGATTTTTAATTAGGATTAGCTTAAGACTCCAGTACAGCAAGCCAGTGTTCCGGTGCTGGTTACAGCTAGTAATATTATAAAATAATAAAATGTTGATCATTACATTAAAATTAAATTAAGTCAAAATAATTATTCTCAATGAATTCTTATGTCTTAATAAAAAAAAAAGTTATTTTATATTATTTATTAATTAGATATGCTTTTAATTTTTTACGGACTTAAAAAAATAAGGTTTTCATTTAGAATGTGTGTATGTATATTTGTGCGCGATTATCTCGCGTTTGGCTGAGACTTAGCAGAAGGTTTTGGGTATTTAACATGATTTTAACGCGGTTTCAAGAAAATTATTTTCATTTTACCTATTATATGAAAAATATCAATATCACTTAAAATAATGAAATAAAAAATAAAAGAGAATAAGAACTATAAGTATTATTTTTACTTTTTTAAGTCTGAGGTGGGTTCTATTGTTTAAGTTTTTATTAAATTGTGTAGGGCTTTCTAAAGTTTTATGCGATTTGGTATATGGTTTTATATTTTAAATAACATTGTACGTAGGCTTCGTGTAAATAAATGCATTTTAGAGAAGGATACATTTAGCTTATTTGAATTTCTATTGTTTTGTTTGTTATTTAATTGGAAAAAAAAAGATTTTTAAAGTCAGTCAAACCTATTAACTGATCGGCGCCCGATAGCAGAAATTTTATCAGTTAAAAATTTTATAAAAATATTTTATTCAAACAAGGGAAAAGTATGTTTGAAGATTCATTATTAACTCGATTTGTTTTTTATTTTTTATTCAATTTATTTATCGATTGCTATCAAAATGTTTATCATGAAGAAGAAATAAATACAATAGGTTAAACAGTGTTTGTTTTTACTGCAACGATAACTTACTTTACAAGCCCATTATATTTTTTCTCTGCATTTTCATTTTCTTTACGGTACCATTTTTTTTTGATAACCCTATAGTTACCACGTTAGTAAAAACATTTTTCTTTTGTATGGGATAAGAAAAATTGACATTTTTACTGTATTTCATCGTATTCTCCAAACGATTCTTTCTTCGATATCATTAAAGACAATTAAAAAGAAATCTGCCATATCAGTTCAACCAGTGTTTTGAGCTTAGCAACACATTATGCGATTCGTTTTTATTTAGAAATATTTGACGGCTAGTTTTCGTAATTGTATTAATTTGATAAATCAAAAACACATATTGAACTTACTCATGTGGTCTTCTTCTGGGTTCTTTAATCTCTCATAGCACAAGAATGGAGGATAGCAGTCCCCTTCAGGTTCTTCATGTGGATCGCATGGTAATGGGGGGTCGCATGGGTGAGGTGGCTCAGATTTTGAACACGTTTTTACGTCCACTTTTTGAGGGAAGTCCATGATGCAGCTAAAAATTAAGAAGAACATCTAGTACAGAACACATCTAGAGAATATATAGTGTAGCCTATTATCACAATTCAGCAATTTTTTCACAAACCTTATTGTCTTGTTTATTTCCAAAGCAACGTATTCAGCTAAAACTTCTTATGATTAGTCTGAATATTCCGGTTGTAACTATAGAAACAAATTGTGCTGTAAATTAATAGTTGCAAGAGTTTCGAAAGTAAGGAAAAATTAATGAAAATATCATATGGGCTACAAAAGTAAGCATGATAAATAGTAAATTTGGAATACTGGGAGTCATGAAGACGCTTTTATTATGAAGATAATGTATGTATAAATGATCATTGCCAAGTTACCAATATTAGTTCCGATAATGATCTCTGTCGTCGAGTTATATTTCTGTTCGGGTTAATGTAAGAAATTTTTTTGTGTATAATTTGATTAATTCAGGTACAACAACGACGTGTTGACTTAAGACTGATGTGTGGTTATTCAAATTCTATGAATATATCTTACCAGATCTGTCCATATATTTTATTTGGTGATAATATTTATGTTATTCTTGTTTTCCTTGTGCGCAGCACATTTTGTTGGTTGAACATTTGCATTTGTCTTTTTTATCGGTTTCATCCGTACTTTTAATTTCAGCAGGGTAATCAGCAGGAGCCTTTTCAACCTCGGGTGTATCAGTAGGGGCCTTTTCAACCTTGGGTGTATTGGTAATCGAAGTAACGCAAGGTATACATTTTATGGTTTGTTTTTTGCAGCTTTCGCCACAAACAATTTTTTCAGACATTTTGGTTCTGAAAGTTATTTTGTTTATTTTACATGATTGTTAGATAATTTTGTGAATTTATTGTGCGACTGATATTATGAAAGAAGATCCATTATTATCTTCAGAGTGGTTACATTCTCTTTGGCCTTGAGTAGCTTTTTTGTATAAAAAATGTGGCCAGTATTACATGTCAATGCTATATAATAAATCTATGGTATAAACCATAACCAATGGTCTAACCTCAGTCTACATACTAGTATACACAGAACACGAAAAAGAGGTTAGAAAGGCGATCATGCATCCTTTGTATTAAAACCGATATCGCCAGTCTTGCCCCACTTTTCGCCCGCCGTACATCAGACGAAATATTAGACCAATTATACAAAAGATATCCACACACGCGCGTTTTAAACATGCCAATCAGAACGCTCCAATATAATAATAAATAAATAATATATTTAACAACATCACATACATTGCTCAGATTCCAAGATGAGTAGCTAAAGCCCCCGTATTATGGATTATCTGAGACAACGAAGGTATCACAACACCCAGACCCGATTCAATATAGAAAAGTTCATTTTCTACATTGACCCGACCGGGAATCGAACCCGGGACCTCAGAGATGGCGACACCTTGAAACCGGCGTGCGAACCACTCGGCTAGGGAGGTCGTAACTATAACCAATCACGCTCAACCATAACAGACATCTAGAGTGCGTAATAATCGTGTAAAAGAAATTTTAATTTGACATATTACACTAGTGATTGACATAAAGTTATTATCATTGATATTGAAAACAACAAGACAATTGAAAGGATAATGGAGTAATGATTTCTTTATAATATTTAGGATATACATTAAATCGTATTGATTAAACGTGACATTATCTTTTTTTTTTAGATATTAACTGTTAATTAGTTGGTTGATCGATTGACCAAGAATCGATTAAATGTTTCCAGACACTTCACTAGCCATTTACCGTAATCTATTATGTTACTAGTTAAAAAGGTTATTTCGCGAAGTTCTTTACATTACGTGCTTAGTACGACGCAATGTAATAAATATGAGTACTTCTCCAGCAATGTATATTTCCAGCAATGAAATATATTTGATCCTTTAGATTATTTAATATCTAGCTTGATTACCTTTTTTGTTAGGAAGAAGTTCAATCATTCCGCCTAACCTGCAAGGGATACGGCATGGATAAAGATCCTTTTTTGACGACAAAAAGGGAAGCAATTCTATGATTAGGTATTTGATTTATGTTGATTGAGAAGTTAAAATAAATACAATGTCAGGATTGGTGTTTAAATGCTATTTATTTGGGTCAGTTATTTGTTATTTTTTTATTGTTACATATTATTTGCCGATTCACTGGAGTTTGTAGGTAAAATCTGTTGCATCTCATTTTCGCTAAACATTGACATTATTTTAGACTTGATAGCAGTGAACATACTGGTCCCGACACTTGTCGGTCTATGATTTGATGTCGTTGCTTCTGCTAAATTATTAAATGGTGAATTAGAATCACTCCTTATTTTTATAATACTAGCAGCTTTTTCCAAGTTTACATGATTGCTTAGCATAGATATTGTAGAGTCTACTTTGTTTAAAATTTTACCTACAACCATCTCTGCTGTCTT
The DNA here is from genome assembly GCA_918026875.4 of Diatraea saccharalis. Taxonomy (NCBI): domain Eukaryota; kingdom Metazoa; phylum Arthropoda; class Insecta; order Lepidoptera; family Crambidae; genus Diatraea; species Diatraea saccharalis. The sequence goes on along the minus strand of OU893339.1, from coordinate 24,331,257 downwards.
ACTTAGACCGTGGCCAATAACTGTGTCTTTCCTATCACGTTCAATTTCATTCATATTTCTGAAAAACTTGAAGTTTTCAGTTCCTACACTTTTGCTATTGTTTTCATCACAAACTTTACGAGGTGGAAGATCAGATGACTCCGATTTTTTTGAAGACATGCTACACATTTGCTTTGCGCTTTCAGTTTTAATAGTAGTAACAGCATCTTTTGTTGTTTGGTATACTTTACCAAAAAAGTCTTCAACTGCTACTTTAATAATAGCCATGGTTTCGCTATGTGCATCTGAAATTAGTTTTGGCTTATCTGCGTTTTGTGTCAGAGACTGTTTGCTAGCAGAATCACTCTTTACTATTCGGTTACATGGATTATCTTTATTTTTCTGAGATGAAGAATCACAAGATCCTTCTGAAGGTGTATTTTTACATGTAGACAAATCTTTTTTAGCTTTTCTCTTACAAGCTGAAGGTGGGCCTGGGGAAGGTCTTCTTTTACCAGTAACTTCTTCCTCTATGCTTGGGCGTTTGGTTTTCTTGGGGCACTTGGGATTTCGTTTTTTTGGGGGACATCCATTATCGTCACTCATATTTGAACTTAAATTACTTTTCGATGATTCCTTAGTATGAATAGAAGCTTTTGATGTACTTTTTTTATTAAAAGTATTTGTGTTAGTATCTTTTATGCTAGAGTCAGAATCAGATTTTTTACCTTTGCATTTACTTTTGCACTTCTTACCTTTTTCAATAGAGCTCTTTTTTGTTAGATCTGATTTTGTTTCTTTATCTTCAATGCTGGTTTTAGAAGAGCCAGATTTTTTGTTCTTATCAGGATCACAAGATTTTCTTGCTTTTTTATTAGTATTAATTATACTTGAATCAGAATTATCTTTAGATTTTTTGTTTATATTACCAGAGTCGATTCCATCCTTCTTTTCTGTTATATCTTTATCACCGTCATAAATTTCAAAACAAGGTTGATAGTCTGGAAAATCTTGATGAGCAGCTAATAAAGCGTCTCTAATGATTTGTTCATCTGAAACGGGACAATCTACCGGGTAATCTTTAAGGTACGGTTTTATTACTTCGCGACAATATTTGTATCTATTGGATTTAGCTCTTTCAGATGCTGAATCACTGTCGTGGTCGTGTATTTCTTCAGAAAATACGTCTTTGATTATAGTTATGTTTCCGGGTTTTTCAGGATCTTGAACTAATTCATTTAACTCTATTATGGTAAGGGAACCTTTATCTGCTGTACTGGGTTGTGACGATGTACTTGAATCTTTCACAGTAGTGCTACTTGTTTGTGTTTGTTTATGGCATTCGGCTAAATGGTTTGAATCGTTGAAATTCAGTAATGAACTATTGGGGAACATAGTTTTTACGCCAAAACTATTTTAAAATAAATATATTTACTTACATGATGGTGGTATAATATGTACGTTTTATTTTTGTTTATTTGTGATTGATGTACCTATGTTTTCTGTTATTTATTAAATTGTATGGTATGTAGAAAATTCCATGTTGGACTGAAATTTTTGTTTTTTTTTTATGTCACATGTAGTGGGTCTTCGGTTGGTTGGCAGTTTAGCAAATATCAAAGAGATGTATAAAAACATAAATACTCTTTGGGCAAACTAATCCAAAATTATATATCTCAAATCTATGATAGGGCAAGGGGAGAATATAATGTTGATAATGATATAGAAAATATTTTATTAGTAAAGTAATATTAACAATTAATTATTAATCTATAATAATAACATTACTTTATTAATATAATAATAAATATTATTAGACGCCATGTGAAAAAGTAAAAATGAGAATAAAAGAAGAGCAAAAGATACGACCTGATTGCTTTGATCATTTAATGTAAAAGCTTTATATAATAAGGATGCTATATCTATTGACGACTATTTACATGTTTCAAGACATAAAATAAAAGAAGCCAATCGAGTTGTAGGTAGTTACTACACTATCAAGCGAGCTATCTGTATTGAAGGCTTAATGTAAATTGAAGAGTGTATCGAATCATTTAAAATTAACTTTCCCAGATCTTTACGTGAAAACCAACAATTTTTCATAAAAAGTTTTACGTCAGATTTCATACTGTTTTATTTACTTGAGATGTTCATTTTAAATATATTCAATAATAGCTTGAGACCGATTTATCAGTAGTTCAAGCAGACTTTTTCTTTTTACATTTGGGTTTACATGCAGGTTTCGGCCTTGGTGAGGTTTCCTCATTAGTATTACTTTCGGTTTTTTGTGGAGGTACACAGTTTTCTTTTATATCTTTTGTGCAGACTGGCTTGGGTTGCTCAGCAGATTTTGGTTTGCAGGCTTTCTTTGGTGGTTCTTCGTTATTACTCATGATGTTAGGTTTTAACATAAATATTTACAAACATTATAAAGATGATAAATTCATTGCAGAAGATTATCTATCTGGTATTTTAGAAGTTAGTAAATTAAGATTACATGATGCAAAAGTATCACACAATTCTGAATTTTCTATTACATTGACATTGACACATTGACAATAGTTTTAAGACAATAAGTTTATGCTAAATATATTTGAATGTTTATATCACTGCTTTAAGCATAGAATGCTTGTACCTAGGATTTCTAAAACTGACTAATATTATATTTTTTTTGCCATCGTGATTTGTTGTTTATATTTTTATATCTGAGTGGTATAACAGAATAGGTCAGAATAACCAGTATCCACGGCTCGTAGTGACGCAGTACTAAAATCGGCCGCTATACCTTATCGATTTTTTTAAAAATAACGTATGGTAATGAAATAACCAATGGTCAGTTTGGTGTGCACGAAGAGATGGTTATGTATTGAAATACAATAAACTGCATTTCGTTCGCTTGCAGCCTACGTAAAACGTAGTGTTTAAACTCTCTTTGAGTCTGCGGTTGATTATACGTTGGGTCTGAACACAGCCTTACAAATCATCATTTGTTTTTTTATAGGGCTGAGGAGCTCAAAAGCGCAGTTGTCGGCTCATTCGGTCTGCGATGCGGAATAGGAAAATATTTCATTTAAAATGAAGTCCGGAAAAAATAATTGAAGTCCTCTATTTATAAACTCTTGCCTTTATTTCGTACTGGTGCGTTTGCCTTACAAATATACTTAATACAAATTAAACAAAATTACTTCACCTAAGTTTATAATGTCTGATTATTATCACTAAACGATATGCTTTCAGAAATAAAAGCTGATTGGAAACTATGTTCAATAAATATTAAGACAGATATTATTTTTTCACAAATTAAATTGTTATTTAAACGTCGATTATAAAAATATTTATTATAAACGATTTGTTTTCGGGCATTTATTTATATAAATAATGAATAAAATAGCCGATTGAAAATGTACTACAAAATAAATAACTATTGTTTCTATATAACTTTTTTCCTTATTAAGTGCCTTATTTTAAAAAGAATAGGACACGTTTGTGATATTTTCATATTTTTATACTGATTAATAACAATTATTTAGCTATTTTTATATACAATTGATTCAACTTATAATACGAAATGAAAAGGTTGGCTAAAACCCCGTCAAAATCACTCTAACGTAAGTGACAATGAAAGTTTATAACAATTTTACAATTATCGACATGATTTGCGAGTAATAAGTAAAACTACTGTATGACGCTCTATTTCATGTAATGATGACATGAGAGTTGTGTAACATTAAATATTAATAAATAAAATAGATTCACAATAATATAAGTAGAATCAAAAATAAATAAACGATCGATACACTATTTTTTACGGCACATAGAAAATGTGTTCACGTTTAAAATAAACTCATAGAAGTCTCATTTATTCACCTAAGTATTTACTATAATTTCTTACTTGTTTTTTAAAGTTTGGAATAACATTTCTACTTATTTCTTATATATTTCTTGCCAATGAAATAAAATACAATTATCAAAGCGGGTTTGATTGTGTGTTAACTCTTAATTTAATTAATGTATTTTTAAATAAACTCACTATTTTTTAGCAATACACAAAGAAATTTGTAAATGAAGAGAAGTACCAAAATAAGATAAGGTTTATGTCATCGTCTATGGCATATTAGGTGGAGTAAGAAGCGTCAATGTTGCTTTTTATTCATTACTCACTTTACGCGTTTTTAACACTCGGCGCCACATAATTCTGTAATTAATTAATTTTCATCATCGAAAGATAACAAAAAAGCTAGATATAATTGTTGAATTTGATACGTATGAGCTCAATGTCTTTACTTAGTTATTACAAAAAATGAAGTACTCTAATTACACTTAATTGAAGTACTTTATTTTTAGTTACAGTTGCAGTTGTTTGAGTCAATTTATTTATTTAGGAAAGTAACAATACATTAATGTTGCAATACAATAACAATACAATGCATAATACAAAGGACTATAAGTTTCCATTACCAAAGGTAGTTTTATATTTGTTAAACGTGATTTAGGCGCTCAATATATTCATCAATGCTTAAAGAGTTGGTTGACCTTATAAAACTTAATGTTGTAACTAAAAACTGGAAATCAAACAAATTAAATCTACTATAAACACAAGCAAAACACGTAAATAGGTTTCGTAATAGTTAAAAAAAGTGGAAATTTATATTCGATATAAATTTATTGACAATGACAATGAAATTAGTTTCTGGCGCTACTTTAATTCTAAATTTAAAAAATGCATAAAAATAATTACATGAGTACCAGCCCGAAAACAATCGTCATTCTCTTTGGCGAAAATATATTGCGTCACATAAACAATAATGTTATTAATTAATACACTGGTTTATTTAAAGACATTACAGCATAAGTCTTTGGCGTTTCTCTAAACTGTATGTTGGTTCATTACAACATTAGAAAAGCATCTATTAATCTGACTAAAAAGTAGGATCTGGGCAAAATAGGCAATATGTACAAAAATAATATTCATAAATATATATCATTTAAATATAATTATACAAAATTAAAATAATATAAAACTTGGACGGAAACGATAAGATCTTTTTCAACGTATAATAAAAAAAGAACAATATATTCTAAAAAATGTTTGAACGTATCATATTGTATAATAATAATTTAACGCATTTCATTTATTTCAAAAATATATTTCATTTTCATGATTAAATGAAGTGGCAAGCAGACTTCATTTGGAAATATATTTGTTGAGATATAATGTATCGACATCTAGAAACTAACATTTTTAAAAAAGTAAAAAAAAGAAACAATTAATCTCAATAGTAATTTCAATATAACTAAATCATGCTAGTTTCTGACTTTCCCATATTTGTTCCGAAGCTATTATATTAAGTTCCCTCACATACACACTTAATATAATTTATAACAATAAAAATAAGTTATATAACTTATTAAGAATAACAACATTAAATGTTAAGAAAGTTCTATGACGTTGTGCTTTTAGGACAGCTTAAATAAAATGAAATCAATTACAATAAGGTTCAAATCTAAATATATTACACGTTAAATGTAATCTACTGAGGTAAGGGAAACAAGATAATACTTAATTACTAATAATGACATTGAATGAAATACATTAAGTTTCATTTAAAATACATACATTATTTACATCTTAGTCTTAATGAAGATTTACCTTTTACACTTTGGCTCTCTCATTCAATATACATATAAATATTTTCATTTAACTAAATAATAATGAGTATAAATGAAGTGCTGTATCAGTAAATGAAGTTAACATTTATTTTTGAGAAAGCAAATATTTTACTGACCTCATTAAAAATAAAAAGGGGGTATATCGAATTGTACATAATAATGCAATATATTAATTTATCTACATAATTAGATATCTCCTAAAGGAATGGATAAGATTTATGTAACTAAATTTCTCACAGGGTTTATATTTTATAATAGAGTGTCTTTCACTTCACTTTTTTTCGTTGTTGATCGCCGTTAACTGCTGCTACTCGCACGGCGTCCGTTGATATCTGTTAATAATAAAATAAAGATTTCAATATTAACAAGTATAAACCCACTGTTATAAAAACAGCCTTGAACTCGATTCTGTCAATCATAGGTTCAATTAAATAAAACCTACTTCAAAATATAATAAAACTTTTATTTCATTTGAGCTCTATGCTACGGCAGTACTGCGCTCTACTGTCGAAGGCTGTTAAACAGCTTTTCTAATAACTACCATAAATACCATAGCTTTTCTAATATACTTTTGTATTAAATTCTTATTAACCACATAAATTTAGAACGTTTGTAACTCTATATTGGCGATGTAAATGCTTTCGGAATGAGTAAGAAGATGAAGTCACTTTCGCTGATGTTAGTAGTCAGATGGGTGATCAAAAATGTGTAGTTTTTCGATTTCCGAACTTCGAATGGTACTGAACAGTAATAATTATAATAAATTTAGACGACATATCATACATTGCTCAGATTCCAAGAGTTGGCTATACCTCGAAACCGGCATGTGAGTTACTCGCTCTCGGAGGTCATCACGTCAATATCCAATAAGCACTTGTTATGACGATCTCATGATGATTTATGGTCTGTTTTTTATTTATTTTATACATAAGGACAAAATAATGGGCTCATCTTAATAGTACAAATAAATCTTGTTTCAGTTTAGACTGTTCATATAATTTTATTATTTTAGTTGTCCGATTTTGGGATACTCTTCCGTGTTCAATAAAACTTGTATAATCGATTAGTACTCTAAAAAACATATCAAAAACAATTCTTTGTAAAGCATAAGTTTCAGCAAATTATATTACTTTTACCTTTGACACAGTAAAAAAATAAAAATCAGTTTTAAAAATAACAATAGATATAGCACTAAAATAACAATACTTTTATACACCTCGCAGTAAACATTACCCTAAGTTCTGGCGTGTGTTGAATCACTTAAGTTTAATGCTCTGCAATTCATTCCTTGTCACCGGGGAGCATGCCCTTTGTGGGGTCCTTAGGGACATAGTCAGGTCCAAGGGACAACGGATTGGTGCTACAAGTATTAATTTGGTAAGAATTTTCAATGTAATCACAATGTAATACACATTAACAGGATACATTTTTGGATAATAGTTTAATCCCTTTAAGAAATAGCATTTATAGCTGATTTCCACGACTTTGCCACTTTTATTGCTTTTGTCACCCGCGTATGATAGGTGAATAGGTGAAAGAATTTTATAAATCAGTGGAGTTTATTCAATGCAAACAAACAATCAAACTTTTCATATTTATAATATTACTATATATATTAGAGGCGGATTCTATTCAGCATTGTTTTTACAAGGTTTTTAATTTGATTTTTCGTTTTTTGTTTTTAATGAACTACTTTTTCTATAAAATGTTTTTTCTGAATGTCACATTTTGTTAGTTTTTTTCTACGAGACGCTACATTATAAAGTTAAGAAAAAACAAAAGAGAATTTGTTATGAAAACAAAGTACTATCATTCCTAGAGAATTGGATCTGAATAGAGTATGTAATTGAGTCTTTAAACAATATATATATAAGGTTCAAACTTGATATTTTTGATGAGTAGCCGTATATCCCTGTGTGCTCATCCAAAGCTTTGATGTATTACCTCAGGGAACGGGGACTCGCATCTAATTTGATGGCGAAATCAAAACAGCGGTGATTCTTTATCCTGCAGAAGACTATTCGGATTCATGATGTTTCTATTTGAAATAACAATTTTTACGTACCATTTAGCTTATTTTATGGATAAAAAAAAATTTTTGCTACATTTTATATAAGAACAATTTATATTAATGTTTTTAGATTCCAAATAGAAGTGATTGATATTTTCAACTTTTAGTACATTTTTGATGATTTTTTTAAGGCCACACCTTGAAAATAGCATTTGGAAAAACAGAAACTAAGAAGTTAATTTTTTTTATTTATTTTGTCGAGTTAGTTCGCTTCCCGGTCGGATCAATGCAGACAAAGAACTGTTCTTTAATATTGGTCTGCGTAATATGATACTTCCGCTGTTGCAAATACTCCATAATACGAGGACATTATATAATTATCTGAGCAACCTGATATTATATATTACTTATTTAATTTTATTGTTTATTTTTTGTCTAATGAGAAGATTACATAATCGTTATTGTGTGATCACTGTTCATACCATAAATTCTTTTACTTTCATTCGATTTGTCGTATAAATGAATGAATTTGTCAAATAATAAAAAGACAACAATTCGTATACTTTTTATAAAAATACAGGTGCTAACATATATCCCTATGGCACACCTGTAAAGCTCAGGCCAGCGGTTCCAAGTGATAAACCGTTTCAGATTTATTCTCTGCACACCGTCATTCGTTACACGGTGGTTGTTAAACGTTTGTACGTTTTAAATCCCGTAAAATTTACACGACTTAATGTGAGTGAGGTCAAAAGCATTCGATGAAACCTTTCCCAAGAGAATGGCTCATTGAATTTATTATTACTACCATTCGCAGGTACTCTTTAAAAGAAAATTACAAAATGAAACTTTATTTAAAAATGATTAAAAAAACCGACATAAAACTATAAAAAGAAACAATAACTTATACATCAATAACCCTGGAGTATACGTGTGTAATTAAATTTATTCATTATTAATGAATTACTGTTGTGTTTTTCAGTCTCATGTTATCTGATGTTAAAGCTCACTCATCAAATGTTTTTCTGAAGAAATATTATATTTAACCTACCACTTGGATAGTAGTCCGGTGGCAGCGGAGTGTGAGTATGGTCCGCCGTATGGCGAGTACTGCGAGTATGGTGCCGCGTATGCGTACTCACTGGCTAATGTTGTTGTACCTGTAAAAATATGAGCAGTTTCTGTTGGTAAACTAGAAAAATATCGTATTTGTAATATGGTCAGCAAAAATATAACAGCTAAACATTTGGCAAACAGTAAACGATTTCTTTTTATGTTTTCTCATGTTTGGTTGACACCAATCTTTATTGTTACATACTTTTATATAGAAGGGTTTCATTTACTTATGGTCTGAGAAATGTTAATATATGGTGATATCTAATACGTTATCTAATATTTATTTTTATTTAAATTGAGATAAAACTTAAAAAACTTTTATGAAAATTGTATGCTATCATTTTTGGTAGGTTGTCTGCGTAATTGTCGTGCGTTAAAGACATTTTGTTTTTATAAAAAAGCTTTTAATATACGTTCTATGTAGGAGAGAATGAAATTTAGTGATACGATTGGATGCATGACTTTTCTTTAAAGTTTTGTCTAGTAATCTACTCATAAATAATAAGATATTAATGATTATTAAAAAAAAATACTTTTACTATAATTATCTAGTTAGTATTTCACTATGACAACAATCATTTAGAAAAACAAATAACTTCCACCTAATATTCTCAATGTAATAAATACATGACACGTTTTCAATATCCACTCATTTATAATTCTAATGTACAACAACGCCCCCTAAAACGAAACATAACGAGTTTTATATGCGTAACCACTCTGAGATATAGCACCGTCCCTTCACGGCGACAGTTTAATATTTATAACCAAAATAAGCCTACAAACCCGTTTGAAGTACTCAAAGCCACTTCTGTCGCATCACAGAGTCGTGTCTCGGTTCGTTACGCGCTCCAGACAAAGCCCGTATGATTTCCTCCCCTCTCGCCCCTCTAAAATTATTTGCATAGAGCCCCGAATGAGCTATTAAAGATGTCTGCTTTCCCCCCCACCACCCACTATATAAGCGGATTGCGGTAGATTAAAGACCAAAAGCATAAAGAGAAGTGGCGTCCCCAAGCGAATCCCTTGCGGTAGCCCATTTTAGAACCTCCTTTAATATGCATAAGTGCGAAAACTCTGTGGTTCTATATGAATTTTATGATGTTGTAACCGAAAGTAGAGCGGGGTCCGAAGAGAAAATTAGATTTTCCTCGGAGTGCCTCCGAGTAGCGTACTCGACTTTGTCGAAAGCTTCCCTAAAGTCATTGGGCTTTTTTAGCGTGATTCTTCAACTGTTTTTGTGTTGAGCCACTCTTGTTTTATTTTCATTGTTTTATCTCGGCAGGTCGCGTTCTGATATCTTTATTGCATTTGCAACTTCTAAATGACGACTCTCAATTAGCGTTGTGGTGTTTTTCTGTTGGATGGTGTTTAATAAAACATATCCAAATTACTTGCTTTTGAGTATTTTTAACTTAAGAATAGTGTATTTTTAGTTGATATTGCAACTAAATATATAAATATATTGTGTCTTATATCATGCGAAACTGCGTGATTAATTATTTAGATGGAATTAGGTACTGAGTCACTACTTATTACATAGGAAGGTCGTTGTTTTTCTTAAGATGAAAGTTTTGAAGTACAAAATTAACTTTTAAAGCGAGTTTCATTTATTCTAAGGTTAATCAACCGTAAAATTATATAAACAATACGATAACTAAAAAGTTTGATTTAAGATTATTTAATAGTATGTAGTTTTAAATTGATGTCAGTCTCTATTAATTTTAAATAACCAAAAAGTACGTAAATGTGAATAGAAAATGAGACGATATCAACGACCAAGCAAAGAAATAGACATAGTTACTTGTTGAGCGAAAAAGAAACGATATTTAATTAATTACTTGTTTACAATTTAATTTATTGACTAGTTTACAACATTACAATTAATGTCATTTCTTTGATATTACGTCTGAGCTACAGTGTTTAAAATTTATCAATTACATCATAAAAAAGATTTAATTGAACTGAACTTCGGATGTAACTTTTAATCGCGTAACTTTTTAAAATTAAGAAACTGTTCTGATTTGATGACTTTAGATATTTTGTGTTTTCAAATTTCCAATTATAGTTTATTTGTGTTTAATTTTCTAGTTCACAATCAATGCCAAATTAGTGGTATTCGTTTACGCGCCTCCTGATTCTTTCAATTTGTCTCTTCGAATAATGGCAGAACATTTGCTTTTATAATTTTGAAGATAATTATGGATTTACTTACCATCATAATGTGCATAAGGAGGGTACGGTGGAGCTGGAGGTTGTAAGACCACTAGCGCAGTGGCGTCAGGACTGGCTGCTGCCGATGGTGGTTCCCCGCCAGCGGGTCCATTCGACCCCGTCGAGTCGTTCGTTGCTGTGGAAGATTACTACTTTAATCCACTTTAACTAAGTCGAAAGAGAGCAACAGGAAATTTCTATACTTCAGGGACTGATTTAATTAATATGAGTAATTAATGCATCATCTATGCATATGAAAGACAAAGATGAAAAATAGGATGATTAATTTATTATCGCGTGGCTTAAATAACTGGTTAGATTGAGTTGAAATTTAGCACTCAATCTATCCAGTTATCCAGTAATGAAAAGGAGTCAAGCTACGGGCGGTGAGCTAGTTTAAGTATTAACAACTACATTAATCTATATTAAATATATGTAAACATTTAATATAATATATAAAATAAATCTTTTACGACCCATATTTTGAGTACCGAACGAAAAATTTTAGGTTTTGTACTATTTCGAAGTATCTATTTGATCGGAATAAAGTTTGGGTGAATTGTGAAAGAACATTTTCTGGTACAGTAAATTTTGTCATTATGAAAAACATTACATCAGACTAAAAATAAATGAATAGATCAAATAATATCAATTTTAGTATGGTGCGTATTACAACACTGAAGATTCTAAGATATTTATATAATTTTAGTTTAAAATCCTTCTTAATAACCTAAATTTTATAGTATTCAATTTATATTATTTAATAAAATGTCGATCATGTTCACATCGCAATCATATTAAAATTATAACGATTGAAGTTGACATCAATGTAAAAAAAAACCTCTAACAATTGGCGTTATTACTACAGCTATAAGACATAGTAGTAATATTTTATTTAACAATTGATAAAAAAAACCGGCTAAAGGACGAGGAAAGATTTGCTTCAAGCAAAGTAATAAAGAGAGAAAATATCTCGTATGTAATCGATGATGACGATGACCGATATATTTTTAACAAATAAATAAACATCAGTCATATACTTTGAGCTGTCTCTTGATTTACAGTCCATTTATTATATTTCATTAATTTAACATTCACTATGCTTTACTGAAAAATATTTTTTCATCCACTTTGTTCTTGGTCCCATCACAGAGTGCCAGGGATAAAGTGTTTTTTTTTTTAAATTTTCATTATGAATATTTCACTAATCTAATGTTTTAACAATGTCACCATACAAACAATCATTGTGGTTTTACTAGTGTCGACGGCTTGTACACTGTAAGACAATGGCCTAATGGTAGATCGAGTGTCTACGCTAGCTCATCTCGTGTTACTGGGAGGGGTGGAACAGATTCATTCACAAGAGGATGTTGCGGTTAGTTTTGTTTCTCAGATGTTTTCCCATTCCATTCATTAGATTCTGTAGTGACACTGTGGTTTCGGATATATCGTTTACGTAACGTTATACTGGAATTTGTCTCTACAAATCTTCATTTAAATTAAATTTAAACAAGTTTTATGTTAATTCGTGTTAATACTTTGTATCCTTTTTTATACAAAAAAGTAGCCGTTATCGTCTTCGTCCACTTAAATTTTTTCCTATGTCACTCGCATATGATGTAGCTTCTCGTAAGTGAGAGAATTTAATAAATCGGTCCAGTAATTTTGGAGTCTATTCCATTCGTCCTCTCTAACGGATGTCCCATAAAATGGACGGGGTTTTTTTCTTGGTCACTGGGTTTTAAAGCTAATTAACTTGACGCCCCTTTCAAAGACTAGATAATACATTTTCGGTCACCCATCTGATTCGGCCCTTACAAGTGACACTTAACATCAGCAATCGCAGATCGAATGCGCTAACCGCTACGCCGTAGAATGCACTGACATTAAGTATTGAAAATTACTATTCGCTTCCCATGCAGTCGGACCTCCGGTATTGACCGCAAACGTTCGCGGTTGCCCTTCCAGAAATAACGATAATACCCGAATTCTTTTTGTTATTATTGCCCTATAGAAAGCTTATCAAATTTACGTATCTAAATAAATAAAAACTAGTTCGTTGGAAAGGTTAGGTTTGAGAACATCGATGGTGATATTTTTATTTAAGATGAAGCGTTTTAGTTTCATTCTTCAGGGTTTCTAAGGTTTCAGATGCATTATTCGGTATCTCACAGAAAGAAAGTATTTATTATATTTGGACTGAGTGGTTAAAATACAAAGTTGCTATACCATCGTATTTATACATAATGTTTAATTTGAATTAATCAGAATGAAGATTCAATATTTTTTTCATTTTTAAGTACTTGTAGCGTAAGGGTAACTGCAGAAAAAGTAAGATAGAAGCAACGTTGAATTTGAAATAAGCATTATTTGGTGCTTGGCATCATAACAATTATTAATTTTATAAACATGGTGTTCAATAATACTCATACATATTGACCTCAAATTTTACACAACTATTATTTTACTCTTGGCAGATAGAAATTGCAATGTTCAGTGGGGAATAAAAAAAACTGTCCAACCGTTCTATTTTTAGCCATCAATTTCAATAGGTTTGCGTGGGCAATACGTTTCATTTACTATTTGTTTTAGAAGGTTTTCCCATTGATGTTTATCTTTCTGTGGAGTTAAGTTTTTGATTATATAAATCACAAGATGGATTGCTATAGCCTCATTCAAATAGTCCAGGAGTTTTCTTACTATTTAATTAACGGAACACTTACCAAACACGTTATATTTCATGACGCATCACATTAAATATTTACAAATCAAATACTTTAAAATAGTATAAAATATTTTGAGAAATATCATCATCATAAACGGCCTATTAATTGCTTCTACTGTTGGATGGAATTTAATCGAATAGGGAGAGCGGGCAATATCTGACAAAAATGTTTCAAGTAACCAGATTAGACTCCAATCTAAGACTAGACTTAACAATCAGTGATAGAGAGCTAACAAGACTGGCAAATTTATCTGTTTCACTGTAAGTAAGCTTGTTTGAATCAACGTTTAATTGATTATTCAAAGTATTTTCCTCAACAAAAAAATTGTCAACCGTTAAAACAAACTTTCTCTACCGCAAGTGTCAAGTCTCTATAGGAATTCAGAGGAACAGTTAACCAATTCCATAGAACACCATAAGGCCATGTCACCACAGACAGTTTTCAGGGCGTGACGAATAACCTCTAATGATGGTGTTCAGTTGGCTTCGAAGAGTTGACATCCGTTAACTTGCCCTAGCCACTTGATTACCTAGTAAGAAGTCTTTGTAAGGTTATGGCTGAATGTAATTTGTTTCGATATTTAATTTTGATGATTACTCAACTGTCAATTGAATCTATAATGGTGCCAATCCTTTCGTACCACTTTTAATACTAAATTAAAGAAAAATAAGTCACTGTTGTAGTACGCATGAGCTAGAGCTAACAAAATTTTGTTTAAACTCCGCAATCGAATTAGATTATACGAGCTGCTACAGCAGCATAGAGCTCATCTTCTACATCTAATGAACCCGTATTATTTTGGGCGTTCATATATGTACCTAGTTATGTGTTCACTGAAGGACCTCTTGAAATATATAGGCCAAAATCCATTTAATGATTCCTTTGTCATTAGCAAAAATAAATTGCGCATATCCGGCTGCTTAATTGGACCAATAGCTTAACATGCCTTCTGAAGCACAGAGAAACTCGTGATAATAAAATAGGTTTCTATGTATAGTATATATGTATAGGTTATGGGACATAACGCGCTTTTTTGGTATCACTGGCAGCTAACCATGTACGTCATCGTTCGATGCGCCATCCTTTAATAGCTTAACCGCGCGTATCGACAATACGTGGTTGCTTGTTTGAGTAGTAAGTAGCATTCAATTAGCATCTCTACAGTCAACATAATTCAGACACGCCGTATATTGGAAGCGTCTTTCATTTCGTCATAGGCCGAGGTCTTTTATAACTGAGCTCTATTTCATCACAACCATCCAACAGCAATCCAGATGTCACGCGCGACTATATTCAAAATAGTTCGTATAGCAAATCTCCGCATTGTGAGGATTTTTTACAATATAAGCTAGCAATTTGGATAAACGTTTTTAGAATGTCATTGACTTGAACAAAATTGTGGTTCAGAAGCTAAATTCGTGTTAATGCACTTACCAGAATGTGGTGTGTAATGTGGATGCGCCTGGTGTTCATATGGGGCGTCGAACAGTTCCCCGTAATATCCAGTGGCACCACCAGCTGCTCCTCCCAATTCCGACAGCAACTTGTATTCGTCTTTCAGACTCCACTTGGAGGACGACCAAAGCTGTGAATAAGTGAGTCAGTAAAAACTTGTGGAAGATTTTAAAATATGATGTATTTGCTTCCGTCTCATAATTATGATAATATGAGCTTTCCGCTAGCGGATTCGCTCGCCCGATTCTGTATTATACATATAAACCTACCTCTTGAATCAGTCTGTATATTGATGAAAAAAAGGCATTAAAATACTTTGTGTAGTTTAAAAGATCTCAGCGTACAGACAATGGGAAGCGACTTCATTTTATACTATGTATAGATGTTTATTCATGATTTTCTTATCTCATAATTCTCTATTTAATATTTAAGAGCTATGCTTTGTCAATGGAGTATCTGCATATTTCTTTATTTCGTGATACGTTACGAGTACTACTTTCTGTCAAAAAATTTTTTTTCAATGTCAAAATACGAGTACATGTATACCCAGAAATCGAGAACCCAACCCCGCATAGAGTAAAAGTAGCAAATAGACTTGAGGAAATTTAACAGATTGTGAGTGCCAGACGTGTAGTCGTGTGTAAATTGAAGAGGTAGGTATAACTAAAATTCATATACTGAAATTCAACATACAATAAGACATCTGACTGACAATAATGACCATTGAAGCTTTTTTACAGAGAAAGAACCATAGAATCAGATTAAACGATATTTAAAAATAAATTATGTTAAACAGCTAATAGTTGGCTTACAATAAAAGAAAACTTTTCAAAATCAACAGATCGCTAAAATCTAATTAAACCATTTCCAAAATCTCGTTCGCTTCGATGACACGTAATGGCGGACGGAAGCATCGTTACTTGCCGCCATTTGTCACGGCGACAAGATGGCGGGCCGAATTTACGCGGCAATTCGCGCCGGCTTACAGCAGTTTAGATTAACAACCGTCTGTGGCTGTGTGTACCAATTAATTAGTGGTAGTAATACTTTGTCATCGACTTTCTCGTAGGTAATTATTATTACCTAGGTGTTAAAAACATTTACGTTGCTTACTTATATAAAATTTTTTAAAGTAGAGAGGTGTTATAGTAAACTTGCTGATTGGAAAGAAATACTTTTCATTTAATAATATGTTATTTATCGTAATAGAGGGGTCCATTAAAATAATTATTGTAGAGACAGAGCATTATGATCATTAAACAATTTGTTTATAATTATACGATATGTCATAAACACCAATCTCACATTCTGATGGACTATTGTATCAAATCTTATATGAAAATTATGTAGTAATATGGATTTTCAAAATGACTTCACTAGCGAGGCAGCCTTTAATGCTATAAACAATTCATATGTACTTACATTCGAGTAGATTTGGTCGCCATTGTAATGATTCCTTTGTCTTTTCACGTCATCTTCTGAATGACTGTTGAAGTCCCGATTCTCGTCTGCGTAACAAACAATAAAATATTTTTTGTATTAATTATGAATTAAAGATTTGAATAATAGCTTTGGATTGGCTCTTCTTTTACAAAAATTGTGTGGGCGGAGGATTATGTAATTTGGCACAGTTATAATGGAGAACTGACGTTTTTTGTGAATATAATTGGAGAAAATGTTGTGATTACTATGAAGGTAGAAGACATTTCCTTTTTTTTTAATAATACTGCTTTTATCGAGAAGCTATTTTAGAAAAGTTATAATAATAAAGTACGACTGCGGTTGCAGTAAATTTAATAGCTCCGTAAATCTTAGGTGTTCCGCGCAGTGAGCAGTGTGGCTGAAAGGATAATAGAGATGAGAATTTGTCGATAAAAATTATAATAATATGTAACGATGCTTTGTGTATATCACTGTAAAATTGTAATTTAGTTTTGTTTTGTGAGGAAGATATTGCATAAATAATATTGGACTTCAGCTTGATAATACAAAGGCTAAATGCAAGTAGTTTAATTTGAGACTTTATGGAGATGCGATTATTCGTAAAATTTAGCAGAAGGCCCTGACCTTACCTCATCATAAAATCTACCTACACAGCTAATAAACTGACGATGGTTATAATTTTACGGTTTATTACTTGTTATTTTATATGCTGCATGCATGATTTCCGTCGTGAATGTTAACCGGTAATTTTCTAAAAAGTTTTCTGTTTTTCGTGCTATACATTTAAAGTGGAAATTTTATTGATTTGGAACGCAAATCTGTGTATAAATGTGTTTAAATGCTTGATTTCTTTGCTTGTATGAATCGGGCGCGGTTTTGATTAACCACTAATAAGTTTAAATTTGAATTTGATAATGTTGTACTATTTATATAATATTTTTACCCGACTACGGCAAAGAGAAAAAAGGTTATGATTTTGGCTGGTATGTAAGAATGTTCACCTGTTCCCTTTTATCTTGTCAAATACTCATTATAACTGGACAAATAAGGTATCATTAAAAGCTTTATAGTTGTTCGCGTGCTATAAGGCTGTTACGTTACATTAAAAATTAGATCGTGATTTAGCTGTTGTCGGGTTTTAGTATTTCAACTTTTTTTTTATATCTAGAGTATGTTGATACTTTTGATTTTTGCAAGAAACATTTATATCGATAACGTCGATAATCGATAATCATGCCCATCGCTAATCTTTTTCGTCGCTATGACTACGGGATACTGTAAGTATCTTTGTAACATAACTTACAAGTTTTCTTTAACCAGCGTCTATAGTTTATTAGATCAAAGGCCCCCTAGAGGATCGTTACGCTGTTTTAACCACAGAGTTTGTAATTTTATGTAATTAATTACAGAATTGCGAGAGCCAATGAGTGTAATATTAACTTTGTTAATATTCCCAGTTTAATTATCAAATTTATTATTATAGTAATATTCTCCGAAACATCGCCCACGAAATTATATCCTATGACAATCGCGTATGTAGCTTTCCCCAGGTGAACGAATTTTTAAAACCTATACGACGCAAACAAATCTTTCCGCTTTAATATATATGTATATAGATTTATGGTTTAGTTTCGTTGATACTGAAGTTTCAAAAGGTACACGAAAATTTATATGAAATGCGTTATCCATTAACAAACGGTTAAATATATATTATTCCTTTTGATAGGCTTTAACAGTGCTATTAATAAACAAGGTTTAGCGCCAGAGTAAATTTGCGCTAAAATTGCAATTTTAAAATTAGTCTCAAGAAAATTGTGATTTGTAAACTCTATACTGATACTATCTGTGCAATGTACATTTTCAAGAGAAAAAATAAAGAATTATTATTATTATATTATACAAAGAATAAGCAAACCTACTCCCTTCTAAGAGTAAACATTCCTCCCTTAGAACCTCGTATTAGGTTAACCTAGTATCTTCTTCTTAGTCTGTGGGCTAACCTTTGCTAATTGTCTGTTTAATAATATGAATTTTGACTAATACTAAATGCAGTCACAGCGTAAATTTACTCCAACGCTAAATTTTGTTTATTAATAGAACTGTTAGGGTTTTGCAAAGTAATAGCACAACATTATTATCAGAATAAAGTATATATTATGAACTTAATTTATTTTCGTGTCTTAATGGTTTTTAATCTTCTTTATAAATTTACCTTGGTCTTCGTGTCTCTTCCTCTTAAGGCCGGTGGTGCCGTTATGTAGACCTTCTACTTGTTCAATGCCCAGGATTCCGTTGATGCTGTAACTGCCTGTGTTGGTGACGTGCTGATCCGTCGTCGGAGACAGTACGGCAGTTGTGCCAGGAGCATTACCGGCATGAGTTATCACCTGGGTAAAACACCAAGGGAATGTATATATTTGTTCCGTGATTGATACTTTGTTAAAATAGTTATAGTATGGCATGGTTTTATGGAAAGTCTTTCTGGATCTGCAGTCGGTAGAATACCACAATACGCAATGGGCTTGCGTGGTAGCTCGGTGGCGTAGTGGATAAACGCCGCGGCCAGCGATCGTTGTTGTTAAGCAACTTCCACAAGGGTATAGCACGGGATGGGTGACCAAAAATTATTATCTCAAGATGTGCTTCGGAAGGCACTTAAAGCTGTTGGTCCCAGATGCATTTGCAGTTGTTAATATCCTCCAATCCGAATTGGACCAGCATGGAGGATCACAGCCCATCCTCCTTAACTATTAACATGGAACAAACAGGCATGCCTGGACGCTGAAGAGATAAGCGCTCACGTACTACTGGAATGTAGGGGAGTTTGAAGACATAGGATTACATATCTGGGTAGCCCATGGATATTAAAGGAGGCATGCGGCAAAGTTAAAGGACTCATGGGCTTCCTGGAGGATGATGCAATCCCATTATTCACGTATAATAAGCACAAGGTATTGAGTTGCAGAAAACCCCGCCGTATAATAATATGACATGGAACAACGGGACGTAAAAGGATTGATGATGATGGTATTGTCCAATGGAAAAAGCCCTGCAGTCGCTAGCATTTTACAAAACGGATTAGGCCGGTGTGATAAGTAATGGCCCTTTTTCCATGCATTAATTGCTGTAAATGTGCTTTTATGATGATAGAGGATGTTTATACTGACCGACACAACACTGCCTTGCGCTGAACTGATCTCCTGCTCCTGTTGCTGCTGCTGCTGTTGATTGTGTGCATGCTTCGCTTTTTCTGCTGCTTTATTACGAACAATCCTACGGACAAAAGGATAATCTTCCATCAGTTGGTGTATAACAATATTGAAATTTTCTATACCATATCTACTTTCAACCGATTCTATTTATTAAAGATTTTAAAATTATACCTCCGAAGCCTAATGACTCTCACACCAATTGCTAATTGTCATTTTGTCTCAGTTTCGGTTCACGGACGGCTCAATATCGAAAATGAACTTTTCTATATTGTCTTAGGTCGGGGTGTTTTTTACAGAATTGTACTATTTACTGTATAGGTTTCGTGATAACATGAAAAAAGCATAATAACAAGTTACTATGATAAATTTTGAATTTAACGGGCAACAAATTAAGGCGATTGGAGACATTCACTAGGTTAAACCAATATCTATCTTATAGAAAAATACTTTAAATTTAAAAATTGTATCGAAAGTATCATTTCGTTTGCCCGAATAAATGTTATTTTCACTTTTTCAATTATTGAACTTTCAGATATAACATTAAATATACAAATATAAAGCTAGTTTCCCACACACAATAATTACAATTTGAACGCAATTATTACCGATGACACGACTGTTCCATTAGCGGGACGCAGGACCCCTCGAAAAAAGTTTTCCACTAAAAATCGCGGTTTCGCGATGCAATGAATCTCTAGCACGCGCCGCAACATCCTTTAGCAATATACAGAGCGGTCGTCGCGATTTGTTACGCTTCCGTATGCATTGTATACGTTTGCGGCAAAAAAACGAGTGTGCACTGCCCTTAATATCAATTTATTAGTAGTTTTGTATGATAAAAGTTGTGGTTAAAATATTTTAGGAAAAAGTAAGTTAAAGTGATTCTCCTTTTTTAGCAAAAAAAAAAAACTATGATTACTGGCATAGGATAAATTTTTTAGAACTATTGAAATTCCTCTTTCAATACAAGTAACCATGGAAAAGGTTTAAATATTTTTATATGAGTTTACACACCAATGTCTAAATAAAGATTAATTAAGATTATATTATGATTGCAAGACGAAAATAATTAAAAAAATGCGTAAAAAATTATGCGCTCCTAACGCAACGTCGGCATTTTTGTATCACCATTTTCCCGCGCGAGTTGACAGTTCATTCCGCCATGATGGATAGTGGTGTGCTCTCTATGAATTATGGCCGGCTTCTCCGGGGTTGTCATATGCAAAAATTGTTTTGCAAAGTTATCAGAGGTCGGATTAGTCAGTAATAGAGTCGTAAGGGGCTCCGTTGATGGATGACATTCAGCCTTTCGGATAATTTTGTTCGTGGATAATTTATAATTAGAAACAACAAGTATTACAGTATTGAATTTTATTTTATGTAATTTATTGAGTAGTTTATTAGAATTTTGTCATTAAAAAGCACTGTCAATTTTTCTATGAATTTTATAAGGATATTTAATTTTATTCTGTTAAATATTTAGCAATTTCAAATCTATATCGACCCCATGGTAACATGGTAGTGGTATAGAATAATGTCAATAAATACGACCGCTAGATAATATTTATAGTGTCAACTTATATAGAGGGCATAATTTACTGTATTTATTAAATATCAATTAATATTAATATGATGTCTGTATAAAGCTACATTTAATAATATCATAAACGCGAAAGTTATTGTAGATACTTTATGCTTTCACGCTTCAACAGCTGAATCGATTTTGATAAAGGTTGTTATAAAAACAGAGTGAGATCGTAGAAAGGGGGTAAATAGTCTTTATCATCAGATTAATTATCATCAGAGTAACGCTTTCTTACATTCTTATAAGAATATACTAACTATAAGACGACCCCGTTATCCGAGTGGTTCGCACGCCGGTTTCAAGGTGTCGCCGTCTCTGAGATCCCGGGTTTGATTCCCGGTTGTGTCAATATAGAAAATGAACTTTTCTATATCTTCTCGGGTCTGGGTGTTGTGATACCTACGTTGTCTCAGATACTGCATAATACGGGGGCTTTAGATTCACATCTTGGGATTTGAGCAGTGTATGTATGTTGTTATATATTTAAAAAAAATATTTTTATAAAAGTTATAATAATAAACTCAATCACTAATATGAACAATAGAAATAAAAACACAATAAACTGTAATAAAATCCCCGATAAAAACGCAAATTTATAAGTAGACATTATACTATTTCCAAGCAGATGAAATCGGGACTAAAGCTAGTTTTTTTTATATATATAAATAACATCTTACACACTAACATAATTTACGTGAAACCGTCAAGGGATCCGGATAATATCCAATTTTTCATCCTCCCGTATCCAAATGCAAAATATCCCGGGAACAAATTCGCAAAAAGGGAGTTATGATATCCTTTTCCTGTAGAAGGGTTGCGCCATGTTTTTACCATAACATTATTGCTGCATGTGCTCCATTGTTAGTTATGGCATTTTATGCGATCCATTGAAATTATTTTATGGGAAATAAAATGAATTTTATACTATGAAAATATAATAATTAAGATTGATAATTAAGTTATTTGGTTATGAAAGAAATATTTTTTTTTAACAGTAATTATTAAAGAAAGGATTATAAGATAGAAAAATGGTGAACGAAATCTGAATTGTTGTCCATTAAACTAAGATGAGAGAAATGTTTAATTTAACAGAAAAAAACTGATATTTTGCATTAATAATACTTTTTTTTTCAACCAGTTTTTCTCTATTTGTTTATAACTAATCTATTGCATGAGAAGTTTTACTACACATAGAAGTTTGTAACTTATTTTTATGTAAATTTTTACTTAATCACAAGTTTAATTAGAGTAAGGTTATTCAAAACTGTGAAACTTCTTCACATAATTTTACGAGTAATATATTCACTAGTGTGACTGAGGGACTAGAGTTCAAAATCAATCACGGGAATTTGATATTGTTGTAACCTGTTGTGCTGTTGTGTGTACGTAAATGGTAAAAACTATCATGTAATATTGATTATATCTGAAACGGATTATATAGGGTTGTGCGGCGCTTACATTTAGACCGTCCCATCCTGCTCTGCATTGATTATTTTCATATATTCGGTACTAGCTGTTACCCATAACTTCATCTGTGTGGTTATACGCATTGCTATCAAATATTAAGATGTCAAACAAATTATCAACCCCCATAACATACTCTTAAGGGTCGAATTTTGAAAAATCCCACCTTAGTTAGCAACTTCGTCCAAAAAAGAACCCCTATCCCAAATTTGAAAATTCTAGCACTTGAGAAACTTCTTAGATTTCGTAATGAGTGAGTGAGTGAATTTCGTTTTTCCTTTGGTTTTTCTAAACATAATATATAGACGAGAATGGTTATATTAACTCTGTTTCGTGTGTCATGCAAATGTATGAAAACTAGTAGTTACCCGTAGCATCACGCCGTTAGGGCTAAATGCTTCTGTGATGCAATTTAACTAAATCCCCAAAAGAGTAACTCATTCTAACATAAGCATTTGTTTGAAAACTCGATTTTAACTGGTAAAGAACCTATCAAAAAATAAACTTTCCCATTTATAAGGTTTTATTGTACATAATAATGTTATACTTTTTTATTTAGACAAAAATCGAACCGACCGCACTGGTTACCCGTAAAAATGCCCCATAATAATAAAATGAAAAAATGTCGAAAAGAGCCAACTTGCAAAACGCCAAGACATTTTTAATCGGACAGCCCGGGTAATTGAAGCTATAACTCTGGCAACCCCAATTTGACATTTGGATTTTTTCGCCGCGCTGGCAAACTGAATAATTTGTCGAGGCGCGATAATTTAAGTTAGAATCATTTTTGATGGGGGACTGAAATGTGTCAACAATTCTAGAGAAGTAATTTTCTTTTTAAGATGCGTTGAGTAAATTTTGTTACGAGATTTTTTGGGAGGACAGTTATCTTGTTTTGCTATGATTAGTTTATTTTTTTAATTTTCTCATTAGACAATATTAAAATAAAATGGCCTGAGGTCTGACGCTATGCTCTACCAACATAGCCCAACATAACTGTTGAGCTTCTCAAATTTATTTATTATCGCTACTATGTCACGTATAAAATGAGACAAATGGTAATTTCGTTATAACTCATTTCTTCCTGTGTATTCTGAACGTCACAAGGTTATATTTGAATAAATTCCGGCGCTGTTCCTAAGACTTTGAAATTTTCTAATCCCAGTTTTAATATAAACTTACTAAGAATTGTATTCTGTGATGAGTCAATAAATATAAAGTAAGTAATTAAGGAAATATTTTTCTGTCTAATTTCCTTCAATGCGTCTTTACCTACTATCCAAGGGACTTAACTTGATATGATTCAACTTAAAAAAAATAGAACTGACTTCAAACTTTTAAAAAGTGATAAATAAATAATACTTATCTCAAAAGCGACTTTTTCAAGAAAATACTATGGAAGTTAGGCGCTCATCGTTTAATGAATAACCTATAGAAGATCTCCGCTTTTCATTGTATAATTAACTGCAGCCCCGCGAATCTTTTAACACTAACAAATATTTTTAATATTTTGGTAACTGTAACAAAGCTCTTGCAGCGACACACAGTCAAATAATAAAACTTTCCCTCTTTATAATATTGTTGTAGATAAAAAAAAAGAAACGCAGTATTTGAACCTATTTAAGTCTTATACCATGAGACGTTCGATTAAATACCCATTGATCTAAAGCTTTGGTTATCCTACAAGTGGTCTCGACTTCTCACTTCCATTCAAATAGATTTTTATATTTTCCCTTACACAGCCCCGTCTGGAGTTCCGTAGCGCATTACGGGCACGCGTCGGTCACGTGTCGGCCCCGTGTCGGCATCGTCTCGTCCACTTAGGGGTGAGAATCGACCCCGCACCCACCATCGGAATGGCTTTAAAATTAACTCATCTTGGATGCGGTGAATTTTCAATGTTAATAACTACAATAAATCAAATTTTATCGATGGTAGCTTTTAGGCAGTTTTGGTAGATTTCAATGAAAATAGATTCTCCATAATTCAGAAAACTGCATTAACTTTGAAATTTACCAAATATGAAAATGAATCATCATTATTTGACGCGATCTTATAATTTATCAAAAAATAAAAACAAATCAGATTGACAAAATAGGCTGTATGTCTTTAATTTAATAGGTATTCAATATTCCATGAATAAAACTGTGCTCTCTTACTCATCTCATAATTTGAAATAGTGACAGGTTGTTAATTCATTTTCTCAGTTGACTTAAATTAGTAGCAACCGATACAATGTACTCGTATGTTATTCTTTCACGTCAGCAAAGAATGTAATAATAACAAGAAAAAAGTCACTTCCCATTTGATCAGCACAAAGTGGTACCCATAAATAAAAAATAGACGGTCCATTACTACCAGTCGAGAAGTAATACGATTTAAATTCATTCCCCTCTGTTTATCGGGACCAATAATAGTGTTTCATTGAACAATGATGAACTCCGAGCTCCCTTTAAATTGACCGATGTACTCATTACTTTATGATGGTGTTGCAATGTTTAAATACGAGGGTCAAACTGAAAGTTCTTAGAACTGGCCACTTATAAACAATATAATAAAAAAATAATTCTAAAATTTGAAAATATAACTCTTTGCCAATATTACTGAGTATATATTTCATTCATTTGTCATTTGTTTTACGATTTGGCGGCAAATTGAAAATTGTCTGTGTCACGTCATCATGAATTTAACACGAGAAAATTTTCGTGCAATGATTTTTTATGACTTTCGAAGTCATTTAAGTCAACAAGAAAGTTATGATAGACTACGATTGGCCTTTCACGATGAAGCCCCATCTCGTGCGACTGTTTACAACTGGTTTAATGAGTTTAAACGTGGTCGCACTAATCTCACTGATGATTTACGTGAGGGACGGCCTTCTACGGCGACGACTGAAGATAACATCTGTGTTGTGCGGCGTATGATAGAGACTGACAAAAGAGTGACCTATCAACAGATTCGGACAAGCTTAGGTATCGGTATGAGTCAAGTGCACAAAATCCTCCACGAACATTTAGCGGTCAGGAAGCTTTGCGCCCGGTGGATACCTCATAATTTGACTGAGGCTCAAAAACTCCATCGTGTGGATTGGTGTCGTAAAATGATTGAAAGATTTAACGGAGGTGACTCAAATGCTGTGTTCGACATACTAACAGGTGACGAAAGCTGGATTTACTGTTATGATCCTAAAACCAAAAGACAATCTGCTCAGTGGGTGTTTCCTTTCGAGGAGTTGCCAACTAAAGTGAAGAGAGATCGAAGTGCGGAAAAAAAAATGGAGGCCTCGTTCTTTGGAAGGATAGGTCATTTTGCAACAATTGTGTTAGAGGATCAAAAAACAGTTTCTGCAGAATGGTACACTACCAATTGTTTGCCACTTGTCTTGGAAAAAGTTCGAGAGAAACGACCTCGCAGTAGGATCCTCCTTTACCACGACAACGCCTCGTCGCACACCGCCAAGCGAACGATCGACTATTTGGCGACATCAAACGTTGAATTACTGGGTCACCCGCCGTATAGCCCCGACCTCGCGCCTTGTGATTTTTATTTATTTCCAAAAATTAAAGAAAAACTTAAAGGAAAGCGGTTTATGAATGCTGAAGAAGCGGTGGCTGCGTATCGCGATGCCATTGAAGAGACCCCTAAGGACGAGTGGGCAAAGTGCTTTTCCCAGTGGTTCCATCGCATGCAGCGGTGTATTGACGTGAATGGACAATATTTTGAAAAGATATAATAAAACTAATAACTGGCTAATGTAATCAGTTTTTGATTTTCTAAGAACTTTCAGTTTGACCCTCGTATAAGAGTTGTATAATAGTTTTTGTTATGTGGATTCTGTGATTCTTTTTCTTTTGTTCTTAAAATTAGATTCATGGTACTATTTTTCATTATCATCATCAACAGTAATTAGTGCTGCCGCTTCACTGCTAGGGTTTTTTCCTATGATCGACATCGAATCAAATAATATATAGATTTTTTTTCATAATAAATTATCAAAAACTAAATGATTTTTACATTAAGCACATAAGTGAAATCTTTAAATCGCTAACACAAAAATACAAAAAAAATCTTTGTTCTATGTGTTTGGGAGACTGCTGCTGCTCAATCCACCCTCAGAGATGATATAACATCCTGAGCATTAATTTAAAATTCATAATCCTGAAAAATCATAGTTGGCTTATGGACCAGGGACTACACTCATGGTTTATTTGATATTAAACTTTTTAATAAAATCAAAAAGAGTTAATTCAATAAAGGACACAAAGTATTGTAAATTTTATATCATTACAAAGGCAAGCCGACGAGAAAGGTTAAACTTTAACCGCAATTTCACCTACAATGGCCACTCATGCTCGAGTGTTGCTAGCATTAGAGAAAATCCTACTAATCGTAATGTTACCAGATAAGATAAAATTGTTACGTGCAAATTGCGCCTTATAATCTTGTCAATATTCATATCTGATACGTGTAAATGTCTATACGCTACCGTTTATTAATTTTGCTTTTATCTTTTGTTTGCCATGGATAAATTGGCATATGATTTCCTGAGTTTTATCTGGTTTTATTGCTATTTGTATCATGTATCGTGTTGACGTGATAATTGATTTCACTTTATTAAAGTTGTAAGAGGATAATATGATTTACGTAGGTGTTAGAAAAACATAAGCAGTATTTTTATAATACTCTTACATTTACGTCTATTCTCCAATTGATTTGAATTCTAAATCTCTGTACTGTTAATGCAGAAATTCTGTTATTATTGTAACCTAAAGTTATAACGAGTTGGTTTATTTTGAAGTGTATGGTGTTTCGATTAATATCAAAAGCAAACACTCAAAATATTTGTGATGATATCCAGTCAACTGACAATCAAATAAGAGTAAATCTTTCAATATAAAATCATCACAGCTAACTGATATATCTTGTCAAGACTAATAATCCGTAACGTACCGCTAAAATCTTTCTTATGTCACTACAAAACCGATAAAGCTACCATCATGGTTATTATTGTTGGTGTATAGCAATAATTCAATGGATGCGAGGGAGGGGATGTCCGGCGCGCAGAGCACGTGTCACGACTTCCGGCGCCGCCATCTTTATTCTCCTCGTCCGCGTTTCCGGAAAACGCTCTCTGTCACGCAACCCCTTGATAGTACGGCCACGAAAATAATGATGCTGACTTTGGACCAATTTATTGTTAAGATTTTTTTTTAATAATTCTTATCACATTTGTATAATTTAAAAAATACCATAATTTTTAAGAGCGTAAATAAAATGCCTAAATAATCACCACTCCAAGGTACCTATTTCGGGACTCGAACCGTTAACCATTCGCAATCTCGGCGACTTCTCAAACAAACAGCTGCCCGAGACCTAGCGGAATTGACAAATTTCTTAAGCATTTGTTTGTAACGTATTTTTAGACAGTCGAAAAAATGTTTTCAAATATTTTAAACTTTCAGTTGACATGAAAATATAGACTAATATTAAATTTTAAGTATTTTTCTTGAAAATATCAATGAAAGCAAATACAAAATTATTAAATATGTATAATATTTTGAAATCGTATTGTGATATTAGATCTGCTTACGGCTGATTCATTAAATTCATTAAACAATATAATAAATGAGTAATACTCTATTATATGTAAAACTATCATGAGTTATATTAGTACCCAATGGGAGCTAATTTAAAAAGCTACAAGGAGCTAATTTAAAAGATGGAGCTAGCTACATTGAAGATCATGACAGCTGCTGAAGCGCATGAGATATTGTCTCATTTTAATATTTTTTGTTATTAAATTCGAAAATTCTTTTTATTTATGTAAGATATTCAATAAGACAATATTAAAAGATGAATATTGCACGCCCTAGTAATGACAAAGCCTACCGACATTAGCTTTACAGATCACCTGCTTTTATACAGTCATATAAAATTTTCTACAAATATAAAGTATCTTATAATATTTTTTTTGTCTTTTTATATAACTGACAAATCAATACCTATTTAATATCCATAAAAAAGTTTTTATTCATGACTAAATTTTCTAGTCCTACCGTTCTTTTTTGACTCATCAGTTCAAAACTATGTCTACAATAAAACACAAAAGGGTTCGGATTACAATGCGCTCTGAAACTTTTCCCGAGAAGGTTCGTTCGGGCAACTTTAGGTGAGGGTAGTCTGCTTATATGCTATCATAACTATTTATAGTTTCGTTGGAGGTAACTTTTGACATATAGAAAAAGGGAACTGGTGGGTTTAATGGGTATTTGTGGAAACGACAATACCTTTCCAACAACCTGCTTCCTGTAGCGCCTTTTCTATGATATAATTCATATGTTACGAGTATTATATGATTACTAGACTAGTTATTTTCTTGAGAATTTGCCTGTGGGGTATCGTTAATTCAGTTCAGTACTTTCGTAGCCTATTCAATGCAAACAAACAATCAAATCGTTCCTTTTCATTGTTATTATGTTATTATTATTCAAACGAAAAAAATAATCATTATGTTATAAACGGAAACTATATTTGGCTAATATCCTTTAAAGTTGTAACGGTCTTCTTTAAGGTAATGATTGATCCTGAATTGAATTGTATGATTGATTGATTGATAATGGATCTTACCTATTGATACTGGACACAGAAGGCACGTTATCCTGGCTGCATATACCCTCGCTCAAGAGTCTATCTCTGATCTCCCAGGCAAACATCGTGGGATTCTCTCTCTTGTAAGCGGCGATCGCGTCAACCACAGGGGGAGTGGCTACCTTAGGTTTTGAGCCGCCTATTACTCCTGCCTTGAAGCTACCTGTCTCGTAGTACCTGCGGAAGAAGCTGATTATTAAAAATGAATAAATAAATATACTTTATAATGAAATATTTATATAGAAACACTCATATTTAAGACAAAAAGGCGGCCATATCGCTAAGGTCGCAATCTCTACCGGGCTATATTCGGGTAAAAGAAACTATATCAATAGAGTAAATAAATTGCGTAATAAAAACTCAGTAACACATTAGATTGCCTATATTAATTGTTGTAAGAACATTTTTATTTGTACCATAATAAATAGTAAAAAGTATTCATATTCAACTGAACTTGTAAATGTGACAAGAATGATTTAATTATTATTTTTGTAAGATTTCAAAACGAATTCTACTTATATAAGATATAACTTTGTTTGTTTGTAGAGGGTAATCTTGGGAACATTAAACGCGGGTAATATTGGCTATAATTTACGCCGAAGAAGTCGCGTGAAAACAGCTAGTTTTTAATAAAGACAAACACTACCTTAAGTAATAAAAGTTTCAAATCGATTTGCCGACCAAAAAAATCGCAAAACCGTAAAAAAGAATCACACCATAGTACAAACACTCTATTCCCAAATCAACCATAAAGACGGGCAGTGCCATAGACAATACTCCCGCCTTTCCCAAGAGAGGTGACATTAGCGCGGACGAAAATTAAATTTCCCCCAATAAAATAATGGAGGGCATTATTACAATTTGATTAGTCGTACCCCTTGTTACTTTACCCTTTCTGCCATTCAATGGTATGCGATGATTTATAATATATATATTTTTTTCATTCTCACCAGTTAGTAATTGGATTTATGGTAATTTTTTTACAGCCAAAAAGATTTTATTTTTACTTTTTATCTTTTTTTTTTTCTATACTTATTTTATCCACGTAACTTTATTGTTATCTCAAACAAAGTACCTTCAAACATTCAAATATTGACTTGTTACTAAACATTTTAGTAATAATGTGGATTCAAAAGGAATTCAAATAAGATTCACGATGTAAATCAAAGACAAAACGGTCTATGACTCGGTAGCTGTAGACTCCTGTATTCTCTCATATCCCAAAAAATAACTGTAAGACAACTGAACTATATAAATTGGTTTAAATCAACAAATTACTTACTTAAAAATAATAGCTATTTATATACTCAAACTCGAGATTAAAGCAAAAACAACAAATTAAGCAACAAGATCCAATATAATATCAATGACAGCACATTGTTGAGTATATTAAAGGAAGTTGAAACAGGAGGATTCTCAAGGGACAGGGGTTGCGATGTGACAAAATGAATTGTTCTGTCTCGTTCGCAGAAAATGGCAACATTTGCGGGTGGGCCTTTATATCTGAGAGAGGTATTTTATCTCACGCTTTGTCTGTCCGTTCGCTATTAACTCAAAAACTACGGCACAGATTTTCATATGCATGCATAACACCGTATATGCATATGTGAGTAAATTTTGTACATGAATAGAAGTGTATTAGCATAAAATTTCAGAAGTGCCTTATTAGAACACGGATCTTAAATGCCACATTTACCTTATTTCTTATGATAATTTTTAGACGCATACATTTGAATTGTTTACTCTACAGTTGTGATATTATAATTATATTCAAATTATCAAATAACCCAATTACAAATAAACAATTCAAATACAGAACAATTGCACCAAATCCCGTTAGTACAAAACCACGTATAATAATCTAAATAGCGAGCAACACATTGATATACGAAACTAGATTTTATTTCAATAGTATAGAGTGTAAATGTACGCATCGACAATTGGTCTGCGGATCAATTTAGAAAGCACTTCAGATAAGTCAATTACAAGTGTGATCGCACCCTAAGTGAGATTGTAGAGTTGTAATGGTGTGTACAAAAGTGTTACACGTTTGTATTTATTTTTAATCCTATTCGGATATAAAATAAATCAGATCGAGACTACATCCTAACCTCATATCTATTTGAGGGCTTCAATTTTCGACGCTTTAATTAGTATATTATGCGTGAAAAGTCTGCCCAGAAACGCACATGTTTTTCGAGATCTTCATAAGCTTCGCAGGTTATTGAAAATATTAATATGAATGGAAAAATACATGAAATGCGACTACTTTATTACTATTGTTTGACATATTGATGAAATTTAAGAAAACCTCTCGATCTTGTATGTAGGTAGATAGACAAATATCATCAGTTTATCAATTTCCACAAGTATTAGGGCACAGACCTTCTCCGAAGAAACCGCGAAGGATATGGCATAGCCTACCATGTGAGCACAATAAGCATTCATGGGTCAAACAACTGCATATACAGCCGAGACCAACGATTATATGAGTTCTGCAGTACGGAGCAATTCAAGATAATAAATTCATGTTGGCCACCCATCCACTGATCAGCTTTTTAAGTTGTTTAACATCATCAACAATACATCACGCACGCTAACCGCTGCATCTTAGAGCCCTTACATTATTCTTTAAGGTTTTTCGATGAGCGTTTTCAACGCGACTGTACTAGTCGCATTAAACAAGGGTGCTACTATACAGGGGTCCACGGGGAGATCACTAACATTATCGTTACGCGGAGGGTTCCGTATTGAACCCTAATCGAAGTTACTCGTATAACAATAAAAAAACTGCACGATACGATAGTTTTTTCTCTATTCTTAATAATAAACAAGGGTTAGAAGACGTTTGTACTAATACTATACATGTTGAACACCAAGTGTTTTTAACCGACTTCATAGAATGGAAGAGGTTCTCAGTTTGACCCGTATGTATGTATTTAAAGTCATGTCGTGTGTATGTATGTTTTATCGCGACGATTTTGGTCCGGTTTTCAGAAACTTATTTGTTATACATCGGAGAAGGTTTTGGTATCTCGACAGACTTCAAAAAAGGAGGTTCTCAGTTTAAACTTATAAGTATCTTTTTTTTTTCAAACATAAAACCTACTTTAAGCCACAAAAAAGGTTCATCAATTTTGGGCAGTTATCATACAGACCTTTTTCTTGTAACTTTTTAAAAACATTCTATTTTTTGAAAAAAAAAACAAGTTTTGTGATTTATTTATTCTTTGTGTGATTTTATGAGAACTACCACAAAGAGCCCGCAAAGAGCAAAGAGAGTGTAAGAAACAGAAATAATTAAATTTATCATTCCCGTAAGTTTAGTCATAGCGACAATTGTAATCGAGTTTGGTGTCGTGTGTCAGCCATATTGACGATCTTGATAAGAGGGACGGCTTACCACTAACACTTAGTAACCGGCTAATAACAGCTTATAATAGACTTATTAGCGGCTTATTTTATTTGATGCTCACTTATGAGTTATGGGATTGAATATGAAATGATTTTCGTTGCAATAATTCTCAGTAACATTAGCGATATGTGAGAAAACCTTACTTTGTGCAAAAAATACTTGGATGGAAAATATGAGCTAATGTAGAAGGATTGCAGAATGTTAAATATTTCAAATGAAATCAAATCAAAATTATTTATTCAGTCTAGGCTGTTACAAGCACTTGTGAAAGTCGAGAGCTACTCCATCGGTTCGTAAATCTACCTTGTACCGAGAAGAACTGGCAAGAAACTCGGCAAGGGCTGCTTTTTCTCTATTTCTTTATTTTTTATAGTACTCAAAACTATATTCAATTAATGAAATAATAACATTACATACCATATTATGCGTCTGACTAGACTTTCCGAATGTTAAAAATAAGCAATCACACCAAAGTTTAATAATTTCTTTGGTTACTAGTGGTCTTAGATTTTTTAGGACTCGTAGTATAAAGAACCTAAGAAACGGACGAGAACGACGGTGGAATAATGAATAGGCATATCTCATTCTAGATACGTTTCTCGAGCCTTTTGATCGTTTCTCGAGTCCGTCGAGCCTCTTGAGCGTTATCGAGTTCATAATCTGTGCATCAGAAACAGTGTCGAATCTTACCTCTGTTGCATCATAGATTATCGAAAAATACGTTTCTTTGGAGTCGTATCGGCGTTTTTAAAATAGACGAAATTTTGTTTTATGAGAAATTCAATAGGCCTTTAGGTGTCATGTTAGTTCAGACGAGTGGTGCATTAATTTATCTGATATAGTGAAGAAAGCTCTACATTCCTACGGGATAAGCAGGTTAACGTAACGTACAGTTGTTAATTATAAAATCCAAAAGTGGTAAAAGCGGTGCAGTCCTGCGATTACACTGCGCGAGCGCAGAAAGCGTAACGGCCGGCGGGCACGCTTCCGCCCGTCGCGTCCGTTGTGTTATAAAATCTGGTAACGTGTGTTGACCGTGTATATATTTATTTTTTATATCGACCGAACGAAAATTGTTAAACAACTTTCACGGAGGTCGGTTGTGGGATGGGTGACCATTTTTATTATAGATATACCGGATGCATCAGCAGTCGTGAACGGTATCTTCAATCAGCTCGCGTTTCCTACTAATAAATTATCCTTTTCATTATATTGGTTAAATTATTTTAATGGATATTGATTTGGTAATGACAGGTTTTTGTTTTAAGTTTCTTGCATTCATTCAGTTTTACAATACAATACAAGGGGTATGTAAAAAGAACTTCATTTAAAATTAATAATGTTTTCATTAATTATTTGTTATTATTGATAGAATAAAAACTTTGTTAATCGAGAGCACTAATTCGATGCACAAAAAGGGGTGCCGTCCGCACAAAGTCAAAACAAAATGAGATGGTCTGCAAATAAATTGAAAATCTAAAGCGACCGTCCTCATGCAGTATTGTGCGTTGTCCCGCGGGAACTAGTGACGGGATATATGTCCAACACGGATTGTTTTCATGTTGGATTCTTATATACTAAGCTGTGGAGAGGGAATGAGAGGTCAGATATAACACGACCCGAACACGTAAAGCCAAATTCTGTGTATGTACAAACGTTGTAGGTGTTGAGTCGTAATATAATGTGACTCCGTGGCTTTAGGCAGCGGAGACGTCGCCAATATCCATGCACGTATCCAATGCTCTAGACGTTAATTAGAATGTATTATTTAAGCAACCCGAACCCATTTTGCTGGGTATTGTCGTCTGCAGATCCAGTAGGGCTTTCGGCTATTACATCCGAGTTCCCAGGTGCGGTTGCCAACTGACGGTATAGCAAGGCCTCCATCTTTTTACTTGCTCAGCATACTTACCACTGAGTAGGTCTTTGAGTAGTGGAGAGTCCGACACACCCCCTGAACAGTGCTTAATACATTTATGGATATTTGGTATACATTTTCGGTCTATTTTAAATGTCATTAAGTTTGGACTGCGCCAAACATAATGACATTTAAAATAAACATGTATCAATAAAATCTCGTCGTAACCCCCGGGATGTCGTCACGTCACAACACTAACGAGGTCAATTTCCAATTTAAAATGGACAATACCGTCCACTGGCAACACTCGTGTTGATTGTTCGCGACGGAATTGTATCAATCAGATATGGAAATGCGTTGGGGTCAACTCTCATAGCTATACCAATGAACGATTCACGTGTTCGTTGAATGAAATTAATACAAACCGATAAGGAAATAAGCAGCCTTTTATAGTAATAATAATTTTGTGTAGAGCAAAGATTTCATTGTTTGTTTGCATTGGGTAGGCTCTAAAATAATGGACCGATTTAAAAAATTATTTCACTTACGGGAAGCTACATCATACGCGGATGATATAGGTTAAAATTTTTGCGGGCTAAATGTCGGAAGACAGCTGCTTGTTATCATAAACATAACAATAAAGTTATGTAATTATTGTTAATTAAAATATTGTAAAGTTATGTAAGTCTATCTCAGTCTGATTTTGCTATTTGGACAACAAACAGCTTCATTTGTTTTAGCTTGTCCGTAGCAATCTTTTAACCATAGATTTATTGTCTATGCTTTTAATCAGTTCATAAAAATTTTCTTTAGGTCCCATGATGTGCGACATATTACGTAAAACCTGCCATACACCAAGGTTATTAATAATATATGTAGTTTCATTTATAATATGCATTAAACAAGCTGTAGATGTATAAAAAAAATTGGTAGTGATCATAAGTAGCATGTATTTAGACACATTTTTTAACCGACTTCAAAACAGGAGGAGGTTTTCAGTTCGACTGTATGTTTTTTTATTGATTTACCAA
Organism: Diatraea saccharalis; assembly: GCA_918026875.4. Taxonomy (NCBI): domain Eukaryota; kingdom Metazoa; phylum Arthropoda; class Insecta; order Lepidoptera; family Crambidae; genus Diatraea; species Diatraea saccharalis. The sequence continues at coordinate 24,295,430 of OU893339.1, read as the reverse complement.
AGACCAATTATGAATCGATTTTCAAATTCGACAGCTTAGTTGGCCGAGGTGATCCCATTTAAATTTCATCGAAATTGAATGACTAATTTTCTTTTTATAACAAAACAATTAGATATCACCTAAATATGTTGTAAATTTGTCATGTTTGTCTTAGGGAAAAACAAAATAATTCTATGTTTAATACGAGTATTAACAATATCTTTTTGTACATAGATTATACCTTTTTATATCTTTATGTAAATATATTCTTTGTGGAATTTGTATTAAGTTTTGAACTCAGATAAAAAAATCTATGGTTTTGAAGTTCTATAGTCAGTAAAGTTGTCTTATATACTTTACTCTTTGGTTGTCTTTTACCCGATCCTCATATTACTTCAACAAGGCTATATTAAAAAAAAAATCTTTCTTCAGTTTTCTCTATTTCAATTGAACTATCGATAATATATATTATGTTGTGTATAAAGAGATTCTGCGAAATTTTCAGCCATCGGTTAACTATTTCACGAAGTCCTGCGGGTGAAGTCGCGGGCGCAAGCTAGTATTAAATATGTTAGTATAATTAAATAAGTAATTTGTAGTAAGAGCCGAGATAGTGCGGTTTAGTTAACTTAACCGTGATAGTTGCATTTAAACATTGGTTAACCACAGATGAGGTTGCCTCTTAACTCTGTCTGATTAACTGAAGCCTTAAGACTTCGCATAAACGCAAAGGGGGAATGAGATAAACTCAAAAGTCCAGTCTGTAGACGAATACACCATAATTTTATATATGTACCTACATGAGACCTCTCTTCTAATGTTCTTTTTCTTTTGATATTCTATTGTCTAAAACATCTTTTTTTTTGTTTTTGGTTTGGCTTGGCATCATGAGTATTTTGCTTGTACGTAGGTACTAAAATTATCATATTAAAATAAAACATAAATTAGTAATAACTGGACCTTTTACTTATATAACGTTAGGTTCGGTATACAGACAATAAGGGGAAAGAGAGAGATAAACATACGACAAATACGAGAATAAAAAAAAACTTTATTCGCTGAAAAAGTTTTTAGAAAAATAAATAAAATTCAATACTATGTGTCAATAAAATGCTGTAAAATTATCTTTATCTTATCCAAAAATACATAAAAAACAAGACCAGCCTATAAATGGAAATGGTAAATTGTTAAAGTATTTATAAATATAAAAAATCAAATTTTGTCTTAGCTACATTAAAAAAATCATCAAATCGTTCTAAATATCTCTCCTTTTTTGTAGTTACCTAGTTAAAATTAATTTGAATTTAATTACAATTTAATCTGAACATATGTAACTATAGTAAAATTGGCAAAAACATTCTAATTCTCTCGGCATAAGTAAAAACGGTAAGACAATGGCATTGTAACGTCACGGTCCGTATAAACAAGGTAAACATCGCCGTCTACGGTAAACGTCGGCGCGTGCGCACTACAATAACACACTTATGTCATTTTCTTTTGTTCTAAGAAGAGCGACATTATTTTTTTTTAATAATTGAAGCTGCGGCGTTATTGTTTTGGGTATAATTTTCATTGTAATTACATTATTGTAATAGTTTTATTTAATTAAAAATGGATCCGTAAATTACATTTACCGTTATATAATTTTAATAATATTTGTCAGTACTGAAACAATGATAGTGTGATGAGAATTGAAGAGAGACTTGAGGAGGTGTAAGTCGTACTCCTATTAAGAAGTAAACTACAGGTAATATACTTCAAATCATGGTTATAATATTTTCTCTTTGAAAAAAAAATAAAAATAGTTTTAAAAATCATCCTTTTGGTAGTTCCTTCAGGTACTTCTTTTAATAAACTGAATATTGATATACACGTGAGTCGCTTTGTATCTGAGTTTTAGGGTTGAGAACTTTTATTAGAATAGTTTACGAGTAATTAACTGAAAATAGTTTTTGATATGCAATACGTCGTCCTCTATCTCGTCTCTTAGATCTCTCATTAAGAGATGCGTTAATTTTTTACTTACTTCCTTTTTTGACTTTAGGCTCTCTAAATAAATATTAGACAACATCACATACAATGTTTAATAACTAAAGAACTTGTATTATACCAATCTGAAATCACGAAGATACCAAAACACCAAGACCCGAGACAATATAGACAAGTTAAAATATTGACCCAACCGGAAACCAACACAACTCTGTCACGTTGATTATAAAAAAAGTATTTGTTACATAACGTGACCAGAAGTCCTGTCTTTCAGTTGACTGTCCCGGTGTCTCCAAAGATATCTACGTGCCGCATAAATGTTCCGTTTTGCGAAAATGGGAACTTTTTTGCCAAGCGATGCGAGCAAGACGAGAAGAGAATAGACGACAAGACCGCATTAGGACATGTTTCTTCTAAAACTTTGGGATGAATTGATATTCGTAAAAACAAATAAATAACATCACAAGGATTTCAATGTTTCTCCAATCATACAAAAAATGCTCAAGTTATTGTTACTCGTACATACCTAGATAGTATCTTGGAGACGCATCCGTGCGACACGCGCAGCTGTCTGCTGATGTCGCACGGTCTAACACCGCTGTGGGCCAACTCCACTATTCTCTGTCGCACGACGTCAGGCAACGGTCGCCCGTTCACGAACACCCCGCCCAGCTGATTGACGCCGCCATGACCTGCAAACGTATTACATTTTAATACTGTACCTCAATTGAAATCATTAATTTCCAACAGATTTTGTCAGTGCAAATTAATTTCAAAAACTAACAATATAATTTTAATGTTAACGTTACGAGCAGACTTAATCTTTAGAAATTAAAGTGATTCGCAATAACCGTTTATTGGATGGGTGACCAATTCAATATCCTGAGCCGCTCCGTGCTTCAGAAAGTCCGAAACCTATTCTTCGTATTCGATTCAATTCAATTCCATCTATAGAGAATTTAAATATGACACCTGAGGGCTTATTCTATTTGGGTTCGAATACAACTCGGGAAATTTCAAATAGTTCATATATAGTGTTATATGATATTATCTAATATTTTTTTAAGAAATTCCTGAACTTCGCTCCGCCTCAGAATTAAATTATGTGAGAAAGTTCTATAAAGTTTCTAAAGGCTCCTTACGACCTTGTTAGCCATGAACAGTTTATAAAGGAAAATAAAATGTTAAATTTTATTATTAAAACTTTCCTTACAAAAACTACAAAAAGTAACTAATCGGTCAGAGAACAGAGGGCCTACACTGTTTGTACACGAAGACAAATTTAGCAAATTTATAATCGCTATTTTGCATAATTTTGATAAAATAAAATCATATCCGTAAAAATCATTTGTGCGTCAGAGGCAGATTCAGGTCTTGTTTCCGTTGCAAACAAGATTGCATTGCATTTCGAAAACAGACGAAATTTCGTTTTCAAAGAAAACTAAAGGATTTCAGGTGTCATGTTGGGATGATGACTAATTTTTGTTTGTTTGTCCGTCAGGTAGAGTGTTAAAAAATATTAAACACGTATTTTTTTTGTTTTTTCGTAATCATAAAATTACGGCGTTATATGGGGTTGAAATTTCGCATGACGTCACGTTATGGTACGTTTTCTACTCAACTGTGAAGTGAAGTAAAATTGAAGTAAAGTGAAATTGAAGTAAAAAAAAAATAAGTATCTAATATTTTTCTATTATCTGACTGACGGACTAAATAGAATTGCATTTTTTTTACCCAGTCATCATCCCTATTGGTAGGAGTAATAGTCATGGTATAATTATTGTCTAAAGATTATATCTTTGACCGAAAAGACCGAAGACCGAAAAGTGACACAAACACTATAAAACACGGGTAACATCTAGTATATATTCAAATTATCACTACGCAAAGGAGTCTCAAAATTCATCAACAGAAGTTTAGCATTTCACAACAACGATCGTGTCGCGTTATTCGCATGAAAAGATACAGTGCGCCACGCCCGGGTAATCCGGGTCGATACCCGGTTCACGGCCGGTGCTCTGTTCATTAATAATAAGACCCTTTTCCGGATCTCCCGGTAAATATCGATACTTTCATGGTTCTAAACAAAAACTGTCGAAGAATAAAGTGTTTTTTTAAACTTCGACAGTGCTATTATAACAAACAAGGTTTAGCGTCAGAGTAAATTTACACTAAAATTGCAATTTTAGTATTATCAATAATATTATCCAAATTCATATCATACAGAGAATAAGCAAACTCACTACCTTCTAGCAGTAAATAATACTCCCGTAGAACTTGGTAAACCTTTGCTAAATATTTGTTTAATGAATTTTGACTAATACTAAGTGTAGTCTCAGTGAAACTTTACTCCAATAATAAACCTTTTTTATTAATAACACTGTAAGAGATAAAGAAATAAAGTATCGTAAATTGTGCAAATTCTGGCGTATCACTCTATAAAATGTAGATTTTAAATAATCTAGTAAAGGTCTGTCACTAAATTTGTATTTTATCCAAATATCATGATTTAATTACCAGAACAAAGGGCATTATTTGGCTTATTGAGGCATTATTGAAACTATGAGCAAATTTATAGAGTAATCAAATTAAAATTATTAATAGAGTGAATATCAGCCTCTTAGAGACTGCGAAATATCAATCTGAAATAACACAACTTGTACTTGAAATTTATATTTCTATTTCTTTATGGTGTAGAATAAATTGACCATTCATTGATTCATTTATTCGAAAAATAATATCATTAATAAAATTCCCTATTTTCCTATCTTCCACGATCGACTTGAACTGCAAAACGGTCAAAACTTGAACTGCAAAACAGCCTCCATAATGCTTAATAATATTTCTTAAATAAATCAATGAATAGTGTACGACCGTGAATTGTATCGACCCGGGTTACCCGGGTGCACCCGGGCGCACCCGGGCGTGGCGCGCGCTCGAGCAAAACCGGCTGCGATCGATGTTTATCCGGTAACGTAGATGCACAATAACATTCTTATACTGAACAAGCTGAATATTGCAATTTTTAAGAGAAATTGATAGAGCCTATTTGAGTTATAGAATAATATTCTCTAAAATATTAATCTACACCACTAAAAATAGAGGGTAGGTAAAATATTTTTTTTTGTTCCATCTGTGAATTTATAAAATTTTCTCTATGGGAAAAAAATTATAAAATTCGCATTTTATTCCAAATTCCTGTCATAATTAAGTAAGTATGCTTTTTAATGGAAAATTCATAATTAAGTCATGACTGACTTTGTAACCGAGACTATAAAATTTATATAATAATGACAATTGTTTGTGATTAATTAATTAAATGCAGTATTCGATGCGCAATAAATCATTCTCTATTTCATTGTCTCATTCGTCTATATGCTCAGTTTTAAAGGTATTATCTGGAAGAGATTCCGGATATGTCGCCGCTAGTACACTACCCTGTTCCCGGACCCAAACAAGTCCCGAAGGCGTGACTGGATCGATGGTTCCGCCCGACGCCCCGCCCGCCAGAGCGGTTTCAATGGGAAGACAGTATGACATCATTCGGCTGACAACATTGAGTTGTATATCGATAACAAATTCCACGGGAATATTGGAGAAATATTAGTAATACAACCAACACCACTTTTTAAAATACGGCTACTAATATCTAATATACTTCTACCTCAAATTTCGGCAAAGACTAGAAAAAAAAAACTAGCTTCTAGCAAGATTTTTTCAATGTCCTTATAGAGCATTAAAAAGATTCTATGCCATTTATTTATTTATTTATTTATTTATTTAGTACACCAACGATTGTTACATTAATTTGATTTAGTAAACTAACTTAATTTAAATTTGCTGAATGTACAATCATTTACAGGTGAACATCGCATGCAAAAACTGAAATAAACATTTACTTAGTTTACGGATCACACAATCTCACTCCATGAAAAACATTATGCCATTGATGTCAATCTTAAAAATGTTTTTCAAGGTAATCAAAACAATATTTGATAGAATATTCGATTAAATATTTTGCGCACAAATGATTTTCATTATATTCAACCGCAGACGTTGCCAATACATAATTTTACATCATGACAACCAGATGCCGGTTGCTAACATTATGACAGTAGAATAATATCTTGTAATAGATCCATCGAGCTAGCATACAAAGGAAGAACAAATACATCTATCTGCATGTAAGTGTAAAAGTGATAATGCAGAGGGAAAAGAGAAGATAGCGATAATACGTCAGTTTCTCTTTATTTGCGAATGCATAGTAAAAGACTATGTTATGTTTTTCAATATAAGAATGAAATTATTTAAAGTTTATTAAAGTTATTTAAACCTCTTCCAAGTTGAGGAACAACTAAGACAATTATTGAGTATAACACTCGTGTTATTTGCTTTTGGACATCTGCTAAGAAATATGCGAAAATATTTATGTAAAAGTAATTTGGTAAAATTTTCAAGATGGTTCGGAGTATATGTATTGAGAAAAATTTACAAGAAGTACAGCTTTTCCTTATTCTACACTTCCTGTTTTGTTTCATACAGAATCGTCAACTGGAAAGTAAATTCCGGGCGTATGAAAAATCTAATACAGATATAAAAGCATTCGAACATATTGTACCCTTAGATTTTAGATGTGTACCTTTAATTAGGTAGAAATGGGGAGAATTTTCATGAGTTATTTCTAATTTATCCAATATATGTCTAACCCATTTTGCTTGACTTTAATTTTAAATACGAGTATGTTGTGAAGAAAACTGCGCCTTCACAGAAGTTTATATTTGAAATTTTATTATTTTTAGTGTATCAGACTTGTTTTTAACCTAAAGCTGACGCAAGGAACGAAATATATTCGAAAAACAAATGCAAACCTGTAAGAAAAAAAAGCCCGCCGAAACTAAACTTCCTCGCGTAATTAACAGTAATGGCTGACAAGATGGCGGCCGTACGGACCCCGCAGGAACAGGTGGAGTGTTTTCCTCTCGCCGTAATGAACCCTGAGAAATATGCGTTCTCTTAAAAGAGAATTTCCGGGTTGGATTTTGTTTTCCCACTTTTAGGGAACGGTTTGACTAAGTTTGTATGTATTATATTTGAGGTACCATTTTTTCTGATACGTATTGTTTAACAGAGTTCGAAACTAAACGGAGGAGTTTAGTACGATCATAGCTTTTTTTTTTTTATTGATTATATTTCAGAAGTAACAAATACGAGTATGAAATCGAAGTAAGCGAGTAGGTCGGTATATCATGATTCTCCTTACTTCACCCGTAATTAAAAAATTTGTCAAAAAAACATTTCTTTCGAGAAACTAAAAAAGCCTTAAGGATCTTGATAAATATTTTTAATAGTCACAAATTTCGGGTTCAAGGTTTCGCCACCCCTGAGGTCCCGGGTTCAATTCTCGGTCGAGTCAATGATGAAAATGGACTTTTCAAAATTGTCTCGTGTCTGGATGTAGTTCGATGCCTTCGTTATCTCATATACTCCATAATATAGGGCCTTTATCTACTCATCTTGGTATCTAAGCAATGTATGTTATCTAATAATTATTTATTTCTTTATTTCTGGAATTTGTTTACAGTTTTTATTAAGAAATATTTATATATATAAATATTTTATTAAGAATTGAAATTAAAAGTTAAGCACGTCTCAAATCATACTTAATCACTTGAACAGGTTCTCGTATCTGATTTTAATTTGAATGATGAGTTGAAAGCAGTTCGATAAAACTAGGACTTTTTGCTATGTAAAACAAAAAACTATTGACAATAATCAGTTGAGGTTTTCTACTTTTCTCAATTCAGAAAACGGACTAGTCCTAAATTACTGGATGGATATTAAAAATCTACATTATCAGTGAGACATTTGATTAATTATAATCCAGAACAAAAACGGTTGTACGTTAGAAAGAGAAATGAAAAGGGTTAATTTACTTTAAAAAATCCTAATGAATTCTAAATTTAATCTACTTTTACACTGCGAATATATGTTTTTTCTGACTTTTTAAAGACTTATAGAGGATATAATTTAACCATCCCCATATATTTAAAATATACATATACTTTTTATCATGATTTATTAATTTGAAATCCCTGCGCAGACGGCCAAGGACACGTCGTCATGCGCCAGCGCACTCCCCTGCCGTATGTGAACCTGTGCCACGAGGTCAAGCGCATTCCTGGACATTAAAACTTTTTTAATTTGAGTATGTATAGGAACTTTTTGGAAGCTTTGTAACCTTAACAGAGACTTTTCTTCTTCTGGAAATTTAACATTCTTAATTGAATAAATATACAACCTTTTTTAAAGTGCAGCTTCTTAATTTTTTCTTTTAACTTTTTAATCCTGGAATATTTTCCGTATAGCTGATGTTTTTTTAAAGAATATATTTTTTGTGGTGATTGAAGAAAGTGTACAGCTCTGAACTTAAAATAACTTAAAAATGTATGCACATCATGTAAAAAAACAAGAATGTCATCATATCATTAACCTATTCGTTATTTGTTCGCCGATAACAACCTACCATACGTCGTCCAATGAAGTGTAAGTAATTAGTAGTAATTACCAACACTTTAATCATTAATTTTTCAGTATAAAACCTACTGAAATTCTTGTACGAGTCATATGCATATGCATAAATTATAGTTACGTCATATCTCTGAACCAGAATACTTATTCAATCGTACAGAACAATTCTAATATTAATGAGACAGCAGTTATTCTTCCTGTGGGTAGACTTGTATGATGGTCCTTTGTAAAAAGTTCATACACATCCCTCCATTAATTCCCACACTTGTCATAAAATAAAAACTGTGATAATCAGCAGTGCAGAACGAGTGCCGCCACCGGTGGAATTTAAATCCAAAGTTAATGATTCTAATTAGTTTTTATTTCAATTGAATTCGTTCTGTGCCTGAAAAGAAAAGGAGGTCTTATATTCTGCCCGTCAATTGGTTCGTCTGTAACAACTTATTTACTCTGAAACTACTAGAATAAACCTTAATATCTGATAAAAACAGTCTTACGAAATTAAACCTCTTTTTATAGCTTTGGTATTCAGTTAAAGACAGCATCGAAAGCATCAAAAGCAATGATTAGCAGCGCTATCGTAGCTTACTAGTTAAGTAAATAAAAACCATTATTACCTTTAGGCTTTATTAATTCATAATATTTGAAACTGATTTCATCGCTATTTTTAACAGAACAGCATTGCAGAACATAAGTACTCTGACATTTTTGAGATAAAACTAACTGACGTGGTCGTAGTCTATGTATGCTATATGTTGAATAAATTAGACTTTATTAAACGATATAATATTTGATTTTTGTATATGATAAAATAAAGGAGACTTATTTTTATTAGACAATCGGGTGATGATATTTGAGTCGTTTGGCGTTATTTCATTTAGTAGAGCTAAATCTGTCAACCTCTCTTCAGTAATACTACGTTCGCTTAAAAAATGATCTTTCTGATATCCACTATAGGAAAAGTTGCCAGGATTTTCACCAATCTTTATTTTGGGTAGAGATCATTATTGCAAACTTCAATCGACGACAGCATAACATTGTGATACAGAATATAGGTTTATTTTATAACTTTATTGGAAGATGTTTTTAATTAAGGAATTGACAACTTTGTTGGATAAAATCTAAAAGAAAAATATTTTATGTTATAGAACAGGGCACGACTTTCGTGTTACCTATGTTGACTGTACGACAATCATCCAAATCCTCGAATGACGCATATTACGACATGTCGAAACATGTTCAATGTGAGTCAAAACAACAACTGATATTAATTATTCAAACCTTTCATTTCAGCTAATAAGTTTTGACAATTTTCAAATGAGAATTTATTTCAAATTACCCTATATAAGTTATTATTGAATTTATTTATGTAATACTTAGTTTAACAAACGTCCATTAACGGTAAATGACAATAAAACTAATAAATGTTCTAAATTAGAAATTTGTATCGGTAATGCCGCTTCGTTTTTGCAATGTACAGTTAAGCATACGTTACTGCGACAGTTTCATAAGGCTGAATTTTCTTAGCAGGGATAGTTAGGTACTAGTATTAGTAGTATAGGTGTCTAATTTTTAAACTTAATAATTATTTTTAATTATGGTTTTTCTTTAAATTAATTTGTATTAAAAAGTAAAAAGGAATTAAGCACATCAGGTAAACATGCAAAAGAGAGACAGTTTATTTAGTAAACTGTTACACACTATAGGAAGAACTGTCAGGATTTTCACTAGTCTTTATTTTAGGAACGAATCATGAAGTATAGCTAAGAAATATACTAAGATATACTACTAATACTAATTGTTAAGTTTAAAAATTAGATACCTATTTTTTTCTCATCATTTATAAAAACACATTACAAATGACATAGGTATTTTGGTTAAATTTGATAAGCACTCGTTACAATTTTTTTTTTAAAAGGCTTTTTATAAATTCGTATTTCTTTTTCAATATGTTACTTATAAATATGTAAGGCATATTTTAACAAAACATGTTTTTATTTATATTCTATCATTAAAATCTAAAATATTAAACCAGTGCATGAACAAATCATAAAAAATCAGGTCTTCATATGAAACATAATCGTTTTCATTTTGTGATTTTAAATTACAGTTTCCATTCTCCGTGCACATAAAATAAGTAACATTTCCCGCCAAAACATAAACAACCCACCAGAGAGTGAGAGGAAGCGCATTACCATACTCTGACCGGATGTCGACCCACCGCTATTGTGCCGCCATCTTGTATTCACGAAAAAAAACACCGGAATCGATTTGTTTTATCATTTTTAATTTTAAGTGTAGTGTAGTAGTATATTATTATTGTTATTTTATTGCATCGGATATGCTAATATGAACTTTTTTTTATGTGGAGTCATTTGCAGGGTTATCTTAGTAATTTCACTACCACAAAATTAAGCTTATTTACAGATATTTAGAAAATGTAAAATTATGAATGAAGAAATTGGTTTAGTGACAGTCGGACTCGCGCACATAGGCGTACGGAAAACGAACGTAAAAATCACGTTTAATGTATGGGAGCTCCATTAAGTATTTATTTAATTCTGTATTTAAGTATTTGTTGTTATAGCGGCAACAGAAATCTGTAGAAATTTCAACTATCTAAATAGCACGGATCATAAAGTATAGCTAAGAAATGTTAATTATGTATTTTTTTATATAGAGAAAATTTTATAAATTCCCCTTTTGAACTCTGACAAAACCTTTAAGAATATGATGTAGGTTATTATGGCATTATTTCTTTGTAAAATAACTAATTGAATTTCAGTAATTTTGAACAATCGATAGAAATATCTTTAAATGAAAATATGTAGATACTTATCCAAGTATTAGAACCTTAATGGGTAATTAAGAGCTATTTTTGTTCGTTGCAAACAAACAACCAACCAAAAAACTCAGTTTTCCACTTTATAATATTATCTTTTTGTAGATCTGTTGAAATTCTACTATAGTGTTATTTTATATTTAAAAACTCAATGATATTTTGGTTGTAAATGTTTCACATAGCACTCCTAGTCAATTACGTAAGTTTAATATATTTTATAATTGGCTCATATTTCGTTTACTCATGATATGTGAAATACATAGGTGTAAGTACATTATATACCAGATATTTTTTTACATAACACTAGTACATTATCTATTCCATCGCAGTGCGCAACTCTAAACCAGTCGGAATTACAACAGACCTACATGACCACCTTTCTAAAATCTCAACAATTACCAGGCAAAACGAGTTTCAAAAGATCTGTGATATATGCGTACGCGCAGCCGGTCAGCGAATAGGAGGACGCCGGCGTATGTGTGCGTGCCACTTCTCTGTTACGTGTTCACGTATAACGCGAGTATGTTGAGCGCATATATGTGTGTAACACGTCTCGTATATCCAGTGTGTATAACCACTATAGTTTTCAAAGCAATTTGAACTTTATACTTATTAAATAAAGAACTATAAGGTTGTATATGGTAATGTTATGTGTCATTCACTTTAGGTGTGGCGTCTTGATCTATAAATGTGTATGTATGTACGCGTGTCTATTGTTAGAGGTAATTTGTGCTCTATGGGTCTGACTCATGTGTATTTTTATATGAAATTCAAGGAAGTCATTTTGAACACTTTTTTTTTGTGACACTCCCCATTGTTCCCGTCGTGGTTTGATGGCCCCGTGAATGCTACTTCCTAATGTTTCGGTGAAATCTCCGTTTTTTTACATATATTACAATATTTGAGAAGAACGTTCTAGAATTATCAATCTACTTGGTGGCTTACAGCCGGTGTTTTAATTGAGAACAGTACAAAATCTCAACTGTTTATTCTCCATAATATAAGCTTTTTTTACGTTTCAAAAGTGTACGTTTTAGCACCGAACATTCCTCCGCGTCAGCATTTACGCCACACGACAATTAAGTATTAATATTTCTTTTTAGTTCGCTATTGCCTAACAAGTCGGCTGCGCGTCTCAATCACCTACTTACTTGAGTGTGACATTATCAAATCATTAATGTAAAGTATATTGTGTGCAATAAATCTATTAAAATCAAGCAGTGGTTTTTATCATCTATCAAGAAATGTGTGTGGTGCAAGACCATACAAAAAGGCAAATAATTAATATCCAACTGATCAATAAAAAACTATAATCATAAACGAAAACTTGTTTAAGTAACGTTTAAGTACGGGCAGAGACGTGCTTCACTTTAAATTCTCAATTCAGAAACCGGGTGATAGTCTTTTAGAATCATTATTCATATAAGAATTAGTCATTTGGATATAGGTAGGTATATAAATTCTTACTGATTGAACCTTAATAGTTGACAGCTAATTTTTATTATAGCTGTGTCACCCGCCATTAAAATATATTTATATTGGTGAAAGAATTGTTAATTTTTAATCCTGTAGTTCGCGTTCATTCATTTGAAACATAAAATTCGATCTTTCTTGTTTTCATCATATTAAAACCGCCTTCGGCAACTTTTAGGTCATACTTTCGGCTTTTAACCGACTTCGGTATTGAAAAGCGGAGTTACGTTCGACGGTATGTATTTTTTATATATTTCCACCGATTTTTCTGCAAATAATAGATCGATTTTCTAATTTTTTTTATACAAAAGCTTATGCGCACTACGTGATCCCAAATACTTATAACATTAATATTATCTTAACTGAAAAGGTTATTTACGGTCAGTTGCACAAACGTCCATTAAGGTTAAATGACGCCCTTAAGCTCTAATGAATGTCAAATTTGTATGGGTAATGTCGCTTTAAACTAATGAAAAATTTAATGTACGTTTGTGTAACTAGCTATTAGTCGGTTTTATTTTCAAAACTAAATCCTAAACTATTCTGTTGTGAAGGCCTTTTATGTTTCTCCAAAAACAAAATTTAGTCTATTTGTGAAACGTGAAATTTTTCGATAATTATGATGCAGCGGATGTAGGACCTAACACCGCCTCTGATGTATAATCTTCACTATTTCAATTAAATTATAAGTACGATTCTCTTATAAATCCGAAACAATACGACATTAGAGAACTTGTACTAAGAAGAACCGGCAAGAAGCATTAAGGGTAGCTTTATTATTATTTTTAAACAACCATTGAAGACTTAGTTTATAATTATAGAAATTATGATGCTTTCTCTCACTCATCGCGCTATCTATCTATATAGATCTTTTTCCTCTAATTATGGTTATCAAGATCTTAATTTGGGTAAGAAGATTAAGCAATAAAGTACTTAAAGTAATAAAGTCTTTAGTGTTATAAAATTTGTATATTCCACTGATATAACAGATGTCAGTTAACTTTTTAGTTATTTCTGAAGCTCTATATCTAAGGAAATATTAATAAGCGAAGTAGTTCTCTTTCTGTTGTCTGTTAGGAATTGTTTTAAATGATATCACTGGTTTTCATACGTGCTGGTAGTCAACGATGGTTGTTTTTGTCTCCTTTATTATTAAAAAAATAAAGGTTTTAACGTTACTTTCTATGGATTTTATGTAACTTTTAACAGGTTGTAAAAAGCGCAAATGTCTTATTGGTTTTAGATAAGTACCTAATATAATTTCAAACGTTTTGGGTTGCTTAAACATTTTTTATCAAATTAAGGAACTGATTTAACAGATACTTTTTTTTAATTTTAACAGTTATCTTCTATATTGTAAAATAACAAGTTACTGTACAAGTTTCAAATTTTTCATGGGGGTCACAAATTCAACTATTATGATTTCGTTATTAGGGTTGAAATTTGTATGAAATTCTCAGATTACTGGGCCGATTTTGAAAATTCTTTCCCCTACTTATAACAGGGTCTATACGTTACATTTTTTTTTTTTACAGAAATGTCTCAGAAGGTGAATTTTGCATGACATACTGTTTTGAAAATCGGTCCAGTTCATGGAGAATTTGGTGCACATAAATACTATCTACAGTAGATACAATCGGAGGTTCATTATACCTTTTCTTCATTTAGAAGTCGGTTAAAATGTAGGTTAGCAATAAATACAATGATATATTTTAAACGAGAAAGGTGTAAGCAGATATTTTCTATGGTAAGTAAATGCTGTAAATGTAAATGAATCACTGGAAAAAAATTAAGGACTTCATATGAATTGGATGTTCATTCTAGCTTCTTCGGTATTTAAATTGCATTCTTTTTAATAGTGCTTTTAACAGTGACGATCCGTCAGTGTTATTAATATATAAAAATTATATTTTAGAACTTACGATTGAAGTGAGAATTGCAAGAACGAGGCCGGCATTTAGGTACCTTCTTGATTCTACTTAGGATAAACTCCTAAATAGGTTATAAAGTATACATGATTTGGTTCAATATCCTAGTTTAGAGATTATATAGGTAGTAAAAATATTTACATAAAACAAGTAACTTTTGTTTTTTTATCTATTTTCTATTCCTATTTGTCCTTTTTCTTAACTGTTAAAGTTGTGAATTTAAAAAGCTCTAATACAAAAATAGGTATAGTCATACAATTTAACAATTTAAATATTATATTTTATTATTTAGAAGTATACCAGAAACTTTATTAATAATAGATATATCGGTAACAATATAAAGCCAATATCTTCGTGTAACAATCTCAAATTTGCTTTAACATCACCATAATATCGAGGCAACGGTATCAAGCCCATACAGCCCCACAATTAGACAACGCATGCCCGCAAATTTTGTGTCTGTGTCTCACACAAGTATGGCGACCCGCCCAGCGCGCGCCGGCCAATCAGAGCGCTCGAGTAACCCTCCCGCGCTCTCCGACCTCGCTGATTGGCCATCGCATAACGATCTCTGTCGTAGGGATTTTTCGGGTGTTTTATAAATTCTTCGCAGATGTGCGGCACGATGCTACGTATTTTATAGAGGAATTGTATGTGGTTTTTATGTTTTATGATAATCCGGTTATGTGGGCTTTTCATAATGGAGCTCCAGTTGCGGATGAGACTTGTTACATTCTTTTTTTCGTCGCTAATTAGGTTCTTTTTAGGTGCATTGTGACAATGAGTAGGTATATCACAATATAGATCAAAACCTGTGTATTCATACAGAGAAAGGATTCATATTTATATTTGTAATATAACTCAAAAACTGTTTTATAGGCTCATTCTTTCACCAGCAGATTTTTTTTAAAGAAATTGAGTAATAATTTTTCTTTATTGACTCAGCAAAATAAATTAGCACTGCTAAGTAGTTGATAGTTAAATATTAGATAATTAAACAGTTTATAGGTAATTGAATTACCAAAATAATCATCATTGTTCTTTCATATTAATTACTTAATTGTTTTTATTAAATTTAGACATCCTACCTAATATCCTATTAGCCTTTTATTTGGCATTGTCAATGGCACTCAGATTCTTTTCTATATACTTAGGTAGGAGTAAGTACCTAGTAGTTTATATTTGTCTTAAAAATAACTCTATTAACAAAATTGTTGTTTTTATTCCCTAATTTAGTACCGAATTTGGACAACAGACAAGATTAAACAATTTGACCTCATCATGCTAATAACCTATTCATATTACTAACACAAATTCTTCAGAATACAATATAAATTCTTTAAATAAGTTTTATTATACATTTGTTCTTCTAATGATCTGACGTGAAGGTTTATAGGAAAATAACCTGTCGTTTTGACTGACTCTTAATCCAATATCACATAAATTAGATTATTATATTTTTTAACCCACCTAATTTTTATGGTCCTAATGAAATTGTTCCTAAGAGCGTTTGTATTTGTACGTATATATATAAGATTTAATTATCATAAAGAGTTTCAACTTAACATCTGATATAATAAGTAAGTATATTTAATAAGACCAACTTTTTTATCTATATGTATATTATACAGTGGAAAAGGTTCTAGCTTTGTTAGTAGAGGCTTATCTTTGGATATACTGATCCGATCCTGAAAATTATTTCACCTACGGGAAGCTAAATCATACGCGGGTAATATAGACTATAATTTACGTTGGCGAAGTCACGGATAATCATCTACATAGTTATTTATAAACTTACATGTATAATATTCCATCATATTCTGGTTGTATCTGTATGCAGCAGAGAGGTCCACACCGCCGCCGGCCCTTAGCCCAAAAAGGGCGGCAAAAGTTGCCTTACTTTGCCCCTCCAGTTTGCCCACTTCACAACACACTTCAATTTAAATAAAATCAACGCACTGTTCTTAAATAATTGACATTATAAATCACTCAATTTTAACGTTCCCGCGTAAAGTCCGCACTATTATTTTTTATTTTTTCATAGTTTAGGTACTAAACCTCTTTGATCCATTTTATGACGACAACACTTAAAACTTGATTTCACACATTTTGAATTTCCTATCTCATGTTGACAGTTTGCAGAACAAGTGTCACCGTTTTTTCAATTTATCGATAGAAATTATAAGCTTCATTTTTGCTGCAAGTTTATTATTTCACATAAACTTATTTTGTTTTTCATTGATTACACGTTTTTATTTAATTAACCTATTAAATAACAAAAAATCTTATTAATAACAATTTATGAAAACTTTGTAGATATTTATGGTGGTACTTATTTGCGCAAAAATTTGGCGTGATTAATTCTCTGGCTACTGCAAATTGGGCAACGACTGACTAATTCTAAATGAAGCGATCTTGTGACGAATCATCGAAGATCGCCAACGATCCGCCTTCGAGATGTTCAAAATAATAAAAAAAAAGTTGAAACACAAACTCCTTGCCCGGAAAATGTTAAAAAGAGTAAAGACGAAAGATTTATTTGTCGAAAGACAACGGCTTGGTGGTTTATTTCAATGCACTAATGATTTTCACGTGAAAAAAACCAGTTGACACCGTGAAAGTAGCATGAAATCTTGGAAGCAACGATTGGCCGTTGCTCAAAGCCGATTCGTTTGGAGTAATTTCGCCGGTTTTTGGATGATTTTCCGGTGTTTGATCACCGCTTTTCCGGTTGGATAGAGGCAGGTGGGTCCATAAGGCCCCTTTTCTCACGAGAATGACCGTCCTTAATGGCTTACCGATTATAATGAGGAAGTAGAAATTATGAAGTTTAGATCTGCCCTTTATTTATGGACAAAGACAAAAGAATCTTCACGGCTGTAATATTATTAATGGGATATTTGTGAACTCTATTGTTACACGGATTACTTTAGAAAGCTCAGTATTAAAGTTTTAATAGAATTATTAATATTTTAATGAGAAAATAGAAATGCGATTAACCCCAATCTTTTGTTTATTAAAATCATAAGTCATAGTTTATACGCAACGATGGTTATGGCGATGTTCCAAGAGTTCACAGCGTAATTTGCTTAGTAAAATCTGAATCATCACATATGTTGGAGTTAAATATTTTTTTCTGAAAGAACAAATCTCGAACCAACAATTACACAATATAATTTTTATTTTCTTTTTTCAAAAAACCACAACAACCACCGATCACTTTCGAGTCCACTCCCTATTTCAACACTTCACAATTAGAAAAGCACCGATTTTTCTCTTTTTGCGACAGTTTTTCGCTAAACGATTCCGTTGTCTGAAAATTCGTGATCCTATTAAGATACGTCTTAATCGATCGCTGGATGGTTGGGTACAGATGGTTTATTCACGATTTTGAGGTATATTTTACGGTTGGTTCGCTCAGAATCGATGGATTGTGACAAGAGGATCTTGTTTCTGATACATAACACGGTCCGATCCGTGAGACTGTCATCTGTGTTTCTTTTTTATTTATTTTTTTCGGTTATGTAATGCGACATTGATATGTGTTAAAAACTCTTTTATATGCCGCTTAGTTTAAATAGGCAAAGAAGTAGTTTAATGATACTTATACAGTTTTTTTAGATATATTCGTATTTTCATCATCATCTTTACTTGATATCGATAGTATTTTATTACTTTGATGTAAATGTAACATAACTTCAACATTTAATTATAGATATACTTATAATATGTATATTCACTTGTGACAAGTTTCTTGTTGTTATTTGATATGCAGGTTCTTATTAAGACCGGTGGGTATTAGAATTACATACAGTGTTATTTTACTCTTGAGTCTAAACAGATATGAATATAAATGTAGGCAGTGTTTTCATTTTTAAATATAACGTTGGATATTTTATTTAACTTTATGAGCGCAACTAAAACGACACGTCTTAATGATATATCACTTTTTAGGAAAAAATCACCTTATTAAAAAAGTGAACATTTCAAGAATAATTTACTTTTATCGTTTTACATATGTCACATCACTAAATTTTAATGATCAAAGAGAATATCACACCGATTTCGAAAATAGAACACCACACTCGCAATTTTGAAAATGGAACGCTCGTTTCGCTCGACCGGGCGTGGACCGCACGCCGCGCCGCCAAAATACTCTCTACGCAGCACGTGGCGACGCGAGCGGGATACACGTTCGGAAATATCCTACGGGCGGGGGTGTGATTTAAATAGGAAACTTTATAAAGTGACATCGTATTTTTAAACATTAAAAAAATATATATGAATGAAAATGAATAGAGATTGATTTTAAAAATATTAAAATCAAGTTCAATCTCTCAATGTGATAAAAAACGCCGCTTAGATCAATTGTGGTTACAAAGTTCCATATTGATTTATCACATTTTTCCTTAGTACCTATATGATGTTTTGATTCGAATAGTTACAATAAAAAATAATATATCTTTACTGTTACGCAATAATTACGTAATCGGTAAAATACGAACTAGTAACATTAATTAAATGAAACAAAGTGCATTTACATGTGTTTCTAAACATCTTTCAAAACAATGTTGCGCGTTTTTGTAGAAATTGCTTTGCGAAACTTTTATGATCTGTAAAAGATATATTATTCTAAAAATAGTTATCAAATCCAGTGCATAGTTATGAAATCCAGATTTGATTCTTATTTCGTTTAATAATAGTATTAGAAAATGTATTATTCAATCTCGTTCTGGATATGGTTTGTGGTAGATACTGTTATAGTAACCTTACCTGATCTGAGATGGTCAAATTTTTTAGGCAATTTTTTTATTACGTAACTATTAATACAGCATCGTAAATTTATTTGAAATAAGGATCTTATCATAAGTGAACTACGAAATAGTAATGTAAATCTCACTGTACTGTTAGCCACAGGGCAAAGGTGATTGTAACTTGTAAATAATTTATTAGATTATTATTTCGAAATATATATTAAATTAAGTTAAATCCGCCAATATTAAGCTGAGGATGGATCGCGTGAGGAATTTCGTGCAATTGAATGTTGGAGCGCTGATTAGGGATGCAGTTCAAATTGATTGGTCTCCTGTATGAAGTATTGCCACAGTAAATGTAATTACTCGAGTTAATGCCGCAAAACTACCTCTTGCACCGTGGATCACCACTTTTGTGTGTATTTTGATACGTAGATGTAACAAAGCGTTTTGTATTTATAAAAAGTGTCATATGTGATACAAACTAGGAGACCTTTGTTTCCATCATGAGCTCCTATTCTCTTTTCAGTCGGGGTTCCGCCTAGGTCATAGCACTTCCACTGCTCTTATTAAAATCATTGACGACATTCGAGACGGTATGGAGAACTCTCGTCTAACCGTGTTAGTTTTACTTAATTTTTCTAATGCTTTTAACATAGTTGATTATAATGTCCTCCTTACCCTTCTCTCTCAAATTGATTGTTTTTGGTCCGTACTTGGACAGTTCTCCACTTATCTTCATGGATGCCAGCAAGCAGTATAAGTGGGTAATTTAGTTTGTGGTGTGACTTGTTTGCTGGGGTTCTTCAAGGCGGTGTGTTCTCTCATCTTTTCTTCCGAATTTTATTTATTCCTTCATCTTAGTTCTTATACACGCGCAAGATGACATTCACAACTTGAATAAGGTCTTATGTATAGTGAACCAAAATCGGTTGCGGATATTTGAATGGTCATAAAACTTCGATATGTCTGTCAGTTTCAACAAATGTCAGGCCATTATTTTTTCGCAAAATAACCTTAACACAATTCCAGCTGTTGCCTATGCTGGCTTGATGACTCATTATACTGCTAACGTAAAAAATCTTAGGCTTCTTCTTGACAGTACTTTGCACAGGAATGATCAGATGGACAATGTCTGCTGTAAATCACGATGTTTGTACTTGAGATGTCAATATAACCTTTATCAATATATTGGATCGTCTTCTCAACAATACAATTCATTTTGTCTTCGGTCTACGCAAATATGTATATCATGAATTTTCGTCAACATCTTGAGTCAACACCTATTCGAGAGCGTATGTACTTAGGGATTTTTTGCATACTTTTCAAGACACTTTTCGATCCATGAGCATGAGTATTTTATAATTATATGCAATCGGGTCTTGTTCGTGCATTTTTTAAAACAATTAATTTACCTCGACGTTTCGGCTACGTTACAGCAGCAGCACGGTGCAGTACTTTGCACAGGAATGATCAGATGGACAATGTCTGCTGTAAATCACGATGTTTGTACTTGAGATGTCAATATAACCTTTATCAATATATTGGATCGTCTTCTCAACAATACAATTCATTTTGTCTTCGGTCTACGCAAATATGTATATCATGAATTTTCGTCAACATCTTGAGTCAACACCTATTCGAGAGCGTATGTACTTAGGGATTTTTTGCATACTTTTCAAGACACTTTTCGATCCATGAGCATGAGTATTTTATAATTATATGCAATCGGGTCTTGTTCATGCATTTTTTAAAACAATTAATTTACCTCGACGTTTCGGCTACGTTACGGCTGCTGTAACGTAGCCGAAACGTCGAGGTAAATTAATTGTTTTAAAAAATGCACGAACAAGACCCGATTGCATATAATTATAATGTATACAAATCGTGTGAGTTTAAAAATATTATGAGTATTTTAAATCGCGGTTTGATATCCTCGGTGCTTCCCACAAAAAAAAAATCCGTTCCAGTAATAAACTAGAATGGCTTTGGCCCTCTCTCACCATTTTAGATTCGTATCTCATTTGTTTACTCTAACTGCCATCCGCCTTTGGAACGCACTTACTTTGAACATCCGAACTGCTCCTTACAAATTTGCATTCAAGATAGTAGCTTGGAACTTCTACCTTACTCCAAAAAGGGTTTCTTGATCTAACACCAGATTTTGTTTTGTACTTTGTGTTATAGTTATATATATGCATTTATTTATGTTTGGATATATATATCCATTATTGTATATATTTTATATACAGTTTACATTCATGTACATTCGTTATGTTTGTCACCATTTTAAATTTTGTACTAAATTTACTGGTTTATTTTTGGTGGCTTTAAGACCGCCATTTGTCTATTTCACTATGCAATAAAATATTGCTTACTTTTAGACCTTGTTCGTATTTTATGTATTATATTTATATATATGCTTTTATGTTTGAATATATATGTGTACATATGCCTACTTTATGATTATCGCCGCACTCAAAGTTCTGTACCAAATTGACTGGTAGAGAATGCCTCTTTGGCATAAGGTCCGCCACTTGTCTTTTTTTCTAGACAAATAAGATTAAATAGATATATAAATATTACTATTTTATAGCCATTTATAATCACTAAAATCGGATGGATTCACATGAATTAAATGCATTTAATTCAATACATTCTTTAATCATTTTGTTATGAGAATGAAAGCTCCGTACGAGTAATCCGAACGTGCTCCTGTGACATCGCGTCCCATCCCTCTCAGTCTCATTTTTTGCTATCCGCTATCTCCCTTACACAATTAAATGATTATCTGATATAAACAGATTTGCAAATCGTATTTAATATAAACAAAAAAGTATTGAAAAAAGGACCAATAACGTTAAACTTTTTTAGTTAAAGTAAAAGTAGATTTTTAACTAAAAAAGAAACACGAAGAAATATTAGTACAATTATGTATTATTACGACGAAGTACGACGAAGGTGTATAACCAGTGTGTGTTGCCAGTGATAACCTATGGCACTGAAATGTGGTCCTTAACTGCTGGCCTCTTAGAGATGCTCAGAGTCGCTCAGCGAGACATGGAGAGAGCTATGTTAGGGGTTTCTTTGCGCGATAGGATCCGAAACGTGGATATTCGCCAAAGAACTAGAGTGACCGACACAGCTCGCAAAGTTTGTAAGCTGAAGTGGCAGTCGGCAGGCCACATCGCTCGACGAACCGATAACCGATGGGGACGAAAGGTTCTCGAGTGGAGACCACGAACCGGAAGACGCAGCGTGGGTCGACCCCTGACTAGATGGACGGACGACATCGTCCGAGTCGCGGGCGGCCGCTGGATGCAGCTGGCGCAATGTCGTCCGTCGTGGCGTTCAAAGGGGGAGGCCTATGTTCAGCAGTGGACGTCTTCCGGCTGATGATGATGATGTATTATTTACATTTCTATAAACTTGCTTTATATATAAAATTCGTTCGTATGTTTAATAACTCTGTACATATTTTAGATATGCTTGCACCTACGCTCAATAACATTTTGTCTTCACGTCACAAAGGTTAACTGACAGAGAATGGACAAGGGAAATTTACCTTTGCACTTTGTACATTAATGTATTAAGTATTAAATAAATAACGTGCCTTCTGAATCGCAGAGGAGCTCGAGTTAATTAATTTTAGGCCACCCATCCTATAACCGGATCCTGCGTAAGTTTCTTAGCATCCGCGAACGCGCTAATCGTTTTGCTATCGCTATCGAGTCCACCATATTACCTCCAGAAGGTCATCACAGATTTGAAGGCGCTGAGTATGATGCCAAGATGAGTAGCTAAAGCTCCCGTGCTTTAGCGAATCTGAGACAATGAAGGTTTAACAACACTCAGACCCGATACAATATAGAAAAGTCCAATTTCTACATGGAATCGATCCCAGGATACAACTTTGAATACAACGTGTAAACCATTCGATTAAAAGACATGTTTAAGTAGTAAATCGTACCACCATATCACCCCTAACATGTCATATCCAATGGCCAGAGTCATGTCTAGAGAGTTGGCATGGCACTGGAGTGGCTCTACACTACAAAACAGGATACACTGCAATTTTGACGGTGAGTATCGGAGATTCCTGTATATAGAAAATAGGAACAGAAAATCTTGCCTTAATAATCCTCTCCGTCAGAGTCTCCTCTAAGTCAGAGCAACATAAAAGTCTAAAATTTTGACGTCACGTAATAATAATACATAATATTGGTGATATAAGATAATCAATCAGACATACCTATTACAAAGATTAATAACATTACGTAAGTAATTTGGTATCTTATCATTTAAGAAACATTTAAGCCCGTTGCACACCGAAATTACGAACAAGAAGCGAAAAATGTAGGTACTCAAATTTTCCGAAATTTAAATTTCGTCGGAGGTATGAGGTATATAAAACAGAGGTATGACCCGACACTGCCTCTAATGCACAGATAATCTTTACAGATATTATTTACGTTGAAGGAAAAATTATAATTCGTTTGTTTTTAGTCTGTCTAGTTATGGTATTCTGTTAAAACATCCTAGAATTCGATGTAAAGCGTATCACTGTCATAGTATAGAGTTTCGATCAAATAAAATCTACTTTCAAAGGTAATAAAGGTTTTATTTCAATGAAGCTCTATGCTATACTGTTTTTCAAGTTCGAGGCTGTTTTTTGTTTATTAATAGATAAGCTCAGCTATTCTTGTTCGCTTTCGCGACGGTGTGATAGAAGCATTATATGTACCTATAACTCAATCAATTCTAAGTTATATCTATTAACAAGATGTCAGCTAATGCATGGTATTGTTGATTGACAAATTGGAACTACGTTATAGTTTGACCACATAATATTTAGAGTTGGCAAGATTATATGTCATTCATTAAAACTGCATTTTATAGACATAAATGACGAATCGTCCAATAAGAAAACTAGATGCGTAATATAAATTAGGTTAATTTACGCTGTTGGCTTAGGCCTTAACATAATATTGTTTGCAACACTTTTAAAATTTTCTTATTAACCCCAAAAGAGCCCGCCGTTATTCTAAATTATTTAGTATGTTATGTGGCCGACTAACTGTCAGTGACTGACAAATGTGCATCAAAGTACTAATTTAATCTGTCCAGTAGTGGCAGAGGCAAGGAGGTTTGCGACGTGAAATAAAACAAAATGCTTTCTTATTTATAAACAAAATAAACTCTTATGGTTGTAACCCTGTATTCTCCTGCAAAACCATTAAGCATAGTAGATACGACCGCTATCAAACAAAATAAAGGTAGGGTTTTGGACTAGTCCCTATTCGATGACAATCAAAATATATAACAACATACCGAGCAAACTAAAAGAAATTAACTAAAACCGTTTACCGAATTTAAAAGAACCTCATTTTCAAATGCTTTTATAATAATGACGAATTTTTTAATGATAAATATGGTAGGGAAGTAAATTTTGCAAATTAATTCTAAGAATTTAAACCTAGATATATTTAAATGATTTTATATAAAATTTCTTTTTCATCATAAACTGTACCTTCTACAACAAGTATATACTATGTGATATTCAATAAATGAATTAATATCCCACGGCTCGCGGCAGACGGCAGACAGAGACGGCATGTGACGTAGCCGCAAACAGCATTACTTGTCTGTATTAATTTGCCGTGCACGTGATGTCGCTGTCTGCTGCTGCCTTCACGACCATCGTAAATGAGGTCCCGGGCACGATTCCCAGTCGGATCAATGTATATTTGCTTTGGGTGTTGTACTTCACTATATCGTTGGTCTGGTGGTAAACTATTCAATCTGCAATTTTGGCAGTTTTGAGTTAAATATGCGAAAACTAATCTTTTAATATATCTAAAATGTGACAAAATCCTATAACTGTACGTTTAATAGTTACCGAGATAAATGTTGTTCAAAAGTGCTTATCTGCCAAATCGGTCTCTGGCACTCTGAGATGGGATTCGAACAGGACTGAGGAATCTTTCGAGTACTTGTCACTTTTCCGCAACTACAGAGCGTATTCTCATCGATGTTCAGGCAATCCACACAAACAGCCGAAAGAAATATATTTACAAATATTTAAACAGATGAAAATTTGTTCTAAAAAAATAACCTTAGTGAAAAATGCTTAGAAAATCCACTTGGTCCCTGGCATCCTGGATTTTGATCAAATAATACAAGTTACTTTAGCTTATCATCTTGGATTATGAACACATGTAAACGATGTTGTCTAATAAGAACAAATTTAAACCCTGAAGATCTATAAGAATAGGAGATCTATGGTTTCTTGTGAGACTGGAGAATATGGTGAAGTCACTATATTTCTCAATGGTATCAGTACTGAATGTAGATTGTCCGTTTATTGAATTGCGATGTATACGGCATGCTTCATTTGTCCTCGGCTTTGTTCGTTAATGCTGTTATCTATAGGGTTGTCAACTCTTATGATACAGCAAAAATATTTTTTTTCCTTTCAAACAGATCGTGGTATTTTTAATGATAGAATCATTTAAAGTTGTATTAAAAATAACTCTACGTAATCAGTCAATCAATCACCATAGTGATCTAAAAATCAAATTAGCTGACTATACCAACTATAAATACTAATTGAGATTTCTGTTGGCATCAAACTAAGATTATTTTTTCATTATATGTACTTAACTAATGGTTAGTTGCACAAACGTCCATTTCCAGACACAGAGATGCCTTTAATCTCTAATGAATGTCAAATTTGTATCGGTGATGTCGCTTTAAACCAGTGATTTTTTGACGAATTTTGCAAATATGGTAAAAATGTAGCAGCAGTCCATCGAAACCAGTAATTTTTTAAAATGGTCTACGAGATAAAATTATTTGGGAACCTCTGCTTTCATTTAATGTTAATTGTAAAGGACGTTTGTGACAACAGGCTGTAAGTGAGTCACTTTATAACTTATTTTGGGCAGGTTATCGGATAAGTAATCAATATTTCTTAACTGAGGATTCTTTTTTATTATCGAAGAATTCCATATAATAAAAAGATTGGTCACCCATCCAATAAAAATCTTTTGCGAAAATTGCTTAACATGCGCAATTGTAGACTAGTTGTTAGGACACTTAAATAAGTTTTATTTTAGTCCTCCGCCATCCAACTTATACCCATAACTATGAAATAAAGCATTTCATTAAGCTATGATTTAAAATTAACCATCAAAAATCAGGTTCACTGGACATCTACATTCAGATATTTCAATTAACTATTTTTAATCATGCTTGTTATAAACTAAAAATAAACCTAATAGCATTGTAATAAACTTCAAAATCCCTATAGCGAAATGTATTAAATACTTAGCTTTTTAAAAGATAATTAAGACTGGCCATTGTTTTTGTCAAAGGAAATCATCCCGTAATCTCTAGACCATAGAATGTATATTTAAAATAAGTTCCACTTTAAAACTGTACCGATTCAGAAATCACCAATTTAAAGAGCGAGTTGAAGTATTTAAAATGACCTTTGTGCAGTTTAAGATAGAGTATAATTGGCATGTTAATCATAGTTGGTCGAAGTGTAGCCTGATTGGCCAGGAAACTGTCAAAATTTGAACAAAAGGCGGTACTAATGGAGCGGAACGGCCCACGTATAGTTGTCTCTTTCTTACGGTTGACTTATAAGAGTTCCGTAGTGCAAAGACAAAAACTAATTTTGCATTAAAAATTGAAGATTTCTTTTTTGTAGAGAAACTTAAGTTATATACATTATAGTTTTATGTTAAAATGTGATTTCACTGTAACTTTAATTAAAGTGGGTATTTTTACCATTCACTAATCAGAGCTTTAACCTATCGACCGCCATTTTGGCGTACTGCCCGCGTCTATCAGTGGTTGCTTTAAAATTGTGCTGACGTTGCGATTAAGAAACAGATCTCATTTAGTAAAATAAATAATTCTTTTGGCTGGGGAGATGATCACCCGCGCTATGACCGTGTAGCTTACATGTCGGTTTCAAGGTGTCGCCATCTCTGAGGACTCGGTTTCGATTACCGGTCGGCTCAATGTAGAAAATTAACTTTTCTGAATTGTCTTAGGTGTAGGTATTGTCGTACCTTTGATATTTCAGGTTGTCTTGCCCATAATACAAGTGCTTTCTACGTCATATAGCTACATTATTTGGGATTTGAGGTGTGGTTGTGAGGCTTTCCAATATTTATAATACTTATTATATTAACTTGATTTAATGGTGAACATCTTAAATCCTCATAAGACTATCCTGGTAAGCTGCTGAAATGTTCAGAGAGTAATTTTATCCATATTTATTACGGGTTAATTTTAAGCTTTTTTTTATTTTTTATTTTATAATCATCTGTGCAAAGAAGCAAGACAATAAATAAACGGACCGTCTTTATAAGTACCATGATATTCGAGTGGAGATATTTGAGAAGTTGAAGAGTAATTTAAGAAATTCGAAAAAACTCTTATTTCCTTTTGAACACGGTTAACAACAGCAAGTTTTTTAGGTGTCCATACCAAATATATAAAATCTGCATACAATCATTTGGTTATCAGCCTGTCCGTTTGTTATAGCCGAGTATATTCAAAAATACTGGGTCGATCGAATTGAAATATGGTACACATATGTAATTTGAAATGTAGTGCCCTCTTTAAGAAAGAAAGTTGAAGAAATCAAAACAGGGATGGGTTTGCTTATCATAATCACAGTGAGATAAATGTATTTATTTATTGAAAAGTCAATAAAAAATCTATGGTTTAGATATTGAATTTCAAAGTATTTTAGCAGAGCCTAAGTAGGTATATTATTGCACAAAAAATATGTAAATTACTTATTTACTTAAGATAACTATTCAGTAAATATTGTAAAAAATTATCTATTGAAATATCGTCATAAAATTAGCTAAGACTTAACATCTAAGCACCTATGGTATGATAGTATTGACATGTTTAAATCATAAGGATAAGTCTACGGTTTTAAAATTTGATATTTGTACGGAATCCTCATGCGTGCCCGATTCTTTCATGACCAGTCCTTTTTTAGTAGTTTAAAACCGTCTACAAAGTGAACGTAATACAGGATTCTGCACAAATGGATCAACTCGCTCTTGACCAGAGTGTCTCTATTCAAGTTACGAGTTCGTAGCTAAGAGGGGTTGGAAATAAACAAACCTTACGCTAGATGGCAGCACTATCACGAACTATTCAAGTGCTTAATACACAAATACATTATTTCTTACTATTTTATGAGTAGTTCTTGGCGTTTTCCGTCTGCAATTCGGAAGTGGAGCAGTTTTTGCTAAGGCCTGTAATAGGATGGGTGACCGAAATTTTTTATATCGTACTCCTTACTTCTTCGGAAAACATGTTAGACCGTTGGACCTGGCTGCATCTGCAGTTGTTTTCATCATGCATAGTAATTTCTACCTAATCGATTCGACTTAATTTCTACCATAGAGGAGACCTGTGCCCCAGCAATGGGGATATTAATAGTCTCATGATCGCGACGACCGCTATGTGATATTATCTCATAATTTTATTGAAAATCCGGCGAACATCGTCCTGCCTCAGAATTAAATAATGTGTGATAGTTCCATAAAAAAATTTCTAAGCGCTCCCTATGACCTTGTCAACTATGTACAGAAACAAAAAAAATAAATTGTTGCTATAATTACTTCATTTTGTCATTTAAACCTTCCTTGTACCAAAATTTTAAAACAAAAATTCTCGAATTTCAGGGACATTAACTAATAAACGTCTTTTTCTTATTTGTCTAATTTTTGGAACCCTTAAACGGAAATTGCGAAGATGCAGAAGTAATTAAGTATATAAAGAAGATGAGCGAAATGCTATTTTTCTTAATAATTATTAAAGACAATATTACATACACTCGCTATCATTCGTTTGACACTCGTTACTGAAAGTCTATCATACCTATAATCTAAATCCTCTTCTTTTGTGACTAGTAATGTAAAAAGGAAATAGGCTTATCAATTATTTTTGAATTATTATTGCGAGAGTGAATCGGGGGCATTTGGTTGCTGTCGCTCTAGTTAATCGTATAAGACTAGACAGATTATGACTTCATTAATGGGTATATTTCCTTGAATAATTTTGACTGTAAATATAAAATTTTCAATTATATTTTATCTCATAATAAGGTATACAATATAACTTACTGAAATTATTGCAAACTGTATAAATACAAAAATATGCTACAAGCATTGACTCGTAGATAATGTGATATTTTGTGTATCATATTTTATTTAACAAATAAATAATTTAATCATTGACAGAGATAGACAAAAAGAGCGTCATCTGTCTCTTTCTAATTAATTAATTTTAAAAGAAGGATCGTTCCGTTTACAAACGTTCTATTTCATACTGTACCAGGTATCACACCTTCAATTCTATCGGAAAGATTAAATAGATACATTTTAAGTGAAAGTGGTATCAAAAATAAAATATGAAAACATGGTATCTTCTTGTCCGGCTGTATAACCAGTCCGCCGAGGACGAGTCATTGCGATTGGTCACACACCGGGAATCGAACCAAAGACGGAAGTTACGATTCACTTTTTTTAACGTTTGAACCTGTTTAGACTGGTCTAAATGAGCATTCTGGGAAGCTTTCTTATTTATTTATTTTTTAGTGCCAAATTACAGCAAATGGCAGACTAAATGCCGGGGGCATTCTTTACCTGTCAACCGGTGAGGATAAACAGAAAATTTGTAAGGCAATGACAACAATGGTAGAAAATTAATAAGCAGTTATAATTAATATACATTAAGCCATTTCAATACACAAATACATAAATAAATACATATACAGTAAAATATACACAGACAAGTCAGATTAAGAAGTCAGGAAATATCGTTACCTTTTAGATAGTGTTCTCGCGCTGTTCTTTTGAATGGACACAACCAGAACGGCATTCAAATCGAACCGGGAAATTAGAATGGGACTTCCTATGATGATGGCCTGATATTTGATAGGGTAAACTATTATACCAAAGCTCTGTGGCCGTTCCCATATTTCGCTTGAGGTTTTGATTCAGCTGTGAAATAGCCCTATCCAAGTACTCCATTTTGTCCTTGTGCATGCAGCTGCAGGTCATCAGCATACAGATGATAAGAGCCCGAAAGAGTAATGTATATCTGATACTTTTAAAGATATCACTAATTAAGTCCAATGATTTAAAGCTAGTGAGGGTATTTTAAGCTATTATCTTATCGAATCTTCACAAACTCTTCTGTTGCTCACAAAATATGTGCTAAACTTAAACGAAATATTGCCTTAATATCCCTAAGCTGTCGTATCCTATATGTAGGCTAGAGCTAGGCTAGAGAGCGTTAGGCGGTCGCACCCCTGCTGTCGGTCCTCAACAACTTTAATACATAGATTTGGTCAAGCACCGAAATACTGATGGATTTTAAAAATTGTTTTACCAACGGGAAGCAATGTACTCATCTAATATTAGATACTCATCACAGACATCATAAATGACTACGCGATGTGGTGGCAACATGGCTAGTATATAGTATTTTAGTGTTTCCATAATAGAAACTGTAGTTTTTTATTAAAAATCTTTGTAGTATTAGAATAATTCATACAAAAGCAAGTCAAAATGAACAAGTACACAGCAAGTTCCCAAGGAAGTGGTTGCGGTCGGATCAGCGGTGTCAATTTCTTCGAGTATGCGTATCGTCCTGAGAAACGTTATCGAGTAAAATAATATTTTTCCTCAGTGATCGAGTGGTTCACTCTTCGAGGTGCCTGGCTTGATTCCCAGCAAGGTCAAAGTGGAGAATGTACTTTTCTATATTCATGCATTGCGCAAAAAGATTAAACAAAGAAAAAATTGTAACTTGAAATTAGACGAATATAACAGTGAAAATATAATAAATTTAGCTTATGATGCCAACAAGAAGAAGCCTTAATTTGAAAGATAGAAGGAAGGGAAAAAGAAGATTGAAATACATCGATAGAGTTTGTCATTTTAAACAAAATTATATCGTCAAGCCGTTTACGTCTAAATTATATTTACGACTTTTCTTTCCAGAAGTATTGATATTGTCTCTTTTATGGATATTATTTGTAGTCACTACATTACCGAAGGATGCAATTCAGGTATATGGACTATTGCAATTTCACAATTATTGTAAAAGTTTATCGGTCAGTTACACTAACGTCCATTAGGGTTTAATGATGCCTTTAAGGTCTAATGAATGTCAAAATTGTATCGGTAATGTCGCTTTAAACTAATGATAATTTTAATGGTCCTTTGTGGAACTGGCAGTATGAGTCGTAAATATCGTAATTTTATTAAGCGGGTAAAATTAGCACTATTAATTAGAAGACTTTTTAATGAAACAACTTCTAAACAGTTTCACCGCGTTTGTATTTTCTTTTATTGACGTTTCGGGCCCTTTACAGGTTCCGTGTTCACATAAGTCTAAGGTGTTGATTGTCTCTTTAATTCAGAGTATAGCTATCTCCAAGCCAATACTACTATGAACACATTCACAATACAAAAAAAACATTTTATGGGTACTTTTACGTTTATTAAATTAAATTAATTTAAAAATATATTTGACTTATTTATTTACCCCTGGCTTAAATTCTCTGTTCTTTTAATTCTATGTTCTCTCTGCTTCTTGAGTTAGAAACATTTTGAATTATTCCTATAATTTTGTTAAAATAATTTCCGTGAAGATACAGATAATCTTCACGGAAATTATTTTCACCAGAGGCAGTGTCAGGTCCTATTTCCGCTGTCCGCATCACAAGTTATCAATTTTCGATGAAATTTCATTTTCGGAGAAAGAGAATAGGTATTCTGTTATAAAAATATCAGTTAGAAATAATTTAAGGCGAATTATTAGATATCTACTTAAAAAGCCTTAACAATAAAACCAGTTGGAAAGTGATCGGTTCCCGTCGCAACTAACACATCTGGCTGGGCCGGCGGCGCGGGCGCAGCGCATTGTTTTTTTTTGTCGCACGCGCATTTTCGCTTTCGATGCGCGTGACTCCATGCGCGTGGTCGATAGCGGTAGTGGTCCATTCATTCCTCTTGACTCGGGGTTTTAATTTCAAACTAAGAATTATCTATTGGACGGTGCCAATTCTGTTATCTTACTGTCTCATCAAAATTAGCTAATCTATAATTCAAATCTTAGTTTGCGTACCATTTAATCACGACATCAATCTATCCCCACCGCTGGGGTACAGGCCTTTCGTATGGTTGGAATAGAATTCAATCGATTATCGACAAATGTCCCATCACCCACCACGCGGACCCAGTGCGGATCGGTGGGTTAGCGACTGCAGAGGTAGCCGGGACCCACGGGTTGACGTGCCTGTTGAAGCATGGTCCTCCATGCACCGTTGCAGAATTGCAAGCGTGCAGTATTCAAGCTTTTTTCGGTCACCCATCATGTGATTAGCAATTGCGAAAGATGCGTTAACCACTAGTCACAATAGTCACAAGTTATTAAAGAATTATAATTATGTAACAGTATACTATAATTATAATTTTACTTCTATTATATTAACTGTTTATAGAATTGATAGCGCAAGTTTAAAACAGCAGAGTTAAAATAAGACGAACGAAACAGTGAAAAAATATTAAATCTGGATGTCAACATGGAGAAGCCTCAATTTGAAAGATGGAAAGAAAAAGAAAGAAGATAAGAAAAAGGTTTAAATACATTGATAGAGTTTGACATTTTAAACAAAACTATATCATCAATTAGTTTACGTCTAAATGATTTTTACGTCTTTTCTTTTCCGAAATAATGATAATTAAAGAAATATAATTGTGTACCGGTATATAATAATTTTATTTTTATTATATTATTTGCTTATAGAATTGAATACGCAAGTTGACAGATATAAAACTACTAAAATCTAGTCTGTGTAATAGAATTCAAAAACATTATACATATATATATTATGTAACTAATGTGAAATAATATTTCGAAGACAAAAATAACACTAAATTCGCGCCTACAATTAGCTACGAAGTACAAATAATTTGTTCTAGACTGTTTATTAAAGTTATTGCTCGACGAATCAATGAGCGAGTGACTGATATTGAGGCAATAAGCAACTTTTACATAAACCGAACTAAGGGATGGGTGACCAAACATTTATTATCTCGAACCTGTCCGTGATTTGAAAGGCCGTTGATTGAAGTTATATCTACAGTCAACACCCACTGCAGTATGTCAGCTGTTTGTTTATATTCATAGGGAAGGCCCTTTGCCCAGGCAGTGGTAATATTAACAGGCTGATGTTTTCTGGAAGTGTCACAAGTGTCCGGGTTGGTGGTCTTTGTCGGATAGTAGGATAGGTTGTTGTAATTTAAAGATTCAATATTCAAAATTGTTTTTTCGGTATAGGCTTGAATATAGGCTTAGGCATTCGTGAAAGTCGAAAGCTGTGATATAGGTTCGTAAATTTATATGGTGTCGGCGGGAGACATTGTAACAAGGACGAAGAAGTCAAGAAATATTACAATTTGACGTGTTGGTATCGGCGACATTATCATAGTATTCCTTACCATAAAATTATATCCTATTAATATTATAAAGGCGAAAGTTTGTAAGTATGGATGTATGGATGTTTGTTACTCTTTCACGAAAAAACTACTGGACGGATTTGGATAAAACTTTACAGCAATATAGGTTATACATCAGAATAACACATAGGGTACTTTTTACTGGGAAAACTTCTCACTCCCACGGGATACCGACTTCCACGCGGACGAAGTCGCGGGCGTCCACTAGTAATAAGATAAAGTTCCTAACTTTGTTTGTTTTTAGGGGGTAATCTTCGAAAATACTAATCCGATCATGACGATTCTGTCACTTACGGGGAGCTAGACGGGGAGAAGTTGAGACAAACAGTTAGTTCGTCATCATCATTATCAGCCCTTTTACGTCCCCACTGCGGGAACTCAAACCTACCTTATGAATGGTTAAGAAGAATGGACCATGACCCTCCACGCAGCCCAATGCGGATTGGTGATTATTAACGACTGCAAATGCAGTCGGAACGAATGGCTTAACGTGCCTTCCGAAGCACGGAGTAGCTAGAGAGTAATTTTTTGGTCATCCATGCAGTGACCGAACATTGCGAAAGTTGCTTTACAACGACCAGTATTATATATTATATATGTATAACAACAACGCTCAAGGGCTGCGACGCTTATCCATTACTCCACCGAGCTACTCAAAACAATATATACTAGTTACTATAAATAGTAACATTACAATATTATACTGAATACCACCATAATACTTTGTAATATACATTTATACGTATGCGTATTGAAGACCGGTAGCAGAGTATTAATTAAGCCTGTGCCGATGTGGTTTCATTCAGACTTGTGACTAGTCAGAGCGCCGAGTGGAGTGAATGGGATAGTTTTTTGTGCGAGTACACTTGCCTAAATCGGTGTGAAATTAGTTGGCCCGCCGCGTT
Source organism: Diatraea saccharalis (assembly GCA_918026875.4). NCBI lineage: Eukaryota > Metazoa > Arthropoda > Insecta > Lepidoptera > Crambidae > Diatraea > Diatraea saccharalis. The sequence continues at coordinate 24,260,459 of OU893339.1, read as the reverse complement.
TGAGAGCTGCGTTTCTGTTATACAGCCATGTGTAGTTGCTGTGACAGCGATTAGCGTGTGACTTAAAACTTGTCTAATGTATGAAAAAAAATAAGACCTTGATGCGGATATCGTTAAGAAATGATTTAGGAAAAAAATAACATCAAAATAGGTTAAATAGAGAAAATTATATATTTCATATATACTGTTTTTTTTTTTTTTCCATCAGCCCTTTTACGTCTCCACTGCAGGAGCTCAGGCCTTCCTTATGGATGGTTATACTGTTTGGATTAGAAAAAAAGTGAATACAGAAGAATTATAATATAATCCTTTTTTTTCGGGCAGTCCAGTAATAATAGATGACCGACCAAACATAAGGAATTAACACGGATAATATATGCGGTGAGAAGGCTTTTAAACTGCGTCGCGTATTACTAGTCAGTTAACGTTGTAATACATATTTAATTATACAATAAACGTTCAAACTTATTAAAGCGACTTCAAGGATGTTGTAGAAGTATTTTGTAGAACATATTTACTATTAATCGACTGAACAAGTATCCTATGATTATACTTCCTTTGTCAATACGATTTACCGATCAATGAGGTATGTTTGTGCTGGAATTAAATTCAGCCGATGAATATTCTTCTTCCTGCAGTTCTTTAGTAAAGTTACTAAGAATAAAAAATCTATCAAAGCAAACAAATAACCATGACTTACATACAATAATTGTTTGCAATGATACTTCAAAAAATATGGATATATGAGAAATTTATTTTCAGATTTTATTTGGACACATCTTTTGATTTTTATTATATCAACAATTTTTCCATCATTAGTATTCAACAATGAGCTGATAAACATATTTTTCATACCTGATGTTATTTTTTATTCCGTGTAGGTACAGTAAGTATATCATAAGTAGCAAAGTGTTAAAAAGACAATAAAATCTTACGTAAGATTCACCGAAACAAACACTATATTAAAATTTTGTGCACTGGCTGCAAATGTTTCCAGTAAATACAATTTCCAAGTGTCTATAATTGAAGTTCGTATTTTTTCTACAAACCGCTACTTCTAGCATCGTCGCTGTCATTGCGGCTCCACCTTTATTGATATTTATACTGGAGTTATACAATCTGAGAAGTACAGTCATAAGTGATCTTATTGAAAAATTGTACAGCATCATTGTCTGTTCAGTTGATAGAGTTTCCAGAGGAGGTCTATGCCGAAATATTTGACAACAATTACCGTGTTGATGAATGAATGAAATGTACAATTGTTTAATCAAGGAAATGTGAAAATGTTTTTAAGTATTAAATGTATTGAGAATTACATCAATGAAATGTTAACATGTTTGAGTATAAAATGACTTGAAATGAAGTGATGACAGCTCATATTAGTAATGGTGGCTGCCAGGAATATCTGAGATTCCTCGCTGAGATATAATAGAAATAAATAGTATTTATGAAATTCACAGCTGATTAAAAACTGTTCTGATATAATTTTAGAAAAAAAAGAAACATTCTTAATTCAAATAAACTTAATGCAAGCATTCTTGCAACGCTCAAATTTTTCTTTCAACCACTCGTTCGGGACGTCTTTTAGCTGTCAAGAGTAGCGGCATGTAAATCAATTCATTTTGAAATTAGTGTGTTTTACATATACTGTAAAATAAAGTGAATGATATCAAGAGAGTGATAGTAATAACGTCCTTAAAATATTAATCAACTTTATTATAGCCTATACTCAAAAGTACATTTTTATATAATTTTGTCAATAACAATACTTTTGCGTACTTTTTGTAGTCTGAAACTTGGAACGGCAAGTAAATTTCTTGTAAAAAAAATGGGGCACACTAGTTTTATTTGTGCATGTGTCATAATATGATGAGATTCTTTAGATTGTATATTGAGCGAAAACTCTAATTGAAAGGGATCACATGGTTATTGTGGTCGCCCATTTTTTTCATGTCCAAATGTGAGGTTGCTTAATTTTAACGATTGTTGGATGTTTACTCACCGTCACCTCCTTGGTTGCTGCTGTGCGCGTGGTACTGCTCATCTGAAAAGTCGTACTCTACATCAGATAAGACACATCTGCTCTCGATAACAATGAATTTATATTTAATAACAAAACTAGTATGCTTAGTGTTACTGGCGACAAAAATTCAGCTATTTTTTTTTTCAAAGATAGCTTTTTTATTTGATTTGACCCAAGCAGGGCATCACCATCTTAAAGTGCCAACTGAAAAAGGGCGCCGCAGTTGGTACTTTTTGATCATCAATTCGGATGCACTGTATGATTATCTATTAAAAATTGCAGGTGTGTTCAATAAAGATTTTCTTACTTATTTCTTTCTTTCTCAAAAAGTTACTACAAATGGCAGAAATTGCAGATATTTTGAACGTTTCATATTTTCTATAGATTAATTATTCTCTTTAAAATTAATCCATAGGGACCTTTTGTACTGTACAATAGATGTACATAAACCCCTGTCAGCAAAAGAGACAGAAAATTAGACGAAAATAACCATATGAAATATACTTAAAATGGAATATTGAAACGACTATCTAAATGTTTCTTTATAGGAGTTTCAGTATAGTTTGTGGCCAAGCGAATCTATGCAACGATCGTTAAATTTCCGGATTTATTGATAATTTACAAATTGACTATTGTTAAGAATATTTTATGAATCAATCTCAATATTCCATTTTAAAGACATTATGTTCCATATTAGAAAAAAAAAAATTAAAAATAACGATTCGTTCACACTGCCATCTGGACTACTCTCCAAAAACAGCTTATAATAAAGAAGGCCTTACTTCAGTAACAGGTTTAAATCACGACCAAAATAAATCAACACGTTTAAATTTGGTGATCTCTCTTTTCTATCATTGACAATTTGTTTTAGCAACAGTTAGTTTGAATCAAGTTTAGTACTTGGTTTAAACCATATCATCCCCGTTTTACAATAAGGTGTAAAAAAATAAAATTAATCGCTTAGCTTTGCAGTAGACGAGATGAAATTTGATACTTTATTATTTGGACTTCAGATATACGAGATCATGATTATTCAAAACTCTGATAACTGAATTCGCATATATTCGAATTTCAGTTTGGATTAGACTTTTATAAACATTGTTGAAATATAAACTTACTGCAATCGAAATGAATCGTATCGTGTTGCAAAATGATTCATAAGAAAAAATATTTACATCAGTTCATAATTTATTACTAAATACATTATTTATTTAACGTGCACAAATGAACACTGAATTCAGTTGTCACAGATTAATATAGTAGCCTTTTTATTTATAGCATGGAGTCCATAATTTAAAAGCAAAATTAGATAAACTGTTAATTATAATAATTAGTAATATTACCAACCTCCATTCCGATGGTCAGTGCTAATTAAATCCTGACTTTGTAGTGTAGGTGCATGAATTAAAACCTTCTGTTGAGGACTATGAGGATCCAGACCCTCCACTTCCAATAAGGGAGCATGGGGCTCATAACCATGTACAACTAGAGGCGGTGCGTGGAGATCCATCACGTGGTACCTTCCAAAAAGTTTGTAACACTAATCCGAAGCCAGCAATAAAAAAAAAACACTCGAAACTCTTCTTTTGTTTCACCGATTCCAATTTCAAATTTTAATGAAAGCCGTCTTCAATTACGAATCTGGACCTTTTTTGTTATAACTAACACTATTCGTACTGTTCTTTTTTAAAAGTTTATTGGCGATAGTGGCACTACGTTTTTGTCGTTGCTTTTTAATAGTTCGTTGATGTGTTTGTTTTATTATGTTTTCTTTTAGATTTGCACTTTTATTGGCACTTTTTTTATCTATTATAAGAGAATTATATAGGAGTATTTTTGTTTGAGTGGATTTGCTATAGATTTATCGTCCGTTTGTATTTCACACACACTGTCACATTGTTGTAATCACAGTGGTTTCATTTGAACTTCTTTCACCGAATTCTTTTCCGGATTTTCAGTCGAGGTTTCAGCATCTTGCTACCTGTAACAAATTATAAAAAAATATAAATCAGCCGCTCATAAAATAAATAAACATACATAAATTTTAAATGTTTTTCATCGGTTACATTACATTAACATTATTGAGGCAATATTTTTAATCAAATAATTCTTCAGGAAACAATAATTCAGAATGTCTTAGGAATCAAGTCCTCTTATGATTTTTCAATAAATTTAAGCATAGTTCATTTAATATTGTAGTTTTAGATAAGAAACAAATTTTCCAGAATATACGAACAAAATATGTTTAAAGATGGTGAATATAAAATTTGGAAAACCATGTACCATTTTTAATCAGTACCTGCCATAATATTTAATCTATTTTTGTATTTCTGGCAATAATGTTTCGGTGGATTCTTATTTTAAAATTTCACATCTAAATTGAACATAAAAAGAATAAAAAGATTAAGATCTATTGACCTGTCATTTTTAAAAGTGTATTCCTTATTAGTTGTCCAATAATTCAATATTGCATTTGAAAAGTTAGGCTGTATATCGATGATACTACTTCATTAGTATTAGCTGTTAAGCAAAAAAGTGTTAACTCTACAAAGTTCCAAAATCTTATAAATCATATACACATTGTTAATTTGCTCAATGAGCCAAAAATAGGTTTTATATATTTTTTATAGAATCTAATAATGTTAGATTTCACTATCATACCTATTTAATTTTTTTTGGAGTGAGTCGGTCTAAAAATATTAAATATCGAAATAGGATTTTGATAGTCTATATTCGAATTTCAAAAATAATTCTTAAGCATAAACAGTGAAATTCATAATACACAAGTCGTGGCGTAATAAAAAAAGCACGGTCATACTATAAATAAAATTCCAAATTGAAAAACCAATCTACCTATTTTCAAATCAATTAGAATTTTATAAACAAGATACACCGATGAATAAAACCTTCTCTTTTCTATATTTAAACCATTTGTGTTAACGTTCCACATTCGTTCCCTTGTTCTATTCTCTGGAGATTTAGAGAACAAAGCGTCGTTGTTGCACGACCGCCACAGATTATGCTAAAATAATAGAAACACATTTTATACATGAAACGGAACTCGATATGATTTATACTTGCGTATGCGCTGCTTCTTATTTTACATTTACATGTTTTAATACAATATATATGTTAATGTAAACGTATGGTAACATTAGATATTGCTTTCACTTTAGCTCAAAATATCCGTCGTTACAAATAATGTCATTGAGCCATAAAAGCATTTCGTGCTTTTCTTAGTTTTTTTTTTGCGCGAAACTAATTACCGAAAAGTTTTTATTCTTAAGTCAAATACATATGAGTAAAAACTCATTGCATAAAAGGAACACTTTGTTTTTGAAAAAGCAATTAAAAGCGGCGTTTTCGACCATTCAGTAGAATGCTTGCATGATCTTGTTGTTAACGGCGGGAGCCACATTAACGTAAAATGTAATAAATTTTTTTCTTAGTGTGGCTCCGCTATAAAGAAGAAAAAAGCATCGGGTTGATATTTTTTTAAACTCTCCTGTATTTACTTATTAGTGACCTTAATTTATTATTTAGATTTTACAATCGGAATAGAAAGTATAGTTTAACACACGACACTATAAACCATAATATCTTTATTTTCTACTAGCTTTCGCCAGCGGCTTCGCCCGCGTGGACCCTAGGGAAATGTTTAGTGGTATCCTATTATCTAAGTCAGCTAACACCCTATCTGTACACCAAATTTCATCAAAATCCGTTCAGTAGTTGCGGCGTGATTGACGTACAAACATCCAAACATCTAAACATCCAAACAAAGAAACTTTCACATTTATAATATTAATAGGATTTACTCTCTTGCTAAACAAAGGATTCGTTTCAAAATTCACAATTTGAATTAAATAATACAACAGCCGTCGCAACGTTAAATGAGTCATCCCTTAGCGTCCCGAGTTACATCGTCCAACAAAAAGGTCACTACGCGGACGCAAGGCTGTGGGAATATTCGGTGGTACAATGGCCAGAGTACACACGAGCAGATGTGTATAAAAATATATATTGAGATACCTAACAATTAATGAATAAAAATGCCTGACAAGTAGTGAATAAAATAGTAAGTAAATTAAATGCTTAAGATGATTTCAAAATTGGCATAATAATTAATTAAAAATTTAAAAAATATGTTTATGTTTTATTTTAATGGCCCAAAAAATATCGTCTCTGTGTGACCAAGTGAGCAAAGTGATGAGTCGATGATATGGAAATGAATGATAACTTAAAAATGTACCAAAATGGTCTTTCTTGTATGAAATGTGTAAAGTAATATCATTACTAGGCTACAAAAGAACTGATTGTAAATATTTTTTTGTATAATGGTATTTCTCGTATTTTATAAGTAAAAGCATTACTTAAACCATAAAACTTATTTTATATACTTATTACAGCTGTTCAATACCAAAGCTTATTTTTAGATTCTTGGAGTCGTAGAACCGACTCCAGGACCATAAAAATAACGTGAGTAAAGTAACTTTTTGCATGTACTTTAGACATTATTGCTACAAAAATAATTTCAACAAAATAAAGGTTATTTTGAAAAAAAAAAAATATGGCTCCTATATTTAACAAATATAACAGTAGGTATATGTTTTGTGTAAATTACACAATACATAATATCCTGTTTACAATTTTATCTTCAGATATGTCTTTATGTCATTACGGTATGTGTAATCATGCATTTCACACGTCATCTACTGATTATCATCTAAGCAAAAATAACTATGTCCGCTTACTTTACCGGCTTAATATAAACTTCAATTATGATAGCCAAGGCAACACTAGCTTATAGTAAATTGTCTTCTCTACAAAAATAAATTATCAGATAGCGTAGGTAAATAAATGTCATTTTAACCTGTTAATTAATCATTACTTAGGTTATCTATTAAATCAAACTTAGCATTCAAATAAACAAAAGGCGGATATAATCAAAACGGGTGACAAAAATTATTAGGATACAATAAAAAAAAGCAAAACTAATCATAAGTATCGTGAGAATGACTTGAATTCACACTCGGTGTAACTTGAAAATAATCACACGTTACTAGTAAAAGATTCGAAGGGCAAAAAACTTGTAAAACTGTATTTGATAACTTAAAAATTTGTGGTTACATCGCTTGTTACAAAGTGTGAAGATCACCATGTTTCCCAGCGATTAATATGGACATGCATCTATACTAATATAATAAATAGGAAAGATTTCATTGTCTGTTTGCATTGAATAGGTTCTGGAACTATTATATATGGAACTACTTTGTGGATTAAAGCTAGTTTGTGATTAAATAATTAACAATTGTAAAGATAAATCATCAAAACTTTATTTTCGTGTTGCTACGTATCTTATCAATATAAAATGAAATTCAAAATGGACGGCAAAATGGCGCGGAATATATTTCTCATGTGGACAAAAAATGGCGACATTGAACTGGTAGATAATTGTTACACCGACAGCCGAAATGTTAGACAAAGGCATATTTAATTAACGTTGCGGTGACCACACTGCGGAAGTACATACTCATGAGAAAAATTTGAATTTTCTCGTCTGTATTTGGTGTTCAAATGAATCTGTGATCGCATACATAGTTTTTTTATGTATCTCTATATATTTATCCTATACCTGATAGGCAACAAAAATAAACGCAAGTACAGTCAACAGTACGTCATACTGTAGAAAGCTGTCAAATCTCTCCACTTGATTTTAAACCTCAGTGTTTTGACGGTAGAGATTAAAAGCAATTAAAAAAATTTTACAATGGTGAAGTTGCGGGAGAATACCTAGTAGGTCTCGAAAACAAGATGCTTAAACATTATATTTTGTTTTCTTTAATTATTACTTTTACACCCCATTCAAAGAATTAACAATATTCAAATTGAAATAGGAGGTTTATTGAAGTAAAGTTATTTGTTGTCCCATGTAAAACAAAATTCATAGACTTTCTACACCATGCTTTAGGTATAGTGATAACTAGTTTGTGAACTTGCCCGGACTCGTCCGCCACATGACATAAGCACCTCAAGGCCTTCTAACAAAGAACAGTTTTAAAGTTTGCTGGGGATTTTGGTGTGATAATATATTTATTCTATGCAATTTCAATTCTAACAATTTGTTTGGTATTTCTAAGTGGAAGAAATCTTTAATAAGCAAGGTGTTAAACCAACCTCAAAAAATATTTTATCTAAGAGTGGAAGCCTTACCGATATCGGTTTTCTAATAAAAATGCAGTTGTTTTTTGAATTGCGTCCCAATCTGTTAGTAGCTTGGGAATAACAGCCAAAGTTATCATTATATAACATTTTCCGCGATATCGTCCATGTGGCATAGTTACTTACAAAACAAATTTTAATCTCTTTCCATTGAAGTTGAAATAATAATATTGGCTCATCTTTTTTTCATTATTTTTCTGGTCACAATTTTCATATTTAACAAATCTAGATTTTTAGCTCGAATTATAACTGCAATCTTTGGAAACCGACCCCTTATTATCTGTGAAGCGTGTCGCATGCAGTTTGAAAAAACTACAACGTGATCGGGTTTATTGGGTTCCGTATGTTCAAGTACGTGTTTACAATTAAAGTTGAGCTTTATTTCAAAGCTAGTCCTAAAATGTGTTTGACATTTTTGTATACTGACCCGGTTTTAACACTGAAAATTTTAAGTTAAGAACTTCTAAAACTGTAATAGAGTTTTGAGGTCATCGGAGAACTCGATGTTCTCAATACCAATACTAGCCAGTAAATTCATTAATAAATTTTTTACAGCACAAGCTACCGGTCTCTGAACGCATTGCCAGAGGATATCAGACGTGCTGAAAGCATACATACACATTGTTATAGGACAAGTTAAAGAGCACTCACTATCTGTCACTTACTTTGAATCCTTAACTTGCTATTTTATTTAGGTCTATGCTAATTTATACTATAAATATGTATGATTTTTTGTTTATGTGGTGTTAATTATTTTATAAATGTATAGGTATTTATATGAAACTAAAGTTTTTGAGACACTATTAGCTAATCAAATGTAGATATAATTTTTTTCCTGTACGCAAAGGTTACCTAGAAGAAATTATTTATTAGTAGTAGTGCATTTTAATTGATCATATCCATTTGTTTTGTCCTGTATTGGTGTCCAATAAAGCATATTTCGTTCATTCATTAAAAATATAGTTTCTGATATTGTTTTTTTTTATGATAAGTCGATAGCAGTTTGATAAAATAGGACTTTTTGACTAATGAAACGTAAAAAACTTAATTTATTGAGAACAATCAGTTGAAACTCTGTACTTTTCTCAATTCAGAAACCGAGTGTAAAAGTCGATCAATCATAAAAAGCACTCTTTAATAATAAAATCTTAATAATACATTGTAGAATTTTGACAAAAGAGCTACCATTAGTTTTTAAAATAAAACTCTGTTTAATATGAGTTGAAACACCATATAAATACAACGGCACTGATTTCCAGCATATATTTCTGAAACATTATTCAACACAGTGAAATTAAAGTTAATTATTTATTAATATTAATTACTAATATTTAAGTTTAATTACTTTTTAATTACTAAAACAATACGAATTTAGCATGTAAATTTATTTTGGAACGTATTCGCTGAGATGAGTCCTGAAATGCTTATAAATGTAATGGAATCACAAAAGAGATGTTGCTGACGAAAGCATATTCATTATTCATAATAAATGTGCTGTCAATTGTACCCATGATTTATGCCAAACCAAATATTTTCATAATCACATAGCGGAACAAACGAGTCCATTTCACCGCGGACCCCTAAAAATGGGTTTATTTTGTAAACAATAGTAATTTTACGCTAGATCTACGCTGCCCCTGCGTAAGCGCAGGTAAGGTTAAAAAAAGTCAACATAATTGGAAGTTTTACCCTTTTGGCTTCGTGACCATATTCATTGGAAGGTAAAAGGTCGTAATATGAATTAGAAGTGAGAAAAAACAATAATTTCGGATAGCGATGTAGCAATTAAGAGAAGACATTAAAATAATTGAAATAGTTATATAAAATAATGTCCCTTATTTGGATATTATTTTATAAAGAATGGGAAAATTACATCTTAATTATAGGGATTTTGTTTCAGTTAAACTCATGCAAGTTTTCTCTAAGGAAAAAAAAAATACAAAATTACCCAAAAACTTTACATTTAGTTTAGTTTTTTCTCGTAATTATACCTCTTTTTTAAAAAGAAAATTGATATTTATCTAAATCGCTTTATAGTCGAGGGTTTTATTCAGTATTTTTTTTCAGGAGATAAACTACCTGCAGTTGAGGGGCAATGTGCCTTATAAGAGCTGTGTATCAGCATTCTTTTACTTTGGTTCAAGTTCTCATAGAAAAATTAAACTTAACAAAAAACATTTAATCAAATATTTTTAATGAATAAACATTGAACGGATATTCTCACGGATGTAAACCGTATCGGTCAATCCTTCTCCCCTCACTAATATAGGCATAATATTCACGAGTCCGCGCATGTCGACCGTCAACATCGCGTGTCGGCTGATGGGCCTTTATCATGTTAAACGGTGAACATTCAGTTAAGTGCCCTTTTAATTAATGCGTTTAACTTATTAATGAAAAGTGTTTTATCAAATCGCTGTTTTTAAATTGAAACTTAACTTTATTTTTGAAGTACCTAAAGGATCTCAATTGGGACCCCTTTAATATATTTCCGTAGTTTCTCACTCTTACAGTGTAATATCTTTGAATGATTATCACTGTATATTTGACATTTCACAGGATGCATGTCTCATTGATGACAATTAATTTGTTACATTGCTCAGATCCTAAATATAGTAACTAAAGCATTTTTATTATGGAAATTTGAAATAACGCAGGTGCCATAATACCCAGAACTGACGCAATATAGAAAAGACCACTTTCTATATTAATTCGATCGAGAATCTAACCTGGGACCTCAGAAATGGAGGCAGCTTATAACCGGCGTGCGAGCCGTTTGGCTAAAGAGGTAAAAGAAGGATATAAATCTAAGGTACTAAGCAATTTATTTGTCGTGCGTGGTTAACAAGATTTTGACATTACAAGTGTCCAATATATCTATCCTTGTTTAACTTAGTAATTAATTGAAATCTTTATATGTTTTGTTTTTTCAACTCAAGAAAAAATGTATATTTCCTATTGTAAAATTTAATATAATTTATTACTTTTACGAAAATCGTTACCCAGAACAACAATGAGTTGAAAGGAAAAACGGCACAACTCAAAAAGAGAGCATTTTGCTTTCGTTCGTATGCCGTATGACATAACTATTGTTAAGCTATGTTCACACGGGCGTCCTAGACATTGCTGGGACCGTGCGAATCGGCACTTGCATATTATTGTTTGTTTTCTAGGTTAAGTGATATATGAGTTTTATATGCAAGCCATTGACTTCTTCGCGCTTAATAATAGTTACTGCATATGAGAATCTCGACTGTTGCTTCGGCTGCTAACATTTGAAAAAAATTGTAAATTCACACCCTGTATGTTACAAAAAATACAGAAATTAAGTTCTTTTTTCATTTAGCCTAAAAACGATTTCATAAAATCAAAAATAATTCCAATATCTTAGTTATACTGGATGACGGCTCAACACCTGGAGCGCTAGCGATGAAAGCAAGACATAGAAATCGTCTGCAGCCCGTAGGCGGACGTCTTCGGCCAATGTAATTGAGCCCACCAGTACAAAGTGGATTTTTTAAGTATTTTTAATCAAAAATATTTTCTAGTATGGTAAATGCGAAATAATCAAATATAATAATCAAGAAATGTTTTTTTAATTCGATCTAAGTTGTGCTGGCCATTCTCTTATGCTGCCCAATTTATGACAGTGTGGTTATTAAAAATATAATCCATTAGTATTATAGTAAAAAAAGATATCTAATTGATCAATTTTACAAGAAACTACTGTTTCTATTCTAATTATAGGTACTTTTGTGATATTTTTACCCAAACATTAAAAAACGATTCATCTATTGACGAAAATAAAGTGAAACAAAATTATCCTGGAAAAACCTTCAAGTGAATTTTCAACCTTCTTTTTTGAAGATGGTCATTAAAGTAAGCTACAATTTTTATTAATTCTTTTAAAGATAAATGTCGTGTTTACTCGAAAAAGTGGCAATTATATTCACACCCTTCTTAGAATCGAATGTATCCAGTTCAAATAATAAAATACAAAGGGCCACATGTCGATGTTACGAAGCGTTATCTAACCGACTATAACGGCCATCTTGGAAGGAAATTGTTCTTTATCATCAACGGTTGTGTCGTCAAGTTATGTCAAAAAGAGCGGGAAAATTATGTGGAATCATCCTTGTCATTTTGGGGATTTTTGTTTTATTGCACGAATCTGATTCACTCGGCAATATCTAATTCACTGGTTGTGAATTTTGAGCGGGAAAATGGAGAGATTAGCTCTTTCCTGCTTACTTCTCAGTCTTCCTGCTTCTTCCATTTAGTCCCAATAATTTTAAAGAAATATTGAAATGACTACCAGGTTATAATAAAAAATATACATTTAAGATAAAGTTGTATAAGTTAGATACCTTTGCCCTTAATTAAATAACAAAATACAGCTAAAGATCATTAGTCCTTTTTACGTCCCCACTGCAGGGGCTCAGGCCTTCCTTATGGATGGTTAAGGAGGATGGGCCATGACCCTCCACGCTAGCCCAATGCGGATTGCAGGGTATTAACGACTGCAAATGCAACCGGGATCAACGATTTAACGTGCCTTCCGAAGCACGAAGTAGCTCGAGATAATAATTTTTTAGTCACCCATCCCGTGACTGACCCTTAAGAAAGTTGGTTAACAACAACGATTGCGGGCCACGGCGCTTATTCTCTACACCACCGAGCTCCCTCGTACCGAGCTACTACACTTGAGCCAAAGATCAATGTAACATAATTATAAAAAACAAAAACCCGACTGCGTGAAAACAAAAGAGAGAAGTAAAAAAAATATATAATTACTTTCACTAAAAAAAACCCAGTAGTTTGGATTGTTATTAAGCAGTACTGAATAACTGCTCCATTGAAATAGTTTTAAAATCTATACACACATAAAACATCAAAAGCAGAATAGAAGGATCAACAGTTAGGACCCATTTCTTTCTGAGCAATCAACGGAGCCTCGTATAATGGGTCCTAACAATATCCCACACTATAGGGAAATCGAAAAAAACAAAAAATCATCCCCACTTTACATGTAAGGAAAGTACCCTAAAAAAATATTTTTATTGCTGTTATGTGTTTAGTGACACTCGCAAAGTTAAGACAAATCGTTTTGACGTATACAAGATCAAAATTGGCTAAGCCGTTTGGTTTCTACAATGCCATATAGAAACAAACATACATATGTAGACTCATAAACAATTGAGTTATCCTTCTTTGCGTTATGTTTCTCGTAACTCATGTTTCTATTTTCAGTAAGTTTAACTGAAGTTTTTAAAGCTTTCTTTTAAGGAGATAAAAAGGCCAAATATTAAAGAAAGCCACTAGCAGCTCAAAAATCGCAGCCTTTTAACTGCATGTTATAATATATCGTATAAACATCACAAGTGACTTGTATTAATAAAAAGTAAATAAACTTCAAATTTACAGTATAGGAAATCCTTGAGTTTTATTTGGGGAAAATCATATTGATGTTTTCCTGATAGCAGCAATCAAGTAATTAACTTTACAATAGTTGGATTGTTAGTTTTTTCCCACTGCATTGTTATCAGTAATTATCACAGATCAATGAACCTTCTTCATCAATTGATAAAGTGGATACTTTTATACACAATTAAAACAAACATTATGAAGAATTAAATAGTCGAAATTCGTACCAATAATTATAAATTCTCTGAATTGTAATAAAGCGTCGCCGTAGTGGAACAATTTTTCTGAGGAAATAATTCAGAGGCCATAGAGTGAAAGGCTTTTGAAAAAACCACATGGTCTAAGTCGAGGATAACAGCAAAACAGTTTGTTTTGTTGCACTAAGCCAAGCTAAGACGTTTATGCCGTATGCATCTGCAGTAATTAGCACCTATCTATATGAGACGGGCCGCATGGTTAATTATAGGTCGTAAGAGCCCCAAATATAAGGGTATTTTTGGGCTGATGATGAGTCATTTTCGTAATGACCGGGTCTTATTACTTCCATCTTCATTCTACATTAAATATCTCAAGTTTTGTCTATTGTTTCTCGTTTAACGCCAAATGTTAAAATTTTTAACGTTTAAACGAATTAAAAAAAAAGCTATCACTCCGTCCTTAAACAAAACGCATAGATTATACTATCTCTTTAATCACAAAGGCGGTTACACGTTTATAAAAAAGCAAATCTATTCATTGATCGCAACCTGTCGTAGGGGTGACTACCCTAAGGTCATTAGACTCACCTGCGGGTGGGAGGGGCGAGGGGGGTGCACCTGACGTAACGGAATCCTGCGCACGTGCCTCATCTAGCGATAGATGCCCGCCAAAACTTACCCATAGGGTTGACTGTTTAAGTTTTTGAACTGTTAATATATATTTTCTTCTCCATCTTATAGTGTTCCTTCGATTAGCGAAGGTTGGCTGTTAACTTATCGGACTTCTTTCTTTGGCATGGCAATACCTAATATTTTTAAGAGGGTTTAATTAATTTTACCACCATCGTGAAAATGACAACAAATGACCTGCAAAGGTGCCCAATGTTTTTATTAGATATTAATAATTATTTACATAAATACCCGCCGAAAAGAGTCTCCGATTCTTGTTATTGTTTGATTAAAAAATATAAATTGTCATTAAAAGTAATTTTTTTTTCTAATACACTAATTAGAGTCTGTAGAATTAATTACAAACAAAATAAAATATTATTTTTGATTAAAGATTGATGAAGTCTCTCAGTTAATTGAGGCAAATGCTGTAGTATATTCCTTGGAGAAATACCTATCTTATTTAAAAGTCATGTATATCTTGATAAATCACGATGACTAAATCAAAACTATTAATACAAATCACCGGAAAATCGCATTGACCGCGTGAAATTTAATTTGCCGCCAAATAATACTAACTTTGTACTAACCTGTAACCGATGCTAGATATGTAAATGAATAACGATTCCCACATAAATTCACCACCTGTTATGACATTTAAAATTCAAATGAGTGACAACCCTAGCGAGGGTGGAAGTGTAATGGTATGCGTCGATGTGTATTGAGTTTGTAATTCCTAGTTAGTAGTTTCCTCAATTTTACTTGGGTAACATTAAAGACTGGAGGATAGATTTGTGTATAAAACAAATTTGGCTTTATCATGACTATCGAGCTATTATTGTACTTATTAGGGCACATGTCTTCAAAAAAAATCATATATATATAAGATAACATCACTTACATTGTTCCGATTACAAGATGAGTAACTAAAGTCCTTGTGTGAAGTATCTAAAACAACGACACTCAAATCCGAAACAATAAAGAAAAGAGTGAATAATGAAAATGGTCAGTAAACCACCGCACAGGCCTAGTACAGAAAGGTAGGTGCTATTTACTGCAAATACAGGCCGTATCAATAACTCAACGTAGCTTCGGAAGCAAGAAGGAGTTCAAGATCATAAACTTTAGGTTTTTATGCATATTGCTTAATCTCCGCAGTGGTGAGTACACCATTCAACCAACGCAAGCTCCTCGAATTTACTGATGTTACTAACATAATTAGAGCCTTAAACCAAATCTCATAGCTAGTACGAGTATTACAACTGTACCTACTGTGACATTTGAGCGAACCAGAGTGGTAAGTGTAAGTTTAACGCGTTCACTAGTGAGCGCGTTAAGAATTTGTATGGAGATTTGTAGTTCTTGTTAGTTACCCCTAGGGGCGCTGTACGGGATTCCATACTAAAATCTTAACGCGCTCACGATCGACAGTGAACGTAAACGTCAAAAAAACTTATACTAAGCGCTCAGTGTTGTGTCGCACATTATCTATACGAATATTATAAAGAGGGTTTTTGGACTGTTTCTTGGCATTGAATAGGCTCTGAAACTACTGAATTAATCTTAAACATTCATTTACCTACGGATAGCTACATCATACGAGGTTGACATGGGTTATAATTTACGCGTGCGAAGTCCCGGGAAAACAGCTAGTTATAATAAATAGGATAACCTAGATAAAATAAGATAAGATCTTTATTTGCCAGAACACAAGTCATTGACGTCACAAATAATCAGACAAGTACAGTATTCTGTCTGCGGACAGGCGTGCAAATATTGTTATTATATTATTAACTTATTACATTTCTAACGCTTTCCGCTGTCTGTGCATTGAGATCTCTTAAAACCACAAAACGGATGATAAAGTGATCCAAAAGGAGTGTTTGTATGTATAACATAGGACCACAACGTGTTATACATTTAGCTTTCCACCTTGTGGAATGCTAGTCATAAAAAAAATATTTATGTGCAATAAAATTAACTAATTATTAATCATAAAAATAATAATATTATTATTTTATGACATTTAAAATTCAAATGATGTATTTACATCCCTAGTCTCACACATTTTATTTTCCACAGCCTTTAAAAATGTAAAAAATGTGCATAACTAAATAAACATCTATCAGAATTTATTTATAAAAGCTCCCGTTCCAATAAACGACACGTGATACCGATTAAGGACCGCAAAAAATACGCGTGCGAAGCGCACAGGTGCGTCGTAGTGGTGCCACGTGATTTTTTTCCTACCCTTAATGCCACAAGAGTTCATAAAGGTTGTTTGACCTGCGGCTTTAGTTCAAATGAGTTAAATGAACTAACATATCATGAATTTTTGCCATATCATAAAAATTGCAGTTCAATGAAGAGTTAAAATAGATAGTTATTTTAAAAGAATTTGCGGACACAAAGCTAATTGATATTTTTAATAGAAATTACTCAAAACTATCGTGTCGCTGATGGTTAGAGCAATACGGGTGAAATTGTGAAAGGTCACGAGTTCGAATCCCTACTACTTTTCTATTAACATTCCGCTAGCGTGGTTTACACACTAGACGGCACTTTTATCCCTAGCTAACTGTTAAGTCGATTAGAAAGTATAATGTTAATCCTAACTAATTAGACGGATACCAAATTTCATCAAAATAGGTCGTAATTTTTGCATGAATTAATGTAATAAACATTTAAACCTACAAGATTCCTTCTTTATAATAGTATATTGTGTCTGTGTATTTAAAATAATATATGTATAGTATCTGTATAGATATATAGATATAATATATGTATAGATCGCATCATAAATGAGGAGATTTGCGGATGAACTACATAATGTGACTGAGCCCGAAAGAGGCAATGGGCAGAGCACATCGTCATACATATAACACAGACGGCCGTTATGGCAGTAAAGTCCTGCATTAGATTTATTTTTAATATTTTTATTCGATCACGTGTTTTGTTACCGTTCCAAACTCAATTGGCTCCCGATTCGCCGGCGTAGGAACTTGCATAATCTAACGGTTCTTAATACTTTTGTTGCCATTTACCCTACCATATCTCAATGCTGCTCTTTTCTCTACTCTTCATCTTATTTAGATCCTCATCCAATCTTATCCTCGAGCTTACTCATCACACGACTGATTTCTTTTCTTACTCCTTTTCTGTACAAGCTGTCCGTCTGTGGAACTCTTTACTAGAATACATTAGGAAAGCTCTCTCACTGAGAACTTTTTGCAATCAAGTCAAAATCAACCTTTATATACTTTACCATAATGCATTTTACATGTTGCACCCATCCTCGCATATTATTTATCAAAACTGATTTATTTTTTTAATTTCTTTTATAGATTGCCTGAAAAAGATTGCTATCTAGCAATAAGGCCACTCTTTGGATACTATTTCTTTCTTTCTCTCGCTGTGTTATTCTTGTTCTGTCCTGTGTTATGTGTAATAAACCATATTATTATTCTTATAAAGTCCTGGAGTGGTGACTTCGAGTCCGAAATTGGAGTGTAAGCAGGCCTTCCACAAGATGGACCGGTTATAGGATGGATAAATAAAAAATATATTATCTCGAGTACCTCCTTGCTTAAGAAGGCGTGTCAAACTATTACTAATAATCCGTATTGGGCCCACGTGTAACTGTGGTCCGTTCTCTCTATTTCTGTTTGATCCTATATCTCTATTTGATCCTGTGCATTACATTAATAGGCATGACGATTAATATTTTCAGTAACTAGTCTTTTCAAAACACTAAATATATACACCGTTATACGATATTTATAAAAAGCGAGTTGAACGTATACAAAAAATCTTCATTAAGCATATTTCTTATCGCCGTAAAGTAACCTACGATTCATATATAAATGCTAGCCTTTTAAATGGTCTTTCAACATTAGAAGAGAGACGCGATATGCTGGATATGTGTCTTTTATTCGACATTGTTCGCGGAAAAATAGACTGCCCACAACTGCTCAATAGCGTAACATTTTGTACACCAAAACGTAGAACCCGAAATACACCTTTATTTTACATCCCTCAAAGACGCACTAATTATGGAGCTAACACTGTTCTCACTAGACTACCTAGAAATTACAATAAAAAATTTCATTTATTTGATTTTTTTAATTGTAGTAAAAATACTTTAAAGAAACATATAAACAATTACTTAAAAAACAGCAAGCACAATTATTAACAATTTTATATTTATATTCACAAGACGTAGTTGATCTAATATAATAAAATGAATAACAGAATATGTAATGTAGTGTAACGTAATGTAATGTATAATGTAAGTTATATGAGTATGTATGTATTGTATATGTGTGTATGTATATGTATATATAAGCATGTGTAAATGTTCTTTGCCTATTTTGCTATTGGTATATATAAATATGTGTCCAAGTGGTGGAGTGGGTAGGGAGCATTTTGCTAATGTTTACAGGTTTCATAATTATTTTGGTTGTTATTACGGTGCTGCGGTGCTGCCCGGTGTGGTGTAAGTAATTATTTTGTTACTCTGCGATGTATAAAATAAACTGTTCGAGGAGCTCACGAATTTAGATATGTAAGGATATGTATGATGAGTGTGTGTGTGTGTGTGTGTGTACAAGTGTCAAGGTTGTGTTGATTTTAAATTATAAATAATAATCCCAGTCCAGCTGTTAAGAACATACAATTGGTTTAATTCAGGAAAACCTGTAATTAGCTTTACTCTTTGTTAATATTAAGTCTTAATTATTCTAATTTTGTAAAAGCTGTTGGTTTTCTAACAATAAATAAAAAAAATATATATATGAGCTGTTCCGTATTCAGCTTAAGACGTCTCATCTCAAATTAGTATTCCTAATTCAACCTATGAATATTTTTCTTAATTCAAACTAAAATGAATATAACAATAGTTTTACATGAATTGCGACTTTTCCTCGTACATTTTAATCCCATCAAGATAAAAATCTGCAAACAATAATATAACAATTTCCATGTGAAATATAAAAATAACTATAGATAATCAAAATTGAGGAAGTTTCGAAACTAATGATGCAAAATTGCATAGTTGAATAGGTTTTTTTCTGAACCAGCTGTCAGATAATATGCGATCGGATACAGTTGTCGCATAATATTTTAATTTTGATAGATTTTGTGCCATATGGTCTGCCTTATATATAATTTTGCGCAGTTCCGAAATTGAGACATTAGAACATCATAATTCTATGAACAATATATATCAGCTTGGGTATGGTATACATTATTTATGCATACCATACCCAATCTAATGCATATTGTTAATAAACTTTATTAAAAAATGTTTTTAATATTCATATTTTATATGTATTCTCTCTTATTATTTCACAATTTTGTGACTTTGGTTGCATTTTTATTCTTTTTTTTTCTAATAAAATTTTAATATTTATCATGTGTCTTCATTAGATTCACTCATGACAGTTAGAAAATCCATTGTTAATCACACATTTCTATAATTTGAATTCGGAGTTATGTTCGTTAAAATTTAAACTTTTTAATGATACCTAAACCAGCCAGATACTAGTGGAATAGTCAGAAACATTTTATTACAAGTTGATGCATACTATATGTGAAATGCTTTTTCCCCAACCTAATACATGTAAACCTTCCACTCGAATCATTATGTATATTGATTAAAAATGTTTAAAGATAATACCTAAATATACGTACAAAGAAGTTATGCACGTCAAAAGGTTTTTTTTACAAATTTAAAATATACATTACTCAGTTTATATATTATGTAGTAACAGAAACAACGGAGGTATCACGACCGTTTTCAAAGTGACTTTTGCAAAGTGACAACTTAAATTGACACTTGGGAATATTTCTGTATGTCCTTTCGCTCAATAAATGATAATTTATTGAGCGAAAGGACATATTTTGAGATATTTTGATTGAGTGGAAGAAGTCTAAAATGAAAAAAGAAATGTACGGAACTCTATCCATACACAGAATGCCATTCGGCATATTTTAATCGTATTTTTATTACAGTCGTTATTTATTATATTTATCACAAAAAATAAATTGGACTATTATTTTTTTCAGATATACATAATTTGATATGTCTGTCGGTCTCTTCTATGACGAGTTTTAATCCTAAAATATTTTCAAGTACAATTATCATGACTCCTTTGCTTCTTCACAATAAACACAAATGATAAATTAATATAAATGTGTGATACTTAAGTACTAATAATATTTATTTATTTTTATTTATTGATGCTTCTTGCAAATATTTTCAATGGCGGACTTAATGCCGTAGGTATTTTCTAACAGTAAACCTTTAGGGTGTTGTGGAGACAAATAGTTGGTGAGGTGCACGATAGAGGTGGATGTTTTGTAGGAAGAGACTATACTATAAGTATATTTACAATATACCTTAAACATACATAATACGTATATATAAAAAATAATATATTTATATACTTACATACATACATTATTAAACAATTACAAACATAGGTATAAAAAGCGACTAACGATTTAATGAGTCTGCTTATTCCAACAGAAAGAAACTTGTTTTTAAAAGCTTATTTACTATTGATTATTCTCATATCTAATAGGAGTTCATTCCACAAAATAATAGATTTGACAAAGAACGAAGAGTCAATAATTTCGGAGTGATGAGATGGAAAGAGAGGTATTGTTAATTAATAAAGAGTAGTAAGAGGTACTGTATATTAAACAATGTATTATAAAGAGGAGAGAAAAATTTGCTTGCATTGAATAGATTCGGAAACCACTGAAGCGATTAAAAAAAATCCTTCACCTACGGGAAGCTACTGTTATGAAACAAGGGTAAATTAACTAAAAAGAGGGTATCATCAGTATCATCAGCCCTTTTACGTCCCCACTGCAGGGGCTCAGGCCTTCCTTATGGATGGTTAAGGAGGATGGGCCATGACCCTCCACGCTGGTCCAATGCGGATTGGAGGGTATTAACGACTGCAAATGCAGCCGGGACCAATGGCTTAACGTGCCTTCCGAAGCACGGAGTAGCTCAAGATAATAATTTTTTGGTCACCCATCCCGTGAACGACCCTTGCGAAAGTTGCTTAACGACAACGATCGCGGGCCGCGGCGCTTATCCACTACGCCATCGAGCTCGCCAAAGAGGGTATTTTCAATTAAATATTTTATTAATAAAATTAAAAAGGTGTATGAGGTGATTGGTGAGGTGAGTAGTGAGAGCGATGACTATGTAGGTGTAGGTAGTCCGGTGAAAGGGGCGTGGGTCAGCGGCGAAGTTCCGTTGCTGTCGTTAAGTGCTTCACAGAAGTAGCCGACGTCAGCTCAAGGGAACAGTTATGTACTTTAGAGAGGTGTCTGGATTCGGAGACTCGATGAGGCGTATTCTCTCGGTGCGTCGAACAGGAGGTTCTTCGACAGCTCAGAACTGAGCAGCAGCTCGGACCTCAAGGCGTATACACGAAGACTGCTTCCAGGAGAAGAGATTTTAGTATAAGATTGCAGATGATGAAGTAGCGAAGAAGGTTACAGTGAAGTAAGGAATGTTGTCGTCTAGTTAAAGCGAGGAATGCATCTTACGACTTTGAGACCGTAAACTTTGAAGAGTTGAAGAAATAGGCCTTTTAAGAATTTAGTTAGCTCAGGGCGAGCTCAAAAGTTAGCTTAAGCTTTTGCCGTTGAAGTCTGTGTGAACAAAACCCTAAAAATTTAAAAGCTACAGAGTTTCAATACCTACAAATGACATTGGATAAATTTATATTACAGAATTTTAACGATTACAGGTATACAATTGAAGGTTCACTGTCATAGAATGGATAAAGTGAAGAATATAAATGGAATAAAACTACAAAGCAAGTCGATATGAACATTATTAGTAATATGAGTCCAAAACATCTAGTATCACATAATATACATTAGTCGTATTCCAAAAAAAGTAACTAAAGCCCATTCACTCTAAAAAAAATATTAAACACAACCGCTAACATTTCAATGGGATGTAATTCTTATGACCCACCATCGCCAATTACCGGTCGAACTTCCTGCGATGACAATGATACGGAAAATATGTTAAAAAAGACATGAATAATTAGTTACGCTTTGAGAATTTTAGGCGGGAAACCTTGACAGTGAAAGGAATTATTGTTGCTATGATGTATATGCTAGGTTTCAACTCAAAATAAAATATACGAATATTTTAATTAATTAATCTATTACTTTTCACTTTTGAGAGTTTAATATTCGCTTTTTTATTTTATTATTATAAAAAAAATCCTAAAAAGTGAATAATAATAGGTACTTATTATATAACTATTTCGGAATTTGTTAAAATCACATATATTTATATTATTTCATTGGTTAAAGTCATATCTATGTAAATTGATGTCAACATAACAAAAACTTACGTGAGCAAAATAAAAAATTTGCTCATTCAAAAGGCTGAAAAATTTATGGCACTATGTCGGAAGTGTACTATATCTATAGAATAAAAAAACACATTATAGTTTGATTCGCCAACCACGAAGTTAAATGGTTAATGCCGATACACATTAAAATACAGGCAAATTGACAATCTACAATTTTTATTTTTAAATCGGTTACAAAATAGTTTTACTAGCAAGTTTTACACAATAAATATATTTGTCATTGCATTTTTATACTCAATTTCATATAAAAATGCAGTGAAAAATAACTTTATTCGGCGCTAAAGCAACTGCACAGTTATTCTAGAAGAGAGACAAAGAAAAAAAAACAAAATGTTCCCAACACAATCTTATATAAGCCAGTACGTACTTGTTTAGAAACTATCCGCCAACTCAATAATAAACTTGACATTTTTTTTATTTAAAAACGTAACGTTATAGAATACAAAAACCTCCTTGAAAAACTATTGCTGACCTTCTTTTAGTTTGCGACTAAACAATTTTATAATAAACCTTATTCTTTAACAGTTAAGAGCTTTGTCATAACTTCTTGTGTAAATTATAAATTTGTATTTCAAGTGTAAGGTTTTTTTAAAATTACAAAGAATTATAACTTTAGTTGCTTTAAGAATAGAGTTTATGAAAGTGAACGTCTGCGTTTAGTAAAAAACAGCTGATTACAAGGGCTGTTGAGAAAGGGGAAGTTGGTTTTTATGTCTGTCTTTTCGTGTAACGGAAAAATTGATGACACACCTGTCTTAATAGAGTCAGTGAACTCGGTGTTAGGAAATTGTCAGTTGTGACATCTACTGTTCAATCACCAAACACTAGGAGATAAAAAAAACTAACCGCTAAGCTTGTCTCTTTTAAGATAATAAATTTTTGGTCACTTATTCCAAAATTAGCCATTTCAAAAGTTGCTTAAGATACGTTATCCAATACAAAGTGTAGCACCATTGATCTTCTCAAAAATATAAATTTAACCAACAGTAAACGAAGATGTCAGGTCAGACAGTCTTCGCCTAAGGCTAGGAGTGACTATGATACTTAGATTACAGCTTAGAACTTAAATAAACACAGTCTATGCTTACAACTTTCTTTATAAAGGCTCTATGGATTGTACAAAATAAAATTTTAACGAAAATCTCATTGTTTTTATAAAAAAAGTAATCTGTTTAAAAAATTACTAAAAGGCGAGTATCTTTTACGTATATCAATGTTTATACATTTATCTGTCCGTTGCACAAATGTCAATTAAAATTCTTATGAGTTAAAAGCGACATTATCGATGCAATTCTTTTTAAATTTAGAACATAGAGCTCGAAGGCGTCATTAAACCTTAATGGATGTTTGTGCAACTGACCGATGGTCTACAAAAATGCCCCTTACCTGTTGGTGCAAAAGGTCATAACCAACTACGCGGATCCAATGCGGAATAGTGGATGGGTAATGACTGAAGATGCAGAAGGAACTCAAAGTCAAAATGTTTTTTATTCAATTGTTTAACTTTGGTAGTTCAGTTAGAAGATTATTATCTTTGTTAACTTATAATTGCTGCTTCGATTCTAGCTGGATGCATAATTTATTATTCAGGTTTTTTCAAAAATTTGGTACTTTTTACATTTGGTAATATTTGGTACTACGAAAAAGAAAATGTTGATGTTTAAAGGCCAAATTAAACTTTCATTAGAATAAACTTTGTTGTGGATGTGAACAGATCCTTATAGGAACGATTTTCTGAAATAATGTCAGTGAAATCCGAAACTTATGGCAATGGTCCATTTCTTACCCAGCAATTTAACTTGGTGAACTTAAAACGTTATGATCTCATAAATAATATTTAAATAAAAATTATAAATACTCATGTGAATAAATCTTTTGTAGGCAAAGCTTCTATCGAGAGTTCGATGGCGGAATGGTAGGCGCTTTACGTATGCTTGCGAAAGCTAAGCAACTTTCGCAAAGGCCGGTTATAGGATGGGTGACCAAAAATATATCAGTATATGAAATACTTGGCTGTATCTGAACTAGTCAGCACTCACCAATTTGCACTGGGCCCATTCCACCTATTCGATTCATTTCCATTTATTGAGAAGGTCTGTGCCCCAGATGAGAGGATATTAATAAACTTGTGTTCTCATATTCTTTAATGTATTAGGCAGCAGTTCCTTTCGTTAATTAACATCGGAGACTAGATTAACAATAAGACATCGCTTTATTTCTATATTCCAGTTATATTTTTAATATATTACGTGTATAATAAATCTGTTTCATAACGCAATACATTGTAATGATTCATTCAATCTAGAATCTTCGGCTTTTAAATAAACTAACCCATCTACTTCATAATAACCGGAAACAAAGACAAGAAGAGCGATCGCAATAAATCACGCTCCAGCCAATAAATAAAAACCTTTTCAGAAAATGATCATAAATACAAATCAGCATGTGCTATCACAGTTCCTTATACTAACTTCGAAATGGTATTCCTTGTACCAAGTCTAGTTCAATGTGGTCAAGTAGTAGATAGGTGTGACTATAATACTTCCGTAAATGCTCAATACAATAAATACTCTAACACCCATTTTCATTAACTTAGGACAAGGCATAGCTTAACTAGGAAACGCCTAATATTACGAATCACTTAAGCAGATTAATTCCAAATAAATATTTTTTTATTTTATTTTTGACATATTTAAGACCTATCCTATAAGCAAACGCCTAGCGCAAGGCGCCGCATATCATAACTAGATTAATTTCGTTAGGTGGTTCCTAGTCATTGGTGAAATGATTTTTTACCTTAGGCGATTCTAAATATTTAGGCGACAGATTTGAGTGACTCCTAAGTTTAGTGAAAACTGGTATAAGTCCTCGTTGCTTTTAGTGAATTTCACACCAATAATGCTAACTTAATAGTTTTCTTAGGAACACCTATTGATAGTTTAAAACAAAGTCGCTTCCCGCTGTCTGTACGCTGAGACTTTTAAACAACACGACGTATTTTAATGCGGTTCTCATAAATATACAGAGTTATTCAAGAGGAAGGTTTATATTTATATTAATAAAGGAGCATGCGCCCGAAGCCGCTGATAAAAAGCTAGTATATTAATAAAAGTAAATTCTTTTTACTGTCTAGAAATTATATAAATAGAAATAAGTAAAAGTAATAAGCACTTAAAAATAATGAGCTCTCTTGTAGTCCATTGCAAGATCATTCGATTAATTAGCGAAAGGTTACCGATCCGAAACAATGATCATCTGACAGATAAAACTTTATTAATTTAATTTGATCTATCAATATAGATACCTCAAACACGAAAATCCTATTAGATACTTATTTCTCAAAATTATCAGCCCATTATTGTTTCCACTGTTGATTATAGGCCTTCTTCATGGATATTATCATATAAGATTAGACTTTTAGTCACTGCGAGGGCCCAGTAGAGATTGGTGGATGTTCACGACTGTTTAAGTAGCCGGGACTAAGAGCTCGACGAACCTTTGGAAGCTTGGAGGGCTCTATATAACAAATTTTTGGCCACTCATCTGAGAACCGACCTTTGCGAAAGATATTGAACTTCCTTAATGGCAAACCAAACATGATAATCATTACGTTATCGAGCTCCTCAACGTATTTCTTAAGTCCTGTTTAATTTATTCCAGAATAATCCATATACAATTTCTATATCTATATTTTACATTCTAAAGAAAAGGCTCCTATGACTGGTCAAAATTAATAGTAATAAAAACAAATTGGCATATTCAAAAGATCACTTTAATATATAGCGCAGTGAATATAAATAAGTCTGTCTGTTACGAATCAAATGATTAAGGAATTACCAGCGAATGGAAGTCAATATTGTGTTTTCTAGTGGCGACCGAACCGCGGTTCCAATTGATTAGTGATGCGAATGTTATCGATGTACGTAATGTTTTATAGATAATTTAGTACTGAATTTTTATCACATCGTAAGTACTCTAATGTAACTAATCGATTTGAAAACAAAGAATCTGTGTAAGCAACTGTTATTATTTTTTGCCTTTTTAAAATTTCGTCTTTAGTAGCCTAAGCGGTTCTTGAAACAATGAAATGCTACTTAGCTCAGTGTGTTTTATTTACTGTGAGGTTATTATAGTCAGATAATAATAATATTAAGAGCTAATACCGTATACATACCTGCTTCAGTGTTGTAAGCCGAAAATGATTTTTCAATACTTTTCCCAACACATGCGAGTCTTCACAAATTAAAATTCATCTATAATATTAACAACAGAATATCTTATGCAGATACAGCAATATTTTTTACGTTTATTATTTATTAATCATACTATGATATTATAGCTACTTTTTATCAAATATAATTACGAATAATCTATATTTTTACTTCAATTTTTTTACACCCAGTAACATCACTAGCGCTAACCGCACAATTAGCGGTTTGTTCATTACTTTCAACCGGCCACCATTCGGTTGATACGTCGTTTTGTTCGATACTTCACACGATTTGTGTAACAAACAGATGAGATTTGGTTACATCTGCAAATAAATGGAAAAAACCTTGATTCACATTTTTTTAATCTTGTTTTGACTGGAAACGGATTTTACAAATTGCTCTACATATGTGAAATGGTAGTAACTTATCAATAGGGTAATTGTTAGCGGGTTGATGGGTGGTGAAAATCTTATATTTAGGAAAGCTTGTATAGTGTTCTAAAGTAATTCAAACTTTTTGATGCCATGCATTCGAAAAGTACGAGTATGTGTAACACTCTGAAGCATGAAGGTATCAACTGAATCATTAATGCGCCCACTGTCGGAGTATAGGCGTTCTGCACGCGGCATCCAACGGCATAAAGAGCTTTCCAAAGCAAGGAAAACTTCCAGATAGTAAATTTTTGGTCACCTATCTAATGATCGACCTTTGCAATTTAAATTATAAATTTCAGAGTATTCAAAGCTCATAAATATAATTAAAAAATAAACACTAGTTTTTTTAGGTACCTATCGTAAGTCGCTGAATGTATGTTTGTAAGTGATTACCAGAAAAAAACATAGTCAATGACTTTTACGAGAACAACCGTCATATCGAGGCAGTGATCGATTAAAATCGCCACTAAAAACAATAACCGATCGATAACAACAATAGAGCGCAATCATTGTAACGTCTTCTTGCGCCGGATGCGCTGCCATTGCTCGCTCGACCGTTCCAAATTCAAAACGGAGCTGTTTCCGGTGTGACGTCAACGACGCCATTTTGTCGTCTGCGTCTGCGCCATTGTGCTCATGGGAAATGGGAGCGAATAAAATGGGTTTCCCGTAGGAAAGGATGTTATTTATTAATGGACTTTTTTTGTGATGCTATTCCGTTTTAAAGTGTTGTATTTTTTAATTTATGCTGTTTTATGTGCTGATTTATATTGTCACTAGTTTATGCATTCTCCTTGTTTATACCCAGTTAACCTTAGATGTGTTTCTATTCTAAAGACAATATAAAATTATTTATCTTTTTCTACTCACCAATGGCTTCGTTATCGTAGATGATAAAACTTAGATTTTTCTAATCTTTATTTATTTTACAATAATGTTATAATATTTTTATTACTACTATTATACATTTCTGCTTAAATTAAAAGACTATCTTATTTCTCTCTGATTTATTATTAATTGTATTAAATATCTGAACAATAGTAATTTTCCGTAGATCTATCAGGGCGTTATTTCACAACAGACCTAAGTACTTGGCCTCGGTGCACACAAAAAGCATCTTAGTCAATCGGCCTTACTTTTTGTCCGAATCATCAGTCGACGCCATTTTTTTCAAAGCGAGTGGGTCAGGTTTATATAGAGTAGGACAGGGACTCCGGAGACCGGTTAGATATTAACATAACTCGGGTCACATAACATGTTATATGACTCTGCTTACATATAGAATATTTATCTAAAAAATAATAACCTTTTCTGTGCACTAAACAATTAAAATAATAAAATATTTATCAAATTATTGGTAATTGTTTGTGTCCCAAAATTTGACTTCATTTGTTTAAAGTTTGCATTTAGAATTATGAATTGGAACGTTATCTTCTGACTCTTTTCGTAAATCATGGATATAATAAATGTCATGCGCAGCTAACTGTCTAATTGATTTGTGAGTTTGTCAATATGTGTGTCAAAGACTTTCGTTAAAAACTTACTATGTTTAATATGACTAAAGTTACATATTATGTGATATGACTTTGTCCACAGAATATTTAATATAGCTTAGCTCACATATATTATTACAATAAACTGTGATTGGAAATATGCAATCATTTTTCCGTAATGCTAAGATAAAAAAGATAATTTTCAAAATATTCTCGTGTACTACAAGGATAAAAAAAATTAATGATATTGCATATATTTGTTCTTTTACTGATATTATTTTTTATATTTAAAATAAGTTTTTCAAAACTCCTTTAACGTGTTTGGAGCTTATTGTTGAGTTTATTTCTAATTCAATGCTCGGTCGACACGACGATTTGGCAACTTTATATTATATTTAAGAAGAAAGGAGATTATTTTTAAATCACAGTTTATTTGTATTAGACAAACTAAGTTATTAAGCTAACAGTTATATCTCGTATCATAGTAAATTCAATTTTAGTGCCATCTTAATAATAAATATATTTCAAACAAATAAAAAAAAAATATTCAACGGGAAAATTAGTTTCTAATAATTCAACTGATAATTTTTTAAATTCCGTTCAAAATCAATTACGGATATTTGACATACAAATATTATAGAAGATGACGCGCAAACAATGAATAATATACAAACAGCATATTCTAATAAAAAAAGCAGAAAGAAAAAAGGATTCATGACCTTGAAACTAGCACATTTTCAGCTCATCATAACCCGATTTAAAGTTTGTTTACTCTATAATAGGCGTAAATTAACAAATAACACCGAGGTTAGGCCAAGTTCGTGGTAAGGCCGGATCGATCACGGTACTGAATTTTTTATGCGTTTGCGCCGAATAAAATGTCATTCAGGGCTGTTTTATATAAACGCTATGAACAAATTAACCGTTTTCACGGTGCAGTGATTAACCAGAAAATTTTATAATCTTTACTATAAATGTTTGACTCAAGGTGATCTGTACTGATTATTGTATACTTTTTTTAAATTTAACTTCGCCCGTGACTTCGATTGATTGGAATAGTAAAAAAAAATCTATTGAAAGAAGCTTCGACTGCGCCATATGACTATATTTTGTAGACTTTTATATCTGAAATACACACTAATTGTTCCACGACTTTGGCTACGTTAATTACAGCCCGCCCGCGTATGATGTAGCTTCCTGTAGCAGCAGAATTTATAAAATAGGTCCCTTAATTTTAAAGCTTTTTCAACAAACAAATGTACAATCAAATCTTACCTATCTATGATATTTGTGTAGGTCATAATAGAACGACACAAAACTATTTTTAACTGACTTCACAGGGGATCCTCAATTAAACTTATCTTAACAGCGGTTCAATTATTCAAGAAACTGCTATTGAAGTCAGGTGGAGTTTTCTGTGGGTTATTAAACGATAAAGACTTCAATAGCAGGTTCTTGAATAATTAAACCGCTTTTAATGATATTTCATTTTTTTTAGGCACGAAATAGGTTAAAAAAAAAAATAACTCATAAATTATGATGATTATAAAATTATTCAATTGCAAACACTTATGTGATTCAACCATTACAAAGTTTTGTATTAAAACGGTTTAGTTACACTTTATTAAAATACTATTTTTATCAGAAAAAATCAGTAACAATTATAATTTAAACATTGTATCGCTTAAAGAAATAAAAATTAGCAATTCAGATTTTGAGAATTTCATTAGATTGCAAAATATAGTTTAAAATACCATTTGAACTATATTTTTCAATAATGCATTAGTTCAACCAAAGAGTAATCCTTGAAAAAAAGAACATATCAATTTTATGTGAAAATCCGAAAATCAGTATTTCATCTGACCGAATGTAATCGTTACCGTGTCATGTCGTTGGCGGGCAAATTTGAACCGTGTCCCATTTTATTACGATCCACAATTTGGAATGTAATCTACCGTTTAATTATTACCTCACAATGTCATCACGAGAGGTCTTATTGATGTTGCCTTTTTATTTGACAATAGACTACCGCCATATTGCATTTCACAGCGATTCATAAATAGCGGTGGATTTATGATTATTAACGCTACTCTAGATTATATTGAATGGGAATATTACTCTTCAAGGTGGCACTGGATTAGAAATAAATAAACAAAATTAGGCGGTTACTACACACTTCATAATCGATGAACACACAGGTGTTATTATAACTTAATTTATATCATCATCAGCCCTTTTACGTCCCCACTGCAGGGACTCAGGCCTTCCTTATGGATGGTTAAGGAGGATGGGCCAAGACCCTCCACGCTGGCCCAATGCGGATTGGAAGGTATTAACGACTGCAAATGCAGCCGGGACCAACGGCTTAACGTGCCTTCCGAAGCACGGAGTAGCTCGAGATAATAATTTTTTGGTCACCCATCCCGTGACCGACTCTAGCGAAAGTTGCTTTAGTTGCTTTAAATTAGAGTAAGACGTAGGGCTGTCTGTAAACGACAATAGTAAAGCGACTCTAATGAAAAGAGAGAGAGGATCACAATACCCTTTAAAATAACACATAATAATTAAATAAAAATTTAAGTTAAGTCAACTATTTTAGAGATTTTTTTACTTGACGAAAGCCTAAGACCAATAAAAAGAGAGAGGATCACAATAGCCTTTAAAATACCACATAATAATAAAAAAACTATTTTAGAGAATATTTATTTTTACTTGATTAAAGCCTCCTATATGAAAAAATCAGAATTAAGTGTTGTATTTTTAAAGACTCTATTAACTGTGTCTCACATTCCTATAACCAAGTGATGTCTGTTGACCTGACTTTTCTAATTTATATAAAAAAAAAATTAACTAAATAGAAAAATAAATGCCCCCATTAGAATAATGCAGTGCCACTGTCATTTTGTATTTTAACGGTCAGTTGCATAAACATCAAGGCTTAATGACGCCTTTAAGCTCTAATGAAAGTCAATTTTGTATGGGTAATGTCGCTTTAAACTAATGTCAATTTTAACGGACGTTTGTGCAACTGACTGTAAGAAGCATAAAGATTGAAATCAGCAAATAATTATAAAGTATTCATTTATCGAATTATAGACGTGCAAATAATATCAAAAGTAAAATAAATAAAAAATCTTTAAAAAGGCTACCAGACAAAAAAAAAGAAAAAGTAAAAGCAGGCGTTCGTTTTTCAAATTGTCACTTAAAAATTAAACTTCTTGTATTAAAAAGCTTTAAAGAAGGTTCAATGCTTCATTCTGCGTGATGACGCTGGGAAGGATGGTCAGTCGCGAATGTGTTAGTAACACAGTCATCGTATGGAACGGTGGTCAGGAGCATACAGTGAAACAGTCCTGCCACTGATGCATGCCACATGGCAAGTGCATGAGTGACGCGCGCTGCATGATATTCGTTTCACGCAGTGTTTTGTTTTGTCTATCAATCAATGGTCTGAACGAATTAGAATTTGAAGTATGAAAACTAGACCACGTGAAGAACCCGCCAGCGGATGGCTTATTTACTATATAATTTTAACATGTGTTAATAGAATTTTAGTTTTTTTTAAGTATATTTGACACTTGTATTTGAAAAATGAAAAATCTACCAAAACAGTTCTAGAAAAACTTATAGAACCTGATTTCGTTTTCAGATCAATATACAAAATAAAAAATCACAAAATTTGAGACTTTTCTCTGTCACTACTTGGGATAGTTAGTGACTAGAAGGTGATTGCACCGTTTCAACATATTTAATACTTATTTTTTGTACACTTTCGGAACTTTTAGTGAGTCATTCAGAATCACCTATTATATAACCTGATTCTCTATTAAAATCTTGTGGGGTAAATGGATGATTAAAGGGGTAGATAATATTTTATATTATAAAGTAAGCAATAATCTCTTAAGTAACAGCCTACTAAAAGTGAATGCAGTCAAATCGTCGGCTAACATGCAAGAGTAAACTCAGAGGCAGTCACCGTGCGAATCAAGCAGTAAGTTGTAAGTTCCTGCTCCACCGAATTCCACGTGGATTAAAAAAAAACAGACACATTCAAACTAATTTTTACCGTTTTAAATATTTAAAAAGAGAACTGTGAATATTTAGAATCAGAAAGTTATTTTTTCAACTCACATTAACTCAATGCATATATTAACGGAATTATTTGGTTAAGGTTCGTATCACACAAGTATCATATATTTTATACGTAGGAGCAATTCTTCTTGGCAACCTTCTGAATTAAGTAAGTCTCAAAGGAAATATTAAGAAATTAGCAGTTTTCTCGCGAATTTGCCTGCCTAAATTATAGCCTATGTCACTCGCTTATGATGCAGCTTAAAGTATTGTAAAATCGGATCAGTAGGTTCATAGTGGATAGGCTCCAAAACTACTGTATGGATGGAATGCAAACAAACAAAAAAAAAAAAAATTTCTCTTTACAATATTAGTATAGAAAAGCTAATACTAGTAGTATAACGACGACTCTAGACTAATTAAACCAATCAAAGACAATGTCGTTACTTTAAAAATCTTTAAGTTCTCCAAATGGTCTTAGAGATGGTATTCCAAAGAATGAACGAATCAACAGAGTATGAACTATAATAGGAGAATCAGCTGATTTCACAGAATGTTGTGGTAACCGGTCATAGTATGGAACAGTGACCCGGCGTCGGCGCAGCCATTGTGCGAATCAAACTATCCTGCTCCAATGAACAGCGCCACATGTTCCACACAAACGCCGTAACGTTGACCCATAAATATTTTAGTCAACAACATAGTAATGTAATTTAAACTTGTATAGACATTCTTTGAATATTTTGGTCCTGTATCTGGAGAGGTTGATAATCAAGCTTCATTTAACAAATCAATACAGGCTTGAAAAATATTCTAAATAAGCTACAAGATCTATCTTTTGAGAAGCAAGGTTCAAGATAGAAAAGAAATAGCATGGCCTGTTTTAGTATTCTATAATGTAGAATGCAACGGAAGAAAGTGCTAAGAGTAGGACTGCAGCGCCTTTATGTAGTCATTAATCTACTTTGTACATAATCTTCAATGATCAGTAACTGCAAAACTAATAGCAAACCTTTCCATAACACCTTGTGACTGTCGGTTATCTAAATAATCTATATATATTTATAAAGAGGATTTTTTATTGTACACTACTGGAAACTGCTGGATCTATTGGAAACTACTTCA
Organism: Diatraea saccharalis; assembly: GCA_918026875.4. NCBI lineage: Eukaryota > Metazoa > Arthropoda > Insecta > Lepidoptera > Crambidae > Diatraea > Diatraea saccharalis. The sequence goes on along the minus strand of OU893339.1, from coordinate 24,226,176 downwards.
CATGCTGATGATATAGGTTATGATTTACGCAGGTAAAGTCGCGAGAAAATAGCTAGATACGAATATAGACCTAAAACTATGGATAAAGCAAGAATAGTCAATACAGATGCTTATCAGGTCCGACGGCCTCTCGTATAACGTGTAAGCGTCATCCGCGACGAAGCAGTCACTGTGCGAATCAAGCTGTCCCGCTCTAGTGAGGCATGCCACGCGAAACACTGATGATCAGCTGACTAGTACACACGACAAATACCCAAATGTTCGAGCTACTATAATTGGAATTACACGAGGAACTCGTCATATATGTACATTTATAAGATTCAAATGATTGGTACTTCAGTACATCGAAATACTAACCATTTCATAGTGCAGAGGTCAGGCGTTTGAACGTCTGCAGTGCTATTCTGTAACTAAATTAGCCACGAATTAAATGTCGATCACAGCGTTGAGCTACAAAAAACTTAGTTACTTTTTAAAGTAGGCTTTCTTTCATCTAAAATCAGTCTCACTGTCATCGTTAAGTACGGTGATACTTCTAGCGAATGCTGAATGTGCTTAATTATTAAACTAATAAAACAAAATATTAATGTCTTAAAATCGAAAGATTTTAAAAATCAAAGAAGTATTTTAGTTATTATTTACTTACAAAACAATGCAGGTGGGGATAGTTTCCTTGTCCCTCACGAGTGGCGCTAACGGCTCGTTATACTTTGACGTCACTGTGTGATATTGTCTATCTCTGTCTAATTGACTTTTTGAATATCTCACTAAATTATTAAAACTTTTGATATGCTCTTGTATGGAATGCATGTGCTACTGCTTTCCACAATGATAAGAATTGCTCTATGACAGTGTAGTCACACTAAACAAATACGTAGGCTTGTTTAGGATTCCCATCCTAAGGTATACCATGTCAGAAAGAATACCAACAGCTTTAAACCATGAGAAAGAATCTAAGATTGTTAAGTAGTGGTATTTCCTTTGTAAATTTATCTTATCTTGGTCCTTTGATGGTTCTTATTTCTATCTGTTATTATGAACAGTTTGAACCTTTTCAAACCTAAAAATAGTTTGTATATGTGAACAATATAGGTTGTATACCAAGGTCAAGTGCATCTGAAGCATATGTCATGGTCGGTCGCAACTGATTCGAGCCACTGAGCCGCCCCGGGCGGCTGGACGTCTCGGTTTGTGCGTTCGAGTGAATGAAACCGACAATTGAAATATGTATTTACTTTTGAAACCATCACAATATATACGATAGTCTTGTTAGAATGTTTAATGGTTATAGAAATTGAGTGAGTTTCTGGAATCGTTTTTAAGGTTTGACTTTTGCTTTGACATTTCTTGTTATGTTTATATGGATGTCATAATTGGGGTTAATTCTACAAAAACAGGGATCAACGATTCTACTGCTTGAAAAATTATGGCAATGAAAAACTTACCATATGCTCTCCAGCAAGTCTACCAAATAACTGAATCCTGTGATTGGTTTAAGAAAGAAAAATAGTGAAAAATACTCAGCAGACCGATCAAGATTGATCTAGGATTGGATCGACCAATCATAGTTCAAGTCCTGATTGATCAATCAGATCAATCAATCGATCAGAGAAATAGATTAATCAGGACTTCAGCCACATGGTAAAGTGGCAGGTAGCCTTCGAAGATGCAAGGGTGCTGGAAGTGTTCCGAAATTATATATTTGCAAAGATGCTTTTGTAATGAGTTCACTGTTGACCTGAAGACAGCCTGACCATGAAGAATGAGTCTAGTCACTCTCGCTTTAAATTTATTAGGTTTATATACATAAAGAATATGGACACCGACGGAATTCCACTATTTGACAGTGCGCAACATAATTATTTCCAAGTCATTCTGTCACAATCACCATATTATAGTATTATGTTTGCTATTCATATTTTAAAATAATGCATTAATCGAAAATTCTAATAAACATTTATTGATTATAAAATAATAAAAATTTATTAACATAGAAAAGGTTTGTTTTGCTTATTAGTTCGTGTTTGTTGATTATGTATTTATATTTCATCATGTGTATATTTTAAAATCAATAGTAGAATTCGCCAAAATGTCAATTGCCTAGATCGATATTTACAACCAAAACTCAATGGTCGGACGTTTTAGAAAGCGCTACCGCGCGCCGTCGCGTTTTTTCTTTCTTTTTCACTCACAAAAAAAGTATTGAAAGGCACCGCTGTCACTGACGAGAAATGGATTATGTGGCCAGCTTATATTGTGATTGAATGTGTCACTCAGTTTTGTAGAATAATTTTACAGTGAATAAAACTTTGTGGACGATAGCTCTGTTGGGAATTCGCTTACGTGGATTCTAGATTTGTATGATGAAAAAGACACAAACGATTAGAATTTAAGTGAAAACGTAATGAAATTGCTTAAGATATTATGGAACTATGACATAACGAAGACAATAAACCCGGAAATATCGTAAAAAAATAAATTTATCGCATTCACCCTACTATCTAGCTTACATTCTACTTTGAGTTTATATTATGAATATTATTTGTAAACAAGTTTGTACAGTCAACAGCAAAGTAGGCTTTCCGAAAATGACATACGCCACTTAATTTAAATTTTCGAATACAAATTTATAATAATTGTAATGGAAATCTAATAGATTTTAAAATCACTTAACCGCCGGTTTTAAAATATTGCCATCTCTGAGAGCCCGGGTTCCATTCCCGGTCGGGACATTGGAGAAAATGAACTTTTCTATTACAAAGTGCGATTGATTCACTCCGATTCCAATTATACTAAAGTCAATTGAGTAACACGGCAGTCCTGAAGCTCTGTCTACTATCTCTCATATTTATTTTCAATTGATGCCTAGGTTATCTTAATCCAATTATTATATTATTTTAGTTGAACTTATGTACAGTTGCACGTTAGACTTTACAAAATTGTCAAATTTCCTCACTTGGTTTCAATATTTAATTTTATCGAGGATGGAAGTCAAAATTCATTGCAGAAATTTGATATATAGTGGTAACCTGATGTGCAGTCGTGTGTACTAAGCTTTTGATTTGAACTTCGTATGTATAGAATAAGTACTACAATAAATAAATAAATTTCTAATCTTTACTACAATTGTAAAGAAAAAAGATTTAATTGACAATAGTCCGGTAGCTATTGGACCGATTTTAAAAATTGTTTCATCTACACGAAGCTACTTTACACAGGCGGATTTACCCAAATGAAATCATGGAAAAAATGCTAGTAAGTGATAAAGGTACTATCTACATACGCCCTTTTAATAACAAAAGCACATCACGATAAATTTAGTGTAATAATGTTTACCTAACGAAAACCTTTTCAAACAGTCAGTGTCTAAAAGCTTATCTGAGTGTAAATCACAGAAAATTTAATAACGATGTAAGTAAACCTCAGTATAGCTATGGGAAAGTGAGACAAAACAAACTTAACCTAGACCCCAGGCAACAATAGACCTTCCCACACTTGGGAACGATAAAAACCATCTTGCGTGAGCTTATGTAAGCTTTGTTATAAGTTTTTCGAGGGCGAAGTCTCCTTGTGGCTTGTCAACTTCATAATAAAGATACTTGGTAAATATAAAAAGTGAAATATTTTTTTAATACGCTCTTATTTGACGTTTTATATTACACAATTTAAGCCCTTTCATTTGGTACTCATATTAGGTGGGTTGTTTAGAAACATGTATGCCGCCATTTTGTTACAGCGGCCATTTTGGGTTAATAATAATAATGATCATATGTAATTACTTTATCATCAGAAGTGGGTGAAATAATTTTGATTACAGGAAGACAAACATCGGAACAGTTGAAAGTATATAAGAAATTTTGCAAAATGTGGCAGAGTGAATCTCTACATCGAATTCACTTTATTTGGCATTTGGATTCAATTAATATATTTTTTAAATAATAAAACATACTACAACATCACTAAACAATAAAAAAGGAACCTCCTATCGAAGACCAGCGGGGATTTTTTGATTTGGACGTTACTGAAATTATTTTAAAATTTTGTAAAATTTTGTTGGTCACTTCTTTAAAGCTTTATATAATTAATTTGTATTGATTATTTTAGGATATTTTATTGTATATTTCGTAAAATTGTAAACGTTGTCAGATTATAGTGTATCTTGTAAGATTATTAACCATTTAGTATATTACAAAAATTCTAATAAGATTATTTACTGACGTTTATAACTTTTCGTTCACTACTAAACAAATATTCAGAACTAAAATATCAAAAAAATTGCATTATTTATAAAAAAACAAAAACTTTATAAGGCTATGATTAAAAAACTAAACTTTTAAAGTGTTATTGATATAATAACATTCTATTGAAAAAGATTTTGGTACTTATAACCTATATTGATTTCTTAAATATTTTTTTTGTTTTCCTGACAGTTGATTAATCGTCACACTTAATGATAATTAAAATATGTTTCTAAATGAACTTTGTAGATATTGAATTAAAAATAATGGACGATTGAAGAATATAAGGTATTTAGAAAAATATTTAGAATCTTTGAGATCTATATAAAATATTTAATGTTTAAAAATAACATTATATTTTTTTTTTATTAATTTGTATAGCTCTACATGAAATATTAAAGTGTAACAAATGAAATTGTATCAAAATAGAAATTATATTAAATCCATGTTACTCAATTTTTAATTTTACAGTTATTATATAACGAGGTTGTTTATTCTATTTTCCCCCGGTAACTTCATTTCAGTACGATTCCGCAACAAGAATAAAAAAAACACTGATTCGTCCAAAACGATCGACAATATTCTGTCGGCGAAAAGGTATTGATCGCTTACGTAAATCATTGCAATAGTTCAAACATTTCGCTTTAATTTCTGTGGTAAAACTATTTATACATTCAAAATGATTATGAGAAATGGAATGTGAATCTGTATATCTCTTTATAACACTAGTTTTAGCAATTTACGGTTTGATTAATACACTAAAATTCATATAAATAATAAATAACATAGTAGTTAAATTGATAATGTGTTGTTTTATTTTATTTAAACGTTAAAAGAATTAAATAGTAATATTAAATATGTGATAGCATTCAGGGCTTACATAATTTTTATAAAAATACAAAAACCTTAGTCTTTTTTAAGTCGACTCTAACATAAAATAAACTTATAAGCTTGTAAATATAAAGAAGCCTAAAATAGCTATTAATATTTAAGAATAACTTAACAAGTGAAACTTAAAATCTCTTAACCACATACTGACTCACCGAGTCCAAGAACATTTTGCAGGTGTAATTATAGCCTTCTTCTTCACATCACCTCAAAGTGATAGAGATAGATAACATTGATTTTCAGCGACGTAAAAAAAACTGATCACAAAAACAAACCAACAATCGTTAGAGGTTAAATTATTTAGTTGGAATAACTTCGATTTGTAACCCTTCCTTATAAGCGAAGCTTCCGCTTCACATTTACAGAGTAATAAAAAAGTAAATAAAAAGATACATTGAAAACATACCTCACACAAAGCGGAATATAGTTACGTTTTTTTTTTTATGTTGAAAACAAACTTTCTATGCACTGAAATTTAGTCACAGTGTTATTCACTGGTAGCACTTGACACTAACCGTAAGCGGTATACACGACCGCTCGCCGGCGCGGCTGGTACACAAATGCGATTGACTGGAACAGAACTGCGCGCGCGCACCGACTTGCGACCGCACACATGCACACTTATGTAAGTATCATGCCGTCCTTATGTAAAGCACATATAATTTGAACGACGGAAAGCCGCGATTACTGTTTGAAATTTTTGATGACAGTACTTACAGGTTCTAATTAAAGTTTTTATTTTTAACATTTTTGTTTTGGCTTGTTCTGGTTACTGTATATTGACTGGGAAATTTTAAAGAACGCTTTCATACTTTAAAATAAGTAATTCCTTTTCATTTATAATCATTTATTTATTATTGATTGTATTCATTTTGTTTGTTACACTACTTTCTTGAGCTTCTTAAGCTGCTACATAACTTTAAAAGCAAGAGAAAAATAATACTTAATAATCTCGTAGCATTAAGTAATCAGTTGCCGGTGAGTTTAATTAGATTGCTAGTAGAATAGGATTTTATTTGAAAAATACATTTTGTTTTTGCAATCATCCATATTAATATAAAAAATTCGAAAGTAACTCTATCTGTGTCATTAGGATTTGACGCCTAAAATATGAACGCATTTTAATGAAATTTGGTGCACAGACAGAGGGGACCTTAGGAACGGACAGGAATAGTTTTTACTTTAAAGAATAAAATATTAAGAAAGGCTGCGAAAATTGCATAGTATTGATATAATGGCCATAACTAGAGTTTCGATATTATTTGACTTCTGTGGTCTAGCGACTCGTACGCTGTTTCAATCGTGTCACCATCTCTGAGGTATAGGGTTCAATGTTCGATCGAATTAATACAGGAAATTACTTTTCTATGTTGTCTCAGTAGGTGCTGTGGTAAGTTCATTGTTTTTGATTTCCATAAAACAAGTGCTAAAAGTTATCTGACTTAGGATTTGTGTAATGTGTGTGTTGTTTTCTAATGTATTTTATTTTATTTATATAATATGTCGCCTACATAAAACAAAGTAAAAACAATTTTCACGTTGAATTACTAAACACTGATTAAAACATTCAAGCGAAATGATAGATAACTGTGAAGATTCATTTGCAACGGACTCGACACCATCAAGGCCAAATCTTCGTTTTAATTAACTTAAACTTTATTATAAGAGTCACTAAAGTCTGATGGTGGATTTCTAGCAACTTCGGTAGACTATTTAATTGTTTCAAATGAATAAATGTGATGTGATAAGAGGTTCGGGTATGTAAGGAGAGGATGATAGAAGAAAACATGAAAAGACTGAGTGAAATATAATATGTGTAAGAAAGGAGGGAATATGGGGATTGAGACGATGGCTGATCGAGAACTGATAAAAGATTTGTGATATTTCTTATTCTCTTATTTTCTTAAATTCATCATCATCACCATAAATCTCTTGCCTTAAAAGATTTATGGTGATGATGATGAAAATAAGAACAATTTAAAAGTATCTTAGGTTTAAAATAAAATTATAGAAATAGAAACAATATTTTAAATTAAATGACAAAAATTTACTTAATATTTATTAGATTAAAACAAATGAAACGAGGCAGCAAGAGAATAGTTTCTGTACTAATCTCTCCTATGTGACACTTGCCTACAGCTGGTTTATGATTTATGACTATAAGATGTAATTATATTTTGATTAGTTTTTCATTCACAATGCCATACTGAATCATCTTTAAATATTAAATACTAGCTTTCGCCAGCGGCTTCGCCCGCGTGGACCCTAGGAAAATGTGTAGTGGGATAAAAAGTATCCTATTATCTAAGTCAGCTAACATCCTATGTGTATACCAAATTTTATCAAAATCCGTTCAGTAGTTTCGGCGTGATTGACGTACAAACATCCAAATAAAGAAACTTTCACATTTATAATATTATATTAAATATTTGTAACAATATTTCTTTCGGCTGTTTGGGTGGATGCCTGAACATTGATGAGAATACGCTCTGAACGTAGCGTAAAGTAACAAGTGCTTGAAAGATTCTTCAGTTCTGTTAGGTCCTGGCTAGCCCAGTGGTAAGAGCAGTCGCCCGGATTGCGAAAGGTCGTGGGTTCGATTCCCATCACAGGGTGCCAGGGACCAAGTGGATTTTTTAAGCATTTTGTATATAAGACGTAATGTTTCCATCCTTGTGTAATTTAGATTAAATTCACACTAAATACTTGAGTAATTTTATTTGTTCTTGCGATTATTTATTCTTTGATCTCTGAAAAAATGCGTGTGCTCAGTTTCTATTAATTGTTGTCGATGACTGCAGATATATTTGTGATTGACGAGCCTTCTATATTGATAAATTTACGGTCACCCATCTGAAAACAGGCCTAAGCAAAAGTAACTCAGCATCTGCAATCGGAGATAAAATTCGTTAATAACTGTGCTCCGGAAATTTCCTGAAAAACAATATCAATTGCGCTATAAAATAAAATTAATTATAAACATTTTTAATTTACGTTACTATTTGAAAATTGATAAATCCAAATGAAAGTGGTAAACATCACATGATTTAATGTTGATATTAAAGTTCAAAATAGATAATGTTACATTTTTACATTTTGGTACTTATCATAATTTAAGGCGCTGCACTGTTATGTATACAACGCACAGTTGACAGCATTGATATCTACAAAAAACCAATTCCTTCAATCAATTTTGAGATTTATTAAAGAAGTAATTAGTTTCACAATTCACCAAAGCAATTAGTAATGTGTGTGCATTTTCTCCTTTGAAATTGAGTAAAATATACAGAAATGAAATGTCATTATAGAAGAAAAAAATCCCTGATACAGTGTCACTGACGACCCAAGTAGTGACAATATTAGTCACTGATTGATCAGAGAACTCGAATCAAACAATATCTTATTACAAATACAAATTGTTGTCCGACAAATACTGCTGGAAGTATTCACAATACGACTTTCTCAGTAAAGACATCAACGCAGTATTTTCTTGAAAGAATTTGGTTTGCGTTTGGTAGTTTAGAATTTAAACGTGTTAAATTATATGCTTTATTTATATCTGATTTTTATAACACTAAACATATTATTTCTTAAAGAAAAAATAAAAATAGATAATTTCAAAAACACTAGGGCCAAAATCGAACTAATTGTAAAAGACACAAGTTTATTATGGCTTGGCTAAACAAAATTCACATTACAGTCGAGGACGGGGGACCATTCTGTGGAATATTAGTTGTCTAAGAGATCCCCCCACTGCATTAAGAAATTTGTTTAGCCAATAAACTACTTGTTCCTAATGAAAAATGTTTAAAAGATTCACTTTGTCCCTGGGGCTCTGTGATGGGACTCGAACCCATGACCTTTCGCAAACAGGGCGATTGCTCGAAGAATATTTCTCAGTATAGCATTGTAAATGCAAAATTTATCAAATATAAAAACTTGTTTCTTTCTCATTTTAATTAATTATAATAATTCATTTATTTAGAAACCACACAATTTACAAATAACAAAATGAATGAATTAATAAAGACACACAGGGGCCCTAAAAAGCTATCCATTCAGCATAGTGCCGAGATGTCATTAAGATAATTCGACGCTAATCTTCCATGGACACCAGATGAGGAGAACACAGATGAGGTTTTAATTTTTATTTATTCAAAAATATGTGAAAATTATATATTTTTGAAATGTGCTCATCAAGACTTTTCATTTGTTATTCATATTGTTATGATTGAATGTTTTTTTTTCATATTTTGTAATAACGTCATGTACCCACCGCATTAAATATTTCTAATGATACCCAATAGATTTATTTACTAGTTATTAATGAAGCTTTACATAAGAACTGTCTTGGGTTTGAGTGATTTGGTACCATTGTTGTTTCAAATACTCCATAATACGAGAGTTTAGGTACTCCTGGAATTTTGATACAGTTGTACAAGACTAAACAACAACATTTATTGAGATTTAAATCAACATAAATTTGAATAAAAAAATTCCACTACGCTAAAAGCAATCGCTAGTACAGTTCAATATTGCACCATTACAAGTAATTAAAAATGAAAAAGCGACCAAGAAAAGCAATGGTGGTAGAGACAGGTGTAACTGTTGCTGTCCTGCTCCCACTCTGGACTTGTATGATATGGCCGTCTTATTCTGTCGGAAGGTAACTTCGACGGGTGCCAACGTAACGGCTAGTTGGCGCAACTGACTTTTATAGGACAGTGTTTCTAAAACTTCCAGTAATTATTGCTTCACTAAATATAGTTATTCCTTAATAATTATGATATTTATTACATTTAATTTTTAATGAAAAATGTTTTTATTACAGAATAGCAAAGCAAATTAAAAGCAAATAAAATATTTCTCAAAATATAATATGATGTATGTGAAGTAACCACATTCAAGATTATATACAATAATATATTATAATATAACTCCTAAAACTTTTAAGATTTGTAACAGTACAGTTGAATACATTTTTATGAGCACTACTTGCTTATTTTTTATTAATTTTTTAATCAATTGTATTGGAGTACGTTGATTAAATTTTGGTGATGGAGTAGAAACGATATACCTATGGATATTAAAGTTTTAAGAGCAATTGCATTGAAGTCATAATAAACTTAAAACAATATTTTTATTGGAAGCAAATCAATATCCTCTCTGCACGTGGTTTGACTTAAAGTTATATTAAGATTATTTTATTGCTGTATTTATGACACACTATTTATTAGCTTCTGTTAATTTTAACAATTCGATTTCAAGAATATTTCTTGAATTTTTCAACCGTATGTGTAATTACGTAGTAACACTTGATTTTTTTGAACGCGGCTAAAGTTTACTATTGTCTTATAATTTAAATTAAATATAAACTAATTTATCTAGAAATTCTCAATAATATAAACATGATAAAAATAACTTTATTCTCAATATTTAAAAAGTTCAAATATTTTTTTTAATATTATAAAGTTTCAGAACCATACGCCAGTGGCCTAGAGTGCGCACGCGCACCTCGATAGTTTTATCATCTACGTGCCAAAACTCTAGTACCGCATTTATTTATTTTTTTGCCTTGTTTATCTGAAAGTAACTGAAAAATACCTTGCTTTAATTAGCTCTTGACAAAAAATCGCTTGGTTACCAAAAACTTTTTGCTAGTTTCAAAAACTAGCAAAAACTTATGTCTTATGATTTTTTTACTAATTTATTTTTTAACGACATACAAAATGTTATTATTTGACTGGCTTAGAAAATAGCAATATGATTAAACTAAGTCATTGTATTAAATCAGTTTCAACCTCATACTACTGTATTATACGTTAAATAAGTTTCTGGTTTTTGCCTCTAACTTATTCTGCGCGGATTTAATTCTAGAGCTTTTATCAATCTGCATTCTTTTGAAGTTATTTATTATAAAAAATGTGGTATTAGTATAAAAAGGCAAACTCTAAAGGTAAAGTAGATAGTATAGTATTATATATTCAGAAGGATGTAAGTGAATACTTCTCCATACAAACTTCTAATTTCTTTTTTACTTTTTCGTAGGATGACTTCTGAGAATAAACTCCAATATTCTGTTTTTACCAGGGTCTTATAGTGTCTATACACTAAATTATATGTAAAGTGATTCAACAGTGTAAGTGTAATAGACAGACGGAATTCGGTACTTTGGAATTTACAATATTAGTAAGAAATCATATAAATACTGCAGCCTCGATTTTTTTTCCAAAATGTCAATTATAAAAATAAAAGAAGGATGAAGTTCATGACGTATCGAATAAAATATCATGTAGAAAGGTGAACTTACTCAAATTAATAAGGTACTAATAAAGTAGCTAGCTCTAAAAGGTTGGCCTTTGCTTATATTATTAACTTACACAAAGAATTTCTATAAAAAAAATCTCTAGTAACCAGTCGTAATAATAAGAAGAAATTATTACTCGCTTATCATGAGGCTAGTGAGGGGAAGACGCCGCACAATTATCGTACTTCCGTTCCAGGATGTTAGGGATGCACCACCTGACCAACTTTCTTTTTAAACTATCGATATCGATAGTTTAAGAATATATAAATTTTGTTTATTTTATTATAAAAAAATAGAAATGTAGTTGACTAATGATAATTAATTACTGTAGTAATTTAAAAATTAGAATTATAGCTAGGGGAGACTCAGACCTACATCTCGTAATGGTAAGTCTTGGTATTTCATGTATTAATATATGAAAATGTGATGTCAGAAGTCATAAAAATCGGCAAACATTTATGACCATGAACTTCAAAAATATGAATGGCGTGTATAAAGATCGAACCTAAGATAGTATTCAGTCACCGTGTGATGACATATAATTTTAAAATCATTCCATTCTGATTTTAAAATATATTGAGTTTCATTAGTAAGTGCTCTTTCTACTTCATATTGATGATCTTACTTTTGTTTTATTCCCAGATGAAGAAAACTATCTGAAATAGTTGAATTAAACTTTAAATCAGTGATCAAATCATTAATATGTTATGTCAAATACTTCATTGAATATTTATACAATAACAAATTGCTGTCAGTCAGATACTCGTTTACAGTGTAATATGCTTTAGTTACTCTACTAATTTCTCCTTTAAAAACGTTATCGTCAAGGTTTCGTAGTGCTGGAAATTTATTAGAAATTTTTGGAGCCATACAAAAGATACTTTTGTTTAGCAGAGATATCTTAGGGGGTATTGTACACTACTTGTTTCGATGACGTTATCTCATTTGGTATTAAAATAGTTTTTGATTCTGTTTGACAAAAATTCTAGTATCGACAATTTGTATTCCACTTTCACATCACTAGTAACAACCCCGCCTGCGCAGGCGGCGGACCGCGACGAAGAAAGTACAACCGTCGTGTAACGGCCATCACCCCTGATAGCTTCTGTGTTTGTTATTACACTTTAAACCTATTCCAACAACTGCCCTCCACCAACCTGTCTATTATTATTATTTTAACTTAATTTTGCGTTCACAAAACTATCTTATAAAAGTTTCGGAGTTAAAATGCAATGAGGAAGTATTTTAAGAAAAAAAAGAAAGCACTAAAAATGTTCTACACTAGATGGCGACTCTACCAAAAGTTGATTTTTTGCAGGAAACGAATGGACCAAAGATAGTCATTTCCTTTCCTTTTAACTAACATATAAAAAAAATAGAAATTTGTAAATTTTGAAACTTATATATCAATACAAATACAAAACAGTGCAAATAGAATATGAGTTGTTTATTGAGTTTTGAAAATTAATTTAATTTTTTACATGACAAAAAAACGGATAGGTTGTTATGGAGAAATCAAGAAAGTATCGTAGCGATATCTAGTTTGATTTCGGGAACTAATGTATTTTTTTAAATATATTGTACTTCCTCATTGTTAATGAAATTTTAATTAAATTAATATTTGGAAATCCATTTTCATTTAATCGCAATTTTGAAAAAATATCGTTTTTTATCTTAGTTTTGTACGTAAAATAGATGTAGACTCCTTTGCTTCTCCAAGGATTTTTTAAATTATTTCAAAAATTATTAAACATAAACAAAGTTTATATGGATGTGGAAATACAAAATGCTAATAACTTTTTAAGTGCATAAGAAGTATCTACATTTAACAATGATAAAATAAGACAGAATACAAATAGCTTCATACATTTTACACTTTTGTTAACTAAAGGGCAAACATTATCAAATATGTTTTGATAATAAAAACTTTCAATGATTCCATATAGGGCAGACACTTGGGTCCCAGTAGTGCGGAGCTTAATAGTCTGGCGATGATAGCATTCAAAAAATCTAGAAGAGTATTCACCTCTGGAATAAGGGTTGCCTTCGTCTTGAGTTGATAGAATTCCTCGTTCTACTCTACATTTTAAAAGAAACGCTAGTTCTTTGCTGCGCTCAGGATCTAATGTGACGTTATATAATCTTTTATTATTAAGGTAAGTGTGCAATGAATCTAATTATTTAAACATTTACCTGATACCAATTCCCATTCAATAATTAAGTTCAAGTTACATTATAGACTAGCAAATGTTATGAAATATTATAACATTTAAGTACCTAACTGAAACAACCAAACAAGGTTCCTCATAAGTTATACCTACAATAAAATGTCGAAACAAGTTTGTGTAGCTAGCTAGTTCTGTTCATACTTATGAGTATAATCTAACGTATCATATAATACCGTAAATAAAATGATTGCCGATTACAACTTGAATGTAGATGCCAGTCGGCTATAAAATATGATTTAATCACTCTAGGCAGAGACAGGTAATGCACGGCAAGTTATAATTAAACGAGAGTGCGAGAGGGACAACAGCAAATCACAGAAGTGTGAGCGAGATGGGTCGTTATGTATGGCAAGGAATAGACGCACGCGCCGCCAGTTTTCAAGGTTCACACATTTGCGATGCACGCACACATGTAATTAAGAGTGTGTGCGTTTATGGTGGGGAAGTTTTATGTTTTTAACGGAAATTTCTAGCAGTTTTGATTGATGCCGCACTTGACGTGAATATGGAGTTAGGAAAATTGTACTGTTTCAAATTTTATTATGTTATTATTTTAATCAAAGCCAACCTCATCCGATTTTGGTAACTTTTAGATTTTCATTATGATAAGTTATAATAATACGTATTGCTTTATTTATAAGAATATTGTGTAAATGATATTTAATTATTACGAGAGATTAAATCTGAATGATAACAATCAACAAATTACATGATCAAAAATATATTTTTTGTTAGCTACATTCTACATTGTACGATTTGTAATTTTTATTAGGTTTATGAAGACAGAACCTAATCATCAGCCATTTTATATTTATTTTATATATAGAAGGCCTTCTTTATACAAATAATAGACACACATTCAGCCGGTTGCACAGACATCCATTAAGGTTTAAAGACGCCTAAAGACTTCATCCAATGAATGACAAATTTGTTTGGGTAATGTCGTTTTAAACTTACGAAAATTTTAATGGACGTTTGTGCAACCAGTCGATTGTCTAATAAATATTGTAATAATTTAAGTACTATAAAGTAATAACTGTTATGTATCAAAATTAAGAGAAAATAAAAAGGTTAAGGAGGATTGAAGTTGCGTAACAATAATGAACGCGGTTCGCAGCTCTCATCCACTACGCCACCGTGGTACTCTCACTACTCGGTGAAAACGGATACGATTCCATTATCTAAGTATAGTACAATTTTCATTACAGTTATATGGTGTATAATAATATTTTGGTTCTAATGTTTAAACAGAAATAAAGTAAATAATGTCTACCTAAGTAAAATTTCTTAATCCAACTTTTATATTTCTTATTAATTTCAGAGGTGTTTTAGATCCCAGAATAAAATAGCCGGGTGTAATAAAAACAACCTTTATGTTTACATGGGTAATATATCAAATTTAGCTATTTAAGAAATACTTTCCTTATCGGTATCATACTCTCTTTGTACATTTATCTTCCATAGGAGACTAAATTTCTCAAGGAAGGCTTACATGCTGGGTGCGTAGTGCTTATTACTTCTTAAATAAACAAATGGAATTAGGATTTTAAAAAAGTATGAATGCTCTTAGCAGATTTTATAAATTACTCAACTAAAGTTACAGTTACAAATGAAACTTAATGGTAATAAAGATTTGAAACACCATTATAGCGTAGCTTTTCAATCGCAATTTAGGCAAAGTTATATATAAATTTAAATTTTAAATATATATAAATTATCATGAGATACAGCCTGCAGTCTAGCATCATAAACTCAAGGTACGCTTTACGCCCATACGATATCTCAGTCTTGTCTCGATCAGAGAAAGATGACATTTGATGTATATAACTCGTACGAATGATCATGATACCTGAAACCCTATTCTATTTGTCCTCGAAAAAGACGAAATATCTTATTCGGAGAATTAGAACAGAATTTCCAGGTATTATGTTAATTCGTCATGCTTCAAGCGATGGCGATAGACAGACGGACATCGGGATCTTATTAATAGGATTTAATTGTTTACCCTTTGGGTGCAAAACCCTATTGAAAAGATGCCCATCGACTTTTATGTAATAAATAGCTATTGTCTATATTAGATGAAAATGACCAAATGACAGTTTTCGACTAACGGCCTGAATGGATGGGTACGCCATGTTACTGTCAAGTTCGATTACCGGTCGGACCAATATAGAAAATTGAATTTTCCATATTACAAATACTTTAAACTACGTTGTCTTGTGATATGTTGTCTTATAAAAAAAATGAAAGTAATTTACTTTAGAACTATAATAAAATATTTTATTTTATTTATTTATATACACAACTTAATCTATTATTACAGGTTACGTGACCCAATGCAATAGCTAAGCAACAAAGTTAATAAGTAATATTACAGAAATTATTCCAATTTTGATCTAGGTATAACATAATATATACATTGCCGTTTTTGAGAATTTACTCAGAGAACAACAAAATATTTAGAGTTTGTAATGTGAGCGTTAGCGGACATTTTTTCAATAGGATATTTGTTCTACCGTACGGTACTGCCAGTAACGGCGGTCGACGACGGCGTTCTATATATCTATTAGGAACTTTAAAACCAACAAAAAATAACACTTTCGGATTATGTATTTTACCTCTTAATACTTTTAATAAGTACAATGCCAATGCAAGGTTCCTGCGCACATGTAATTCATTGATTCCCACCATCCTTAAAATGAAGAGTGTAGGATATGTAACAAACGATTTTTATAATTTCCTAAATTAACCTAACAATTGAAATTAATTTACTTACATACTTCTTAATCCAGAAATAGTTACATAGTAAATGGTATATATGAAAACGAACAGGCAGACAATATTATGAGGATTCCAATTTCTTTCCTTTTGAAGTTTGGAACGCTATAAAGTCTGATAAATACCAAATCTGTAGTTTCTTTAATAATATATTTATTGATTTCACGACCTCCGTAGTCGATTGGTTTGAAAGCCAATTTTAAGCAGTGGCTATTTCCGGGATGCCGGGGTCGATTCCCCAGTCGGATCCATGTAGAAAATGAATTATCGATATTATTTTGGCTCCGGGTGTTATAGTATTTTCGTTGTCTCAGATAATTCATAATACGAGGGCTTTAACTCATCTTGGAATCTGACTAATTTAACTATGTAAACTTTTTTAATATCTGTTTATTTCTGGATTAAGAAGTGGTGTTTTTCCTGGTACATTTATGTGTGTATCTGATGGTGCAGATACTAGTGTGTTGACCCGGGCACGTGCCACGTTTATTTATCAATTACGGCGGAGATCTGAACTTCTCGCTCTGTCGACCAGCTGTGGCCAGTCGGAACGGGCCCGCTATGTACACACGCACGGTATACTGTCTGCAGATATACGCACTTTTTTTATTTTTATTTTGATTTTTTGTAACGTAAAATCCGTACTTTGGAAAAATCATCACCCTTAGTTAGGATTAAGTTCCAATTTTCCGCGTTTGTAGACGCCGCGATTTTCAGACTATTGACTTGAAAAGTTGTCTGGTTAACTCTGGCCAATAAACCCACCAACCAACATAAGGTCCGCGACTTACGAGTCTAATACCCGGTTTCTGAATTGAGAATGGGAAGTTGAGCATGTCTCAAACCGTGCTTAAGCCATTTTAAACGACAATTAAATAGATTTGATAAAACTAAGACTTTTTGCCATATGAAACGTAAAAAACTAAGTTATTGAGTGAATAATAAGTTGGGATTTTGAGTTTTCCTCAATTCAGAAACCAGCCGTAAATCTTATGAGACTAATATTATCGCGTGCATATTACTCGTGTGTGCAACAAGGCATATACGTAGATGATTGGTTCTAAGACTCTTAAAAACGTTACCACATTAAGAGCCTTATTTGATATATGATATCGGTACAGAGTCATCTGAAATTTAATTCGGTTACCTGGTCACAGCATGAAATAAAATATAATCTGCGCTGTCTTCCACGTCTAGTACGTCACGTCTACGTCACGTCTAGTAACTACATTGGTGTTAGCGATTTAACTTAGGACTTACTAAATCAGTACTCGGCTACGGAAGCCGTCAAGTGGTTAAAAAAAAATTAAGAACTGAAATATCTTTTTGGGGTGAAAATTATACAGCCTATCTTCAGCCTAACAAATATAAAATCTCCATAACGACGGAGTGTTGCTTCGTGGATGAATGACAAACATACTTCCCATTTCAAATATTAAATAGTAATACTAGCTTTCTGCCAACGTTGTCTTGTATTATACATAAAAATCTTCCTTTTGAATCACCATATCTATGAAAACAATACCGCATCGAAATCCGTTAGTTTTAAAGATTTGGGATAGGAATATAGGTACAGAGAAAGCGACTTTGTTTTATACTATGTAGCGATGAAACATATTGAAAAAAATAATGTTCACAGTTGCCGCTACCGCCTGCGTCTGTACCTTCAAGTAAGGCACACTCAGCGCGATTTTTTTTCTTCTCTCCACACAATTATGGCATGCGTGTAGGTGTACCTTATGAATATATGTAACAAGAAACGATATGTATGTATGTGTGTGCAAATAACTGTTTATACACGAGGAAAATGTTACTTACAACTACACTGTCGTTATAATTGGCTTTTAAGTTAGTTTTAAGCACAGTTATTTTGTCTAAGTTAAATCTTAATTGGACTAAAATGTGATTTACTGGTGGAGTAAAGCGATATTTTATGAGATATTTCTTTTTCGTTTAATTATTTGAAGTAAGGAGTTATATATTGTTAAAGTTACAATAATTAACATGACATATATTGATATT
This sequence comes from Diatraea saccharalis, assembly GCA_918026875.4. Lineage (NCBI taxonomy): Eukaryota > Metazoa > Arthropoda > Insecta > Lepidoptera > Crambidae > Diatraea > Diatraea saccharalis. The sequence continues at coordinate 24,207,715 of OU893339.1, read as the reverse complement.
TTTATATTAATTTAAGAAGCTGTCTCGCGACTTCGGCCGGGTAAATAATAGCTTATTTCACCCGCGTAATGTAGATTCCCGCAGGTGATTTTTCTTAAATCGGTTTAGTAGTTTTTGAGCCTATTGTAAATAAACAAAAAACAATCAAAGCTTTCCTCTTCAAAATATTACTGGAGACTAGCTGGCCCTGCGGACTTGATGCCATCGTCTATACCGATTTTTATTTCATATCAGTTTAGCCGTAGACATTTATTATAATGGAAGTACGAAATTATATTACTTTATACAAGAATATTTGAATACCAATTCTATTTGAGTAATTATTAGTTCTACTTTTCGGAGTTTATTTACTATTGAAATGTACTATTGAAGAGCGACAAACACACAGTTTCCGAATACAGAAATCATAAAGAGCAATATAGAGAGCGACAATAATAAACTATAAAAATAAACAAAATTTTTCTCAAAAAAAGATAATTTAAACCCTTTAATTCGCAGTATTGTTCCTGAACAACATTCCATAAATGTTTGTATTTGACATCAACGTTCGTTTTTTAAAAAAATCATCAAGTTTAACGTAATCTGTAAATTTTTCACAACATGGTAAGTGCCTGCGGTGCGTCAATCTCAGCCAAACAAATGTTTATTTAAAGATTTTTATCTAGTGTTTTGTTGATTGCGATGAAATAAGTCTAATCTCGAATACTCTTTAATAATTATTGACATAAAAACGTTTCATTCAATACATAATAATGATTTATAAGGTTGTGAATATGTATGTTGTTTGTCACCAACATTGAGAAGCGCTCATTGAAGTATGAGTGTTGTTCTCCAACGACAATGTCCATTTATCAGTAAAGTATACTAAGTATAACTTTATGAAGTTGCTATTAATATTTGAATAAGCTTTATTTTCTGTCAGACATATTTGTTTCATTTATTTACTATAGTTTAGATGAAATGACAGGGAAGGTGAATAATTATAATTTTTAATTAAAATTTACTTAAGTAAAACGCACCTTCATCAGGCTGCAGTAGCGTTTCGGGAGCAAATGAAATAATATTAAACTAAAAATCATATCTATTTTAATAAGATTTCATGTTACAACAGTAAAATATTTAAAATAACCAAAAATTTTATTTTGTTTTTTTTTTTGTTTTACAAAACCAAAGAAATGCAACTCTCGACGACGTTGCTAGAAAAAGAAAGTCAGAATAATGTTACATTTTATAACAAAACAAGCTTATCTTTACAGTTTTTCATTTACACTTTTATACCCTTTAATTTGCAGGTTTGGTGACATAGAACATATATTACGTTACATTATACGTCGAGTACCTCGCAGTGTTGTTCCTTACCAAAATATATTTTCTCCAAATGGATATGTCGGCGTGTAGTCAGAAGGGGCTATTACGAAGCCCAAATAGATCGTCCATATCGGGGGACTATCTTTAAAATAACACTGCAGGCGTGTATACCGACGTGGATTTGTTCCATTTTATAACTTTTCATATGAAAATATAACGAGATGAGCGTGATGTCGTCGGATGTCGTAACTCCTCGGTGTTCGGAAACAGAATGTGTGCCAAAATGGCGGCAACTTGTTTTTTGTTAACGAACTGTCAAAGTCAGTGTCACCATTCTAATAAAATTAAAAGTATCGATGATCACGCTCTCTCTACAATCGAGTAATTAAGTAATCGAGTAACTAGCAATTAAAATAAAAGAAATTAAATCAAACGATCTTCGTAAAGATGATGCGACATATATATCACATATTTTTAACAATTTTTTCCAGCATATTTGAAACATTATTCATTCATTTAATTAACAAAAACAATATATTTTTTCAAATTATATTCACCTGCGAACTAATGGGTTAAAAATAAAACACATTTTTAAAATTTTTATAGTTCTTTTTTTTTAGTTTTTTTAGACATTTTTATATTTCTTTTTAAAAATGACTTGTAATATTTGCACGTCGTCCTGACGACAAAATATGCTGGGTATTTAAAAGTTGTTAACAACTTATAAAATCCATATTTTTGCAAATAAAGATTTTATAATTATTATAAAAACTTAGAACCGACTGCAAAATTAACAAAAATTATAAATAATACTTTTCTCAAAAGCGACTTATTTAAGCAAATGCTATTGATGTCGGACGGAGGTCTGCAGTAGTTTTATCAATTAAAGGATAGGCCAGCCGCCCGCGTGGTCCCTGTGGAACTGTTTATTTGGATATCGATTCATTTCATGACACGATGAAACGGATATAATTATAATGACAAATTGAATAGTAAACAATCGTTACTATTGTAACGTTTCCATTCCCTTTTTTTTTTTGACGCTGAGAAATGCGTTACGCATATCCACCCCCAAAAGGGGGCTAGACAAGAAACAGAAGTTTACCCACTAAAACTCAGCGATATCCCTCTCATGGTGGGCGAGGCGCGGGATCGGCCCGGAGGCCATACACCGCGCAGTTCGCCCCAACGTTTCCATTCCCTATACAAACTTCCACTCCCATTTTCATCCCTTTATTTGATGTTTTCTGGATAAAATATAGCCTTTGATCGCCGCATATGATGTAGCTTCCCGTGGGTGAAAGAATTTTTTAAATCGCTCCAGTACTTTCGGAGTTCAATCAAACCTTTCCTCTATATAATATTAGTATAGATATGAATCTATATAACTATAAATGTTCAACATAGTGAAATAAGACTTTTTGAAATAAGAAAAAAGAGATGTTTTTTTTATTATTTGCACGACATAATTTTTTCCAGTAATTCTATACTCATATTATAAAGAGGAATGATTTGATTGCTTGTTTGTTTGCATTGGATAGGCTCTGAAACTATTGGACCGATTGCCGTCGAATGTATAACCTCCTCTTTTTCTATTTTGTAGTCGGTTAATAAATTCTAAAGTAGGTTGGTCCCTAACAAGTCTGTATTTTTGTTTTAAAACTCAATATAATCTTTATCATATATTTCATTTGTTTGTTTTATCATTATAATTTTAAAGATAACCCATATCCGTATAAATTTTATTCGTGTAAAGGAATAAGATTACAAAAGTATTCAGTATAAGCCAATCTATATTAGTCGAAAAGGAAAATGTGTACGAGTATAGGCGTGTTCATTTATTTTAAAACAAATAATTGTTTTGTTAGATTTCAATATTTAAAATATAGTATTTTTGCATATTAGATATTTTTTCAAGAGTATAAAGCAGACCCGAAATATAGTACAATACTATATTACATAGTACGGTTGGCAACCCTAACAACCGTCTTTCAGTTAGAAAGAGTGATAACATTACGGTACTCATCTGTTTTTCTCTACTGACGAATAGACAGAAATAAAACAGCGCAGCTAAAACAGAACTGCCCTGAGATTCTTTAAAAATCCAGACCCGAATTCGAATTCACTCATGTGACCCCAAATTCACGTCATTTAGTGGAGAAATTCTATTGGTTCCATGTTTTGTATAAAAATAGAAAACAAAATTGATTGATTATAAGTGTCTCAGGTATTCTAATCCTATATCATTTTGAAACTCACTTCACTTATGCCACGAAACGTTATTACCAATTCAAGATTGGTAACAACGTTTCCAAACAGGTGGGTCTTAAAATGAACATGAACAAGACGAAAATCATGTTGAATGTCATTGTTGCACCCGTACCGGTGGTCATTGGAACTGATACTCTCGAAGTTGTCGATCACTACGTGTACCTTGGACAGACAATCCAGTTAGGTAGATTCAATTTCGACAAAGAGGTCGCTCGAAGAATCCAACTCGGCTGGGCAGCGTTCGGGAAGCTACGCGATATCTTCACGTCCAAATTACCACAGTGCCTAAAGACGAAGGTGTATAACCAGTGATGACCTATGGCACTGAAACGTGGTCCTTAACTGCTGGCCTCTTAGAGAAGCTCAGTGTCGCTCAGCGAGGCATGGAGAGAGCTATGTTAGGGGTTTCTTTGCGCGATAGGATCCGAAACGTGGATATTCGCCAAAGAACTAGAGTGACCGACATAGCTCGCAAAGTTTGTAAGCTGAAGTGGCAGTGGGCAGGCCACATCGCTCGACGAACAGATAACCAATGGGGACGAAAGGTTCTCGAGTGGAGACCACGAACCGGAAGACGCAGCGTGGGTCGACCCCTGACTAGATGGACGGACGACATCGTCCGAGTCGCGGGCGGCCGCTGGATGCAGCTGGCGCAATGTTGTCCGTCGTGGCGTTCAAAGGGGGAGGCCTATGTTCAGCAGTGGACGTCTTCCGGCTGATGATGAACAACGTTTCGTGTTACTGAGTGAATTCAAATTCCTAAGTGAATTCGAATTCGGGTTTCGATTTTTACAGAATCGCAGGGCAGAATAGCTAAAAAAAACCGTGTATGAGTGTGTATGTGCTAGAACCTATGTATATGTCACGTTCTAGATAAATTGTGATTATGTATATATTATATCATTCAAACAGTTACCTAAAATACATTTAATACTGTTCTTTTTTGGATACGTAGTTACAAATTATCGATCACAAAAAAGATTATGAGTGTTACAAAATCTAAGTTCCGGTACAAACTATCTCCGTGTCAAAGAATAAGTAACGATATATCGAATATTCTGCCTACGTAACAAAAAAGCTACGTGCTATTATCAGATCCGTACTTCATACCTGTAGCATAAATGGAAAATTATGTTTATTTGTCTTTCGGTGTTGTGATATGATTTATATTATGTGGAGATATATAGGGGGCTCGAGAATGCCATAGATTACTAATACAATTTTTTTTTAAATTGTATATGGAATTTAAACATTTTTTGATACGTCCATATATGCGAAGTAAATTGAAAAAAATGAAATAATCTCATTTCATCGATAGCTTAACATCACTGGTAGGAAGTAATAGTTATCAAAAATAAAACTGAGTTGCAGATGCCTTCTGTGGTGCCTATGTCACGGGACTCTTAATATTACTTGTAATAATCACGAAATTTGCCATGATATGTATAAACATTTAGCGAAGTGAACTTTTTCGAGCTCAAATACCTATTAATATTGCCTGTGCATAGACGTGATTTTAATAATTTAAATGTACATCTTTTAAAATAGGTACACAACCAAAAGACACTGTGAACAGCTTTTGCACCACGATTTGCTTCGTGTCATGTGTAAACATTATGACGAACATATAATTAAAGATATGTAAAATTAACTTCATATTGGCGTAGAAATAATAATTTCTGGTTCACCTTTACTGGGAATGTCCTATCTGTAGTTTATTTAATCTTTGATTCTCGGAAGTAGGAAAATGTTATGTTGATGTAAAGCGAATATTAATGTTTTATTTTGACGGCTCACTGCACATCTTATGATAGATACATAAATTATACTTGGTACAATCTTTAATATAGAAACAGAATGTATAATTTATGTTGTATTTAAGAGATTCGTAAGAGAGCCAAATGTACTGACATTGCTCGAAGGATTTCTCGACTGAGGTGCCAATGGGCAGGATTAGTATATGCCTGAAGGACCTATGGCCACTGGGGCGGAAAGGTTCTGGTATTGCGACCACGTAACGAACGACGCTCGGTGGGTAAGTCTTCACCGGGTGGACCAACGATCTGACAAAAGTCGCTGGAAGTCGCTGGATGCGGGTAATGCAGAACCGATTCTATGCTCAACAGTGGGTCATACGGCTGATGATAATTAGGTTTCGTTAGGTTAAGTGCTATACCTCAAAGAAAAAATTTTTATGTTAGAACACTAATTGATGTACAAAAGATCTGTAAAGATTAATGTTGACTTTACAGTCTTATTAATGAATGTTCTAAATTTGTATCGGTAATGTCGCGGTATTGTCGATCGTTGTCGTTAAGCAACTTTCGCAAGGGTCGGTCACGGGATGGGTGACCAAAAAATTATTATCTCGAAGTACTCCGTGCATCGGAAGGCACGTTAAGCTGTTGGTCCCGGCTGCATTTGTAGTCGTTAATACTCGCCAATCCGCATTGGGCCAGAGTGGAGGGTCATGACCCATGCTCCTTAACCATCCATAAGGAAGGCCTGAGCCTCTGCAGTGGAGACGTATAAGGGCTGGTGATGATAAATGTCGCTTTAAAAAAATAACAATTTTAAGGGACATTTGTGCAACTGTAAGAATAAGAAAAATGTTTTTTTGCTGTTACTTAGTATGAATTTAAAATTAAGAACATGGGAATAGCGCCATCTAGGTATGTATATTAAAATAATTTAAACTACAAATTCATTGGCATTATTTATATTTTGTTATTTTGACAAAATTGAATTTTTCTTAATGAAAAATACTTAAAAATCCATTTTGTCCCTGACACTCTAGATGGGACTCGAACACACGACTTTTAAGAAGAAGTAATCCGGGCGACTAATTTAATTACTTTATTATTGTGTGTCATATTCATTTCGTAAAATTATGCTTTTGTTATAAAAGCATAAGCACCATCTGGTAGTCTTATCATAAAGCATATACTTCTTACTTTGCAGTATCATATTAGTACTGAAAAATACGGACGTATTCTACCGTGATGGTTATGTTGATTACCACTAGATGGCGCTTACGTACACTGTTTCATAAAACTTTTTATCTTATTACACCCCGTAGTTTTGCGTCGGGGGTTAAAAGAGATGGCACTTTTAACCGAAATTATCGTAATCTTTATTTATTATTTTATACACGGCTTATTTTTAAGTACGCACGACCGCACATCACGCTACACACCACCACCGTATGCAGGAGTTTTCACCTTTCTTACTCTATGAAGTTCTATACGAAGTGCGGTCGGTATAAAGTCCATAATTTGGGATAGTTTGGACGTGCAGCTGTGTGTGCATGTAAAATTTGAAGAGGTGTATAAGAACACTTAATATAATAAATATGTGCAATTCCATTTGTAAAAGTTCATAATCAAAACAATAATGACGGATGTATCAGATAGGTTAAATAATCCATGGTTTACGAAACAAGATAAAAGATGACGTTTTCATTCATAATTCATTAAACAATTTAAGTCCAATTTTGGAACACAAACAATATCAAGTATTTGATAAATATTTTCATTTTTTTTTACTTTTTACTGCACATTTTTGTAAAGTGTAAGCAATAGAAAAGGTAATATTTTTTTTAGATTTACTTATTTATATATATATATTGACATGTAAGGTTAACATAAATAAATACAAAATTATTTACACAATTATGTTTATTCTTTTTCCCAAAATAACAAAGAATCGTTAAGCTAAAGGTTTAGAACCGAGGATCTTAAGTTACAACAATTTAATTTCAATAATCGATAGCTAAAAAAACAAAAGTTATCGATATACACGCGCATCCCTAGTACCACAGACTACATACACCCGAAAGTTCACCCAGTTTGGTCCAGCATTCAGACACTCCAAAATCCACGATATTCATGACATATTCTTATTAATTTATTATTTAAACGATACAGTCTTTAGAACACAAAAAGATCGTCGTTACGATGTATTGAATATTTATCGATAAAATTTTTATAGAGCGTAGTTAAAAGTTACTTATTTTCCATAAACTATAGAATCTACAACATGTAATAGTGAGGGAATCAGGAAATAAAATCAATATTACATAATCTCAAAGTTGAAACTTAACAAGTTAGGCCTATTTATGCATATTGTACGCAGAAGACTTTAAAATTCATTCCATTTAAAGAGGAGGTAATATATTAGTTTTATAAAATACAGTCGATCGCACGTAAAGTTATACAAAACTGTCGAATTTCTCTTTTGATTTTGAACCTGAATATAATAATGGATAAAGTACAAAATCACTTGTAGAAATTTGATATAAAGTGGTAACTTGACGTGTAAACGTGTGTACTTCATGCAAATAATTTAACAACTGGTGTCAGTCCGACAATTCTTGAAAAATAATTTATTAAAGTTTTGATATTATCCAACATATTTAGACTATAATGCATAAGTACAATTAATGCAGAAATACTTGTTCAAATTTTGAGACCATTTTTGCGAGCAACACATAAAGCTTTATTATGTGAAGTATGACTGAAATTGAGTAATAAAATTCATTCATTATATAAATATAAAGTAATCAAATAAAGTATATGAATCTATTATATATTAAATAAATAACCATTAAAAAGGAATATTCTTTGAAAACGCATCTCAAAATATAGAACTTCTCAGATAATTCTGTTAAGATACTGTTTTTACCTTAAAAACTTTTGTTAAAAGTTATCTGGATAATGAAAATACTTTCTTTTTTGTATTTTATTATAGATAATCTTCAATGTCGTACTGATGCTATTTAAATAGACCTGTATATAACATTAATAGGATATTCTATATAAGGTTGAGCTTAAGCTGGCAGAATGTTATTACACTTTTTCCGTTGTTTTTTTCTCTGCCATTCAGAACCGTCTTTAACTAGAAGGGAAAAGATAGCGTCTCTTGAGGATTTCGCGCTGTCGCACGCTTGCTATTTTTCTCGCTCTAGCAAATGGCGTCTCTGAATCAAAGAAAAGGATAGGGCTACGTAAAAAGGCGACACCATGCTGTCCAGATGTAGCTTAGCCCTTATTATGTACATAGGCTTAACTTTGGGATAATATTATCAGTTTTTGTTTAGAGAAAAATAATTCTTTCATAAAACTTTAAAATTCATGAAGATAAAAGAGTTTTATTTCAGATGTTAACTAACTACGCAACTTTATTATAGATAGAGGCAATAATACTGACTTTTACTGCCAGAATGTTAAAATATATCAAATATAGTTAGTTAAGCCTAAGTTCACCCGAAAATAAAACCACAGGATTAACAGCCATAACAATCACAGGGATACAGGATATATCTAAATACTATTACACATAATCAGTTGTGTCAACATTCTCAATTTTATTATTTTAGGACAACGACAGAAGGATTGAAAGTTACATATATTTAAGATTTTTTTTCGTCATCATTATTTAATAAACTCGATTCTTAATTTATCGTTTAAATATTATACCAAATATTTCGAATTAAGTTAACCTTTTTTTATTATTATTTATATATAAGAAATGTGGCATAATTTGGAAGAGACCATCAACTTCGAATTCGGTTTATAACAACTACAAAATTATTATCTAAATTTATTACCATAGCAAAACATGCATTCAATGCAATACTCTCACGTAATTAACCACCATCTCTCACACACTATAATTAGATGTAACATAATAAATTAATGTCTAATTCAACCACATAAAGTTCTAATTATTCAACATTTTTCTCCAATCTATCTTTCATAAGATGTCGATAACTATTTCCACTATATGTGTTAGGGGTCTCTCTACATTCTCAACATCCAAATCGGATGTATAATACCAATTTTACCTTGCACGGATCAAATGTTTCACGTGTTGAATTTCAAGATAATTATTTACGCCTAGATATCACTAACACAGAGCAACAATAATATCGAGTACATGGGAAACAATCGTTATTAGAAGGCACTAGAGTTCTAGTGATGGGAAACAAACGAAGATCAGTTTTAAAACAACCGATTTTCATAATTTTAACAAGTGTCACGTCGAAATGAATCTTTATCAAAAAAAAAACAAACTCTTGTTTATTTCTAATTGTTATTATTGATTTGTAACTAATTGTTATTATGTTGTGTTCTAATATGATATGATTAAAACTACTATTGACTATAAATTTGAAATTTGAAACTAGTTGTCTTCACATTAAATGCCTTTCGGTAAATCTTTTAAGACCTTATAGGGTTTATCATTAGTTCTTATTAATACTGTTTCTCTTCGTAATTCTAGAAAAAGAAAACTACACGGAAAGGACGACAAGATAATATGTATGTATGCATACATTTGAATGGAAACTTTTTTTTTAATATTTACACACAATTATCGTTATTCTCTATCAAATCCCTATTAGACATGCATTAATTTAAATGAAATATATAAAATGTATCTATTATAAAGACATTCTGTCTCCACATTACCCAAAAATTAACGGACAAATTATTAGAATAAGAATGAATTTTGTTTTAATTTCGCTGTAAGTAACAGTAAAATAACTATACCTATCTAGAAACTCCCAAATCTTGTTATTGTCACACCTGCAAGACATCTGTATCTACACAAGCAGCAACAAATATAGCTAACACCATCAGCCATTACTTTACACGTGATTTGCTTTTACGTGGAGCATTATCAGGAGTAGTACCTTGCAGTGCACTGGTGTTAGATATGTTAATTTCATAGTTATTGTAATAAATTTTCGCCAAGTAATGCATGATTTTTATTAAATGCTAACAGCCAAACCATTCCTGATTTAGGTACAATCAATAGCACGTCAGTCTATACAAAACTGACAAATTTCTCCACTTGATTTTAAAACATAATGCATTGTAGGTAGAGTCAAAATCATTCGAGGATATTTGACATATAGCAACCTGACGTACAGACTGTGTGTACAATTATAATATATTGTATAAGACAAAAGATTACATTAAAAGGTTTCCATTCAAAAATCCATATCCAAAACATTTAATTACAAACCGGATATAATCGTAGGCAGTATCGTGTTAGACTTACATGACATTATAGATTATCGAATAACCTAATAATTGTAGTTCCGAATAACAGCCTTTGATTTGGCTTTTGTATAAGTCCTGTTACGTCACTGTCATATGCAGGGCCGGCTTGAGCGCGAGGCGGCTAGGGTTGGCCTCTGAGCGCGAAGCCACTAGTGTTGGCCTCTGAGCGCGCCGGCCTCTGAGTGTTACACGTAGCTCTCCATATGAGTGCTCGTCGACGGGCCCTAGAAGGATGCTTCTACCAAATAAGTTCCGTCCATTGCTACACCGGTTTGGTTCCCTTGCACTGTGCTCCCAGCAGGAATGTATTTTCCACACGCTTGCTGTGAATTAAACGGAGTAAGTTAAAACGAATAATGCTTATGAATCAACAAAGTGAACATTATATTGTTCTTTTCGTTATTCAGTAAATTTATTGTACATATTTTTATGATTTTAAAATATTTCCTTCACAAATATACAAAGAATTTAGCAATACCTACAATGCAACATAAGTTATGACAACTTAACAACAATTGAATAATCTCAGCGTTCGAAATAGCTGTGCATTTTTAATTTGCCATCGAGAATGTTTACGTGATCTCTATATACTTTTGACTAAAACGACGGTGTTTTCTACATAATGATTTCACTCAGGTGTGATTTGTCTAACCTACCTTCCTAAAATTATAACTAACTACATAATAATAAATGATACATTTTAAGCTGGACATCAAAAGCTGTCACATCAGTATAATTATAACTTACACTTTTATACCATTGTGTTTAAATAAAATATAAAAATAAAAAGTGTGATATTTAGAGCAATTGTGAAGATGTGGTGAGTTATTTCTTTTGTGTGCGAAACATGCCAATTATATATAAAAAAGGTACTTTGTAGACCCAACAGAGTGTTACGTGAGTGTAGTAAACGAAAGTTTGTTTTCAATATGTGTACGACTTGTGACCTTATCGGATGTCTTCGCTTCAATAGGATGCTTTATTCGGAGAGCATCTAAGACCTTTTAAGTTTTGCGTCCTACCTTCGTGTGTCATTAGGATCGCTCATCATATTATATTTTCCCCCGCATTTTTTGACAAATTATTCTAAATGTCACCTTCTTGTCGAGCCACTTGATAAGCATAAATGATTTATTTAATTTTACCATTCGATTTTGATTTGCCAATTGAATTTTGAAATGTATGCAGTGTGTTGGCATTACAGTTGAAACAAAGTCATATAATATGTTTCAACGTGCAAATTTCATAACATATAATATTTCTCTATATACACTCAAACAATTCCTCGACATCCTTCAATAGTATACGGAACACATAATCATATCAACACTCCTGGATCTACTATGCAGAATGCGTCGTTTAATTCTTTCCATAGTCATTATAATATACAATTAAAGAATGAAACGACAATATCACATACACATTAAATAATACAGACATATAAGAGCATACCTACAACAGGAATCACAAATAATTATACCTCACACTAATTAAATACTTTACAATATAGCAATTGTATAGCAAAAGCTTAAAATAACGACATTTATACATAGAGTTGTAAAACATGGTTGTAGGAAAATTTTCAAGCGATATATATAGATTTGCAGCCAACACCCTGCAGACATTTAAAGCCTCGACTTTGTTTAATGTGGTTAATATCACACAGTGAATACGGCCTCATAATGATTGGAAAAATAAAAACCTAACAACACATTGCCAATACAAAATCATGATTTCATTTACCCTGTAATGAACTGAAAATACTTTTCCATATAAAACCCTAATCGAACAAAGAAAAAAATAAACTTAACAAAAACTTTTTATCAACTGAATTTAATATGAAATAAGGCCGGCTATAAATGCACCGACATCACTGCGTGATAACACCGACCAACATACTGGTAACGGGTCTTCGCTGGGCGCGGCCGACACAGATGTGTCGGAAGGTCGCGAAGTCGCGGTGTACCTCCTGGCGCCCTTCATCCGTCCCTTTCTACTCGAGTCTAAAAGCAGGACCTGTCAGAGCCAATCCAATCAGCTATCGATATGAAAATCAACTTTATAAGTCAACTTTTGTAATTTATAGTTTTCACCTTTGTGTTTTATTTAATGTTTTTGTTTGTGAGGGTTGTAATGTTGTGTATTCATTCCCTACTTGTAAGGTGTCGAGGAAGATCTATGTTTTGAATAACTAAAATAACTAACTAGAAATTAAAATAACTATTTAAATATCCTCACCTATATACGTTTATCCTTCATAACTAGTTCTTTAAACTTACTAAAAATAATGTATAGCGTTGATTAACTTAAGTACTTACCACAGATGTCATTATCATATTGCAAAACACCGTGAAATCTTACTTTCTAGCTTCATTCTACAATAGTCAACATTTGAGACCTCATTTGTATTTAACATATAATTTAGGAGCTGTCAAACTGTACCCTAGCTTTAAGTCGCAAATAGCTTATATACAAACACATGAAGCTTTCGATGTGAAGTATTCCTTACAATCTGCACAATGGCCACATCACAATTGGCAATATTCATATCGCAATACAAGCAATATTTTGACCCTTATTACGTAGATTTGAAACTCGCTTGCCTTTGTAAATTTATCTTTGTTGTTAATGAGTTTGTAACAACAAAACCTTATTGGTAAATTGTTATATATAATATTTTTATTTTTTATTTGTTATTAGTTTGTTTACGTAATAAGGTCGTTACATATATAAAAATGTGCTTTCCAGCTGTACGACATAGTACCTCTTTTCTAGGGCAGGTAGAGAGCCCTATGGGGCTTATACACCGCACCGAGCGACGGCGCTTCTGTTATGAGAACGTTACTGATGATAACAATTAATCAACAATAAATAAACATAAACTAATTCCCAATAGATATCACATGTTTACGAATGTTTATATAAAATTGTAGAAAAAGAACGATTAAAAAAATATTTGGATCTCACAGAATTAGTTCAGAAATGAAAGACAGAAGAAAGTGAACAAATATTTGTAAATGCAATTTGCTTTTTCAAAGCTAAAACAAGGTTAACCTAATGTGCCTATTTATTTTAATAAAAGAAAAAACGGCGTTGTATATTTGAATTCAAAATTGAATTTTGTGTATTAGCGTAAGCGGCACAAAGTCAAAATTCAAACGTGTTATTTTTGGATTATTTAGTCGAAAACAAGGTATGTGTTAAAGCCGTCACCTGATACTTCTGTGGGCAGCATCCGCAGCGCGCGCAGCAAGCAAGCAGCGCTGGTGCGCGGCCCGAGTGAGCGGGCGAAGCGAGCGGTGACGGCGAGCCCGGCCGCTTGGCGGCGCCGTTGAATGGATTCTCTATTTCGACAAACTCGCGATCCTGCGAAACGTCAGTCAGCTAACCTCAAATTATTATCATCTGTTTATTTCTTATTTTCACACAACAACACATCGAGCGTAACATCTAATATAAATCGGTGTATAAAATTGTAGGACACAGGACTGGTAAATAAACCTTCTTAAAAAGACGTAAAATCATCCTCAAAATTCAAGATACCTATTTAAAATTTTTCATAATCTTCATTTTTGTTAATATTCTTTATCTCTTTTTTCATAAACTACCTAAAACAATAATCGTAATGCTTTATGAGTGATAATGGCAATTCTTTTTCAACTTTGCCGCAAACAATTAAAAACGCCGCAAAAAGAAATATATATTCATAGACGTATCTCGGGGGGAGCATCTTATAAAGCTGTGGGCCCACCATAGAAAAATATCCTTTCTTATATATAAAATAACTTTATTATTAACAAGATTCATGGCATGCCCCCCCCTTACGAAAAATCTCTAGCTATACCAATGTACTTATTACGAACGGCATGTAATCACAAGCAGCATCCGCCACCTGTTATGAGTAGTAGTTAATATAATGTGTACGGTACGGTGCATGGAAGTCAAAGTATGCTTGATGCACCTCGTAGCGAAAGCACTGTAATTGATAAGACGTTGATGATGGCCGGCAAAAGAGGGCGACAGCTGTAGCATCATAGACTTAAAAAAATATTTTTTGTAAATGTTATGCTCGATGTACAGACAACATTTATTCATGCACGTGCTACTAGAAAGTGTTGATATTATCCACTTTCTTGTTTACTTTTAATGATGTCTAATTGAAGTTAAATGGCGACATATGGATGATTTACAAATAATAATTGATTACAAAGGTATAGATAGTTAAATATGTCCTAAAATACCTATACAATTTAGATATTTCCAAATGAAGCATAATTTGGACAACTAAATAAACAAAGACGTTATTATTAAATATCATCACATATTTTCCGATATTTTTGAGTTTAAAGCATAGAGGAATCGACTATCCAATTCAGCTTGATTGGCACGAAACTTCTATGGGGTTTGTGAAGAATTCTTCTTGTGCTAGTACTATCAAAAAATCTTGTGAGTTTACAGTAATGTTTTCCATAAATTGATCATGATGAATATGATGAATTATTTGATAGTACCGAACAGATACTTGTACATTACTTGTGAAAACCGAAAAAGCATCTTATTAAAATCATGTTAAGGACGAATTCTCTTACCGTTGTGCGTTCTAGACATCTCAACAGATGATGATGCTGCAACTCGAAAATGTCTTCATCTCTACCCGTGTCGTCGAGTTCTACGCCCGACTCTTGGGCAGCGAGGCGAGCTTCTGCTGCCTTCTTCTTGGAGACGAAAGCCGCCCCTGATGATGCCTTGGCGATGCGGATACGTGCGAGGCGTGCTTTCTGGAATTTTCCAATGGATGCATATGAAATAATTATTTAGTAGCGTCGAAAAGTTAGCGCCAATGGCAGAAGCTTTTTTTAAGTTTCTAATCCAAAGTTGTCAAAGTCTTTGAGTGCCGATTGTTGAAAAGAATCGACCCGCCGTGATTCCCCATGATCTCCTACAAAACTCGATGGGTTTGGTTATTTATTTACAAAGTTCCTATGATCATTTCCCAATCCCACCATAAGACTATATAAATATCTCGGACGTCCTTGTCAAGAGAAATCAAACGAGCCCGAAACTGATGAAATTGCTTCGTAATTATAGACTTCCTATGGCCACCTTCTGGTTCATATTGATGTTGTCGCCTAAGATTTAATACGTAATCAAAAATCGGGAGGACAGGGGATCAACTTTAACGAAACTCAATAGCAGCTTGTAAATAAGAAGTAGCTACTAGACTATCTTGGTGGCAAATATAGGCAAATTGCATAAGTAAATTGGGTGATGAGTATGAATGTGGGTGGAAATGTAAGGAAAGGAAGATCAAAGAAAAGATGAACAGTGTGAATGACGATGATATGTAAAAGTGGGATGAATGTTGACACTATGACGATTGATATAGAAGTAACGAAGAAGTAAATTGGGACAAAAGCATGAAAATGTAATGACAGAAAATCTAAAAATCAAAGTTAAATAATAAAATATCTTTTGACTTCTTCCCAAAACAGGTGATTAATTACCTGTTTTGGGTCCGAACTTTCTTCATTTCATAGGATTCGAACGAAGTTTATATTGAACAGTATTTTATATTACAGAACTTTCAGTAGGTTTATACAAAAGTCGAACTTAATTCAAGCGATCATTTGATTTCTTTTTGGCCACTGCCTACAACTTGAAGTTGATAGCTCGCCTGATTTTAGATATTTACATTGACAAGTTAAGTGCTGAGTTATCTGGGACTGACATTACAAAATTAACAAACACCTATTTCTTTTGAAATTAATGCACACTGGCAATTGCAGATATTTTAAACAGGGGCGTGAAACACCAAAACATATCCTGTATAAACGAAGCATACATCTGCGACGACACATTACACAGCCAGGAATATCATAGACTTTTTGGAGGCTACTAGATTGGAGACTACTATAGCTCTGGCTGCGAGATTTCAGAATAGATCTTTTAGATCGCAGTGATTATAGTTCTGGAACTGGCATAACCCCTTTAGATTACAAATAATAATCGCGGAGAGGGAGCCGTGCCGTATAAGCGTGATCTTTAATATCAATTTCCAATAAACGACATATCCAACGTACCCTCTGCGCTTTGCGTTTATCAGCTCGCTGGTTCTGGTGGTAGATTCGTGAGAAGTTGGACACTATGACGGGGACGGGCAGGGCGATCACGAGCACACCGGACAGTGAACATACGCCGCCCACTATCTTGCCAGCTATCGTGCCAGGCACCATGTCACCGTACCTGGAAACGGAGAAAATTACTTAAGTCTTGTATGGCATCACCACTAAAGACCTATAATCTTATGTAAATGAGTTACGAAGCACAAAACTTTCGAACTGCTGGAAGACTTGGTCGATTATTTTTATGAATCCGCACGTCAAAAGGAATAAATTAAACTCTTATATTGCTCAGTTGTCGGTATGTCTGTCCGTCTGTTACAGTTTTTATACATAAATTATATGTAAGTCGTCGACCCAAAGGTAGCAGCCAATTAGCAATAAATGAGTTTTAAGCACGGCGAGGTCATTGAAATATATAGTTTACCCTTTTTAATACTAAGGTACATATTAAAAAGGGTAAACTATACTTTGTAAAGATATATTACGCTTATTTCTTATCATGTGACATATCAAACGAAAGGCTTATCGTCAGAATCTGCTTATTTATAATTATAGTAGCTTTCTCCCCGCAGCTTCACACACTTTTATTTGAATTTATATCAATATACATTTAAGGCGAAAAAATCCTATAACTTTTCTTGAAGTCTATTCTATCTGTGTACCAAATGTTTTTAAAATCGGTTTATTATTCAAGATTAAAACCTCAAAATTCAATATAAGTGTATGAAAGAAGATCATTATAAGTTAATTATTTAGAAAATTTTAATACTACATCTATATAAAAGCGAAAAATCATTCTTTCTCAATTTTTTTTTTATATTTAATGGGCTCACTCTTGACTTCAATCGAGTGGGACGTGTTCAGTGGGACGAGCTTGCCCACAAGGAACCTATTCACTTTTGCCTTAGGTTATAAGCACTCGGGAACATAGATGCCGGCAGTAGGTGCTCACCAAGATGAGATTATGTAAAATTCTATTCCCAAGGGTGAGTTTTAAGGGTTGTTAATAGATTTCTTAAAGGGTGAAACCGCTGGAATGTCAGTTATTTAATACAATGAATGTGTGCAAGCCCGAATAACTCTTGGCCGATTTTCATTTAAGAAAATTAATATGGAGAAAAAATTAGTTACAAAGCAAAAAGTAAAACCAACACTTTTTTTATATGAACTATTTTAGCGATATTGAACAGGTTTCTCTGTATACAAAATACACTAATTCATTAACTACAATTAGTAAAAGCGAGACTGATAAAAAAAAATCTTTAAAAATGATATCTTCCGAAGCACATACATTTCTGGCCACCTATTTAATGACTAACCTTTTCAAAAGTTGCTTAACGTCCGCAATCACAGTCAAAACGTACTCACTACCACAGACCTCCTACCAATACGAACACTGAATTTTTATTGCCGCGAATTAACTACCTATAATAGTAATCATATAACAAACATTTCATTTCACAGTAGCAATGTATGAACCTTGCAATACAGAAGAACGGCTTGTGTTTTTTTCTCACGCTACTGAAATATCAATGGTGCATTAAGCTTTCATCGGGTGGAGTTCAGTGTCTTCACAAGGCGATGGGAACATACGAAAGAATAATGCGTTTGTAAACTCGCGAAAACTTTGTAAATACAGTAAAATATTGTAATCTGTGCACTAAATACAATATTGTGTTCATTCCGATAACTCATATTTATTAACGATATTTTTCTCTTCTTTTCAAACTTACTAAAATCAGAAGTAAAAAAGAAAAGATGTCTAGAACCACGTAGCTATTTATGTTATATTAACATACTAAGAAGAAGAAGAAAAATTTATTACGATACTTACATTTATTATGATACTGTACCTATAGGTTGATGGTCAATTTCAAAACAAAATTTGTTCTTTTAACTGCATGTATTATTAAAATAAATTTTGTACTAATAAATTTAAGTAATATAAAAATAAGAAATTTAAAAAAATCCATAAAATCGATATGAACTTCATTTCGTGCACCGATAATACGAGGGCGGGATGATAAATAGCTAGCCTAGCATATAAAAACTTGAATTAGTGTCTTAAAAGTATATTTATTTTTCGACATAGTCTCCTTGAAGCGCTATGCACTTCATCCATCTATGCTCTAAAGCCTTGATGCCATCAAAATAACTGTCCACGGCAGACATCACCTCGCTATTATTTTCAAATCTTTGTCCACCTAAAAAAATTTTGGGCTTAGAGAATAGATGAAAGTCAGATGGTGCCAGATCAGGAGAATAAGCTGGGTGTGGTGTGGTAGCAAATCAAAATTTAATTCTTTGAATTTCGCCATCGCAGTGATGCACGTGTGAACGCGCGCATTATCCTGATGAAAGTTTATTTTTTTTAGCCAGGCCGGATCATTTTCACGAATACACACTTGTAATTTATCCAGTAGATAATATTCGCCATTTATGTTTTGTCCTTTTGGAAGGTAATCAACCATCAATATATCCTTCGAATCCCAAAATACCGACGCCATGACTTTCCCCGCTGATTTCACGGCTTTTGCTTCCTTTGGAGCCGGGGATACTTTTTCCGTCCATTGTTTAGACTGAATTGATGATTCAGGTATATAGTGATGAACCCAAGTCTCGTCTGTTGTAACAAATCGTCGCAGAAAATCAGTTGTATTGCTCTTAAAGCGGTCCAAACATTCTTGTGAAATTTGTATACGAACGCGTTTTTGGTCAACTGTAAGCAATCACGGCACCCACCTTGCGGATAATTTTTTCATACATAATTCTTGAGTTAAAATGTAATGCGCCCGTTCTTTAGAGATGCCTACAGTATCAGCTATCTCGGAAAGTTTCAATCTTCTGTCAGCTAAAACTGCATCATGAATTTTGATTACAATTTCTGGATAGTAGTGGCACTTTTTGGACGTCCTGGATGATGTTCATCTTGGGTGCTGGTACGGCCACGTTTAAATTCAGCCACCCAATTTTTTATGGTCGCATATGAAGGAGCATTTTCTCCCAAAACATCATTCAACTCCGAAAAAATCTCTCCACCTTTTAATCCTTTTAAATGCAAAAACTTTATCACAGCTCGTAGCTCAATTTTGTCCATTTTGCAGGAAAAACAAAAGAATGCTTTTTGAAATGTCAATATTTAAAAGAAAAACTTTACGATCGATTTGAAATTTGGAGCTAATGAACCAATGAGTAAAATACTAAGGAGATTTTATATCGTTATTATACAAAATTTCCCAATAAAGTTGGTCCCGGCTGCATTTGCAGTCGTTAATACCCTCCAATCCGCATTGGGCCAGCGTGGAGGGTCATGGCCCATCCTCCTTCACCATCCATAAGGAAGGCCTGAGCCCCTGCAGTGGGGACGTAAAAGGGCTGGTGGTGTGATACAAAATATGGGTTGGGCTAGCTATTTATCATCTCGCTACGTAATTTCCCTGTTTATAAATTTGATTTGAAAGAAATCCCTAAGTTTAAACGTTAAAGGTCAAGTCCTTTTCTTTTGGTTTTCATTTTATTTTATTGAAATATAACAGCTTCTTAATCTTCACTACATAGTTTAAAAAATAGTCGCTTTTTCTGTCCCTATCTATGCTTAAATCTGTAAAACTACGTAACGGATTTTGATGCGGTTTTTTCATAGATAGGGTGATTCAAAAGGAAGGTTTTTGTGTATAAGACCACGCGAGCGAAGCCGCTGACGGAAAGCTAGTATACTATATACCTACTAACATATGCTAATCTAGCTAATAGCAATTTTAAAATGAAATGTTATATACGAAACAAAATAAATATTATGTTGACAAACTTATGAAATGGAAACTATTGAACTGATCAGTTTTAACGATTAAGCATATATTTTTTTAAATATTTCATTTCTTTGGCGTTTTTGTATCAAAATTATACCCGTGTGTCTTCAAAGCTACCGTTTATGGCCAAGGTTATAAGCCCTTCGTTTGATCAAAGAAAAAACAACTTTATCGTCATAACACAGTGTCCGCAATCGATGTTACAGGCATCTTGAATCAACCGGGCGTTGGTAAAATGTTTATTTTCTTTAAAAATTCGCTTCCTACATTATCTGGTGGAATTTTAATTAATGCTTTTGATTAACGCCGCACGCGCATGTTTTTCAGTGAATCTAAAATACAAGTACTACGCAGTTTTCTTTTTGAAGTAACTCTGAATCATTGGTGCAAATTCTGTTGTATCACTCATTAAACTACAATTTTGCATTTACTTTTACGCTTTTTTGTAACCGATTTTTTTGTTTTTTAATTAGAATTTTTCAACTCTGCATCAGTGAGAGCCAGTCAACAAACCTTACAAACGAGCTCCATCACTTGGATTAAAATTATCTCTATGAAATCTTATTTTACTATTTGTAACAAATGTAAGAGTAAACGTCAACAAATCGTTCCGAATCTATATAAAATACTATCTGGACAAACAGCTAGACTGACAACTAACAAACTGCCTGGCTTGCGCCATTTTTTCCCGCTTTAGGAAGTTGTCTAGCTTGCCCCCATTTTTGCCGCTCAGAGCATTTGCCCGGTTTGGCCCACATTTTTGCCAGTCTGGGAAAATAAACGAATTGTCCGCTTTATATCAGGCGTAGAATTGTAAGATGCAACAAAATGACGATATAACAATGATGCAAAAAGACATGCATAAAGTAAAGGTCGAGCTACGTCGCCCTGTCCTTTTTTGCCGTGTAGAAACGTTTAGAGCTAGAAAGATACCGAAACTGAAACTAATGCATGCATTATGATACTGACCAGTGAAATAAATGTAATGAAACTAAATTCGCATAACTGGTTTTATTGTAAAATTATGTTAACTAGGCTTAATCTCGTGGAGCCCGGTCTTCTCTGTCTACCTTTCAATGAAACCAGCGTAAATATAAAGATAGACAGAGATGCATATATGTTAAACTTTGATGTTACCAACTATAACACAAAACAGATAAGTTTATTATAAACTATAGACTATGCAAATGACGTGCAGAACGCATCTTTAGATCTCTATTTATTTCGCTCTCAATATAAATTCACTTGTAAACCATTTTATGTCTTGTAGCAACTTTGAGGTTGTTTACGAATCACCGTTACATTAACGCCCAACTCACTCGGTTCATTCATAATTCATTGTATTTATATCTTCTTAGTACATATATTTCCGCAGCTGATATACATCTATACATATAAAATGCTTTGTCTTGAATGACGGACTTACGGATCGACGGCCAGCCTAGACAGCTGATCGTAGTGACTTGAAATTTGGAGAGTGTGTTCTTGATATGATGAAGGCTTCTGATGAGATAAGACGTTCCAAGATTCTGTCCATAAGGGGAAAGAAGGGGAACGGGAGCAATGTTTGTATGCGACAATATGATTTCTTGCTCCAAATTACTTCAGATTTTGCATGATTTAACAGAATTGGTGGAAGACGTTTCATATTTTATTGAAACCGGGATGGGTTAAAAAGGGGTACAAATTTATTTTGTGGGTGAATTGCATATTTATATTACATTTAATTTTGAAACATGTTTGAAAGTTAGATTTTATTCAAAAAAACTTTGAATCAATAGAAATAAACTTATTGGGAAGTAAAACAGTCCTTTAATATGCAAACCAAAATATTGACCGAGCATTTTCCAGAGATTATCTTCCTATTATATATTATAATGGCAAAAGTTTGTAGGTACTTCTTCAAACAAAGACTATGAACAGATTTTGATGATATTTAGTAATAAAATGTATGGCTAACTTAACTTAACTTCAATAATCACCTGGTTGGTAGCGCGTTCATTAGGAAAAATGCAATGCGTGGTGGCGCACTAATTTTATTAAATAAAAAGTTAAAATTTAAAGAACGTAGAGATATAGTGAGCCTATCGGTTGAGGAAATAATAGAGATTGCCTGTATAGAGCTGGACCAGCTGATTGTACTGAGCGTATATAGACCTCCTTCAAGTTTAGTTTCTCATTATGATCTTTTTGAAACTGTTATGGATGAAGCATTAAAAAAGGTATATAGCAAAGGCAAACGATTAGTGATTGGGGGTGATTTTAACGTTGATTTATTAGGAAACTCCAATTCATGTACAAGACTTGTAAATCTATTTATGTCCTATAATCTTGCGCACATGTTTAAGGAGCCTACTAGAGTAACTGCTACTTCGTCCACATGTATTGACAACATTTTTACAGATCTAGTACCACTTTCAAAACAGATAATTAAACAACTACCGTCAGATCATTTTGGACAACTAGTTAGCTTTCCGCATAAATGTACGTTTGTGGCTAGGAGAGACATTACAGTTGTGTCAAAAAGTATGAGTCGCTTGGAACGTTTTAAAAATCAATTAGATAGTAAATTGTGTCATTTGAAACATAATAGTAATCCCAATGATTTGTACAAAGATTTCTTTAATGTTTATTGTACAGAATTCAATAAGATTTTTGTCCCAAAAAAAAAATGTATTAGTAATCCTATAACTTTTAGTATGTGGGCTACACCAGGAATCGGGGTGTTGGAGGGTTGAGTACGCTTTGGTATGCGGCGCTGAGCTATAGACTCTTCCCTCAAGTCCACCATACACGTCCGCGTCGTACACCCTGGAAATGTTTTGGGATCGCAACGGGCGCCGCATACTTACCATCTACCCCGGACCCCAAAGCAGCCAAGTATGGGGACGATGTCTGCAATGGCAGTCCCACCTTGCAGGCAGTCCTGAACCCTCAATCCCGTCATAATTCCAACAATCCCATCCCTCCCATTCCCCTCCTAACCTTTCCTTCCATCCTATCTCTAATCTTTCCGGGAGGAGACAACCTCGACTCCAAAAACCCCAATCCAAGGTGTCAATCGTACCGTGCCGAGGGATGAATGGCTGAGGGTATCAGTCTCAAACGGTGTCTCTCCGAAACCAGGGTGAATCGGAGTAGTAAATAACCCTTCGGGCGACATGCGGGGCTCTGTCGTTCGTGACCTTTTATTTCCCTAGCTACTCGTGGGTACAACATGGAAAAGGATAAAAATAATCAAATTAGCCTAAACCCTATGTCTTCCGTTCTGGAATCCATCCAGGACGGAATGAACCGTGATGAGGCGAAGAGGACTGCAAAGGACTCTGGAACGCCCATCAGTCTATCCCCTACAACGGAGGTGGAAGTCGTGGTCGAAGGAGGCAACTCTGGATCGCCCGACGCCCCATCCGAAGTAGAGGATACGAGCCAAGGCAGTCAGCGCAAGCGACTGTCTGGAGCAGCACGGAAGCGTCTCCGGAAGTTAGTGGCAGAAGCAGGGGTAGCTACAGAGCAAGCCCTTGTGTTATGCCGCAAGCCATGGAAAGACATTCCGATACCGAAGCCGACCTCTGTGAAGACCCTCAAGAGGGACAGATCAGAGGAAGACTCTCCTAAGGCGCACATCAATAAAGTCGCCAAGTTAAGCCCTACAGCCACAGGCGGCCCAAAGCCCCTTAGCTATAGGGAGATGGCGGAGACCTCCAGAGTGGGGATCCGGAATTCGGAACCCATGACGGAAGCCCAGATGGCGCTCGTACATCGTCACCTCATCGTGGCCCTAACAAAAATGGACGCGGAGGGCGATGGACCTGAATTTGTCGGTTTCAGCCACAGGACAGGATGGATACTGGTAACCTGCGCGAACCAGTATAGCCATGACTGGCTTGTGGCTGTAACACCAAAAATGAAGCCATGGCCTGAAGCTCAGCTGACCACCATGTCGGAGAGCGAGCTTCCAAGGCCATCTACGGCAACAACGTTTGTACCCAAGACGGAGGCTGCCTCAGTTACTGAGGCATTAGCCCTGTTGAGGGTACAGAATAAAGGCATAAATCCTGGACTCTGGAGGGTCCTAAACGAGAAGGAGGAAGAAGGAGGAAGGCTTGTCACCTTCTCCATCGACGAACCTTCCGTTGAAGCCCTCAAAGAGAAGGATTACTGGGTGACCCTCGGATTTAAGAGGGTTTACTTCAAGATCAAGGGCGACCATCAGGCCCCTCAGCATCTACAGTCTTCCTCCGAACCCCCTCCTGCCGCCGAACCAACGCCGTCGACCAGCGGAACACAGAAACCCCAGGGCTCACAACCTCGGGGTGGAAGAGCGCCGGTGGTCGTGGGCGGGGGCCGGCGAGGGAAGGGTAAGCATGCAGCTGGAGTGGCAAAACCCCAAAACCCGAACGCTAAAGCGCGACCAACGCCTCTAGCGGGGGGATCACGGGGTGCCGCGAAAGCTGCCAAACGGGGGAAATAAAATGGCCAACCAGGGGGCTCGGGCAAGGGTTCTGCAAGCAAACCTCCAACACGCCGCTGCTGCATCCGCAGTAGTGGAACAGTGCTTTGCAGAACGAAAGGTCGACCTTGCCCTGATTCAAGAACCCTGGGTGCATAACTCAACCATACTGGGACTCAAAGCCGCTGGTAAGGTACTTTATAACATTGATGGCTTGAAACCCAGGGCGTGTATTGTTTTCAGCAAAAACACTAACTATTTGCCTGTTACAGAGTTGTGCACAGATGACCTTGTAGCAGCATTTGTCAATCTCAAGGGATGGCACGGGCCCAGAGTGCTCGTGTGCTCGGCCTACCTGCCCGGAGATAAAGCTGACCCGACTGCTGAGCTCACACCCGTGGTCGACTACGCCCGGAGACACCATGCTGAGCTGCTTGTGGGGTGCGATGCGAACGCCCACCACACCGACTGGGGAAGTACAAACATTAATAACAGAGGTGAGTTATTAAACAATTACCTAGTAACCAATTGTCTTCAAACTTTAAACAATGGCTGTGAACCAACTTTTGTAACTAGGACGAGACAAGAAGTGCTAGATATTTCTTTCGCCACTTACAACCTGGCCAGGCATGTAGAAAACTGGAGGGTTAGTAACGAAAACTCAGTGTCAGACCATAGGCATATATGCTTAGAACTAACATCAGAACTAAGTACACATACTAGTGCATTTAGGGACCCTAAGCGCACCGACTGGGATGAATACAACAAACACCTTGTTCGGAACTTAGAAGTAATTCCTAAATGCATTAGAACGGTTGAGAACATTGAATTCGCGGTAGAGGCGGTCTCTAATGGCATTAAAGATGCCTTCGAGGCTAGCTGTACACCCAAAATCAAATCATCCAAAAGGAAAGTACCGTGGTGGAACTCAAAGCTGAAAAAACTTAGGGAGGAAACACGAAAGTTATTCAATAGGGCTAAAATCACCCATGAATGGGATGCCTACAGGATGGCCCTAAACGAATACAGTAAACAAATTAGAAAAGCCAAGCGTGCATCATGGAGGAAGTTCTGCGAGGAGATAACTAACACGCCTCAAGGAGCAAGACTTCATAAGATCATGGCAAAGGCACACTGTAATCCCTTAGGTCTCCTTAAAAGACCGAACGGGTCCTTCACGACTAACGAGAAGGAAACCTTGCAGCTAATGGCTATCACCCATTTTCCGGGATCTACTGATAATGCAGTAGCGATCACTCTTCGAAGGCCTCTACCAGAGGACTGGAGAAGAGCCGCTCTCGTTATTAGGCCTGGAATAGTGAAATGGGCCATTAACTCGTTTAAACCTTTTAAATCTGGTGGAATTGACGGCGTAGTCCCTGTGCTTTTACAACGGGGTGCCGCCAATCTCATCCCTTATCTGGTAAAAATCTTCAGAGCCAGTTTCGCCTGGGGATATATTCCAGATCTGTGGACTAAGGTGAAAGTCGTGTTCATACCTAAAGCTGGAAAGAAGGACTATACATCACCAAAGTCCTTCAGGCCAATCAGCCTCACGTCATTTCTTCTGAAGACCATGGAGAAGGTATTAGACAATTATATCAGACAAGGGAGTCTTA
Source organism: Diatraea saccharalis (assembly GCA_918026875.4). Taxonomy (NCBI): domain Eukaryota; kingdom Metazoa; phylum Arthropoda; class Insecta; order Lepidoptera; family Crambidae; genus Diatraea; species Diatraea saccharalis. The sequence goes on along the minus strand of OU893339.1, from coordinate 24,181,066 downwards.
TCAACAAACCCATACATGATACCCAGCACGCCTACCGAAGCGGCAGATCTACGGAGACTGCCCTACTAAACCTTATAGACAAGGTTGAAAAGGCACTGGACGATAAAGAAATAGCACTCGTTGCTTTTCTTGATGTGGAAGGAGCGTTCGATAACACGCCCACCGAGACATTAGTAAGAGGATTAGTCCATAAAGAGATTGACTCCACTACTGTAAGATGGATAAGAACCATGCTAGAGAGTAGGACAGTGAGGATGGAACTACTCAATGATTCACTAGAGTTAGCAACAACAAGAGGATGCCCACAAGGTGGAGTACTCTCTCCGCTACTGTGGACTCTTGCGGTGGATCAGCTTCTCCATAAGATGGCTGAACTCCGCTTTGACACCCTGGGCTATGCCGATGACCTGGTGGTGATAGTGAGAGGAAACTGCCAAAGTATGCTATCGCACCTTATGCAGAGGGCGCTGAACACAATTAACTCATGGTGTAAAAACAATAATCTGTCGATTAATGCAGGCAAAACCGTGGTCGTCCCATTCACAAGGAAACGAAAGCTGGACAAGCTTTCGCCTCCGACCATGAATGGGAGGCTCATTCCGTTCTCGACAGAGGTCAAGTATCTGGGGGTAACACTGGACCAGAAACTTACCTGGAACGCACACGTAGACGGAATTATACAGAAGTCTAAAACAGCTCTGATGATATGTTGTCGGCTAGCGGGAAATAGATGGGGCTTGAAACCCAATATAGCCCTCTGGCTCTACACAGCCATCATAAGGCCGATGGTGTCTTACGCCTCGGTGGTTTGGAGTAGAAAAACGACACAGAGTACTATCATATCAAGACTTAACAGTCTGCAAAGGACTGCTTGTCTTATAGTAACAGGAGCTATGTCTTCCACCCCGACTGCAGCCCTTGAGGCTCTGCTAAACCTGCCGCCCCTACATCTACACATTGAAATGGTGGCGAGGGCTAGCATGTACAGGATTACTAGCATGGAGGCGAAGACATGGCTGTCAGGTAATTTGAGGTACTTGAAGGACTCAATATGCAATATACCAATCCTGGGGATGCCTACTGACACCATGCCCCCGAGAATCGATTCACACAGGTCATATCTTGTGGAGATACCCACCAGGGACGACTGGTCAAACAATCGTATAGTATGGAAAAATGGAAGCCTAAAGTGGTACACTGACGGCTCCAAATCCGGTCCTGAGGTAGGATGTGGAATTCATGGAGAAGCCCCAAGGAAGGCTATAAGTCTGAACATGGGAAAGTACTCCTCAATATTCCAGGCAGAGGTGTACGCCATTTTGGAATGTGCGGCAGCCAATCTGCAAAATAACTACCTCAATCATACTATCTACATCCACTCTGATAGTCAAGCTGCACTCTTAGCACTAGCTTCCGACATAACTAGATCGAAGCTGGTCGAGAACTGCAAACAGACACTGAACTCTTTGGGCAACAACAACAAAGTAGTTCTACGATGGGTTCCAGGGCACGCTGGACACGAGGGCAATGAACAGGCGGACAAACTGGCGAAAAAGGGTGCTAAAGACGCCCTTATCGGACCAGAACCTTTCTGTGGCATCCCTCAAAGCCTAACCCAGCTCACCTTGAAAACTTACTGCCACTACGCAGCTATTCAACTATGGAGAAACACTCCCGGTATGAAACACTCTAAGACCCTGATTAAAACCTTCAACAAAAAGGCGGCATCAGAGGCCTTAAACTTAACCAAAACTCACCTTCGCACACTAGTACGAGCACTCACAGGGCATTGTGGACTGAACAGACACATGCACAATATGGGGATCAGCGACAGTAGAATGTGCAGAGGATGCAAGGAGGAAGAAGAAACACCTTTGCACATTTTGACCGATTGCCCGTTACTAATGCGAAAACGATGTATCTATCTGGGAAAGCACGTGATGCACCCAGACGATATTAAAGAACTTACGGCCAAGAAAATACTACAGTTCCTTGTAGAATGTAATCTTGACCGTGAACTGTAGTATGTGGAGATCACAATAGATCAGCAATGGTCGCAGTGATACTGGGCTGCATAAACCCAAGATAATCCGCAACTCGAAACAATACAAATACACCAGGAATCTACAAAAGCAGAAAAAGGCTCTATGAACTATATGATGAACGTAATTATAACACAAGTGAGGACTTTAAAGAATATGTACGAAATTACTCTAAATTATTTAAAAAAGTATGTCGTTTAGCCAAATGTAATTATTTAAATGCAAAAATTGAAAATAGTAAAGACAAAGTTAAAATGACGTGGAATATCATAAATAGTGAAACTGGAAGAGAAAAATCCCGGAATATAAATTTTAATTTAAACATTGATAATAAAAAAGTAACATCAGATCTTGAAGTTGCTACAGTATTTGAAAATTTATTTACTGAAATTCCAGTCTTAATTACACAATCTTTGAATTCCTCTTCCACTGTTGCTGAATCTATTTTAAAGGCAAGTTTAAATAATTCTAATAGCCAATTTAAGTTTCAACACATTGATTTTAAAGATATAATAAAATCTTTTAATCAGCTAAAGAAAACGAAAACTGCTGATTTATGGGGTAATTCCATTGAAGTTTCTAAATCGGTAATTGAGACAATAGCTCCAATCTTAGCTTATATATTTAATGAATGTACTGATTGTGGTATTTTTCCTGAGCTCATGAAATATAGTAAAATTATTCCTTTACATAAATCGGGTAGCACATCTGACCCTACTAACTTTAGACCTATATCCGTGCTACCTACGTTTAGTAAGATTTTTGAAAAAATCATGCTGGATCAAATACAAACGTACTTTTACAAGAATAAGCTTATGAATCGACAACAATTTGGTTTTACAAGGGGTCGCTCGACAACCGAAGCCGGTGTCGAGTTAATACAAGAAATTTTTAATGCCTGGGAGGATTCACATGATGCGTTAGGTGTTTTCTGTGACCTATCTAAGGCATTTGATTGTGTTTTTCATGAAACATTGATTAGGAAACTGCATTTTTATGGATTTAGAGATAACTCATTGGATTTTATTGTCTCATACTTGACTGACAGAGTACAGAGGGTTGATATCAATGGCAAAAGATCCCCTGGATCGAAAATTAAGATGGGCGTTCCGCAGGGCTCAATACTTGGTCCTTTCTTGTTTTTGATTTACATAAATGACTTGCCTTATTTCGTAAGGGATGATCACGAAATAGTTTTGTTTGCGGATGACACTTCACTCTTGTTTAAAATTAAAAGAGGGTTACCTCTAAATGACGATGTGAACAATTCTATCGCTAAAGTAGTACATTGGTTTAATGTAAATAATCTTCTCCTTAATGAAGGAAAAACAAAATGCTTAAAATTTGTACTACCTAATGTTAAAAAAGTAGATATAAATGTTAATGTAAAAGATAAGAACATGGGCCTTGTGGATACCACAGTATTTTTAGGAATAACATTAGATTCTAAACTACAGTGGGGCCCACATATTGATAGATTGTCGAGTAGACTTAGCTCTGCAGCATATGCCGTAATGAAGATACGTAGGTTAACTGACATAGATACTGCCAGATTAGTATACTTCAGTTACTTTCATAGTGTTATGTCGTACGGTATCCTATTGTGGGGAAATGCTGCCGACATACAAACAATTTTTGTGCTTCAGAAAAGAGCAATTCGATCAATTTATAATCTTAGGATTAGGGACTCTTTAAGGGAGAAATTTAAGGAAATAGACATTATGACTGTTGCTTCTCAATACATATACGAGAACTTAATATACGTTCGTAAAAATATTAGTTTGTTTTCTATAAAAAGTGATGTACACAATTTGAATACAAGAAATAAAAATAAATTAACGGTGCCTGTCACTAGACTGCAAAAAGTTAATAACTCTTTCAAGGGTCTTTGTGTGCGCTTCTACAATAAGGTCCCAAGCAAAATACAACAATTAGATATCATGCAGTTTAAATCTACTATTAAAAAAATACTTATTAAAAAAGCTTATTATAAGGTATCCGATTATATAACAGATAAGAACGCTTGGACTTGAGATGATCCAGCAACTGGATAGGTGATTACTTCTAAACTCATTATCTTGTTTCCATTATTATTAAATGATTATGTTATTATTATAAGACCATATTTTTTTTTATCTCTGTTTATAATGTATTGATCTGGTAATGACATGGTTTTTGTAAATGTCATTACTCATATTAGAGCTGGTGAGTTTCTTGCTCGTTCTTCTTATCAGCCAAAAGACGTCCTGAACGAGTGGTAGGGAAAAAATGTTGGACGATTCAAAAGTACTTTTAAGAAGTCTATTTGAATAAAGATTATTTTGACTTTGACTTTGACTTTGGCTAATTTTAAGTCTGGCTTAACATAAATGCTATTTTTTATCTCCTAAATAGTTATCTACGGAAAAAATATCATCAAGTGCACCACGCAAACAAAGCCGCAGGCGGAGTGGTAGCATTGTATCATTTTGCTACATATTATTAGAAATAGATAAATGAAAACTTCAAAAACTTCGCTGTAGTGACTTTCCGTAAGGGTCAGAATTTAAAAAACAGGTCCAGAAGTTTCGAAGCCTATAAACAATGATATCCTTCTTTATTATATTAGTATAGATTCAGATAATTGAAAGAACTCTTGAAGCATGAGTAACATTTCCATTAACTAAGTAATTACCAAATTAAAAGTATAATTTTATTCACGTATATTATTCTGTAATAAAAGCAGCTCGGTGTCGAGTTCCCCGTCGTTTTATTATTATAGGATAGCATTGCAGAAATCACAAATTTCAAGAAGATTTGTTCATTTATGGCGTGTCTCTACACAAAATGCTTACATGATATCGTTCCATATATCAAGACCATGCCTGTACCTAACCTAAAAGGATAGGTCATATATTATCCCGGATTTTATTCCCACAGGATATGAAACTATGATGGACATCAACGATTCACGTTGTCGTATAAAAATCATAGTAATACGTTTAGGTTCCTTCGTCTATTATGATGTCATGAATTATTTAGACTTCGCTTTGGAGGCTTTGTTGTTGAACATCTTTATTTATTATACTGTGAATACTATATAATTTATTATATAATATGTTCCAAATATTACACAATAATCTACATATCATATACTCACTGTAATATATAAAAAAAAAATAGTTTTAAATTTTACTTTACTTTAAAGCTATACGAGTATTATCGTTAAGGAGTTAAGGAGTATATTACTGTTAATAAAAATAAACGCTAAGGTAAAGTATGATTTTTATTTTTATTTTACCGTTTATTTTTATTTTTGTGTGAATTAATTTTATAGATAGTTGGGAAATCTATCACTATCAAATTTCTTGCTTATTAATCTGCTTAAGCTAAACTGAGGATACCATTCTCAAATTATTAATAACTTCAGATGACGAAAAAAGCTTTTGAAGTCTATGCAACTTGTGCCGCTGCTTTCTGCCTACACTATTATTCTCCTAACTTCATATCCGAGATTAATAACAATTGTCCCCAGCATACACACGCACATGGCACGACACTCCAATTATTCATAGACTGTAATTGAACATGTCACATACCAGACGTATAATGATTTAATGGATGTTTAATGCCTACTTTTACCGAAACGAGCTAAAGACTTCAATCGACAGTTCAACTTTCAGACTTATATAGATTTAAGGTAGAGCGTAGGCACTAACTAAGTCGAATTGACCGTTCTGTTACTTATATAATCTTCGACAGATCTTTTTCACAATTTATAACCGGAGTATTTACTCTTTCATTTTATGGCACATTATTTTTATTTTTGGCAATTCAAATAAAAATGTATACTTACGAATGAAATGTGACGCTTTGGTCTTTAGACGACTTACTTATATCGTTTCTACAGATTCGCATAACACACGCACACAATCAACGCTTTCGCCAGACTGTACTCAGGTAGGCTTATTAGCATAGTTATCAAGCTACACTTTTTGAATTCTAGTAACCTATCTACCCTTTTTTATTGTAATATCATTGTCCGAGATCGTGAAAACTTCTCAATGTGTGCGTGCGCCAGTTTCGTTTATTTTTTTGGTCGATTTTCTTCTGTTTGATAATTATTTTGTGACCTAGACATGGCCTGTAGCCCTAGGGCAAGGGAAAGTAAGCTTTAATCAAGCAAGCGAAGCATTACAGATAGTATTGAATAATTTCGCATAATTCAATTCTTAGTTTAAGTAAACATCATAATGCAACAAAATGGTAACAAATCAGTGTCATATATGACACATAATCAAAACAATGTCAAAACGCGGCGACATTAGTTGACTTGATTCTATCTCTATGATTTGATTGTATCAGTTGTTTGATAGTTCTGATGACGTATCTACGGATGATGATGTTTTCAATCAGTCTGTCATTGCGTCAGATCTTCGCATTGATGTTTATTTACCTACTGAGATTATGTTTGTATAACATGCATGCTATTCAATGTTTGAATAGTTCAAAAAGTTTAATTTCATTGGCAGATAACGACATAACTCTTAACTCATAACTTTATACCTTGGCTGTGATTGACAGGTGACATTAGAATTCTGAGGATTCGGACTTCGTATTCAATGGTTAATGTTTGTATACAAATAACTCTTAAATTCTAAATTTTTAGACTACCTCTCTCCTCTTTTGATCAAATCGGAGTTTTTAGCTACTATAAAATCTCAAATGCAAGAGCTATATAACTAAAAATTTATATAAGAAGTCCATGAGTGACCTGAGATCTTGTTTATATGATACAATCCAAACCAAAGTCACGTGGGTTCAAAAAACGATAAAGCGCTACGAGAAAGTGTAGGTAGTGCATTTGCGTTTTGATTGAATCATCATCTTGGTGGCCACTTCCGTGGCCCCATATATCGATTTAAAATAAAAACAAAATTAAATTATAACGACCTTGACGTGTATCTATTGTATGCTTTTCTTCCGTCCAAACTATTTGTTTAGTTCACGATCGTATTTTCGTATCACCGTATAAAACATAAACAAACTCGTTTTAGCGCGTTGTCCCCTAAAGTTGTAAATAACTGAAGTAAACCTTTTGTTACACTCAAAACGTGTTCTAAATAAAATTAAAGCATAGGAATACGAGCTCAGCCACCGTTCGGACGCTCGTAAACGTTGCGTGTAGCGCGTAACAATAAACAATGTGTTTTACGTGATAATAAAACATCTAGCACTTCTCTAAAAATATTGTCGCGGTATTGAACGTACGCATTGACGTCGGCCATGTTTACCATGCCATCTAATTTTGAAAAAAAAAATGGGTTTTCCGTACTTTATCTGTTTACCACAGAAATATTACAATAGGGCGTGACAAAAACCCACGACTTTTCGCAATGCAGGCGACTGCTCTAACCACTGAGCTACCCAGGACCTAACAAGACTGATAAATCTTTCAAGCACTTGTTACTTTTATCGCTACTATAAAGCGTATTCTCATCAATGTTCAGGCCATCCACCCAAACAGCCGAAAGAATTTTTTTTACAAATATTTAACTTTCAATTAAGATGAAAATTTGTTCTAATTATTATATTTAATCAATTTCGCATTATCTATACTTAAAAATATTATTAATAAAAAATGCTTCAAAAATCCATTTGGTCCTTGGCACTCATTTACCTGTACGGAGGTCAGCAGAGACCGCCTAGAAGTCTCTCTCTCTCTCTCTCTCTCTCTGTCTATTTTAGCGTTAGTTATTAAAACGATTTATTGATCGTTATAATGAATGTGTTGACATTCTTTTATAAATTTCTTGTTTTGTTTTTTATTTTATATATATTTTACTAATGGTTTTGGTTGTTGTAGTTTTCCGAAACATTTTAAGTTTGACTAAATAAAAAAAAGAATCTCTTTCGAATATTGAAATAATTATTGAGTATGATTAAATATAACAATAATTTAAAAAATCGTTATAAATGAGTTTAAACATATTCATTGATAAAATCAATACTATGTTTTTATAGCTATGGCTAGCGTTCGCTAGCGGTCGCCTAACTTTCTAATTATGATTCTAGCTATATAATCAAAGTACTAATTTTTTCCACTAACTGGTACGTACTTCCACATACTTAATAAACATTTGTTACGAGCTATAGAAAATTGGATTCTATATCTAGATTATCTAGTTAATTATCTGCACCGCAGTTTGTACTTATGCAATACAATGTTATGGAGTTTAATAGACTAATATTATCGGATCATGAATATATTTATAAGTTTGCTTAAACAGGCATTATTGATGCCTAGTTGAAATAATAATTTTTTTGGGTCACCAAACCGAGAATCTCTGAAGCCAAAGGCAGATAGGAAAAACAATCGCATTTGATATTAAATATCTGGGTCAATTGTTAGGGTTCCGTACCTAAAATAAAAACGGGACTCTATTAGTAAGACTCGGTTGTCTGTTCTTCCGTCTGTCACCAAGCCGCATCTCATGGACCGTTAAAGCTTGGCAATTCACAGGTGTACCTATTAAATGTATTTTTACTGCCACTATAACAACAAATAAAATAAATAGTTAATGGGGGGGGGAGGATAATAAACGTGATTTTTTTTCGTTTTTTATAAATAGAAACCCGAGTTATTCACACGCCGGTTTCAAGGTGGCGATGTCTGAGATCCCGGGTTCGATTCCAAGTTGGTTCCAATGCTCCATAATAGAGGGGCTTTAGCAACTTATCTTAAAATCTGAGCAATGTCAGGTTACTACAATAAGTCAAATTTCTGTAATGGATTTTGACCTCTACCCTTAATATATTAAGGTTTAAAATCGAGTGGGGGAAAATTGACAGTATTGCACTTGATTGTATGCAATGTTACCTAATATTTATTTATTAGCAAGGAATCCTTCATGCGGGATAACGACTCGCACTTGGCTGGATTTATATTTCTGGTTCCGTTGCTATAGTTTATTTGCAGTCCGATGCACCAGACATGTTTCATAACTGCACTCTATTTATACGTTGTTAATCTATTTTCGTTTGATAACCTCCCAGAAGTTGAATGAACGAACATACAATTATATCTTTTAATCACAAGATTATTTGTAATAATTAACTAGAAGAGCTCGATAGTGGAGTGGTTAGCACTTTTGGTCTCGAATGCAGAAATAAATCAACTTTCGCAAGAGTTAGTTTTAGGATTGGTAATCTAAAAGATTATCCGTGAATAGAAAGGCACGTTAAGTTAGTCTCTGCTGCATGTAGAGTCATAATACCTACTAGGCCGCACTGGGCTCACCTGATGAATCATTGATCTTTCTATTTGTTCGCTTTCATCCATAAGGCACGGGCTTATGATGGATTATATTTTTTAATTCTCAATGCTATAGTATTATTATAGTTGAAATTATCTAAAATACTTAAAAGGTACGACAGTGTCAGCTTCTTTTCAGTGTAAGGTATCCGGAAGCACGCTAATTATTGCCAGTCGGATGTTGAACGGGGCTTGGAAAATGCTCAAAAAATAACCTGGTATTAACAAAAAGTGGCGCGAAAGTGCAAAGTGTACGATGATACAGAGAAGCGCTAGATGGACTCAGTAACTGAAATCTATGAGCGTAATCGACAGACATTTTAAGCAGAAAACATTCTGTTAAATTCGATTCTAAATAATCGAAGCCGAAGTAAAAAAAGTTTCAAACAACATAAAGTTACTCATGAGTTGTTTAATGATTGATTAGCCAAGTTTCCGATGCCTGCTATGATGCTCCTTCAGTAGATTACCAACCTTAATGCCCTTAAATTAAAGTTTTCAAATGGATTTCATCATTCACAGCACATTAGGTTACGTTATAAAACTCTGTCAAATTTCTCTTAATACGTTAATGGTAGAGTTCAAAATGGAATGCGTATATTTTACATAGTGTGGCAACTTGACATGTGTACACACATCACACTCCCCTTACACGACTGAATCGTAATGGAGGCCTAAATTACTGGTCCGTTTGTTAGATACATGATGATTAGTACAAATGAATGGTCATCTAATGGTGCAGTATAAATGGATAGATGATTATGCGTTATTTTTAAACGAATGTACCACCGGCTATGATACAACGAATCGATATCTATAGATAGTATAAAACAAAGTCGCTTCCCGATGTCTGTACGCTGTGATCTTGTAAACTAGACAACGAATTTTAATGCGGTTTTCGTCAATAATCAAAAGATTTAAGAGGAAGGTTTATTTAAAATACAGGACCACGTGTGCGTATTATATAGAGGAAGATTTCATTGATTATTTCTTTTTTGCACTGAATAGGTTTCCAAATTAAAAACTACACCCCTTTTGTTTAAAAAGATAAAAATAAGGCAAAGGCTGTCATAATATAAAAATAAGGTAATGTTGTTATGCATTGCCTTATTTTTATATTATGACAATAAATACATTTTTACAACAAAGGAATTTGCAATGGTTTGCAATGGAACTTTGAAAATATGAATAATAACTTCTGAACTATATTGAAGTTGAGATTGATAGATGTCAAATGTGGCCTATTATAATGACCCAACTGTAGTTTACTTTTTATATTTAGAATAAGGTTTCGTAAATTTTAAATTATGATAAAGTGTATTAACTTTTTTCGTATTTCACATTGCCCCACACCGCAATCAGGTGTTCCAGCACCTGACCTCTGTGATGTAGTTATACCCTTAGCATTTCAACATACTCAAATAATAGCTTTAGGAAGCTTTTGCAGTTTTGGTCACGATCTCTTAGAATATTATAAATGAAATAGGTAATAAATATTTAAATAAGTTTTTTATTTAGGTCAGTTCAGCAACACAAAGCGCTTATATAAAACAGAATCTCTATTGTTAAACTTTTTCAAATAAAACCTCGCGGTTCCATAGAATTACGTCGTTCACCCACAAAGTTAGTGGCGAAGTTATGTAATAACATCTCTAACTCTGCAACAGTTTAAAACATGAGTTAAGTTAACAAGGAAGTAATTAAGCAAGTTGAGCTTTTGCAACTAAGTGATTGTAACATAAGAAAACTTCATACTCTATTTATAGAAGAAAAATTATATTCACCTATAGCACGATTTTGTTAAATTTCACAAACTACAATGCATTACCCTTTTAAGGATATACTATAAAGTGTGTTCCACACGGTTGTAAACCAGCAGTCCAAAGTTAGTGAAACTCGCGCCTCATTTATTATAGCATCTTGTTCTTTTTATAATTTTACAGTTATTTATAGGGAAAATTTATAAAATGTCGGTCATTTTGTAGCCACAAAAGTGTGCCATTCTCTGTCCCCATCTATCTTAATGCAAGGCGCAATTAAATAGACAAAGATAGATAGAATAGTCTTATGACTAAATGCCTCGTCTTTAAAGAGAAAAAAAGAAAAAATGTGTAAAATGAAATATACACAATATCGTATTCATATTCAACCAGTAAGATGCTTCTGGAACTCTTTTTAGCGAACAATATAATAAGAAACGGTACTGTCTCGTACTTTTTAAAGGGCAAGTAAAGTAAATCGGGTTTCATTTAACTTTTTACGTAAACAGAAAAAGTTTGATCACTCCGCGTTTGGCTTGGCTACAAATATTTGTATATATACTAGTTTTCAGGAATAAAATTCTTTTGCATGAATTTCGGAATAATGATACCTGGATAAAGAAACTTCCTCGCAAGCCGGTTTCAAGTTTTGCCATCTCTGAGGTCTCCGGTTCGATTCCCGGTCGGGTCAATGTAGAAAATGATCTTTTCTATATTAACGAAGATACCACAGCAAGACACGACTTGCTGTGGTATCTTCATTAGAGTGTTAGTTTTTTACGCGATTGCTACCACGTACCTTATTTTAATTTACTTTACCTTTACCTAATTGTACTTTAAAACATGCAATAAATTAATAAATATAAATGTTAATTAAAGCTTGAAACAATATATTGGTACCTTCATTGTCTCAGACTCCATAATATGAGGGCCTATAGCTACTAATTTTGGAATCAAAATCTGAGTAATGTGTTGTAATGTATGTTGTCTAATTATTATTTTCTTTGTTATACAATTCTCATGTATTTTAGTTAAATAATTGTTGTTGTTGGTTTTTAGACAAAGTGTAATTAAACATACTGTCTCAGCCTTTAATCGGTATACATTATGCCTTAAACCAAATTGTAATTTACTGAAGAATTTTATAATATAAATGCTATTTGTCCATATTAAATAAAAAAAAAGATTTTGCCATTGATATCGAAATAAAAATAATCGTTTTCCATAATAAATGTAACCTTTTATAAGATAATAAGAATCATTGCAACAGCAACAATCTAGCAGTAGCCTATCTAGGCTACTGCTAGATTGTCAAGACAATAAACTACAATGTTTATTTTATAGGTTTTAATAATTCGTTGCATTTTACTTTTATCTATACTAATATTAAAAAAAAGAAATATTTGTATCGAAAAGGCCCTAAAACTACTGAGCACATTTTATATATTCTTTAACAAATGGGAAGCTATATCACACGCGGGCGAAATATGTTATAATTTACATGGTCGATGTCGCTGGAAAAGTAACTAGTTACCTAGTAAAAACTAAGATTTGCAATAAGAGATAAGGGCAGAGTCTTTGATTATAAAAGCGGTCATAGAATCATCAAATTGGACCTATAAAAATATATATAAATACAATATTCTCATTTACATAGTATATAAAACAAAATCGCTTCACGCTGTCTTTACGCTGATATCGTTTAAACTTCACAAGGGATTTACGAATCAATACACAGATAATCAAGGGAAAGATTTAAATGTATGTATAATGAACAAGAGCACGCGAGTAAAGCCGCTTACGGAAAGCTAGTAATATATATATTCTTGCAAATTCAATATGGCGGATACTGTAGGGTATAATAAGGGGCTACGGATAAAGTTGGATTTGGTATGGAGCCAGATTTCTATAGAAGATCCGATATGAAAAGGGTAACGTATTTACATCTAGATTTAAGTAAATTCCAGTGCCTTAGATGACAGAGATGTGAAATGAATATTTATATTTATTATACAAACGTAACAATAACTTAATATATATAAAGTGGTAAAGTTTCTTTGTTTGTTTGTTAGGGATAATCTTCGAAAATACTGATCTGGTTATGAAAATTAGTACATCTACAGGAAGTGGATACGGGAGTATACTTTATAGGATACGACTCAGGACAAAAGAGTTATTACACAGCATGATTAAAAAGTACTCGGCTTTATTGCTTGATAATATTATAGCAATTTTTTTCAGGAAAAAATAAATTATAGATGAAACTAATACTGATTTATATTATTATATTCAATGAATTTTGCATTCACAATTATATACTGAAAAATATTATTTATGATTATATATTTTAGCTGGAGTTATTAAATCGATTACTAATTGTCCTCGACAAAATGGGTACCTAAAGGTTTTAAAACTTCACTAACAAACACAAAATATTATAAATTAAATTTAATATTACCAAATACAAATGCTATTTCGTCTATTTTCTGAAATAACTTAACTTTGTTTCCATAGTTTAATGGAACTGTACTATATATCTAAAAAAAAACTCCTGGCTTCACATAATTCAAACCTATCTTTAACCGATTTCAAAACAGAAAAGGAGGAGGTTCTATGTTGCACAGGTATGTTTTTTTAGATATAATTTCTAATTGAGATCCACAGCACATATTTTTGCAAAATTTTCACTCTCTTACTTTAAAACCTTGGGTCGTCGTCTATCTTTTAAAAGAATGATTTTGAGAGAAAAAGAAAGATTGAGATGTCAACGTCCTTTTCATGTTATATATACGTAGGTACAAAAATCCTGCACTTAGATTAAATTTAATATAATTTAAAATCACTTTTTATCTTGTAAAAATCGTAAAGAGGTTATATATACGTGTACATTCTGATGGAACGACAGACGTTCATGGAGATCGACAGACATCTGAACCCTAAAAAACAGCTTCACGAAAAACCGCTATTAAACTCAAGAGGCTATAACTCACAATGGTATTATTTATATGCCATAGTGTTTTTATTGTCCATACCTTCGGCTTTAGTAAAAAGTAATGGCGTTCCTCACGCCATCGTACAAGAGATTTTGCGATCGTAAAGTCACGCGTAAACATTTCGACTGTACAGTCAACGGCAGGTCAAGTTATACAAAAACATCGAATTTCACTCGATTTCAACCCTTAATACATTGAGGGTAGAGTTCAATTTCGGACATGTAATATATTGTATTAACCGGACGTGCTGCTGTGTGAATTATTATTCGTCATCAGCCCATTTACGTACCCACTGCAGGGGCTCAGGCGTTCCTTACGGATGGTTAAGGAGGATGAGCCATGACTCTTCACACTAACCCAACATTGGAGGGCAGATTGGAGAGTATTAACAACTGCAAATGCAGCTGGGACAAACGGCTTAATGTACCTTCCGAAGCACGGTGTAGCAAGAAATAATAATTCCGGAGCCATCCCGGAGCTAAGATGTACATACATAATCATAAGTCAGCGTCAATTTAAACTATAGGCATTAACTAACAAATGCTGAATCAAAGTATCCATTTTGAACTATCACGAGACAATATGAGGTAATATTGTGTAATCTAGTTAAACATAAAAGTTCTAGAATATCTTAATTCAAATAAAGCCGCTTTTTTCTCCCTGTTTTATTTCACACAGAGCGTCAAGATTGAAAAATGACTTCATTAAAACATAAAGTAAATTTCCATTACAATATTAGAAAATATAAAAGTAAAACAGTATTTACGTCAATCTAATCACATGCCTAGTCAAACAAGCTCACCGATCAATAATTTAATATACATAAAATTAAGTCATATTTAACACCAAGCACTTTTGTCGTTTAAATATTAATTAACAGTATAATATCCTTTACTAAGACATTTTTAAATTTAAGCAAGGGTAAGTTTAAAATTTCCTTTGTAATTTTGTTATAGTAGTGTATACCTTGACCCATAAATGTTGATATAACCTTCTTTAGCCTGAATGACGGCAAAACAAGTTTATCTTTAAAAATTACCATATTAACAATATGGATTACGTTTAACAAACAAGTCAGTTTCTATTCGAAGTGAAAGAAAAAAAAAGTCAGCCAAGTGTGAGTCGGACACGTGCAAGAAGATTTCCGTACCTACCATTTTCCATTAAAAAAATCACGTTTATTGTTTTCTATGGAGTTGTTCGAAATTTCGAGTGAAATGCAATTGGTCTACTATTACACGCAAACTTGTAAAGCCAACGCAAGTGTAATCATTTTCTTTTTAACTTCATTATATATAGGTACTACTGTCCTAAAGTTTGAATTTGTACCAACGACCGTTTATTTGGTAGAGGGGGGACACTTGTCTACTACGAAAATTAGCTCTTTAAAGCTTAAAAAGGCGCAAACGGTTTACTAAAACAAAAATCGGACTTTCTACACCCTCAATGTTTTGGAAAGACCAGTCCAACAACGCGCTACACTATAGGGACGACGAATAAAATAATTACCGTACCCAAAAAGGAAGAACCCCTAAAATTTATTTTTCGAAATTTTACTTTACCAATTTTTGCGTAATTAACGTGTACAGTCATACCAAATTACAAATTTCTAGTAGCAGGTTTTGAGCTAAACCGTGGGCAGATGGATGGACAGACGGACTTGGCGAAACTATAAGGGTTCCATGTTTGCTACGAAATCTAAAAAACTATAATCTTACAATAATAACAAAACAAAATAAAAATATCACATTGTTTACAATATGATATTTTTATAAATAATGCGAAAATGGCTGAAACACCTCTAATCCACGAATGTTCGAAATGAACTCCGATTTTCCATCGCTTAGATACGATATGTTTCTGAAACTGTAGAAAAATAAATCAATTACAACTTAAAACGAATAAACGAATGGCCAGATGGCGTGGCAAGTTGCGCAAACATCCATTAAACTTTGCATTAGTTTAAAGGGACATTACCGATAAGAAAGAATGACTTCTTCTTTTATTGTTATCTTATCTTGTATATAATTAGTTAAATTAAAATAAATACATTTCAACATGTAAAATGAAAATGAAATGACTTAATAAGTGCTTTAGTTTTGGACAAGTAACTTAGCCTTGACGATCCGTTGTTTTAAGCCCCTTCGCGGGCTTTTATATCATGTAAATTCTGTTTGTTTTTACGACCAATTTTACGAGTTCTATGCGGTATATAGCGGCGAAAATATGTTAAGATTTACGTGAATGTTTTTCTAACGTGTTCGTGTACGCAATAAATATTGAAAAGCCCATCGATGAACCAATGGACAAAAGTTATAAAATGGTATAAATTTGAAAAAATGTCACTTCTAAGACAATGGTCATTTTGCGAAATGGATATGCGTCCAGCGCCCGCGTGAATTATATCGTGTATCAGTGAAAGAGTTTTTAAAATAAGTCCAGTAGTTGTGGAGCTTATTTAACACACCATCATTATTATCAGCCTTCTCCATTGCAGGAGTTCAGGCCTTTCTTATGGATGGTAAATGAGGATGAACCATTAATCTCCACGCTGGCCTAATGCGGAATGGTGGATATTAATGACTGCAAATGCAGCCGGGAAAAACGGCTAAACGTGCCCTTCGAAGCACAGAGTAGCTCGAGATAAATTTTTTTCTTTTTTTGGTTACCCTTCCATTGACTGATTGGTTTTTTTATTGTTTTAGCGGCTAAGTGTCAATAGAAATGCATCATCTGTGATTCAAACTGTGTAGCTATCCTGACCATGAGATAGAGCCTGGTGACAGACAGATAGACACGCGGATAGGCTGATGAACAGACAGATAGATGGGTAACGGAGTATTAGTAATAGTACTGCCGTTTTGATTTTCTAATACATAATAACCAGTTACTATTCATACAATTTTTACTTTACAATCGAGCGCTTGAAGCATTAACATTTTTACAGCATCGTAATAATAAGACATAAACTCGATAGCTCGGAAATAAAATGTCTTAAATCGTTCAAGGTTCAATATTTTAGAGGTAAGCTTTGCTTTTAAATATAAAGGAGAAGCAGCTTCTTATTACAGTACAACTACAGTGCAATTAATATAGTTCACAATGCCAAAGTCAAGTCAAAAAAATTACAAAAAAGGAAATAAATTATCATTATTATAAATTCAAGTCATATTCAAGACAAAGTTAAGTCAAAGTTGAGACAAAGACAAGTCAAAATCAAGTCAAACGAAAGTATAACAAAGTAACACGATGATCCGCTCGACTTCTCATATTACTAACACGATAACTCAAGAGTCTTGAATTTAACCTCTTATGGTCATTACAATACTGATTATAAATTTAGTTTTTCGATTATTCGTTAAACTCTACCTTCAATGCATTAAAGTTTAAAATCAAGTGGAGAAATTAGACAGATTTGTATAAAAATTCAAAGCAAATCGTAGTTGATTGACACTTAGATTTCAAAAAGAATGCCAACAACACAAATAACAAAGTTTTATACATTAGCAGAATAATACAAATTGCCAGCCCTAATGGGAGACAGCTGTGGAGTGACGTCAGTGGAGGTGTGTCACTAGAATTGGGGTCACAGGCGTCAGCGGCGGTGTTCAGACGCGCTGAATTGATTGATGGTCGGGGTGTTATTCTCTAATAATGATATAACTGAAACTTAGAAAGCTACTCTTAGAATTTGCATCTGGAATTTTTGATAATAGAGCGAAGAATATTTTTTTTGATGCTGTCATATTCCATAAATGTGATTCTTATGCTTTATCTACATATATTATTTAAACTGTGGACGTTCATATTTTAAATATGACATTTTGCTTATACTTAGTGCTTATTTTAAAAAAAGTTAAGAAAATTTACGCTATAATTATTCGTGTGTATTAACATTTTATTTTTTGTAATTAAGTTACGTATTTATACGGATTTGATCATCTTTTTAAGTGACAGCGCTGCGCTTGTCGAGTTATAGACCGTTTCTATAACAAAATAGCACTGCTGAAATAATAGTTTATTTATGGTCTAGTAGGAAAACCATCGAACGCGATGTAATGCGGTTTGTAAGCATGTTTAATCGTGGCTTCATTTTCTTCACACTTCGTGTTTTCATCCGAAATTATGAGGAGCTTGCAAGATTAAATTTTTAATTAGATACTTAAATATTTTTACAAACCCACAAAATACAGTAAGTTAAACCGTTAACCATTGATTAACGAATGTAAATAGATTTTTTAAGAATACTTTTAATTCTATAACTGTTATTAGACCCCCGCGACTGGAGTTACTAATTTATCACTTACAATTCAAGCCATTAGTCAACATCACATTCATTGCTTAGCTTCCTCATTCAATAGCTAAAGCTTGTATTATGGCAATTTGATACAAAAAAGGTAAGAAAATATAGAAAAGTTAATTCTCTATATTACCCGACAGGGAATCGAACCTTATTAAGATGGCGACACCGTGCGAGCCACTTGACCACGGTATCTTTGTAACTTTGTATATATATTTTTTAAATCTTAATAAAAATGTCATTCGTTCAAGTGTTTCATATTTCCTTGAAATAATACAACTGAAGACTCCATGTCATTATTAGCCTTTTTACATCCCCACTGCAAGAGCTCAAGCCTTCCTTATGGATGGTTAAGGAGGATGGGCCATAGCCCTCCACGCTGACCCAATGTGAATTGGAGGGTATTAACGATTGCAAATGCAGCCGGAACCAACAGCCTTACGTGCCTTTCGAAGCACGGCGGTGACCAACCCTTGACCAACCCTTCCCGTGACCAACCCTTGTGAGAGTTGCTTAACAACAACAATCGCGGGCCGCGGCGCTTATTCACTACACCACCGAGCTACTCACCGATTTACATAAAGTCGTGACTGTTATGTGAATCATAACTTTATAAAAAAAGGTTTAATTACGTGTAACTGTTTTACATAAAAAAATGATAGAATCCTGCCAAATATGAAGTGATTATCTTATTTTCAATAACAGCTTATTTGAACGTTATTTATGTTTATAAAGTTATTAATTTACACAGTATCACCGCAAGGTTAACGTTATATTTTCTATTTGTATTATGAATGTTCGTAGTTGATTAGATTTGTGTACCTAAGTATGTAGCATGGTGAAACACCCACGCTTATTAGCTCTAAGCGTGTATACTAACTAGCAACTATTAATATTTTAACCTTATCGTGTGGTATTACGTCCCGAGTTTATTACATTTGAGTGCCAAATGAGGGAATTTTTATTTAATTTTAACAATATTATTTATTATTTCAAATTCTTCACTTTGTTTCAGTGTATTGAAACGTGAAAGTGTAAAAGACAGATAAACTCACTTTCGCATTAATAATATAATAGAAGAGATTATTAAGGATAAGTAATATTTATCTAACAATGTACACACATCGGCCCAATACCAAGCTCGCTTTTGTTAAAAACCGATAAGATTATAACAGAGCCAATAAGATACGTTTCTAAAATTATATTTTTATTAGTGTAAACACGAGTATTTCGGAATAAATAAAAGTTTCATAGTTACAGCTGGTCGGTAAAAATTGTCGCAGGAGGCTGTATAAGCTTTTATGATCGTACCCGCAATGCAGCTAGGGCATATCTCACGTAGCTACTTTTATAAGTAACAACGGCGTCAAGAGCCTAAAATATCGTGGGAGTTGGCTATAACGAATTTCATCGACGGTTGAATTTCGCTAGAATTATTAGAATCTTACTTAACTATTTCTGTTAACGTAGGGTAAATGCACGTTTTGCCTTAAAACAAGGCACCTGATAAACCCGCTGCGGAGCGCCCTTACTGGAGGGAGAGTAGGCTCTGGACCCAACCTCATATTGTAATATAACGAGAGAGTACGAAGTGCTGATGATTATAATTTTACAATATTTGTAATTCAAACTCAAATGTAGATTTAACTAATGGCGCTATTCAATTGCCCGAATAAATGTCAATCAGCTGAGTTACTGAATACAATTATTTACAGTACAGCTATACAACCAGTTTTAGCGAGTAGGCTGCGACATATACAATGCGCCAACTACCTACAACTTAATATCACCAAATAATGTTAGTTGGATCAATAAGCCTTTCAATCATCGGTATTATTAGCAAATATAACCACATTTGGCTTTTCTTATTTGTTCCGAAGCACTGGACCGATTGAGTTATAATATAAAGATAATCGTATTTTAGACTTATAGGGTCCTCCATTATAATCTTAATCGATTTTTTATGTTGTCAGCAAACCCTCGTCTTCAAAGCAATTAAGGCTTTTCAGAAAAAAAATGAGACTTTAGCTATTTAAGTTTGTGGTCAAGTTGGTTTTGTTTTTAATTTTGTAAAAAAGTGTTAAATAAAATGTTGCGATTCCAGTTCATTTCTATGTGTCCAATTCATTGTCTTCATCATCAGATTAATATAATGAATAGAATCAATAAGGACGGAGCCAATAATCATAAAGCAGTCAAAATTGCCGGGTGTTAACTAACGACTGCAGATGCAGCACAGACCCAGAATAATAATTTTTGGTCAGCCATCCTACGCCCGACCCACGTGAAAATTGCTAAACTTACGCATCTTAGCGCAAAAGCGTAAACGACTACGCCATCGAACTCTATTTAACTCAAAATAATACAGTTTCATTAAAATAACAAAAGCACTTGGTGATTTTTCAACGAATGCAGTGGGGTCGCTTTAACCTCCCACCATGGGAGAACAGGGGGAGTTAATAGGGCGGGGCGGGGTGTTATATTAATTAACTCTTCAACTAAACCGTTGCTAGCATTAACAGCTTCATAATTAAACAGCTACACGATTATTTTCACAAAGAATAGAACAGTAAAATAAGCTATAGAATAACTGCGATTTCCCTTTGTTACACATTATCATCATCAGCCTTTAATGTCTCCCTCTATAAAAATGGTTAAACGGGACCCTATTAATAAGACTCCGCTGTCCGTTCATCTATCACGAGGCTGTATCTCATGATTAGTATATATAGACAGTTGAAATTATCACAGGTGATGTATTTCTGTAGGCACTCTAACAACAAATACTATAAAATAGATTAAGATAAATATTTAAGGGGGTGCCATTCAGCAAACACGATTGATTTTCGTTTTATTCTTATAGATAATTAGGTAAGTAAGGAACCATAGAGATTTAAAAATTAGTTCCAGATAACTATGTAATTAACCCTTCGCGCGTGACTCTGACTCACGCTAGGCCGGGTTTATAATAAGACGTGTTGATCATCAACCTTTATGCACGAGTTATCGTTGTATTAAAACTAGGTGTTTATTCATATCCTCAAACAAACACGTTTAATAGAATCATTACTTTGGTAATATTAAAATTTGTGATGTTCGTTAAATTTTCATTTGGCGCAAAATCCTTGAGGAACAAACATACGCACCCACGAGTTTTTATTGAACAAAAAAGAAACTTTATATTTGAAGTCTTCATATTTTCTATAAAACTTCATAATCGAAAAGGTCGAGGTTGTAAGTGTGACAGTTATGACTTTATTTTATATTTCTTTAATACTGTACAGCTTGTATATTACTTTACATAGTGCGAAATTGGAATTTTATTATCAGATGGACTAACTGCAAAAAAGTCTAGTATACACCAGTTAAGGTTCACTACGCGTCTTATAAGTTGCGTTTTTATTTATATTGAACGTAGCACGGACTAAATATTGACTAAGTAGTCAAGCAAAGGGCGAGGCGGAGGCTTTTAAAAAATTACTAAATTATATTTTAGACGTATATTCGTCTCAAAGCTGAGTAAGACTAACTTAAAACTAAGGTACAATATTAATCTACCAGACGAGCATATTGGAGGCGTCTGCCGACTCAGCGTCTGGTTTCTTAAATTATGTTTTCCTGACTTGGAGCAATAGTGGAGTCGTCAGGTGTAACTAAGTATATATTGAAAATTGTAAAAGTGTATTTATTATCTTTAATTTCACGTCGTTACATTCAACGTTCTGACACTACTGGACACTCGCAGTGACATCAGGAAATTACAATCCTTCTTGGATGAACTGGGTTGGCAGGACTAAGGCCTCCACTGTTTGCACGCAAAACAGGCACCAAGTGTCGAGTTGCGGAGAACACCCGTCGTCAAGAAGAAGAAGAAGAAGATTCAATGTTCTGTCATTTGCTTTTTGTGAAATACGCTATATTCTACGGAAAAATTGAATTAAATCCCTCAAACCAGGCGGTTGAATCTATAGGTAAAAACTCGGTCCGAATATACCTGTGTAATAAAATCTTAATTGTTGATAAACAGTGTTCACCACAAGAGTTATTCGCCTTTAATTGGGCTTCATCACAATTGAAGAATTCAATACCGAAAATTCTGGAAAAGTATGAATAGTGCGTAAATAGTCTGCATCTACCTTAGAAAATTGTTTACTTGTTTCTTTTATTACATGCTATTAGATAATAGTAGTAGAGAGATAATAGAGTAGCTCGGTGGCGTAGTGGATACGCGCCGCAGCCCGCGATCGTTGTCGTTAAGCAACTTTCGCAAGGGTCAGTCATGGGATGGGTGACCAAAAATAAAATAGCATCTCGAGCTACTCCGTGCTTCGGAAGGCACGTTAAGTCGTTGATCCCGGTTGCATTTGCAGTCGTTAATACCCTCTAATCCGCATGGGGCCAGCGTGGAGGGTCATGGCCCATTCTCCTTAACCGTCCTTAAGGAAGGCCTGAGCCCCTGCAGTGGGGACGTAAAAGGGCTGATGATGATGAGATAATAGTAAGCTGAGAAAAAAGTTTGTTTAGGAAAAAGTATGATTTATTCGATATATCATTATTATCGAGTCGTAGGTTCTTAAATATCATTATCGGCAAGGCGCTTTCTGTTACCTCCATTCAAAACTTTAGCATGCTGTTCCCATTCTTTTTACAGGTACTCAAAACATAAGATGCAAAACTATTATGACAGTGTATTTCTCATTCTCGTTTCATGTATATTGATTGCGGGTTTTTATACTTAGAAATAATAATATATAAGTATAAAGTAAGAATAATTGGAAATTATATGATAATGTGATTTTGCTTCAGGCTATAAATTCCGACTTCAAAAGAAGTTTATCGAATTTATTTTAAACGCAATTAAGACCTTCTGAAGTCGATTTTATTTAATAAAAATAAATCTTTTTATTCGTGAAGACATATATTTTTTTAATATAGATAAATAAGAAATCAAAATCGTATTTATATAAAACTTGACTATACTTTATTACTCAAGGATTCACAAAACTTTCTCCATAAAGATAAATTTATTACGAAGGTCGGCGAATGAAAACAAAGCAATATACAACATATTATGATCCACCGCCATTTTGTGGTTACACAGCTGTTTTTAAGATGGCTGCTCGCCAATTAAGCCGTCAAATTGCGACCGTCCGCGTTATTAATATGTTGCCATATAAGGTAAGAGGTTCTGATGAAGAAATATAAGTGAAATATCAAACAAAAGGATTGTTGTAGGATATTCTTTATATTTTAAATAAATTTAAGTTAGATTATTATTAAATAATAAAAAAAAACCTGGAAAGTGACCTTTCGCAAGAGTCGATAGAAATAAATTGCTTATAGCATGCATATTAGTAAAAGCCTCAGGGTTGACTCCGCTTGAGAGATTTTTCAAGATGTGTACCCCAAAAGGAAACAACAATCGATATAGGATGTTTTTATCTGTCTGTTTGTCTCTCAAAGATTATTTGTACGGAAGTGTATAAACAAGCATTTTAAAACAGACTTACCTTTAACGAGTAGGTACTCGTAATCGAACTATAGTCACTTACGGGTGTAAAATAGAAAAAAATATATATAAAACATATCGTGCGACACATCAAATGGGCTCGTGGAAGAAACACAAAAATATGTTTTTGTTAATTTCATGAGGCCAATGAGCATTTACATGAGGCCAATAACCAAGGAAAATCAAGTACGCCAGTCCAGTAAAAATTAGAAACTATTATATTTCATTGGACTATCTTAATCACTGGCTTGAGGACTGGCTTCCTTATTGGATTGTTTTGACTATTAGCCTCGTGTAAATGGGCCATAAGATAAGCAGTTTTGGAGTTTTCCATCCAGCCAAGGGGGGTTGGATCTAAAATCTTTAAAACTATACGTAAAACCGTTGAAGTCTGTGGCTTATAAAATTTTATGTTTCTTGTTAACCCTTAAATTGGCAAGATCTTTTTTTTCCAAATTATGCTTAATTAATTGATATATCTGATTTATTGTGACCTAAAAAGCATAAAAAAAATATTTAAAAAAATCTATCATTTTCAGTTTTTGCGAAAAACAGTGTACTTCACGAATTACTTTGCCAACTTGAATGAAAGCTATATGTTCCTATGAATATACTAGGTGGAGTACGTCGCCAAGAATAAAATAAACCATATTTGTGAATAAATTCTTTATTTTAATTTATTATAATTATTTTGTGTGAAAATGAAGAAAGCAATTCCTTTTATTATTTTCTCCGACAACAAAACACAAGTGCATATTGCATTTTATGCAAAACACTTTGATTCTGCCAACTTTACAGAATCTACACCGCGACTGCTTGTTACGAGACTCAGGAAAATGTCCAACGGCATCATACCGGACACAATCAGCAGATCTTTGAACAGCTGGTTTTTTTTGTGTTTTTTTCTGAATTTTTTTGTGATCATCAATCTTTTCTACACCTATGAAGTTAGTGCTTTTGCCTGCTCGACACAATCCTTCAAACAACTCTAGGCGAAACTCTTTGAGAGATTTCTTATCTTTAGTATCTCGCCTATATAAAAGCCATGCGTTACTGATGCACATATCTAGTAGTTGCGCAAATATACGTAGATACCATCTTCGGCTTTTAAATGGTGTGCGATACAGAGAGATCAGCATATCGGCAAGATCGACACCACCCATGTGTTTGTTATAAGCGCGAACCAACTGAAGGCAGTCAATATCTATTTTGGCCTTCGCATCTTTTGTATATCTTCTGATCTTGTCTATGGGATACGAATCCATAAAGGAACTTATTAACGTTACCACCTTGTTATTGTTCCACTTAACAACTGCTAATTTGTTACGATTGCATACTACTTGAGAGCTGTAGCCTCTTTTCTTCTTTTTAATTTCCTTATCTGAAGGTAGAAGCTGTTCACAACCTCTTAGTCGGTTTGCCCTTAAAGTGCCAAGGCTAAATACCCCATACTCTTCTCGCAACAAATAAACCAGTTCGGGAGAAGTAAAGAAATTGTCAGCATATATGATAGATGGCTTTTGTTTTTTTGTTTTACATAAAGTTATCACTACCATACCTCCAACACCAAGTGATGCCTCTTGTGACGTGAAGGTTTGTTCACGAAATGTGTCTTCACCACCGTACATCATAAAGTCATAGATCAGACCTGAAATGCCAGTTCGTACACCATCACTAGAAGGGCTTCTAGTGATGGTGTGTGTAACGTGGCTTTTGATGTGCTGGGAATCGGGGATCCAAGAACTTCTACTGATGGTGAAGGCAGGGATTGAATAGAATCTAATGTGGGGATGGCGTTGTAATTATCCACTGAAGGGGATGGAAAGATCTCTTGAAATGTAGGTGTTAACGGTATGTGTTCGAGGTTATGATTAGATGCGTTATCAGAATCCTCAGCTAAAATATTTAGTCGTTCGAATGAGGAGTCTAATGAAGGTGGATCAGAACTAACGTTCGAGAGTGGTAATGTAATATGGTTTGCCTCATCGTCGGAACTGGAAACATCTTCTGAACAAGCATTTTCCACAGGAACCAAAGCCAGAATCTTGTACGATCGTGTTAAAGTCAAGCACTGCAGGCAAAGAAAAAAAAGGGCATGCCATATAAACAAAAAAACCTCACCCAATAGCTAGAACGCAGTATGAAAAAAGGAAAAACATTTGTATGGGTACTTGGCAATGTACTTCGTGTATACCATAGTCAATTTAGTATTCTTTACACCTTATTTGGCAACGGCATTCACGTAGTACGTTCACGCGCACAAGCCCATAAGGTCAAATGTATGTAATATAAACATCTAAAACTGAAGTTAGAATATATTTATACTATTCCCATGCAATGTAAAGCAGAATAACCACAGTTTCCATACAAAAACATAAAAAATACAAAAATAACTTACCCGCTTCACAGACTCACCCGGCCGCTTCGAAATCATTTTGATTTTGACAGTTGGTCGTAAATGTTGCTACAGTATAAATTACTTTCTACCAAAATTTATAATTTTTAGAAGCTAATAAATTAATAAATTTTAAAATAGTTCGAATAAATTAAGCTGTAGATTTTTACGAATTCAGTGTACTCTGTGTAGTACTCTATCAATTTAAGGGTTAAGAACGCAGATAATAGTTGAATGTGCTTTTAATGAAAATAAACAAGGAAACAAACCCGGTCACGTGCTATTGTTTCCGTACGTAATACGAGAGTCGCCCTGCCACTGATTCAGTACTGGCGACCTGCCAGCGACTAGTAGCATCTAACACTTTAATTGCTTCGCGAATAGTCTTCGACGTTTTAACGCAACCGTCGTATGAACGTTGGACGTACGCGTGATTTGCATCATCTTCAACCTATTAAGAGAGCTCGTACACTAAAAATTGTATTGAATTATCGACAAAAATTATCTACGATAACATCATGAAAATGAAAAGTTTTTAGTTTTATGATAATCTTATAAATATTGATCCGGTTACTTGATTAACCAAATTTAATAATTAGAACAAAATTCTCATCTATCGAAAGTTCCAATATTTGTAAAAATATATCTTTCGGCTGTTTGGGTGGATGCCTGAACATTGATGAGAATACGCTCTGTAGTAGCGAAAAGTAACAAGCGCTTGAAAGATTCGTCAGTCCTGTTAGGTCCTGGGTAGCTCAGTGGTTAGAGCAGTCGCCCGGATTGCGAACGATCGTGGGTTCGATTCCCATCTCAGGGTGCCAGGGCCCAAGTGGATTTTTTAAGCATTTTCTATTAAGAATAATTTTCAGTATGGCATTGTGAATGCAATATTATTCAAAATATAATGAATGACTGTTTTGCTCAATTTTGTATTTATCTCTAGTTTAATACACCGTAATGCATAAGTATTTTAATAAAGAATTTATAGTTTATTTATTATGAATGTAAATGTTTTGGTTTAGTCGACTAATGACCGCTTCGCGCAATCACTACATAGTCTAGTCAGATGCTGCTAATGACTGATTCTATGAATGACTGATTCTGCGAATGACTAATTCTATGAATAACTTAACAAGGTATATTGATTAGATATCAATGAAAAATGTCTCAAACATTTACAATTTCTTAGTATTTGAGAGAGAATTCGCGCTTTACATTTCGCAATCCGGGTGACTACTCTAACCGTAGCTACCTGAGATCCAATGGGACTGACGAATTTCTCAAGCACTCATTACTTCCGGTACTGGTGAGCGTGTTCACATTAATAAAAAATGAAAGCATTGATATTTTTTTCAAAAATAATATATAACTTTATCGCCGGTAATGTCTCCCGCGTGGTATATATAATAGCTTGATGTACTTCTATTTGTAGGGAAATATTAAGGATGATCGTCGACTATGTCCGCAGGCACGCAACGCGCGTACGGTACGCAACAGATTTCCCATATCTTTGTATAGCATTCCTTCCACTTTTCGTACCGGCCGCACCGTCGGTACTATATCATTATATAATTAAAAAATGTCGATGACATCATAGGGATGAATTCCATAGAGTTATAATACATACTTCACAGGGTTATAACAAAATTGTCAAACAGTACTTCTATTAAAAATCAGCAAATACGGCCGTTGCGTGTGTGCGGATACAGTGGACGGTCACCCTTAATGGATATTAGAGGAAGTATGTATGTGGCCTTTTATTTTTTTTGTAACGTTTTGCGCGTAAATCCTAAAAAATATTTTAAATCATTACTCATTATTAGTGTATACAATAATATATAATACAAGCTTTCACCAGCGGCTTCGCCCGCATGGTCTCTAGGGAATTGTTAAGTGAGATGAAAAGTAGCCTACATGTTAATCCACGATCAGTACACCAAATTTCTTCAAAAATCCATACAGTATTTTTTTCGTGAAAGTAATAATGTAATGTAATAATAGTGCAATCTTTCGTATTTATAATATTAATAGGACTTCCTGAACCGGCACAAGTTGTTTTGTCATATAAATTTGGGGTGAACCACCCTTATAATTTAGGTGTATTAAAAATAGATTATTATTCTCAGACCTACTTAATATATACATAAAATTTAATCAAAATCTGTCTAGCCGTATTAGATAAATACGGTAGATAGATAGATAGATAGATAGATAAATGCTTTATTGAACCACTACTATCACTACATTATAAGGTGTTATAAAATACTTTGTTGGTGTATAGAAACATTAAAATTACAAAAGACAACGATTTATATCACCGAACTAGAGTGTGAAGCAGTAGCTCAAGAGGTATACAGCTCAGTGCTGGATGTTCCATATATGAAACAGACACTGATTTTCAGCTGTACCCTAGTCGCCGTTTGGTCGCTAGCGAAAAATCAAAGTGAATGTGGAGTGAGAGTACAGTGTAATTCCAAAGTATTATATAAATAATTTAATGTAATTATATAAATAATTTAATGTAACTATATAATAATTTAATTTAACGGTAACTTAAACCATGACACGAGAATGTTATATATTAGAGATAAGATATTTCGAAATATTTCAACACGTTTCGTCGTTAGTACATAACGGAATAATCCAAACATCTCGCAACATGATACTAATGACCGCACGGACAAACAAACACTTGATAAATCTCTGTTTATATCATAAACATTAGCTGATTCACATAAAAGACAGATTAAACAATCAGGCTCGCATTAGCGCCGTTTTTTTTTCTATTCTCGTCTTGTTCTGTTTTGAAACATTACGTTAAAAATAGTTCCAAAGAGTACCTTTTCAGTCATAGTTTTCAATTTCTAGATAAACAAAAGAAGAGTATTCATTCGTTTCAAATAAGGAATTGAATGTTTTCGAATGTATTTTTTATAACGCCAATAGATGGCATTGATTAGAAATTCGAACAACGTGCGTGTGAATATATTAAAAGTAAATTTACCTACACGATATCGTAGGTTGGATACTATCAAAATATTATGTATCGTGACAATGATGTAACCGATTTGCTTACATATGTAAAACCCTAAATAACGTACCTGCAACAAAAAAGAAAATATTAAATACATATTATTTATTATGTAGCTCGGTGGCGTAGTGGATTAGCGCCGCGGCCCGTGATCGTAGTCGTTAAGCAACTTTCGCAAGGGTCGGTCACGGGATGGGTGACCAAAAAATTATTATCTCGAGCTACTTCGTGCTTCGGAAGGCACGTTAAGCCGTTGGTCCCGGCTGCATTTGCAGTCGTTAATACCCTCCAATCCGCATTGGGCCAGCGTGGAGGGTCATGGCCCATCCTCCTTAACCATCCATAAGGAAGGCCTGAGCCCCTGCAGTGGGGACGTAAAAGGGCTGATGATATTGATATATTATTATAGCATATCCTTAACATAACCTTAAAGTTAAAAAAGCGGCCAAATTTTCATTAACTCATAATGGTTTCTCAGCAAAAAGTATTTAATAAAGAAAGTAAAGGAACTTACATTTAGCTATTATTGTGTCAGTTTAAAATCTATATTTTTTCTGCACTTTACAATATGGTTGCCAATTAGCCTTCGCAAGTAATAAAGTAATTTATGGTTAATTAACTTTAGTATGGCGGCTAAATTTTACTACGCTAATTTACTGGTTTTTTACCTCTACAATGATGTTGGTATCATTCATAAAAACTAAATTTTATAAAATAAACACTTACATAGTTATAAGTATTCTGATATCAGATTAAAATTATGTGGCCCTGCATGGAATACAGCACTTTGTTGTTCGGTGAAATACTATCTCTATTAAGTGTTCTTTGCGACTTTTCGCTTTTGCCGGCTCTTAAGCCTTCGTGTAAACTTTTCTCTATCTATAAACTTATATCTGTATATCTTTATTACGTTTTGAAGTAGTTTTATTCAATTGAACCTTTTATGTTGTCACAGCACTGTGGTCGACGCTTTGTTCTTTTTTTAATAAAAAATGCTTCGCTAAATAATTTATCACGGTTATTTTATTCACAAAGTACACGTTATTGATTAAAATAATGTAAGATTATATTCTAATAAGTTCGGTCCACTGAAAATATGATGGAACATACGAATCCAAAAAACATCAAGCCGTTAATTATCTCTTATTTTGAAACCGGTTAAAATCTTAAATCCATCCAAAAAATGCAAAATGAGATATAATATTGTAAATTTATGTTGATTATAAACATGAAGTCATAACCTTACTATTAAATTTGATCATCAAATTATGATTATAAAATAAAGCAAGCTCAACGTTGAAACTTCTCTCGAGCGTATAATGTAGAGGGCTATTATACAAAATGGCTGACTCGACCGAACGGTCTTTGTGTGAATTTTTAATAATAACGTTATTAAAATCTTTTAAAGTGCTGCGGTTTTAGGTTACGAAGTTATGCGAAAGTCTCTTCGTTAATGAAACTTGAGAAGTTTTGAGGAATAAAATTTTGAAATGAAGACAATTATTGTGTTTGCCATTTCTCGTTTTGTTCGCTTCAACGGGGCCGTCTCGAAAGTCCTATAAAGATACATTTGTATAATCCTACAAAAGAATATATTTTTACAGTCGAAATTCAACTGTATTCTGAAAAAATTAAAACCTTCAATCTGGCTAAAACAAAATAATGTGGGCAAGTTTCACTTTCCTTTTTTTGAAATGAAATAATCATTTCTAAAAAGGAAAGTGAAACTTGCAGTTTTTGAATTATTTATTTTTTTCGCGTAGGTGAAGGCAGATTTTGATAATGGTCCAGTTGTTTTGCAAGTGATGATATTTATTATATTTAATTTTGCATTGACAATGCTATCTTGGGAAATATTCTTATTGAAAAATGCTTAAAAATTCACCAATCTTAGGTACTCTGAGATGAGACTCACAACCTTTTGCAATTTGGACGACTACCTCTTACCACTGAGTTACCGAGTGTCGTTAGGTGGAGGACTAACGAATTTTTCAAGCACTAGTTACTTTTCGCTACTACAGAGCGTATTTTCATCAATGTTCAGGCAATCCACCCAAACAGCCGAAAGAAATATTATTACAAATATTTAAACTTTCGATGAAGATGAAAAT
The DNA here is from genome assembly GCA_918026875.4 of Diatraea saccharalis. Classification (NCBI taxonomy): domain Eukaryota; kingdom Metazoa; phylum Arthropoda; class Insecta; order Lepidoptera; family Crambidae; genus Diatraea; species Diatraea saccharalis. The sequence continues at coordinate 24,149,631 of OU893339.1, read as the reverse complement.
TTATTCTAATTATTATATTTGAATAATTTTGCCTTCACAATACTATTTCGGAAAATATTTGAAATGGAAAATGTTTAAATTTTTCATTAAGAACATTTTCCAAGCTAATGGATTCTAAAATGGTAGGTTTGAGTCCCATCTCAGTCCCATACCTGGGGCTGATTGTTTTTTTTTAGCATTTTCCATTTAGAATATTGATAATATTTGTTTAATAAAACAAAAATTATATATCTAATTCGTTTTGATGCAGTCGTTCTGAAATTATACGTCATTGCTACATGCGTACAACATTTCAGCGATGCAATGATGTTTATAACATATGAAACACTAATAGCCGAGGTGTATAATTTAGACATTTTACAATAGCCGTAATTGTTACTTTATTGGTTAATACGTTTATATGAAAATGTACCAGAATCTATTCAATCGGAGCTAAAAACCTTCATGGACAACAAACCTAAAGATCTTACTTATGTAAACAAGGAAGCCATAGAATAAATAACATGGATACAGTGTCACCACAAATCCATTTATTTGTATACATAGTTGACCAGGGTTGTCAACACAATATATTTCAATTCATCACTTCTTTCTTTTACCTCGACTACAAAGGAAGGGTTAGGTATTTCGTGCGTATCTTGTGCATATTTTATATTGTTTATTATCTCATAACTTCAGAACTGCTGAACGGATTTAGATAATTGCGTTAGATTTGTCTTACTAGCCTAACACCCGGTTTCTGAATTGAGTATTTGAATTTGAGAACGTCTCAAACTATACTTAAACTGTACTTAAGCAGTTTTTCGTTTCTGATTTAAGTTTTCTCAAACCATAATCAAACCATAATTAATATTTGAGTTTCTAAACGACTAGCGTGCTAAACAACCTATTCTGCGTTTCACAACTAAGCAAAACACGTTTGACAGTTCTCAAACCGTTCTTATGTCAGTCAAAAGATAAGCGTGCATATTCGGTTACTCAAACTGCTCTTACACATTCATTACATTTCAATTTAACGAAATTCATTACATTTGCAATTCAACGAAAATGAGCGACAGTGATACTTCTTTGTCGTCTTTGGAGATGCCTCAAGTGCGTCCACACAGCCAACGAAGAAGTCGCAGGATAGTAAATAGTCGAGCAGATTTCTTCGCGAAGTTCAGTGACGAAGAGTTCAAGAGTCGCTTTCGATTTACCAAAGAGTCTGTAAGATTTATACTAAACAAAATCAAGCATAAGCTAGAGCCAAACAATCAGCGACGGGATTGCATTTCTCCTATGTTGCAATTATTGATAGCCTTAAGGTTTTATGCGACCGGCAGCTTTCAGGCAGTTGTAGGAGACACGGTTAATGTGAGTAAGGCGACAGTTTGCCGTGTAGTGGACAAAGTATCTTCTGTGATCGCCTTATTAAAACACCAATACATTCACATGCCTACTGCTGAAGAAAGACCATCAGTGGCAGCAAGTTTTTTTTGGAATCGCTGGATTTCCCAGAATAATTGGAGCTGTGGACTGCACACATGTTAAAATTATTTCTCCAGGAGGAAACAGAGCCGAACTGTATCGGAACAGAAAAGGATATTTTTCTATTAATGTCCAGGCTATCTGTGATGCCAATTTAAAAATACGTAATATTATTGCACGTTGGCCAGGTTCTGTGCATGATACAACAATTTGGAATGACTCTCCGATTGCTGCTCAATTTGAAGCAGGTAGATATGGCTCATACCTGATTTTGGGTGACAGTGGCTACCCATGTCTAAGATATCTTATGACACCCTTCTTGAATCCAACTACACCTCCTCAAGAAGCATATAATCAAGTCCATATAACCACAAGGAACACAATAGAGAGATGTTTTGGAGTTTTAAAAAGAAGATTTCCATGTCTTCAATCAGGCATGCAACTTAAGCTTCCAAAGGTGATGAAAGTAATTGTGGTTTGTGTTGTATTGCATAACATGACTCTTCATCTTGACGATTATATTGTTCAAGAAGATGAACTTGTAGAAGTTAATGATGAAGTAGTAGCCCAGGCCCATGTACAACATTTTGTTGCAAGAGCATCAATTGTGGAAAACTACTTCACATAAATAAATAAATAAATATAAGGATGCGGAAGGCTAGTACTGTATATTACTTTTTGCTGTTGGACATTTATTTTAGTTTTATTTTAATGTTTACCTACTAATTAATGATAGTTCTTTAATTAAAAATATAGAATAAAACATTTTTGCATATAATGTGGTTTATTTATTCATATTCATTAAATGTTTAGGTGAAACAGCCTTTATTAATCACAGATATTGATAATATAATAATCACTTAATAACATATTTTTTCACTTATAATAAGCTCTTAAGCTAAATCCTTGTTAGCTTTTTCCAATTGTTTTTTTAATATTTGCATTTCCAGTTCATGTTTCTTTTGTTCGAATCTAAATCTTTGCATTTCGTTTTTTTTTTGGTAATAAGCTAACTCTATTTTTTTCTTAAAATAAATCTTTTTCAAAGCTTCAGCTGGATGTTTGTTTATTAATACAGCTTTGTCATTTTTTCTTTGAAGCACCAGTTTCCTTTTTCTATTTGTCTTGGGTAAATTAGGTTGTGGCTGTGGATTAGATTGTGGCTGTGGATTAGGTTGTGGCTGTGGGTTATGCTCTGGTAACGAATTTTCTTCAACATTGTCCCCTGAAAAATAAAATTATAGGGATGACTATTTAAAAATATTTCGTTAAACATACATAAAACTTAAGATCTAGTCCTACCAAAATAGTCAGCTGCATCATCATAAGGGTTCACATCAGGACGTATTTGAGCATCCAAAACTGAGAGGATTTGATGATCAACATCTGTTAAAGTAGGAGTGAAGGAGCCACCACCAGTTTTCTTTAAATTTTTCTAAAAAAAAACATTGTTACGGTTTAAACTAATTTCAAAGTGGTTCTGAGTTATTGTATTATCAATTTGATAGGTAACCTGGTCATCAGCACTCTTCTTCTTCAAATCTTTTAATAAATTTTCATTTACATCAACCTAAAAATAACATTGTTATATGACGTTCTCTTACTATCTATAACGTTTTGATATCTGAAGCATAAGAATAAAAGGTAATGTTACAACAATAAATACATACATGAAACAATATTGTAAACAATGCTATAAAACTTTAATTTGAAGTTCTTACTTTGCTATTATTGAAAGTAGATTTTCTTTATCTTCTATTGTATAATTAGGCGACCGTTTAATTTTTGGTTTCTTTTCCATTTTAATGTTTATTTTATCGATTGGTATTGTACTTATTTAATAAATAAAGTGGTCAGCGGCAACTTTGTTTATTTTCAGTTTGATTTGAGTTTGACATTCAGTCCATTTCGTTTAAAGCATGTCAAACACTATCAGTTATTAGAAAGTATTTCAATTTGTAAATTTTAAATTACAAAAGTACATGATATTATTATGATAAAATATATTATTATAGTTGGGAATGTTAATTTTATTTTAAACTCACTTCATTATACAATTTTATGAATTACGGTAAAATACCGGTTTTCATACGTATATCGGAACATGTCAGCCGTGCTCAAATTATTTAAGTAAATGATCAGTTAATAGCGGTTTGATAAAACAACGTTTTGACCTGTGAAACGTAAAATACTTAAGTACAACTTAAGTAATGTAGAATAATCAGTTGAGATTTTGTACTTTACTCAATTCAGAAACCGGGCATAAGTGTTCTTATATAGGTAACGTTAAAGAAATCCATTCATTCAAACAACACGGATATCAAATTAAAGGGCCCAATACAAGTATCCAAAAAGGTATATTACGATTATCTTTATGTAATTCTAATAAAAATCATACAATGAGAAAGTTTTAAAATATAGACTTTATTTTTTCACTTTCTCAATCAGCCTGGTAATTTTTCTAACTAAAAAGATAAAAATAAAATTATAAATAAAAAAACCCGCATGCGTAAAAACTACAAGATTAAACTGGAACAAGATAAAAAACATATGCAATATCATACATAACAAACGTATGCACAAAGAGAGACTAATTTGACTTATCAAGCCTCCATGCAGTCATGTAATGTATGATGTTGCATATTTTTTTATTTTGTTCTCGCCTTTTCAGTTAGTTTTTGTCACGCGGGTGGGTTTTTTTTATCGATCTAGCGATCCACAAGGAATCGGAACACGATCTAACTTGTTTCAACTTTCACATATAATTTCACACCTTGAATCACACGAGACATCGTCCACACTACTTCTGGGGAGAGAGCTTTGCCTCGAGACTACGCACGATCCGGAGCGCATTGAATAATTGAATTAGTGCCAGCCCTAGTAATAAGGCAGTAAAAGAAATACTGGTATTATTTACATATGTAGAATAGTGTTCAAATAATATTTTAAGAACATTATAAATATGAAAGCTGTTATTCAAAATTTGTAACGTATTTTTTATCTGATTTAAACATAGTATTAACTCTAGAAAGATGGGAAAAATTGCTTACCCATAAAAACGGCAGGAGGTCATTTGGTCAATAAGGATGGGAGAAGGTATACGAAATGAATTTTGATTATTATATTTGATCAATTTCGCAATCACAATGGTATACTGAAAAATACTTAAAAAATCCATTCGGTCCCTGGCACCATGAGATGGGATTTCAGGTTGCGAAAGGTCATGTGTTCGAATCCCATCTCAGGGTGTCAGGGACCGAATGGATTTTTTAAGTATTTTTCAGTATACCATTGTGAAACCAATCAATCAATAATGAAATCGTTAAGAATGAAATTTGATGTTAAATATTAATTTTTAAATATTTTATGAGTAGCTCTGTGGCGTAGTGGATACACGGGATGGGTGACCAAAAATTACTTCGTGCTTCGGAAGGCACGTTAAGCCGTTGGTCCCAGCTGCACTTGCAGTCGTTAATACCCTCCAATCCGCATTGGGCCAGCGTGGAGGGTCATGGCCCATCCTCCTTAACCATCCATGAGGAAGGCCTGAGCCCCTGCAGTGGGAACGTAAAAGGGCTGATGATGATGATGATAATGATTATATTTTTAAAGACCCAGACTCTTAGAGCTAGTTACAATTTTTACTATCTTTGATTTATTGAAATCAGAAATCAATTTTACAGGTATCACATGATTCAACTATGGCTTATAAAATTGAAATGAAATTTTTGTGTTATTTTAATGTTATCAACTAATTTGAATAGTCTAGCAATCGGTGAGCTTCGACTTCAATGAATGAACTTGTCTCTGATTTGCTTTTGTGTATAAGGCGTTGGTCCACACTGTTCTGTCAAAATGTTGTGCCATACAGACCAGTGCTCTTGTATAGTATCCCCTACGGTGATACTCATATGGTACGAGCACTCGGCTTCAGCTTCTTTTCTCTTGCATTGATTTTGATGATCTACAGTGGCTGAGTAAGAAAATTATATAAATAATACTTAGAATGTGACAAACATTTAGCAGAATGTCAACATTATTTGCTCGATTCGGAAATATTTTCCTATACCATAAAATTCATTTGGATTTCTTTTTCTTCACCAATGATGTCTGATTGGTCTAAAAGTAATAAAGCTGATAATATTTGACTATCACTCGATTCGAATTGAGAGAAAGAGAGAGAGAGAAACAGAGTAGAGAGATAGTAAAATAAAAAGAGCAATATTTACATCACGAAAGCAGCAGTTTAAATTTAATAAGTAGACACGTATGACATGTAACAAACACGGCAGTATTATAATAAAATAAATATTTTGTTGAGGAATTTTTTGCAATAAAATATATAATTGCGGGAATTATTAATTAATAATAGTAAGATTATTAAATGATAATAAACTCATTTCTGCACTGATATTTGAGATATTTGAATAAAAGTCACGAGATGATGAAACATATGAATATATATTACTTTAGAAATTATACAATGCTAAACTACGATATAACTCCATCTATTGTTAAAAAAATTCCCTCCGTTTGAACGCTGATAACTGTTAAAATAGTGTGTAGATATATTATATAGTGATTCAAAAGGAAGATTTTTATATACAGTAATAAATAGTATTTTAATAATAGATAATATATATAATAGATAATAAAATAGATAATAGATAATAAAATTAATAAAACGGAAAAGAGTAATATAATATACATAAAAAAAGTAAAAAAGCCCTTCTACAGAGTGGAAGAGCGTTGAATTATTAATTTTGGATATCATATTTATAAGTTTTTGTATTATTTTATACTTATTTTGTTTGTTTTCTGCAAATAGTTTTATCATTAAATAGGATTAAATCAGTTCACAGTTACATTGCAGTCTTCAAAATTATTGATTCAAATTTCATAAATAATCTTTTGAAATATTTATTTTAATCGTCAAAGTGTATACAGGCAGTTGAATTAAAAACTTTCTATTTATAAAGTTAGTAAAAAGAGCGTTATTTTCTCGTGGCAAAATGAGAAAGAAAATTCCTTAATTAGACATAATAGCGTAGCTAAGGGACAATATTTCAAACGCCAAGAACACGTGCAAGATATAAGCATAATATTACCATCCATTGGTTACAGACGAGACACTCTCTTTTAGTTTATTTACAATACCATAGATAGAATTACATTTGCAAACAATCGAAATACGAGCGTTATGGAGAATTTTCGGTATCTTTAATAATATTATAAAGAGGAATGATTGAATTGTTTGTCTCCAAAACTTCTTGACCGATTTAAAAGTTATTTCTGCTACATAACTATATAATACGCACGTGATATAGGTTATAGTTTACCCGGCAAGTTGCGGAAAAACAGCTAGTAAAGAAATAAGAAAGAAAATTGATCTGAAAAATAATGTCAGTGTACATTTAACGATTATAAGTATATTTAAAGTGATTCGAGAATTAAATTGATATTTATATTATATATAATATAATCAATCGATGTTTTAATGATACCTTGTACACAATTTTTCCAGTTAATGCAATACGAAGTCGCAGTCGCAGCGGTTGAGTAGGTTTGAGATAACTAACTATTATATTTATATCTAATTCAATACTAATCTACTTAGATAAGATGTTTAATGGCCGGAACGCACTTCTAAGGCGTCTAAATCTAATCCCTGATATCCCTGATCTGAAATTGATGTGACTTAAATGAAGTCTAAATAAACTTTAGGTAAGTAAATTGAGTCTAGACGAAGATACTGTTTAAAGAGGTCATTTGTATATTTTTTTAAAGAAAAATATCTGATCCTTAAGATCGCAGCTGAAAATATAGATTGCCTAAAAAGAAAAGGTGTTTTTATTACAAATGAGGCCCTAGTGCCATATCCTTCTAAATCACTATTTGTACCCCGCAACCTAAATCTTCAAAGGAAAGTAAGCAACCTACATTTTACGATTATTGTAGAGGTGTTTTCTCGTTTACTACTCGATTTTCATGAATAATAATTAAGGGAAATTGATAGAAAAGAATAACGCACAGTGAATATTATTTTACTATAACGGTCCCTGATTTAGCTAGGAACGTGGTTCTAAACTTGAATCTACAAGTTATCTGCATATAAACTTACAATCAAATAACTAAGATGCCCTCACCTTAATCATATCTTAAACTAAAAATAGTTTCTGTATGGCATCTTGGACTTATGGATCAATATGGCCGCAAAAGTTGCTCGTCTGTCCACGCCTCTTAGTTAGGGAAAGTAATTAATTACTGGATGCCGTCACATTCAACTGCGTTACTAACTGGTGTAATATTTTCAGTAAATCTTGGTATTTTATGAAAAGAAAAGTTGCGATCGTTGCATAGCACATATATAAATGCTTTGAATTTTTTTTCATAACGTGTTGATGTAATTAAAAATTTTATCCGGCGCCTAAATAGCAGCCGTCCAAAGCTGCTATTCAAAATCTATACTAATATTTAAAAACCCATAATGTGTTTATTCTTTTTTTACATGCGTTTTTTTTCTGTGAGGTCAATTGAGATGTTTGAAATTGAAAAGCAATATGCCGCAGTGTTTGAATTGCGGCGCTGATTTTCAGCGGATACCTTAAGTAAATAAATAAACAAATGAAACAATATGAAATAAGGAGGAGCACGTATAGCATCACAAACAATTACATACAATTTACAAGACTCGCTTATAAAGTAATTGTCCAATTTATCAGCTTACAAGCTTTATATTAAAATAATTAAAATAATCAAATAAGATTAAAAAATTACCTATGTGAAGACAAATTTATAATTTCAATAAAATAATAGCAAAAATTTAATATTTATGATTATAAAACTACTCGTAACAATAATAATTCGCAAACACAGCAACAATATTAGTGTACACAGCTATTTTAATCTTTGAATTATTGAGTTCACAAGACAACCCTTAAATTTGGTTAAACGTTACAATACTTTTAGCATTTCTAATAGGGGATGGATATTATTCCAGCATTTAGTTGCAGAATAGCTAAAATTGCCACGGAAAGCGGCTATTTTATATTTTGGGAAAATCAAACGCAAAGCGGTTCTAATTATGCGGTTAGAAAATTGAAGCCTGTCATACAAATATGAAGGGTTCCGAGTCTCAATGACACCGAAAAGCGGCTCGCAAAATGCAGTTTACGTTTTGACTTCATATTCTTTAAGTTGTGTTTATTCAGAAATGGTGTGACATGTGACCTGCTCGGGATTGGGAAACAAAACCTACCACATGTATTCTGAACACTTTATATTAGCTTATTTGTACGATTCACCAGTAATACAATCAGCATAATTCAGCTTTGGTAGTATAAGAGATTCACAGAGATGAACTCTGACATCCACACTGAGATGTCTACAAAAACCATACCAAACCTTTAGTTTATAATAACAATGACCAACCACTTCAGCCACGTGTCTTTCAAAACGTAGTTCTTCGTCCATTAATGTACCCAGACTTCTTGCTTCTGTTACTCTCTCTCTATATTTACATTTCTTATTTTTAAATTCATTTCTGAGTCATTCAAGTAAATCGTATGTGCCTTGGTACTTATCACCAGATTTTTTCTCTGACCATGCTACGATTCGTTCAATATCATTATTCATATCAACCAGCGTTTCCTTCAGTTCTGTAGGGTGAATATATATATTTGAATTATTCATTCTAATTCCCGATTCAGGTAGTCAATTTTACTTCATATTTAACTTATTTCTATAACATTGACCTGTATCTAGATCGTATACACTTGTATTCAAAGTATTCGTCAAATTCTTTACATTTCTAAAACCGTTCTATATTAGTACATGGTAGTAATCAACCAAGAACACACAAAAGTTATTACGGCCGATAATACTCACAGCCTCAAAGTGACCCAGCAAAGGAAAGGGGTTGAGGTAAACGAGTGATTAATTACGGGGTGGGTGATATACTCCCCATCTCCAGTGATTGCATTTACCGTCATTCGCAAACATCCGCCTTACCAAATATTGTTGCGTAAATAGAAAACGGAGCGGAAAATGTGTAATGAACGGCCAGGGCGTTCCTCCTTCGATTGAGGGGTTTAAGTGATGTTCGCAAAGGTCGGACATTGAATGGGTGACTAAAAATTTAATATTCATATCTTTACTTTCATCACACGGAGATAAAGAAGAAATAAAATATCTATAAACACCTTGAGACTTATACGTAGCATGACAAACTTGAGAACGTTTTCTACAGCCAAATGTCAGTTTCTAGGTTTGAGAGTGAGATATCGTATGGGCGCATCCGGGAAAAGTGACATTTGGGGTGTAGAAAAACGTTCCCGAGTTCGTCATGCAACGCGCTCAGGAGGTCGACGATCGAATTTTATCAATATATCTGCTTGTTTACTAATTTTTTTTCTTTACTCATATTAAAATAAAACAGCTGAGACCAACGGCTTAACGTGCGTATATATTGTAATGGAAAGTGTCTTCATAGTTTAATGAAGTCACATCCCAATAAGACTTCTTTGTGTGAAATAAAACAGGGAGAAAAAAGCAGCCCTTGCTCAGTTTCTTGCCGGTTCTTCTCCGTACAAGGTCTCCCACCGTAGATTTGCCAACTGATGGCGTAGTTCTCCACATTCACTAGTGCTTGTAACGGCATAGACTGAATTAACGCTTTTGATTTGATTTCTCTCGAATCTCGAAGTAATTAATTTTTGGTCATTCATCCTATAACCGATCCAAGCTAAGTTAATTCCTCATCACAAATCAAATGTGGCAAGGTAGTTTATTATCTTATTACTTCCCGATTAATAAACTCAGTTTTCAGGTTGATAAAAACATTCCCAAACATCTGTAGAGCGGCTCGGCTAACTCCAGCGTTCCAGTGGCGTCAAATTACTAGAAAACTCGTCGGCAAAGCTGCAACCGCATAAATCAAGCGAGGTGCCAGCCTGACCCAGTTACTGGCAAACTTAATTGGGGAGACTTTGAGTGTTGCCTCCGAGCGGAAAAAACTATTTTTAATTTTACAATTTTTTTAAAGCCGCGAAACGAATTGGAGTTTCTTTTTTTAAATTAGAAAAATAAAACTTTTCAATTCTGAAATACGTATGGAAAATGTTTTTAGAGTTACACAACCTTAGTTGTTGATTATGAAATTCAAAATCTATATTTTTTTAAACGTAAAAATCACTGACAACTTTATATTATTAAACTAGCTTTCCGCCAGCGGCTTCACCCGCGTGGTCCTTAGGGAACTGTTTAGTGGGATAAACAATGGTAACTTTTTAATTCCCTATGCGAATCTGCACTCCCATTTTTATCCCTTTAATTGCTGTTTTCTTGTGATAAAATATAGCATATGTCCACTGCATATGATGTAGTTTTACATCGGTGAAAGATTTTTTAGAATTCGTCCAGTAGTTTCTGAGCTCATCGAATGGGCAATCATTCTTTCGTCTATATAATATAAAGTGTAGATTAAAAAACAACCTTTTTTTTAATATTATCTTCGGCTTTGAATATGTATAGACGAATCAAATGAAGCACTATAGCTACTTTCACATTCCATTATCAGTTCACCTCTATTCAGTGCCGGTTTTAGCACTACTAGCGCCCTGGGCGAAATTTCTTCGGCGCCCCCTAACAGCAATTCAATTACTACTACATACTACAAATCATTTACTTGTCTATTTTTCGCCAACCCGGCCTACTTACTTGTAATTTTCCCTAAATTTAGGTAGATTGTTAAGTTGGCAGCATTAGAATGGAACGTAGTGTTCAATCGGTTTAATTTCTCGGGAATCCCCGACTTTCCGACCATACAGAAACAATGTGTTTTTCTATAATCGAGGATTCCCGAGATCTATCTCTTTTAATTTTTGACGAAGCAGAACACAATCAACAATCATCTTCATGCTTGACAGAGGTGGACGCTCTTAAAACAATTATTTGATTATTTTAAAACAAACAAACACAGTAATCAAACGTTTAACGCTACGTTACGATGCTCTTGTTTCAACTATAGAGTGAAATTAGTTTTATTTAAAAAATAGACATATAAATAGTGTATAAGTAGCTGTTTCATTTTTGACGGATCACATCATTAGATAAGTACAGATTAATTTTTGCTATCTATACTACACATTCCCTAATACTTAAGTATATACGATGTTAAAATAACAGGTTAATTATTGAAATTGGGTCCAGACTCTTTACCCTTGTAACACCTTAACAGGGTATCACATAATTGTTATGTATAACTTTGTGTAATTGTTGTAACTTTGTGACAGTGAGTTTGCAGTGGGCCACTTCTTATTATATGATCAATTATTTTGCTATTTCGAATAAGTGAGCTGGATCCGCTATATTCGGGACAACAGTAGCAACATCATCTAGAACATGTAATTGTCGTACATCAATAACAGATTTATCCTGATCAGCATCTGTAATCGTAGCACTACTTGCTCCCTCACTTCGGGATTTTTCATCCACAATCTCTTGAGTAGCTATTCCATCTGACTTGCCAGAAAGAGGCTCCACTGCCGATGCATTCATTTGTATAGCAGTATTTTAGCTTCAGCTTAACGTTTAAACATGCTCAAACGAAAATTTTCTTAAATAACCGAGCGATAATGCCCGCCAATGTACGTCATCTTACCTAATAAAATACATATCTTCATATTGGTAATCGGTATGATGTTCTGTTTTGCCATAATATAATATTTTTCTTGTTAAATTTCCTTTTAATTCATGCTGAAAGTGAGGCAACTTGAAAACAAAAAAAACATCCTCATGGTTCTTGTCTTTTTTCGCCGACCCAGTAGGCCTTGTTCAATGAGCGAGAGAACTATATATATATATAATCTTTGTCTGTGGGAAATGAGTAAGTATTAGAAAAAAAACATTAGTTCCCGAAATCAAACTAGATGTGGCTACGGTACGTTCTTGATTTCTCCATGACAACCCTTCCAGTTTCTTTCATGTTTAAAAGTAAATTAGTTTTCAAAATTCAATTAACAACTAATATTCTATTTGTACTTTTTTGTATTTGTATTGTTATCTAAGTTCCGAACATTTAAAATTTCAGTTTTTTAATATGTTACTTAAAAGGAATGGAAATGACTGTCTTTGTTCCATTCGTTTCCTGCAAAAATCAACTTTTGCTAGAGTCGACGTCTAGTGGAGGTACCTTTGTAGTGCTTTAATTTTTTTAAATATTTCCTCATTGTACAGAATCAGAAAGAAACGCCGAACAAAAAAAGGCGCCGCGGCCTGTGGCGCCCCTTTTGGTCCGGCGCCCCTGGGCGGTCGCCCAACCGCGCCCTACCCTAACGCCGCTACTGCCTCTATTCCATATTAAGATTGCATTGTCATTTAAGTTATACAGGGTTATTTGTTAAGTACATCTAGAAGAGTTGTGTCAGAACACTTAATATAACATTTAAGTGCACCTACATTTTAAAAAGTTCACAGAGTGAAATCGGCTCTGAAAACACATAAATACAATATAATCAATAAGACAGCAAGTCATGTGCGTACGCGATATTAATTCTTTTCATGATTTACGAAAATACCTTTTTCATTAATAATTCGTAGTGTAAACTTTAAACAAATAAAGTCAAATTTTATGACACAAACATCAATAATTTTATGAATATTTGCATTTTTTTTCTTACTTTTTAATACACATGAAGTGTAACTGACATAAATAAGAAAATATTTCTTTATGTCAGTTACACAAATGGGAAAGTGGGAAAAATTTGAACTACACATCTAACACGAGTGAAATAAAAAATTGAAATAATGTATTTTGCTGAGAGATCGAAGCAAAAAACCAATTTCAAACAGACAAACCTGAAGGCAAGAGTATAAGACAGATGCATATGCCACATAGCGACTATGAAAAAAAACTAGCGAAACTCCATTTCCTTTCAAAACGTCTGGTTAATATCAAACAAAACACTGTTAAATATAACACATCACTCAAAATTGTGCAGTGAAGTGTATTTGCGCTATGGATCAACATTAATCAATCCAAATAGTTATTATCAGCTGTTAAATTAAATTTATTTACTGAAGCTTGTACCGGACTGCCGGCTTTAAATAGATCGTGCTGGCATAGACATCTTTATTCATCATAAGCCTATTGATTACCCACTACAGGAGTACAAACTTTAGGTATTTGCAAGAGCTTTCGAAAGCTTGGTTTTTTAGTATGTTTAAATACTAAGTGCAGAGGTCACCTGGGAATACCAGGTGGCGTTCATTATTTTTTATTTATTCGGATACCATTTACATGTTTTCGCATTTAAGTAACATTTCATTGCTTATTCACTAGTGCTAACAAAATAAAAAAGCAAAATTAAGGAGATCATCTGAAATATCTACAGTAAGAGAACCGTCAAACCAAAACTGAGTTAGAGAATCTTTGAAAAGTGTGGGTTTTAAAAGTTTGGGAAAGATAGTCAGTTTGTTAACAGCGTTGGAAGATCTTACAGAAAAGGAACATTTCCAGATAAAAGTAATATACAACGAGAAAATAGAAGGAACATCCTTCCTTCAGAAGCCGAGGAAAGCCATTTCTCGATCAAATCGATTGCGTGCTGATTGAACATGATGGCGAGCATGTATGAAGACAGTAATAAAAGTCAAGGAGGCGAAAGATATAAGTCAGGCACGGCGCCTTGTGGCGCTCGGTCCTCTCTGTCTACCTCGTAAGGGATACTGCGATGAAGATATGGATACCTAGAGAGTAATTTATAAACTTCAAAAAAAAATTATTGCGTATGTTTTATAAAGCAATTTTTTTTTATTTATAAAACTTATATTTTATATGTTTAATAAGCATTAGACAACATCACATAAATTACTTAGATTCCAAGATGAGTAACTAGGGGATTTAGTTACTCATTTTGGAATCTGAGCACTTTATAGTATTAGAGAGTATTTGAGGAAAACGAAGGTACCAAAACACCCAGCCCGAGAGATTTAGAAAAGGCAATGACGAAGAATAGAACCTGGGACCTTAGACACATTGAAACCGGCGAGAAAACCACAACAATGACGCGTATAACAATGATTTAGAGTAAAATTTCATTTAATTATTTAAAATAAACCACATACAATATTCAAGCGCCACACAGCCCTTATGTATTCGATCTATTGAATTTACAGGGTAAACCGTCACATAACCCGGCAGCTAACATTTTGTGATTTATTAATATTCCCAGGTTCGTATGCACGTCATTTATAACCGCGTGAACAATTTTATTGTGCCTTATAAAACGCATTGATCGCTTTGTTTGATAGTCAACTATTCAATATTAATGAAACAATCAAGGCTAAATAGAAAGGATAACATTGACGTGGATATTATTATGATATTACGATAAACTGAATATTGTAAAATAATTATATGTTATTCACTTGTGAGATATTTAGGTGTCACATATTTATATAATAAACTATCAGTGCTATTAATAAACTAGGTTTTATCGTCAGAGTAAATTAACGCTAAAATTACAATTTTAGTATTAGCCTAAATTCACATATACAGAGAAATCTTCTAGGAGTACATATTACTCCCGTTATATGTACTCCTAGTAATCCTCCTCCTAATCTCTGTTTAATAATATGAATTTTGACTAAATACTAATGAAGTCTCAGCGTGTATTTACTCCAACGCTAAACCTTGTTTATTATACACTGAAGGTGATTTCGCGACTTCACTCGAGTAAGTTATAGTCTATATCACTCGGGTAAGAAGTATCTTCTCGAAGTTGAAAGAATTTTGAAAATTAGTCCAATAGTTTTGTGACAATTTGATGCATACAAACAATCAAATCTTTCTTCTTTATAATATTTGTACTTTACCTATAGAGTTTTTACAGTATTATTTATAAAATGAGGTTAAATAAGAAACAACTCAATTTTTCAAAATAAAATGTGAGCTATATTATTCTTTAATAATATGGTTAATTCTTTAATAATAATATGGACTTATCCATCCAGAACAACCTTATAATGTCAGTGCCGAGATATTAATTCGATTCTTACATTTCAGCACCCGCTGACAATTTGATTGCCTTCTGATTCCGACCCTGTTGCATATATTACTTCGTGGCTGGTGTAGAGATTTGCTGTTCAGCAGTCGATTTGAATTCAAATTGCACTACTCCCATTTACATTTAATTAAATATTTATATTGGTTTTGGTGCATTACTATTCCGCAAAAAAGTTTTTATAGGATTTTTTTAGTAGGGGAGATTTAACAGAGATGAGTTCGAATAAATCCGATTTTCGAAATTTAGAAACCGTATTACTTTAACAAGTAGACATGCAATACTAACTTGCTAATGATAAAAATTTAGATTTAACGGTGTTTTGGATTCTCCTCTGTTCCAAAACCCCTTAATCTCCCCTACAAATACTTTGAAAAATATACAGGGTTCATTGTAAAGTATCAAAACCCTCGCAGGACTATATACTACCATCATATATATCACATTTTTTTCTATGGCATTTGATGTTCGTCACGTTTTGAGAGAATGAAAGACCATCATTTATCAACAATTGCTGTCAGACAAAAATAAAATTTTATTAACTCGTACTTTATAACTCCTAGCATCTGGTGTTCAAAGTATTGGGATACGGTCAAACTCGGCGAGGGAAGTGGTCTTCTGGCTCTCCTCGCTCATTGCTTACTGTAGAGAGAGACATTAATGGGCTTTAGTCGATATGCCTCTGCCCTCAGGATAGAAACCCAACATAACGTAATCTGTTACAACATATTTCCCATCGATAAAAGATATGGATGTGGTAGATATTTTATTAATCATACAGTTTAGACCGCAATAGCTTAATTCGAAAGGTAATAAAGATTTAATTTGACGGACGAGCAATTGACCTCTAATGTTGCGACTGCGTTATGTTTGACCCTGTATGTTTAGAGAAAAACAAAATCTGAGAATGAGCCCTAATTGGCCACCGATAGTCAATATTTTTTCAAATATATGAATAGTCATTATAAGGTATATGGTCAATGTATTAATCTATTTCAATGCTGAAATAGAAGGTTTCAAATCTCATGAAGTTATGTTATAAGATCTGGGTTCCTTTTTTGGTTACCCATCCCGTGACCGGCCTGTGCGTTAGTTGCTTAGCATCAAAAACCACATGTCGTATTTATTCATACATTCAATGTCATGATAGTGTCGAGTTTGCGAGCAGTCTGCCACTCGATGTGTTTACGTGTTTCATGTGGCATGACTTACACACGCAGACCACTTAATAGTTACAATCTATATAGGGCTGCCAACTGTCTTTGAAGAGTTTATAATAAGTTATTTATTCATTATTTATTTAAATGTATAACGAGTATTATTATTATGACAAGGTTATTATTAATATACTTTGTATATTATTTCTGTAAAATATCATTTTCGATTAAATATTTTCAGGCATAGCGTTGTTATTCTATCCAATAAACAATTTGAAAAGGATTAAATACAAAATTAAATCCTTTGTTCATATTTTATAAAAGTCAACAATGCTATTTAAAAATATATTAATAATATTTTGAAGTTACTAAATAACTCCCGAAATAGTCTAAGTTTCGTATATATTAGAGAAGCGAGATATATTTTGTTCTTAATAATGTAGGGAAGTATGAAAAAATCCTTTTCGGAAGTTATTACTGAAATGAACAATTCGCGTGAAGATGTAAATTATGACCAACGGAGTAACATTTTAATAAGAAATACAGCACACATTAAAATGTAATTGCTTTTTTAGTACGTATTGTACGAGACAGCCCTACGCCGCGACCGTGATTTCGGTATTTTACTTTCGTTGAACACGCCAAAGCTTTCGTTATAATATTTTCTCTATTTGTTTATCGTTAATTTGGACATAATAGACGCGAAACACGAGATCTCATTGATTGAGCAGTCACTAATGAGGTTAATTAATAAGAATTTATTGTTTTTCTTGCTTACAAAGTTACAATGAGGAAGTATTTATAAAAAAAAATAGTTCCCGTAATCAAACTAGATGTCGCTACGGTACGTTCTTGATTTCTCCATGACAACCCTTCCGGTTTTCTTTCATGTTTAAAAGTAAATAAGTTTTCAAAACTCAATAAACAACTCATATTCTATTTGTACTTTTTCGTATTTGTATTCATATCTAAGTTTCGAACTTATCAAATTCTGTTTTTTAAATGTCAGTTAAAGGGAAAAAAATGACTTCAGTATATTTTGAATTATATCTGTCGTCTGTCAATTCTTTTAAATTCGAAACATTAAATAGTTTACATTAAATAGATACCTATTTAATATTTCGCATAGGCTTGGTATCTCACACATTGTCTTGTAACATGCAGTCTTAGTAAAAAGTTTTTTTTCCCTTTTTTCGGCGTGTTAGTTTCATATTATGTTTTCTTTTCTCGTCAGTTTCATTTTAATATGAATATTTTTTTACCAAATTTGTAAATAATACTAAATATAAAAGGGAAGGGACTGTTAACATATTAAGTTTTTCGAAATATGCTTATGGAATACAAATCATAGTTCACATTTTTGTAGGGAGAATGCTGCTTTGGTATTTTGGTATTTATAGTTCTTACCCCAGAATATAAAACTCTATTATAACATAGCTTCGATTCAATAAGGGCAAAATTCAATCATTTCAGCTGTTTTAGGGTTAATCTTCTCTCAAATTTCTAATAGCATAGCATGCTGAGCTTATACTAGAATGCAGTGCAACTATTTTATTAGTCTATTTCAAATCTATTACTTCCTGAGACAATATAGAGTTATTATTACTTATTGAGTTAAATTACTTTATATTTAGACACGAAATTATTTGCAGTCTTATAACAACAACGCTAATATAAAATATACGTTAAATTTGCAAAGCCAACGAAATTTATCAAGAAAGCCTCTGCTAAATCCATACACTCCGTTTGGTAGGGAAAAAGTACAATCACCGACGAAATTGCCATCGCGCCGCAATTCATCAAGCTAATCCCAAAAGCCCAAGTTTTACGACGGTGTGTTTTTTTGCCAATTAATTCTTTTTTACTAGAATATACCTTCTCCTGTTTTTTTTGTTTTTAGAATAGTCCTCTTCTGAAAACAAACTTCTTTGAAAATGTGATTAAAACAATCTTAATTACGTTAGAACTAAATTTATCAACGAAACTGGGTTGCCACAAAACTATTTTATGTTTGCTAATATAAAAAAATAGAATAAGCTCGCCTTTCTCAATTCCCTATACAGAAAAGCTGTTGTAAAATCAGCTTCGAACTCGATATCAATCACAGCTCTGTTACAGTATAAAGGTTCATATGAATAAAACCGTTATTATCCTTTGGAGTTGGTTTTTGTTTGAAACTCCTTAAAAAGTAATTTTAATTATGTAATTGCAAATCATTACGATTATTGTATATATTTTAAACTTAGGCCTAGGCTACTAAGTGACACATATTTAGCAATTTCCATAATAATATAAGAGTATTTTCTTAAGTGTGAATTTTTGCATTGCGTAGTTGCGTTTAACTTAACATAAGAAAACATGGTTGGATACCTATTTATTTATTTTGTTATATGTCCTTTATATTTATGTTTTTTCTTTGTTACACAGTTTTGTATAACTGTTTGTTTGTTCCTTTATAAATAAATAAAAAAAAGAGTACAAAAAGGATGATGCCTGGGTGAAAAAAAAAAATTCTATTTAGACCGTCAGTCAGAGAATTAAAAAAATATTAGATATGTATTTTTTTGCCTCAATTTAACAAAAAATACATAGATCTTCTCTGTCGTTTCGCTCTTGACAGAGCGGTCGTGGTTACGTCGAGACGACCATGTGAGTATTAGAGGCAGACAAAGCCTTTTTTACGATCTTCCTCCATCTATAGTAGATAGGCGCTTTGTGATGCAGAGTTCTTGGAGTATGGACACGTTGGTACGAAACTCTGTCCATGATATGCCAAGCATCTTCCTCCAGCACCAGATCTCTAGAGCATCTATCTTTCCCTTTTCCAACTCACGCACCGTGCACGTCTTTGCCGTATAAAGGAAAACTGGGAACACCAGAGTTTGCATTAATCTGACTTTAGTGGTTTTGGTAATGTTGCGATTATTCCACACTTTCCTCAACCTCTCTACCCGCTGGTTATGGCCATACGACGCTTAACTTCATCCACGCAACCACCATTGCTTGAGATCAAGGCCCCCAGATATACATAGGCTTGGACTACGTCACAGTTCGCAATCTTTGTAACTTGTGGCCAGTTATTATTGGGGCGATCTACAATCATGATCTTGGTTTTAGATCGGTTAATCTTCAATCCAAACGTTAAGCTTATGCGCTCCATTTTGTGAAGTAATTCTTCCATGAGATCCGCGTTACTTGCAAATAAGGTGGTGTCATCTGCATATTGTAAGTTAAATATCTGATATCCACCAATTACAACACCATCGGTCCAGTTTTCCAGAGTGATTCGCATTATAAGCTCAGTGGAAATGTTAAAGAGCAGAGGTGAAATTATGCATCCCTGTCGCACACCCGCTGTCGGGTGAAAATCGTCAGAGAAGAGGTCATCCGTCCGTACCGATGCTGTCCCTCCCTCGTAGAGTACCCTGAGCAGGTGATGTACGAGGTGTTTTGGTGTACCCATGTCCAGTAGTGTCCTCCACAACGTTGGCTATCTCACAGAGTCGAACGCTTTAGAAAAATCAACAAAGCATATGTACGTTGGCTTGTTGTATTCTCTAGCTTTATCGATGATTTGACGAACTATGAGAATTTGCTCACGGGTTCCTTTGTTCTGGCTCAATTTCTTTAAATAGTCGCTGGTTTATAATATATTATTTTCATAGATAACAGGCATTAAAGTTGAGGAGTGGGGGCTAGCTACGTCCAAACTATGCACAAAATGTAGAAACGTGTGTCGTCATACAACTTTTCGACACAATGTGTCGCCGTAATTTATAGATTACGTTGAAAATAAAAAAAAAATACTTGTTTAATATTCTTCAATAGTCTGACGGACAAACGAACAAAAATTTGTCGTCATCTTAATTACGGAATGCGATTGATTAAATAAATAATTATTAATAATTTAAGTGAATATGTCGCAGCCCTAGTGGTATAATCAACCAACCAGTTATGCGGCTAGCCTTTTAATTGAATAGCGCCATTCAATTTCATTGAAGGGCTAGCCGCCTAAGTGGCTGAGATATATATATATCAAACTATGTTCCAAATCGTGACATGTCATCTTCTACATCAACACAACTTCACTGTTCATCAGCTACATATAAACATACACTCTAAAATCATAACCCTGTTTCAGTAGGGTAATTAGAAAGAACAGACAAAAGGATTAAGTGATGATTGGTTAACTAATATCATGTCTTGCAAATCAGGAGCGTGAGTTAATGAATTCTTTGTCACCTATCCAAAACAAAATCGAATAAAAATAGGTATTTTATTTAGATATACTTAGTTACTTTTTTCTTTATATCCGTTCAGAACTTGAAATTATAATATGTACACCAGATGTGACCGGTATCCAGCTGAAACCTTTATTAATTATTGAATCGTCTTGGAGTAATGCCAAGATCTGAGTGTTAGAGAAATGGAATTCAGTGATATACGCATTTTCTACATTAATATTATAAAGACGTAAAGTTTCTATATAACTTTGTTCATTTATAGAGGCTAATTTTCAGAAACAGAATAGAATACCTACATATTTATTGACAACACACATCACATACGAAAGAAAAAAGAAAAAAATAAGAAAATAATAATAAAAACATTAAAAAAAAACAACAAAATGTGCTATGATGTTTGTTGCCAATTTGGCTCAGTATAAGCGGTAAGCAGAAATTAATGCACTAGTATTCTGCTAAAGCCAGCAGCGAGAACACGGACTATTATCACGTACTTATACAGACATTTTGAACGGAACACATATGCAGAATAGGTCGGAAATACTGATCGGGTCATGAGAATTCTATCACTCAGGGGAAACTACATCGAAGTCGAAGGCGAAGTCGCGAGAAATCACCTATAATATATAAATCAAATTTAAGGAAAAACACATAAATAGAGGTATAAAATAAATAAAAAAAAATTACAGTAAAAGATATTCTATTTAATGGGATCTGACAATGAGGAAGTATTTAAAAAAAAGAAAGCACTAAAAAAGCAACTCCACTAGACGGCGTCTCTTGCAAAAGTTGATTTTTGCAGGAAACGAATGGACCAAAGATAGTCATTTCCATTCCTTTTAACTCACACTTTAAAAAACTGAAATTTGCAAAGTTCGAAACTTAGATATCAATACAAATACGAAAAAGAACAAATAGAATATGAGTTGTTTATTGAGTTTTGAAAACTAATTTACTTTTATACACGAAAGAAAACCGGAAGGGTTGTCATGGAGAAATCAAGAAAGTACCGTGGCGACATCTAGTTTGATTTCGGGAACTAATGTTTATTTTCATCCCTCATTTAAAAAAGGCTGTTTTAAATTAATCAATATACGAGTTTATTGCCACCAAAAATATTATTTTATGTTAAAAGGGAATCCTGCTTTAATAAATAGTTTTTCTTTTTTTTTTAATAGAATTGGTATTCAATGCAATAGTTTCACAATTATTGCATTGAATTCCCGCATGGTAAAACTTAATTCTATTTAATGTATTTTATAATTATCGACAGAATACATATCCAAGGTAAATAAACTTAAATCTCTTTGGATCAAGCGAGGGCTTTATGTATTATTTCTCCCTTTGGCTAGTCGTATCTAGTAGTAATCATAAGACTGCGACGCAGGAACATAAATGCTTCGCAGATTAACAAGTATCAATGTGCTATTATGGTTATAAATTGTCATAGCGAAACACGCTTATGTGAACGTGGTCAGTGTGTTTTTGTTATTCTATGAGTTTTCTAAAATATTTATGTGGATCTGAAATTGGGAATCTGAAAAATATCAAAGTACAAAAACAAGGAAGATACAATAAATTACTTATGTACAATAAATTACCAATTTTAATAATGAATTTAGAGATTAATTAGTTTAAAAGAAAAGTTAAAATGATCTTTGAAAAAGATGCCTTTATACACTTACAGAATTTATCAATATGCCATTGACTGAATCCTCATTTTCGTAGATTTTAAATGATATTAACGTTAAAAATAATATCCGATTGAATTCTTAATTTAATGACAATTTATTTTAATCGTATCTTTTTTTAATATTGTTTTCAAGTATAAGTAAATTCAACATATACTTATACTTGAAATAATTTATTTTATATTTATTAATAATCATGACATTATAAAAGTTTATATCATATTCTTAAATGACAATGAATGTATATTATGACTTACCTAGTGTAACATTCTCGGTTACGAGGCTAATAAAGAACTTGATTTGTTTACTTTATATACTTACCAGCAGGCAAAATCTAACTTTGTGAATACAAACTAATATTAAATCAAATAACATTATTCTAATTCATCTGAATAATTTCTGAAGTAAAGTAGCTATTTAAGTTTAAATATATGAATATTCGGAGTATAAATAAAAACTTATTTCTTAAAATACGATCCAATAAACCTTGAACTGCCTTAACCAACTATTACATTTCACTATAAACGAAACCGTTATAATGTTGAAATATGTTTGAATTGTCCATTTAATATGGGTAAAGCTTTAGCAGCAAGTCTTGAGGTTCATATTTCAGCTGAGATTTCATTTATCGATAGCACTAAGGTCACCTGAGATAGTTATCGTTTGTTAAACGTTCATTTGAGCGGTTTCACACGCAATTCTTTAGGGTTAATAACTTATAGTGAATTGTTGGCATTATTTATGGAAAATAATTAAGCTAAGTTTTTGTTCAAGGTAGTACGAACGAAATTTTCTTTGTCTAGTAAAGGTTTTAATCTCAGATTTTAACTGTATTTTTTCATGTTTTAGTGAAGGTACAAGAAGTAAGACCCCAATCTTCTTATTACAAACCAAAAACCTCGCAAGAAAATAAGTTGTAAGCTAATTGCTAAAGCTGAAGAACTAATTGCTCATGATAGCATTGTCAGTAATGATAAAAAACTTTTTTCTTTCTATATTCATTATTTTGTTTCATGTCAAATTTTGTTTTTGTACTTGGACAATGTCGTCTATGAGCGAAGTAAGCAGACTTGAAATATATAAATAACAGGTAGTATAGTACAGAATGAGTAGCTCGGTGGCGTAATGGATTAGCGCCGGCGCCGCGGCCCGCGATCGTTGCTGTTCAAGGGTCGGACCCGGTTTGGGTGACCAAAAAAAATACTATCTCGAGCTACTCCGTGCTACAGAAGGCACGTTAAGCCGCTGGTCCCGGCTGCATCTGCAGTAGTTAATACACTCCAGTCTGCATTAGGCTCGCGTGGAGGGTAATGGACCATCTTCCCTAACCATACACGTACGAAAGGCCTGAGTCCGTGCAGTGGGGACGCAACACCACATGACGATGATGATAGTACAGATACAGGACAAATATATGAAAACTTAGTACATAGCAATTATACTACAGACGTCTGTGAACTAAACACCACAGATTAAGACCCTGGTTAAATCACGTGGCGAGGTACGCTGATAATAGGTTGACACTAAAAGTTATAAAATGGACGGGACCACGAGGTACCAGAGCAAGAGGCAGACCTAATGCCAGATGGGCTGACTAGATTGTGGCTACGGCAGGTCGTGGCTGGCTTGAAAGAGCCAAAGATAGAGAGAGAGGAATGGAAAGCTTTGGAGGAGGCTTTTACCCTGAAGGGGTCCATACAAAAGTAAACAAAATATATTATTAATTTACTTAATTTTATTTTATTTATTTATTTTGTTTTATTATTTAATTTTTTTAATTTAATTTATATTCATATCATTATCGATTAATGTCGCATTATTTTTATAAAAAAATAATAGTTTTATTTTTTGGTTTATTTTTTTTTTTTTATTATTTTGCACATATCTTTTTTAAATAATGTTTAACTGCATACTATCGATGCTCTTTGTATGGAATCAAATAAAGCTTAATTATTAATATTAATATTATAAATCAAAGAAGATCCTTATAAAAGAAAGGAGAATGGGCAATTTACTATGAGACATCGGCTATTTTTGCGTAACCGTGCACATTGTTGAAACCAACGGTAAACGATAGAGAATTATTTCTAGAATGAGTAGGAAAAAAACCATTTTAAAATTATGCCGGAGTTTGAGAATATCTGAATATTTAACAGAGATTTTGAGGTTATGTCGTTATAATATCTACGTATATAAGAGCAATAAAATGAATAATGTGTTTCAAACATTCGATGACTAACAGATATAAATATTTAATTGCGAAAAGGAACATATCTATACCTGTATTATAAAAAGGAAATATTGGATTTTTTATTGTAAAGTATAAACTCAAAAACTACTGGGCTGATTAAAAACTAGTCTTTGGCTAATATAATACGTGACCAACATTATCAGACTTAAAATACTTCATTTTGTAAAAGTAGTGGTAGGAAGTTCTCATGTCAAGTTGATTAATAACTTGAAACTCAGTAGGTAGTCATAGTTATATTGTAGTAGGTAGGTATATATTCGCCGCTAAAGAAAATATTATAACGAATGTCACTAGCAATCTTAATTTAAGATATTTATTTAATGGAATCTTGTTATATTTATCTATAACATCGCTTAAACACTCATGTTCCTTTCTCCGTGAAAACTTATCCTTATCCTTATGCCTATACGAATAAACGAAGCCTATTCTTTGGGATTAGTGACGAACGTTAACTTCGCCGAGCGTTGGTTCAGTCTGTACCCGTCATATTCAGACGCGCCACCCGGCCGATAGCATTAATTTGCCTCCTATCATTTGCTATGAAATAGCGTACATACCTTTGTTCATGCTCAAAAGAAAAACCGAAAGAAGCATAGACTAAGAAGAAGCTACTTTGTGAAGAAAGTCGTATCTTAGATAGTACCTTATTAAACAATCGTCTTTTTTTCGACACGTAGATTAATCCTTTAGTTTTCTATAATCGATAAGGCGATCTGCCTTATCGAGTCTATTTTTGCATGGTTGACATTTATCCAAGGCCATATCATGAGTCTTAATT
The DNA here is from genome assembly GCA_918026875.4 of Diatraea saccharalis. Classification (NCBI taxonomy): domain Eukaryota; kingdom Metazoa; phylum Arthropoda; class Insecta; order Lepidoptera; family Crambidae; genus Diatraea; species Diatraea saccharalis. The sequence continues at coordinate 24,123,980 of OU893339.1, read as the reverse complement.
AGTCAGTTTAACAACTGTTTCAATACGGTTTATTTTAAACGCCGCATAATTTTATAATAGTATTTATATAGAATCAATTATAATTAAAAAGAAGACTTTTGGTAAATAATAAATGCACAGTGCGCAATTTGCGTAATTTTAGCCGACTTCTGCCCATTCTCCTTTAAATGATCGCCAGTACGCGCGTAGTTTGCGGGTAGTTTTAGATGTGCCCAAGCGTTTCTCGTTTTCGTCATGCCACGTCCGTAGCAAAGAATATTTTGTATACACACAATGATGTAAAATATTTAGACCTGTTAATTAATGATGTTAAGTGTTACACCGTAAAATTGGCTGTCAGTTAAAAGCGATACAATTAGGTCAATGTTTCCACCGACGTAACAATCCAAGGTTCAATACTTGTATATTTTTTGTTCATTTAATAAAAAAAGTTGAACGAAGCTTTAATTGTAGTGCACACAACGGGCCAGTGAGGAAAGACTTAGAAAGTTGCTGATCACAGTTCTAACCTAACGAACGTAGTAGCTGGTGGTGAAAAGTAATTTTTCACTCGGTTTGAATTAGTCTATCTATACAATTACAATTTAAATGAAGAAATATGACCACCACGCACTGAAATTATTCCCTGACTTTTCTTATTTTATTTCTATAATTAATCAAAAATGGTATTTTATATTTTTTAGGGCCAATTTAAAAAGAATTATGGCCTTTATGACTTCACGCTGTATCCCTCTCGGGGTAGGCAAAGAGTACAGGACGCCACAAAGTACGGTCGTTGATATACATCTTTCACCTCGCCGGTTTTATAGATCCTGACATCACCTTATAACAGCGCGCGATTGATTTGATCGTGAAAAGTACTCAAATTAGTCTATATCCTATTAATATTATAAATGTGAAAGTTTCTTTGTTCGGATGTTTGTCCGTCAATCACACCGAAACTACTGAACGGATTTTTATGAAATTTGGTGTTCAGATAGGTAATACCTGACTAACATAACAGGATTCCAATAAATAGTTCCCTATGGACCACGCGAGACGAAGCCGCTGGAGGAAAGTAAGTTATTTTATATATTAATATAAGTAGGTTCTTAGTTTTAGGTCACTATCGATAATAATTGATTATTTTTACGGTGGTGTTAATGGAAACGGAAGGTAGCCATAGAAAACCAGTAGTTAAATGAAGTAACTCAATCGAGTGCCCTTGTTGATTTATCTGTCTTAAAGACTTTGGACCAAAGTAATATCCAGGATTTGATTGTTCAAAAGCCGTTTAAACGATTTTCTATTTCACAGTTCCTTTTATTACCTACAGGTGTCTAAGAATCGAAACCTTCGGCTTGATTGCCACGTAAACGACCGTTAAAATCTCGTAAGTTACAAAAACAAATTGTGTGATAACCATTCGCTGGCACCGAACCTTGGACGCATTGACCTAAATATCCGTTTTGACACATCGTCATAAATATTAAAAAGCCACTAATAATACTCATTATAAATTCTACCGTCATAAAAATATTCATAAAAGTTTTATGTTGGACAGAAAAGAGCTTCCAACTTACGAATTTTTCGTTGATAAATACTCTAGGATCTAGCACTCTAGGAAACATTTATTTTTATAGGGAAAAAGGGCTCGAATCCGAATGTATTTTTCCGTCAATAACTAAAAATATTACAAATACCAGAACAAGTTCACGAGAATTTAAGAAATTGCCTTTTTGGCCCATTTATATTATTTATATATTTATTAAAAAACTTAGTTTTTTATTATTTTTATCATAGGTACCTAGTTCCTACCTAGAAATCAGTGACTTAGTTTTGGATCTTCTAATGATTGCAGAGTTATTCTACTACTTCGTCGATTGAAGACATAAACAAATTCTTGTTTATTTTAAGACGAATTTCATTGAAGGAAATATATACATATTACAATCGGCTACGGTAGACAGAACGTCTACTGTTGTGGCCAGATCACCCACGCTTGTAGCGAGCCAACAAACTATTCAAAAATATTTAATCAATTGATTTTTTCTACAATAATAGAATAAATCAAGTAACAAATATTTAATAAAAATGTTCACTGAAAATGTGTGTAAATTTTTATACTTTTACCGATTCTTAGTGCATTATTTAGTGATGAATTAATTTCGATTAAGTTCATATAATGTTTATAGTACTTTGATGTCATAATAAATTTAATAATTAGCCCATTAATAAAATAGTATTACAAATACACCTTATTGAGACTTTTTTTTTGTACAAAACCATAGACACTTTTTGTAATGGTATTTCAATTCCGCCCTTTTGGTTTATAGACTTAAGAAAGGCTGATTATTACGCAAATTAAATTGTAAACGAGCACAGTATACACGTGTAATGGCATTGTTTATGCAAACATGACAAGCGAGTACACAGTGCACAAACATGTCGCGTAAATCCATTATACGTTATAGTTAGATTTCACGTTCTGACTATGATTGAATACATATTTATTTCGGAGCCAATCTAGCAGCCACTAAATCCAGAAATAGTTAAACATTTTTTTGTCTTTCATATATACATGTGTCATCTAATCATCATCTCAAGTGTTTTGTTTACTTTGTTTAGTTGTTACCTGTAATTAAAACAGCACCATTGTACATGACTGTTGTATTGCCTTATAATGAATAAAATTGTGGTGTATGTTTGATTAATTGTTGATAAAAAATGAATGTTGTTTAACTTTATTAGCATTGGCTGTGAAATAACGAAAGGGGCGTAAAAATTCTATTCGAATTTGAAGTTATCTACCTATCTCAACGATTGACGTTCTGGGAATACTGGTGATATTATGCATACGTCGCACTAAGCGTAGTCTTGATTTATGATTTTTTTTTTAAAGAACTTCGGGCAGGTAATGTGATTGTGTACCCATTTGAAACTGGGCATTCCTTTCAGAGATGTAGTGTGCACCGAGCGTGGCCCAAGAATTCGTCATTTTTTTCCCGTACAGAGTTTTTAAATAACATTTTATAAATGTACATAACTAAAACACAGTATTTCGGTGTCAAATAAGTGTTACGTAATAATTTTAAAGTTATTAGCATTCGCTAGGGTTCCTTTTGCTCATGTGGAAAATATCATAATAATTAAGAAAACAACAGAAACCCCTACGATGTTGTTAGAGCCGGCCGCATCGACACATATAATTATCTCATTTTAATTTTCATGGTTTAACTGATTTATGAGAGCAAATATAAATATTTTACATTTTTATCACAAACTCATTACAAAAAGACTTATTTAAAGCTGACAATAAAGATAATTGTTCTCTGACATTAAATTAAAACTACTTATCTAAACTATTTCTTAAAATAATAACTAAACTAAATTAAAAATGTCTCCCAGATCATTGCCTACAGGTAAGGTACCCAGAAGGCTGCGAGCGTTACCTCTTTGAATAGCTAAACTAATTCTTTGGGCGAGGTACAAACCAGCCTTCTGATCACTTGACCTGTCAAAAAGTTTCTTTTTTAACTCTTGATAAAGACGATGGGCTCCAGGGCCCCACGGACCCATCGTTTCGAACCCAAACGGCTCAAATATGTAGGTATTACTTATACCTGAATATTTTCGCCGTTTGAGGCTTTCTGCATTTTATATTATCTCATTTTAACAGTTTATTTGATATTTATTTTATTATTATTTGGTACATAACTAATAGAGAAATAGTCATCATTGGTGTACTTGTATACGCCCTTTTATAAGCCGCAGATTACAGCTAATATTTTATAAGTACTAATTATACTCGATGCAATTTTTCGCGAATGTTAGTCTCGTACGATATCCTTACGTAAGGTTATATAGTTTAACTTAACTAAGTCAAGTTTAAGTGAAGAAGCCCCGAGGCCAACTTAAATAACATCTCCCGCCCTTCGGATCGAAACCCTTTGGGCATCTCGTGTCTAATGAGAAATACTCGGAGGAAAATAACAGTGTTACGAGTTTAAATAGCACTTCTTTCGCTCAGATAGGTACAGATTTTTTCCAAGACTACCTATACAGTTATAATAGTATGTCATATTTTATACAATTTCCAAAGAAATCCAAAATCATTTAGGTTTTAATTACTTATTTAATTATTTCTGTATTCCGCAATTTCTATTTCGGTACTATTTATAAGGGAAAGATCTGATTATATGTTTGCAACCAATAAACTCCAAAACTTCTAGACCGATTTCGAAAATTCTTATACTTACGAGAAGCTGCATTATATGAGCTTGACATAGGCTCGCGAAGTCACGGAAAAACAACTAGTTAGTAAATAAATAGATATGAAAAAATAATCAAGCGAAGTCGCGGAAAAACAACTAGTTAGGTAACAAAAAGATATGAAAAAATAATAAATAAAATATTAGTTGAAGCACTGGAAATTAACAAATCAATTTTGATTCCCTTGGGAGTGTCAAAATGTTTTTACGTCGTAAAAGTCTGTTCACATTGTTAATTAACAAGTTTTTTTGTTTTACAGACAGACTGACGACACACAAATAAGGGATTCGTTTTTTTTTCGTTTTGAGGTAAGGAATTATAATTTTTTTTTTTAACCTGGTACATATGGGATTCAATATCATTAACCACATGTCGACACTCGGAACAAAGTGAATTTCCAATCATTCAACTTTCACAACTTCCAACTGGAGGCTTTTAACATTGAAGGTATTTTCGGTGAACGCGATGTCATATCTAAAATATTGACAGGCTTTCTCCTAACATCAAACTTATGATTCATAAAACCACAGAAAACAAATAAAAATAAACAGATTTTCATTAAATAATATTAAAATTAATATATTTATTGTTTAAATCCATAAAAAGTGCATAAATGTATAGTAACAGGTATTGCTATGAGTAAGGCGGCACTAGGATAACGAATGCTTACTTCGATAGCCTACTTCTCTCGCTATAAACATATGTGTATTTCCTCGTCTCCGATTTCATTAGCGCCACAAGCTTTTCAAGTCAATTACTGTTAGAAAATTTTGATTATAATTACTTTAAATGTTTATAATTTATTTACATTTTGGAGTGCACGAATAAGTAGCTCGGTGGCGTAGAGGATAAGCGCTGCGGCCCGCAATCGTTGTTGTTAAGCAACTTTCGCAAGCGTTGGTAACGGGATGGGTGACCGAAAAATTATTATCTTGAGCTACTTCGTGCTTCGGAAGGCACGTTAAGCCGTTGTTCCCGGCTGCATTTGCAGTTTGCCGCATTGGGCCTACGTGGAGGGTCATGGCCCATCCTCGTTAAACATCCATAAGGAAGGCCTGAACCCCTGCAGTGAGGACGTAAAAGGGCTGATGATGATGATGATGTGCACAAATAAACGTTTATTTGCAGAATTCTTTTTTTATTTAATATTCTATTTTAATTTAGTCAAACTTAATAAAATTCAGAGCAGACACTAACACACTATTTTACCGCTTACTTTAATATTTTAAAATGGAATTAGTTAATTTTAGCGGTACATGTATACTTTTTCTACAGAAAAAAAAAATATGAATTCACACTTTGACTGTCACTAGTCTTTATATACAAATATCCTGTTTATTCATCAGTTGGTCTTCGTAATATTTTTATCACAAACATCTGAAGCAATTCAGCCAATTCTCAAACGAGATTATGTGTGATGTGACGTCAGATAAAATATGATTATGTCAGTTCATAACTGCTCCGATTTAAGATTCTGTTTGCTCATATTTTATAAAAATGTGATAAATCGTGGCCTTAACGCATTACCTTGTTATCTAAAAATATACACCAGTTACCTTGACCTTATTTATTACATATATATACGATAAAATGAAGGTATATTATTACGAGTAAATTAAATTTGAACTTCAGCCCTATATAAAAGTTACGTGGTATTTTTACATTTACATTGAAATACGTTCGGTATATACTATGTTGTTGTTATGGTTGTTGTATGTTGCTTAATGGAGCTTGGTCAAAAAAGTTAACGGAATCTGTATTTTTATGAAGATTGAATAAGGTTTTCTATAAAAATTCAACGCCGAACGCAACTTTAAATAACGCTGTCCATGCACAGAGGTTCTATTTTTTTTTGTTTTTTTTTATACTTTGTAGGTTAACGCTTGACTACGATCCCAACTGATGGTAAGTGGTGATGAAGCCTTGGGTGGTATAGCGCATTAACCTAGTAACAGCCTATTCACTCTATCTATCGAATAAAACCTTTAAATTACCTTATTAAGTAACTAAATCTTCTAATTCATAGAAGCGGCTCTACTATTTTTTATTCAAACGAACACACTCAATACTGTATTGTTAGATACTGTGTGAATGAATAGTCTTAAACGTTGAGTGTATTTTGATAGAATCAAATGGCAAATAAAATGATGCATATGTATATTATTTAGAAGCTGTTCCCCGTGACTTCTTCCACGTAAACTATAGCGTATGACACCCGCGTATGATGTAACTTTCCTTAGGTGAAAGAATTTTATAAATCAGTCCAGTTTCAGTGTCTATACCATACAAACAAATAAAGTTTTGTATTGTACTCTAACTAACTTGCGTAAAGTACTACTATTATATTATAAGATAAATTAACATCGGATTACGAGATAAATTCTTTTGGTGTAACATCATTAGGCGTCGATTCAACGATTCTATCAAAATTAGGTCATGCCTCATACGAGTATCAATATCGCGGGAAATATTATCCGTTAATGCCATCACATCAATATCACGTAGCCTTTAGGGAATATCGATTGAGGAATCGAGTGTTTGATATCAAAAATAACTCAGCCTAAAGGATTTATAATTTTCAAACTCTACCAAAGGAATTCTGTCTGTATGTTGATTACTTCATAGGTGATCCGCTGAATTGGGTGTGATGCAATTCGATATAATGATAGTTTCAGGCTAGATAAAAGCTATTGACTTAAGTCCTTTTTCAAAATTATATTCGGAATCTTCAGAACCACTGTGGCAAATTGGATGACTGTTTTTTATAACGGTTTTTATAAAAAGATATTTTTCGAAATATTGCACAGAAGAACGTAAGAAGCAGCATATTTATGGCGACATTGCTGTATATATAACCGTAAAAATACTATAACCGTAATTATATTGTTAACTATTATAAACTACTGCTTACAATATAACTTATTACTTTTTTAATAAATTGTTGTCTATCGATATCGAACTGTCAAATAATAAAACGGTATGTAACGGAACGAACCTCATGCGTTCATTAATTTGACTTTTTTTAATTTATTTTTTCACTTATTTTTGTTCACTTATTTTTTTGATAACGCAAGGGAAATTAACCTTAAGCTTCCCTACTCAATTGTCGTTTAAGCTCCACCTGTTTGGATAATCATACCTATATTAATTTTTATACTGCTACAATATTGTATATCTATTAAAAGTTTGATATATTTAGGGCTCTCTAACCACGCCGATCTGAAAAGAGCAGGTTATAAGTGAAATGTACCCTGTGCCGCCATATTTGAGACTCGAATCATCCGCGAGTAGAATGTAAACAAAAAAAACATTGTTTTGGCAATTTTAAATTGATTTTAGGTTGAAAACAAATTGAAGTTTTATAGATATATAATATTTTAGCTGAATTAAAATGATTATATGATTATCCAAAGAAGTGAAGCTTAAACGATAGTTAAGTCGCTAAATACCAAACATAATTACCAATTGACTTAGATAAATTATTATTCTATCAAAAACTAATGCGGTAAATTGTAAGTGGCACAGTTGCTTTTCCCGATTTTTTGACAGTTTATGATTTCGTGAGATAGATTATAATTTAGCTGTGTTAAACATGCTATAAAAGAGGTTGTCATTAACATAACATCTGTCAGTATTGATAGATTGACATTGATTTATTCAAATATCTTGTGTTGTGTGCTTCGTGCTGTTCTTTTCAATAAGATTCCTTAATTTATTCCTTTAAATCAAGTAAGCCACCAGTGCATAGCCGGAATGTGCAACTGGTTAGTTATACATAAAAAATACGTCTCTCACGATAGGTTTACGTTAATGTATTGTAACTAACAGTAGGTACGCTCTTTTCTTACCATATTTTTTCAGCGTCTTCCATAATTATACATTTACACAAAACAGTAAAAAATAAATTAACACTTTCCTACAATATTCCTTAATGCAAATATGAACTGAAAAAAAAAAATCCAAGCATATGTGGCATGGTTATGATATTTTAACAAAGGTATAAAAGATTTTTGTTCATAATGCAATCGACGTAACTAAGATGGTAAAATAGTTAATGACTGTGTTTTCTTATTGATCTTAAAGTTACACATGAGTAGGCATATAAAACAAAGAATTAAAGAGGCGAAATCGCAGAGGCAGCAATGGAGTCGAAGATTTATTATTATAAACCTTGGCCACATGGTAACCATTCTAGTTTGAAATCGTAGCGAAATTAATATAATTTTTAATAATAATCACATTCATTTAAAATAAAACTCGTGGAATATTTGAAAAAAATACGCTTAGAAAAAAAGTAATTCCAAATTCAAATATAATTTCTTTTAATTTTGATTTCATCTTTAAAATGACTACCACGTCAAGTACGCCCATAAGCAAACAAAGAATATCTCTGAACAAGCCTTTGCTGTGAAAACAATTCTTTGTATTCATTAATTTTTTTTTTTACCGCTATGTATTTAAATATTACAACAAATTCAATAAGATAACAACACATGTAACAAAAAAAAAATTACGAAAGCAATTCAATGAATTAAAACGTTTCACGTCTGACGATTTTCGGACACAAAGCAATTTGCAATGAAATAGCAAACGAGTCCCGTATCTGACACAGGCCATTACACAAATGAAAACGAAATTAAAACAGCACAGCGGCATCAATGTTTCAGCCTTTAAACCTTTTATGGAGGGAAATCACCGACGCCATGACAGTTACTGGCCCCGCTTCAATTTTTAATGGCCGCGACAGGTGGTATTTCCCTACTCTGTGTTTAGCGATAAATAACCTTCCGATAAGTTACATCAATTGTTTTTATTTTAATGAAAAATATTTTTTACTCACCCCAGTGTTGTCATTGTCACGATCGTGTACCAAAAAGCAGCAGGAATGGATGTGAAGTTCGTGTCTTGTTCGTTCTTTTCAGCGTAGAACATGACGGTCGCGAATATAATAATAGCCATCGCCAATGAAAAGACAAGGAAGCCCAATTCGCTCGCGCACGATTTCAACGTGTATCCTAAGATTCTTAGGCCTTGGGAGTGCCGGGAGAACTTGAAGATACGGAACACTCTGAACACTCGTAGCGTCACGAACGCGCCGGAGACGTCGTCGTTATCGGTGATGCCCAAACCGATGTAGTATGGTAGGATGGCTACCACGTCAATGATAGACATCACGGACCGCACGAATTTGCAGCGGTCCGGAGCCGCGAATAACCGCAGCAGATATTCAGCTGTGAATATCATCACGCAAGCTGTGTCTAGGCAGAAGAATACTATTTTATAGCGCTCGCCGCATGGCAGCGTCCCTGCACGTCCAGGCCGATGCCCGCACGGCACCGTCTCTACAACGTTTGCCATGACAGAAACGGCAATGAAAAATCCAGTCACATAATAAAATACTAAGGCGGCAGTCGAGGTGTGGGGATTCTCGAAAGCCCTCCACATCTTTTGTCGCAAATCTGTGAGCTGAGGCAGGCTCTGATCGCCAGCCTCACTGAGCTTATCGTCCATAAGGCGTTCAGCATTTTCCCGTTTTCTATCCCTGTAGTCTTCATAGCAACAATCACCGATCACGTCCGGCAATATGCCGAAGAAAGCTAACTCCTCATCATAACCAGTCAAACACTCGTGTTTTGGATAATGCAATTTCCCGGTTCTGTAGTAATTGAGTATGTGCCTAAAGATATCAGGGTCTCTGTCAAAAAAGTACTCTCTGCTATCCTCGTCGTAGAAGAACTCCCTTTCGGTGGATCCGAGGAGGGAGTCCGGGTACTTCTCCAATGTGTTCCGCCATGTTTCGAACCGTCGTCCGGATACGTTGATGAGGAGTTTCTCGTCTTCGGCTCTCCTACGATCTTTGGGGACAGGTGGGGGTGGGAGCGGGTGGGTGGCGATGGGCACCCATCCGATAGCTGCCGCGCGGGCGAACGGCAGCCAGGCGGCGACCGACGCCATAGCGTTGCGACGCGGGGCCGTCGCCGCAGCTACTGCCCCCCGCGTGCTGTATTTCGGGCACCTAGACAGGCGGTGTTGCCAGTGCGTGACTGAAATAGCCCAGTTATCGATGCGCTATAAATAAATTTCGTACTAGTTCAATTTGAAATGGTGCACCTATGTTTTACGATGCGTTTTTAATTGATTGTTCTGTACTACTTTGGCTTTTAATGTTTTTCTATTAAATCAGTTATAATGTTTTAAAATATACTTTTTTATTATTGATTTGCATGGGAATTGCATATTACTGTTGACATGTTCAAAATTCAATTGGCACGTAACAAGAGTACATATTTGTTTTGATTTAACTTTAAAATATTTAGTACAACTTTAGCACAAGTATCAAATGCCAAATCCAAAGGTCGACTAAAAATTATTCTTATTATATGTATTTGAATAATTTAGCATTCATAATGCTTGCTATATTTATATTAATGGTGGACTTTTAAGCATTTGTTTTTAAGGTAAATTCATCTTTATTTCATTCAAATTACCCTGTACTTGGGAAAAGTTCATCACTTCGAGCAACCCTATCCCGGGAACGAACGCAGAACGCATGCGCGGTTCGTGACGTCACCGTCTAATAAATTGATTTTCATCTGCCCATCTCATTCTTGATCCGAACATTTTCTAGCGCGCCATCTCTCCCGCACACATTAGGCTGTACTGACCTTTTGTATATTTTTCACTGCTCCAAAGAGTTTTTAAAAGCCTTTTGTCTTTAGGAAGTGAAAGACATGAATGTAGCCTTAGGCTTCTTTTATTTTTTAAACAGACTTTTTTGGTCCCGAGCGTTTGTGTAAATAGTTCTTTGAATAGTTCGTCTTGGAGGCGCGATCTTTTTAGGCATATCGTGTTGAGCTTTTTCGGTATTGTAAAACATAGAAGACTTTATTTAATTAAGTAAAAAATGGCGACTGTCATTAATAACCCAGATTGATATTGGACGTGGGAGCAACGTGGGATTCCCAAATGAGTTTGGAATGAGATGTATCATCAAAGGTTTAAATATGAAATGACAATCTCTAATAACTGATATAAACCTTGAAATTTTAATTATTAGTTAAATTTTACATTCTGTACTTCTTTTATCCTACGCTATAAATAATATTATAAAGGTGAAATCTCTGAAACTACTGCACCGATTTTAAATTTTTTTTTCATCTAAGGAGAGCTACGTCATCATAGGGTATAGTTTATGCGGACGGAATCAGGGGCGAAAAAAGCTAGTTTTTGGTATAAGTTTACAGCGAGTGGTTTGAAAACTATTTAATGAACTTTCTTATTACTACATTTGACATATCCTACAATTGCTTTTCATAATAATTTTTAATTTCAACGCATTTAAAAGAAAACCCATAAAGGATCTTTTTTACCGGTTGTTATAATGCCCTTATGTGGCATGCAGGATATGTATGTAACTATAGATTTTTTGTCTTATGTAGGTAACTCATTCCATAGGGCACTTTTTTTTCATGCCTTTTTGTATGCTGGGAAATGCATTAGGTACTGCATACCCCGGGTCGCCAGCGCGGCTAACCGGGGTTATGTGGGGCTCCCCCCTGCGGACCCGCCCCAGAATGGGGCTAGTCAAAGAGCAGGGGTATACCCACTAAAACCCAGCGATGTCTCTCACATGGAAGGCGATGCACTGGATCAGCCCGAAGGCCATACACCGCGCGGTTCGCCTCCAATTCGGCCCGCCCTGAAAAGGGCAGGTCCCGCCACGGGTACACTTTCTCGTGCCTCATTTACATTAGTTAACGCGGTCAGCACACAGAATGCGAACAACCTCTTGACCGTTGGGTCAATATTACAATGACCGACAAATAATATTGACCATTAGTTCAATATTAAAATTAAAGAATGAAACAAAAATCACAGCGCAGATGTGCTGCTACCACAATATATCAAAATTTCGCTTTACAATAATTTTGAACTCTATCAACGCAATGAAAAAAATATTCCTGTATTATAGGATTATAGCCTATGACACCAGCGTATAATGTAGTTTCCCATAAGTGAAATTTTTTTCCCCTACAAACAAACAAACAAAAGAAAATGAAACTTTTTAGAAAATTTCTCTTCGAGTTTTAAGAGTCAAAACTTAAGCTAATAATATTATACTCGGATTAGACTCTTCGTTTTAACACTGTATATACCGATCGACTTAGAATTTTCAAGACCCATTAATATTTCAAAGGGATTCTAGTTTGGCCAACAACATTATAATCCGTCTTCCACGCAAGTTGAGCGCGGTTTGATGCTTTCAGATCTAAGATTAGAAGGGTTGACTGAGATTTATTAATCTGCCTATAGAATTTGCAGTATAAATTATAAGATGAATTACATTCAATGCCTAATACAAATTGTTAAGTTAAATTGAGAATGAATACAGAAATTAAATGAAAATAAATAAATATTACACAACATCACATACATTGCTCAGATTCCAAGATGAGTAGTATAATGGAGTATCTGAGGCAACAAAAGTACCACAAAACTCAGACCCGATACAATAGAGAAAAGTGCATTTTCTACATTGACCCGACCGCGAATCGAACCTCACAGATGGTGACACCATGAAACCGGCGTGCGAACCACTCCGCTACACAGGTCGTAAAAGTTACGTAACAATGTTTGTTTTTGTTTGTCACTGAAACAGAGCGGTTTTGTTACACGGAGATTGTAGGTATAATAGTTTCAATAAAAATCTTTTAATAAATACAATATATATAGCTTAGTTTTTAGATATGTCGTATGTTTAAAATGCTATGGAACCTATAAAGATTATGTAACGTCAAATAATGAGATACTTCATCAGCCCTGTTACGTCCCCAGGCCTACCTTATGGATGGTTAAAGCGGATTGGCGGGTATTAACAACTGCAAACGCAGCCGGGACCAACGGCTTAACGTGCCTTCCGAAGCACGAAGTAGCTCGAGATGATATTTTATTTTTGGTCACCCATCCCGTGACCGACCCTTGCAAAAGTTGCTTAACAACAACGATCGCGTTCCGCGGCGCTTATCCACTACGCCACCGAGCTACTCAATGAAATCTATACTAATATAAATAGTGTTAAAGTTTCTAACTTTATTAATTTATTTATATAAACTTCATTGTCAAAACACTATAAAAATTTATAAAACAATACAAACATAAAAATCCTAATTGTACAGTAGGCGGCCTTATCTCTTAACAGCGATTTCATGAAGGCAATCTAAATTGTGAGAAGAAATCATATACATAGTAATAAAAGAGTTTTGTCTGTCCTTGCAAATACTGATCCAATCATGAAAAATATTTCATCTACAGGAAGTCATATGCGGATGACATAGGCTATAAATTTCGTGGGCAAAGTCACGGGAAGACAACTAGTGACACATACACTTTTAGACCCCTTTTAATATATGTTTTTAGCCAAATATTTACGACAAGGCAAGAGAGTTAACGCGCAAGTACGTACATTATAAGATCTATATAGGTACAATTTTTCCTTTTTTCCTACATATTTCTCCTTTTTTCTTATTACAAATAAAAACAATCTTTAAAAATTTAGTCGCTTTGTACGATATCTACGGAACGGGGGGAGGGGGTGGCTGCCGGTATACACACGGTAAAGTATTCCCGGTGTTCCCTCGCGCATGAAGGGTTTCTTTCCATTATCTATAAATAGGAGCTCCTTTAAAAATCTATTTTATTCACGTATTAGTATTTATTATTATTTCGGCATCGGAAATACATCATCTGTGAGAATTTCAACTGTCTTGCTTTAACTATTCATGAGATAGAGACTGGTGACAGATTAACAGACGGACGGACAGCGGAGTCTTAATAAAGCGTCCCGTTTGGGTACGTAACTCTAAAAATAACATTCAAAACATTTTCTTCAAAATAATCTTTCCATTTTCTTCCGTTCGCGCGCGTTATCTTGATTAAAATAAGAGCGGTTTCAGACTAGCGTTTTATACGCACGTATAGGCTCGTTTTTGGAAATGCATGTAGGCGCGTATAAGCGCGCCTTATGGCACACGCGTAACTCAAACGAGCTTGGACGCGCTTTAAGCTCGTATAAGAGCAAGCCGCGAAAGACATCTCTCCACGCACCCTCCCCCTCTGCCATAGACCCCGAGAGCCCAGCATCTTTTTCGTCTTCCCAGTGGACAGCGATTACGTAACGCAAACAGCAATGTTTCTTCGTCAGAATCCATGTTGATACTGACACGACACCACTACCGATTCGAAAACGAAAACGCGGAAATATTCCTGTTTACGCGAGTCTGGTTTTTGAAACGCGTAATGTAGCACATGTTTAAGCGCGTATGCTGAAACGAACGTTTGCGCACAGAAAATTACGCTAATCTGAAACCGCCCTAAGACTTGTTGTGGCGTACAATTGAGATATCTTATTATTATCTTCGATCAATTTTGCATTTATACTGAAAAATATTCTTAATGAAAAATCCTTAAAAAATCCTTTCTGTCCCATCTCAGAGTGCCAGGGACAAAGTGGATTGCATAAGCAATTTTCATTGTGATATCTCGTCCTTTTTTTCTCGGTCATCTCCAAGGTCCCGAATACGATTTCCGGTCGGGTTAATGTAGAAAGTGGACTTTTCTGTATCGGCCCGGATCTTGGGTGATGTGATGTCTTCATTTTTAAGATTTCCTTAGTACAACTGCTTTAGTTACTTAGGATGTGACACCCCTTCCCAGTTTTCAATTGAGCTAAAATTTAGTATACACATAAATTTAGCATACTTATATAATTTGAGCGACAATTCAACATTGTAGACGTACAATCTATAGATTGGGTTCGTTTGATTTGTCTATACAAAATCTATGGTTCAACGAAAGCTTGTTTTCAAAAGAAAAAATTTATTTTGTTTTATTATAATATGAATAGTTATTACAAATTACGATTCTAAAGTCACTGAAACATATATGGAAGCTAGTATTATGTAAATATAGATAAAAAATATTAATATTTTACTTTCGTTACTTTTTCTCTTACACTATGTTATAGTCATAAATAAGGCTAATTATGTATTCCGAAGTTTCTGAAATTACCGGATTTGTTCCTTAAAAGGCTTGCTTTAAGAAGCCACTTCGATCATTTCAGAGCGAATATTAACTTTTTAAAATAACAACTATATGTAATAAAACTAAATTAAATTAGTAATAGAGCGTCTCTGTTACGTAGTGGATAAGCGAAATGGCCTGCGATCATTGTTGTTAAGCAACGAAAGCAAGGACCGGTTACGGGATGGGTGACCAAAAATTATTATCTCGGCCTACTCGGTGCTTAGAAAGGCACGTTAACCCTATCATCCTGACTGCATCTGCAGTCGTTAATGCCCTCCAATCTGCATTGGGCTAGCGTGTGACACAACCATCCATATGAAAGGCCTGAGTTCCTGCAGTACGATTATATTTATATAAATATTTATTGTAGGTATGTAGTTCGTATGTGTCTTAAATATTATTGATAACATGTACATGCCCGTCTCCGTTATGATGGCTATCTCTTTCTCCATCCACAGGTTGCCTGGAAGAAATCGCTGTAATCAATAAAGTTTACTTTATGTTTGTATCTGTAAATAGTGTTTTGTTAACTATAAAGAGTTATCTATCTATCTCATGTTTACAATTGAAATGGCGACACATATTCAGAACCCAGAAGGTATAAGAATTTGAAAGCCAGGAATATCATAGACTTTTAGAGTATACTTGCCAAGCTTAGAGTTATTAAAATACTATAGCGTGCTATACTGTAAAAATATCTCGATAGCGATTTTTTACAGCACTGTGTTGTTACAGAGGGTAGAGATTTAATTAATTAAAACCTACTTCGTTCGAAAAGATAACCTTTCGTTACAGATTGAAAACATAATTTGGCCAAAAGAAATCAACACGTCTAAATTTGACATTTTCTCTTCTGTCATTATTAATTTACAATGAGTTAGATAAACTTATTGCAAATTGACATTGATCAAATCAAGACTTACCTTTTTTTAACCGACTTCAAAATCGAAAAGGAGTTTATATATTCGACGGCGATGTATGTTATTTTATTAAATATTATAATAGATAAAATGGTATCTTTATGTATATTAACTTAAATAATACAACCAGATTCATTGTAAAATGTACATTTAATCTTACATGTTCAAGTACTATGTACAATCGAAAGCGTCTATACATACACAAAAATAATACGACATATTAACTACAGCTGTCAAATATTTAAAAGTACAGTCGTCAGGAGAAGTGCTGCAGTTCAATAATATACTATATTTCACTGTTTGATTTTATTGTGCGCCATTGCTTACAATTATTTGAATAGTATTACAAATTACACTGATTATGAAATAATATTAAAAATATTTGGGGCGAAATTTGCCCCGTTATTTTTTTCTTATTTTGACCGTTAATGTGTATGCGAACGGAATAAATTAAGATATTTTTTCCATCAAGTGGTATTTTTTGTATAAAATTATCTACTTTAAAACATATTGAAATTGACAAAATTAAAGTTGAAGGTTACACAATTTATATTTAATTTTCAAAGATCTCGTTTTAAGTAAAGCATTAAAATTATATAAGATTTCGTAATAAATAATACAGTATAGTAAAATTTTCTCAACGCGAGTCTTATAATTTATTAATATTAACTGCCTTTCTAGTTGTTCTACCTTTAGACTTTAATTCCGCTGATAATTAAAATAATAATACCGTCTCAATCAATTGAATATTACTAGAGATGCGACGAATAGTAGTTTCACCGAATATCCTATTTATCGAATATTATTCAGTGTAACATTTACTGAATCAGATATTCAGCCGAATTTTTCGGTTTACCAATAATTGTTGAATTGAAGTTAAATTGCTTTTTTATTAGCTTTACTGAACACATCCTTCATTAGATTTCTTTGACTTGTAATATATAATAAAATCTAACATAAATATTGCATAAGAAATATTGTCTTTTGGTTGTATACTGTGTTGTGTAGCCTAGAATATAGAAATACTAGAACCAAATATATTCGACACCAAAAACAAATAATTCGGCCGAATAAAAAAAGTGAAAAGATACTGAGTTCGCCGAATACCGAATACCAAACGAATATTCGGCGCATCACTGAATATTACCACTATATGGCCTGCAGGCCTACTGCATAACTACATTGACGTTAATTTGGTCCGCATTGTATTGAATAAATGCACTCAATGTTAAACACTGTTTAAAAACACTGTATGCGTTCAATACATCGAGTTAACTTAACATTCAAGCCAGTATTTAAGGTTGAGTGCATTTCGATTGAATCCGATGTGAACCAAATCGAAGCCGAAATATACCCAATTATGATCATCACGCATTAGAGTAACTTGTGATGTCCCTTTTGTATAGGTATGTTTTGTTGTAGAATGATATCAATATATATGTATGTTTTGTTAACTAACAAGAACTGTGTCAGAAATAGGTGTCATTGGAACGCTATTAAAACGATAGTAAAATTTAACATAAGCAGAATTTAAATCTTATTCTGCAGATAATCTGCACAGAGATAAATTTAACAAAATTTAAAAAACATTTCATAATTATCCGGTATCTTGTTTACGGAGACAGCTTATAGTTTGACTTATGAATATTATGGTTCATTCCGTATGTAGTTAGTTAGGAGATATGAATACAAACGCACTCATTCGCGATTGTTACCTAAAATAATAGTACAATCAACAACACATCAGCTTATACAAAAATATTAAATTACGTCTCAATGCGTTGGGAGTTCAATTGATAATCGGTCGTGGGAATTTGATATTTTGTTATAATCTGTAATGTTATTATCTGTACAATATAAATAAATTATTTTAAACTTGAAAATTGCACATGTCTTTACTCTTTGGTGACTTAAATAAGGACTAGCATTTGATTAGCAAGAAATAAATATTTAAAACTAAACTTAAAATAATTGTTTTAGGTACTCTAATATTTTTTTTTATAATTAATGCACAAAAAGTAATGTATTAATATAATATAAATATTTATAAATAAACCAGTAACGAGCAACAACAAATATGTTATTGTGGTCAAATTATATTGTAACATGCACGAATTTATTACAAATATGAATGGTCAAACTTAAGTAATACAATATTATAATGGAATGTAATTATTGAAAATAAAATCAACAATTTATCGAATTCTTTCCACAGTTGTCTTATATATAAAACCCTTTTTGTCAATGACTGTACCGCACATTCATAGAAATCATTAATCGGCGGTTACATATACCCTACAGCAACTTGCGCATTTCAGATTCATATACCTGCAATCTAATCTTTTGTAGGCACATCTATTCTACACTGACATGCTCCAGAAAATGCTATCAATATTTATATTATTTCATCACGGTATAAATACTACTAAAATTTTGAATCTATTTCAATAAAGGTTGTCAAGAAAGCAAATTCATGTGCAGTATCTAAATCATGAAAGCTAAAATACTTCTTAACCTAGGCCAAGTTTGTAAATCCGCCTCTGCCTACAGGCGAAATAATAGGCGTTGACCCAAAGTATTACGTGAGCGTTCAAAATAAGCGATATATATCGCTATCCATAGAACTTTTTATCGTTGCGCGAACTACTCCCTTAATTGTATTGTACGATATAGATCGTCGATCTCACTCCGTACAATCCAATATTTTATATTTATTTAAGAAAATATCGACTTTAATATTACTATAATATAAATACATATGGGTACGATACGAAGTACGAAACATGCATAGAAAATACCGTGACCTATAAGGATGAAGGCAAGGAAAGAGTTCAGATTTTAAGAATTATGCCCACCAGACAGAAAATGCGTTTTTACCCTAGATTTAAAAGAGGTGAACGACTGCGAGCATTTGATATCTTCGAGCAAAGAATTCCACATTCGAGTCGCATGTAACGTAAACGATAGGCTGTAGAATTTTGTACGGTTTTGAGGAACCGAGAGGCGACAACTGATGAGCCAAGGCAGGTCATTAGTGGAACATAAAAACTTGATGCGTTATTTTAGAAAAAAAGGACTAGGCAAAAGAAGAGATTATGTGATAGATATTTTGGTAGCAGTGGGTGAAAATTTCGCAAACGTCAAAGGGACCCGGCAGTAGCAAACATCATTCCACTGACTTCGGCAATCTCTGGACGCCATGAAGAGAGTCAAATAAAACTCCAAGGTTGCATCTCTTAATTAAAAAAATTAATCAAAAATCTCTTAATTAATATTAGTTTATGTTCACGTTGTAGTCGAGAGCTCAGTCGGTGTCGAAGCGTCCTCCTTTATGAAATTATAAATCGCCCCATAACACTCTATATTATTTTACTGGGTCTCTTATCGAATCCCTTAGGTCTGCAGCACCCACGAGGGGACGTTATCACCAACTTTGGGAAAGGCTCCTTTAAACGCTCACATAACACTTTAATTCGAAGCCCATTTTTGTATGCGAGCGCGTGGGCTGAGTGTAATTGACACTTTAAAATTCTATTTAAAATATAACCGGATTAATAATACTTTTAACAATAAAAAAAATGTTCTGTTATTAAATTAGCTACCTTATTTCTTGGACTAGATCAATCTTAAATTTAAAAAGAATCGCTTAAACAAATATATATCTAAATATTACAGTTTTAAGGTATAATATCACGCAATTTTACTCACGTTATTCAATCGGCATGTGAGATCGTCAGACTAGAAAGGTGGACATTTTAAAAATACGTCACACGTATGTATTAAGAGCTAATATTCGCTAAATAAACAGGATAACAGGTATAAATAACCTCAGGTATAAATCTATTTGTTTAAATCACGTTGCCGTCATTCGGTTATATTGTCTATAGATGGCGTTATTATCATTCATAATCACATGTTCAGTGCATGTGACGTGATATTATTAATGTAATAAACTGACTTATTTTAGTTTTTATAATATTAATGTTAATGAGAAAGAGTTGTTCGATGTTAATTTTGTCCAATGTATCTTAATTTCTAGATACTTTCATTTCGACAATCTTAATATCACACAACAAGCACAAAACACATCATTATAAAAGTTACATTATTAATTGGAAATTAACAACAACGCCATCTTTAGACTGCCAAAACTAATGATAGAAGCGTTTCGTTTTTAACGCCACACTAAAAATGACAAAATTATGATTAAAGAAACGGTTGAAAATTCTATTGCGTAACTAGTAAGCTAGTCAATACTGTACAATCGTGTTGTGAAGTCACAATATGATTTTAACGTTAGCGTTTATATCTAACAAATAAATTGTTTTTCATATCATTTAAAGTTCTATACACAGCAGCGTATCAGGTAACCATAAAGTGCCACATTTCTGTCCAATCTCGAACATAAATGTCAACAAAGTAAGGCTTAAAATTGTTTTGTTAAATGTGGCATTTTTGTTGACTGTACTTGAATTCAGCTGTATTATTCTCCAAAATATTCTAAACAAGACTTGTACTGTAACATATGCGAGTCTACCGCAAAGCTAATTGAAGTTCATTTAACTGTAATTGTATACAATATGTTTTCTGAAGTAAGAATGCCGCCACATATGCCTTAAATAAAGGACTTAAGAAATAATTTGTTAGCAGTTTTAATTTGCAATCACAGGTTTTAAACCGTTCTTATTATCATGAAGTTATTATACTACAATAATTCTCATTTGCTTTTGTATTCATTGCAATTTGTTTTAAAATAACAGCACGAGATCAATCATGTAACTATTTGAATTTAACTACATACATATATGTAATTGAATTGAATAATTTTATGCATTATTCACAAACAGTTGGTTAGTTTTGTTGGTCACAGTGGAAGGACAGCTCTTAACGTTGGAGCTGTCGTTACAGATTGCTTATTTGGAATTAATTTCACTTGTAGAAACTTCAGCTGATTAAGTATTATGGGCAATTTAAAACAGCAGCGGTAGAGTGGTCAAGTCAGTTACTTAATCAAAATTAATTATGTCTTTGGAACTATCTATAAAGTAGCCATTTTTTATTGGAACGTAATTTATATTAACATTGACTAAAACATTTTTCCATGTTTATCTTTGTCTTAATGTATGAAATTGATATAAAACGACACAGGGAATGACCCAGTTTGGCCATTAGCCCCTTTTTGATCACTTAGGACTTACAAATGCGCCAATGTTTTACTTTACCATGTATGGACTATAAAATTTTTAATTATGGCAAAACTAATACCATTGACAGCTGTTTTATGTCGAAATTCACTTTCTCGAATAAGATGGCCAAAACTAAGTCATTGTACTTAAAATGGCAAAAACGAGCCATCTGCCCTGTTAACTCATGTCTATCTAAAACGCAACGTACAGCACAGTCAAAAATAAAAATAGTATCATTGAGATTAATATTAACACATGTTAGAAAAATTCCAATTATTTTTCGGTTCATAGTTAATTTCTTCAAAATTCCTTTAAGCTACTTTTGACTGTACATGCACGAATTGTCCGATTTGATCGGATATTACCACTAGTGCCACCGGTTATTCTATTATAAATATCCGTTTATTTTTACAAATCTTAATGACGACCCTTACACTTTTGCTTTATTGCAAAACTTCTAATTAGAAAGTCATTTCAGTCAACTACATAAAACATTTTTATTTTACATTTTATAGAAACCAACATGTTTCAGTTTACGTGTATCTAAAAAAGCTAAACAGACACTTGAAAATATTACGGACTCTTTCCATTTGCCTACGTAAAAACAAATCAATACGACAAAGGTAATTTTCACATTAGTTATAAAAAAAAACAAAAGAATATCCTATAAATATTCTCAAGTGTTCGTACGAAAAAAAATGAATTCACCTAAATTCATAGTACAGTTACAAACAATTCATTATTAGCTATATCTTACCAACTGACTAGAAACGTTCGATATTGAGAGATCAACGTCTTCAACCTTAAATCATCATGTATAAGGATAAAGATGCCATTAACATGTGACTGTAGAGATACTTTTAAAGAGAAAAGAGCAAGATTTCAACATTCTATGATAGTGGTTGATACTATAGGTACTTACTATCATTGAATTTTGAAGTTAAAATAACCAATAAATTCAGTATGATTGAGAACAGAGTTAGATAATAAATCAGAGCCAATTATTGTTTATAAAACAAATAACTCCATTCTAAGATATCAAAATAGAAATATGTGAGATGAGAAGTATACAAATTATACTTACTAAAAATACTTTGCACATTTTCTATCCTACGCACTAATTTATGGCAAATTCACCCTATGTTAAGATAATAGCCAGCCTTATTCGCAAACATAACCGAGCACTTAAACTTATTTAAGTTACTGTACATTTTATTACTTTAGAAGTTGCCTGAAGAATGGCGGGACATTGCCTGCGGTAGGCAGCTTGGACCCAAATTAAGTATGTGTGACTTTATTTGAGAACAGAGAACTGTACTGTACTGTAGAATACAGAAACACATGTAAAGTTAGCCTAAGTTCCGATCCCTTATCGTGACAGAGCATTAACACATTTATAAACTTGGTAACACTAAATTTAAAGTATTGAATGAAGATATAGGTTTTACATTTATCACAAACAAATTATATCTAAGTTCCATCTGAATTTCGCTTTATCGAGCGATTAGGAAAGTTAAAATGAATCCAAGCCACCTACCATAGTCATACGTCCATCGACAACTCTGAGAAGTTTTCATAGCACTATGAGATGATGCTGCGGTATGCGGCGTCACAATAGATGGTCGTCCTGATCGTCGTGGTCTTCCTCAGACTCTGCGGAGTCAAGACTGGGCACATGATCCAGGTCTTGGCCATCCAGCTGTTGATCCAACTCTGTTGACGGAGCGTCATCATCCTTCCACTTGTCCATGGACCGTCTCCGCGCGTTCATGAAGAAATTACCTACCGTCGTGGGTTCTAAGCCCAACTGTCTCGCTATCGTCACCTGCATCTCTTTTGATGGTCGTTTTGTTTCCTACAATTTGAAAATAGAATATGTTACATTACAATACATACAACCATATATTGATATAAAACTAAGTTGTATAAAAGGTAATGTTATATCGCCAAACCCTTAATTATCATATTAAAACTTTAACTAAAATAACAAAATGCAAGCACATATTTGAGTAACTGGAGCAAATTATATATCAAAAAATATCGTAAATATAACCAAAGTTTCAATCTTAGAATATATCTAGTTGTAATTTTGTTGAATAGAAAATAATTACAACTTTTTTCACCTTAAAAATAGCCTGTAGAGTACGCCGCTGGAGGTCTGTGAAAACCAAACGAGGTTTCTTCGGGGAAGGCAGAGTATCCGAACCCATGTCCTCCTTGCGCTTGCAGCCTGGAACCACATCAATAATAACATATACTTTAAAATATGTGGCAAGAATCAAAATTTTTAAAACCATAATAAAATTACAAAATAAAAAGAATATATTTATAAAACGGTAGAAGAAGAATTTAAAGTGTGTATTGAATCTCCATACATTAACAAACTAGTGTAGCAAAAGAATAATACTCACTGCCTCTCTGTGGAATCTGGGCCGCTGTAACAAAAGAGGAAATAACGATTAATGGCGATATTAAATTAGTTACCATCTAATACACTAATAAAGAATTACTACTGTACTACTGCAGCGGATGCTAGAGAAGTGCTTAATATTCATGAACTTGGTTGAAGATTTCAGTAAAGTGAGCTTTTAGTAAGCATAAACAGTCAGCATTTTCGTTGACATCAAAATAATTTATTTATTCACTACTTAAAAGCAAATGTTACTTAAATCAACAGTGAATGCTGGATTCTAATTTATTGAAAATGCTGTCCATTTCATACAACAGCATATATTTATATCTAATGACAAATTCACTGTTGGATATCATATGTTAATTTGTTATTGCATACATTCGTCGATACCATCCACAGCTTATTAAGAATCACTATAAAAAATGAAGTGGCATTCGTTTGACATAGTACCTGAAAATTTTATTGTACACAGAAGTGAAAACGTGTTTATTTTACAAACTGTCACTTAATATGCTATAAGATGGTATCCAGCATTACAGTAACTTTACATGACACATAAAACATTAATTTCACAACTAAGACCAACATTCATGCTCCTAAACATAAAATTTGTATCTTCATATATACTGATTTCTGTATCACGATCGCATTGAATTATTTATTCTACGTCAAACATATTGTATATGTGAAGATATTTAAATTTCCACTAGTAATTTATAATCTAATACGGACAATTTTGCTTCTCTGTAAAATGCAAAGTGGTCCACAACTTTTTAAATATCAGTAAGCACTTTTTAAATTGCTGGCATCTCATGCGGTTTTATAATTAAAAAAAAAAACAACTTTAGATGACGCAAACGATTTTATACCAAATACTAAAACTCGGTTTCATCTAATTTCACTATTTAAAATGGAGCCGACATCAATGGAACGATCAGATTATTATTTTTTAATATCAAAGGTGTGTTCAAGTGATCCTTCCAAATATTCGGAAATGCTAAATATAATGTTATTATTTATAAAATTGCATACCTGGCGACAATGTAAACAACATTAATAAAGGGTCTGATATCTCGCAGGCACCTATAAAATCATATTGTAAATAAAACTATTGCAGCCCGGGCGTTGGGAAAACAAAAAGGGAAGGAAAGGGCGCGGTGGCAGTCTAACATTCATCTTGGCTTCTTTAAGCTAACAAAATACACTTACCTACAGCTAGAAAACATTATTCCAAAAAAATATCTTCTAGGACATTAACAATGACTCTTTTTGTCTAGGCAGTATCTTTGCCATTTCATTATCTTCAAAAACGTTTAAGCCGAATGTCAGGGAATGATACTGCCTATCCAAACAAAATAAAATAAACGAACATCTATAAGAGCAAATGTCTATATATTTTACACATTTATTTTTATTAGATCGACGAAGAAATGAAATTAAAAAAATATCCAGCCAAACATTCTCGTTGTAATCTATGTGGAGGCTTGTCACAAAGCAACCTTTTTTTAAATGAACAACCGTATATTACAGCTAAAAATTATCAAATTATGTAGAAATATTATATTTTACCTTTGCGACAAGCTATGTATACATTATGATACCTATAAGAAACCAAGTCCATTGCTACGCAGCCACAGGATTATTGGATAGGATAAGGAAGGACTATATCATGGAAAACTAGGATATCTTTGAAAAAGTTAATTAAACAAAACACCTTCACATACAATTGAATATCAATATCATCCAAATACATTAGTGCCAGAGTAATGGGTGGGCACTCATTTTTTTATAACAATGGATGTATGTTATTTCTCGTGAAGCGAATTTTTTGGTCCATAAGACAAAGTTATAATTGTTTAAATTATATTAAATATTTGAAATAAATAAAGAAAATGGGATGAAATAGGACATGAGGAGCTTTTGGATTACGGGATCAAAATCAAGTTGGGCGGGACTCACAAGCAAGAAATATCCCCGGCTGGCTCATACGCCTGTCTGTCCCAGTGATGGGGCCCAGGTGGGTACATAGGTAGCCCTTGTTGCCCTGGAGGCTGGTACTCCCGAGATTGACAGTATGCCTGTTGTGGCGTGTTGTTTACATTGTCGCCTTTAACCGATTGCTGGGTTGGCGTATCTGAAAATCAGGTTTCCTTAAATTTACCTCTATCAATAATTGTAAGCTATACTGTCTTATGATTATTATATTCTTTGCAAAACTACAACAGATAATTATATGTTATATAATTTTTAAAAGCTCAACAATAAGAAACTCGAATAAAAACTAGTTAGTGTTAATTTTTAAGATGTTTTTATAATAATTTTAATAAAAATTGTTAAGCATATAAGAACTTTTTTAGAAACAAACTACTTGATTTTTATGAGGATGGATAACAACTTGACAGAATTTTCATTTCATACAAAAAATAAAACCGTATTCAATGACATATTTGTGCAAATACGATCTGATAAACGACTCATTGGAGTATTCTTGAAAAGTAAAAATACTACTTATTTACCTATCTGATATGTGTTCTAGAAATGTAGAAGAACTAGAATAGAAATCAATTCGAGTATAACGATTTTAATAACTGTGAAATGTGACATCATAACTTTATTCGGACTCCTTTATTATTAAAAACTGTAGTGAAATTGATTACTAAACTCCTCCACGAACATACATATAAAGTAAAGAAAACCAAAATCGCCAACACAACTGAACCGTCTACGGGTGGCGGGGTGACACGATCGATAACGCTGGGGTGGGAGGGGGTGTGACGTCACACACCGCCATGTGCCGACTACGACTCATTTTAGCATTCGTATTCGTTTTATATTTAACATTAACACTATAAAAATCTACGATATTATTAAACATAAAATAATTTCAAAAACCTGCATTGTGATACAATTTATAGCCAATTACAGTTCATGTTTTTTTATATTGAAATACCTTGCTAATATTATTTTTTTAATCTGTGGTATTGTTTTATTCGAGAGTTTATCTTCTGATCTATATAGTGTATAAAACTAAGCTTAGTATAAACCAAATGTTATGAAGATAAACAAAGCGCATCGTCTAAAATAGCAATAAATGACAAAAAAAAAACGAAGAAAATCAAGAAACTAGAATGAGGTAAAAATGTAAAATCTTAAAATTGCAGGAAACGTAATATCCATAATATAATGCATGATCAAACGGTTTATCTAAAAATAAATTAAAGAATTCCTCTTGTTTGAATTTATTAACATATTTTTAAAATTTACGTACCCTATCCACGTAAAATATGCCTTAGTTAAGTAATAATGATAAGTATAACTCAAAGGATTGCTCAAGATTTTCAATCCATCTGATTAAGCGGGTCGCGTGCACATCGGTTTCATTATAATTGTTTAGCTAATCATCTTGGAATCTGAGCAATATATGTGATGTTGTCTAATAATTATATTGATATCGATGTAGATTAAATAATTCTTAATTTTGGAATCGAAGCATCCAATAATAAAAAGTGAGCTTGCATTTTTTGTTAACCTTTTTCCTAAAACTAATCTTATTTCCTAACCTACTATTACTTACATAAAAAATATGTCAATTATTGTGATCTTCATATAATCATATAGATATACACATCACAATTTTTTAAACACAAATAATAATCAATATTGCCTTTTTGATTTGAGCCTCAATAGATTTTTCTAATTGCCATTCAAAAAAATAAGACATATAATTATAATCGTAAAATGTATCCATTAATATCCGTTAACGTACTCAGCAATGAATTTCATTAATAAAAAAGCTTAAGATCCATTTAAGTCTTTCACTTGGAAGGGCAACTTAGATTTGCAATTTTGCAAATATAACACCTATTCATAAAATTGATCACAAATATCAATTAATGTTGTCTTCCATCTAGGTAAGAGTTCGTCTTAAAAGTATTATATATTCTAGTTATATTTGATATTCTAGTTTGCCCAAATTAAAACTCCCCAATTTGGTATTATTGAAAATACTATTACCATAATATTAAGCCCAGACAAATAGCCTAAAAAGTTAAAATAGAGTAAATAAGCTGGAAACTCTGAAACACATTCATTTTTAAATTCTAAATATTATCTCCTAAAATCTCGTGTCCCGGTCGTAAATTATTCAAGGTACAATTATAAAGGTGCACACCAAAAAATCTTTGATAATAGTACCTTTTAAAATGAAGATATTTATTAAGATTTAACATAAAAATAATATATAATAATATAACATACGATTAAGCGTCACAAGCCCTTCAAACACTATCTCAAAATCGGTCTAACATGTAAAAATAATGTCTATAACAAAATTGTCGAATATTTAATGCTCTATAATTTTTCAAAAGATTTTAAAGCATTGTACCAATAGGAACCAAAGTAAAGATTTGTGTGGCCTCTAACAACACAACGCTATAATTAAGGATTCTAAAATAAAGCTCTGTCCGAGCTTCCAGGTTCTCTCTAAAGAAGTAGATTGATTATTATATTTAGTTAATTGCATATTAACAATTCTTTCTATCTTTTCGCGTCTCAGGTCTTAGGTAACTCAATGATTAGAGCAGTTGTCTGAATTGCGAACTACCCAAGCTTTAAGGGTTATTAAAGTTACTTGGAGCTAGTGAATTTTTTAAACATTTTTAAAGATATTTTTATGTCTTTAATTATTATCTTCCATTTCGATGTGACACGCTTGTTTGACTCAGCTATTTAAATCCTCGTGGTGTCAAATGATAAATTTCATAAATTTTAGTTTGCTGCGTAAATCTCTAAAAGGGTGAGAGATACCGGTAAATATATCGCTCATGTATTCACCCGCTAAACAATTTTTTGTATAATGCAATTTTATTTCTTGATACAACACTACTCCTGCTTTCTCTTTCATTTTGTTGTATAAACTTCCTTTTTTCTTTACTTTTCCTTCCAGAATTATTTTAAAGAAGTTATGGTACAATATTTCCAACATTTTTCTTTGTCAATTAACTAATGTACTTAAATTAAAAAGATAGTAAAATATCTGCAGTTGTTCTCCACTCCAAAACTGAAGATATGAATGTGCCACTGACCCTTATATCACGCAGCAGTGTATATCGAACGGGTAGTGACGCGTCACATCGACCGCACAGAATCCATACCTCGCGAATCGATGCGAGCAGCTGACATTCGCCGTATGATAAGCGAACAGTGGGTTAGTTAATAACATTGAATTCACTTCTCAAAGTGATTTCGTTTTCCAAAGTCTTAGTAGTTGCGTTAGAATAAATTATTTACTCTTAAAAAAAATTACAACTGTTCTACTATAAAACCAAGAATCCTAGCGGATACAGTTATTTTCTTAAAGGTAAAATTACTTATTGTACCTAACTATTTTTTTTTACAAAATAAAGCAACCACCTACCAATCCCCATTTGAATCAACATTTTGTGTCCCAAATTAAGATATAAAAGACCTATAAAAGACACTACAATATTTAAGAAGAGGGTGGCAGCAGGAATAATCTCACCCAAAATTTTCTAAATGTTTTGTTACTGTTCCATTTATAGTTATACTATGTCATAGTTCTATTCCTGCTCAATAATTCATGAATCTATGCAACTGTAGACAATCTTATTTATTATAAAATTTATTTAGGTATTTATAAACTTTATTAGACCATTATATAAAATTTTTACAACCAATTTTTCACTAAAAGAGAGTTGTACAACAAACGGTATTATTGCCAAACAGCGGTTTCTTTATATAATGACTCTAAGGTATTGTAAAATAAATACTTTTATGGTGAATTGCCAAATCACGCAAATAATTTAATCAGTAATCTCTATTTCTACTAAAAAATACTATAATAAATAAGTCTGTATATAAGTAAGTATAATAAGTAAGATAGGATATTTTTTAGTAATTCAATAGTACTTGAAACCTTGATTCAATTTAAAAACTGAGTATCGGACTAATTTCTAGATATTTAAAAATGATCAGTTTTGATGCTTATGCCAATCAACAGCCCCGCCTCTAATACGCGTGCACGTTGCTGACCTCGGTGTTATGAGGCAATGTATATCGAACGCATAGTGACGCGCCGCATCGACCGCACAGAATCGATTCTAGCAGCTGACGTTAGCGACACAATATAAGATAAAATTCTGTTATTTTCTCAATGGCGCAGTGGTTAGCGAGTTCGATTTGTGATACGTAGGTTAAACAACTTTCGCAAGGGCTACTCATAGGATAAGTGAACAAAAAAATATCACCCAATCTTGATTACTCCAATTGCATGGTTGGTTTATGGTCCGTTTTTTTTTTCTTATTTTTTCCATAAATAATCTAAAAAGTCAGATTAGCTGTATGCGGAATAATATAAATTTAAAAGTAATGAATAGAGAAACGATAGACAAAAATTAAAGAAAAACATTGTAGCCAGGGCAGGAAAAGTAGTACCATATTAAACGAAAACTATATAATAATACAACAAGTTATACTTTGATGAAGGGAATCAAAATATTCATTGTATCCTAATATAATGAAATATGTCAACATTTATTTTTGTGATATCAACTAAACTGTCCCCTCAGGAGCATACTATTGACCGACCCTTTTAGGAGCACCCGTAGTACCGTACAGTAATGCGTATTGAACGTGTAGTGACGCGCCACGCTGCATCGACCGCATATAATCGATGCTCGTCGAATCGATGCGAGCAGCTGACGTTCGCATTGTTTATAAACGCTTCGATTTTTTTATGGTGACGTGAATATACGTCATTTATTTACACTATAACAGATAAATATTTTATGTAAATACAATTAATATAATATTTCAATATTATTAAAAATTATAATATTACCAATTTATTAATTTTATTATTAAGTAGTTTATGAATATTAATTAGAACTTTATATTACCGTTAGTTACTTTAGATCACCGTTAAACTTTTAATTGTATTTTCAGCTTCATATTCTAAATTTGCAGTAATTTGTATTGAGTTAAAAAGCTTATAAGAATTACCAAAATATACTATGATAGTTGGTGTTTTATATGAAATTGTTGAAATTACTTTTTAAACAGATAAAATATTAATTTAAAGTAAAACGCAATTGTGTCTCACCTTACCAATTATGTTCACTATCTCTATTGTTATTGCTTTACTTAACTAAGATTATTTTCAAACATAACACACTAACTACAAGAAAACAAAAGCATCATGCATAACTCACCCGCTAGCCTCAAGGCGGACATCCGCTGGAACTCTGGCTCCTGTAGCCATTTCCACATTCTTCTGAACGTTTCCCTTCCTGATTTTAATTTCGACCATGGCTTAGGGTTTCGTAGTAAATCACTCAGCGTCCCTTGTGACCTACATAACACCCTCTGCGCGAATATCGCTTGGGGGATCGAGTACCGCTTTAACTCCCCGCTTATCCTTTGGGCCAATTCCTTAGTGTTTATTTCCTCTGTGTCGTTTTGTGCTTGCTGCTGGGCCTGTTGCTGTTCCTCCCTTGCCATCAACGCAGCGTTGAGATCCAATCCAGGGCTCGGCAGAGGTGGCGTCGGCGACCGCCTCTCGAACGAATTCGGCGACGCACTCCGCCTGCTATATGCCGATTGTGGTGATAAAGGCTCATTGTATGGAGCGGGTGATAAGGATGCGTAGGACTGTTGTTGCTGTATAACCGTAAACGTACCGCCTGCATGATACGCGAATTTATCAGATACGGTACTTATAGGAGGTAGAGGGAGAAGTGGAGTTAATGTCGCATAGGACGCCGGCTCGAGCCCTGGCGGTGTTAGCCGTCCGTTGACTGCCGACAGGGGGTGAAACGCCGCATCGCCGTCCGGGAGGAGATCGGCAGGCGATAGTCTGGGGGGTGAAGCGTTACTCGGGGCGACGATGACGGTGAGAGGCGCGCGATCTCTTGCTCTTGTGTCGTCCATGGCGCGCGGCCGGCGGCAGCGGGGTCGCGCGGGCGACTGAAGCACGCCTGCGCGACGCACCCTGCCGTCCCTTCGCCCCGCATCCTGCAAACACCCCTATTTATTTCTCCTCGGTAACAAACAACCTATCTAGTTGTGTGGCTCTACGATTCTAGGCCGTAGTAAAGAGAACTTTGATTTCTTTTTTAAATCGTGAAAATATGCTTTATCTAACTATTTAAGGCGAATACTCTACATTGCACCCTCAACCTACCCTGAGGCGTAACAATTCTAGTTTCTGTTCTTTATATGTTGCCCTCTTTTCATTGCCTTTTCGTTCGGTTTACACGTTCTTAACTGCCTACAAGATGCAGCAATGTTGCATTTTCTTATTGGCAATATCGTGTCAGTTAATGTGTGATATCGGAATACATTAAGAGTTGTGTCCTCGTTCAAGCATTGCTGTCACAACGTCTATGTACTTCTAAGCTTTACTCATAGCAGAACTTTTGGGTTCCAAAAAACTGCTAGTTTTGTGTTTTTAATAATATGATATAAAGAAGACACTGTTAATATAAATAAGATATCCATTACATATTAATAAAATGCCTTGAACCAATTTCAATATATCTAGTTATTATCCAAGTAATTCATTTTAGATAATTAAAATTATAAAACAAAGCATTATTGTCCAATATTTTAAAGATCATTGTATATACTGTCCACCCTTTAGGTAACCAGATATTAGAATTGTGCCAGCATTATCCATTGGAAACCCCTAACTGGCATGATAATTCTGTGTGCGCACTCACACACATACATACGACGCAATGACCCCAACACCTGGCTCGTCGAACAAGGGAACCTAAGGGATGGAACATTGTTACGATCTACTTTAAATTATATCGATATCTAAACCGACATTAATACTACGTTCATTTATTGAGGAGCATATTTGGCAAGAGCAGACCAAGAATGTATTATTATCTTGAGCTTCTTTGTATTTCAGACAACGAGGCAAGGCTCGTTTCAAAACCGAAAAAGGTCATGAGATCTACGATAAAGTATGTTTTTGTATATATGTTCACCGATATTTTCGTCAATTGTTGACCGATTTCCAAAATTATTTTTTTACGCGACAGTTTGATGAAGCATGGTAGTCCCATTTCAATTTTATCGAAACGCTTTCCAACAGAGATCACCTAAATATTAAGATGCCATGTTATGGCATGGTCCATTTCAGCTAAAACACAAGAGATTGCGTATTTAGAGTTCATTCAGAATCTGAAAGAAAAATGTTCTCTGTTCAACAAGTATATATATTTTATTCTTTGATGTACATTTTTTATGAAAGTCATAGATAGTAGGTACCAAATAGTGAAAGTATGTTCATCGATTTCTTCTTAAATTGTGAACCAATTTTTATCAAACTAGCTGTTTCCCCGCGCCTTCACCTGCGTAAATTATAACCCATGTCCGCAGCCAATTATGTAGCTTCCCGTAGATGAAATACTTTTATAAATTGTTCCAACAGTTTTGGGGCCTATCCAATACAAATAAACAAGCAATCAAATCTTTTCTCTTTAAAATATGAATATAGATTATTGGAAAAAAATAGGTCGGGCAAATCATCAAAATCTCCTATTGTAAGACTTATAGTAAATATTTTTATTTACATAGATATTACTAAAAATCACGAAATAAAAACTTTGTATTATTAACTTCAAACTTTGTAATTCTATCATTTAATTAATAACCCACTAAAAACTTCACCCGACTTTAATAACATTTTCTTGAATGTTGCTTTTGAGATAAGTATAATTTATCACTTTTTTAAATTTTGAAGTCGGTTCTACTTTTTATAAAAAGTGTTCATATAGTTTGAAATTATTATAAGTCTGAAATATAACTATAGAAATAGGTTTAGTATGAATTTCTTTACAATGACAGTGCTGCTTTGGCATGGTGGTGATTTACATGTTTTGTTTATTTGATTGAAGTTGCATAGATATGCCATTTTTCTTACTAGTAATTTAAATTATTGAGTTTGTAATTAACTCAGTAATTTTATTTTCTCGCTTATTGAAAAAAATTGCATATGTTTATTGTTCCCTTCGTTTTATGTAAACAACAACTCTAAAACTCTAATGAAATGCATAGTAAAGTTGTTTTTTGTCGACATCGACATTTCAGGTGACGTCACTTACGCTATCGCTGCCCCTATACCACGTCCTGTTAAGCTACTTTCTGTTATGTCACGAACTCTATGGAGATAACTAATTTACGTAGTTTTATTGAAACATTTATTAATCTTTACTTTCATTTTAAACACTCTGACTCTATAGAGGTAGATATATAATAGATCAAATGTTCTTTAAACATTAGTACCTAACACATTATACACACGCTCCACCAATGTTTTGTCAAATACACAATATATCTTAACTCTTAAAAGCAATACTTTATAATACTCTATCGTTTAGTGAAGATACCAATAACACCTACTCTAAAGTTTTCCTCGTCCGCTCACATAAACGATCACTTCTTTAAAAGCCTGCTCACACATTTAGTCAAAATTGTTGTATTTTCCAGGTATGTGTTCAAACATGTATTGAAAGATTTGATTACTCATTTAGGTTCAAAGTTTTCAGTAAACTGCGCCAGTGTGGGGGCCACACAAATATTTGGACACTGGTCCCTTTGATATGGCTTATACGGAACGGTGAAGCGCGCTTGTGTATTCAAATGTAGCAAATAAAGGTTTTCGAAATTTGGGTTTTGTCCTGGTTGTACGCAAACCTTTCCAAAACATAGCTGTGACGGGTTTATGCTTGGGCGAATGAATGTAAGGCTGACTAAGCTTGATAACTTGATTTTATTGTACGGTAATAAAAGAAAAGAAAAAA
Source organism: Diatraea saccharalis (assembly GCA_918026875.4). Classification (NCBI taxonomy): domain Eukaryota; kingdom Metazoa; phylum Arthropoda; class Insecta; order Lepidoptera; family Crambidae; genus Diatraea; species Diatraea saccharalis. The sequence goes on along the minus strand of OU893339.1, from coordinate 24,089,296 downwards.
GAAAACCCGTTTCTGGGTTTTCTGTAATAGATAAAACTTAAACGATATTTCACGAAGATATACTTTTAGATTAACATAATTTTTATTTAAATTATAAGGACTGAAATATTTAACATTAATTATTTTATATTTAAATTTATATGATTGTATTCACACCAGATGATTTTTTTACGAACTGACATTCATAAAGAGCATATTGGATTAGTCAAAATTTCAAATTACGAAAGGTGAATAATAAAAAGAAATGTCGAATATCAAAGACAAAAAGTTTGCATGCGGAAACCTAGGACGAAATAAACGGTGATACGGCACACCGCTACATAGCAGTTATTAAAACGGCATATCTTGCATACGTGAGAAGCATCCTTATTCGTCTTTCTATATTCTTTTTTTTCAGGTAAATATCTTCATTAAAATTAAATAAAGTGAAACATACAATCTGTTAACTCGACTATCTCTTGGAACAAGCAGATTCATCAAATCGTTAGTCATCTTCCCTCGTCCCTCACCATAAAATTGGTAGCTAAAGAATACCAACGACATTAGATGCGCCTTTGTATACACAGCAGCAAACCAAAACTATAAAGGCCAATCAATGTTGAACTTTTCTACTGATAATGTATTATAGATTAAATTGATTCAAGATAATTGAAATGCATCTGTATATAGGTATTTTGACATGAAATATTAAAAGGCATACAATTTCAAATATAAGCACTGAAACAATAGAAGACGTAAAAGTATTCAAGCTTCTTTTCAATTTTAATACTACGTTATTAATTTCTTTACTGAAAGTTTTATTTTGAATAATGATATTACTTTAAACGTGTGAAGCACATTTTAATATACTCGTATTTTCTAAGAAGTAATAGGATAGTGCCTTTTAAGAGTTAGACAAGAAATTTCCTAACTATAATTAAATCCACATCGAAAAGACGTAAGATATAGCAAAGAGCGATTTGTAGTGTAGTGAAAAATCCATTCATTACGAATGTGGTATGCGAGTATTACTCCGCAAATTCTATGTAACGAAGGCATGCATTACATTAAAATAATAATTTTTATTTAAAATAACTTCTCTTTTCTTTTTTAAGACACAGAAATATATAAATAATAAGAGTTTCACCCCTTCACCTAACATTCTAAATCCATTAATATAATAACACAAAAAAACTTCACTGCACGCTTTTGCATATTAACAAAACCCTTTGTTGCATTATCAGGCATAACATCAAAAAAGTTGCGTGCCGAAATTGTACACCCCTACGACAGCCCTTCATCATTAACATAGAGCTCTGTGGCCAGCTGCGCGCGCAGCCGTCACGTTCTGACGTCACGCATCGATTTTTTCAATCGATAGTATCGACCGAACACCTGTGCGGCGCGTGCGGCACTATCTTCCGGGATCAATGACCTCTTATAGTTTTTTATTGAATTACGTCAAAGGGATGATGTTTTGACTTTTTCTTATATATTTAAGAATCTAGCTCGCGACTTCATGTGCATGAAGTTAATATTTCAAGTAGGTTCACCTTTTGTATTTAAAATATCGTACAAAACTAACCAGTGTTTTTAACGTGATAGGTAAGGGGTCGTCCATAAATTACGTCACACAAAATTCGGGATATTTTAAATTCTACTAAATATTGTTCTAATGTCACAGTTCGTCGAACTCCCCCCCCCCCTCCCCTCCTAAGGTGTGACGTAATTTATGGATGACCCCTAATATCGACGTATATGTAAGAATGTAATTAAATAATTCCCTATGTAAACTTTCACTCCTATTTCAGCTCTTTTTCTGAGATAATTTTCGAGATAACAATTAGCCTGTCTTTTCCGAGTTGTACACATACATGGTTTATACTAAATTCCACTTTAATCGATTCAGTATTATCTTTTAAGGATACTAGAGGATCAAACTTTTGTTATTTTTTGGTCACTGGTGACGAATGAAGGCATATTTATACTCAATTTGTTAAGCGACTTATTTTTTAATTAACAGAATTTACAGGATGTGGCAACTTATTACTTACCCAAAGGATATTACTAACCTCATATGACCCTTCCTTCATAATACAACCACGAAGCCTTATGTGTTAATTAATGTCCTGCAGGCAGTAAGATAATAAAAGGAATACATATAAACTATAAAAAAAAGTTCTATCTTACCTTTCAGGTTAATGAAATCCGTTTATTATTACAAAAAAAAAATTTAAGTGATATTTAAAAATTTGATCTTAACTTAACAAAAACCGTAGGAAAGCAAATATCTACCCGGTGTCTTTTTCAGTGATAAAATGTGTATTTTTGTTTTCTGGCAGACTTCAGATTTTTTATTATAAAAATAAAACTGCTTATCTGATTTCAATAAAATCATTAAGGGACAATCTCCGGCCCGAAAACTTTTAAGTAAATGATGTAACTAGGGGATTTATAAGTATCAAGAAAAAAATAAGACACGTATCGTAGGGGATAGAACAATACCGTGTCACTGATACTTTTTTATGTGAGATAGTAGAGTATTACTATAGTTATGATGACTTATTTTTGTTTGCCTGTACGTCGAATAGATCATTTAAAGTATTTTTAACACGTATTTTTATTTTTTGCGTTATCAATTAACGTCACATGATGCCACACCTTTTTACTTTTTCTACATAGTTGTGAAGTAGCGAGCCCCCACTCCTTAAGCTAAATGCCAATTATCTATATTATGCGGTATTTTTATACAGTTTTTACCAATAGATAGATTCGTGAGGAGATTTAAGCATATAATTTATCAAGGTTTAAAAATTGACGGAAGTGTTGGAAAAAGTTAAGTCACCCGGGACCTTTCATCGAAGACGCTGCCTAATAGACGGACAGCTTGTGGCAAAAATGTGCAAGAACTTTCTTAAGCTTCATATTTCTGTCAGCGGCGCGAAATAAACTTCTAGCTATTGCTTAATATGTTTGTTCCATTAAGAGAAAGTCTGAGTATTATAAACTAACTACTAATAATTTAGTAATAAATTAACTATAAGCCATTACGAAACTCTTTTCGGGGCTCATTTTCACACCTTCTTCTGAGATCTGCTGAGTCACCGCGTTTCACGATTGTCTTATCTGTGCTTAGTTTAGTCTACTTTTTTATATTAAGAATACGATTTTCGCTAATTTTAAAGTATTAAAAAGTACATTTTTTATAATATTTGTTACAATTTTACGTACTTTGCCCCGCCACCGCAAGGTGTTCAAGCACCTGACCACTGCACTGGGTACCGAGTAATGGGCATATTAAAGCTTTAGAAAGCTCTTATACATTTCTGTCACGACCTCTCAGACCATTTGAGATAGGAAGAAACAATGCGTGCTGGTATAATATCTCTTTTGTCACAAAGCTACATTATCAACGAGTAACATAGGTTATATTATTAAATGAATCGCTAAATGTATGTATTGTGAAGACTTTGTCGCATTAAAAAAGGTGCAGTGAAATAAAACCTTCATTACACTTTTGAAGCAGGTTTTATTTGACTGAACCTTTATGCTGTGCTGTGGTTGTAAAAGGGCAAAGCTTATAGTAATTATAATGAGGAAAGATTTGATTGCTTATTTTTTAGCATTGGATAGGCTCCGAAACTATTGACCGGTTTTTAAAAAAGTCTTTCATCTACGGGAAGCTACATAATACGCGTTGGACATAGGCTATAATTTACCCAGTCAAAGTTGCGGGGAAACAGCTGGCTTGATAAAAATTGGTTCACAATTCGAGAAGGAAATCGATTGACATACCTACGTATTTTTATAAATATATACATACTCCTTGAACATTGAGAATCCTCCTTTCAGATTTTAAATAATTTCTAAATACGCAATCATTTGTTTTGGATACAATGCATAACAACTAAATATTAAGGTGATATATGGTGAAAAGAGTATTTTATTTTGTTATAAAAGGAAAACTACTAATTCAATTTCGATAAAATTTAAATGGGACTACCTCGGTCCATGTTGGTGTCGAATAAAAAAAGGATTTTGAAAATCTTTCAACAATTGTCGGAAATATCGGTGAACATACATAAAAAAACATACATCGGCGTCGAACATATAACCTGTTCCTTTTGAATTTTGAAGTCGATTAAAAATATAGTTAGGTATGTTACTATTACCCTAAAAGCAAGTTGCAGGCATGCTTCATATATTTAATAAAGTCTTCATTTCAACAAAACAATCTCTCATACTTTATCGAACGTCTAAGCAGGCCTTAAGTGTCGATCATGTAATGTAGAAAATATAAACGAACTCCAATACATAATATTCGATTTTTTATAATTATTAATACATAAGAACCGGCACAGTGTGAGTAGAACTCGCGCACGAAGTATTCTTACTGATGGACTAAATAGAATTTGCCTGCTTTCGCTATTACCCCAAAACAGCTTAATTTATTAAATTGAGTACTTTTTTTTATAAATAACTCTGAATGCAGGTTTATAAGATTGAATCTCTAATTTTGACATGGTTTAAAGTATGTTGTTATTTTTGTTTAAACAAACCACAGTAGTGCGTCAGGTTACTCCAATAATGTTAAATTGTCATAATCGATTTTCAACTCTACTCTCTATGTATTAAGGTTTAAAATCGAGAAAGATTTTAATAGATTTGAATAAGCTGCTGTTGATTGGGAGATATTTTAATTAAATTTTCAGTGTCGTGCTATAAACAATTTAATTAAAAAACTATTTTAATTCAAATTAATAAAACGTTTTAAATTGGTTCAAAATCCGACAGCCTAAAGAAAATTGCGCACTTAACATTGATCTTAGTTCGAGATCAAATTTATTCAATCAATAAAACATTCGAGGCAACGACTACTTCAAAACAGATCAATATTAAAATTCACCCTCGACGCAACTGAATTGTTCAAAACGTCAATAAATAAATCCATTTCCAGCCGCCATTTTGTTAAACAAAATTGCTTACCTCTAAAGAATTTCTTATCTTATTTATTTCAAATCGATTCTCTTCATCTTCTACGTGTATTACAACGACTTTGTCATCATCAATAGTTATTGTAAGATTTATTTCCGTCATTGTAAATGTGACCTAAAAACAATATATCGGAAATTGATACAGCGATCTCATAGTATCGGAAATCTTCACCCTCGTCATTTGACCTGTTACTATGGCAACGCCGCGTGGAGCGACCCTTGCTGGAAACGCAACAAATTTTCGAACGCTGTCTCTTTTTAACCCGTTTCGTTTTCCTATATTAAACTAGAGGCGAATGTTCTATCATCCGTTCGTCACGAAGAAAGTACACCCTAGTAAAATCGATATCGCACAAGGCTAGTCGTCGATTATCCGTTCTTTCATTTAAAACAACGAGAAGGTTGTAACTTTAGACATCTGTTCGTTTGAATTTGAACCTTAACATTACAGTCGAGAGTGACATTTCGAAAAGTATCGTCATCGATGAAGGACGTTATAGAATTTTGGTTTTGTTCGTGGGGTACAGGAATGGAGAATCGACTATTGATTTTCACGATCCGCTGTCCGATGATTACGGTCGACTTCGATTTATCGAGTTTAGCTGCAGAACGCGAGCATTGCTTGCATTAAGCTTTATAGTTGCGTTCGTGAACATCTGCGTTTCCTTAGTTTTTATAAGTCTATTGTTTCTTTAATCCTAACGGGGACAATCAAAAGTTTTCTTTGGACAATGACTTTAAGCATTGTTTCCATGTTTTTCCTTATTTTTTATTCTTTACATAACAAAGGAGGTTTAGGTTTAGGTGACATAGAGTTCGGTTTAGGTGAATAGAGCAGAGTTCTATTTACCTAAATATAGACATTAAGGTGGATGCAATGACGCCATCTAAAAATATAAAAACCTTTTTTTTCTTTAATTATAGCAATATGGATATGACATTATAGTGATGAATAAAATAAAAATAAATAAATTCGAATTTAATTTATTTCAATAATGTTGTTTTTTTTTATTTTATTTTATTATTATCGAAAGTCTCTCTGTTTTTCTATTACGCGTACATACATACCTAAACCACTGAGCTATTTAATGTCTCTGCTGCACTAGATGTAATAAAAAGTTAACCTTGGAAAATAAATAGGTAACCTTTTATGTCGAAAAAAGGTGGTGATGGGAATGAAATAGACCATGCAAATTTCTTCATTGAAAATAACTAAGTATAAGTACAGTCAACAATACGTCATTTTATACAAAACTGACTACTCTCTCCACTTGATTTTAAACCTTCATATATTGAGAGTAGAAACAACAATCGCTAAGTGACCTGGCGTGCATACATACAGACGAGCTTTAGTTATAGATATTTTGCCATAATTTGATCACCTTTACGGTTTTTCCTTGGAGGTTTCCAGATTCTTCCCTACTCTCTCCCCTCCCGCCTAGGGTGTGAGGGTAATTTGAAAAAAAAATTGGTAAAGTTTTCCTGTACTTACCTAAGTAAAAACAGTGTGCGCAAATCCTCTTGGAATTCGAATATTAACACGGAGCTTTAAAAAAAAACAAACGTTGCCGAGTAGTTGTAGTGTGATCCCAAATTGTTAATTATTTAGTATTCATTAACAGCCATTTTATTTAATACATTTTTAGGTATCAAATTGAGTATGTAGCTAAAGCACTTAAAAACTGTGGATAAAATATAATCAAAACGAATAGGGCCATAACCCACCACGCGGGTCTAGTGCGGATTTACTACTGCAGATGCAGCCAGGACCAATGGCTTGACGTACATACCTTCCTAAGCAAGATAAGGAATTTTTGGTCACCCATCCTGTGACTGGCCATTTGGAAAGTTGCTTTACAACCGTATCGCTGACGGAGCGCACTAACCACTGCGCCATCAAGCTTCTTACAAACATAACATCTTCTTACACACAAGACAATCGGTGCATAAAATTATGAATATATTGTTGTTGGGCAGCATATAACCTTTCCTTGCGATTCCCACCTTAAATTAAATGAAAAGAAAAATGCTTTTGGTATAAAGTTTACAAATAAACCAAGTAAAATTAAAATTTTGAAAGGTTATGCTGATTCTTGTTAGTTGTAACAAGAATCAGCATAACCAGGTCATAAACGACGAAAGTATCCTCGAACACACATTAAAACATATATATGATTGAATTGAGAAACCTCCTCCTTTACTTTACGTTACCGTAGAGCTTTTCCTTTTGTTCCTACTTTTTTTGCAGGGAGAATCATACTTACTAATAATAAACTATTGAACGAAGAGTGCATTTTGATCGAATCCGATGCCAACCAAATCGAAGTCTCATCTGATGGACGTGGCAGAGCTGGTGACACGGGATCGAACCAGAGGCATAAGTCAAAGCGATACCTTGGAAGTTGAATCCAATTTAGAACACCTTTTTTCTTTTCTATATTGTCTCGAGTCTGGAGATTTCCATAATATAAGTGCTTTAGCTACAGAAAAGCTACAGAGAAGTGTTTCTCCAATTGTAGAAAAAAAAGAAAAGTAGAAAAGTTCCTATTATAGAAAATCGAAGAAAAACTGCTGAAAGCCGACTGAATTAATTAGAAAACTTTATGATATAGAATAGACTAGAAATTTATTGAACATAAAGATACGCACATGCAATTTTGCAATAGATAAAATATTAAGTTATAGAGTGCATCTGATGTGGTGTCCAAAATGTGCCAACTTGACATGTGCTGCAGTTAACTGCAGCGACCTTTTCAATTGACTCTCTTAGGTAATAATATAATTTAGGATTTGGAACCCCCACAAACCGATGCTTGTTCAAAATGCTTAGATATTACTGAAAAAATATCGTCAGAACAGGACCCTGCCAAAAAAATATTTACTATTGAAAAAGTATAATTTAAAAGCCGAAGCTTTCATGAAAAAGTTAAGGAGACGTCGAAGACCTCTGCATATAAAAGGAAGCAAATAAAGTTTTAATCTTTGTCATGTTTATTTCCGGAATTTCCTTCGTCTCCGAATGAGATTCTTGCTTGACGTTGTAAAGGCTCTGATTTATATAACTTGTGTGTTCATAAATTTTGAAACAGACTTATTACTGATAAAAAAAAGTAAAATATTACTGGCTGTTATTTTTTTACCTATTTTGAATTTGGAATATGATTTTTTATATATTTTCATTTATTCATATTTTCTCGCGATGGGGGGAACTAACAATTATGTGCAATTTACTATTTAAGGCGAAAAAAAGACCGATGCAGATTTTCCGCGAGCTGAAAAGTTTTCCTCTAAGACGTAACTTTGTCTATTACACAATACAGCGGCACAAAGAGACAAGTGCTCTGCAAGATCGCCAAAGGAGTGGTCGACCACGCTCTGTGATGACACCTGCAAACATCAAAATCATCCGAGAGCGACTTGCCGAAATCCATGTCGCACTCATAAGAAACTCGCTTTGCAGACTAATAGTTCACGCATTTCAGTGAACAGAATATTGAAATATGATCTTAAGGTAAAGGCCTATAATCGTAGAAAAGTTCACTTTTTAAACGATCGTCTTCGTAAGTTACGAAGCCATTTTGTCCATTGCTGCTGAGGAGAAAATTTTTACTGTCGAAGAAAAGTTCAACCGACAAAACAATAAAGTGTACGCTAAAAGTAGCAAAGATGTCTCAGCTTCTGCATGGAGTGTCCCGAGCACTCATCATCCGGCTAATGTGATGGTATGGTGAGGAGTTTCGTATAAAGGTGTCACTCTACTCCATTTCTATCAACAAGGTGTCAAGATGAAAGCCAAGAATTGCCAGAGTGATATTTTAGAGCCCGTGATGAAACCCTTGTCTGATACGTTATGTCACAATAAGGATTGGGTTTTTCAGCAAGACTCGGCGCCATCCCATAAGGCAAAAGCACCCAAGCTTGGTTGAGGCATAATGTGCCAGCCTTCATCGCGATGGACGAATGGCCCTTCTCCAACCCCGACCGAAACCTGCTGGATTATTCTTTATGGACTGACTTAGAGCTCAGGACCTGCCGAAAGTCCCACCTATCTTTGGAGTCACTTAAACGAACCCTTGTTCGAGAAGCAAAGCGAATTCCGCTAGAAAAGATTCGTGCCGTCATTTTTGACTGACCAAATCCTCTAAGGGCTTGTATTAAAAACAATGGCGGTAATTTTGTATAAAATATATATTTTATTGTTGATTATTATGTATTTAATGGTTAGTCAAAGTAGTAGAAATATAAATTCATTATTAAAAAAGTTACGCAACTTTTATTTCGTCTCAAACTTATGAACACACGAAGTATAAGTCTGTGACACAGGACAGCAGTGTGAAATCTTAGACAAGCCGAGTATCATGGTGGCTTTAAACCTATATTATAAAGTAATAAATATCTTAAAACGTAAGAGCTGGCGTATCACATTATTTAGGACTCTCACACTCGTCGATGGTTGTAACGATTGACAGCTACAGCCAACAGGTGATGGCGGTTATTATGGTATCTACCGTTACCAAAGTGCAAATCTTTATGAGCTCTAACTGCATGAAAAAGGCCTTGATTGAATTTATACGATTAGCCAATACCGTGTGGCAGACCAAGATTCATATATTTGTTCGAAACAGGGCTAAAGCGGTAGTTACGCTTCAAATATTATTATTATAATAAGTATGGCAGTGGTTTATACTAATACCGTCTATCTACGTTATTTTATCAAAAAACTGTCTTGAACTTAACCCCAAGCGCAGCGCTATGACAGTATAGAGCTTCAATTAAATTTAAACATTTATTACCTTTTAAAGTAAGTTTGATTTGCTTGAACCTATCTTTACGCTATACGCTGCACTCGGCGTGAAGTTCGATGCTGTTCTTATAACAAAATAGCACCACAGAGCACTGCCGCGCGTCAAGTTTATAAAATTTAGCACCTACTGAACCGTAGTGTCACGTGGCGCAGGGCAGATGTAACTAACGCTTTATATCGTCACTTCGATGCACAAATTACGAAACAGATCCGCCCGAGGTAAGGCTGGCTAAATATAAAAGAAAGCATTAAACTTGTAAAACTACTCTTATATTATCAAGGATAAAAAATTGCATTAAATAAAACGCAATGATGTGTTTGTTTGTTTGTATTGCATCAACTGTAACACTTTCAGTTTTCATCGATATTGAGCAAAGTTTACCTACATTATTATAACTGCTTACATTCTAATGTGAAATCATTTAGTTTATAACCCGAAAAAAAAACTGAAGTTCGCAATCGGACGTTGCCGTGCGAAATAACCTTGTAAGGTGGTAAATGTAATATTATTTATTAATTAAACAATTTCACATCGAATATAAGCATAACAACGCATGCTATGTCATTATGCTCTGTCCTCTCCATGACAATACACACACGACACAATCTGTGCCGACTCATATTTTGTTTAAGCTTTAAGCACCAATTTTCTTTATAACAAGTCGTTCGAAATAATTAAACGACTAAAAATCTATAAATATCTTACTATGTATAGGTTAAAAATACATGTTATAACATTTTTACAAGTCTATCTTTATATTATGCTCGAATCGAATGAACTATCTTATATTTTTGTTACAAAACAAATTTTAAATGTTCACTGTATCTATTTAAATAGTACATTTGATTCAATAACGGCTTGAATTACAAAGAAAATGTAAAAAAAAATAGAAAATTGTGAAAGCGCTGTAGGGATATTATGGCAAACGTTTAGCATAAATTCGCTTTCTACAAATAAATTATACAAACTATAAAATTATAAATACATTTCGGAACATATTTACAGACAATACAATGGACACAAACAGGTAGACTATAACATAATTAATAAATTCGCTAAAACAATTAATTATAAATTCCACATTATAAATCAACTAAAAATCGTAACTAGGAGTATTTTTTTCTATTGGTTAATTATACTTACAATTAATCTCTATTTACGTATGTATGTTATTTTAATGACAAAAATTCACAAACTTAATAAAAAGACGGATTTGTGTTTCTTTTAACGAATCTTTGTTGAAATATTAAACGAAGAAAATCAAAATCGCATGTATTTCTTTAAAACATAATTTATTACTCTGAAGATTCGATTATATAGAAAAGACATGCGAGAATTAAATATATAGTTTTATATATTATGTTCGAAATGAAAAGCGTGCCTAATCAATCGTAGCGTCGATAAGGATACAATTGCCAGTAAAATATAGGTACACAATTGGGTACAATGTAGGTAATTACTAAAATTATACATAATACATATAGAGTAGAAGTATTTATATTCTCAGCAAACTACGCATAGAAGCGTTACTTAATTGTACAATAAACATTAGATGAGGGTTATAATTGTAATATACTCTGGATTCGAAATTAACTTCCAGACTGTTGGGTGCCCAGTACATTTTAAATTTTGTTGAAAAAAACGGGTTCAAAATTATAAGTAATTAATATTAGCTAATAGGCTAGAATGACAGTAACAAACAGGGCATGTGCTAATAGGTATGAAAAAGAAGATAAGTACATTTATAAGCCTTTGCTGAAATTAAATCTAATGAAGACAATTATCCAAGTCACAGGCTTTGAAAATAATTGTTTATCTTTATCTCTAGTTAGCACGTTGTATAGAACGCATCATAAATATCATACAATATTGTTGTATCTAAGGCACATAATGTTTAGGCTTTCAATTATTACTCCATATCGTAACAGTGGTGCTAATAAAATAAATATAACATTTATACGTAGTGGCATTCTTACAATGCGTAGTTGTCTGATTTTAGTACACATAATCTATAGTTTTTTTGTACTGAATCTTCATTTGTAAGATATGTCACTGACGCATCAAAATCATAGCAAAGCTACCAATGAAATTCTACCCAATTCACTAATGCTGTTAACAAAATTAGATTTAAATTACACCTTCTGGCTTTACAATTACGGTTACTAATCTTTATTACATTAACAACAAATGCATTTCATACAACATGTTCTGTCCAACTTTAATTTATAATACAGTGTATTATCCATATCTTCAGCACTAGCTGTGCATTTTGCCAATCATACAAAACAACTATTTCAATATAAGACACGTTCAGAATGAACAATTGAATCACAGTCTAGAATTTTCGGCACCAATGAGCTTTTAAATTCGTCACCATAATTTACTGTCTTACCACGTTACAAGATCATATCGTTCAGATTTCATAATACGACAAAATTGTGTAGGTACATCGAATCAATGTTATCGACAAGCCTTAAGTGACTTTACTATTTTCTTTGTTTATACTCTCTAATATTTATAGCTAGCAATTGACTAATTCACCGCACTTCTGCCTAGTTGAACTATTACATACGCTGTTATAAAGTCTAATATAGTATTTTGTTTTGTGAATAGCTATGTAATCATATTAATTGTACAATTTATAGGTATTCGTATAACCCAGTCTGTTTTAGCCACATTTCTCTATAGAAAAAATATTTTTGCAAGTAATTTTATGAATATAAGTTCCGACTACATTTAGTACCAAACTCTAGCTTCCCTAAAGCTGTACTTGTTATTATAATAAATTTTATAATTATTGCTTGTCATTTATTGCTACGTTGTCTATAGTCTATGTTAGTACTAAATTTTGAGAGTAAAAAAATACTAAGGCCTGAAATAAAATTGACGATCGTTATAACATACATTTATACAGAAGAAAAAGCTTGTTATATTTTTAAAATTGATAGAAATGAAATTAATTGTATGAGACTGTATAATGATTTATAATAAGAAAAAAAATAGAGTTTAACTATATGTTTTAAAAGAAAAAAACGAAATAGCATTCCTAATAAAACAAAATTACTTGTAATCATTTGCATTAGTGAAATTAATATAATGTAAATATTCGCAGTCCTATAAGAAACCGAAAAATCCTTATACATTTCATTTCAAAGTAAATCATGTGTTAACCTGTTTTTCTACATATAACTTATTGTACATATAACTCTAAACTATTAAAATCGTATATATATAATATTTGGATTTTATTAATCGTAATTTGGCCACAATTTTAGGTTCCACCCCTTACTAATAAACGTAAGGGGTATTAATAAATGTAAATACTTTTTTAATTATTATAATTTTAAGTTATATTAAATTTACATGGTTATTCTAATGACTAGTTTTTCTCGTATGGCCACAGTATTGCAAATAAAATGGTATAATTGAAAATATTTATATATCAATGGGTATTAATATTTAAAAGATTATAATAATTACTATTTATTCTGTAAAGAAATATATAGATTATATTAATAACGGAGCCCAGAAACCTTATCGTGAGCTGTGATTTGAATTAACATAATGAGACACCATTATTCAAGTGCACATATATTATTGCCATCTCCCTCTTTAATTACTGCGATAAAATCAATTTCTGATTTTGCTGCCGCTATGTGGTTCAAGCGTGGTTGGAGTTCCAACGCCAAACAAATTAGCGCCAAATTCAAAATAATTTATTTAGATTTGGCTGTTACAAGTTCTTGTGAATGTCGAAAGATTTAGAAGAATAACTCTAATACTGATATTACATCGCTTTATTTATGATAGTCCAGACGTAGTAACCCGCTATTTATATTAATATTATTTATTTACAGAAAAAATAATAATAATTTAAATTTTATTTATAATTGATGAGCTGCCAATGTTAAAGGTATGAGCGGATGGATTTATTAAAAAGAACACTACGATTTACAAGATCCCACTAATTAATTCATATATTAATTTTAAGAAAGGCACCTATAAAATGTCCTTTGACAGACGTTGAACTACGAGTGCCAATATACTGTGGTTTCTTTCGACTCATCAAAACACTGACTTGATTGAGATCAACCAAGACTAATCTTTATTTTTATTATTTTCAAATAACATCTTGATCAAAGATTAAATAAGACATAATAGGTATTTCTTTTAATATTTGATATTATGTCAATGTTTTTCATCCGAAAGAACCACAATAAAGTAGCTAGTCTCATGGCTTCTAACAATACAACTAAACTAATATCTTAAGCAAGGCTCGTCTTTATTAAATATTCGTTCAATAAATAAATAAAAACGTTGTAATGTATTACCGCTTATACTATATTTTTCAATACAAAAACACACAACAACGAATAAAAAAAAAACAACTTATTTATCACACTTAGGTCAATAATATTTTCTTTGACGCTAGTACTGGAAGCATTAATATTTCATTAATCCGCATAGTCTGTTATACAGCAAAACAACAATTCTATAAGCTGTACTCTCTTCAATATTCTTTTTATTTATTTCACTAAATTACTGGAAGGCTTGATCAGATCATATCATACATGTTTTTATATTCTATAAAAATATTAGAATATTGTATGTTGTTTTAATTTTCGTAGCACTATTTATATATTTATACATAATTATCGTTGGAGTATTTTGTTAGCCTTAACGAATCGGTTCCTGTATCGAGGGCCTGTGGTTTGAGAAATAATCCGTCAGATGGCGCTTTTATTAATTTTTATTTTTTTACGGCACGCTCTTACATAGTTATGTCGTTCGGTTTTTTGCCACAGGCACTCGTTACTGATTATTATAATTGTAAAGTCTACGTATCAACTACAATCTGCCTTTTTATTTAATTATATTTACATTTAACTCCCATTCTTGACACCCGGTCTTAGTGTTTAATTTGAATTGTTTTAGAGTCAATTACATTTAATCATCTAAGATAGGTAAATAAAAAAATATAAGCATGAATATTGTCTCTTAACTGTTGACTGTCAACAATGATGTTTCGAAATACATAATGTATTGATTTTATGGAGTTTTGTGCGCGCTAATTATTATTATAATCGATACCGAACACATTTGTAAGACTTTTTACAATTCTTCATAATATTTTCACGAAAAATTCGCCTGCTGGAAAATAATTTTAAGTAACAAAAGTAAACTTGCCCGTCCTTGAAAAGTTACACAGTCCTGTGAGTAACGGGTCGCCAATGAGGCGGCGGCGCCGGCGTCCACCTCAGCACAGTGGACCCGCCGGGCGTGTTCGACATGGCCGACGCACCGTGCGTGTTACTCAACACAGACACGCCGTGTGAATCACTCAACACATTAGACTCGACGTGCGAGTCGCTCAACACTGACGCCCCGTGAGAGTCACTCAACACAGACGCGCCGTGTGAATTGCTCAACACGGATGCGCCGTGCGAGTCGCTCAACACAGACGTGGCGTGCGAGTCGCCGGGCGCGCTGGCGGAGTGGGCGAGCACTGGCGCGGTGTAGGGCGCGTCGAGCTCGGGGGCCGCGGATCACGGCGAGTGGAGGTCGGGCGCGGGCTTGTCCGGCGCGATATCGTCGGATTCCACCACGGGACCGACCGACGCTCCGGTCGTGTCCATCGCTGTGGCCTCTGACGTGATCACGCTCGATTGGAAGAACCGTTCTAAATTGAATAATATAAGGTTTTTTAATCCACAGTGCCATTTGAATATTATAGGCATGAAGAGCAAAGCATGAAGATTAAAACTGAAATTAAAAAATATATCCAATGTAATACAGTATCTAAGAGCAATCAAGGATATCGAGCTCACACGTAAAAAATGTCAACGAAGAGAGGTCAAGATTGAGATAGTCAACAGGAAATTTTCATTATCAAATCGATTGCGTATTATAAAAACAGAGAGAGTACGGAAGGAGTAATGAAGGTTGAGATTGAAACAGTTCTTAAAAACATACCATCGTCCAATAGTACTACGTGGTCGGGTCCAGTCGGAGCTGTCATTATGTTGAACTCGTCTTCTAAAGTTGTGAAGGGGGCATTCCATCTGAAAGAAAAATACATTGCATCAGTGCGACATCCAAAGTAATATAGCACAGCATTATATGTGAGTCAAAAAATTACTTGTTACCCAACTAGGGGGAAGCGAAAAGGAGGGTTATGATTTTAATAACTTCGAAGCTACTCATCGTAACTAGATAAATGAGGTATCATTAGAAAGCGAATTAGTTGTCCGCGTACTATAGTCTATGTGACGTTACATTACCTAGGAGGCGCTCTAGTGGTGGGGCGCGGCGCGTACAGCCCCAGCCCCCCGGGGGGCGACACGCCGCCGCCGCCCGCGCCCCCCGCCGCGCCCAGCCCCACGCCGCCCAGGGTGCCGTAACTAAACACCTGAGGAACAACAATATTATTCGGTAACAGTGTACGTAGATATAATAAGAGACTTTAAATTAACAATAAACAACAAATGTTTGGAAAAAGACAACAGAAAATTTCACGAAGCACTCGTAATACGTTAGTTAATTTTTTATTTAGTTTTTGTTTGAAATTATTCTGTATATACAATTATAGGAGACAGAAGCTTATCGAGTTTGCGTTTGTGGCTCCGGCTACCATCCATTTCCATCATCAGACTGGATATTATTTAAAACCGAAGTCTCCCTCGAGACCAAACAAAGGTGCCCAAGCCCGATAGGGGTTGATTCGTTTAACTAGAAAAGTCCATCGGTTGCCTTTAAATTTTTCCAAAATTCGAATTTGGACCAGAGTAACTACCTAAAACAGAAAGTTTAATAACACTTTTAAACAGAAAGGAAGTAAGACAAAAATCTGATTTTTATATATTACTATTTTAATCGATATCAACAGAGAAATATGAGTAAACGGACAATTCGAATTCACTCATATGTCATTTAGTATAGAAATTCTATTGATTTCATTGTTTGTATTCGTATAAAAATACAAAACGAAATTTATTAAATTTACGTGTCTCAAATATTCTATTCCGAAACTCACTTCACTCGTTATTACCAATTCAAGGTTGGACGGATGCCACTTTTCAAAGTAAATTCGGACGCCTGAGTGAATTCAAATTCGGGGTTTGAATTTTTTACAGAGTCGCAGGGCTGGTAACATATCCTCTCACCTGCTGCGGTTGCGCATGGAAGTGGTTGAAGTGTGATATGGGCGGGTGGCAGTCGGCGCGGTACGCGTGCGGCGAGCGGCGGCGCGGCGACGCCGGCGGGGAGCGCACCTCCGGCGGCGACGGTGAGCCCCCGCCGCTGCCCACCATCTCGCTCGCTGCGCGTGGAAACGTTATTGTAAATATTACAATTATACTTTTCTACGGGATCGTTTACATATCGACGGCGAAGTGCCAATACCTTCTAACTAACACAGACAAAATTTTACACAAAGTGAAAAAAATGTTTAATTTCTTGAAAACGTTAAAATCAAGAAATCAATTTATATGGAGCACATATCAATATGAAAGGCTTAGGTTTCAATAAAATATTAATTTGATTAATAATCGTTTAGTAGGTATTTGGTTAGATAGAAGGTATTGGTTTAACATCATCAGTGATTTCATTAAATAAATTGTACGATAGAAGGTATTGATTTTAATTAAAACAATAATTACTTTGAAAAATTGCTTTTACGATTGATATTGTTGTATTGTTTCGAGTTGCGGATTATCTTGGGTTTATGCAGCCCAGTATCACTACGACCATTGCTGATCTATTGTGATCTCCACATACTACAGTTCACGGTCAAGATTACATTCTACAAGGAACTGTAGTATTTTCTTGGCCGTAAGTTCTTTAATATCGTCTGGGTGCATCACGTGCTTTCCCAGATAGATACATCGTTTTCGCATTAGTGACAGGCAATCGATCAAAATGTGCAAAGGTGTTTCTTCTTCCTCCTTGCATCCTCTGCACATTCTACTGCCGCTGATCCCCATATTGTTCATGTGTCTGTTCAGTCCACAATGCCCTGTGAGTGCTCGTACTAGTGTGCGAAGGTGATTTTTGGTTAAGTTTAAGGCCTCTGATGCCGCCTTTTTGTTGAAGGTTTTAATCAGGGTCTTAGAGTGTTTCATACCGGGAGTGTTTCTCCATAGTTGATTAGCTGCGTAGTGGCAGTATGTTTACAAGGTGAGCTGGGTTAGGCTTTGAGGGATGCCACAGAAAGGTTCTGGTCCGATAAGGGCGTCTTTAGCACCCTTCTTCGCCAGTTTGTCCGCCTGTTTATCGCCCTCGTGTCCAGCGTGACCTGAAACCCATCGTAGAACTACTTTGTTGTTGTTGCCCAAAGAGTTCAATGTCTGTTTGCAGTTCTCTACCAGCTTCGATCTAGTTATGTCGGAAGCTAGTGCTAAGAGTGCAGCTTGACTATCAGAGTGGATGTAGATAGTATGATTGAGGTAGTTATTTTGCAGATTGGCTGCCGCACATTCCAAAATGGCGTACACCTCTGCCTGGAATATTGAGGAGTACTTTCCCATGTTCAGACTTATAGCCTTCCTTGGGGCTTCTCCGTGAATTCCACATCCTACCTCAGGACCGGATTTGGAGCCGTCAGTGTACCACTTTAGGCTTCCATTTTTCCATACTATACGATTGTTTGACCAGTCGTCCCTGGTGGGTATCTCCACAAGATATGACCTGTGTGAATCGATTCTCGGGGGCATGGTGTCAGTAGGCATCCCCAGGATTGGTATATTGCATATTGAGTCCTTCAGGTACCTCAAATTACCTGACAGCTATGTCTTCGCCTCCATGCTGGTAATCCTGTACATACTAGCCATGTACATACGATTGATATTACACCCTCGCAAGTGACGTGACGCAACCCTACCGCTAACTTCACCCATATCACGAGCCGCGGCGCGGCAGCCGCTGTGAAAAGTTAACCGGCAATGTTCCGCGTTGAGATGTAGTAGTCTTGTACGTAGATAGGAGAAATTGCCATAAATTATATACGCTAATTTAGTTAGAAGCTATTTCCACATTCATTTTTCTCCAGCTGTCGTAAAAAATACGGATAGGCGATTTCATGAACCCATGTGGAAAACGACCTTAACGTCAATGAAATAAAAAAGTCATTTTCTCGAAAAATGTTAGATAGGAGGTATTGGCACTTCGCCGTCGATATGCACTTTACACTCACCGAGCCCCTGCTATAATGACGCCGTTGCAAACGCCGTGATCACAACAACAGCGTCGAAATGGGGGGCTCGATAAATATATGGTACACGGTAGCGAACTCTAAAGAAACTATGATTCTAATATAAATAACCATGAAAGTTTAAAACGACATATTATAAAAAATCAGTTTTGAAACGTCCTTTACCAATTCCTGTGTTGATCAAGGACAAAAAACATAATAATCGTAAACCTTTTCAAAGTTACCCTACAATTGATCGTTGTCACTTGCCATAGAACGAGACGTCAATGTATTTTAGTAGGTACGCCCTTGCCCTGTATCTAGCTGCTTGGGGGCGGATGACCTCGCTGACTCACAATGGAAAGGCATGATTTGCACTAATATACTTCCCATGGTTAAAAAGAAGAAGTTTGCACGATCTTCAATTCGTTTTTATCATTTAAATACAAAATACTATGATCCTGCAAGCATACATCTACTAAAGATCCAGAATCATAATCCCATTGGAACTTTTTAAATGTAGGTAATAAAATGTATCCTTATGCATTGAGTCATTTAAGAACAGAAATTGTTAGCCCGTCAGAACTGCTTCTCCTAACTGGCAATAAAATAAGTCGGTCTTCTCTAGGTACTTATTATAACTAAATATTTTAATAAAAAAATAGTGAAGTGATACAGAAACTTACTATACTCACCGGTTGAGCGGATTATGGCAACAGGCCGTGCCATCGGAGGCAGAGGTGGTGGTGGCAGCATTGTACTGCTGAAGTATGCGGGTTTAGGACTTCTTGATAGACTGTGAACCTGTAATACACCAAAAAAAGAGTTACTATGTGATCGTGGCGCTAGCAACAGCGGATATACGTGGAAACGCGATAAAAATAAGGCACCTACATGGTAGCAATCAGTCATCAGTTAGTACCTGGCACGAAATTAAATAAAGAATCCAAATGCAGACCTTTATACAGATTTATTAATCCTCCGAATTTTGTGGAAGTTTCTAGAACACAACGGTTGTACATATGTATTAATTTTCACTTTTTTTAGTTTCTTTAAAGATTTTCATGCTGGGTACTGTACTTATGTAGGTTAAATCATTGGCCGCCTAAAAAACTGCAATGATAGAGCGCTAATCAAGATTATTTGACTTAATTTGGTCAGATAATTGTTTACGCTTGAAGCCAAAGTTAGTCTTCGTTTTATAATAAGACTGTAAGGGTCGGTGCATATTTGATAGAAGATGAATCGCGACAGATCATCGGCTGTGGAACATCAGAACTGACAAATATATGACATGTTATTCAAGCTTACACACTTGACGGATTATCCGTCGCGTACTAACGCATACTTCCGTGAGACACTTGATAAAAAGATAAAGATAAAGATAAAGATATTTATTGCTTGAAATATGGTTACATACATGGATGTTCATTTGTCATAATAGGTTCACATATTTCGCCGGATACCCGACATGCAAGTTTTTTTTTTTAAATACTAGAATTTTAAATTGCAATTACATTCGAATAAAAAAAAAATAGATAATAAAATGTCAATTTACAATTATCATTAGTTCATTAATTAAATCATCACATAAAAAATTATATAGTATAAGAATTGTCATAATATGTCAAGGTCTACAAAAATATTCCTTTAAAGTATAATTGTTTTTTGATACCAGCCATGCATGCAATTTGTATTTAAATTGTTTATATCGTAATTCCCTTATACTTTGTGGAATCTTATTAAATATTTTGATTGCCATTATTTGACAGTTCCTATGGCACAATGCAGTTTTTCTATGTGGTATGATTAATTTAGTCGGATCACGTTTACGGACCACAGAATAGAATTGGTCACCATGCTTATGAAATAATTGCGAGTTTTCTTTCACAAAAGTACAAATTTGAAAAATATACATATCTGTCAAGGTTAAAAGTTTTAAATTTTTAAACAAAGGTCTGCATGATGTTAAAGGTCCTACTCCACATATCGCTCGTATACATTTTTTTTGAACAATGAAGGCTCTATTTATGTCTACAGAATTGCCCCAAAGTACAAGTCCATACCTTAATACTGATGCAACAAAACCATGGTATGCTATAAGAGCAGTCTCCTTACTAGAATTTATCCTCAGTTTCTTTAAGGCAAATACAAACTTATTTAACTTATTGCAAACGTAATCAATGTGTTCTTTCCAATTTAAATTTTCGTCCAATATTAAACCTAGAAATTTACATTTTTTAACTTTCTCTATAATTTCACCAAAGCACGTCAGATTAAATATAAAATTATCTTTGTTATTATAATTAGTGAATGTCATGTATTTAGTTTTAAATAGATTAGCTGTCAAATTATTGTTTTTTAACCAGTCAAGAACTTCTTCCATTGCCGAACTCATTAAATTTTTGTATGTATTGTCCTTTCTTTTTGGTTGGTTTGCAACAATGATTGAAATATCATCAGCAAAGAGAACACACTCATGACTTATTGCAGAAGGCAGATCATTTATGTAGAGCAAGAAAAGCAATGGCCCCAGAATACTACCTTGGGGTACACCGTATCTGTTGAGTTTAGATTCTGATGCATAGCTTGTTACACAATTACTTTGATTGAGTCGGATTATCTCTACGTATTGCTTACGATCCTTAAGATAACTCTGCAGCCATTTTAATGCTGGACATCTAATGCCATATTTCTCACATTTATTTAGTAGAGTCTTATTCTCTACAAAATCAAAAGCTTTTGTCATATCCCAAAAAGTCACCGAAACAGGTATACGTTTATCTATATAATGAAGAACAGCACTGATCAAATTGAAAGCAGCTAAGGTAGTCGATTTTCCCTTTTGGAAGCCATTTTGTTCCTTTTTTATTATTTCATGTTTTTCTAAAAAACCAGCAAGCCGACTATGCATAATTTTTTCAAAAATCTTTGCAAATGATGGAGCTTCCGTCAGATTTGCATTCTAAGTAATGTTTGTTAACCATAAAATGAACCAAAATATAAATAATGCCGCAGTATGTAAATGTATTCATTAAGAAAAGAATCGCATATGTAAACACTGTAATAATAATGTTTTACATAAACCTCTTTTAGAAGTATGATAAACAAATTGGTAAAATTTTATCTAACATAACATAATAAACCAAAGAAAACTGAAGCCGTCGATAGTGTTGTAAAAGAACTGAGTCTTTTAGTCCTAATATTGATACTTGAGTCTTTTTAAGCTCAAACCTCTCTGAGTTTTTAGTTTTCTTAAAATAGACTCCAGTCTTGCCAAAGAGAACTCGAGACTGAGTATTTTAAAAGAGCTCACTCTTTACAAAAAGAACTCCAGACTAAGTCCTTTAAATAAAAACTTAGCTTTCCTAAAAAGAACTAGCGACTGAGTCCTTTTAAAAAGAGCTCAGTGTTCAAGCCATTCTGTTCCTTTTTTATTATTTCATGTTTTTCTAAAAAACCAGCAAGCCGACTATGCATAATTTTTTCAAAAATCTTTGCAAATGATGGAGCTTCCGTCAGATTTGCATTCTAAGTAATGTTTGTTAACCATAAAATGAACCAAAATATAAATAATGCCGCAGTATGTAAATGTATTCATTAAGAAAAGAATCGCATATGTAAACACTGTAATAATAATGTTTTACATAAACCTCTTTTAGAAGTATGATAAACAAATTGGTAAAATTTTATCTAACATAACATAATAAACCAAAGAAAACTGAAGCCGTCGATAGTGTTGTAAAAGAACTGAGTCTTTTAGTCCTAATATTGATACTTGAGTCTTTTTAAGCTCAAACCTCTCTGAGTTTTTAGTTTTCTTAAAATAGACTCCAGTCTTGCCAAAGAGAACTCGAGACTGAGTATTTTAAAAGAGCTCACTCTTTACAAAAAGAACTCCAGACTAAGTCCTTTAAATAAAAACTTAGCTTTCCTAAAAAGAACTAGCGACTGAGTCCTTTTAAAAAGAGCTCAGTGTTACGAAAACCTACCTACACTTATAATTATAATGCGACAGGCCAGCTACACTGTGCGCTTTGTGATCGTGTTTCTAAGACCAAATTTGGATTCGCTACCCACATTCGAGCACGACACAAAGACCAGGTTATCTTGTAAGGTACGCCATCACCGTACACGAGTCTTTTTGATTGGACTGCAGTCCTGCTGTATAATTCATACGACTCATAAGACTTCAAAGAACCTAAAGGACTCAAAGAACTCGAAGGAGTGAAAAAAAAACGAAAGTACTTAGAATAAATCTAACTAACGACTCAAGAAATTTTAGGACTAAAAGAACTGAAAAGACTCAAAAGAACTCAAAACACAGAACTCAGAAGACTAATTAGTCGTGAGTTCTGCAAAAAGAACTTATAGTCGCAAAATTAGGACTAAAAGACCATTTCTTTTACATTACAACACTAGTGGATGAAGCATATTTCTTCCTAATTCTTTTAGATTTAAAAACCCTTTGTCATATACCTTTTGCCTTTAATTATTCTTAAGAGTTACCTGCAGCTGTTGGACATCGGTGGGTGGCTCTTGGCAGACAAAAGTGACGAAATTATCCAAGGAATCCTGTGGCGCGCTATCGTATTTGCCTGAGTGCTGACTGGTCAGTGGTTCTGATGCTGTAAATAGGAAAAACTAAAATTAAATTAATTCTTAGACGAAGCCCTTTCAATAAATCTAAATTAATGTTAATTTTATGGTGATTACAAAGCAGAATAAGTCTATTATGATAGTTAATTCAGAAAATTGAAAATGTTAGTTATAATCTGTTGTGGAGATTTCAACAGAAATATGCGTGTATTCATAATCCCACTAGCAGTATTACTGTGGTCGGGACATCATTTACCGACTAATAATGCTGTCAATCATACAATACGATTGGTAATACGTGAACAGATGTTTAATATGGTGGTGTTCATGTTTTGTTCTTTTTGCGTTCAATTACAACAACAGTTAACCCATTTGTGGACATTTTCATAGATTATTAAAGTTTGAGTTTCACTAAACAACCGACCTAAGAACTCAAGCCTTTCTTATATAGATAGGCCAATCATATTAAGATACAATATACCAAAACAGAATTTTGTCATTTTTCTCGGATACAATATCTCACTCTCGACCGGGGAAAAGTGATATTTGGTTATAGGCAAAACGTTTCTTGAGTTTGTGTGTGTTGTGTCTACGCCTGCAAGAGTAACAGCACGTATTTGTGTTATGCTTACGCCATGAGATGAATTCACACATGGGCGCTAAACTACTTCATGAAATTGCTCAATCGATATGGCTTAAATTAATCCTAAAGAACTTACCGGAAAACATTATACTGCTTAACATTATATTTAGCATTTTCGATCAGTATTCGATTCAATTCTCTGTTTCACAAACATAGTTACAAATAATGCAAGACTCTGGACTATATAAAAGCGACTACAAACCACGATCAAATCAAACAATCATACTTACAGCTTGAGTTGGGCTCGTTATTGAGCGTGTGTCCTCAGGCAGTGCATATAATTCCTTCAACACTAATATTCCAACAAATTCGAGGTTGAATTGTAGATCCGGTGACACGAGCCTCAAGAGTTATGTGATAAATATCATGCTGAGTAATATTAGCCAAGCGTACATTATAACAAGTCTTACAGCCATAGTTACCGGTGGGGTGGGTGTCAGCGGGCGGCGCGTGCTGGTAGAAGATGGTGTTGGAGGGAACCAACGGCTGCGAGACGCTCAATCCTGCCGAACTGTGAGGGATGCCTGGTGACAGAAAAAAGACAGTTTAATGAAAATACCGATACCCATTAGATATAATCACAATGATAAACCGATTATTGCTATCCTCCGTAGTTGTATCCACAGTAGTAGTCTAATATTAAGGTTTCACTAAAAAATTAACAATATTTACTAAATCTCTTGCGGGGTAGGCAAACAGAACTTACCGCCACAAGGCTGTTTATGTTATAATTAAAAAAAATAATAATATGTCAATTTTCTTTCTAGGTTTATGCAAAATTGTTGACATTCCATATTTAACGTGAAAACAATACCTCTTTTTAATAAAGCTTCGCTGGTGATCCAGTCCAATTTAAAAAACTTAACATAGTTTGAAGCGATCTCTCTCCGTCACATTTTTTTTAATTAAAGTTTATTTTTAACTCACTGGAAGCGTCTGCATACCTCCGGGTTCGATTCACGTCGCCATCAAATCTATTATTAGTAGAACGACACGTGTGCCACACGCGATCTGTCTCTAATGAATTACTCAAATTCAATATCATTTATACACTTAAGAATTAAACAAGAGACAACAACAAACGAAAAAAGTTTCAAAAAGATACATCTAACGTTTGGTATACTTATACTAATACTAATACTTGTTTACAAGCAGTGTGTCCGGTTTTTTTATACTCAGTTCTTCGTATACGTCACTCACTTGACGGTTTTTTTTAAAACCCTCACTTGGAGGGCGGAAAGACCCAGGATCTTGCAAGGATAGATTCAGAACCAACTTCACTTTGGGACCACACTTAGGTCCCTCCTCGAAGAAAAAAAGAAAAAGTGCTACGTCACGGATACGAATATAAATAGGAAGAAGATGATAACATACTAAAGCATTGTCCAGCGAGCATCGATGGCGTGACCCTCTCGGCTGGTGGCTCGAACGCTGGCGGCGCTGGACTGTTGTATCCACAGTAGTAGCCTGACTCCAGCTTGATACCACCACCGGACCCACCCGGAGACTCTGAGCCTGTCTCTTGGAGAATCGACGCTGTTGACAATACAATAAAAGTTATTTTTGATCATCAATGAATTATCACAACAAAATGGGAAGAAATTTTAATACATTTTGTAATAAGCTAAGCGAATTTGTAAATCGAATTTCCTGCACTTATTGACAAATTAATTATTATTTTTCCTATTAGGATTAATTTAAGAAGAAATTTCAAAATTCCATATTACAGATTACATTATATATTCTGTTACTTGTCTCTAATAGCTCATCTATAGTGCGGTCGCCCAACAGAGAGGGTTTTATACAAATACCCGGCATCACATATCTCTTTCACACATAAAGCAAACATAATGTTGCTATTGCGCTCGCACAGATGCATCGTCGAAAATTTATCACAGTAAAGTGAACCTTAAATGTTTACGATTCTATCAGTAGG
The DNA here is from genome assembly GCA_918026875.4 of Diatraea saccharalis. Classification (NCBI taxonomy): domain Eukaryota; kingdom Metazoa; phylum Arthropoda; class Insecta; order Lepidoptera; family Crambidae; genus Diatraea; species Diatraea saccharalis. The sequence goes on along the minus strand of OU893339.1, from coordinate 24,063,153 downwards.
CACAAAGGTCAATAAACGAAATTTTCTCTCTTTGACGACTGAACTGTAGTTTATTAAATAGATTATATGACATGGTGAGAATGTCAAATTCGGTTTTAAACAAAACGTTTGTAAAAAGACAAACAAACAAACATACCTTTTGATAACTTCCATAGCTCCTTTGAAGAGAAGACACCAGTGGCTAAAATAATATCGTTGCAAATTACTCCGTTGTACGGATTGTGACTATAGCCTGAAAATTATTTTCAGACATTTAAAAAACCTCACATATAACTGTCATCTCTATAAACAAACTATGGAGGAATTTACTAACATATAAGCCTTCCTTTCATTCAGATACTGTACGCTTAAATCCTCAAAAAAGCAGTGTTCTCATTTAGAGTTACGAAAAAAAATCCTTATTCAAATCTGTTTAACATTAACTTTTAAATTACTCGTTCGAGAATGGAATAATAAATTGAATTTGATGCAGAGAATAAGAACGTTCAACTTCACTTCTTTGATATTTAATTTTCAGACATATTACATTATATAATAAAGCGTATATTTACGTGACAATCAAAGACAGAAAATTGAGTCCATTCAAAACACACATTTTTGCATGCCATTTTTAGTACTTTTCAATGACAAAGCAGAAGCTGTTTAGAATATTTAATTGTACATAACAATATAATATCACGTGGACAGTTAATACAGTAACAATACAATATCACGTGGACAGTTTACAAGTGTGGTCTACTGTACAAGATCGGTTGCCTTTAAAAATCTGATTTTTCATAAATTTACAAAAATAACAATTCGCGAAAAAGCTAGAAACCGTTAAATTAGTATGAGGAAGCATTTTACTCTTAAGTTACACTTTTTTTATAAATGGAAAGCTAATATCAAAGACAAATATAAATAACTACAAATCTTATAGATTAACATTGTCATTGAAAAGTGCTACATTTTGAATATTAAAAACATAAATTCCCAAGACGAAAAACTACTTATTATTTAAAAAAATATCTACCAAAAACATGATGTTTTGTCCCTAAACTATCTTCATATCTGAATGAGTAGAAGTATTATATGGAAAATTGTATTTACAATTAAACTAATGAAAATGCACTCGGTCTTCTTGAGGATTTTCTATTTGTCTATTATTTTAAACATTTATTTCTACATTAATTAAAAAAATTAACAGGAAATCATCGAGATGGATCTGACTAACCAGGATATAAACATATATTGGGAAACCGTTTTTTCATCCATCATCCGCTTATTAATGTCTTTCGTGAAGGCTCTTTCGCCTATTACATGAAAAGAATTGCATAAAGAGGACGAGCTCCTTACAAAAATGTGCAAGAGCTTGTTAATAAAAATGTACAAGAATTTTATTACGATTAATTACTTTGCTATGTGATATACATCACTCAGTAGCAAGTTATAAAACACCTGGTAACGTTATTCTGGCTGATCTTTTTGTATTTTTTAAATATAAATAATAGACAAAAAAGGGGCTGAGGCCGTATATGTGCTGAAAATTAATGTTATGAGACATAACTCCATCTCTCTTAAACCTATATTAAAGAGATTAAGAGCTGTAGAACGTTTGCTGTTTTTATTTTTCAACTGCTTTAGTTTAGATTGGTATCTTAGTAATGTATGTGATGTTGTCTAGTATTTAGTATATATGTATTTATATATACATATATGTATAAGATCGCATAGGAAAGAAACGGTTGCCCAAAATATATTTTTTAATATACTCCATCACTACAATAAAACTCTATTATGTATTTACAGTGATGAATTTAAAGTCAGTGAATTGTATTCAGATAATTATCTTATCTGTGCTTTTTCTAATTAACAACATATAAACAATATTTTTAACTTTATCAAATATTTTATTACATATTTAACAGTTCGTTCGTTTATAAAATATTGTCAAATAAAAATGTTTCGTTAAATAGAACAGCACAGATATGAAATATATAAAGAGTGAAAGAGAAGGAACACCGACTACAAAAAATACAAAAAATTTAAAAACAAACGACCAAACAATTGCATTTCCAATCGATATAAGCATGAGGTGTGAGTGCAAGCCAATGCTGGGATTAATTGAAAAAATTTCAAAACAACGACAGAACAATTCGATACAACGACAACATAGAGTTTATGTGCGATGCCAATCATCACAGGCTCTTTCTGTATATTCACATATTATGATCACAAGTGGGTTTTAATTTTTTAATAAATGTTAAATACTATTATTCAAAGAGAAAAAATCAAGTTACAAGTTGGGCGCCAGTTTATAAAAATAGGTTAAGCCACATATTATATTACTCCACTAGTAGTTAATTTAAATACAATAATTTAGCCAAAGGCCACAAGAAACTGTCTTTATCTGTCTTGACATACATCACTCTTTTCATACATGATCACACATTTTTATGACTCTTGAGATCATCTTACATCCTTCCACTTTCGTATGACAATACGATATACATATCTATTTGTCATTCTTTCCACGTGTGTGACTAATGCAGAACCCTCTGTTAACTCTTAAACCGAGCGGCTCTTTCTTATGGGTACATTTATGATAACAGCTTTTTGCGTCGATCTATCTTTTTCTGCTACTCAAAGCCACCATTTACTAAAGCGAGAAAAACAGCGCACGCCACGCCTTGAGGCGATAAATATGAAAAATCGAATCAGTATTTTCGAATATTACCAAAGTTTTTACCTTTATAATTTTAATATAAATTTGCACACACAGGCATGTCCTATTCCTCACTCCAAGGCATTATCAAAGCTATAGCTATTGTTACATTACGTTATGAATATCAGTATATTACTGGACTGAAGACTGAATAATAAAATAATTAAACAGTGAAAACTAATAAAGTAAACAAAATTAATGGATCATTTGAAAAAAAATATAACATGACTTGAACATATTTAAAATATATATCTTATTACTATTACTTCGATAATTCTTTGGTATTATGATAAGAAGACTCTTAGCATTAATACTAGCATTCTTTTCTACCCACTGGTCATCACAAAGGTAATATTCAAGTTGGTAACACTAATAGAAGTATTTTAATATTCTATCCGTTTTTTCCTACTGCACAGAAAGAGCCCAGCACGCCACATCACAACGCCGACTTTTGGTCGGAGTTACCTTTGTTCTTAGCCTCGTGTTCATTCTCTTTGTCCCTAGGAGGGTGTGGCGAGAGAGACCCGCTTAGGATATCTGAAACATATCATTCGGGTTACAAACTAAACAATCATTCTACCATTATCATCAACCGATAACGTCCCAACTGCTGAATCATAGGCATTCCCTATGAATATAATTGAATAGTATTATTAGTGTATATTAACTTAACTTTCCTATTTCAGTTTTCAAAAGGTAAATGATATGCATCAACTGATGTAAAGGTAGGTCTAGACAGGCGTAAATTACACTGTAACGCGAAAGTAACGGTTGGTTTTCGGTGAAAAATTGTCTTCGATTAAATATGTACAAATAAAAGCGGCAGGATATATTACGACTTTATTAATCGACATTTTCAACTTAAAGGATTAGCAATAAAAGATTAACGTTAATGCTAGATTACACGTAGGTAATCGTACAATATAAGTTGCGACCGTCTGGACAAAACAAAAACATGAGTACTATCAATATATTAATGAATTTCAATCGGAGACATCAAAACATGCCATCATTCTCACGTAATATCCCAACGTTAATAAAGAACAGTGTTGGTTGATAATATATTCGTTAAATTGCCATAAAACAAAGAAAGAGTATCACTACAAAAAAACGGAAACCTCTTTTCTGTGTCTTGTGACTACCACCACGACATTGCACTACATAGAATTGATGTCATCAGTTTGTGTCCACGTTCACCCTCAATAATTACCACTGTTGCAATCTAATAACATATATACGAACTCACGCACACAAACGGGAGTTTAATAGTGAGAATCATAAGTAGAGAGAGCTGAGCATTCATCAACGGTGTAAAACTATACAGTTTCAATCAAATCAAAAAAAAAAACCTTCATTACATTTTGAAACCAACTTTGTTTTATTTAACTTTTAAGCTTCATTATTTTTTTAAATAGCGAACACGGTTCTATCTTTGGTTTTTCTCTATTCTATGGCAATCAACGTTCTTAATTCTAATAAGCATGTTAGTATAACAGAGCGAGAGACCTGGTAGACCGTCGCTCCCATTACCATAGCTGTTAATGAAGTTTGCCAAGTAGAGATCAAGCTCTCGCACGGACACGTTGATGTGGTATGGGTTCACACAGAGACCGGGCTGCGTACACTCTGGGTGCTTCTCTAGCCGTTCACCATCTGTGCTCTCTAAGGGGATCGCTTTGAACAGTATCACCATGACCAGGTCTAGACGCCACACCTGAGAAACGTGAGAAAGTAGATTAATTTGCCTCGATCGCTTCAAAATATTCATAATTAGATAGAGATGTTCTAAAAATTAATTGGCATAATTTGAGTATCTTTGATAGTTAAAGTCGGTGCATATCTGATGGAAAATGTACCAAACGCAGATAAGCTGTTTATAGGTGTTTCTGTAGAGTTTTTAGGTCGCTTGATATCCATACATAATTAAAGCCGCATTACTACAGCACGATAATTGCACGAACACAATGTCTATGTCTGGAAGCGCAAGTGCGCAAAGTTCAAAACTTAAAATAAATATTTCGTTAGCAAAGTACAGTTCCCGTCATCTAAAAAGGCTGCTGATGGAATAAAAACCTTATATAAAATTTAAAAGCAATTTATAGAATAGAACAGAGATGACGGTGTGCTAATAAATATATATTATTATTAAACAATTATGGCTTAGTAACTTTGGTCAGTGGGGTCAGTAAGTGCCTCTGCGCGCACATTTCATTGGCAAATAAAACGATGACTGACCAATGAAAGCGAGGAACAGAAATCGCCTACACACCGCACGCGAATTTCATCGATCAGTATAAGTATCGCTTACTTTGTACAAAAATCATATGTTAACTCTTTCGTATGCAAATATATCTATGCACAAACATATCCCGTCCACGTCTTTCAGTAGTCTTTGTACGTGACAGAAACTATACACGAATAGGTAATTATAGAACTATAGTTTTAATGTCATAAGGCTCACCTTATCCGCTTGTCTCAGACAATCTATTCTTCTCATCTTGCCCTTCTGATCCGGGTTGGAGAGCACGCACACTGCCGGCCTCTTGCCCGTGATACTCAACACGAAGTCTTCCCTGCAATCTTGTGTTATGTCCTTCCTCAGTTTCCCTAACAACCTCGAAGCCCATTTTTGTTTCACTTCTGCTTTTTCGTTCTGGAATTCATAGAATTATTTTATTACAGACTTTTATCAATGGTTTATTCTATATTTGATCATTTTTTGATTATGCCCCAATTTTTTTTGTAGTTGGTGTAATATGTAATCTTCTTACGTAGTTCACGATCACCTGTCATCTGAACATTCATTCCTTCCTTACACATTATTTCATATTTGATATCCATATTTTCATAAAACTCTAGCTACCTATAATAATTTATATAGTTACTTATAGTAAAACTTCAACATTGACAACTTATTTTTATCCTGACTCTGGCTGGAAAAAAATACGTTTAAATTCAATGAAATGTCAAATATACCTTAAAATTATTTAAATTTACGATAATCCTAGAAAAGGAAAAAAAATGTCCTCTATTCCTGAGGAATCATTTTTATCTTGACGTACCAATGAATAATAATGACCGTCATTGCAATATACTCAACCCAATTCTAATTTCTTAACGAAATATATTTTGTTATTTTTTATAACCTACAACTTAAGCAATAAAGATTAATCTATACTCACTTGTAACTCATATTTGGTATGCCGCTCCTCCTCGAGACTCATCCGTTTTTCGTGTTTCTTATAATATTTCCGTTTGGCCGCTTGTAAATTGAACCACGTGTACGAAAAGGACTTTACAAAAGGCATCAGGGCCTCTATGAACGGATGGAACTCGTCCTGAAACATTACAACGATCATCAAACAGATTTAACTTTGTTACTTAGTTTTTGTTCTGTCGCCCACCGTGTAACTCTTGGCGCCCACCGTGATACTTCATAGAAAATTACCCAGTTTATAAGACCCAATTTTCCCTTTCTTTATAATTTCGATAATACAGTGAGTCAACAACACAATACTTAAGGAATAGTAATAATTACAAATTTACGTAAAGCTTACTATAAATTTTAAAATATTATCTATAATGACTCACCGTATTTTTTTGAAACTGATAGGCGTTCATTTTAAACATAGCACTTACTATTTTATGTATTATAATCACAGTAAACGCTACGCTTAATATGACTCATCAGTAATAAATTTTAGTATGTTTAATAAATGTAAAGATAACAAATATAAATATATTAAATCGAAAATTTTTAGTTAAAAAAAAATATTTTATAGAAATCGTTTATCTTCATTTTTGTAAATTCAAAATCCTTTGGTGCTGAAACTATAAATAGCATTTAAATCCAAATGTTATACTTTAATAATTACCATAAAAGGATTTTGAAATTCACGGTTAAATTTTTTGACACTTTATAGTTCAGTTAAAAATGTACTATTTTACACATACTTGATATTTACATAACATACATTTTACAATTATTTACATCAATTCAACGAATAAGGTGCGAATGTTTATAAATATTGCACACAAAGCATTCGCAAAATAAAACAAAGGAATAACTTTAGCTCAAACAGAACCAGACTTAGAAGTTTTTAATAATAAATTAAAAAAAGAACAGAAAATTTAATCCTAACAATATTTTTCAGCCAGCTAGTCATCAAACACAGAAGAAAGAATCTAAATTGAATCTAGCTAACAAATCTAATGAATCCTCGACAGTAAATTATACAAATAATAAAACACCTATTTTAGTTGATAAAAATAAACACTATCTGTAATAATAATATTCGATTGACATTTTTGAAATTGAACACGTGTGCGTTTCACGCGAATGAAGGAAAGCACGAAGAGTTGTCACAAGACTATGATCAGTTCTATATAGAAAAACTACTACAAGACAAAATATTAAAGCATGGTCAACAATTTGTCTTGATTACATTACATAACAATGTAGCATTAAGTTACTCAATCAGAATATCAATAGCGACCTCCTTTACTTTCTGTACAAAGACAAAAAAAAAAAAAATATGTTAGCAATACTTATATGTCATACTCAAACAAGGCCTAATCAAGATTCATCGCGTATCCCGAAGATAGTATTGTTGTTGAATCATAAACTTAATGTATGCTAATGCTGACTGATTTATTTGCGTTTTGTGGTCAAACAAAATAAGACATCAGATTGCGCCAACTTTCGTGAAAGCATTTGAGGTGGTTTTTTAAATATTCCACTTTAATATGTGACCTACTTTAGAAACTGAATGAGAGATATACTCGTTTGCCAAAATCAACGTTATAATGTGCTTTATCGTCCTTTTACCGTTACAGTTGAAAAAAATATATCTAAATTATTACAGTTAAAAAAAAATACTTATATTCATTTAATATTGCGCGTAAAGCTTTGCAATTAATATCTTCATGGCTCCCTTACAAATTGGACAGAGAGAGCCTTTTTTAGTCGTCGAAGCCCTACTCGAAATAGACTCCTTGCTGGCTGGCGATCTTGAAAGTGTTATATGGGAATCTCATCTGTCACCGGAGCACTACCCACCAAAATCACGAAAGGAGTTTTATGAGGATGAGAGCCAGGAAACCATCGAATCAAATTAGAAGAGGAAGGAAAATTGACGATCAACTTTAAGTCGAATATTTAACTCTTTTAGAGTTAAAGAAATCTCGATGTTGCCCGGTTGTACTTATCCAGAATGCAGATAAAGTCTAAAGTCGATAAAATCGACTCTTATTTCCTACGGTGCGAGATATCTGGCTTCAATAAGAATAGTATATTTTTGGCAATCATATAGGTGAAAATTTGTTTAGGTTTATTACAATTTTTGTTGTTGTTCATCAAAGGCAAAATTACATTGGTCTCTTCATTGTAAACAAAGAAATATCTAGGTCATACAGTCATATCAAAAATATTGTTTCTTAATATTAGTATTCCTTGTTGTTTTAATAGTCGATCGAAAGACATAAAAACATAGAGACGTTCGCAAGATAGTGCTGATCCGGTCGCTTTACAGCGCTTAATTCACTTAATGCTTTTCCTGTCTACGAGCAGCACGCAATACTATTTCACGGAGTAATTTTTTTATCGAATTCTACTTTTTTCGCAAATGAATAACATCTTTAGCAATTTTCTAGCTAAGGCTGCGACCGCCACTCATAGCTAGAGCGGAAGCTATAAGAATGTTTTATTGGTGTTCATGTTCGGTGCACGTCTTACGGAAAATACATCGTATCTCATCGGTCGAGGAACGTCAGAATTGACAAATATATGATTTCCCGTCAGTGGTTTCGCCCGCTTGATTTTCCCAATTCAAACCAGTCAATGATATTAACAACTAAACTTTTCAGCTTTCTAATATGTATACAATAAGTATACATAACCTTGCACACTCGACGGATGGTCGGTCATGTACTAACGCTTACATCTGTGAAATGCTTTACGTATCGTTCGTCAAGGTACCGATTACAGTTAAGTAGCTAATATTAGTTAAATACTTGTAACAGTGGTTCAGAATGCGATGCGGAATTTTAGCAATTTCCACAAGGGCCTGGGGTAATATGGGTGACCTAAATTCTTCGGTTAAACACGAGTCAACTTGATAACCATTTTTCATGAAATATCCAAAAAAATGAAACAACTGTACGTCAATAAAACCTTTTCGGATTTCGGATGTTGATTCACATCTTAGCCAAAACCAAATAGAACCTATAAAGGATCCGAAACGCCTAAAAATAAAATGAAATCATCATCCTTAAACATCCCCACTGCAGAGGCTCGGGCCTTCCTTATGGATAGTCCATGACCCTCCACGCTGGCCCAATGCGCATGGAGGTTATTAACGACTGCAAATTCAATCGGGACTAACGATTTAACATGCGTCCTGAACCACAGAGCATGCTCGACATAATATTTTTTGGTGACCCATCCCATGACCGACCCATTGAGAAAATTGCTTAACAAAAACTATCGCAGACAGCGGCGCTCATCCATACGCAACAGAGCTAGCAGTAACTCCCAATTTTAGTAAAATATATTTCAACTTACTCCACATGATTTTTCCTTTACAAACAGAAATCCATTCCGCGTTCAGTAACAACTGTATATCAACAGCAGAATCAGTTGATAAACAATTATTTTGGCAGCGGCGCTTACGCGTGGCATGATATTAAACCGTGATTTTTTCGTATGTAAACATAAGGTTCAGTCAAAACAGCCGAGGTGGCGTGTGCCAGACGCATGGTCTGCCAAACCTGCTTGGCAGGACCCCCTCTGACGTCACGGATTCTCCTGGCTCCAAACGTCCATTGATCAGTCATATACTATTTTGCGGTGTTACTTTTACGGTCTAATGAATGAATCTATACGTTTGATCGATCAAGCCAAGTTTTATAATACTCAATTTTGAGGATGGATATATATGATCCTCTTTGTAGATAGCTTATATTTTTGATATAAACTTTTTTGTAAGCAGTTTCATAGTTTTTGAAGTTACATACTACTCGTACGAATTACTTGAAACATCGCCTGAAGGTCTATTCTATTTCTCCAAAAACGAAGCATCGCCTATTTTCGAGATGCTAATAAGATTCTAAAGAAATGCATTTTTCGATAATTTGCTAACCTGCCTCTGAAACTGACCTCTGAAATGACCTGACCCTGCCTCTGATACACAGATAATCTTTACGGATGTGACGACAAAATTGTAAGAATGGTTCGAAATTTTCGTTTGCATGAAAATCCACTTTGTCCCTGGCACTCTAAAATGGGACTCGAACCCTTTGCAGAAATGACCTTTCGCAATCTGGGCGACTGCTTTAACCACTGAGCAACCGATGACCGAACAGGAGTGACGAATTTTTGAAGCACTAGTTACTTTTCCGCTACTACAGAGCGTAGTTTCATCAATGTTCAGGCAATCCACCCAAACAGCCGAAAGAAATATTTTCACTAATATTTAAACTTTCTATAAAGATGAAAATTTGTTCTAACTATGATAATTTTTTCGACTGATTAAAAAAAGGGATATGTCAATTTTCATATAGCTGAAACTGCAGAGGTATAGAAGCTACTATTATAAAAGCAGCGCTGTCACGATGTTAAATCAAAATAACCTTACTGCAAAAAGGAATAAAGTTTTATTTCATCGAAGCTGGACAAAATGGAGGCGCTGTTTTTGACGACAAGGTCAAAGCTGGTCTTTAATAGAGTAACATAGCCGTGCCGATAACATACCTATGTCAGTCAGTGAGCTTCCAAACATGTGTTTCATCCTAAGTTATGTCTACTACATTTATCTACATTTTATTCGCAATTACGTAAACTAGTTTTCAACTTAAGGAGGAATAGAAGTTTCATTCAAGTAGGATCAGTAGTTTTGAAAATATAAACTGTTAAAGTTTAACCAACCTAAAAATAATTTTTTTTTTATTAAACGAAATTACTTCAAGAAGAAATCGGATAAATAGGATATATATATAATCCGAAAAATAGAATCCATTCTTAACTAGAACTCTACTAGTAATGTAAAGATACGATTGTACTAAAGGTTTATAAAAAGTTTAACCTTAAACACCAACACTTTAAAACTTAAAATGCAAAAGAGACCTTTTGTGTAGTAAGTTACCCTGACGTGCTGTACATTACTACTCCAAAAGTGGGGCTTTAATTTTTGACTAGGAAACTAGGGAACAAAAAGTATTTTTGGCAGCAGAACGTGACAAACAACAGAAAAGTGACAAAAGTAATAAAAAGTTAAATTAAAAAAAATATATAAAAACACCTTAAAATTTTGGCAAAGCTGTTGTCAGCAAAACATATATACAAGTATAATGTATCGTTTGAAAGTAAAATAAAACAAAAATATTTTCAAATAAGAATTCCGTATACAATAGTATGCGTGTATAGAATTATTAAATAAGTTGATTGTCATAACCTATATTGAGGTTCAAATAATGTTCCAAAGTCAACAAACTCCAAGTACTCGTAAAACAATCCAAAAATATATGCAAATGCCCACTACACAGCTGTGCCATATTGGAAGACATTGAAAAGCGCGCGAAAAAGAAATATTAAAATGGCCGTAGTAAAACTATCATGACACTAGCAAGACGATAAGGTGCAAATATTTGGCATATATAAGAACAACAAATGCTGAATAGTAAGATTGTTGGCAGAGGTACACTAGATGCATAGACTGCTGTTGTGATATCACAGGTTCACTGAAATAACAGTTGAGCTTCACTCGCCTCGAGTAAAAATAACTTTTTTATATTTCTCCACGACTTACTGTGAATATAGTTCCAAATAAAATAGCTTTCTGATGAAAATCTGAGTGATCTTAGTCTCTGAATGAAAACCATTCAAACTAACGTCTTTAATTAACCGACTTATAAAAGTATGCAGTATTTTGTAAAGATATCCAATAATTTATTTGTACACATGTACATCTTTAATGATGGGCAACTAAAAGAAGTTCTTATTATAATTGTATGATTTCAGCAAGCATTGTTTACGAAATTAAGCAATTGGCATAGACAATAAAACGCACCTTATCGAATCAAACAAACTATTAGGACAACATCCAATTTCCGATTCATGCCAAAGCGCTGGAGTGCGTTCACCCTGAAAATTTTGGCGGCAAATCGGTCCGCTGACGTTTCCTTCATTATTATTTTTTTTCTGGCGGTCCAATTTATTTTATAGATATTGGCGCTGGTTCATTGGGGATGCCCGGCTGGACTTGGCCGTGGCACCGGTTGGCGAGCCTAACTGGGTCGCTACGTCACCACAAAGTTGGCCAAAATCACCTCGTACGCGTAAAGACTCGCCGTGAAAAAAGCACGCAAGCTGATGCCGGCCGCCATCTTGCCACGCTCCACCTCGGTTTGATACATACGAAATGCACATGTCGTTGTTGTTACTTGAAATTTAGAATGTAACGATAATGTGATTTGATTTTGTTATTCAACATGTTACTAAGATAAATTATCTTAAATGCTTAATGAACTGAACTAGTTCCAGGTTATTATGAAGTTACCGTGCTTATATTTTACACAAGTATCAAATAATCTTTCTACCGAAGATGCCGATTCTCTTTATGTATTAGAATCACTGGGAAAGACATTTGCAATGTATTATCTAAGACTACAATTAGAAAAGTACCTATCATGTATGTAATCAATTTGCCAAACTGTCAATGATTATGGATAAAAATTCTTCAGGACCGTGCATCGCAAAACAGGTACTTAATCTAAATAAGAATTAAATCTCCGTTCTTTCAATTTAACTGATGCTTTTGCATAAATACAACTGATTCTGGATTTCTCGCTTTACTCACGTATCTTTACAATAAATCCCGCGTACGCGCAGAATGCTAAATGTAAAGATTATATGCATTTGGGTAGTTAGGAGTGCGTTCAGAATTGATATTCCGGCACCGAAGATGCATTCTTGATGCGATCCAACGCTCTCTTTGCAGATAGAATGTTGCGCTGGTTAAATTTCTTTTTGATGAATCTCGGAATTCAGGTTTGGCACAGATCTGGTCCGTCACTGAAACGTTCTTGAACCAGGCAGTGTTTCTTTTTTTATTTACTTTTGTAATTGAAAAATCGAATGTCTATAAACACATCAGGGTTGGCCTAATTTTAATACAGTGAAAATCCCATTGCAAAAACTTCAGTAGACTTCATGTGTTTATTACCGGGAGCTAATACAGTGACATACTTTAACCGGATACAAGTGATGTAAAGACAGCCACCGTTGCCGTTGAAGCCTGTTCGTAGGAGTGTAAATTGATTTTGCGCCTTTACATGTAGCCTTTATATGTAGATTACAGAACGGAATTAAATTCCAGAAAAAATGTATTGACTGAATTCATACATATGATTTCATCCACGGCAAATACTTCGAATTGAGCTCACGGTAATACTTTGTTAACGCCACATTTGAGAAGAATTTGCTTAACTCTGAACATGAAGTCATTGAGAAAAGGAACCTAAATCAACACGAAGTCAATAAGACAGAGGATATGTATAGCACGAAATAAACTGTCAAATACAAACTGCTACAATGATTAAAATTACAATACAAAATGCCTCTCATATTTAACAATTTTCCCTTTAAAAATAGTGTCATAACTTGATAGGAATTAAATTATGAATTGAAGACATAACTTAATGCTTTTTTATATCAAGATTTTTTATACCTTATGAACCGATCGAAATATGATGTAGCTTTCTTATTTTTAATTACAACTTAATTGAACTTTATTGAAAATTAGTAATTTTAATCTAAAACGCTTTATTAGGTAAAAGCAAATTGCTTAAAATAAAAGCATGTCGTCAATTTATTACTACTTTAAGGATTATATAAAACACAACAGCACAATCGACTTTTACATCTTCTATATTATGTGCTTGATCATTTTGTTATTCTATCACATTAGAAGTGTACAAAAACAATAACAATAAAAAAATGATTACTAATTTTCTTAATGATCAATTTCATGTATAAAAAATATGTTACCTTATACCATTTTCAATTCTAGGGGGCAGAAAAAACACTGATCTTAACTGACCAGTCTTTCGAACGACTAAACAGCAAAAATATTCGTTTTTACGGCGCTCGTAAAGATAATGTGTCATGAAAACAGTTTCGTAACTGACACATTGAAAACCGCAGTGAGGTTACACAGCCCTAGACGCATTTGATCTTTCTTAGTATTTCGTCATTGGTGCGCTAAAACTGTAAGCTTCGGCTCTATAAGAAAAACGTATCGGTACTATAGCAAAAAAAAAGTAGTAATGATATAAAAGAAGTTATAATACAATAGTTTTTCGCCAGCGGTTTCGGCCGCGTGGTTCTTAAGGAATCATTTATTTGGATATCGATTAATATCATGATACGTATAATTAATAATATAGGATAATTACAATGACAAATTGAACAGTAAACAATGGTTAGTGTGGTAACGTTAAATTCCCTATACATACTTTCACTCCCATTTTCATCCCTTTACTTGCTGTGTTTCGGGATAAAATAAGTATAAGCTTCCCGTAGTAGAAAGAATTTAAAAAATCGGTCCATTAGTTTCGGACCCTATTCGTGCCAAATAAACAATCAAATCTTTCCTTTTTATAATATTAGTATAGATAAACGTTAACTGCTGTGTAGGATTAATTCTGCGTAACTTTTCGTGTTGATATATATATATATATATATATATATATATATATATATATATATATATAAATTCTAGTTGCTGGTATATGAATTTTAAACAGAAATATTCAACGAACTATAAATTCACAAAACAACGATGGCAGTTAGTTAAGTAGCCGCTAGTTTAATGGCATCCAATATTAATGCACACAACATTGGAGTATAACGGGGCTGCGCTATGAACAAATTTTATGGGCATCTCTGAATGTAAGTACCTAAATGTGTTTCACCGACACCGACTAGTTGAAGACCAACAACAGCTGAGCTTGTGTGCAGAAATAGAAAATAGTTTCAAGAACTAAAGGTGCAGTCTCGATGACAGCGATAGGCGGATAATGCACGTCACTGTTCGTGTTTGCCTTGTTTGTATACTATGCTTTTGCCCGCAACTTCGTCCGCGTGTTATAGTCACTTTGAGCAGCATTTCTCAAAACGCTTAATCAAATTTTATTCATTATATCGTGTTAAACACTTAAATTAAATTTTCGCGATCTTATCTTTGCCAACGAAAAAATCCCGTACATAATTTCAATCCTTATTTCAACCTTTTTATCGCTTAAGCAACTTTGTATCGATTGTTATTGTTAAAAATAAACGTGATTCACAAATAAAACAAATGAATTCTCGCCTAAAACCGTGCGTTTATTAAAACGTTAGATTTTTTCTGTTCTGTGGATTTAAACACCCATTTTCATTTCGCTAATCGCTCGTCGTGGCACCCTACGATAAGCAACCGATCGACCTTCTGAGCTTTATACGAGTTGTTATATTCAAAGTTGCAATACTAATGCAATCCAGAACATTCTTCCGTATGTATGAGTATTGTATAGAAAACAATTACAATTATTTAATATTGACCTGGATAATATAACATTAAAGCTAGCGACTCAGCCGATCCAGTATTGTTTGATATCATTTACTTTCCTGACTTAATAGGGATGATGACTAATTTTTATTTGTTTGTCCGTCAGGTAGAGTGAAAATATTAAACACGTATTTTTTTCGTAATCATAAAATTACGGCGTTACATGGAGTTGAAATTTCGCATGACGTCACATTAGAGTACATTTTCTACTAAACTGTGACGTAGCGAGCCCCCACTCCTCAACTTTAATGCCTGTTATCTAAGCTATTTCTTGTTAAATTGAAGTAAAAAATAATACGTATCTAATATTTTTCTATTATCTGACTGACGGACTAAATAGAATTGCATTTTTTTTTACCCAGTCGTCATCCCTATTATAAAACAAGAGGAAAAAACGTGTTACTGTTATTTCTACTAAATGTAGAATTCGTTACAGTATTTTACACCAGCCCTGTTAAATCCAATTCGTGGCATAAGAAAAGTGAGTTTCGAAATGACATAGGAATAGAATATCTGAGACATGTATATTCAATCAATTTTGTTGTGTATTTGTATACAAAAAAATTAATCAATAGAATTTCTACACTCAATGATATGACGTGAATTTCTACACATGAGTGAATTCGAATTCGGGTCTGGATTTTTACAAATGACGCTGACGTCGTAAATGTGAAACTACGATATCGATATCTGACAATTTCCACACCCAGCCAGTATCTGCGAGACCTGCTGTGCACCGTCCGCAAACAAATACACAAGCGGCAACAAACAACAACAACCAACACCACACGTGTGAGTTGCTAGACCTAGCAGTGCCAACCGGTGTTTTGGTGGTTAATAGAGATAGCCTCAGTTGCGCAGACGTCAATTAAAGTTTAACGATGACTTTAAGCTCTAATTAATGTTCTGTATATATGAAAATTTGAATCAGCAATGTCGCTTTAAATTAATGACAGTTTGAATAAACGTTGGTGCAACTTCGTGTTGTGACTTCCGTAAGATAACGCCTGATTCTATACTATTTATATATCGTTTTCGCTGTCGCATATCACACCAGGCCTAGTATTGATTATTATAAAAAAAAGTAACTGAATTTAATAACTAAGACAGCGATGTGCTAAGTGTTTAGTCGAAACGTCTAGAATATTTCCTTCTTCTTTGACAGTGATCGTCATAAAACTTTGACTGATCATTCTTCAGCAACTCTGTTCATACATTGAAAACAAATAGATATCCTACATTTTTAAATTACAGCATAAAGATAGAGATTAAATCAAAATAAATCTACTTGAAATGTTGATAAAGGTTTCATTTCATCGAAGCTCTATCTTGTCACAGCACTGCGCTGTTTAACGGAATAACATAGCTTTAATACAATATCAGTTAAACAGTTGATTTGCTAAAGGATTATGTATTTTCTAGAGAGTATGACAATAATACATAGCATTCCCCGTAACACTCGTAGCCATTGTCGAGAGAAGTAATTACTTAAGGATATGTCATAATTTAAAGAATTTTTTACCAAATTAACAAGAATTTTAACGAAGTTAGAAATGTTAATATTTAAAATACTATTATTATTATTTATTAAAATTCTTACTTAATTCAAATTCTCGTCTTTGGTTTCAAAAAAAGCTGCTTAAGACATTATCACAAGTAATTTTACTTTTTTCGACTAAATATACAAGTGTAAGAGGGAGTGCTATGGATTAATCTCATACTATCTGGAAAATACACAATCCTTCAGATTGTCAACAACTGTTATCAATTACAATTGATTTACACTTCAGTGATCACAATGATCTAATATTGTAATACCAATCGGCTTTGCTTGAGTTAATTTAAGAAAGAAGAGACTTATCATTTAAAATCTTATTACTGATGTAATAAAATAGTAAATATTAGAAAAAACCACATACATTGCTCGAATCCCAAATTAAATAGCTTAAGCATTCGTGTTATTTCTTAACTCGACCCGGAATCAAAATAGAACCACAAAGATGGTAACACTTTGAATCCGGCATGTGAGCCACTCGGCCACGGATGTTCATTAATAATATTTATGAAATCTATTAAAAACGACACACGGGTGATTATTCTGAGAAACTTAAAAAGTTTAATTGTTTCTTTCGATTACTAAAACTTTACAATATAATGCTTCAAAAGTAAATATTAACTGAGAATAGACGTGCCGTATTTACAATCAAATACTATCCAAGAAAAGCACAGTTAAGGCCATGACTGATTCAATAAAGAAAAGAACAATAAAACGAAAAGTTTGTAGAAGTTGCTTGCTACGTACGAGATAGTTTTTTTTAAAAAAAAAGAAAAATTTTAAAAAGATTTTTTTCTCTACTATTTGACGACCAAAACATTCTCTATTCCTTAAAGCTTTTATTTAAATCGTAAAATATTTTGTCACATCACACCCATTCATTCATCTTTTGACTGATGAAAAATGAAATACTAAACACCCTCTGAATAATGGCAACGATATTTATTTAAATGTATCTACACTAATTATATAAAAAGGAAAGATTTTTTGTTTGTTTGCATCAAATAGACTCCGGAACTACGGATCGATTTCAAAACTTCTTTCATCTACCGGAAACAGCATCACATTTAGGTAACATGGTCTATAATTTACGCGAGCGAAGTCGCGGGAAAATAGTTAAAACCTCTTATACTGGTGGACTACAAATGTAGCCCTTCTACCAAACCGTGTGGTGATTTTTCAAAATAAAAACATTTTTAACATTTTTATTGATTGTGTATTAATATGTTAATTAAATAATTGCTAAAGGCCATGGGTTCTTGTTCCAGGGACTGGGTAGATTTTTAAGAATAAATCAAATACAATAATCAGAACCAATTTTCATCTTTATCGAAAATTTAAGTATTAGTAAAAATATTTCTTTCGGCTGTTTGGGTGGATTGCCTGAACATTGATGAGAATACGCTTTGTAGTTAAGAAAAAGTAACAAGTGCTTGAAAAATTCGTCAGTCCTGTTAGGTCGTGGGTAGCTCAGTGGTTAGAGCAGTCACACGGATTGCGAGAGGTCGTGGGTTCGAGTCCCATCTCAGAGTACTACGAACAAATTGGATTTTTCAGCATTTTTCATGGAATTATTGAATCATTCTGATGTTGAACATGAAATTTTTAAAACAACATGTAACTATCTATTTATCTTTAATTAAAAATGAAGAAAATAATCAGTAATAAAAATAGAAGTGGCCTAATATTTTTACCGTTAGTACGTTTCGAATCAAATCATAGATGTCGCGTTGCTTTATTAAAATTATTTATTAAAGCAAAACTCAACTTTAATGAAACCACATCAACCAGACAAGGAAACTTAAATAATTTATTAAATTAACTAAACTTTTGAAACAACGAACTTAATAATAAAATAAGCATGGTGAAATGCATAAATAATAAATCGCGTGATGGCAAAATTTTTGCGCTGGAACGGACGGAAAGTGGCGCAGTGGATTCCCGCTTTATTTACTTTATGAATTAATTTGTTAAAATTAACTACAGGCACAAGTTTGTTTTGTCATTGTTATGTTCATTACTTAATTTAGATTTGAATAAAAGATAATTGGGGGCAAAAACAAAAAACGTCTGAACACAAAAAACATGTCGAAAAATAAGTATATACCGTTAATATCATCGAATTCTAATCGGATTTGTATCGCACTAATACTCGTTCATTCACTAATATTTTTTGTATTAAAATGTCAATTTCACCATGTTATCATTAACAATATCGATAATATTTCATAATGATACAATTTTCGCTTACGACGTAATAATGTTTGTGTTATTCATTTCATCGTCATCATCATCAGCCCTTTACGACCTCACTGCAGGGGCTCAGGCCTTCCTTATGGGTGGTTATTTATTTATTTTCAAGTAGATTACAAAAATATATAATTGATGATTATGAAACTACTTATAAGTATATGAACATTTGTATTAAAAATATGTATAGTTTTTCAAAATAAAGTTTTATAAATATTAAATCATCCTTGAGCGTCAGTGTTCGCCTTAACAAATGCAACATTAAAACGCATCGCTTTATTAGAATTCCCCGCGGATCTGTATTTATTAGCTTACAATTTGTACGTGCGAACCTTCACACAGACGGACACGCAGATTTCTAGGCTCTGGAATACATCCGGGATCGATCACGACGCCTTGCTGTATTTGATTAAAAACAATCTGATTTTAAGAATATGGTTAAGAATTCTGGCAACAGATGGCGCTATTTTTAATTTAATTTAAACCGTTACTTGCATGTCCATGAAAAATGTAATGTAATCACGTATCTGATACGAGATATATCAATAAAAATATATACAAAGATATTTAGATATTAACAGATCAATTTGTTTTTTTTCTAATTCCAATTAATTGCTGATTTCGAATACAAATTACGGCCATTATTTAAAACATATTCATGAAACAGTATATATATTAAGTGAAGCTAACCTTCACAATATTGTCTGAGAGAAAGAGTCCCGAGATAAATAAATAAAAGACATTTCAAATACTTCACACGTAATAAACAGTAGCTGTAACTATTTCGGGAGAGGCAATCAGAGTAATGTCATACCGTGGCGAGAAGCAGAGTCGTTTCTTGACACTTATACTAAATAAATAAAACGTTAAATGGTATTGTTAAATACATTGCGAAATTTCAACGCATCGGGCTCGAATAAAATGCACTTAACGTTGAATACAGTATCGAAATATCATCATTGGATACCGCCATCGCTACATTTTCTAGCACGTGGTCATCTCTCGAGGACCTTACAGCCCAACGGCCAACTGTCCTACGAGTTCGTAGGATAGGTAGGACAATGAGCAAGCCATTTAGTTAAATGGCTTGCTCATTGCCAATTCAGGCTAGGAATCTTTCGGGCTATGTCGGTCATTTTGATTCGTCTGCTCGTGTGCACATTTCCTCATTTCTGATTTGATCTCGCATAAAAATTCCGAACACAACTCTCTTAAGTATCCTGACGATTTTTTAAGCCCTCTACACTCCGGTGCCATACCTGAGGCGTTCTGTCCTCGACGATAACGTAATTGAATTTTCCACAAATAATATTTTCTCATTTTTGTTTACTACAAAACCCGTGTGGACATCTATTTCAAGCTAACCTTTGTCACATGTCAGACTTAATCATTTTAATTAGATGCCGTCAAACGCTGACGTACGAAAAGTCGGGATAATTCGAAAATCTGAAGAGATATGTCCTTGCTCTATTAATGGATTAACTCTTCTACACATGATCGGTCTGCTACTTGTGTGTTATAACACAAGTAGCAGACCGAGTAGCAGATTTACTGAGATTTAGGTTGCAATATCAGAAAGAGTTAGCGTAGAGTGTACACAGTAGATAAATATCTGCATAGGAAATAATTTGTGGCACAGGTCACGACACCCGAGTCTCCTAAACACCAATTGGAACCACATTTTTTAGATTTCTTTGTTGACTTCTATTTTCTAGAGATTTGGACAGAAAATACGACTACCACATTTAAAATCTAACTTTGTATATGTAAAAGTCTAGCCAAGTGCAGCTAAAAAACCACAAAAAGAGGTTAACTAAAACTGAGAACAATGAAGAAGGAAACTCGTATATGTAAAATCTTCCTCAATGAATCGCTTCTGAAGCTCGAGTATAATAATGGTTGTAAACACATCCATCCATACTTTTAAACGAACATACATGCACACCATGAATCTTTATTTTCCTGATATTTTTTTGTTTTAATCTGTGCAACACAAAATTTTTCTGTCTAATTGCAGCTATTAAAGTCTTATTTTTGTTTGTTAAAATATTATAGTACCAATAAATAACAAAAAAATATATAGATTCATTTTGGATCTCTTAAAGTTATGACAGCGCTCTGCTCAACGTAGATCTCTTAGTTAACTTTATTTCAAAATATCACTACTGATCACTGTAAAATAATAATACACTCCATTTTTCAAATAAACTATATTTAACTTATTAAGAGCAGTTACGTTTTTTGGTTCCAATTTTAATTATCAACCTAAAGACTAACTCAAAATGTTCGACGATACAAAAGTGCTTTCACTGGGCTTATTTGAGGCTTTCAGCGGGCTTAAATAACTTCATATCAACAAAGAAGACAACTTTTTCCTCGCTTTAGGTGACCTTGAAATTTCTTGAATGTAATCTTGCGTTTGAGCAAGTGCCAAATAAAATATTAAGCCCACTAATCATTGTCCGTTTCCGGATATTAATCATAGAAGTTGTCGTAGACGATATCGAAATATTAGACAATCTAACGTTCAAAGGAGGACACTGGTAAAAGATTGTATGGGCAAAAGGAAACTAACACACGCCCCGCTCATGGCTTCACCTGCCTGGAATTCCTGCCTTTTTCGGCGATTAAAACTGTCCTAGCAAATTCCATTTAAATTTGTTTGGTAGGAAAGGCGTAAAAATATAACAAACACACACCCCCCAAGACAGAGTTACTTTCACAATTATTAATATAAAGTATGGATTACGATCTAGATATCTGAACGCAAATAATTCGTATGATATTCGTAATTATAATACCTATTATCATTACTAGTGGTTCCTAACCTAGAGGTAAATCATCTAATGAAGCTATAATTAAGACCAAATATAATAAAACCTTTTCAATATGGAACGTGATTTAGGACGTGTTTTAAGTGCAAATAAAACTTTCAGAAAGGGCTTGTCCTCCAGTCAGACATCACACCGGAAAGGGAGGAATCATAAAAAGGTTATCAACTGAACTTGATTGTATAAACGAAATTGAATTTAGAATTTCGCAAATTGACCCAGACGGCAATACTCTACGTAGTAGTATATTCCATTGTAGGCAGACGATTTGCACCTCGCTTCTGATTCTAAGACAGCAGCCTCAAATCCCACAGATGACGTTTAACTGGATTCGTATGCAAATGCCCCCCTGTTGTCCCCGGGATTACGGGCACATCACTAATCCCGTGTAAGTTAGCTCAGCTTACACGTTGTCACTGGCTTAGGGTAAGATATTGGCGTTGTGTTTGTTCTAATGTAGTTTTGACGGGATTTGTGTGTTTGCGGCGAGTAGTGCTTACCTAACACAGAATGCGGCCATCATATGTAATTTATAAATATAGTTCAAGATGGTGATGCAACTTTTTTGGGCATTGTATTTAACAGATACAGAAAATGCAGCTATTAAAAAAAATCACTTTACACTTTAAAAACTTATCTTTACTACGTGTGTTATCATTTAATGGATACTTTTGTTTACACTTAAGAGAAAAACTGAATACATACTTCTTTTTCATTGCAAATTTCCAAGTAATCAAAACTATCTTAACCACTATTCATATATGAAAAAATTCCTGTGTAACCTAATCCAAAATACGTTAAATTTTTTTCGTCAACGCATTAAAATTTATTTCGAATATACTATTATAAGATGATACAAAATAAAAATGGTTGAACTGAAGATTTTGACTAGTAATTCCATACTCATTATATTTAAAAATGGTTGTGTTGTCTTATCATTATAACATCTAGAATAATTAAATTAATTCATCTTTTAATTGGATTTTTTAAAAGCAGCTCTTGTTGAGTTTTATGCTAACTCTTTTCAGTATGTTAAGGGCCTGCAGCTGGAACAACTTGTTTTCATATTTAACTGTTTTGATACTTATTTATATACTAGCTTTCTGGCAGGCTTGCCTTCGTGTTTCTGTATTAAACTTACAAACCTTCCTCTCGAATCGCCCTATGTATTGAAGAAAACCGCATATTTGCGTAATCAAAAAATCTCATTACAAACACCGTGAAGGAGGTCCTGTTTTATAGCGTATTATGTATAGATAATTGGTTTTTGTTTTGATACTGCTATTGCATTACCATTGAGTATTGACTATACCGCTTTGACAGCACGCTGTTTTGTGGGCAATAGAGATTTTATAAAGATATCAAGTGTTTTTCATTTTCCCACCCGTAGCGTTCACATCCTCGGCGTCGTCACCTACGGCGTTATTAATCCGAATAGAAAGAAAACTTTAGGAAATCCTGTACCTTAGTTACGCAATGACACACGTTGGCGTACCGACACTCACAATGCATTATTAGCATAACATTATTCAACAACGTCAAACAATCAGAGAGCATTGTAAAAAAAAGTTAGCGAGCGTGATAAGAATATGATTACGTTTTATTTGCAAATAATTGTGGCAGTGCATCGGCCTCTGTTCACCTTGTCTGACGCTTATGGAATGTGGAATGAGTCCATGATGTTGTAGATTTTGTTGCGTTTGTGGATTAGTGATACGCCGCGACTATGCGCCCGGGATTTTCCGATAGGATTATATTATAGTTTGAGGATTTAATTGAATTGTTCGCTAATAATTAGTTTGATGCGGTCTATGCACTGATCAAATTGCGTATATTATTAAGTGTTAATTTTAGAGGTTATAGATTTAAAATTGTTATAGTTATAGACAGAAATCCTTTTCTATTCACATGACTACTACTTTAGTTGTGTAAAATCTTTGTTATTTATTGCGGAAATATTATAGTACATTATAACTTCCGCTCGGACTTTGTAAATCAAAAACTAGCTAATGAACAATCCATCGGAGGAATTGAGAGGTACGAAGAAAGAGGTTCAATAAATATAGGTAGTAGCTACGCAGATTTGGCCAGGGATGAGTCCAATTTCACCCACCCATCCGATGAATAGCTTGACGAATGTTGCTTGATATCCGTAATAGCAAACCAAAAGCACTGTGTGATCGAGCTTATCTAGTAATAAAAGTTTCAACTGACCGAAATAAAATAAAAGTATTATTTATTAAAGTCAGATAAATGACAACACTTTTGAACTGCTCAATATTTTACCTACAATTTCAGAATGTCCTGACAAGAAGAATGGACGCAATAAATTCACCAAAGCTTATCAATGTAACGCCATTTAGCATAATTTTAATCATTTGACTAACAAAGAAATCAGTCTCTTAAATTGTAAGCAAAACATGTAATTTAAGAATGGACGCAAGAAATTCACCAACCCATAACTATGTAACGATATTTACAATATTTTCTTAATCAAATAAGAAACGCCTTTTAAATTATTAGCAAAAGATGCACTTTCATCAGATGTTTATTACCATAAGGCACTAGAGGTGATCCGATCAGAATAACAAATAACTTTATCTCAAATATTAACATTCTGGGCATGATCTGAATCGGTCGATCGATCAAACATCTAGAGAATCAGTAATTTTTACACTACTTTTAAAAAGTAACAGACACACAATAAACTCATTTTTTTGCATTTAACCATAGTGTTTTAGAATTTGGCTATGCGATATTGGGTCGTGTGTATTCTGTGCACATATTTAGATTGGAAATAAATCAGAACAATATCTTTAAGGCGCTCAAATATAAATCCAGAGAATCCGTTTTTGATTAGGACACGGTATAAAAAATATTAATATTATGAATGTATATATTTTTAATATAAAAAACGCGAATATTGATTCCAATAAGACAAGACAAGACAAAAAATATGTTGGGTATACAATAATTTCTTCACTTCACGTAACATATATCACATCCAGCAGCAGCTCTGATCAAGCTTAAAACAACTTCATAAGATGCTCCTTTGATAATTACAATAAATTATTTGATAATGTTGATATTTTTTCTTTGCCTCTAGCAGTTATGAGTTAATTGTGTGAAATACTAATGCTTAGTTAAATTCTAAACTAAAAACAACTCATTGCTCTTTTCTAACTTATAGAACATTAAATTTTCATAACTCTTAACACTCAAGCAAAAATGTTATTAACCATTATCTCTCTCATTTACTTTTTTTTTATTTATTTATTGAAATCAACAGCTTGTTACAGTTCATACTTACAAACTTATTTATATAGCCAATTATAGGTTTCTTGTATACATATTGTGTTAATTTTTTATATGTAAGCTGCTTAATTAATAAATTATGTTGATGTTGCATTTAAATGACAAAAAGAAAAACTTAAATTTAATAATCAGAGAATACAACACACACACCGTGCATCCCCAAATCATGATTATTCACTAGTCACACAAAGATGTCAACACCCACCCTTCTAAGATTTGATTAAAATAAGTTTAACTGATAAAACATTGAGAATATCTATATTGTATAAAAACCCAATTGGTGAGGATAACTGGGAAGTAGTTTTAAAGTGTAATAGAATTTTAGGTCTATTTTTATATGTATCTTTTCATTCTATAAGCTATTTGTGTAAGACTGTTTGTTTCCTTGAATGAATAAGTAAATATTTCCATAAGTATAACTTTAAAGATACACATCTACATCGTTATTCATATCCATGAGTTTTTTCCTTACACACTTGAAAGAAACTTCGTCGCGTATTAACCAGAATAGGAGTTAAAACACCTCCGTCGACATTATCAATATAAATCAGAATTGGTGAAAATCGTTTCTTATTCAATATACGTGCAATAGTAACGATCTGCATGCGAAATGCATTACTTTATTTGGAATTCACTAATAGATAATGTTGAAATTTACTAAAAAGGTTGTATAGAGAACGCGTAGCTAAATGCGTTCTCTGTGACATGGAAAACTCATTTTAACTGACAGCGAAAACAGTATGTAAGTTGGTTATCTCCCTAAAGATCATTTAATCAAATTTAAAAAAATGATAAACTAAAGAACTAACTTATCCGTGGCACTAAATTTGTGGACGACAACGCCGTTATGGCTTCAGCCGTGTTGAAGACAATGTTTTTTTTTTATTTCAGAAGCATTGCGAAGGAGTTTACCATTGAGCCATAGAGCTTTCATACTGTATGATCAGCAGAAAAGTCAAATCGACTGACCATTACACAAAAGAGCCATCGAAAACATATTTTTCAACTAGCACAGTAACAAAAGGAAAGTCACGTCTAGTCCCTATTTAAGTGGTGCCCATTTGAATGGGCGCGCCATCATTAGAGAAGAATGAAGTAATTAAAAGTGGAATAAAAAATACCCGAGAGTACGCTATTAAGGAAGAGCTCGGTGGCGCAGTGGTTAGCGCGTACGGTCTGAGATGCGAAAGTTAAGCAACTTTCGCAAGGCCCGATTATAGGATGGGTTACCAAAAATTTTGTATTTCTCCTTATTCGCTTCGATTCTATCCATAGGGAAGGCTTGTGCCTAAATAGTGACATTAATAGTTTAGTGATGATGATGATAATGGTATTATGGAAACGGGAGTGTAAATATTCTATCGGAGTAATCTCCAGGCGTTATAAACATGAGTTTGGCATCTGCATCGGCCCCGATTACGTTGCGCCACCATATACCATTCATTCAATATTTTTTTTAACCGAACGCTGTAATTTCTTGGCTCGAACGCATCCGTTTACATGCCAAACAATAAATTTATTAGTCGAACGGAGGAGTGGCAACACTAAAGTGACGTCACACGTCAAACACGTCATCCACGCCGTCACAACCCCCGTGCATTTTTCATATCCATAGGAACATTTACGATTCTCTAGTTAGTTATATAACGTGCCGCCCGTCAAGGTGACTCGGCCGAAGCTACTACCGAATCTATTTTAGTTCGAATTTCATAAATATCCCGTGACAGAGCATCTCTCCTCTCCCGCGTCTTTCGCGTCCGCCATGTTTGTCGGCGAGTTGCGTAACGAGCGGCGCTGGCATCGCGGTGAACCTGCGTCCTTGCTAATTTTAAAGTCCTTTCTCAAAGTTTAGCGTTTATGAGGTAACAAGGTGTGACGTAGCATTGGCAGCTTGCCGGACTTACGAGTAGTCAGTAGAAAAACCGCTTAGACGAACCGGCTCGTACGTCTCTAAATATAGCCCGGGCCCGTCGCCCCTTGAGGAACGACGAATCCACCAGTATCTGTATCGGCAGATAATAGTTCGCAGCACCAAAACTAATCGTATATCATGGCGGGCGCATACACGCGCAGCAGATGCTCCGACCAAAATTGCCGGCGGCCGGCCCTGCTATCAATATCGCCAGCCTAATTGAATATTATAGAGCAATTTGTGTTGCCGAAAATCTGGCTGGGAATCCGCGGTAATGTGCGGTCTCCATATATCGTATGCGTAACGGTGTTAATGTTTTCTATGGGCACGACACGATCCGATGCAGTGTTGCAGAACTAAATTTAGTATGGCTGAGCCCTGTTTTAGCTCTGGGCCTGCCGTTTGCGCAACGAGTGCGATCAGCGTGAGAGGGACGGCACGTTCTATTATCGGAAAAATGGTGGACGTTCGGCCGTTGGGAAACGAAGATTGCGGCGCACGACTTGTAGTGGAACAATCCCGTAAATTGTATTAACATTTTTTTTTTCATAATAAACATTCCAAACAACAATTTATGAAGATAACCTCATTGGCGACTAAGCGAAACAATTAACAACAATAACTTAATTTTACTCAAATTTTGATCAAATTTGCAAAGACAATCATGAACTGTTCAAAGATAATTTTATTGTCATTGTATTTTTCATTTTTATTTTAGTCCATTTCCTGACTTATAAACAAGTGATCAAGTGTAAAGAAAAATGAATTACATCTGCATTTTTAACGATAATAGCAAATGATAAAACGTAATTTTACAAATTCCTCAATAGTAACATTGCCAACAAATTCCGCAGTAATTCATCAACATTATAAAAGAAACACGCGAAATAAATCCTGATACTGCAATATAAAATCTATCGGAACACAATAACTCTATTTATCAGTGGAAAAACGCAGTCGTCTGCTAACATCAGCGGCAGAATCTTTCGGCGCCCGAGCAGAAAATAATTTTCAGTACGCTTCGAAATTTATCGTACCTGCTCCTGACAAGATACTCCAATGGCGCAGCGATATTATCCACGTTGGAAATTCGATTGTCTTTTTTTTCTTTATTATTTGGATGAATAAACTTTATGAAATAGGTTGGAGAAAAAGTTTTTCGATCCTCTGTACAAACTTATAAAAAGACTCCTTTGGTTATAGTATTAGAATCTGGCTGGTTTTGATGGCATTTAAAAAGTTACGTTTAAAAAGAGAACCAAATTAGTAAAGAAAATTTTATTCCCAGTAGATTCTAATTTGTTTTTACTTTCTGTAAAAAAGACTATCTTTTAAAAAATTAATAAATATTATCTTTTTTTTTACAAATAGGAAAATTCTCACGATGAAAGTTTTTAAAGAAAATTCACAAAAATATTTACTCATCACAATTTTCAGAGCAATGCGGCATCGTCTACTTTAACTAGGTACATTTTTTTCTATGTCTACAAAAAGTAAACGTCGTACTTAACTATTTAACGACAAGACCGAAATGAATGAATTACCTTTAACATAAGTTGCTTCAACCATTGGTGAATTTATGAAAATTTGTCCCGATTTTTTTTTTGCTTGAAATTTTAAACCAAACTCGTTATTTCAATATTTTTCCCTCAAAATGGTGTTAAGACCTTTCTTCTCCGACGTTTAGAATTATATTTCAGTAAAATATGATGGTCAATATAAAAAAAATCCGTGATTTTAAGCGGGACGCGATCTGGTCTTCTTTTTTGTTCTCTTTGACTATTTATCTTACAATGGCTAAGAAAAATAGCTTGAACATGGCCTTACAGACAAGATTCTTTTGACTAAACGAACAAATGTTTATGCTACGTGGTTCGTTACGCTGATATTATGTGTTACGATATTACTTCAAGTAATGTTAAAGAACAAATAATAAGAAAATTAAGTTTTTTAAAACCAGATTCGTGGTACAATCAAGTACACACGCGAGAGAAAACGAACAAAATGCAAAGTCATTCTGTATAAAAATTTTAAAAATAAATATTAGTAACACTATAAACACTAATGATATGAAAGTTGTTTATTAAAAAAATATCGTTGCCCGGAATTTTTCTTCTGGGTCTGTAAATTTTCTTCTAACTGCTCCAACCAATTTAACTACCCGAAAGCATATCAAGAATCTTATATATTTTTTTTATTATTTTGCAACTAATAAGCAATTTATAATGATGTTTAGATAGATATCTATGAAATAAAGTTTTTAATTTTGTTTGTTTGTAGGTAATCTTCCGATACTGGTCCGACCATAAAGATTATTTCACCTACGAAAAAGTAAATCATACGCGGGTGATATAATTGGATATGAAAACATCTAGTAATGTTACTAATCTAAGCAGTTGAGTTTTAGGTTATATATGAAAGTCATATTTTTCTAATGTTCAATCAAGATAAATATATATTATATTCTACTTAATATAGTTAATTTTCTTACACATATTTATTTTATAAAAAATTATAGGTTAGTTATGAAGGTATTTTATAAAAAAGATATAGGTAAAAATTATAGAATTAGATATCGCTTGACTATATTTAATTTAAAAAAGCAGACCACTCAATTATTTTGGCTGAAATATTATGAAATAATCCTAGTGAAGTGGACAGAGTATTTCGTATTATTCTCATTAAACGCAGACTGAAAATAGCGGACACATGTCTAAAGTTGACTGTAAGTGCGAAACAAAAATAAGTTTAGGTAAAACAGTCATCAGTGATGGTGACGTTATGCCGTACCTCTGGACAAACACTCGGAGACGACGTGGCCGCGAGCCTTGCCAACTGCTAGCCAGCCTTGACACCGGGCATTGTCAATGTCACATTTTGACACTTATATTTCCTATTTTTATTTATTTAAATCTTATTTCACGCAAAATTGTACAAATGACGGCCTTAATTCCTATAGACAGTCAACCGGAGAAATAGCCACAAATAATAGCTAAGGCAGCACATAGAAATATATCAAAAATGACAGTACATACTAATATCATGAATTTCTACAAATCAATACCCAAATTATGTGGTAATGAAAACATTCAACATAAATATGTATAATTGATAAAAATACACACAAATAAAGTACATACACATTGTACTAAGAATTTGCATACTAAGGACACGTAACTCGAAAAATATTTCTGACTGATTACTTCAAAGCATTTTTGAAGTAATTTGTGGAAAAGGATATTAGGATTGTCGTGAACGGAGTTCAGGACTAACCTATCTAGTGTATCCTTCAGAAACTCAGCTTCAAACAGTGTCTATCCTTCATAGTACTATTATAGGCTTGGTTTCTCATCTTCCTTGTTTAGGAACCGATAGGAAGACTTGGATCGCGATATGGTACAAAGAAAAGTAGAAGCACAAGAGCACGTGAAAAGTCTCAAATATGTTGGACTGACCCTTCTGGTTCACAACACAAGTGTCCGGGAAGAAAGGCGACGGGTAATGAAGCGTGTTACGAATCTTCACCAGGCGATCAAAATCACTCTGCCAAGAATATAGCTTATAGCTTAGAAAAAGATATATAATTTTTAACATGTAAAATATGACGACTCTTTCTAAGAACAATTTTATTGTGAAATTAAAACAATGATCTCATTGTATATCATTAATACAAAGCTGAACCAACGTCACTTAAAAAGTCAACTTTAGGGAAGAAATGAGCATTGCATTAATTGGAAATTCTATTGACCGGTTCACTAGTTTTTACATCAAATCTTTCCTCTTTATAATATCAGCAAAGAATACGGAACATGTTCTGTCATTAAGATACCAGCGCGTCAGACAGAGATGGGTATAACAATAACCATATCCTCGAAGTTTTTATACATGTCGGAACGGCAAAGTTGGAAGTTTAAATCTTAATGACTGGAAATAAACGTTCATAGAGCAGACACTGCTGGCAGATAGTGCCTGATGCCAAGTTTGTGGTGCCAAACTAGACCCTTGATTGGTCATAGCCATCAACTGACCTTGCTCTTGGACTCTTAGTAGAACAGTCCATACGATTTAAAGCTTTGTCTAATATATGAGTAGTCTATATACAACACTCGATGAATACTCTGTAATAAGTGAATAAAATACGCTTATTTTTCAGCAGTGTTATTTATATGTACTTATACTAAAATTATAAAGACGGAAAACTTGATTAGTTTGTTATGTTTTCATTGAACATGCTGTTTCTGGTCTGATTTTATAAATTCGTTCACCTACAGAAAGCTACACCATACGCGGGTGACGTAGGCTATAAATTACGCGGGGGAAGTCGCAGGTAATTTAACTTAACTGAAAAGAATCTAATATTAATTTGAGTTTATTTTGGCGTTCGTAGTTAAATTTAATATAAGAAATATAATTTCAATAGTTTTCTTATTTATTTTCAGACTTTAAAACGCAGTTTGATAGTATGTATTAAAATTACATTTAGTCTACTTTGTTTAACACAATTGCTTGCATTTAATTTTTTATTATAACGCATTCCATCGATGGAACCGTTTTTTAGTATTGTGGATCATTTACATAAGTCCAGTAACCGAGACAATCCCGTAAGCAGGGCCAGTGTTTACCTCGTATCAATGAAGACAATACTCAAGCCAGTAAAATGAAATAGAACGGTTTCTAATTTTTATTGGACTGACTTACTGGATTTTCTCGGCTATTGGTCTCGCGTAAATGGTACATTAAGTCAAAGGTGCTCTACGACGCCTCGTGTGTAAGGGTCCAGTTATACTACGCCAGGGAAAATAGAACTCAGACAGGTTCGCAGGAAAAGAGTACCCCATAACGTCATCGTTATTAAGCGGTGGGGTACACATTTAATTTTCATTGTCTATATGACATACAGTAGATGATGAACTTAATGCGGACAAGATATTGTCTACTACTCAATCGGAAATAATGGATTCCAACTCTCCCTACAATAAAAAAATAGATTAATTTTTAATGTCGACGTACAGTCAGGATTTCGTCAACAAGCATCTGACACGTTTTAGTTTTTTCAGTATTTTTCTAATAAATAACTAAATAAATATTAAAGAACTTCATTGTTAAGGAATGTATGATTTTGTTCTGTATACTCTGCGGTAAGAAATCTACAATAATGAAGTTTGTGTTCTTTGTTCCGCCGACTGCTGTGTAAAGATGTGTTGCTAAAATTAATTTTTAAACGTAATGGTTTAACTGATAAGTAATGATATAGTTATTTGTCGAGTATACCAACAGTCACGTTTAAAATATTTGTTCCAAGTAGTTGAACAACGAAGACAACAGTACACCCAGACCAGAGATGATAAAGAAAATACAGTTTTCTACATTGACTCGACCAAGAATCTGGTGGTGAGATATTTCATTGTTGTCGCCCATCCTGTGACCGATCGTTGCCAAAGTTAGCGGGCCGCGGCGCTTATGCACTGCACGACCAAGCAACTCGCCCCGTCTAATGATTTTTTTTATTACTGTAGAATTAGATATCTGTATTACACTAATAAAAACTTCAAATAAAATAGAACTGACTTTAAACTTAAAAAGAAATAATACTTATCTCAAAAGCGACTTATTCAAGAAAATCTATTCAAGAATATCGGTTTGAGGTTTGTGGTTTATTAATTAAATCTCCCGACTTCATTCCTTTTTTCAAAAAAGTTTTTTTTTCATGCCTTTTAGTGATACTGGTCTTTTTTATATAATATGTTACATTAAAAATAATTTTCTGAAAACCGCGACATAATCTGTTCAACCAATCGAAAATCAAATGCAAGATAACCGCGGCCAATACATACAACACGTGTTGAAGTGCGAAACTTTATATTTTTAGTCGATTAATATACGTGAAACCTTCTACTAAGTCTGACAAATACTGTGCTGAAAGCCGCATCAAAATCGGTTCAGCCAAAAACGAGATAATCGCGCACAAACACACATATATACAAGCCAAACTGAGAAACCCTTTTTTTTGAAATCTGTTATAAAATTTATTCATTAGACTGACTTTGATAATCACTCGATATTGTCATCCTAAACACATCAGAACTAAATGAAAATCCAACAGTGCTCGTAATAATCTTATATGAGCAAAGAATATTATTAATGAATTTATTCATTAACAAACTAAACAAATTGTTCAAATTGTTAAATAAGTTTCATGAATATTTTGAATTCGCGTAATAATATTTCAGCGTAACCATAGCACAAATGGCGAAAAAAAACCGGAATGCCAATAAATAAGAATAGGCTATACCACCGTCTGAGAGGGACGACGATTTATAGAAAGAGACAGCGTAATTGCAGTGGTGAAATTGCTTGTGTCTACGGAAGCAAACGGGATGGGGTGTAGTGCCATTGGTTTTAATGCAGTTCACATACGGAACGATCGAATTATTGTCTTAAGCTTCCTTCAGAATGTTTCAGATTGCCGCCGTTGTGATACACAATTTACTCTTCTTTTTAAAGCATAGGGAAAGGGTAAATAGCTATGGACAATAAATTTTAAGTCTCCAAATACGTACTAACCTTTTTTTAGTAAAAACTTTTCGGACTGAATTTAAAAATTGATTATGAAAAAAGTTCAAAATAAACCGTTATTTCTACGCGTACGAATTAACATGAATCTGAAGGCGTATTCTATTTTTCCGAAAATAAAATAACGTCTGTTTTCAATATGTTAAGACGACTCCAAAGAAACACATTTTTCGATAAATCATGATGCAACGGAACTGGGATCTGACTCTGTCTCTGACGCACATATAAATTTTCACATTTTCATTCGTTCGAAGTTCGAAAATTTTCATTCGAAGATAAATAGAATAAGAACTTAGGTGTCACATTAACTACTAAAAGTTATAGAAATGCATCAATATTTGTTGTTTGTTAAGTATTATAATTGTCATGAAACGTAAATCTATACTTTACCTAATGCATAGAATCTAAAGAGAATCGAAGTTTCTAACTTTCTTTATTTGTAGGGGTAATCTTCGGAAATAGTAATCAGATTATGAAAATTATTTCATCTTCAAGAAGCTACATCATATGCGGTTGACACGGGCTATTATTAACTCGGAGAAAGTCGCAAAAAACAGTAAAATATGTAATGAACCTTTCGAAATTATGTTCTTTTCATAAATTTTCATTTGTAACCGTAGTCTACTTCTGATTCTGATTGATTTCAAGAATAATTTACAGATAATTTTGATATGACAATGCAGCTTCAAGACTCAGACATAAGATTTCTGTGAGTTTCCAATTAATTATAGCGCCTTAACCACCGATGTAAATAATTAGTAAAATAAGCATAAAATCTATAAACACAACATTTTTCCAACAATTTTTTTTTTTTAATTATTAAAGCACTGATCAACGCTTATATAATGTAAGAACTTCATTTATAATTACAAACCCACTATTACCTTGAATCTTTTTACGCTATTGTCTTATCACTATAAAAATCTATATCTAAACATATGTTTCATTAATAAAATAATGTTCACCTATTTCAAGTATAAAAAATCTCGAGCAATAAATGTAAAAACCTCTTATAGCAACTTTAAAAATCTATCGATAAACGAAACTAATACCCTAATGGATTCTATTTCCCTTCCAAAGAGAAATTAAAAAAAATATTAAAAAATAAAACAGGAAAATGGAAAACGTGCAAACATTCTTGCAACGGGGCAGTGCATTCGGGAATCATGCACATTTACAAGATTATAATCTAAACAGAAACTTATATTCTGACTAGATAGAGTCGAAAATGTAATTTAATTCTTCTTCTCTTTCAATTATCAGTTTCTACTTTATCTGCCAGAATATACCAGAAAAACATAAAATCATAGGTACAAATATATCAAATATTTTTTGGATATATATATTTATAATATCCAAATGCACCAAGTATATGATTTTATTTTTTTCTGGATTTAATATAATAAAATATAATATAATAAAATTGTACAGTTTCACTATATGAAATTTCATAACTTCCATATCAATTTTTGTTTTTAAAATTTGAAATGAATTGTATACAGCCAAAGGTTTTTATACGGTTATACGAAAAAGTCTGTGAATGATATTTCACATAGTGAAAACTATGAAACTAATTACATATCTGATAATAAGGGTTAAATATCAACATTAACAGTTAGTGAAAACATTCAAACACCGATAATGGCAAGAAAAAGTGGTAGAAAGAGAAACAAACACACGAGGGGGATAGAAAACATCGAATATATTTCTCAAAACACCGAATGCGCACGCGCCGCCGGCCGGGTATTTTTGGACATTATTTTTTCTGTAACATTTTTTTTACACACTCGTTCTCGATTTTAATCAGCAAATAGCTTTTCATAGCGTTCTTCAGTTTCTTATTTCCAGTTGGACCATTATGATTTGCGTCATTTTATAATAAAATTTCAGGCGACCTAGGCTTTTTTAAATGAAACAATACAATGAAAATCACTGAATTCCTTAACATAAATTTTATTGCATAACTTTATCTATTTAACGTGTTTTATATTTTCTTTAATTTTTTAATTTGAAATTTTATATTTTGATAATTTAATTTGAAACATCGTAAACCTTTTTTTGTATTATCACATAATATAAAATTAAGTTAATTTTTGAATACGTTACGTTTGTAGCTTGATTTGCATTTTTTTAAAGTTATGTACTTTATTTTAAGTAGGTATTTATTTCAAATCGTTACGCTATTCGTCTTTCATTTGTCTTCTTTATAATTGTTAAACTTTTTAGGCATAATGTTTGGTGTTTCCTTCGCCTCCCCTTTTACGCGCTCGCCTATTGTCCTGATTACGCAAACACTCCGATGCCTACTTCGCATTCTTGCTCATTCCAAGGACTCGTTTCTCTTCACTGGCAGTTTATCTCCGTTGAGATACAGGGATGTTGCATTTTATAACACTATTTTCTTTAGATCTCCGACAAATTATTAAAAAGAAAATACATACCTACAAAATTTAAAAACACATGAAAATAGCTTTGGTTTTTACTTATCGTTATTATAATTTTTCGTACGCTCTGATCTTAGAATACCTCAAAAGTTTTTTTTCGACATGTCATTTATATTGTATATTTTTTTAGAAATTTGCACTAAAAATTATTTTAGCTTTTTGTATTGTGATGTAACTTTAAGCAGTGTTGATAGATTTTGAGTAGACTGTAATGAGTATTTTAAGATGTTACATTATACAGATATACTTGTATTATAAAATAAACTCGCGCTTAAGCGAGCTTTATAACCAAGCGTTTTGTCATTGTTGTTGTGTACAATTTTTGATATACGTTCGCCAAAATATTCGTTTTTCAATTCAATAAACAAATGCAATTAGTACATAAATGATCTTTAAGTGTATTCCTAATGAACATAATATGTTGTGACATACATATACATATGTTGTGACATATTATGTCAGATATTTTAGGTACTTTAATCAAAAACTGTACTTTATGATATAAAGAACCAGATTAAAATAGAACAATCCGTTAATTATTGAAAACCTAACATCTTATTTTGTCAACTTCTATTTGTATGAAAACAAAATACTAAAAAATATTTTTTCTAACACTTTTTACCAGTGAGTGTTTTTAATCAATTTTCAGGCATCCTTATTATCCACCTAATATATTTTTTAAACATATTGTTATCTTGATCGAATTTTCACTTTTAAACTATCGCGCTGCATTATTAAATACTTATAATACCGGGTATTAGACGCGATTTGACACTGACCTGCGCCAAAGTCAGTGTAAAATCGCGTCTAATAACCGGTATTATAAATATTTAATATTGATCGAATATTGAAAGTATTTGTAAAGAATAGTTCTTTTGGCTGTTTGGGTGGATTGCCTGAACATTGATGGAATGCTCACTGATAACGAAAAAATAATTCGTGTAATAATATTATGTTGCGAGTAAAATATTTTTTCTTCTCGCATTAGAATTTGTCCAGAGTGAATTTTTGTTTTCTAAGCTTACGCTATCGTTTGCCCGTTTCAGACAACAGATACGAATGAAACTGCCTAGTTGTTCAGCTCCGTTGAATATTGCTGCATATGAAACCTGCTGAGTCAACTCTAAGTGCAGGACACGGAAAATTTTAACCAATTGTAATTCCTGCACTTTGAATAAAGCTAAGTAATAATATGAGTATATAGCTATCACATTGTATTACTCTTTATTCTGATAAAGTACCATATAAATCATTTTAAATATTTAAAACGAAAATTTTCTAAGTTAAAAATATTTGCTTTAGATATTGATTCGAATATGAAAACTCTTTCTTTGACAGCAATTAAGGAGAAGAATTTTATTATTATATTTGATAAACTTTGTATTCGCAATATTACACGGGTTTTTTTTAACAAAAAATGCTTTAAAAATCCACTTAGTCCCTGGTACTTTGAGATAGGATTCGAACCCTCGACTCTTCGCAATACGGGCAAATAGTTTAG
Organism: Diatraea saccharalis; assembly: GCA_918026875.4. Classification (NCBI taxonomy): domain Eukaryota; kingdom Metazoa; phylum Arthropoda; class Insecta; order Lepidoptera; family Crambidae; genus Diatraea; species Diatraea saccharalis. Next base: position 24,025,463 of record OU893339.1, on the reverse strand, counting down.
AGCAGTCATCCGGATTACGGAAAATCCCATCTCAGAGTAACAAGGATTTTTAAGCTTTTTTCATTTAGAAGAGTTTTATTCTATTTATATAAAAAAAATGATAGAAAATATACAACGATTATTTTATAAAAGCACAAGGTACGGTCGCCTAATATGGGCTATATTATATATTGATTTTGACCGCTGGAATGCTAAAAAATTAAATAGAATAAATACATGTTAATTACACTCCCTGGACTGATCAAGTCGACCGCCTAACTAGAGAATTAGATGGTTAGATAGCCATGACATAGCCTTAGGATGCAACGTCTTATCGATCTTATGGCGATATTTAGTTTAATTTTTCTATTTCGACATCGAAATGTTTTTAGTGGATTAACGAATAAGTTGATAACACCCCTATCAAATTCATAATCATTATTATTTTTAATTTGTTCGTCGTTACTAAAGTACAGTCTACAGAACGTCAGGTTATACAAATTTCTCCGCTGAACAGTTTGAACAGTTTCTAAATACGAACAGTTTCTTTGTAATTTTAAGCGACGTTCACAGTTCTATTAAGCTAAAGGCCGGACTTTTTCGTTTTATTGTAAACAAACAATATTAACTGTTTTCCACATTCATTATCCATATCTATATATCCTAACGTTTTATGATTTTATAACACTAAATAAGTATTATTAATACCTACATAATAATGATGTAACCCATATTCAATATTACAGTTTATAATCAATACTTCTTTTATTAAATATTCTGTACTTTTTGATTTTATAAAGAAAGTTCTTTTTCGCTTAAGACTGGATTATTTCGTGTTATTTAAGACAATTTTATACAGATTTCTCTATGAAGTTTATTTGATTTTACTTAAATCAAATAGCTTTGGGCCCTTTTTAACTAGCGGCCTGGAAGATCTGAAGGTGGCCTGTGCAACGAAGAGTAAAAAAGTAAATATATTTTTGAAACAAAATGACAGCTCATTTCATTGTCTTAGGAGTTCTTTGTGATATTTTAGGAACAGTAAATATTAATTAAAAGAGTTTGCAATGATTTGAGGTCGGGTTTATAATTGAAGAAATTTGACATATTGTGGTAAACTACGTGCAGCCGTAAAATATTTAAAACGAAATATCCCCATAACATCGATAAATTGATATATCCATAGCTAGAGTACTGACCCCCGTAAGGATATAAATTATTATTGAAACCTATTTCAGTTGGGCTTATAGAACTCCAGCGGTCAAAAATAGTGAAACCTATATTATCTTATTAATAATTAATTGATTAATAGTAAATTATTGACATATATTTAACATTATATAATTGTTTTATTTGCTTCAAACGATGCAAAATGAAATTATGTTTAAATATAATTAATGGATAATTTTATTGATGATTTATTATACGAATTCGAGTCAACATTATTATTCATGTATTTTTTCACGAATTACGAACGCAATTTTTTTAAGCTATCGCGTTGAAATCTTTTAAACTAAATAGCAATAACATAGTCATAAATAATTTAATACGTTGTTATTGTCTCTACAAACCTCTTTAATTTATATCTCAAATGACATTTTGGCAACATATTAGTGTCATAAATAAATTGACGTTAATAAATTTAAAAATACAACAAGTGAATCATGTTAATACTATTATAATTAAATGGAAGTGCTTTAACGAAAATATTATGCAAATTGTTGGAGATATAACATTTCAATGTATCGAGTTGTATGTTTCTGATTCAAATATACATTCTACCTCTAGCAGGCTTGAAGAAAAGAAAACATAATGAAAATCCAATTTTTTATTCATCGATCTTGACTTAAAAAATGGCATGTAAAAGAACTTACTAATTTTTAGACATTATAAAGAACTACAATTCATAAACAGAACTTTTTTAATTTTAAATAATTAATGAGGTTGTAAAAGACCGGAGAAGTATTTAGTCAGTGGAAATTTCAAAAAGCGAACAATCTATGTAACTGCGGGCATGAATGGGCGTTATGCTGTCCAATGGCGTAGTTTCCCTGCAGTTAGCTTTACACATCTTCTCCACACCATATCGATCTACTTATACACTTTGCAAATATTATTGCCGATAACTAACTTTAACACATGTTAAACTTTGCGAGTACTGTTATACTAAAGACAATAAAAAGCAAGTATATTATCTATGACGCTTATTCGTTTTTTAAATTAAACGCTTATGAAAGTTACTGTATTCAAATATTGTTTCTTTTTTAATAGATCGTACTTTTTTGATTATGATAAGCTCCGTTTTTTTTGCCTGATAATAAAGATTATATTGAATATTAAATATACACGTAGGTTTAGCATTATATATACATATAAAAATAAGTCCTAATTCCAAAAACGACCTCATTTATGCAAACAAAAAAGATATATTTTTGTAAATATTTACCTAAAGTTACTTTTTATCATTAGTCATAGTGTAGTGTATGGTGTAGATTAGAAACAAAACTATTTGAGAGCCGTTCGAAAAAAACTTGTGAGGTAAAAGCAGCGTTAATGACCCTACACGATTTCGCAATAACAAAAGCACATAGATTTTCTTCATCTTACTTCCGTTGACTTGTACGATTCTGTTTGCAGCATCCCGGAGATATTATAAGTAGAGCCGATGTTATAACGGCCCGCGTTCTGCACCGTGTTTATTGCAACACCCTATCGATCTGTTTACGCGGTTTGTTTTGACACTTTTTATACGACCATTAGCATCCATTCTCCGTTTCTTCTTTCTTGCGTTCGAATTTAGAACGTTATTCGGAATCTAGAATCACGTGTGAGCATCGATCCGACGGCGAAATCGGTGCGTCCCGAAAATACCCGGGCGGCCGACGCTTAAGTAAGCGACATTAGCTCACAACATCTGTTAATATGATCATTGTTAATTACATATGGGTTGTTGTTAATATATTGTAGCCACCTGTCCCGAGGAGGGCGCTTGCAGGTACGTCGCTACGTCGTCCACCATGCAGGCTCGCGGGAGGTCGGGGAGGAACATAATACGCTAGAGGGCGCGCATATCGCGTGCGGCCGGCGCGGCGCCCCGCGTCACACTGGCGAGTGAGACCCCGCGCTCCCCCGCCGCCCTCGTGCCCCCATCCCGCGCCGCGTTGCCTCGCCCCGCCCATACCCAAGGGCTGTGCGGAGCTTTTCCGAGTTTTCCACTCATTTTTCCTGCGTCGTTTTGCGATTGCAATCACACTCACGTATATCTGTGGCTGTGTTTTGCACGGATATTGCATTAGGATCGAGAATGTCATGACGTTCGAAATATATGGAACTATTCGTTAATAACATAGGATACTACTTTGGAAATTAAATCAGACCAAACTGAACTTGTTGTTTTTAATAAAACTTATAAATCTATAGTGAAATCAATAGTAATAGAATTTTTAATTATGTCAAAGCATAGTTCGTAGTAGTATTACAAAAGTTGATTTGGATCCAGAAGTTAATTATTAATCTAGATGAAAATCTATTCAAGAATGACCTGAAAAACAGGTAACGATTTTTCAGAAGCAACAAACAGTTGCAGAGTTATGAAAAATGTTCCGAACAAATAAAAAACAGTCATCTTTCGTTATGAAACATTTGCTGAAAAAGTTTTCACAGTCGCCAGCCCTATACCACTACGCCGTAATGCATTCGGCGTTCGTTGCGCCTCGGCGCCGTTCGGGCTCGATCGGTACGCGTTCGGCTTTCCTCGGAAAGCTCTTTCAAATTCGGAACACAGTCATGACATATCTCTTTTGCATTATACGACACTTTTCAACCGTATACCATCACAATAAGGTCAAATATCGAATGTTTAATGAAAAGTTCAAGTGTTGTATTTGACTTTTGAAATATCCTAATTTAGAAGCCTTTTTGCTGAGCGCAACAGCTTTTATTGCTTTAGGATTAAGTTGATTTTTGTTCGAAAGAGTTTTTCAGCTGACGCGTCTATTAAAGTCATGCGTAAGTGTGCGTGCATGTGCGGGCGAGCGAGTGTGCGTTAAAAACACATCTTGGGCGGATCGGTGGAGCGATTTTAGGCAGATTTTTTCTGCAATTATTATAATTTCTATACGCGAACTGAAACTTCCTATTATAACAGTTTATGTTTGTGAGCGCCTGCTTTCTTCGTGTATCATATACTATACAACTATTTACTTATATTTTATATGTCCTATATCTCTAGCAATGATGATTCTAAAACTTAACTTAAATTTAATTAAGTTGATTCATTTCCATTTTTTACGCTAATATAGTAAATATTTTTAAAAGTAAGACTTATATTCCTTATAATTTATTGTAACTCTGTGGGTATAACTCTGAAATAGTACTTTTATATTTAAATACACTAATTATTACATTGTAATTAGTCTTCATTGAAGAATACATAATTACATTTTTTATTTAACTTGCCCTAGTTTTTAATGTGGGTCAAATCTTGATATCTAAATTTGACCCAATTTTACTGTAGTACTGTATACGATAGTGCTACAGTAGGCATAAGTGATATTTCACGAAGAGTTAGATTGTGTATTTTATTTGAGATAAACTCGAATGAAAGGCGACATTTTATTAGTTCCACCTACATATATCTTTCAAAGCGTATGTAAGAGTCAATTTAATTTACAAGACCATCATATTACCCAGTCTTACAATCACTATGCCGGGGATTAAATAAGGAAGTTGTTGAAAAAAATCTATTTAGTTTGCTCCGAATTACTATAATACGTACCTAGGGGTAGATGCAGGAGTAGGTTATTTCTCAAATGCTTATTGGGAACTCTCGACGAAAGTTGCCTTAATAGTTCTGGGCAGTCATTGGGTTAGATGCGATTTTCAATAAATACATTAGGGCGTTAATATCACGGCGTAAAACAAGTGGAGAAGAGCTGTAATAATCCCTTGTACCATAGCATTGGAACCGGACAACCTTTTTTTTTCAATTATCTAATTGATGGACTAAATACATCTTTTTTTACGCAAGCATAATCCCTCATGTTTCAGATAGCATTCTTTATTACAGTGACAAGATTTCAGTCATCGGATGAGCTCTATACTATACACGAACTACAGGCATAATGAATATTTCTGGCGCACTAGTGATAATTTTAAAACTTACGTGATATTTTCAATTTTAATTTATTTTATATTAATGCTTTACTTTACATATTCGTGAGGACCTGTAACTGTCTGCCTCCTATTCTTAATATTATTACTTTTAATCAGCTGTAGGTCTTCGTATGATATAATAAATAAATAAGATATAATTTTTCTATTGCTTCAATTTAACAAGAAATGGCTTATAGGCATTAAAATTAAAATTGGGGGCTCGTTATGTCATAACTATGTAGAAAATGTACTACGGTGTGACGTCATGTAACATTTCAACTCAATGTATCGCCGCAATATATTGATAACGCAAAAAAGAAGTGTTTAAAAACATATATATTTTTCAATAATCTACCTGACGGACAGACAAATAAAAATCAATCGTTATTACTGTTCAAAATTTAACTGACCTTTTCTGTCTTCTTTGAAGAGAAAATTCACATATTTTCGAAATGCTATTATAAATATAGTACACCTTATGTTTTTTTTTTTAATTTTATAACTCAATGGAGACAATAACTTAACGTCAAGATATATTTTGCACAAAAATTACTTTTAACAAATTCCGAAATCCCAGGGCATAAAACTCGAAACATAAGGACGAGTTACAGGCAAATAGAACCTCATTGAAATATATCAAGGCAGTGATACACAATCAATTATTGAAAGATAAAAAAATAATCGAGTATAGAAAATAAAAATAGTATACGAAAACGCATAACAATATGTTATTAAAAATTATTATGTCTTTAAAACAAATTCTTTATTAATGGTATCGTGGACCAAAGATCTTTTACAGTTAAATCAAACCAACCCAAAGTCTATGAGCTTGAATTATTTCATTACGAAGTTCCCTTGGCCGTGGCTTCTCTTACAAAAGCCTGAATTAAAATAAATCAAACATGGACAAACTCAATGGAGTTGCTTCGTTTGAACACATATATCCCATAGCTACCTTTCGGAGCCATCATCGGATCAGCAATATTCGATAATAATACAACATTATCATCAAAGTTAGTTTTAAGCTTGTAAAATTGGTTGACTTTAAAATTATTAAATGAGAATAACTAAAACTACAAAAACTTTGAACATTATACGATAAGCAAAATAATCTCATATCCTCTACACTAGGAACGACGTCACTTCATTGAACTAGATCTGTTTTCTTTTATTTTTATAATAAAGAATTTTTAAAATCGATTAATAGTTTCGGAGCCCGTTCGATGCAAACCACCAAACAAACAAACCATCCAACAACAAAATCTTTCCACATTATTTCTGACAACTATCAGTCGTCACCTCTAAGTTCGGGTTCGATTTCCGTTCGGCTCTTGTGACTTGTCGTGGGGTCAAGTCTTAAATAAACATTTCTATATTGTCTCAGATCTGAGTGTTGTGTTACCTTCCTTGTTCTAGTACCTGAATGGCTTGTTGATTCTTTTATGAATCTAGCTAGGTAGATTTTAGAAGGAGCTAATTAAAGTATATTAAAGCAAAGGCCTGATTTTAGCGGCAAGAAATAGAAACAATGTTCTATTTTCCCTTGCAATACATTTTTGGCCACCCAGATGTTGTTAGATGACAGCCGTAAGGATTACATTCACAAAAAAAACCGGCTTAGTGTGAATCAGACTCGCGTACGATGGGTTCCACACCCTATTTGTAATTCTATAAAATCGTATCTTCAATATTTATAATTTGTGATTTCAACTGTCTAACCATCACTGTTCAGTAACAGCCTGGTAACAGATGGACAGCGGAGTTTTGGTAATATGGTCCCGTTTTTATCCTTTGTCTACAGAACCCTAAAAACGAAGTCGTAGTATTAAAATGATTCTGTAAAAAGAAAATAAAATAAATATTATACTTACAAGTTCCGTGTTAGACTCAAACGAACTGAACACAATGTCTCCTACAAATTCCCCTGATAAGATCTAAATCAAACGTAAATTATTTAAGCTCCGTCTGTGACCGACCTAATATAATATACGCCGCCGGATTTTGAGACTACTAGTACTGTATTAGATTTACTACACTCTGATTATTTACAGAGTAACAACGAAAGCATTGAAACAGAGATTTCTTGAAATATTGTATTTACACGACTACAGCGAAAGAAAAAAATTAAATCCAATAATAATTATATTGGAATAAATTTGTTATTCTGGTTCATTGTTCAACATATATGATAAAATCGATTAATTCTGAATTTAAAAACAAATCTGCGGGGTGTATGTTTTTATTTAAAAGGCTAAAGACCTTTAAAAGGCTTTGTATAAAGTTTGGAATTGAAAAAACTTTTAAAAACCCTGACACTGTTCGACAGTCCACCATATGCATGTATGGTTGTCTGCGTGTTTCTCTAAAATTTTGTTTTTCACTCATATTAATTTTTTGTGTGTTAAACTACGTAACGCATCGATCCTAACTCGGCTCAGAAATAAAACTGCTTTTCTACTAAATACCTAAAACTGTTTGTGAGTACAGACTTCTAACAATAGTAGAGTCACTCACCGAATAAACCTTCTAAGCCAAACAATTACCTTCGTAGCCGAGTGCCTCATACGCATAGTTTCAGGGTGCTATATCTGAGATATTGGGTTCGATTTCCAATCAAGTCAATATAAAAAATCCATTATTCTATATCGATTTTGGTCAAAGATATTACTTTAACTACGTAACCTCTGTTTCAAACATTACTCTGTTATTGGCGCACCAAGTCTGCAATAACATTACACTACTCTCCGCGTTCACATAATGTCGCTAATACTAATCACATACAGACATATACTCTTCATATTAAGTATATGTGAATATAAACCTTTGTTGTTTATGACAATTCACACAAAGTGTAATATTATACAAGTCAAATCTATTCAGATTTGATATATTCATTTCATCACCATCAATCTATAATAATAATAATAATCAGTTTTTTATCACACAATCATTGCTTCATAAACAATTTATGGCAAACAATTATATTTATATTTAACAACTATATTTACGGCAAATAATTTATGATTAGTTATGTTATAACCCCATTGCTGTGGCACAGCCCTACCCTATGGATAAAATAAATTAGGAAGAACGGGCCATGATCCACCGCGCGAGACTAATACGAATTTGAGGGTATTAACGACTGCATATGCAACATGTTTAGCTTCCGAAAAGCTCGAGATACTAAATTTTTGGTCGCCCATCCCATGACTCACCTTGTGAATCTTGCTTAACAAAATACACTAACCACTGTTCCGCTAAACATTCCAATAATAAATCGCCACACTGTATATGCGTATTTATTATTATTCCGATCGTCATTTTATTTTTCAAATAAAGCATTGGTGGCCCCGGGCATGTATTGGTCCCACCAGTTAATATTTCTACGGAGGTTGGAAGTTTATGCGACCGATAAATGCGAACAGCGCTATCTGTCGACCGTACATTAAATGTGGCTCGATATTGATGGAGTTTATTTTGTTTTCTATATACTCATATTAGAAAACAAAACAAAACTAATACAGACTTCGAAAAATCATAGTATAATCCATAACTAATAGAACTCCAATATAACTACTGAACCCATTTTAATGTTTGGTACTCAGATAGAATGGACCTTGGAAAAGGATATAAGATAATTTTTAACGCGAAAAAAAGAAAAGAAATCTTTTTTAACTACTAGAAATATTGTTAACGCATTCGAAATTGAATTCTTAACTTTCCCGAAGTCTACTTCTTCCTTTTAGAAATCTATAGAGGATGCACTATTTTTAATTAATTAACTAGTCGCGAGCTAACATGATAATTATAAAAGTAACTCACACATTTATTAATTTTCTGTTTTGGATAATATAATGTTCTGTAATAAAAATAAAGTATAATCGATATAAAATCAAGAAAATGACGAGTTTCAGGACTAAACACTCTGAAGCATGAGAAAACTCTTATGAGCGAGATATCTGCCTGATAGAACCATATCTAGTGCCCGCGCGACGGCAGACCCTAGAAGTAAACGTTCTACCTGGGACTCGGGAGCGGAGAGTCTCTAAGCCCCGATTTCCTCTCCTTAAATGACGGTACATTGTAGTGTGTTTAATGAGTATGCCAGTCACGTATTGAGCAGTACTTCACGGATGTGTGCAGCTAATGAATCTACACACCTGTCACAGATACAATCGAGGACAAAAACAGAGTCTTCAGGGTACCTCACACGACTAGATATTCCAACTAAATCAAGTGACAGAAACAGTATGAAATGCACTTTCCTGCTGACAAGGAAGGCGCTATAAAAACAGTATGGTTGGAAACTCTAACATATAGGTAGCTTAACGTCTTTGTCGTAGGATTGTGATAAAGATAGGATTTTGATCAACATCCAGAGGATAATAATAGTCACCTGAATTGTAAAAGATTGTGGGTCGATCCCCACCGCGGGGTATCTGTGGCTATAGCATTTTGTTGGCATTTTCCAACAATGATATTTATTAATAAATCACTGTGAATGCAAAATTGAACAAATCTTCTTTTTTATCAAAAACCTAAAACTCACAATAGAACCAATACAAAAACCTAGACACGAAAAATTACTCGTTACGCTTCGCGGTCGTCGTAAATTTCTAACCTATCACGTGACGTACAGTAAAGCATAGAATTATCAATAATAAAAATATACATTAATCTTACTAATCAATTAAAGGCTTTACGAAGAACTCCTTAGTAGAATTTTTATTCCTTAGTTAGTAATGGGGTTTTTAATTTTATTTTCTAAGCCACATTTTACGCTGGTGTTAAAAGACGGTAGTTCCCAGCATCAAAAGATATTCAAGAAAACTATAGCACTAAGAAACCTACAGACAGTCTCGCTACTTTATAGCTGCCACCGTGGGCTTGATGCGTTTTTGGCATCTTTTTTAAATGAAAAAATCTTAAACGTACTTATTGTATTTTAATTGTACAAACTGCATAGGCTGGAATGAATATAGCAGACAAAGTAATATAGGTGAACACTTCAAAATAATAAATTATTTTTAAGCATTTTTTATAAGACTATTTTCAATATAGCATGCTGAATGGCAAATTAAGCAAATATGATAATATATTGTTTTAAATGTGTTTTTTGTACCTACTTTAATAACTAATACATATTATTACTTTTCAAAACCAATCTCTTACACCCAATATTATTGCTAAAAGAAAACTCGAATGGTAGGAAAAAATAAAGATAGATTATTTAAGAATTATATATGTTAAATATAGAGTGTACATTACATCTGAAGCCGTAAATCCGACCTTTATATATTTTCTAGTAAGAAGGTTTTATTTGATCGAACTTCTGCCAGATATACCGTGCGAGAATACTATAAACTTAGTTTATATATAACTAGCTGTATCCTCGCGACTTTGCCCACATAAATTATAGCCTTTGTTACCCGCCCGCCAACGAGGCAAACCAATAATCAAATCATTTCTGTTTACAATATTAGGAAATATGAAAGATTACATGATGGTCAATAAATAATATGTTATATATTTGTCATTTCAATATTTTGTCACTTCTATATATTTTATGGGCATCTCATTCCCGCGTATCACGTTATATAAATTCCTATCCAATATTCACAAATTCTAGCGGCGCATTTTAATGTCTACCAAGTAAATTGCAATATTCTCGCACACTAACTCTTACAAAATGCTATGAAATCTTCTAAGACAAAGTTTTATTTTTAATCAGCTTCAAACAAGGAGATTAAAGATTCCACTCGATTTTTTTTTGATTAAGGACTTTTACCACAATCATAATAATTTTTCAAACAATAACTACAAAATATCAGTATATAAGTTATTAATTTCATCTGATTTTTTAGAGCTTTTATACGTAGGAAGTAACCTGACATAGACGTTTCGGAGTATGTAGCCTCTACCCGTAGCAACTGTCTACGCCGTAGCGTACTCTGTGTAACATTGGACTACCTCTAGTACGAGTTTGTCTTTAAAAACTATAGCGTAGTTTTCGATAAAACGAAAACTTTTTTAGATTACGGTATCGTTTATAGTTTACGTTAAAATTTTTGAAGCATCGAATTACTCAATTGAACGAACGAGCTTTATTGTGGTCACTTATACACGTTTATAAAAAGAAAAAGACAATGACGCAACAATCCCGTACGTCTATTATATATTCGTATTCTAAAACTCTCTTTATCATATTTTGTTTCCATATTATTCTAAGCCATATATTTCACAAAGGCGCCTCTAGCGGAAACCATAATAAACTAAAAATGGTAGTTATCGAATGGTTTTCAAGTAAATGGCAGTATGAGTTACAAGTTTACCGTCTAACTGAAAATTCTAACGGGAAACGAAAACTATGTTAGTTTCGCCACTCGAATAAAATGTTCATGTGAGGAAGAAGATTGTTCCCTTATGTTGCATTTTTTTTATATATTCGATATTAAATTGATTTCTTTTCTTATGATGAATAATTAAAAACATAATGGCAGATTAGAACCAGTGTCGGAAGACTTTAGAAGTGGACCACGTGTGTCGAGTAATTGCAGCTACACATACAAGCTCACATGTTGACAACTATCCGCTCCTATTCATTATTAGGTAACACATTCTGAAGTTCATATCTTCTGTTGTTCACACGCCATAAGTGTCGGCGTCCAATTTGGCTTGATTTAAAGCTTTTCTCGTCTGAAAATATGACGTGTGAAAAATCGAAATTGCGAAGCGAACACATGCCGCTTTCTGAGCTTCAGATAACACATTTTTTTGCCGGTTTTCTATGCTGAATACCTATACTTTGCAGCCCATTTCTAATTGTTTGCATGTTACAATCAAACTCTTCTGCGAAAACTCTGATGGATGTGAACGGTTCTCGTTGCTGTCATCATTCGTTGCATGCAATTCCCTGTTAGGACAGTTCGTCGTGTAAAATGGGGTCGTGTCTCCTGGACTCCCTCATTGTGATATCGCCGAATCCACAGACGAACCGTTTTTATCTTTAATTAACAAAAATTGTAATTTTTTTTACTGATCCATAACCAAATTAACATGGCAAAGGGATTTATTCCGATCGGTCGTGCAAATGGTCTGTTTTTAAGAGGTTGTGAAGTAGTGGGTTTAGATCACGAACAATATGAAGATCTTCAAACCTGTAGGATAGGTAACAGAACTCACGGTCTGATGGATTCCACCTGACGACGTCCAGCTACTTGTCTCTAGTCCGAAATTCACCAGGATAGCGATGGTGATGCGTACGCAAATAGATGACAACTTATATCAGGTGCGGGTAAAAAGGAAAGGAGACACGACCTTGAAAATGATCGCATTTGCGCGCGAATATCCCCGGACCCCTAAAGGAATCCTTCTACGTGAAATGTTAAATTTTTATCGCGTGGATATTAAATAAAAAATATGCAACTTATATATGTAATCTAAATATATGTAACTCAAAGGTGACAAAAATTTGGTTGTGGATTCAGTTTAAAACACGTATTACATTTATGTATACGGCTGCGGATAACATTTATAGCGGATAAAATCAAAAAGTATCGATAGTAAAAGTTGCATTTTTCCGGTGATGATAATCGATAAACAATTCAATAATATGACCCTTCTTTGGAAGTAATATATGATGTTTTTCAGAATAATTTAAATAAGAATAAGCCAGACGACCACCGACTTGTATGATATCATTTTGTAAAAAAGGTGACAATTTTCTCATAACCGGTGAGCAAAGATGTTACTTTTGTAAATTTATAATAGAAAAGTATCATGAATAGATGCTCTTTTAAATTAGTAACTATGTGCGCAGTAATTTTTGCTTCTGGTATATCAACAGTAGAAGGGGAGAACTGTTGTATCTATAGGCCATTGGATTCGCGGCAGTGAAATGAAATGAAATGAAAATATCTTTATTCAAGTAGGCTTATTACAAGCACGTGTGCTAGCCAAGCCGGCCCCTCGAACCATAGTTTGTGCTCAACTCATTGCGATTGTGTGACAAACAGTCTGCGGGATAACTTGTTCCCGAAATATGTTAAAAATGTTCAGGAGACAAATTTGAGTGACATTGCGCAGTTCTATTAGCTACAAATGTATTGAAGCAGTGCCGTGACGAATGTATCCACCATAATGTCACGCGTCGTATCCGAGATTGAAAACATCTGCCCAATAAGGTGTCGCGAGATAGTATCGTGTGTGATACGCAACAATTTACTAAGGAGCACGGCAGCGAATAATTCTAACCTAGCTAAAGTGACAAGCTTCACAGGCGCGACTCGGGATTTCGAACATATTAACGTAACTATAGGCGGTTCATTGCTATTTTGCACATGAAGGTACAAAACACAACCGTACGCTTTCTCACTCGCGTCAGAAAACTCAATCAAAGACACACGGGACGTAGTTTCGAAATCGAGGTGTCTCGCAATTGTGACTGTCGATAACAGAGCTAATTCGTCTGCACAAACTTGTCATTTATCGACAATATGTTGCGGGGGTACGTCGTCCCAATCTATTTTAGTAACTCACAGTACTTTCATAATTAATTTTGCGTTAAGTATGACGGGGCCAACGAGACCGAGCACGTCATATAAGCGGGCAGTCATCGATAGAATCGTACGTTTTGTATATTTAAGCGGCGGTTTTAATTTTATAAATTGAAATAGTCATTATCAGGATGCCATTGAGGTCCCGATATCTTTATGACGGTGCGATGCCGGTATTCTAACAGCTCATTACAATTACTACTTCATTTAACAAGATCGAAGCGTCCGGCCTTGAATAAATTGATAAGTTCGTCGGCTATCCGTACAGCTTGCGAATAATCACAAGCTGATGAAGCCAAGTCATCCATATAGACATCTCTCTTTAATATCTCTGCTGCTAAAGGATATTTGCTTCTTTCGTCTTTAGCCAGTTGGCGTAAAGTATGAAGAGCTAAGAAAGGAGAAGAGCGCAGACCGAAAGCGACGCGGACATTCATACGAAAATTGCTACAAAATGCGTTGATACTTACGACGCGCTTCATACACTCCGATACTAAGGTACATTTGACACACATCGGCGAAAAAAGCTATGCGAAGAGTCTAAATTAATGAATTAATATTATTTTATTTAGAACTCGCATCCAAGGCTATACGCAGTTTCGTGCTACTTTTGTCATTACTTATAACATAATGAGCCGCGTGGAAATAGGGCGCTTGTGCACTACACTGAATTTTCATGTCCGGCGGTCCGATTTTTTCAGATCCGATATGTCAGGCCATATGTAGGTAATGCGCGCTTGTGCACTGTCAGGAATTTTACCGTCCGGAATTTTACTTTTCTCTATTCCGGACCGGTTTTTTCAGGTCCGTGATGGCGGCAATGAAAAACGTGTTTACGCTTGTGCACTGCTGTGTCCGAGATCCGGAAAATTCATAAGGAATAGGCTTGGGAAAAAATAATCGATTTGAATCGATATTTATTTCGGCAATATTGTTAATTTCCAATAAACTTCCCAACTAGCAAAAATATGTCGTATAGTAGTCGCGGCAACGAAAATTATTCAGCATTTTGGCTCCTAATAGAAGTCGTATAAACGTAATGAAAACGTTTATACAACGCGATTTGGGCCCATTTTATTCAGCAATTCAGTCACATAGACATCGTATAAAGGTAACTTATTCAGGTAAATCGTCACGTAATTATCGCCGGAGTGACTGTTACAAGCTTATGTTGCGCTATAACTGTAACTTATATGACTTTTATATGACATGTTTGTCTTATTGAAGCGACCTGGGATACAAAACAGCTGAAAACATTTATAGTAAATAAAATAAGCAAGTGCTTCGACGTGTTGTGTTTTAAAAATTATAATTCATCGGTAAGTACAATTTATTTAGCAGACATGTTAATTTGTAGGTTGCACCAAATGTAGGTTCGTAAACTCACGCATAGGGTTGTAAAGTATTGCGAAGGTAAGTTTTCTGAGGAAATATACTAGGTTATATCATAAATATTTAACGCCCCCCTTTAATTCTTAGTAATATGAATATAATAACAAATATTTTTATATCAATATTATTTTTGTACACCATTTTTACTGCTGACAGGCGGTATAATAGCTTCTTATACAGCAAATTAGCAGTATGAGCGCCATGATACCACTCTGATTATAGTTTAGGGTTCCTTAGAACTTCCTAAAAAGTTTTCTAAAAAAGACTTTTTGTTTGTTTTTCCATTTATTCCAGTCCATTTTCGATAACTGTAAACTACTCACAGCATTTTACACAAAACAATCTGATCGGTGTAATGGATACAATTATACGACATTTTAGGCTTGTAATAGTCGTATAAATGCGACGTATACTACATAATAGTAGTATAAAAGCAACAATGTTGCTTTTACTCGACTGAGTCAACCTTGCCATAAGAAAGCTATATAATATGCTTTTACTCGACGAAATAGTAACATAAGCGTCGTATACTAGCGACTTATTCAGCAAAATATTATATGACACTTAAGTCATATAAGGATGCTGACTAAACGTTTACTCAGCATCATTATGTGACCGAAATGCTGAATAACTCAAAAGCTATATAAGATGCTTTTATACGATACGTGCTGAATAATTCACACTTACTCGACTTTTATAACACCGAAAAGCTGAATAAACTTTACCTTATATGACTAATTTGCTAGTTGGGTTATAATCGATATTTATTGTTGATTATAAAATACTATATTTTATATGATGATTTAATATAGTTGGTATATATCACTGCATATGCTTTGGCAAACTCGGTATAGTTCTAATTTGATCAGCATATGGTTCTAGTATCGATACTTAGCTAGATTTTAGAATCTTATTAAAAGTATCGATAGCTTAAGTAAGATAAATAAGTGTTGTTACGTTTGGACAACTGAACCCATCTAAATGGAAATTAATATAGTAAATAGACTTAACTTTAAGAAAGGACATAGGCTACATTTTATCGCGAAAAATAGGGGATGAAAGTTTGCCTGGAAATTTGTCATTATCAAATTTTTTTAAACAATTGATAAGTATAGATAAATATTTGACAACAGAAGTAATAATAAAGAATAAACAGAAGATTAACATAAGTAATTAAGTGACACTCAATGTCTTTTTCGCATTTAATAAAATTTTAAATGTATGTTTGTGTCATTAATAAATTTTTAAAAAATAAGTATTCTAAGGGAATAATATTTCTGCTCAAAGAAACTACACCACGCGTATAAAATTATGCCTATATATAATACAGTCAACTGATCTCGTAAAGTTCATTTAGCATAATATTTCTCCGCTTACACGGTACTAATTTCGATTTGTTTACGAAATGGCGCCACCGATTGGTCTATCTCTGTAATCGCTGAAAGTTGTTTTTACAAAACTTCGAAAAAAAATAGCACATTTAAAAATTTAAACATCAAGTACTAGACCATTATCAGTAATTTTATTCTAATGTCAGATATTTTTAGCTATTGTATGTGAATAATGTTGTTCCTAAATTAGTAAGGGTATAAGTTTTTACATCTGATAGTAGTCATCCGATAGTAGTAAAAAAAATGCTTTCGTCATGCCATAATTTATTATGGTTTATGTAAAACGATCAGATCATTATTTAGGTACCTTTTTACGTCTTCGAATGGAATTACCAACGTTCCAAAAATCTCACCGTACCTAACGTAAGTGACGTGTAGCTTCAAAGAGAGCTGCCCTACACTGCGCCGCTCCGATCAGGAAAAAAACGGACAAGTGCACAAGCTACTCATCCGAGTTTTTCATGTCATTCCGGACCGGAAAAAATCGGACCGCCGGACCTGAAAATTCAGTGTAGTGCACAAGCGCCCATAAGCGATAAATAATCACGAATAACTTCGTTATATTGAATGCGCTAGCTGGAATATTTTTCAAACGAAAATTTCAACCGTTTCGAATGTTCGAAACGGTTTTTAGCCTGTAAGAATTTCCCAAATTGTCGGGGTTTATCTTAAAAGATAAATTGACTGCATAACGGCCAATCGGATGGCGTGCAATCGTAGAATTATAAATTTTTTCATACTGTTGTTTTCCGGACTTAAAAATATTGGGTTGGCACAAAAGTAATGAGACACACTAGAAAAATCTATAACATTTCCTTTTTAAAATCAATTTTTTCGATAATATTCTAGAATGTTGTAGAACATTCTAGGTACTTCTGGTGTAGGGTATATAAAGCCGCGCTCGCGATTTGTTTAGTCAGTTTGAAGAAAAATGGACGAGCGACAAGTTCGAACACTATACTTATACGAGTACTTGTTAGGCCACAGTGCGCGGGCTGCGGCTGACAATATCAACAATGCATTAGGCGCTGGAAGTACAAGCCATGCGATGGTGTCCCGATAGTTTGACCGTTTTAAATCTGGAGACAGGAGCCTTGAAAGTCAGCCACGCTCAGGGCGACCACCCGCAGTGAATGATGACGATTAGCGCCGCGAACTGCAGTTGAATCCGGATGCTACCACTCGTGAATTAGCGGAAGCACTTAAATGCAGTCACCACGCCGTGGAACACCATCTGCATGAGCTTGGTTATCGGAAAGTTTTGGCTCGGTGGGTACCGCACATCCTTACAGACGCCAGTCGTGCAGTCCATGTCGCTATCTGTCAGTCACTTTTGCTGCGACCCCGACGTAAAGAGTTTTTGTCAGATCTGGTTACTGGAGATGAATCATGGATTTATTACGAGAACGATACACGTTGTGCTTTTTGGCTGCCTTGAGAAGAAACGCCACCAACTCAACCGAAGCCGAGCCAAAAGAACCGCCGAAAAATTCTGCTTTGCTGTTTCTGGGATGCGCAAGGCATACTGTTTTATGAGCTATTACACAATGAAACTATAAACGCTGACAAATATTCAACCCAGCTTACCAAATTATCTGCCGCTATCAAGAAAAAACGACGAAGACGAGTCAATGTAGTTTTACTGCACGATAACGCTCGACCTCACTTCGCATCTGTGGTTCGCCGGCAGTTGGAAAACTTGGGCTGGGAGACGATACCCCACCCACCTTATTCCCCAGACCTCGCCCCATCAGACTATCATTTGTTTAGAGCCCTGAAACAGCATTTGCGGGGTAAACAATTTAATGATTTCTCTGACGTAGAGGCGGAGTTGAACAACTTTTTCGAGGCACAGCCATCAGAGTTCTGGGCAAAAGGCATCCAAACTTTGCCGGATCGTTGGCAAGAAGTCTTAGATACTAATGGTAATTACACTATTGACTAAACGTTTTTTATTGTAATAATAATAAAAAAGTAAAAACTTAAACCAAGTGTCTCATTACTTTTGTGCCAACCCGATATTTTTTCGAATATTTCCTCCAATTTCCAAAAAATAATCTATAATATTTTGTAAAGATTTTTGTAATGAAGAACAAAATGAATATGTTTCTACCGGAGCGATAGTCACCTAATAATATGTATCCCAAAGTAGTATCTTAAAGTGTAGGTATGTTATTTGTACCATTTATTTTATTGAGTAATAAAGAAAGAAAGGTTTGTAAAATCCTCTATCTTTCATTCAACTACCTAATTTAAATAATAGAAGTTCTTCGTCCATTTGCAATGACATTTGAGCAATTTGTTTATTCTATTTTTATTAGTAAACAACAGATAAACCGACGGAATTAAAACGCATACACTATGGAGTGCGAACATCATTAAAATTATTTTAATGTTAACTCTATCATCATGGATATAAAAACCTTAATCCAACGCTTGCGGGGTGACTGGAAAACGTTTACCAAGCGGCAGTTTCTTCTCATATGGCAAACCCAGTGCTGATTTATAGGTCGCTTATCGCGCGCCTGAATTTATTTGTCTGCTCTTACCCGCCTATGCTCGCCTGGTTCTTGCTTTAAAACGAGTAGACGTGTCAAACAAAAATTAAAGCCTAATCCGTTTTCTTTACAAGGTTTTACGGATAGGTATATTAAACTATAGCTTTCCACCGGTGGCTATTCGTAGTCCTGTATTTTTACCTTCTACTTGAATTACTCTGTATATTAATGAAAACCGCAATAAAATTGCTTGTTTATGGAAAAAAGATCTCAGCGTATTTATTAAAATTCCTTAAATCCATCCATCTTAAACTAACAGTTAATTTTCTTAAATTATCAAGGCCGATTTATTAAAGTACACCAAAATTTGCTATTTTTTCAATTTCTTGCAATTTGATTGATTGTTTAGGCTCCGAATATGCTGCGAATCTATTGGATCGATCTTAAATACCCTATTGTATCTTAACTGTGACTTTTGCTTAAAATGGAATCAAAAACATATTACTTGTTTATACTTATTCAATTATTCAAAAGTCAAATTACACTATTAGTGCAGAATAACTATTTTATAGTTCGAAGCAACTTCACTTTTTGTAAATTGTGCTTTACTTTTTGATTGAACCCAAAACTGTAGTAAGAAATTTTTATAAAATGCGCATTGGCACTTGTTTGAGCTTCTAGTTTGAATGCTGATGAAATGAAACAAAAAAAATTGGAAGTTATGTCAATATTCGAAAACATGTATAGGTTAACCGTGGATTTCTCTTATCTAAAATAATATTATTGAACAAAATTTGTAATATAATAATTATTATGGCATAAGCAATAAAGATTTCATAATTTTTAAGCACAAAATTATCCTATTTCAATAAAAAAGGTACATTTAACTGCAAAATTATATATATCGTTAGTTTTTATTTATAATAGGGCACTCAAAGAAGATTCTTTCACCTACGGGGAGCTCTCAAACGCGGAAGGCATAGATTATAATTTATGTGGGCGAAATCACGGTAAAACAGCTAGTGTAATATAGTTTTCCGCCAAAAACCTCCTAGAGAAATGCTTTATTTTAATACCTCGCAAACAGTAAACAGCATTCTAGTAGATGTAAAATAATATGCCGCGTCTAGTAGATTACTTGTGCAAAACAGCAATGTCTCGGAGCTTGGTAATTGTACAAATTATAAATATGTGACCGAATACCGCACCCGGATTAAATTGTGCCACCAGCCGCGGGAACCTTATACACTTAATATTATTATATACTTATAGGTATATCGACGGCTTCAAAGAACATACGGATATCTACTAAAATACGATTTTACAGGACAGCGTTTTAAAGGTTTGAAGTGTAATAACTTTTATAATATATAATAAATGATGTACGATTTTCCAAATTTGGCTTATTTACTATACAAAAAATTACCTACCTAGTGGCTATCGCAGATATTTTACTTTTTGTGTACTTTCGAGAGACTGTCGGATGGCTTTATTTACTTTGTACAAAAAAACTATACGTGTGTTAGTTGACTCATTTAGTATAGTTTTTTGGTATACGCCGGGGTTGTTAACTTTTAAACTACTAAATTTATAAATCATAAAACCAGTTAAAGCTGATAATTTTTACTTTATAAATTTACCGGCATTCATAAATATAATAAATTATACTGACTTCCCAAAATTTTGTTGTCATCTCAACATACTTCATTCTTTTTATAATATAAGATTATTTAAATAACGATATGTGTTATAAAAAATTAAAAGAAGAGTTAAAAATAATAGAGATATATTTAAAACATGATAAATATTATAATCACTATTTGAAATAGCAAATATTAATTAGTTCTCACGAAGGAATCTTAAGAAATATTATTCTTTATCGTTAGGCATAATAAATTCCAGGCTTATTGCATAAAAATATATGTTTTACAAACAACTTCGAAATAAACGTTCAGTCTTAAATAATATATCTGATTTTTGGTTATAATAAAAGAATAAAAACTTTAATAAATAGTTCATCAATAACGTTTTTAAAATATGATATACAAAAATAAACTAAGAAGATAAGCAAAATCAACAAAACTGTATAGTCAGTTCAGCTACAGTTCAGACCTAATGTATCGATGAAAATAACGATCACAAATATAAAATTGCTCTAATTCAAGTAGGATCTTTCAATAATCAGTTTTAAATATAGTAATGTTCTTCTTAGAAAAACTTGCACTAGAACAAAAAAATATTTTTCGTCAAGAGTAACTACCACCCCTATACATGTGTTTTATTTAATTTTTTTTATTCTTATTTTTATGGTCTTTTGAACTTAGTAATCATGCCAGCCCAATCTTAACCAAATAACAGATAATAACAGATATATAAGATACAGAGATCTATGGAAACATAACTTTATATACCATGTTGAATAACGTTCTAACTGCATCCGACAACGGATATGCTAGGATACAATAAAAAACACCGACCTATGTACTTAAGATTAAAAAGTAAATTATTCCCCTCTGCTTCATTCTTAACACATTCAGCTAGCAAATGTTTGACATCTTCTGTGTTTTATTTTTTTTATTTCTATCTTTCAGGATTCAAGTTTTACTAGCAAAGAGAACTCGAGTGTGTGCGCGTGTGCGCGCGCGCGCGCGTGTGTGTGTGTGTGTGTGTGTGTGTTGTGTGTGTGTGTGTGTGTGTGTGTTGTGTGTGTGTGTGTGTGTGTGTGTGTGTGCGTGAGTGTTATCAGTTATAGCATTCGTGTAAACGCAATATCAACTTTCTACCCTGGTTGGGAAAAGTTGACGATCCGGGCCTATTGCCGCCGGGCCTATTAAAGGATGACCACAGAACAGATGGATATACAATGTGAGACTTGATATGAAATTGAAGACGTGTGCGATGAGATGACGGCTGACGGAGAAGCGTTGAAGGTGAAGAAACACTGCGCCGACAGCGGCTTCGCCTGCGTTATCTCCCGAGAACCACTCAAGAACCATATATACGAAACCGAGTTTCGTGTTATAAAAAGTTCCCTATATGTTAATCCAGAATACTAAAAAGAAATCCTATGCAGAATTTGAGACTTGTCCTGTGTCTTAAAAAGAACACTTTCAGTGGCGGAAGCCTGGAATGACAACACCCGACCCCCATACAGATTTGCCATGATATACCATATATACTAATGGCAAATGTGTATGGGAGGGGTTATTATTCACCTTAGTCCTGCTGCTATCTTGCTGCAATGCTGCTTCTTACTGTGAAAAAATCTAATGACTCTTTTATTAGTTGAATTGAGTTTCCTTTATTAGTTGAAATAAACTTGAGTTATCAAATTAATAGGCTTTCCATTTGTGAACCAAATGAGAAACGTGTAAGAAATAACATCACAAAATTCCTTTATCAGAACAGAACCTTTATTTTCTCTTTGCGATACCTTAGATTTTATTATATTATATATCAAATTAGAAAGTAACTGCTAAAATCGTAGCCTAAACATACCAAGTTTCACGACAAAAATCACGCTTGTATTGTCTTAATTTGTTGTAGAAAAAGAATCTTAACATTTATAACTTAAGTAGATATTTACACATTTGTTTACTTTTTTCAAAACTTATTTACTAAAAATAAATGCAATGCAGTGGCAACAGCAAGCCGTGTGTGTTAATATGGCGGACAAAATTAAAAATTTCACGACTCCTGTAAAAAAGTTGTAGCAATTTTTAGTATTCAACACAGTTTGCATTTTAGGATATTAGGCGCTTCCATATTAGCGTCAAATGGCGTGGACTGTTCCATTTTTCGCAAACTGTAAACAATTTAATAAGGGTAAACAATAAACTAGACAAAATGACAAAATTGTCTGTCTCCTTCTGCATTTTATTCAAACTCTCATCTTGTTTCTCAAAAGTATTTTGTGTTTATAGCAAACACAAACACTATTAAAAGTCTAACATTTGAACCTTAAAACTAATAGTTATGTAACTTTGAGTCGAAAGCTAACTGCAATAGACACGACACCATCAAGCCACGAATCACTGAAAGGGGCAAATGAAATACCCATGTGCGTACCAACGCTACACACACACTATTTATCTAAACGACTTCAAAGGTTTCATGTCAGTATTGATTCTATTTTTTTTTTTCTTTGTTCAATAATTAAATGTAGAACACGTTTGAATTTTGAAAATTCATTAACATCCCCATTTAAATTGGTGATAATTATCATATAATAATAATAATTATTATTTTTACAAACAGAACCAGAATTATATAATTTTCTCATCTTTAATTAAAACTTATTTGGACGCCATTATGCAACACCAAGCTAGTGAATTTGGAGTTATGGTGAGGTGCTTGTAAAGTAGTAGCTCTAGCGCGAAACTAAACTCCCGATTGATTTGTTAAAGAATGATCCACTGTAAGCAGATTAATCGGGATCTTAAGCACAGCGGCTCGCCTCTACGAGACATAAGGGTACCTTCCGTTTTACAACACCTTTAATTAAGTTATTCTGCAACACCTTTAGATTTAGTTAGTCTCCAATCTTCTGCACTCAGACAGTTTAATCGGTTCATTGTGCTTGACATAGTTGACTGTCCTACTCCAACCAATCGAACTGTGTCGTTATATCAATAACATCATCCAAGAATGGATAGAACTTTCCAATAGCTTTTGTCCTAATACAAACAGCCGGCATCTCTCAGCGTACTTGGAAAAATAAATAAACAATATGATTCTGCCATTTATATAAGGGAATTATTTCACAACAAAAAAGTATATCTTAGTACTTCCTTAATTTAATTAAGAAAAGAATATCTTACATGTCTCTCGCAATGTAATAGATCTTGGGACATGTCCATCATCTTGGTGTTTTCGTATTCGGCGTGCTCGATTCGTCTCGCGCCATATCGCGCAGTTTTTCCGTCGCTAATTACTGCGGCCGTAACGGCGCCCGGCGGCGGCGCGGGCGGTGTTGTGCGATGTGTTCCGGGTCGTTCCGGCCCGTTTTAGGTACGTACGAGCCAACCGACTTAGCGTAATCTTTTGTGACATAAGTATTACAGATTTAGTTAGACATGATATTGTTACTTGAGTTAACTCTACGAAATTATGTTTTAAGTGGAATTATGTGGTATTTTTATAATTGAAATTTAATTTAAAGCTAGTTACCTACTTTATTTTCTAGCAAATTATAATCTTAAATTTAACAAACATAAACCTATAGTTCCCGACATATACATTAATAAACTTAGCACAAACAAACGGTAAATAAAAGTTACCTAAAAATAGTTTTTTTTTTTACTTTTCTTCTTTACGGAGCTCTAATTATAGTGTGCCTTATTATTTATATTTTGAAAAGCTAAAAGAAAGTATAAAAAATAAATCATTTCCTACGAGTTAACATATAACCATAGCCCATCATGGTTAAACGAAAAACTGTTTAATACTTGTATATTGCCCATTCTTACTTATGGATATGAAACATGGTCATTTAATAGATCTCATGTAGAAATTAAGGACCTGCCAAAGAACAATGGAAAGAAGCATGTGAGCAACAATAATAGGTCCTTTAAACTTCTCACACCACTTTGTTCCTCGTCTCCTCTAATCGTCTACTTCTGTGTCCATTTCTTCATTCCGAAATTCTTCACTCTTCGTCAAATCTATTCTTTTATGGAATGAACTTCTTTTAGATATATGAATAATCAATAGTAAATAAGCTTATAAAAACAAGTTGCGTAACTTTCTGTTGGAACAAGCAGATTCATTAAATCATTATGCGTTTTTATACCTACCCAACTAGCAAATTAGTCATATAAGGTAAAGTTTATTCAGCTTTTCGGTGTTATAAAAGTCGAGTAAGTGTGAATTATTCAGCACGTGTCGTATAAAAGCATCTTATATAGCTTTTGAGTTATTCAGCATTTCGGTCACATAATGATGCTGAGTAAACGTTTAGTCAGCATCTTTATATGACTTAAGTGTCATATAATATTTTGCTGAATAAGTCGCTAGTATACGACGCTTATGTTACTATTTCGTCGAGTAAAAGCATATTATATAGCTTTCTTATGGCAAGGTTGACTCAGTCGAGTAAAAGCAACATTGTTGCTTTTATACTACTATTGTGTAGTATACGTCGCTTTTATACGACTATTACAAGCCTAAAATGTCGTATAATTGTATCCATTACACCGATTAGATTGTTTTGTGTAAAATGCTGTGAGTAGTTTACAGTTATCGAAAATGGTCTGGAATAAATGGAAAAACAAACAAAAAGTCTTTTTTAGAAAACTTTTTAGGAAGTTCTAAGGAACCCTAAACTATAATCAGAGTGGTATCATGGCGCTCATACTGCTAATTTGCTGTATAAGAAGCTATTATACCGCCTGTCAGCAGTAAAAATGGTGTACAAAAATAATATTGATATAAAAATATTTGTTATTATATTCATATTACTAAGAATTAAAGGGGGGCGTTAAATATTTATGATACAACCTAGTATATTTCCTCAGAAAACTTACCTTCGCAATACTTTACAACCCTATGCGTGAGTTTACGAACCTACATTTGGTGCAACCTACAAATTAACATGTCTGCTAAATAAATTGTACTTACCGATGAATTATAATTTTTAAAACACAACACGTCGAAGCACTTGCTTATTTTATTTACTATAAATGTTTTCAGCTGTTTTGTATCCCAGGTCGCTTCAATAAGACAAACATATTGTCATATAAAAGTCATATAAGTTACAGTTATAGCGCAACATAAGCTTGTAACAGTCACTTCGGCGATAATTACGTGACGATTTACCTGAATAAGTTACCTTTATACGATGTCTATGTGACTGAATTGCTGAATAAAATGGGCCCAAATCGCGTTGTATAAACGTTTTCATTACCTTTATACGACTTCTATTAGGAGCCAAAATGCTGAATAATTTTCGTTGCCGCGACTGCTATACGACATATTTTTGCTAGTTGGGTATGTATGTATTTGTTTAATAATGTATGTATGTAAGTATATACATATATTCTTTTGTATGTATATGTAAATGGTATATGTAAGTGCATATACTTATGTATAAAATCTAAATTAAGCATTTGCCCTGTACTTAATAATAATATAAACAACTGTATATAAAATTCTGGGTTTGAGTGAATAAATAAATTTTATTTATTTATTATAGTTGTCTCTTCCTACGAAATTTCCCTCTATTGTGTAACTATTTGTCTCCACATCACCCTCAGGTTGATTGATAAAAAATGCCTACGGCATTCTACATTTTTGCAAAGAGTATCAATAAATAAATAAAGCGAAGTTCAATAATTCATTCATATACATCCTTTATTTAGGCAGTCATGTAAAAACAAAGAGTTACTCTACAGTAAATCTTTGTTTTAACCACTGTGCCATAGAGCCATTCAAAATATTATAAATGCTAACACTTATGGAGTGGATAAGGAAGTTATTGATTTTCACAAACGCTGATTATAAGTTGGATGACAAATTATTTATCATTTAGCTGTCAGTCCCAGCATCTGCATTTGTTAACACCACCAATACTCAACGGGCCCGCAACCTACTGTCATGGCCCCATTCCCTCTATTGGATATGATTCAATTCCATCTATATGGAAGGGCATGCCACTGCTGTAGGGATATTAATAGTCTGATGATGAAAATAAATGAAAATTATGTATTATAATATAGGAAATAACAAGTATATAAAATATTTACACAATTTTTTACTGTCCCTTATTTTTTACATTTCTCTTATTTTTAGTTTTAATTAAACTTGTAGAATTATCATTCAATTGTTGGAAGAAAGCTTTGGAGGTCTTCAAAGATTTGTCACTAGCCTCATTAGCTTTCTTAGTATTCCTGTTGTCAGTCACTTTTTCAACTTTCTCCTTACCCTTTTGTAATTTCTTCTTTTTCCTTCTCTCTCTCTTTTTATCTGTCTGTGTTCTCTCTTCTTTACTCATCAACTCCCCTCTACGTTTCTTCTTTATTTCCTCAGGCGCCAACAACGCTGCATCACTTGTAGCAACAGGAGCTACTTCCTCCATTGAAATAGCAGGAGTATTACTGACGATTTTAACTTCAGCATGTGGTACTTTAGGAGTGTAATGATAATTACACAATGCGTCAAGTTTCAAAAACAATTTACTCATTGCTTCTCTGATCTCAACATGGCTTTCAGGCTCTTTCTCTTCTTCCACTTCACCTGATAATGCTTGCTTTTGCTTTAAATACTCTGCTTCATATACCTGTGCTAAACTAAGTTTACTTTTCGATTGATCTAAAATTTCTGGTTTACGGAAAGATAATTGATCATCTACTGGCTTCTCTTTTCTTATCACATCATCCCATGCTTTATCTTTAATTCTTTGTGTTATTATGTCTTCTAAAGTAATAGTTGTCTGCTCAGTAATAATAGGTGCAGGTCTACTAGTAAGATCAAAGTCAACTACTTCTTCTAGAAGAGAATTTTGTGGCCGTTTAGTAGCATCAACTTCACCTTTCAACTGCCATGGAGCTTCTTTCAAAGTTCTATTTTCTAATCTAGATATTTGTTGCTGCAAGCGCTGTTGACGTTCTTCAAAGTCTGATTTCTTTTCATCC
Source organism: Diatraea saccharalis (assembly GCA_918026875.4). NCBI lineage: Eukaryota > Metazoa > Arthropoda > Insecta > Lepidoptera > Crambidae > Diatraea > Diatraea saccharalis. The sequence continues at coordinate 23,997,864 of OU893339.1, read as the reverse complement.
TTGCTTATTTTTTCATTGAAATTAATTGATTCCTCATCAGAATCATCATAATCAGAAGATTCGTCAGCAAATTTAACTTTTTTTCCTTTTTGTTTTGTTTTGTTGACTTCACTTTTTTGATGATGTGTTTCACTTTCAGATTCATTTACATTGTCTTCATTGTTGATGTATTCATCCACATCATCACCTTTCTCATACTCTGCTTCTTCATTATCTCCTTGATCAAAAAAGTCAGAGTACATCATTTCATTGACACCTTTTTCTTCCCCAGTATCATCATCATCTTCAATATCATTGAACAGATCAATAGATTCATTATCACTGTCTGAACCAGGTGCTGGCTTTTCCTGTTTCTCCTCCTTTTTCTCTTCATTTATAAGAAAATGCTCCATTTCTTGTAATTTGAAAAACTTATCGTCAACAATAGATGGTTTCACTTTCTTAAGAACACCTTTTCTTGGCTTCATTTTTTTTACAGTATCTGTTGTATTAAGTGTATCATTATCACCAGAAGACTGAACATCTTCGTCTGATGAATGATCATCTTCTTCAGACATTATTATATCCTTCTCCATAGCTTCTGCAGGATGTTTCGAAGTTTCTACTGGGAAGACCAGATCATTTTTACTAGACAGGCAGTTAGCAACCTCCCATACAAACTGATCCCAACAATCCGAATTTTGTATTTCAATCTGCTGCCAAATTTGCTCCTCGTCGAAGTCCTGAACAATCAACTTTGGCAAGGCACTCTTTTTAGACTTTTTACCTTTACTTTCCTCCGATTTTGTGTAATCGTAGAGAGTTTTCACAAAATTTTTGATATCATCTTTCAAACCAGTTTGTATCGTAAGATAATTCACTGGTTTTTCAGTGAAAGACTCAAACTTATGAATAATATCCTCCATTTCTGGACGTGCCATAACACCACGCAGTTATAAAACTTACGATTGTTTTATGATTTAGTTTTAATTTATTGAAAATAACAAAAAAAACACGAGGTTAGATCATAAACAAACTGTCATTTGAATTTTTACTTTTTAAAGTGGGTTGTTGTCGTCCAGAAGATGAGTTAGCATAGACAAGGAACAAGTAAAAAATAAGCCTTGCGCATGGACTTAGTACTTATAACAGGACAGAGTACTCCCAGCTGAAATGCGAGCCAAGCGAGATATCAAGTACAGAGGCTATTTGTCACTTTTTGATAGGGTAACTATATATTTTAATTAAGTGAGACTTTTCACATTGTGGTTCAGTTTTTTAACTTCTGCGGCTATTATCGCACGAAATAATATTTTTTAACTTTTTTATAGGCTTTTCGTGCAATTTGATATTGACGAGCGGTATCGCACGAATAGCGCGCCCTTATAATATATATGGAGAACACAAGTGTTTGTTTACTCATGAGATTGCATAATCTGTCAATATAGGTCACAAATCTCTACATTAAATTACATGTACGTACTCATAGTCTGCGATATCACATCAATTGTATGAGAGCTTGAGCGGCTCGATCTACTTTTACGCAGTCTCATATGCCGGTGCATACTAATATTACCAAATCATCAAAATATATTCAATTTGACAAAAAAAATGTAACAATAGAGACATTGCCACATTTTTTTTTGTATCCGGAAGGATCGTCATGGGGAAATCAAGAATGTACTGTAGCGATATCTAGTTTGATTCCTCATGAGGAAGTATTTAAAAAAACATAAGTTTCCAAAATCAAACTAGACGTCGCTACAGTACTTTCTTGATTTTCCCATGACGATCCTTCCGGTTTTATTTCATATATAAAAGTAAATTAATCGTTAAAACTCAATAAACAACTCATATTTTATTTGTACTTTTTCGTATTTGTGTTGATATTTAAGTTTAGCCCTATGCTATTTGGATCCTACAATGACAGTTTGCTACACTAATCTGATGGGATTCGCTCCGTACAATGATTATGGTTTGCTACGTTTCCTTTCATCTATGACGGAAAAATATTTTTTCCATAATAAGGTTAAAAGTGAACAATTATATATTAATTTATTTCTACATTTACGAATCAAACAATAAAAAGCTTTAATTTAAATGTCTTAATTTGTAAAGTAGCTGCACAATTATTTTGAGTTTTCACAGCTGATATAACCTTAAAATATTATTTACAAATTACGAATCTCCCTGGCATCTGGATGAAAAGGTTGCTTAGATATTATTCTATTTAAGGATAAAACTAATTTAATTTATTACTAAGTATAGGTAGACACGACCTTTTTTATAAAAACATATGACAGGGTTATCAATGTTTTGAAAGTGAACTTTAGCATTATCGACATTTCATATTCATTTTACATGTAAAAATTAATTTATTTACTTGATATTGGCAAAATTGTGCGAAATGCGCAGATAAGCCATTTATTTACAAAGAAGAAGATGTTAATGTCATAAACTTGACATTTTGAGTTTTTATGAGAACTTAATATTGATATATGGCCACACCATCCCTAAAGTAAATTTTTTTCAAAGAGTTTTTTGTTGCTGTTCGTTGTGTGTTTTATATATAATTTATGTTCATAAGATTATCAAAATACCAATGAATAAATAAATGCGGTAGATTTTAGTGAGAGAAATATTGAAAACTTATCGGATAAATTTTTCTCTGATCAATCAGGCTAATTTTCAAGGTATGTTGACCATTTTGATTCATGGCATTTTAACTGTATCGTGGCTTGATAATTATTTTCACTTCAATGATTGCAAATGCGGCTCCCTTGTTACAGTTACTTTATTGAAATATTTGTAAAAAGGCTCCGGTCACAGGATCATGTACTTTTTATTTTAATTAAAATCGCTGAAAAGGTGAAAGGAGGTAATGTTTATTTTGGGAAAGGTGCATTGAAGTTACTCCATTGTGTCACTGGCTGCAACCTTGTAGTAAATCCTTGTTACACCAAATTAGAGTCGTTACGCCTTCTATATCCACTATGTAAATAAAAGAAATACAAGAGGGATATAAAATTTGTAAAAGAAGAAAGAAATAGATTTGATTTTTATCCATCTTAGAATAAAATATTTTGAACAATAAAGGTTAATTGAAAATGAGGTCTACTTTATAGTGTAATAAATAATATCAAAAACATAACTTTACTCAAAAAAAACTTCAATATTTAAAGACAAAATATTTTGGATTTTCTTATAACTTAAGTATATTTAAGTATGTTAATTCTGTGTCAATTTCTTCTATATTATTTTTTTTTATGTTATAGAAATGGACAGTCAAGATCAGATGGAGATAAAATATAACCCAGGATCCGAAGTTGGTGGCCTCGAGTTATGTATAGTCTGCGGTGACAGAGCCTCAGGAAGGCATTATGGTGCAATAAGTTGTGAAGGTATTTTTCAATATTTATACTTAATCATCTATTATACTTGATGAATTTTTAACCCCTCATATCCATCATCTCTTTAGGTCCCGGGTAGCTTATGGTGTCAGAGCATGGGTCGGCAACCTGTGACTCTTTTGATGTAAAGATGCAATTAAATTAATGAATAAACATTAAAATTTAACAATATAAGAATGAAATCTTTCTGTGTCACTTTCAATCACTCTAATTGTCTCTAGTTCTAATTCCATTTCAAGCATCTAGGGCTACTCATTCTTTAAAAATTTTTCTTTAAGATTATTTAGTCCATTTCTAATTTGAAATAAATTTTAAGATACCAAAATAATGCTAGTTTTTTTAGTTATAATTAATTTGATTTGTTTATTGACTTGTGATCAAGCTGTTTAGATATTCAAATAAAGTCTTCATTTTGTTTGATACTTTACAGGTTGCAAGGGTTTCTTCAAACGTTCCATCAGGAAGAAGCTTGGCTATCAGTGTCGTGGCAGCATGAACTGTGAAGTGACAAAGCATCACCGTAACAGGTGTCAGTATTGTCGACTACAGAAGTGTCTCGCATGTGGAATGAGAAGTGACTGTGAGTATACTAATGAATGAAATAATAATTTGCCATTGCCTTCACAGATTATTTGTTTGATTAATGATACAAATTAAAACTACTTTACCAAATATGAACATCATATTTACTATTTGGCATATACTAATAATTCAAACAAGGTTATAAAATATACAATGTTCTTTTTTCCTAAGAGAAAAATCGGTTAGAAACATTTGCCACTGATTTTTCTTCTTCTTCTTCTTATGGGCATCTCTGCAATTCAACAGTGAAATGTGACTGGGACTTATTCGAGCCAGTCCAGTTCTGAAACACTCCCATTGCCTTCACAACTGTGATAGTCTCCTTGACATTACATTCCAACTTAAAGTGAGCAGCTGTTTATTTGCCACTGAAAATATTTTGTTAAAAAATTACAACATTTTAAATATCTGAGATGATATTCACTAACTTCATGCTTCTTCTGTATCATAAAATAACTCCAACTAGTGAATGCCTACCATATGCGTATCACAACTTTAAAATTTATGTAACAGTAAAAATAATAAAAAAAAAACAAACATAAGTGTTTAATATACTATTTATAATATTACTTTTTTATAAGTAATTATGAAAAAACAAATATTTTTATAATTAATTATGCCTTTAATTAAAAAAAGCCTTTCTTTCTTATATCAGAACTAAGAGAATTGATCCTTATAACATACATAGCAAAAAATATTAGATTTAGAGGGGCGTCAGGGCGTGACGTCATACGATGCCGTGACAGAAGATGGCGTTTTCGCGGGAAACTTTAAAAATTAAATTTATTTTTATATCTTAATTACTTATATGAATAATACTTTTATTTTTTTTTATATATATTTCATGTATATATATAAAATAAAAATGTAAAAAGTTGTCTACACTTCTATTGTAATATCATTTGCACTCTACCATTGCCCATTGATACAACTCATATAATAAAACGCGATGAGCAGTAATTCTTGCACATTGTCTACAGCGGTTCAGCACGAACGTAAACCGATAGTGGATAAAGCTAAAGGTGAGACGAGGGATGGACTGCACGATCGTCAGGCCACTTACTCCAAACTGTTGGGCCTTGGACAACAGGGACAGGTATAATATGCATATTCTCTTATTTCAATGCCTTTCATAGATATTATATCAAATTTTCGATGACCATAAAAAAATGGCGCAACACATTTTACTTGCATTATTAAAAAATATTTTAGTTTTCAAGTATTATTCAAAGTATGTTTTAGCACATATCCAATCACTGTCCTATCATTTCAACGATTACATTTATATGGGTAGATTTTCAACTTTTTTGTATGATATACAAATTATTTTGCTCAAAAATTGTATATTTTTTACCCGACTGCGCGACGCAAAGGAGGGTAATATGTTTATCAGTCTATGTATGTTTGTTTCTATGTGGCGTTCTACAGACCAAATGCGCAGGCCGATTTTGATGATTCTTACGTCAATCGATACATCTTAACCTTGCGAATGTTAGTAAAGATATGACAGTAATCAAAATTCACCACAACGACAACCAGACACTATATTATCAAAATGAAAAAAAAAAATCAATGAACTATATCAAGTGGGGTGTCGTTGAATAGGTATTTTAAAATCATCCTAAGGTTCCTTCTATCATTTTTCATTTTAAATAAAAGTTTAAGATATAAAACGATTTAAAGTTGTTTAACAAAGTGTTCTTGCTAATTTTCTTACTTATTGATTTAAGTTTTTATTTAAAGTATAAAAGATATACAAACAAAAAAAAAAACAGTGAAAAGAGCATGAAGAACAAATATTTTTGGTAACAAAAATAAAGCATATGTAGCTTTGAGTCGAGTTAGGTCTTTAGAGGGACTAATCATCAGTAGTTTAGACCATCGCAAGTTACTTAATAATCCCCACGATATTAACTCCCTCAATGAAATTACTAGATTGCGAAATTTACCATCTTATGACGAAGTCAACGAATCGTAACTAAAAAGTATAAAATAAAATAAATAATTTAAAGAAAAACAAAAACCCGACTGCGTAAAAACGAATTTTAAAAAATACATGTTAAAATTAACTTAAATAAAAACTAAAAAGAAAGAAACAAGCCCAGTAGTTTAGAATTCTGTTAAGTGATACGGAACAGAACGACTCATAGTCGGGGCCCCTTGGGAATATTTGAATGGTAAAATTTGAAGTTTTTCATGTATTTTTTAAAATTCGTTTTTATGCAGTCAGGTTTTTTGTGTTTCTTTAAATTATTTATTTTTATCATATTTAAATCAACTTATCCTAATATTAGAAAACTAAAAAGTGGACGCCCTAAGGAATAGTAGTACTAATTATAAATCTTGTTACTTCTGATAAAGTGCTGATAAGTTTCTTCCACTTGTTCTTCTTGTCAGCAAAAACTTATCGAGTGGTAGTCAAAAAAAGTTTTGGACTATTCAAAAGAGATTGTAATAAGTTTATTTTTGAATAAAGAATTGTTTCATTTTTTTTTCTTTTCCTATGGCAACAGATCAATCCTAAAGAGGAGCCGAGTGACGCGTTCGGCGCGGTCTCCCCGGCGGCGCCCGCCATCAACTTCGCCCTCGCTGCGGCGGTCGCGTTCAATAAAACTAACCCAGGTAACAATATCACACACTCATTAGGTCGCTTTAAACAAAACCAACCCCAGGTACTATCACACAGTTGTTATTTATCACCCACCACCATCTCATCACCATCATCTTTTATACTTTTTGATTTTTAGAATTTGTCGAATCTTGTGCTTATCAAAATCGGTACATTTAAGTTTGATAATTATGGCTTTTTTTGGTCGATGGGTCAGTCCGCATGTTTATTGCGGGAAACTTCTGTAGGCTTTTTTATTGGTAGATAAATGAGGTGTTATTTATGACAGTGTCCCCGTACTTGCCCGGCGGCGGCGGAGATATGGAGGGTGCACGTCGACAACATCTCATGCTACAAACACAGCTCGCCAAGAATTTGTTCAAGATGGGTCAGTTTGGTGAGTCAATATAATTTTCTCATTTCTCTCAAAACTTTCTTTAGTTTTGATTTATCTTTATTAGATAAGAAAAAAGGAAATATATGTCACTAAAGATACGAAGAAATATTGAGATCACACCTTGGAATAGCGACTGTCGCTTAATTATCGCATTCTGTAGGACCGGTGACGGTTATCGATGAGCGTGTGAAGTTTTGTGGTACAAGCACGCAGGTGTTGTCAAGTGCAAGAGTTTCGAATTTAAGTTAATTATTCTGGAGTGGTTTCGGCTCATCCGAACTCCCTACGTCCATATGGACAATTACATGTAAATGGGGTCTTTATTAAATTTCATAGGAGCAATCAACGAATATTTACAATCTGCGTACGGAGCTACCCCACCTGAAGTACCTCTGTCAGCGTTGCACACTGCCGCCGAAACTCAACAAGCTGAAGGTAGCTATTTCAAATACACATTTTTTTTCATTTGAGAACATTTTAGCTGTTACCGAAACAGTACCATTTCCTATCTCCAAATAAACAGATTTTTTCATAAAAACATAGATTCGTGATATTTATAAATTTAAATTGTCCTGCAAAAACATTAAGTTAGTTTTGCAAAAGTATACATAATTATTGTTTATGTATAAATAACATTTTCCAAAATACGCGTAGGGGGCGGTGTGGAGGCTGACTCCAGCATACTGAGCACGGCGGAGTCGCTGCAGCTGTCGCTGAGCCTGCCGGCGCCGGCGCCCCCGCACCTGCGCCTGCACGCCGCCTGCGAGGCCGGCGCCCGGATACTCGCCGCCTGCGCGCGCTGGGTGCGCGCCCTGCCCGCCGCCGCCACGCTGCCGTCAGTATGCACCACACTACACTACACTATACTATACTACACTACACTTACACTATACCATAATGATAATAATAATTTATTTGCGTTTGAATAGGGTATACAAAAGAGATGTAAAAGGTAATACAATTATGGCCTATTCAGCCATTAACAATAGCATGCAAATGTAGTAAAGGAAGATACTATAAGCATTGATTAATACACCCAGGCTACCGTTCAGTTTCTATAGTCTAAGAACTCATGCAACGAATAAATGGAACGCTCAGCAAGCCAGTTATATAACTCTCTCTTAAATCTAGTAAAAGGTGTATTCTTTAAGTTTGACACATACAGTAGCAGTTATTTTTAAATCGCGCGCGACTATGTCAAGAACTAGTCTTTTTATTTCTAGTGTTCCTGAGATACACTTCATGAGCTATTTTGTAATAATCAGGGTATCTTTTGGCAACTTTCGCAGCTTCAAATATATATAAGCAAGGAAGTGGTAGAATACCAAGAAATTTAAACCATTGCTTACATGAGACGTCGGGAGCGATACCACATATGTATCTTATGCATTTTTTTTGGGCAATAAATACCCTTTGCGCATCTGTACCATTGCCCTAAATAATAATTGCATAACGTAAAATTGACTCCACATAAGCGAAGTATGCTGTGAGAGCCGTACTTCTTGTCGCTACTCTCGATAATTTAAATAATGCAAATGAGAACTATACTACACTACACTATACTATACTACACACTCACACTTACGCTCACGCTCACGCGGGGCCGGCGCCAGGATACGACGCTACGTTAGCTGTATTGCTAGTGCTACCATTGTGTACTTACTGAGTACACACGTAACACTTAGAGGATACACCACATAGTGGGCCTGGACTCGACGGGCTTCTTGCCGGATCCCGGGTCATTCCCTTCCTAGTGGGATACTTGCAGCGCGTTGTACCAGATAAGCCGGCCTCGCTTAACCCTGTCTATTTCAGTACGGGGTCGGAGAGCCATGGTTTTAGGATTAAGGTTGCATTTCCCTTGCGTTAAAAAAGGGTGCACAGAATACACTATACACACACATGGTGAACTACACTAATTGCTCACTACACTCACAGAATACATTACGCGCTCGCAGCTACGTTCACTATGCTGTACCTACCAGGTTAACAATTGGATTATTGAGGGAATGATCTATAAAAAGAGCTAGACAACCAAGCTAAACTCATTTATATTGCAACCATGATATACATTCTCATAATAAAATAAAAGTCAATTGGTTAACAAAGTGGTCATTTTGGTAATACTAGGCCTAAATCTGACACCTAAATATTTGAGCCAGGGATGTAACGGAGGTAATTTTATCGGAGCCGAAGTCGGAGTTGGAGTCTGAGTCGGAGATGGTGACGAAAGAGCTGAAGATAAAAAGATAAGTTATTGAATTTTAATTTTATTAAATAAAAATTGGAATATTAATAAGTAAAAGATTTGGAAGCCTTGTCTCCGTCAAACTATGACTCGATAAGTCTTAAATAAGGCCAGCATCACTAAAAAGTTATTTGCTGGCTACCGAGCCTGTAGACACAACAAATATTTTCGGCCAATAGTTTTGAGGGGCTGGAATTTTATATTTTCAATTACTTTACACTTCTTCTTCTTATCAGATCTTTCTTTCTTCTCAGCCAAAAGACATTCTGAACACTCATAGAGAAAAAAATGTTGGACGATTCAAAAGTATTTTTAAGAAGTCTATTTAAATAAAGATTATTCTGACTTGACTTTATAAGAGCAACTGTGAATTCCCGGTTCTAACTCGTCGATTGGAAGGATCCACAAAAGCCGCCCTCGGGCATCCACCACGGGCCCCTTTCGTGTATCCTTTCCCCGTACGACCGCGGCTCCGCCAGAGTATGGCCCCACCACAGCCTTGAAAAAGGAGCTATCAGGTCTCATCAACCGGTTCTGCCGCTCCTCTCTGCACGGCCCCAGTCCCAGCACCACTTGGCCCGGCCGTCGCATACACTCCAACGGTGTGTATGGCGGCCGAACCTAGTATGTACTACCAGGGCCACAGAGAAAGTCCCCTCACCCGCATACGCAGGCCGATTCCCCAGACTTCTCTTACTAACGGCGACACAGGCGCCACCCGGTTTCCTGGCAGGGTGCGCCTGTGTCGCCGTCAAACCGTTAGCCGCTCCGGTTGTCCCCCTGTAACGGACGGATACACTATTGTGTATCCGTCTGTTCGTCCGTTAGAGGTGGATCACATCAGAAGAGTCATCAACCGGTACTGCACTAGTGCCTGTAGGCACGGGTACTGGTCGTATCCCCTTTGATGGTGGGGAGCAGATCCTGCTCCCCAATACATGATTCCCGCGACAATTGGCCGCCTTGTGCCCCTCTAGGCCGCACCTGAAACAGATGTTTCACCTATCCTCCTTAGAGGGGCATAGTCTACGGACATGTCCCACACCCATGCACTAATAGCAGCGCATGGCTGCGGACTCCAGCCCTTTAACCCTCACTGCCGACCAGCCTATTTGTAGGCAACCCTCTTTTATGAGCAGATTTGCAGCTCCGACTGGACATCTAATAAGAGCTACATTTAGGCCGTCCACACCCTCCATAATCGAGCCCATCCTTATACTATCCGCAGGACATCCACCCTTATGCTGGTCCGGTGTAATAGAGTCATCAAGTTACGTCAAGCGTAGGTCAACGAGTTTGTTTGTTTGAGTCTTTAAACCGTGACCTTACTACCAAAGATAAGATGCCACATACTCATATTAAACTTTGAGCAACTTTGCACCCGTAGCCGCCACACCAAATCTAATTCCCGGAATGCATTCTCAGGTCCCATAAAACCACTGCCTTTTTCGTCTTCAGCCTTAGGTATCTCAGGTGTGTTCGGTTTACGAGAAGCCTTAGGTACAGGTTGCCTATCCATCAGTTATGTCACAGAGCTTGTTGTCCTCACCGCCGCGGCCAAAAGTGCTGGAGTCTGAGTCCCAACTGTCTTGCTAGTCCCTCCCTCTGTCCTGATAGGCTGCGTTTCTACCTCACACTATAGACTTGACAGTCTACCTCTCTACATTTCTCTGCCTTAGCGACTCCACTTCCAGCATCAGCGCCTCCCTGCCCGTCGCGACTGAACCTGTTCGTATCGGTTGATGGAGGTCCGCCTCTATAACTCGCGCGCTTTGACCTCCGATAAAACCTCCGATTTATAAGTTTCTGACTCGAATTCTGAACCGGAGGTATAATAATGATCGGAATTTCCGACGTATCGGAGTCGGAGTCGAAGCTCCGTAACATCCCTAATTTGAGCATTGTCTAAGGTGAAATGCGTTTCAACAAGGATAAGGAGTCACCTAAACAAACAACGTTTAAAGTTAGGACATGCGTAGTGCGGCGCGCTGGGCATTTGCGTAATGTAACATATACATTTATTCTTTGGCCATAACGGATTTCTCAAAAGATAACATCAAGTAATTAAGTTGGAATCAAGCATTTTTTTAAATATATATTTATATATTTGAATTATGATATAAACCATGAGATTTTTTTAATTGCTAAATTTTTTATATATGGAAAATAACGACTTGGGAGCTGGTGTAAATAAAAGAACACATAGGTATAACTTTTCTTGTTTATTATTTCAAGATATATATTTCTGTTATTGTCTCTTTACGTGTAAAGGCCACTAACGTGACATTGGCGGAAATGTGTAAACGCAAATAGGCCTTACATTTAAAAAAATAAGAATTTAAGTATGTAAAATCATTGACAAACGTTGCCTATCTAAGTAAGTGCTTAGTAAGGAATTACCTGACACGTTTGGTGAAACGACAAATCTGCTTGCGTGATTCTTAATATTAAGTGGTTTCAAGTTAAGCCATGCCTTCTTCTAGGTTAGTGGATACGGGCATTATTATTTGTATATGTGTTAGGTTCGAGATTCAGGTGACCTTGTTGAAGAAGTGTTGGCCTGAGCTGTTTGTGTTGGGATTGTGCAAGTTCTCTCAGCCGTTGTCTCTGGGCGCTTTGTTGCCACAACTTGTGTCGCATCTACACACCGTCCTCAGAGAACGAGCTCATTCCGATAACATGCAAGAACCTGACTTAGCACAACCTGAGGTAAATATTATGTTTTTTCAACAATAATTGTAAATTTCTTTTGCATTAAACAGTATTTCAATAAAGACATCACTAAGAAAGCAAGTTTATGTTAAAGACATAACGCACGTTGAGAACGATAGTGGCACAATGCAAAAAATGCGATTTTGAGTAATGAGCGTTTAAAGTTCAAGAAATTGTAATCAGCCCCTCTAAACAACGTATCGTCACTACGCCACCTAGCAGTTTTTACGCAAGCTACGTTCACAGGGATCTTTGTATTTTAAAGATTATACTTAACAAAGAAAAATGTTGCCAAAAGTAAAAAATACGTCGTTTTTGGTTAGTGGCATTGTCATTCTCAACGTGCGATAAGTTCGAATTAGGCAGACAGAGAACTCTGAACTTTCTTTTACTTTAATAAATTTTTCATACGCTGAAAAAAAGTTCAATAAAATAAAATACTCTGTACTGTAATATAGTTAATTTAATATTTAATTTTTTTTTTGTAAATTTGCACTATCGCCATCTGGTAATGTATACGGCAAATTTTAGTCACTAAATGTAATCGAACAATATTCTAGATCACTGCATCTGATTACTCGGATGAACGTATAACGGAGGTGAGCAGTATGCTGTCTCGCTTGCAGCAGTTCATCGCCGCCTTCGAGCAGTTGCGAGTGTCAGAGCGAGAACACGCACATCTGCGCGCCCTCTGTCTCTTTTCACCGGGTATGTTACCTTTAAATTGAAAACTAATGTTTAATATTTCATTTTTTTTGTTATGACATCATAACATTCATAAAATTATGATGCTAAACTTATTGTTTTATGTTTTTTTTTGGTATAACTATTATATTTGACCAATTTTTCATTTACAATGTTATACTGGAAAATATAATAATACGGGTGTGGACAGTAAATGAAAATAAATCCATTTTCTTCTAGTTGTATTTAATGTACCCTACCCAGAATCGCACTGTAATGCTAATTATATTTACAATATTGGTTAAGTTAATTATAAAAAAAAAATCTAATATTTTATACTCCTTGTCACGTGATCGCAAACAGCGCATGACGTCACGCCCCTCTTACTCATATCACAATTCAGAGAAATCAACCTCATGCATACATAGAACGATATTAGTTTCAGAACGCCGTGACGTCATAACTACGCTATGACAGAAGTGGCGTTAACGCGGAAAATTATGAAAATTTAATTAATTTTAGGTTTTAACTTATTATATGAATGATACTTTGTAAAATATTTTTTTCAGATATATTTCATAAAAAGTCTTCTACACCCTATTATTTAAGAATTACTTAAACATACAAGATGTAATATAATCAAAATACATCGGTTCTATAATGAAAATGAATTTCTACTTCATTATCAAAATTTCAATAGTTATGAAAGTGAATTCATTTTTTTTTCTGTGTGTTGTGTGATTATTATTTTCAGTAAACGTTTTGTATAAGATAATGTCTGGTGCTTACCTTATATACCGATGCAGAAAAATTAAATAATATTTTCCACCAGTGGTTCACATTAGGAAATGTCATTTTACTGCATTTAATTAAAAGTCTAATTATATTTGTATGTACTTACAACAAATATGTCCACATTTAGTTTATTGAAAAGTGACGTCACACTGCGCTTTGTCATGGCCGCCCTATTTTCGGTTCTTACAATCCAAAGACAATAAATCGCAAGTAACTTTGCAAAAAAAAAGTATACTTATTTTAAATTAAAAAATACTAGAAAGTTGTTGTTTACATACATATAGTTACCATTTCCAACATATTACATTATTTATTGTTTTAACTATCAAATAGCCATTAGTTTGGAGGCTGGAAAGCGGCATTGGTAACTTGGGATCGCGAAAATTTATATCATAAATAATAATATCTGTTATCTTATCATTATATTAATAAACACAAATGTGATTTAACAGATGGTGTACCAGATTTTCTCACTCGTAAACTCCAAGAGTACCAGATCAAAGTGTTGCGCTCACTGAAATCTGTATGCCAACCAGAAGAGGAACGTTTGGCAACTCTCCTTCTACAATTGCCGGTGCTAAGAACATTTACTGGTTCATTTCTGGAGGACGTTTTCTTCGTGGGATTCGTGGGTGACGTCAGCATCGATGACGCTGTACCGTATTTGTTGAATGCTGAACGTTAATAAATGTGAGTATGTTTTCTAATAATAATGAATAGCGAAGTGGATAAGCGCCTGCGATCGCTATTGTCAAGCAACTTTTGCAAGGGTCTGTCACGGGATGGGTGACCAAAATATTTTTATCTCGAGCTACTCCGTGCTTCGGAGGGCACGTTTAAACCGTTGGTCCCGGCTGCATTTGCAGTCGTTAATACCCTCCAATTCGCATTGGGCCAGCGTACGAATTAGAGGGCCATCCTCCTTAACCATTCATAGGGAAGGCCTGAGCGCCTGCAGTGGGGACGTAAAAAGAGCCGATGATGATGATGATATGTTGATTGAGCAGCTCGAGATAGTAAATTTCTGGTCACCCATCCTATGACCACCACTGCGACATCGAGCTCCATCATTAAACTAATAGGAATAATAATTATTTACTTAAGCGCTTCCTATTTGAGTCTAGTGACCACTAATAAAAGTATTATAATTGGCGTTATAATAAAGTTGCGTACTTTCATTTATTTATTAAATAAATATAAAATCTATGTTGCAAAATGGATAAAAAGCATATAAATATTGTTTCACTACTTCCCGAGTTTTGCGGCAACACATATATTTTGGTTTATATTAAAATATCTAATATCTTTGTTTCAGATAGTGTCTTCATCGTATAATGGTGCTTATAAAATTATTGATCTAATCTAAAAAGATGTGTCTTTTCAGGCGATATTCCTTCCATTTGATTATAAGGCTAATAACTATTTTTGTTACTAATAAATAAATAGATATAAGAGTTTAATACGTAGTTTTTATAGAAAGTTGAACTTTGAAATTGTATAATCAAAGATAATTTCTCGTTATTCAAGATTTAATATTGCAGTACTTCGAGGAAAGAAACGTATATCTGTATAAACGTATTATACCACACATCTGTACGTCAGGTCACGACAATACATCAAAATCTCATATTTTGTTTTTGAACTTTATCCTTAATACTTCAAAGTTTAAAATCAAGTGGAGATATTAGAATTTTTTGTATAACCTAACGAGCTGTTGACTGTACATTTGCATTTCTGTTCATCAGTTAATTAAGTGAAAATAAAAATTAAATCAGGTGAAAAGCTAAAGCTTTATTCACACTTATCGGCGATACATCAATTAAAGCACGGCTCCGCATCAGTGACAATTATTCTATTATACGTTGCTTATAAACCCGTCAGTGTTAGCAACCGCACCGGCAATTTACCGAGTTTCATTTGTTGGATCACAATTAAGAAGTCAGAAGGAAATATTTCGATTTTTGCCATACAGAATACTTATCAGTTATAATAGAACTGCTGCTTTTTAAATTTTTTTTTTTAATTTATTTTGATTTACCAACATTAAATACATTATTACATACCATCATAATTAGATTTAGCTCACAAGAAGAAATATATCAAAACAATTACAGGTAATTACCACATGCAATATTACTTTTTTTTTACAAACTAAAACAAATTTACTTACCGAATCTCCAACCCTCAAAAACTAGTAAACAAACTTTTTCAATTAATCTTTACTAAGACAGACCACAAAAATGCTACAAAAGGTTTTTTATACCTTTTTACGAAAATAGAAAAATAATGTAACATTGATGCGGTTCTGTGCCAGATATGTGATTTCATTAACATGTGTGAATAGAGCTTAATTATCTCAATGAAAACTAATATTAATATACCATAACTCATATATTTCAATCGATATAAGGTGTAGATTTATATTTTTGGTTTAGTAAGATTGATTCATGGACTTATTATGAAATCAAAATTATCTCAATCGAAATATAGCAGACAAAATAGTTTGATTTTACTTTGCCGTGTCTATCACCGCTCGCAAGCCATATGTGTGAATCTATTTTAAAATTAATAAATTGATTTTTAACTATTTACAACATGATAATTCTGCAAATTGTTTGTATTCTATATGAAATCAGTGCTCAGAGAAGCTTTAAGAATAATTTAAGTTATTTGACTAATAATGATATAATTTTACTACTTTATAATGTAGCCTATATAATTTATAATAAAACATATATATGTCGCATCATCATTACGAAGATCGTTTGATTTAGTTTCTTTTATTTTAATTGCTAGTTACTCGATTACTTAATTACTCGATTGTAAAGAGAGCGTGATCATCGATTCTTTTAATTTTATTAGAATGGTGACACTGACTTTGACAGTTCGTTTATAAAAGCCAAGTTGCCGCCATTTTTGCACACATTCTCTTTCCGATCGCCGAGGAGTAAAGACATCCGACGAGATCACGCTCATCTCGTTATATTTTCGTATGAAAAGTGATAAAAAGGAACAAATCCACGTTGGTATACACGCCTGTAGTGTTATTTTAAAGATAGTCCTCCGATATGGACGATCTATTTGGGCTTCGTAATAGCACCTTCGGACTACCCATCCGTTATATATAATTATACAATTTATTATTGTGATATTTATTTAAAAACCTTAAAATAGTTATTTCGTGTGTATTAATATTGTAAAGATTTTCTTGTTTATTTGTATCGAATAATCATCGAAATCATTGGGCTGATTTTTAAATTCTTTCACCAATGGAAAGCTACGTTATACACGGGTAATATAGACTAAAACTTAAGCGGGTGAAGTCGCACACAAACACCTAGTATGTACTATGATAAATGGGAAATTAACTCATGACTCGCTTTAACAGCGCCGATTTTGATATAAAAGCTCACGTCCTTTCCTCATGCTATTATCATAATTATTTCTTTATTAAAACCAAAATAAAATTGAAATCATTACATTTGATCAACTCTGCATTCGTAATGCAGAATTTTCATCTTAATGGCCCCTAATAATAGCTAGGTAAGCCAAAGTTATTAATCTAAATGCTGCGTAGACTTGAAACCAACTTAATTAACACTTCTGACTTGAACTATTCTTACGTTATTCAAATTATTTTTTGAATTTACTTTAGTTATGACATTTTCTCAAGTAATTCTCTCGACTATAGATATGAGCCTAAGACTTCACTGCTCAGTGGCGCCAACTGATGAGTATAAAATGACCTGTCTACTATTCTGTTAGTGATTTTCGCTATTGACATGAGCGAGATGAATTATAAAGTAGTAGTATATCTACTCGACAACAGATGGCGCTGCTAATGAATGAAAATTTGACCATTAAAAAACTAAATTCCAGCGGTTGTTGCTATTTTTAATTTAGTAGATAATAAGATGCGCACAGGCTCAGAACGGATCGATGCGTGTTAACGACTGTAGCTACAACCGGGAGCAAAGACGGCTTAGCGTGCCTTCTGAAGCACGGAGGAGCTCGAGATTATAATTTTTGGTTACCCATCCTATGACTTGCCCTAGCGAAATGTGCTTAAATTTCAAAGACCGAGACTCCCTATGGTCAGAGCCATCGAGCTCCAGCACGCGTAGCATGACGAACTCGACAACGTTTTGTCTACACTCAATTGTCACATTTCTCGGGTGCGCCCTTTCTATACTCAACTATACTCAAGAAACGAGTAGACAAAGTTTTTCTCGAAATTGTCATACTACGCGTGCAGTAAATTATTCAAATTTTTTGTGATAAAAGGCATACGAGTTTGCGAGAATAACTGATTTTCTAATAGTAAAATGTATCAAGCCCCTCCAACCTCCCAATTACTTAAGGCTGGGCGTAAAGAGAAACTACCCGATTTTGGCCATCGAGCTGTGGCCATTTTAAATATGCCCTAGATTTAGTCATTTTAAGACTAACGAGGAAGTGGACTTTGATATCTCAGCTGTTACAGGTATTAGTTTTACCATAATGCAACATTTATAAGACCTTTCACGCTAAAGCAATATATAATTTGTCTATGCGTTAGTGAGAACGTCTGACATTTCAAATGGCCGAAACGGGGAAGTGGCCGAAACCGGATTTTCTGTCCTAAATAGGGAGAGGATGGAATATTATGATTTGTTTGCCCGTCAGGCAAATTGTTGACAAATATTAAATACGTATATTTTAATATTTTTCGTAATCATTAAATTATTTAATTTCGAGTTAAAATGTCACATGATGTCACACTTTGGTATATTTTCTACAAAACTGACGAAGCGAGCCCCCACTCCTCAACTTTAATGCCTGTTATCTAAGCTATTTCTTGTTAAATTAAAGTAAAAAGAAATAAATATCTAATAAATTTCCATTATCTGACTGACGGACTAAATAGATTTTTTTTACTCAGTCTTTATCCCTATTTATTTTTATAACTATAACTAAAAAAATAACTACGTAGGCGGGATGATAAATAACTAGCCCAACCCATATTTTGTATAATAACGATATAAAATCTCCTTAGTATATTACTCATTAGTTCATTAGCTGCCAGTGTTCCAAAATTTAAATCGATCGTATAGTTTTTCTTTTAAATATTGACATTTCAAAAAGCATTCTTTTGTTTTTTCTGCAAAATGGATAAAATTGAGCTACGAGCTGTGATAAAGTTTTTGAATTAAAAAGAAAAAGAAAGGTGGAGATATTTTTTCGGAGATGAAGGATGTTTTCGGAGAAAATGCTCATATGCGACCATAAAAAATCGGGTGCCTGAATTTATACGTGGCCATACCAGCACCCAAGATGAACATCGTCCTGCTCCCTTACTCTCGAACGCAATCGCGACTGATCGACATTGCAATTGTGCCGTTGTGCACTTTTGATTGGGTACACTAGCGCCAGAGTATCCTAGTGCGCCAATCAAGTGCGCGGAGCGGCACAATTGCAATGTCGATCGGTTGAGATTGCGTTCGAGAGTAAGGGGGCAGGACGTCCAAAAAGTGCCACTACTCCAGAAATTGTGATCAAAATTCATGATGCAGTTTTAGCTGAAGATTGAAACTTTCCGAGATAGCTGATACTGTAGGCATCTCTAAAGAACGGGCGCATTACATTTTGACTCAAGAATTATGTATGAAAAAGTTATCCGCAAGGTGGGTGCCGCGATTGCTTACAGTTGACCAAAAACGCGTTCGTATGCAAATTTCACAAGAATGTTTGGACCGCTTTAAGAGCAATATAACTGATTTTCTGCGACGGTTTGTTACTACAGACGAAACTTGGGTTCACCACTATATACCTGAATCAAAAATTCAGTCTAAACAATGGACGGAAAAAGGATCCCCGGCTCCAAAGAAAGCAAAAGCCGTCAAATCAGCGGGGAAAGTCATGGCGTTAGTATTTTGGGATTGGAAGGGTATACTGATGATTAATTACCATCCAAAAGGACAAAACATAAGTGGCGAATATTATGCTGATCTAGTGGATAAATTACAAGTGTGTATTCGTGAAAAAGGACCCGGCCTGGCTAAAAAAAATAATCTTTCATCAGGATAATGCACACGTGCATCACTGCGATGGCGAAATTCAAAGAATTAAATTTTGATTTGCTACCACACCCAGCTTATTCTCCTGATCTGGCACCGACTTTCATCTATTCCTAAGCTCAAAAATTTTTAAGGTGGACAAAGATTTGAAAATAATAGTGAGGTGATGTCTGCCGTGGAGAGTTATTTTGAAGGGCTTGAAGAAAACCACTTAAGGGATAGCATCAAGGCTTTAGAGCATAGATGGATGAAGTGCATATAGCGCTTCAAGGAGACCATGTCGAAAAATAAATATACTTTTAACACGCTAATTAATAATTAACACGTTTTTCTATGCTAGGCTAGCTTTTTATCATCCCGTCCTCGTATATATAAAACTCCGACTTTAAAAATTATACAAAACTAATAATAAGCTTGCTTAAACAAAAGTCTTGTTGCAGATGAGGGAACTTTAAATTACAAATGTTCAATACAACGGTCCCTCGACATGACTGCAATGAGATTTTTTGTTCATCCAAGCTTATTTTTATTTCCACCACCACCACCAGCCCTTTTACGTTCCCACTGCAGGGGCTCAGGCCTTCCTTATGGATGGTTAAGGAGGATGGGCCATGACCCTCCACGCTGGCCCAATGCGGATTGGAGGGTATTGACGACTGCAAATGCAGCCGGGACCAACGGCTTAACGTGCCTTCCGAAGCACGGAGTAGCTCGAGATAATAATTTTTTGGTCACCCATCCCGTGACCGGCCCTTGCGAAAGTTGCTTAACGACTACGATCGCGGGCCGCGGCGCTTATCCACTACGCCACCGAGCTATTTTTATTTATTATATTATTTAGAGTAATTTTTTACATCGGCGGTTACTTCGTTCTCCATTTAATTGTTTACACACATCAACATCGTCTAGGGATATTTTAATTATTTTTAATTTTCTTAGTTATTCTGAATAACATATACATTTTTATATTTTTAATAAGCCCATTTATAAGCGTAGATTATAGAATAAAACATAAACTTTTTTTGTACCTAAATAGAAATTATTTAAGTAAAGACAAAAAGTAGTAGTTTTGTAAATTGAAAACTTGAACTTCGCTTGAATTATGCCGCGCAAATCTTTTGTTTGAAATTATTTCTTTTTAATTCAAATTTGGAATCATCAAAAAAGGCGTACAAAATAAGTTTTCATCAAAAGATTTTAAAACCGGCCAGTATTTTTTGAATTTAGAACTATAAACAAAATATCCCTAGACGATGTTGATGTGTGTATTTTATACTTTTTAAATTTCTAACACTAAAAATATATTTCAAAAAGATCATGAAAACAAAAGGCTATCGATAAAAAAACTAATCAATTCGGCCTATTCGTTTATAAGCTAGGTTCGGTTCATTAGTTTAGCAGCTATCGTGCCACAGACAATACATACACACCGACAACCAGACACGTCAAATTCCTAACACCCCTATTTTTGCATCGGTGGATAAAAAAGTAATTACAAAAAATGAGAATTTTGGGGATGACTTTTTGATTCGAGAAAATTTCACCATCCGCGTTTTTGAATGTGATAGAATCTTCAGAAATAAGATGAAATTTTCTCATTTTAAATACAGGAATGTATACAAAGAATATTATACGTAAGAGAAGAATAAACAAGCACATTCTCGCATTTAAAATAATAGCATGAATGTGGGATTAACTCGCACTACCTACAAGGTTAAAGTTAGTGACAATTGTCCAGTCAATGTCCAATAAAATTAAAGTAAACCGCAAGGCACTTAACTGTTCCATCCAAAAATATATTTGTGACTAACTCTTATAATAAATCGAGGAAAGAATTTCAGCGGATGTGGATAAATATAACACTTAATACTTAATTATTTTGGGACTGAGCTTTCACAATGTAACGTTACGAGGGTAATTTAATGGAGAAATGATTGTAGATTGTAGAAGCAGCATCTATGATGCGGAGGTTAAGCCCTTTGGCAAGGATCATTGCATGTAGGATTGGATGACATAAGATGGGTCGCCAAAAATTTATTATCTGTGGCTGTTCTGTACTTTGAAGGCATGTTAAGCCGATGGTCACGGCTGCATATGCAGTCGATAGCATCCATAAATCCGGTCTAGTGCCCCCCGCGTGGTGGTCTATAGGCTTTTCTCTCTGCCTGATTGTATCCATAGGGAAAACGCAGGACTATGAGCCATCACCCCGCGAGCCCAGTTCGGATTAGTGGGTGTTAACTTCAGGTACAGCTGAAACTAACAACGGCTTAACGTGCCTACCAATGAACGGAGTAGTTAGCGACAATAATCTTTTTGTCACCCATCCTATGTCATCGAGCTCCTCATGGATCTTTTGCTTCTCTTCATCACGACCAGTATTAATAACATATCACGCTAACTGTACGATGATAAATCAGTACTTATTTTATTACATTTATAATGTAGTAATTTGTTTATGCTTAAATGTACGTCATCGAGAGTGGTGTAATTTCTTTTCTTTATTTATAGTTCAATTTGATTTATATTCTACAAGACATTTTTAGGAACCCGTGTGTAAATAAAAAAATTGGATTTAGATGAATAATTATCCCAGGAGTAGGTAAGCATTATGAAGGTAATTTATTAATGCCACGAAAAATATGGCGAAACAAGTGTCGCGACACCATCTGCGCAGAGATCCCTCTTCCCCACTGGGCGCATGGCAAGGGCCCCGCGAACGATTGGGGCCCACCGGTTCCTACTTGATTACCAAAACACAGATAAAATTGGTCATAACCAACATTCGTATCTACTCATTTTAATAGCTATTCAATTTTCGCCTGAAAATCGGGCTAAAATCAAGAGAGATGAACATTTACTCGCTAACGGCGATAGAATATGATATCCTCGAAAATACAGATTTAGAAGTGATTTTTCGAATTTGTTTGCTATATTAAAATATAGAAGGATTAGAAGGATAGCTCTTCAATCAGCTTAGATGCATGAGTGAGTACTAATAGTGGATGTTAGCGACAAACTGTGGATTACATTACATTATTTATCTATTCATCTTAATATTTAGTGTTAATTTAAAGAAATCAAAATAAAACTAAAATTTTGTTAAAGTGCGACAAAGTACGTTCTGTATCTATTCTAACAAAATAGTGCTACTTTATGGTCATAAGGACCCCATGATTCTAATGTACTCAGGGCTTCTAACAGGTGAAAAACGACCCTGTCTACGTATAAGTGGTAAAGCTTCGATGTTGATGGTGCCAGTGTTTTGTTTCGCAAGCACGTCATAAATCATGTTTCACACTGGGACAGCTTTAACGCTTTCTTTTACAATACATGAAATACATTATTATTATACATGTCGCATCATCTTGACGAAGATCGTTTGATTTAGTTTCTTTTATTTTAATTGCTAGTTACTCGATTACTTAATTACTCGATTGTAGAGTGAGCGTGATCATCGATTCTTTTAATTTTATTAGAATGGTGACACTGACTTTGACAATCCGTTAATAAAAAGCAAGTTGCCGCCATTTTTGAAACACATTCTGTTTCCGATCGCCGAGGAGTAAAGACATCCGACGACATCACGCTCATCTTTTATTTTAATTGCTAGTTACTCAATTACTTAATTACTCGATTGTAGAGTGAGCGTGATCATCGATTCTTTTAATTTTATTAGAATGGTGACACTGACTTTGACAATTCGTTAATAAAAAGCAAGTTGCCGCCATTTTTGACACACATTCTGTTTCCGATTGCCGAGGAGTAAAGACATCCGACGACATCACGCTCATCTCGTTATATTTTTGTGTGAAAAGTGATAAAATGTAACAAATCCACGTTGGTATACACGCCTGCAATGTTATTTTAAAGATAGTCCTCCGATATGGACGATCTATTTGGGCTTCGTAATAGCCCCTTTTGACTACCCGCCGACATACAATATCGCATATAATATTGCTCAGATTCCAAGCTAAGTAGCTAAAGCCCCCATATTTTGGAGTTTCTGAGACAACGAAAATTCCACAACAGAGACCCAAGACAATATAGAAAAGTATATTTTCTACATTTACCTGAACGGGAATCGAACCCCTCAGAGATGGCGACACCTTAAAATCGGTGTGCTACGGAGGTCGTCTCAATGTTCTTTTATAGAATTTGTAATTTTTTGTCTTAATTATTAGTAGTGGTAAGATTAGGAATCATCGATATAAATTATTATGACGGAACCGTTGGAACTTAAAATTTTAGTTTGCACAAAAATATATTTTACGATAATGGAAGCGATAACATTTCTACGGCTTCCCAGATGTTGACTTTTGAATCAGGTCTCTGAAAATTAATTATAAAAATATTTGTGTGTTCCATTCAGAAGAATGAACACATGTTAAAGAAGACGGTGTTGCCACCCTCTTTAGATATTATGTTTTTATTTATATTTTCTTAAATTAGTAAAATAATTTTTAGATGATTTCACAGGGACCCAGCCAATAATGCGTATACAGCCAATAATCCGTCATATGCATATGCACCGAGCCTAGGATTACCATATATCGATAATCGATATCGATAAGTTGCATTGGTTGCGAAACTGACAAATATAATGATGTCTTATTCTATTTATCCTGGAACGAAAATTGGGAATTTTTTGAGTCTTTCTTGAAAGAATGAATAATAATTTTATTTGCATATATCACACATTCACATGCCAACAATTATAAAGTCGAATGAATACAAATATTAAATATTAAAGAAGAAAAAAATAAACAAAAAGATATACACAACTCTGCATGTGTGCCGGAACGATGCAAAAAGGCAAAAGCTCAGTAATATGTTTGCTTATTGAGCAAACTACTGATTTTCAGCTTAAGCCTAAAAAAAATTGGATTAGCGGTTACGCAACTGAACTATTCGTCAAAGTTCAAAATTAAATATTGATGATATATACTTTGAAACTATTTCAATAAATTACATAAGATTATAAAACTTGGAATACAAAGTGAATTGGATTAGGAAATAATAGACTAAAAATGAATAGCATAATAAATTAAATAATAATAATTAACATAATAATAAATTGAATCATGTTTGTTTAGTATTAAAATTGATAATGAAGATTAAGGTAAATGTCAAAATCATTTTATTTAAAATTTTGACATTTACCTTAATCTTCTCTATCTATATTAAATCTTGTCATGCACACACAAACCAAAAACAAAATGAAGAAGAGCAAAGGCCAACCGCTACCTCGACGACACCTTACCTAACACCTCTCTGTTGGGAATCCAATAACAGATTCTTAAAATGTGTCTTAAATGAGTTCCGCGTTGGAATCTGCCGTATTGGAGGAGGTATATTATTCCAACATTTGGTCGCCTGGTAACGGAAGGAACCAGTAAAGGCAACACTCCTATGGCTATAGGTAGCTAAAGGTTCTTATAATATTCTTAAAGCTATATCCGCGAATAGTATATTATGTGCATCAGAGACAGTGTCAGGTATTACCTTCATTGCATCATAAAAATGAGTTTCATGAGGTATTATTAGCATTTCAAAATCGACGGATTTTTTTTAATTACCTTTGCACACTTGACGAAAGATCTGTGTAAGGAGATATCGTACCTACATATCAAATTTAAAAATATACAAAATAAAGCAATTTCATATATTTCTCGCGATGCATCTTTATGGTTTGCAGACATCAATTTTCCAAATGTGTTTTCTACAACCCAAGTGTGCGACGATGATCTCTACCAAAATATAAAGACTAATCTGAACCCCTATAAGATTTTATTTTATTAGAGAATTAAAATGTATAAGCACACATTTTTGTGTGAAAATATAGTTATCTCTATTAATCGAATCCAAACGCGAAACGCATGACTTATGGCCCGTTCCAAAATACACCGTATCCACTGAACATTTTCACCCGTGCCACAAATTTTATATTAAAAGCACGTGAAGCCAGCTTAGTCACGTATGTTCGCTGGCCGGGTACGCAGACTCCACTATAAAAATTCCACCAACTCAATGCTTCAACCATAATACTCGTACATTAATAGCGTGTTATATATTCGCGCTGTTTAGTGATTGCCACTGATATCAATTGACGCGCGGTAAGCGGGTTCTTAATTCGCGCGCTTTCGCGTTCCGCCATCTTGTCAATCAACTGTTTTCGAGTTTCCCCGGATGTAAGTGCAATGGAATCTTTTTTAATCAGCCAGTGTTAACTGGCCTAATTTATTGAGTGTTTTGTGAGTGTTTTCTTATTATAGTTCTGGAAACAAAGGTAATGTAGATTTGTTTTATATTAAAAGTTTAAATTTGATATGCTATATACGAAAGTTATAAAAGTTTTGTTAGGTCGGTCTGCCAAATTGTTCTAGTGAGCCAGTAGACTAATTATTACGCAGAAATACATTAAATTGGGCTTGGCAGAAATGCTAGATTTCGTGCAGTTACAAATAAATATTAAACGTTCGGTCAGACTACGATTGAGAATGTCATCCAGTGATGTAATCAGTCAGATTTCACTATTTTCAGATTTTTCCTACACATAAAATCGAATTTTATGTGTAGGACAACTTCTATTAATATATTAGGTAATCTTTATACACGAACAATGTAATTTATGTGATGTTGTTGACTCAAAGTACGATATGAGCTCGTGACGTTGATTCACTAAATTTTAGATTATAATTAGATTGAGATCTATACAATATAATTCGGGGGCTGCTTGCTAGTATCTAGGCGAAAAAATGTCAAAGATGTTAAAAAAAGTTTAAATAGAAATATAAACAATTTTCTGATTAAAATAAAAGCAGAGAGATTACGATATTTAGACTATTGAGACATCAACCGTAACAACCACTCAGAAAACCGATAAAGTGGAAGAAAATACCTTAACTATATTTGCAAGATTTTGATGACTAAATAAAAGGTCATTCTAAGCTAATACACTTATGGTAAGGGTAGATACTACTGGAGCAAGAACCTCTCTAAGGTTGGAGTGGTCCTTGCCGGTTTTCAAACCCTTTTCCTCCAAGCAAGAGTATTTCGAAGGGGTTAGGGGATATGCCAGCCGCGTTTTTATTAGTGGCATATTAGTCGATTAATTAAAAAACTATCACTTTTTTAAATTTTTTATTGTAATGGATTTTTTTTTTCAATTCAAGAAGTAATTTTTTCTTACGGTTCAAGATCTCAGAACAAGGTCTTCAGCCGTAAATTTGCGAATCTATGGCATAGCTTTCGCCTTTCACGAGTGCTTGTAACAGCTTACGGTCATTTGAACAAACGTCCATTAAGGTTTAATGACGCCTTTAAGTTTAAATGAGTATCAAAGTAATGTCGCTTTAAACTACCAACAATTTTAATAGATGTTGGAGCAACGTGCCGTTAGACTGAATAAATTGTATTGCTTTTGATATGAGCCAGCGACACACCTGTCGCTGTCAAGCGGTAGAAAAGGTGCGTAACGCACCTTCAAGCACTTTGTTGAAAGCTTCAATTCTTAATTTCGACCCACTATAAGACTATATTTACATAAATTTAATAAAAAATGTACAGTTTTCCAATTTTTCCATGAACTTGTATTATAAAACGATGCTACTTGCCAAATGTCATGGTTCTAGGTCAATGGTAAGTAGAATAGAAAAATAGAATAGAAAGCGTTTATTTGTCATAAAATACAAAGTAACAAAATATTACATAGCAAAAAATCAAAAAGTACCCACTTTAATTTCCTTGATAGTGTCGAAACATACATTTTTTCGGCGTCAATGGCCGTATCTTTAATTAAGTTAATTTAGAAGTTTCATTTTAGCTCTTCAAGAGGCTAAAGACCTGAGTATATGGTTTTAATTTCTTATATCTTCATGCGTTTCTGAAATAAAAGATCTTCATTTTCATGGAAGTCTTTTTGCGTGGAGTTGACTCCGATGCTCGTCTTGCTGGATGCTGGATCTTTCCTCCTCTCGAGGATACTCCGCGGGATATAACAGATAGGCCAAACACATATCAACAAAACCTCTAAGGACAGGTCCTATCAATAAATTAATGAAATCATTTATTTGCATGAATACAAACTAAATACGCTCTTAAATATATTACAATCGTAACGTATTGACTCTGCAAGTAGTCGTGCAAAATATCAAGTGATAATTAATAAAATAGGAAGAAAAAATTCATCAAACACAGTAAAAAATCAACTATATGTTCAGTTTATACTTAATATTCCTTAACGTTATAAAAACTCTTTTCAAGCAGCCATCCCGTCGCAAAAGTAGTGGTTGGAGAATCCTGATTTCACCGGGACTACTCTGTTTCTTCGAAAACGAAATTTCGTATATTTTCGAAACTCTAATGTGTCTCAATGGAAATTTTTTTTTTTTATTATTTGTGTTGCAATGGTGGTAGGACCAGACACTGCCTCTGATGCACAGATAATCTTCACGGCTATAGTTTTAACAAATTTATTATAGTAATGATTCTAAATTTTCCGTATTTTCGTTTAGAAACAAACAGAGTACGTGTGGGTTTGCTAGAACATTTGTTATAAATTAAAATTTAATTACCGAGTAACATTGCATACTTGTGATTTTTCTTCACGTCTCAACCTAATACTCTTTACATAACGGGCTGAACAGGATAACTGTCTAAGTATAAATTAAGGATTATTAAATGAATTTTATTAGTGAATTCTAATTTGTATACCAGAAATTCAAACTAGAGTTCTCAACTAATTACTATGCTAAAAAGAAAAGTGTTTCGTATACGTTATTAATATACGTTGCTGAGTTATTTATGGTTGTTTCTGTCTGGTTCCTTTATTAATTAATGCTGGAATATGGGACAAGGGTATATACTATCTCGGCCATTTTGCGGTGAGCTGTTTTTCCTAGAAATCCATGCATCTAACGTATTACAGTATTTCAAAACTAAATCTAGTACACAGTTTAATCTGATGGGTATAGTTTATTTTGATTTTGTAGTGAGAAAAAGTGCAAAAATTTTATGAAGGTACGCAGTAATTGAAAAATCTTTGACGCAGACGGAAGACACTGCTAGAAATAATTGAAATGTAGAAACCAGTAAATATCTGTTTCTTGAACAGTAGAAGTCTTTTAAAATCGTGCGTCACTTGCCGAAGTCCAATAACTATAAGATTCCGATTGCTGCGACTTCGACACAGAGTCAGCGGATAATTTTGCATCTGCAAGACATTTTTGCTTCGCTCTCTCAACTAAATGCATTTTCCTGAATAAAAACAAGCTCATGAATTCCTATCAATCCAGCTTCCGACCAGGTCACAGCACTATGACTGCCCTCATTAATATAACAGACGATATAAGATTAGGAATGGAAACTGGAACTCTAACAATTTTGTGTCTACTTGATTTTAGTAACGCTTTTAATACAATCGATTTCGATGGTTTGATTCATATATTACGCTCTATTACCATATCTCCATCAGCGATTGATTGGTTTCGAAGTTACCTGTCTGGACGCCGGCAGCGGGTCCGCGTAGAGAATTCATTTACCTCGTGGTGTAATATCACTGCCGGGGTGCCGCAGGGAGGCGTGTTATCTCCTCTTTTTTTGCAGTATACATTAATTCTATTTTATGTCGATTAGCTTCTTCCTACCATCTCTATGCAGACGATTTGCAGATTTATTCTCAGGCTACTGTTGAAAATATTAATTCAGCCATCAATAACCTGAATAAGGACTTATGTCAAATTTCAGAATGGAGCCGTAGTCATGGATTGCTGATAAATCCAAAACCCACGTTATTATAATAGGCAGCTCTCGGGTTAGAGCAAAACTTAAGTATGATCAACTTCCACAAATTGTTTTTGCTGGAGTTAATTTACAACTCAGTGATTAGAAAAGAAATTTGGACATACAATTTATAAAGTGAGTCGCAAACTTTTTGCCACTGTTGGGTCTTTAGGAAGACTCCGCAATATTTTACCCACTGCTACTAAAATTGAGCTCACACATTCTCTTGTGACGCCCATACTTGATTATGCAGATGTCAGCTATCTTGATCTCACAGAAATGCAACTATACAAGTTTGAGCGACTTCAAAATGTTTGCATAAGATTTATATTTGGATTACGCAACTATGATCACATTTCTGAATTTCGTGGAAAACTCAAGTGGTTGCCTAAAATGACCTTAATGAAAGTTAAATTAATTTGAATGGGATATTTTGTATCTACAATTAGCCTGTTAATAATCTGCATTTTTTAAAAGTTTCAGTCACCCTCAGATTTCTTGCAACTGCAATATACTTTTTTTTTTAAGTAAATATGGTTGAAAATTGTATTTAATCAAGAAAAACAACCAACATGTTCGGACTCCACTTGCCTTGGAACCGTTTTTCCATGTTGGATATATCCTGATGGAATCGCTCGCCGTGTTCATCACTAACGGCTCCCAAATTTTAAGGAAAAAAATCCAAATGAGTGTGTAAGAAGTGTATCTTTGAGCAGATTGTAAATTCGGATAGTTCACGGTGTGTCTAGATTTGTGATTAATACCTTTGATAGAAGTTTGGCAGAAATAACAATCTGATACATGGTCTTTCTGTTCAGACCATATCATTGGAACTGCAAACGGCATATGACGAGATCCTTTAGCCCATGATGTTAATAAACTAACAGGTTTTGTCCAAATTTCGCACCGGAAAGCCAAAATAATTAAAATAACAGTTTTTAAGTAATGGTGTCATATTACGACGTTGACTTTTAATAGTAAGTTGACCGCAAATGTAACGAAAGTTATCAGGATGGTTTACACACACTCTGGGCATCTTATTACGATGTACAGAAACGACAATCACAAAAAAAACCGTTTTAATTTCAATAATTCAATATTAATTATCGGAAACATACGTCGGTAAGTAAAATTCGCGTAATCAATTTAGTTTATGTTTAACGAAAACTGAGGGTGATTGAACAAAACTAAGTATGAGGTTTATATGCGGGTAGGTAGTAGTCTTTAAAAAACCGACTCGATTTTGTTTAACAAAAATACTGTTTACCAGTGTTATTTACAATAGAAAATTTAATAAATTACATTTTCTGACACAAATCACAATTACAGACAAACACAACGTTTAATTATTAATATTATTGTGCGTACAAATCCTAAACACTAAACATTCAAAATAAATTAAAATAATAAAACCAAATAAATTTAATTACTATATTTTTATTATTTTGCCTGTCCTGGGTGGCTCAGTGGTTAGAGCAGTCGCCCAGATTGCGAAAGGTCGTGGGTTCGATTCTCATCTCAGGGTGCCAGGGACCAAGTGGATTTTTTAAGCATTTTGTATTAATAATTTTAATCAACCAAATCAATATAAATTCAATTAATCAAAACAAAACAACTTACATTTATGTTATTATACTGCAAATGTCAATAAATTATTATTGTACATGTACATTTTTTAGCAAACTGACGAAACGGATATCGTCAGTTTGCGAACCTTCACCAATGAGTCGGCAAAGATGTAGATATCACCATGGCACATGCTAAATTGGATATTAAATTTGCATATTCTATAGATTGGAGAATTTTTGTCTGTGTTAGTTTTGCAAGTGGAAAATCTTTGCGATAGGATATCTGGGGTAATATTAAAGGGAAATGATGAACCGATCTGATTTAAAATGTCTACAGAACCAGTCTGACCATTGATAACTTTATGTAGGAAAATTAAGTCTTAATTTACCGACGTTCTGGTAATGGCTGTATATTAAAAGACAATCTACCCTCATAAGAACATCTGTATAATATACGGTGAGTGCAAAAAGCGAGATATTGTGTAAACGCGCGTTGAAACGATTCGAATCTTTGTGATCCTATACCATAGATTAGGTTCCATACTGTGCTCGCAAACTTTACATTACTACGAGGTTTGTGTCCTACAGTGTGAAAATACAGGTTTCTGTCATATGTTCGGAAAATATAAATAATTTTGACTCATAAATATTTAACAAAATGGATTTTATGAGTCATTTAGAAAATATTACGCTTTGAAAACTTCTAAAAAGCAGGGAAAATGTATTACCAAAATTTGCTAAAATGTATGAAATTAAATTATTTACATGACGCCCATACGTTTTTCGCCACCGTAGCACTGTGTGACGTCACTTATTTAGTTGAATTTGTAGAGAGCATTTTCGGCCGACTAGCAGCAGTTCCACAAACAAAGCTCCGTATCTCCGAATTTATTAATCGCAGCCATGCTGTTAGACTATTTATTTATAAAATAAAAGAAAAGTTGTCAACTAGCCTATTATAAACATTATAAAGCTTTTATCTTATCAAGAGTATATCTTATGTCAAAGAGTAAAGTAAGAGTACACTAAAATCTAGTACCTATCTTCTTCTTCTTCTTCCAACGGGCGTCACCGCAACTCAACGTCAAGATTGCGCCTATTTTGCGTATGGAGGGTGTGTGGCCGGATACTACTCCTGCCAACCCAGCTCTGCTAGAAACGCTCCTAGCGCCTTCACGTTTGCGATGGCCTCCTGGAGGTTACCTGGCGAGCCGAGGTGTTTTGCCCGGTAATTGGCCACTCCGTTGCATTCCAGCAAGACGTAAGCGGCTGTTTCTTCTGGCCTCATGCATCGTCTGCACAAGGGGCTGTCAGTGACACCTAGATTGAAAAGATGCCTGTTAAAGTTGTCATGACTAGTGATAGCACCTGTTACCAGGCGTAATAATGGTTTACTTAGCTGAATGAGGGCCTTGGAGAGACAAGCGTTTACTCGGGGTAGTGCGAGTTTTGCCTACCTGCAGGTCTCCAAGGTGTGCCAGTATTGTTGGTGTAGTTTACCTGAGTGGTCTTGTATCTTACCAATTAACCAGCTTACGGGGATAGGGATTATCGGCTCGGGGCCCATTGGTGTTGCGTCTGATTCCCTGCGTGCCAGTTCATCAGCTGCATCGTTCCCACGTGATCCACTGTGTCCTTTTATCCATTGGATAGTGATTGTGTTCTGTGACCTTACCATGTTTAGAACCTGGTGACACTCATATAGAAGACTTGATCTGACAGAGCTGCCTTTGAGAGCTTGTAAAACGGATTTGCTGTCCGAGTACATCTGGATTATTGATCCTGTTACCTTCCTTGTTGCTATCGCTCTCGCCGCCATGGTAATCGCCATACACTCAGCCTGAAAGACTGTATTGTATGTGCTGAGAGGCAGAAAGAGGTGTATGTTGAGGTCCACGGAGAATACTCCGGCTCCTGCTCCTGATGCGGTTTTGGAGCCATCCGTGAAGACCGTGAGGGCCTTGTGAGTAGTACTTATCTCTATCTACGTTATAGTAAGCGTAGCATGACGAACTCGAGAACGTTTTGTACTACAGCCAACTGTCACTTTTCTCGGGTGCGCCCATAAGATATCTCACTCTTAACCCGAGAAAGTGACATTTGGCTGTAAACATAGCGTTTCTCGAGTTTGTCATGCTACGTTTGTAGGACCAGTCCCACTGTATAACTATGGTCGGCATAACGCCTAGACTCCTATATAATTTGTTTTATATTATGATGATTTTGGCACCTCCTAATCATAAGTTTTCGGGGCTAGTGACGTCCTATTGGTCCCCACTTAATCCGGCCTTGGTCCTAAAGTCGAGACCGATGTTATACTACTGAACACTATTCTTTACACTAACATGCTTCAGTCGTAAATACTATTTATATTATTGGCTAAAATTTGTTTACATAATGAATGTTAAACACCTACATTCCAAATGAAACATTTCTTGCAGTGTTTGTATATACTTACACTTAGTAATTTATATTTAAAGATTTTTAAAAATTCAAACAAATATTACATCTGGCTTTCAATCCTGCAGCCTGTTTTTAATATCGGCATTTGTGGGCCTAGGAATTCGCATACTCGCGGGATTCCGTTGTTTATCGCTGAAAACTGATATAAACAAATAAACAAAAATCTAATTATTATTAAATCAAAAAATCATCATCAGCCCTCTTACGTCCCCACTGCAGGGGCTCAGGCCTTCCTTATGGATGGTTAAGGAGGATGGGCCATGACCCTCCACGCTGGCCCAATGCGGATTGGAGGGTATTAACGACTGCAAATGCAGCCGGGACAAACGGCTTAACGTCCCTCCGAAGCACGGAGTAGCTCGAGATAATATTTTTTTTGGTCACCCATCCCGTGGGTACCCTTGCGAAAGTTGCTTAACGAAAGCGTAGTGGGTTAGCGGCGCTAACCCACTACGCCACCGAGCTACTCAAATCAAATCAAAAAATAAACCAAGAAAATTTTCAACTTAACGTTGCCAAAAGTAATTTTGATTTTAATTATTTAGTTTGGTCATTTTGTCCGTCAGTGAGTTCCGCCAGTCACCGAGCGATAGCTTTCATGTCATTTCAGTCCTCCAAATCCCGGATTTGAAAAAAGATACGACTTCCCGCAATACCAATATCTCGGTATTCTGAGATTGAAAGCCCTAATCAGCCCTGCGATTCTATAAAAATCCAAATCCGAATTCAAATTCACTCAAGTGTCCGAATTGACGTTAATTTTATAGAAATAAAATATCTGAGATACGTATATTCAATCAATTTTGTTTTGTATTTTTATTCAAAAATTTAATCTATAGCACGTCTATACCTACTAAACGACATGAATTTGGACACATGAGTGAATTCGTATTCGGGTCTGGTTTTTTTTACAGAATCGCAGGGCAGCACGCGTAGCATGAAAAGCTCAAGCAACACTTTGTCTACACCAAATGTCACTTTTCTCGGGTCGAGCCCTGAATGACATTTGATTGTAGATATAACGTTCTCGAGTTCGTTAAGTTACGAGCAATGGAGTATGCTTAAATTAGATTAAATTTATTTTGAAGAGGCATTTGACAACAATTTACCTTTACGTTCATTTTACATTGTAAAGTCGACAGCATTTCAGTCACTTTTACAGTAGATTTTAAGCTTAATAACGTAAGTACAAACGACAATGCAATAATGATTTGAAATAAAGTTTGATGATGGAGCTGGAAGTTAAGTGCTTGTTTGAGTTGTTATTACAAGGAGTTTGGTTTGAGATGATATCCAGGTTTTACTGATGGAACAGTGAGGTGTCTTTGGGAACATTTTAATCAAGTAACGCAAATGGATAGAAGTAAGAGGTTCAAATAAATAAAACAATTGTTATTGTGTTCGACGCTCTGTATTTTTAGCATTGTTCTGGTCTAAAATAATACATATAAAACACAAAAACCTCCATATGTAAGAATAATTGCAAGAAACTAACATTGCTTTCATCCTATTGCCATATTATTACATTCATATTGGCGACTGCGTAGTAGCACATTTTTTCGGGTCCCAATCGAGGTGCGGGGGTGAGAGGCAGTGTGTAGCCATAGCAATGCAGTTTACGCCATTTTGGCTCAACTTGTGTATTGCGCATTATATAAGTACTAACCTGATATTATTAAATTATCTGAACAAATGCATTAAGGGATATTATTAACATCAAATCAGTGTTGAGACAAGCTAAACAGACATCAGGAGTAGAATGTCGTGATGCATAAATTACTAATGCCAGTTGCGCAGACGCATTTGTGTTTATACACGCGCCTAGTGAGCTGATTTATTGTTTTGGTTATAACTATTGCACGTCGTAACTCTTCGGTGAACAGACATAAGACTTTTAACCTGGCGTTCATTATAAATAATGTTTTTAGGGACTCATCATTATGAAACAAATATCTATTGAACTACGCTCTCAAATATTAATATTTGAGAGCGTTAATTGAAATACATCTGCACTTCTGCAGATATGGTATCCCTTATCCTTTCAGTCGCTCAGAACGGTTATTCGCTAGAACGAAAAGATAACGGACGTGTGATATTATATTGTGAAATCCTCGAGGCGAGTTTTTTTAATGACCAACGAGGTGAAAACTATTTATTCCATTTTGAAACTAAAAAAAAACAATTAATTGTTCAAGATATTATCATATCGAGTCAGTCAAGCTAAACCTCCTTCTTTTTAAAGTCTGTTAAATCACCTAATACGTGCTGACTCAGTTTGTCATATAACTAGCATATAACCACTATTAATTGGAGACGCGGAGATTCCTGCGGTATATTTTTGTGTTTTTCTCGTTAAGCATATTATCATTATATTATATATATCATGAGTTTTGTTATCTCGGGCCGACGACATCATAAGTGCAGTTTTCTTGCCAAGTGCTATTGGAAATGAGTTTTATTGTTTAGTCAAATGGGTTGATTTAATAAAAGTACCGTTTGAATGTTGCGGTCTTTTTATAGATTATCTATACTTCTGTTATTCAATAGGTCCAGTATAACCTAGATTCATAAAATAATAGTTGGAATAAGTTTGAATGATTTCTTTATAGCATAAAGTTAAAAATTAATATATCTTATACAACTCTCCGCTCATATAGTAATGATATGGGCCATACAGTACTATAATTAAATTATTATAGGCAGGCACCATGGTGCCCAGACTGAAATTTTAGTTTGCTCTATAAAAATCTTCTTTGCCAGTGTATTGGTCTTGAAGAAATGTTTACGAGTTAATGTAATGTTACTTTACTGATGTTTATTAAAAACATTAACATACCACTCCTACAATGATGTCAAATTGATGTAACAAAGTATAGAAATAATTTTGTTAACAACACGAAAGTTTGGCAACGTATCCCATATCGAGTGGAGTAATGTAGAGTCGATTTACAATTACAAATGGTACAGGTAATTGTACAATTTGTCTTGGTTCGTATTTTGTGTCACTATTAGACCGTGCTGTAATCTTGAAGTCAGATTTATAGTTACTATAAATTGGTGCTATGTAGCGTTCTTTCTTAGTATACTTAAACTGAAAAAGCGTTTATCTGATAAGGGTTAAATCCAAAGTCGCTTGCGTATATTTGAAATATTGTGGCAATCTCATATGACTTGCTGGCGTGTATACAATGTAAACAAAACTTCAAAAGGCTAGAGTTTATCCATCAAATTTGATACTTCATGTGAAACTTCTGAAAAGTTTTATAAAACGGTTTGTAACAGAACTCGTATAAAAATTTAGTTCGTTAAATATGAGGATTACATTGAGATTGGACCGTTATCCGGTCTACTATAGACCTCTGGGGATATACGTGGACCTCTATTAGGAATTAAAGATACAGGTTATCCAAGAAAAGAGCACATTTAGGGTTGGTAGCAAAGAGACTATTAAGACTATGACCCAAAGTTGTAGTAAGTACGACTACTTCTTATTTACCAAGATGCCATGACCAAGGCAGCTTACAAAGCCTAAACCTTTCAGAAATACAAAAGACTTTCAATAGATTTATAGACAATGACAAGGAAAATACAGGGACTGGAATCAGGGATTACCGGATGGATGGCGCTATTTAAAGGACAAATAAGGGGACAATGGCTAAGGCGAAGATTGTTATGGTGATTTGTGGTCACTGAAAAAATGACAAAAAACAAAATAATCGAGAACAAGACCAAGTTAAGTGTGTTGACGCTGTGCTATCTACGTTGTGCTAAGTTTCTAAGCCAAATACCTATATACAACTTCAAATCTACATCGGTTGGACCATTGTTCTTGGTCTAATAATACCCAGTCTAAAACGAGATAGTTTTTCTCCAATATCTCTTACAGTTTTCAACTTGTTATCATCATTAGGAGCAGAACCACCACCAGATTACTATATCCAAAAAATGAATGGCAGGAATCCTGACGTAATGTTGATATTACTTTTGTACTCTTAGTAGTATATTGAAATATTACAAGATTTGATGCCGAAATAAAACACGTCTTGGAAGCATTCAAGACTAATGGAGTGTTTCCCTAAAATATGAGATCGCAGAATGGAATTAGCTTTGAATATATTTTACTATGTCAAAAACGTCATGATAATGCGTTATTTATAAACTTCCCGGAATACGACGACATGTCGTAATGCGGTCATTTATTTCAATTTTTAAATCTCATTCGCCTGCATGCACTGCAACCCAGTGAGTTCAATAAAATTAGTTCTTTATGTAATTCCTTAATAATGTCACGGACTGTCTAATACAAGACTAAATTATTTTTACCCAAAATATAGGATACATTTTAGAAAATTTCTAATATGAAAATAAAACCGACCAAGAGAGTCGAACTCGCACACAAATGATGCCGCACAATGGAACAATGGTAATTGATATATAAAAAGCGTAATAAATCACGTTTGTTGTATAAGAGTCCCCTTTAAATATTTATTCAGAGGCAACAGAAATATTTAATCTATGAAAATTTCAACTGGCTAATACGGTTTATGATATACAGCCTGGTGACAGACACAGTGAAGTCTTAGTAATAGGATTCAAATGGTTCTTTACTGAGAAATATCGCCCAAGTAAGCTGTTTCAAAAATATGAAAACTACATAATTTTTCAAGGGTTTTGTCATAGTCAAAATGTTTCTTTTCTATGGAGAAAAAATGTATTCGTAGAATAAAGTCGTACTCTAATTAAATATCATAAAATTCGCAATTTTCAATTTTTTATAAAATTGACAAATATGTCAGTCACTTTAGAGCAAGAGAGAGAGAGAGAGAGAGAGAGAGAGAGAGAGAGCTTCATAACGACATAATGGTTTGTGATTAATTAATCAAAATTTAAATATGCTGAATTTGCATTTCCGCCGACCAATACTTTTCAACAAATTTCATCAACCGCCAGCTAAGAGTTACTGACAGCAATCAATATGATACCCGGGCCGCAGCTTGGTCACTTTTTATTCGTTTTTTTAGGTCAGTACACCGACGCATTTGCAAGCGAATGCGAAACATCTGCGAAACTATGCGAATGACAACAGGGTTGTCACCTTTTGAGAAACAAAACTCGTGACATTCGGATCGTCATCAGAAATCGGGATGCGAGTTGGCAGCCTTAAATGTGAAAAACGTCTGTGTAAAGACGTTTTTCGCAGTTGACTACGAAGCCGTAATGACAAGAACGCAGCTATTTCATCGAGATAATAATAGAGCGAGACAAAGCACATGCGAAACTGACAAATTTCACAAATATCTCGCATTCTTATGCGATTGCGTTGGTATACTAACGGCGTTATGACTGGCATAATATATTTAATTGTAATGAATTACTGAAGAGTACGCCTTATTGGACTGAGAACAAACACGAAATAAATGTATCTTATACACGGCAACCGACACTAAACGGCTAGGGCTAAATGACACTATACGATGTAAAGGAATACCTACTCATTAAAGGTTAACTAGAAAAAATGAACAGAGTGATGGAAAAACAAAGTACTCGAACGAAGAGAAGTCCAATATAAGGGAATAGTCCTTATTTGTTCCATTAATATTTTTAATAAGGATTGATTAATTAAGTTAGACAAATATATGTTATTTTCACATCCTACGGCTGTAGCCTATCGTTATAAAACATTAAAAACCTACAGTTATTAAAAGCTTGTGGCTTTAACTTTAGATATAATCATTTGTTCAATTCAATTTATAATAGGATTACGCAAATATGATCACGTTAAGAAATTCGTGAGAAACTTAAGTGGTTGCTTATTCGATTTCACCGGAATGTATATATTTTTTAAATGTTATTAACTATACTTTAAATCTCAGTACCCCTTCTTATCTCAAAGATCGTTTCAAATTCTTTAAAGAATCCCACCCCCGCTTCTTGAGATCATCAGAAAACCTGCGGCTGGAAATGCCTACGCATTGCACTAAGTTTTACGATACATCTTTTACCGTTCACGCTGTATGTTTGTGGAATGCGCTACCTTTGTCGGTTAGAAAAGCTAAGTCTATTAATATATTGAGGAAATTTGTTAGAGAGTACTACTTGTCCATGAAAGTGTAGATATTAGTATTTATATACATATTATATGTTTATAGATGTATTATATTTCATATAATAAAAGTTATTATATTATAGTATATGTAGGTCTATTATAAAAATTAAATTATAACTAAGTAATTAGCAAGTCTATAATTCTATGTTTATAAATTTTTAAAGGCACACCATCCACTACCTCATCGTAAGGTTTTTATATTTAACTCCATCCCAAGGTTGCCTGTAAGAGATCACTTTTAGTGATAAAGCCGCCAATTGTACGTCTCCTGTTTTCGTCATATAGGTGTATTTTTTTTTTGTGTACAATAAAGAATGTTCTATCTATCTGTAAATCACTGAAATAAAAAAAGAGCAATATGTTACTTTCTTTTCGTTTATCGCTTGATTAAGAGTAAAAATAGCAAAAGACCGCCAGTCTTTAGCTAAACTTATCTACCTAAAAGGCAAAGAACCAATGATCTCAGATTTCTTCTAAAAACTTACGATGAGTGTTGACATATAGAAATAACACGTAGTCTCATTGTATGCACCTCGGTTGATGTTTCGCTATTACCGTAAAATGGACGTAAACTCTCAATTTTCATAGCGATGCACGACCAAAGTATTTATAGATTGGGCCAACGTTTCTTCAATACGATGGCAGTAGAACAAGCGTGATACTATAATTTAAACCTATACAACGCGTAGACGTAGTGCCTTAGTCTTAGAATTAGTGGAAATCTAAAAAAAAGAACTGAGAAGTTGTCTGTGGTTTATTCTGGAACGATTTTCGCGGTGAGTCATTTTGAATATAGAACATAAAAGTTTTCTTTTTCTCTATCATTTTGCAAAAAGAACTCTTATGGATGCTTTTGTTTTTTTTTTAATATGATACAGAATCCCAGTAAAAACTTTTCAAACTAAAAAGAAAAATAGATACATATAATAAGTAAAACGCAATGATTAAATCTGTTTAGTGTTGTAATTATGAGTCCTGCAAATATTTAAAATAATAATGTTCAATTTTTAAAACGTTTTTATAAAGTAAAATGTTCATTACTTATTGTAGCGTATTATCAACACTTGTTAGGAGTTTAGAAATTTGATAGCTCTATATCGTTTGTATAATACTGAAATAGATCTGAAGAGCTTTGCGTTATATTTTAGTATAATCGTTAATATTATATGAAATACGCTTTTAATGGTTGGAAGATAAAACATTGACTCGCTATTTTATTACTCTGAAATATTTCCCTACAACAAATGACTTATAACTAACGGTGGTAATTCAGCAGTGCTATCTATACCTATAATCTAAACTCATAATATAATAAAGTGAGAAAATTTGATTGTTTGTTTGTATCGAATAGGTTCCGAAACTACTGGACCGATTTTAAAAGCTCATTTACTTACGGGTAGCTCTTTCACCTACGGTAAGCTCTTTACGGTAACCATACGTGGTTTACATAGGCTATATTTTACGCGTGCGAAGTAACGGGAAAACAGCTAGTAATACATATTATAAAGCTAAAGAGTTTGTTTGTTTGGTTGGTTGAAAGCGCTAATCTCAGGAACTACTGGTGAGAATTGAAAAAATATTTTTGTGTTGAATAGTTAATTTATAGAGGAAGGCGATATACATCACGTTATGACTAATAGGAGTGGAACAGTAATGAAAATGTTACGTAATAAAACCGAAACCTATGTAGTTATGTTACAAAAAACGACTGTACGATCTGTTATGTTGCTTCAGTTTGTTAAAGTTTTAAGTTAAAGAGTGGGAGCTCGCTACGTTACAACTATGCATAAAATGTAAAAAGATGTGAGTTAATGCTATTTTCCAACTAAATGTATAATTGTCATTTTTATTTACGGAAATAAATAAAATGCGTGTTTTACTTTTCTTTAATAATATACCCGACGGACAGACAAGCAAAAATATCATAAATAGCATAAATATAAAAAATGGTCATTGTATTTATTATTGTCAAACCCACACCGCTATCCACGGGTTGATTGATGAGCTTAGTAAGGTAAAGTGAAATATGGAAAAAATCTTGGCGATGTTGAGCTAGAAACAAACAATGCTGATACCCCTAAAAACAATGCTGTGCCGAAGTGAACGTATTGTATAGAAGCGAGAGTTGGCAGTTGCAGAGCATTAGAAGAGAATTAATGCAGCCGAGATGAGTCTATTTTGCAGAATTTGCGGAGCTCGCAGACTGCATTTGAAATATAGAAAAAAGAGCAAAGTTTGAATTGAGTAAGAGTACGGTGAAGATTACCTAACAAAAAACCCGGGGAAGGTCCAGATACATCCTTTATGATCAAACAATTAAGGTTTTACTTCTCACGTAGTGTTCAAAATAGAATACTTAATCCAAGGTTTAAAACAAAGAGTTTAAGTAATTTTCTTTAAGACCTGTCTTAGAAGTCACTTCCGTTATTTATATTCAGGTCAGAATAATATGGATCGTGTTGTTTGTTTAAATAAAAAACACTGAGCATAACAAATGGCAGACAACATCAGGCGCGTGGCGGGAAAACAAAAAGAAATCCAAGATGGCCGTCGACTATCTGTCATATAATAGCTGTCGGCACTGTCAGCGGCTGTCGTTGGCTATGAAATGT
This sequence comes from Diatraea saccharalis, assembly GCA_918026875.4. NCBI lineage: Eukaryota > Metazoa > Arthropoda > Insecta > Lepidoptera > Crambidae > Diatraea > Diatraea saccharalis. Next base: position 23,955,861 of record OU893339.1, on the reverse strand, counting down.
GCACTGGGTTAATTATTGTATGTGAGGAAATGTGATAACGAGGTGAAAAATTGTTCCCGATGTCATATGTTTAGTTTTCGATGTATTTTTTTCAACAAATATTTAGTACTTCCCAAGCGATCAATGGAACTGCAATTATGTTCAAGTTTTCCTCATCATTTTAGTTAAGTCAGATATGTAAGATATGCGGTTTTTGTCAAGAAAAACCTGTAAGATACTAAACAAGGTTTCATATCCTGTTTTATTTCAGATTTGTATGATTCTCTCATTCATAAATGTCTCATTATTATGTAAAATGATTTTACTGTATCTGCAAAAACTAATGAAGACATATAATTTAAAAAACGGCAAAATACTTAAAACATTGTTTCAAGTAGAAAAGTGCAATGGCATTGAAAAGGTTAGCTTACGACTCGTACGAATTAACATGATACCTAAAGGTTAATTTTATTTCTTCGAAAACGAAATTAACTCCATTTTTGAGCGGATTATACGATTCTAAAGAAACGCATTTTTGATAATTTATGTTGCAACGGACACTGCCTCTGAAGCACAGATTATCTTCACTAATTAAAAGAAAATTATTATTATTAAAACAAAATCATAAAAACAAGTTTTATTCGAGGACAAATAAAAAAAGCCCTAGGTGTCATGTTAAATCGTACGAGTTCTATATACGATAGCAGCTACGTCATAATTTTCGTCGTCCTCCAAAAACTGGGTGACCTTACCTCTATGGAGGTCGGAACACGACCTCTAGCGCGGCCTTCCTGTGTCCTCGTTTCGAGGCAACGGGGATACGGCCTCGGCATCGAGGCCAGCCTCCGGGGCCGTCCTTCGGTTCAAGGAGCCTTCTAGAGTGAGACGGGTGGAGGTGTGACGTCACGAGGACGTAGCCCTGCGCGACCCCGGATTGTTCACCCCAATAAGCCTTGAACTTATCAAGGTTTCGTGAACATTGTAATACTAACATTTGCTCACGACTTTGTTTGCTTACAATAAGTATTTTCATACTTTTATTTTCTGAACTTTCATTATTCATCGTTTTTTATTAAATTACTGTAAAAACAATTAGTTACTTTTACATGGTTTCAACTATATCTAAACCTAATTTCATATAAATCGGTTCAGTGGTTTGATTTTTTATTTTTTTTTAATAATAATTCTAGAGACAAAAATGCGGATATAGCAAAATGGTCACAGTATACAAAGAATTTGTGAGTCAATGAGTCTCACTGGGGTGAGATTTTAAGAAAATTTTAATAGTCGACACAGTTAGCTGCTAAGTATTAATTAAAAATATTTTTTAACTTTCTTTTTTGACTAAATTTCCAATCTTTGTCGTATTTGTTTCATTTATGCTATTGATTCTTATTTTGTTTTATCTTTACCCATACGCGCAGTATTACAACATATTTATGGCTATAGAGATATGCCAAATCTAAAATATGACATCTAAAAATAATGACGAATGAAATAAGAATTTCATATAGTATGAACCACGTTGAGAATGACATTTATCAATAACAATAACATATTTACGCTATTGGGAATGTCGAGGAAAACATCGAGCCAGAAATAAATTAGTATAAGCTAAAAGATCAGATTGTTGATAGTGTATTCGTTGAAGGTACGTATTTTATGGATGAATGAATGAGAAAAAATTCTAAAGGCATTTTCTGAAATATAGAATTAACCTGCAATTTTCTTATAAAAATAAAGGCCCTGATCAGAGTTTCATGGAATTATGGGAAAACGCATTAAGAAATCAGCCTACTCGAACTGACTATCTGCTTACAAGAATAAGGTGGAATAATATCAGTTTTAAACTTCATCGAACATCCCAATGTATATGTATTCTTAAGATTGCTCAAAAACTACTTTGAACAGTCACGGATAAGTCAACATAAAAAAAAGCCTGGAACTTTTTGTCGTCATATAATCTTGGGATATATCTAATTTTAAAACTCTAACGTTTCAGTTCATCGATCCAGCTCTGCTGCTCTGTAATAAAATCAGTCTCGAACTCGATGTCACCTCTTTCTGTTTCTGGTTTCCGGTTCTGTTTTGAACGTCTATTCTGTGACAGCGCTGTTCTGTTCAATTAAATAAAACCTATATATGAACCTCCATGCTGTGACACCGTTATCACCATCGAGTTCAACGCTGGTTTGTTAGGTTAGGTTCAGAGTTTTGATTTAACGTACAGCTAAACAACCGATTAAACCTTTAATGATTCTGTTTTTTTTTGAGGTAGAGAACTATAGGCGCTGGCAGACGAGTGCAAAGGGTGCAATGCCACCCACCCCCTATCCGATAAAAAAGTAGCCGACTAAATACTTACGGTAGAGTAATATTTTTCGAGTATATGTATGCTAGTCTGGGGATCAAGAAAATATCGATTTTTATGTTTTCCAGCTTCCGGAATATTTTTAAATCTCCTACTAGGTAGTATTAAGAATGAATGAACGAGTGAACGAATAATTCTTTATTAGTTAGTTACCATAATTAGTTAATATGACATGAGCACGGAATACTGGGCATTGTGCTTTTATCGTATGGCTAGAATCATGTCTAGATAGTTACGCAGTCGACTACTGGTAAAAATCATAAAATGAAATTATAAATACATATTACTGACTCGTTAGTCTTGGTTTTCCATTAAACTCTTATTTATACCACGTGGTCGGCAACTATATTCTCGGGCGCATATCAGAGGAACAGATGATATGACGAGACAGGTGCTTGGCACAGAGCCCGGGTAACATCGTGATTGACAATTGTAGCGTTATTATTAATGAAGCATTAATTAATTGCTCCTTATGATGCAACTTTAATGGACAATGAGGCTAATTAATTGTATACCTACTAAGTATTTTTTAAGATAGATAATTTATTAATTATGTTAAGTGTATTTTAGTATAATCGCAATAAAGTGATAAGAATGAGAGTTGATTTGAAAGAAAGCGTCAGTGTAAAAATCAACAGAAACATGTTCTGTTGGTTTGACAAAACTGATATAAAAAAGCGAAAATGGAAGGATGCAGAAGCCGAATACGGCTACAACACAAGATCATTCAATCGTGCTTTTAGAAGGTGATGTCAGAAGTCATAAAAAGCGACATGCATGAAAAGAGAAATGAAAGTAAATGAGGCGAAATATGTATGTAAGGACCGTACATTGTGAGGTTCGGTCCTTTCTGCCCTCCACAGATAAGGGCGGTGTGAAGATATAGATAGTATCATTGTAAAGAAAAAAACTACTTATAGAACGTGGTGATTAAACTACTGTTGAATTATTAAAGGGGAGTTGACTATTGTAATGAGCGCTTGAAATTGTGCTCGTATGTAATCAAGCATAATTTAAATATAGAATAAAATATATTTTATTACCATATGTAAGTACTGTGTTTACAATAATTGTTTTTGAATAATGAAATTGAAAGTACATGTCAATATTTGCAGAGCAATTACATGTAGGACCAGGCGCCAATATCAACTTTAATAAGTCAGTTTGGATCGCGTTGGGTTTGCTTCATTTTGTATATCGACATTTGTTTTAGTGACAAACCTTTCTGAAATATTTTTATAAAACACCGTATGAGATGCACGTTGTTTTCTTGTCATATGTAAAAGGGACGAAACACTAGTATGTTTTAGCCTTATGATCACTAAAAAAATCTCTTTAATTCATTAGAAATATACATTTATATACCGAATAGAAAAGCTTGATAGCGTAGCAGTTAGAGCTTTCGGTTTCTATAACGTGGCTCTATTTTCGTTAGCGAATGATTTATCGATAAGAACTTAATGCAGTCTGTGAGTGATTTCTGTAACGCATACGATAATGTATCCTTATCTCTTTGTGAAAATAAAGAATTATTATAATAACGTTATTATAATGAGGTAGTTTAAAAAAAATATTAGTTCCCGTAATCAAACTAGATGTCGCTACTGTACTTTTTTGGTATCTCCTATATTTTTGATGTATAAAAGTACCTAAATTAATTTTCAAAACTCAATAAACAACTCTTATTCTATTTGTACTTTTTCGTATTTGTATTGATATCTAAGTTTCGAACTTTGCAAATTTCAGTTTTCAATACGTTAGTTAAAAGGAACGGGAATGACTATCTTTAGTCCATTCGTTTCCTGCAAAAATCAACTTTTGCTAGAGTCGCTATCTAGTGAAGTGCTTTTTAGTACTTTCTTTTTTTTTAATAATTGCTCATTAGTGAAACATCTTTGTAGTCAGTATAACGACTACTCTGTAGACTGTTTACTGTCAATAGTCGTTATTTCAAACCCACATCGGCCCAATGCAGTCACATCGACCAATTTAGCGACAAATCAAAATAAAGATTTATAGTCGATGCAAATCTGAAGGAAAATCCGTCTAGAATTTTTAGAAAAAAATGCATCTTTCTTCGAGTGTGCAGCTGAATGTTATTTTACTGATATTATTAGAAAAGGTTATATAAGTAAAATAACATACATTTTTAGGATGGATTCATGTATGTAACTCTTTTACGGAACAACTATTAAATTTGGTATATTTGTAAGTCTGTGACTATGACATTGTCTCGAGCCTGTGCGGTGTTGTATTTTGTTGTCTCAGATATTCCTTAATACGGGAGCTTCAGCTATTCATCTTGGAATCTGAGTAATGTAAGTGATGTTGTTTAATATTTATTTATATATTTGTCAATGTCAATGGGAAAAGGGAGTCTCAGTGGAAGTTTAGAAGACGTTTAACTTGTGGTGCGCTGATGACAAAACTCTCCTCGCTCAGAAAAGAAAAGATATAGAGGAGCTGTTGGAAAACATAGCGAGAATAAGCAAAAAATTATGATCATGACCGAGCTGAACTTAATCAATCTGTTACCACCCATATTGACAGCCGTGAAATAGACCAGCTTCGGTCACGGTAACGTGTAAGGTACAATGATCACGACCCAGTGTTCGTGGGATATGAAAATGAAATTCGAAGGAGATGTGGTATCACAAGATCCGCCGTTGATAAACTGAAGCAAGTCTGGTGTAATCGCAACATCACCAAAGCCACGAAAGTTCGCTCAATGAGAACCTTAGTCTTCCCAATATTCTTATATGGCGTGAAAACGTGGACAATCCGAATGAAGAAGTGACGTAAAATCGTTGCTCTTGAAATGTGTGGATTCCTTGGACAGCGTTTCGTTCTAATGTATCAAAAATCAAAGAGAGATTATCGTTGACTGTACATATATGAAACCAAAACTCCATGGAACGGCTCGTTGTCCAAGGGCAAGTATAAGGCAAGGGTCGATCATATGCTCGTTGGACTGCCATCGTGAAGACCAAAATCAAATCAAATCAAAATTTATTTATTCAGTTTAGGCTTTTACAGAGCACTTGTGAAGGTCGAAAACTACGCCATCGGTTCGCAAAACTACGGCGGGAGACCTTGTACTGAGAAGAACCGGCAAGAAACTCAGCAAGGGCTGTTTTTTTTCTCCCTGTTTTATTTCACACAGAGAAGTCTTATTGAAAAGTGACTTCATTAGAATATGAAGTCACTTTCCATTACAATATTAGAAAGTAAATACAATAAAGTTAAAACATCTAACACCATGCCTTTTTGTCATTTAGATATTCCTTAACGGTATAATACCCTTTACTTTGTAGACAACTTTTAATATGACTTTTAAAATGATTTATTGGCAAATCTAATACATCACTGGGGATCTTATTAAAGTATTGTATACCTTGACCCATGAAAGAACCTAATACCTTCTGTAACCTGTAAGAAGGCATTACCACGACAATGTATAGTCTGATATTGTAGTAACGCTGAAGATCGCAACAAGTTGAGGCGCATCGCCAAGGCAGTATTATCCAAATTTGAGGCATCATCATGAAACCATAACCACTCTGACAAGAGTGAACGACTAAAAAGAGATAGAGAGATATTTGTCAGTTCTGACGTCTGACGCATCCTCCATCAAGTATGCATTGCAGGTAGGGTTGCCAGATGGAGAGACTAAAATATCTGGGCAAAATTTGAAAAGGTCGGGATTATGGGATCACAGTCGGGACAATAAATTACTAAGCAAGTATCTACTTTTTGGCAAATTATGAGATCACATAATAATAAAACATATAAACAGCTATTATATCTACTTATTATATATTTTTATATTGCCACATGAACTTGCAATTTGATTTTATAGAAATTTAACAATTTTTGTCGGGACATATTTGTTTTTTTTCGGGACTCTGGACATCATACGAAATGTCTGGACAATCCAGACGAATCCCGACCATCTGGCAACCCTAATTGCAGGTATAAGTTAACTCAGTGAACTTTACAAATTCGTGAATAGAAAATTCTTCTTCGTATTTATAAAAGTATGAATTTTTACTTTTTCACTATGAAAAACCTATGATATATTTAGTAGTGTCAGAATTAATAAGAAATGTGGTGTCTCACAGACTGAAAGCTTTTGCGTTTAAAATATGTGATTCGAATTTTAAAAGTAGAATTTTCCTCGGGTGAATGGTCTGCATTGGAATTTCGTTTACGGCCTACGTAGCGGTTTTGTCTATATAATAAATTATGACTGGATATGTGGTACGAAAAGACAAGTTAAAGTTTTTACGTAGAAATGTTTTGGAGAATTTTATTATAAATATATTTTTGTTTTAATGAAATACATTTAATATCAATCAAAATATTTCATTTATGGTTCTTTTTAGTTGTTATTTTTTTTATATTATAAGGAAATTTTTAGTTACCTTACCTCAGAAAAGAGAAAAAGAAAATTCAGTAACCATAATATATAGAAGAAAACAAAACAAACTCGAATATGAAGGGTTCCGTACCTTTAACCATTAAAAAAAGCAAACAACATCAAGTTTGTTGTATTTTATAAAGTTTTTGAAATTATCAAGATAAATTGTATTTAATACAATTGGTCAACTATTACTCGTAAACTTGTAAACCCAACTTAGCCAAACAGGTACTACCGCCGTAACGTTTGTAATTGTACCAACAACCCTTAAGTTGGTAGAGGGGGGACACTTGATTCTAACAAAAATTAGCTCTTTAAAGCTTAATAAGTCACAAACAGCTTAGTAAACTGAAGACCAGCCTTGCCATACACCAAACATTTTTGGGAAGATGAAAAAAAACACTATCATCCCCACTATACATGTAGGGGTGTATCCTATTTTTTATTTTATTTTACTTTACTACTTTGTCCCATAATGAATGTGTATACTCATGCTCATACCAAATTATATCTTTCTAGTACCAATAGTTTTTGAGCCAAACGGCGGACGGACGGAAAGATTGACATTGCAAAACTATAAGGATTTCTCGTTTACTACAGTACCCTAAAAAGGATACTACTATTATTATGACTCAGCATATGACGGATGTCTTAGACATCCCGACGCTGGCCTTCCGTGACAACCTCAGGGTTTTGAAAGTACCACTACATAATAGTAATTTTAGTTATATATAGCATAAATAAAATAATACGATATAATATTATAAAAAAATGGCTACCTATTTGAGCACATTAAAATGGCGCCTCTAAAAGCAGATCTTATAATTATTATAGGGTGAAATAATAAATGTGTCTATTTGTTAACAAGGCAGGATCTATGCAGCCGCAGATCTTTCGAAACAGCTGCGTTGTAATAACAAGTCTATCGCCACGCGCCGCCTGCGCAACATGAGTATTTTTATTAGAAAATAGTCGCGGGGACATGGTGCTCTTTAAAACAAGTATTACTACAGTAATAAAACCATACCAATCTTATAAATACCAAAGTAACTCTGTCTGTGTGTGTCTGTTATGTTTCCCTAATTGCCTAATTGCCTAAACAACTGAACCAATTTTAATTAAATTTGGCAACCAGACAGAGTAGACGTTGGGAAAGGGCGATGATAATCAAATTCCAAGCGGGTGAAACCACACACGGAAAACTAATAAATATATTTAGACAACATCCAAATGACAATAGGTAAGGCTTTTATTTTATGAAAATTTGATACATGTACCAACTCTTGTTTGAGAACATTGGAAAATTAATGAATCCACTTTACTGTACTCCAAATAATTATCAATGAATTAATGAATGTTAAGTGAATTATCAAATTTCTCCTCATCAGTTCAACCGGCTCTACTAATGAGACGTTTCATTTCCAGCATTCCTTTATTCATTTATTCTTTTAACGGTAGAACTACTGGAACTCTTTGTTAAAACCTATTTTCAGCGTAGCAACATAAATTTTTCAAAGGTTGGATAACACAGGTGTACTTGTGCGTGCATCGAGTCCGTAGTAGATCAACCGTTATAAAAATTAATACAAATGTGAACAACGGCGAATAAAAAGTGTCATTAGTTCAACCGATTGAACAAGTTCGGTGAATTACGAAAGATATTTCTTAATTATCTGTTATTTGCGCTTGATGATAGGTTTGTGTGTGCAAATATCACTTAGTGCAATAATGACTGTTATATTATATATTGTGTGTCAATTATATTGTGTATGTGTAAGTGGTACGATGTGACAACTTTGTGCTAATGAATTTATACAGGAAAAATTACAGTCAGTGCATAATATTTTTATGTTGTTCATTGCAGAAACCATATTTACAATTTACGTTAAATAAGAAAAATATGCCTATAAACTACTTACTTTTAATGATTTATATACCTAGTGTATCCGGAGGCCGATAATAGATTTTTTACCTACTATTAAAATACACGATAAACTTAATAAACATACAATTATTAATTTAATCATTAAAAATAAATTGTAAATGTGTTCTATTAAAGATACTAATCCATAAGAAATGAAAATGTGTTTCTGTGGTACAGATAAGAAATTTTTCATGTTATACTTCAGCCCTTGCACTATAACGTGGCGTTTGATCAATAACTATTATCGTAAACATTGGTATAATAACAAACAGGTTTAAATTCGTTTATATATATCGCGATTTTCATTTAAAACTATTACGCAAACAATGTTAACTTTTAAACGTTTACTAGTAAATTATAGTTTTTACGAGTTTTATTAGTAATAAAAATGTCTTTAAGAGTAGATTTATATCTTACTAGCTGTTGTCCGTGGTTTTATCCGCTTGATCAATTTAGCTTAAATTGAATATTTTGAATATTTATTCTTCCCTTTCGGCTTTAGTGCAAAATTTTGCGTTAAGCACCCGATTGATTCGTAGTAAGTAGGGGAGGCCGGAGCAGAAACAATTTAATGATTAATTGTTCATCTGACTGACAATTGGGACACACATTAAGTAATATCAGCTTCATTTATACACTGAATTGCTTTTGTAGCCTGTGGTAGGATCGTTACCGGCTCAATTTTTTTAACAAGTCGGTGTAACGTGTGGCAAATTTGTAGTTCTCTGGCAACCGTTTTAATTTTTATTCCATCTTGTATGACAGCATTGGCAACTTAGTGCAATAAAGATTTGGAGGTTTTCCCTCTCTTAGTTTTTCATTTGTCTTAAAAATATGATAAATTTGAAGGTCCATTGGGGCGAGTTGTTCCGGGGAACAACCAGCCCCTTTAGGAGGGAACTTGTAGCCCCAATTTCAGTTTATGTATAAAAATTGTCATAATAGCAAATTAACGAAATCAATTGAAAAAACATTCAGACAATAAGATACCTAGCTAATGCCACTCTCAAATAGGAAAGTTACACAAAATTCGGTCAATAATAAATAAAAACAGACCAAAAAGATTATATACGAAAAAATTTACTTCCGTGGTGTTCTAATAGCAAGATACACACAGCCGTTCATCCGCCGTTGTTGGAGCCACTAAGATGGTCGCCAGAGCAGCGCGTCATATGATGCTTAAAAGACGCACTTCACATGTGTTACTACCTCTTTCCTTTAAAAAGTTTTAACTTTCGGAACAACTTACCCCGGGAGCTTTCAGGGCCCTACTTGGATTTATACTATAAAATAGAATAGAGTGTGAATATTGAACTTATTAAACTTATAAAGATTCAAAACCGTAAAGTTCATTGACCGTTGGTTCGCATATGTCAAAATTTACTTTAAATTATTCAGTCTAGGCTATCACAAGCAGTTGTGAAAGTCGAAACTATTCGCAAATCGACGGCGGGAGAACTTGTACCGAGAGGAACTGGCAAGAATGATTAACTACTTCAGACTATGAAGTCACTTTCCATCATGATATTAAAAATTACAAAACGATAACATAATTAATTCATCAATCGATTTACAATCGGCCGTCTCAAGAAAATTCACTGGTAATATTTTATATACAACAAGCATATAATAAAAGAAAACAGATAGAGTAACTGATCGGTTAGAGCCAACTCATTGGAGTGACCAAGACTGGGGATTTGGGAATAATGGTGGGACTTGGATTTATTAAATACTTCGAAGCGGACAGTCCTTTTCCTTTGTGCACTACACAATATTTTTCACGCACATTTAGGGGCGTCCATAAATTACGTGAGATGTTTAAGGGGGGGAAGGGGTCGAGGCAAATCTCATCTAATCTTACGTTGGAGAGAGGGGGGGTCTCGGCAAATATCACGCAATTATTTTTTTCTGATTGAATAAAAAAAAATACTATTTTGGTCCAATTAATCCAGATTGTACATGCTTAAGATTTAATCTTAAGCGTAGTCGTATACGATTAAGATCATTCACTAATTCGTTCGAAAGAAAATAATTTCATTCATACTTCGACGCTATACATCTACTGAATGTCAAACCATATTTGTAGGGTTCGAACGATACTTTCGATACCGAGTAGGTATCGATACTTTCAAAAGCGATACTCGATACTTAGTACTCGATACTACAACAAGGCAAAAACTCGCAAGTACTCATCAAATTGCATTTTGAAAAATCTCACGTGAGATTGGGGGATGGGGGAGGGGGTTGAATAAAATCTCACGACATCTCACCAGAGGGGGAGGGAGGGATAGAAAATGTAAAAAATACCTCACGTAATGTATGGACGTCCCCTTTCAGTAAGAGTTATAGACATATTTTATAATTACTTTTGAACAATCGCATTCTCATTAGCATTATTTTTATTCTAGAGTTTTCTAAAGCGTATTCTTGGCGATGGCAAGTGATAACTGACAGCTCCATCTTTTTCTTTATTTTCATGGAGGATTATTATTATTGTTTGTAAAATGATAATGGAAGTTTATTATCGCACAATCGAATTCAGAGTTTTGTAATGTAAAATGCAGGTAATAATTAGCCTGTATTTATAATGAATAGCGCAGATACACTTCTCCACTAGTAAAACCTATGAGCTAGCCATTTGAGTTTACCGCTCAATCCTATTTTATGGAACGTAATGATTCAAGTAACAGACAAAACGGCATATATAAAGAATGCCGGATAAAACTGGTATAAGTACATAGCAAAAGTGGAAGGATGTATAGTATAAGTCGTGGAAGGACGAGACAGACCTTTTACGATCAAATAAAAGGTGTGTCTCGTCCGTATGAAGGTTTTATCAAAAGCTATAAAAACTAGAAAATATGCATAAAAATTGTAATAAGCAATGACGAAGCAAAACCGTATGCGAGGCCCGTGCTGCCCTGCCTAGTAATAGGATTGTAACTTTCAAGAATCAATTTTAAACTGGATACTTATTTACAGCTTATTTGAGTGTTTAAACTTTATTTTAAGTGTAATGTAATACAGTGATCTATTGCTTGCTGTGTCCTACAAAATTACTTTTGAAATGACAAATTAGGATCCTTCAAGTGTATTGAGCCTTGTTAGCTGAGTTGCACCTCTCTGTCTACCCTGCAGACTACCTGATTAGATTTATTTGATGTCAATAGACAGTAGTAATGTAATTATGTATTGTTGTTTGTGAAAACGACTACATAAAGTCTATTGACTTCATAATTTGCGCAAGATAAGAAATGAAATAAATGTTAAGAAATACATGGTTCGAATATAATACATAATTTTCCTAGCGCCATCTACTGATCAGAAGTAAAACTATATACTATAACTTCTTAAAAGCGTCACCTATAGGAGCTTTCATGAAATGTCGTTAACGTTCACAACGATATGAACCACGACTGAAAAGCTCACATTTCGAATCCGCTGAAAGTGACGTTTGCGCAGACATAATATCTCTGTATATTTACGTACCAACCAACGTGAACTTGGGCGTCTGAAAATAGTTTAGTTTGACATATGAACGAAAGAAACATGTAGTTTTTTTATTTTGAATATCGCTGGCGAATTTCATTTTTTATACTGTAATAAAGTGCCGCTTTAGATGGTTTTCGATATGGATTCTGGGTAATTATAGAATAAAGCTTTCGCATGGACACTTGATAGTGTTTGATAGCATTTAACTGTCTAGTTTCGCGATTGTTTTGGTTTGCTATAACCTCTTTGTGTGGTCCTTTTGACGTTATTACTAATTAATGGGGGTTATTTTTATGTTTACATGTCAATGAGCTACTTTACCTCAAGAATACTGTTACATGCTTGTCATTTTTTTATTTATATCATCACAGTACACTATATTCATAAATGTCGCGAACATTGTTGTACGGAAATATTTCAAAAATACCTATTGTAAACAGACATTAATTGCTAACTTATTATTGAAAGTTTTTAACAAATTTTAAAAACACTGTTAATAAATTAAATTTTGTAGATATCGTATATAATTTACATTTTAGTCTGATGTAATTTTTTATATTAATCTCATTTTATACCTATCTTGTTTAATTACATCTTTTTATTCTGAATTTCAAGTTGTGTATTTCTCCAGTTTTATTAATAAGATATTATTAAATATGCAAATGGCATCAACGTAATAAAGCAATACTACATAGCCAACATCACGTCAGGTTATGCAAACCCGTAAAATTTCTTTACTCAATTTTAAATCTTAATACGTTGGAGGTAGAATTGAGAATCAATTGCGATAATTTGAAATATTGTGGTAATCTGACATGCTGCTGTGAATTAAAGAAATAAAATATATTTTATAGCGGTTGCAAAATTGTCTTTTTGGCACTTTGTATATCGTTATCCTATCACTTGGTTTGATACTGCCTTAATAAATTTAGATAGGTACCATAAAAATATTTAAGCCATTATAAAATAATATGAATCTTGGAACTATTGCTATTGCCCAATTATTTAAGGATTGCTATATTTTTTATATAGAGCTATGCAATCAACATAGTGTTGGGTAATCTTACCGGTTGGTTAATTGAACTCTTACTCGAAAAGTAAATGAAAATGTTTTTACAGAGGCAGTGATCGTAGGCTGGGGGACCAGCGTGATCCACATTGGTACATAGACTCAGCTTACGCTTCTTCACTCAAAGTATCCCTTCGTCTTCCCACCAAGCAGTTTTTAGAAGGTTAGTGGATTTAAAGCATTCCTAGAAGCTTTATAACTTAATAAAAAGATGGAGAAAAACTGTAAAACTCATGTTTAGAATTATCGAGTCTAAACATGAGTTTAACTTAAACATGAGTTTTGTGGTGCATTTATGAGGAGCTTAATCATATAGTGATATAAATTATGATTGTATTATGAAGTTTGTAAAGACAAATCAATTTCCAGACTATTTTCAACCATTCTACCGCCCAAGTGATATAAGGCTACACATTATGGGTATGTCTGTGTGACCCGAACCTTGGGATGATCTAGAACTTACATGTCCTTGTCCGTTTTATAGTAAACTTTGGTATATGTTGTCATTGTGTCGTCCCTTTAGTACGCCAATATTTTTCTTAAAATAAACCGCTATGCTACAAATATTACCACACACCGCCATCTCTGAATACGCTACGAAACTAAAGCAATGATCTGAAAGCATAAAACACAACATTAAAGCATCTCTATCAAGCGCGTGCACGTGCGTCCGAGTTCATCTACTTGCCGTTAGATGGCGGTAGCTATGAAATTTCCAACCATCCTTCACATGCATGAAAATTTTTCTTCTTATCCTTTGTTTTTTGTTTGATTTCCAAAGCATTTATTTCATTTTTTACAGGAAAATTGTTACATAATTTCAATATTAAAATTAAATAAAACTACTTTGTCCAATTGATTGGGAACACAATCAATTGTGTTCCCTTATAATGAATCAGGGGCGCGACCTTCTAACTCATGGAAGTAGCCGTAGTCGTCGCTATAACCTACGCTTTATCGGTACGTGCGGTGAAATATACAAAATATGACATCATTATTTAAGTGCAAATAAAAAATAAAAAGTCTTTTGAGCTTTACATATCCGATATAAGGGTTTATAGATATAAATGTATTTAGTTAGGATTAATAGATATTAAGCTTTTGTTTGTAAAAGCGGCACTTACGAAGCAACCCAATACCAACATCATTTAACTAATGAATATCTAATTACCTACGGTCTCGATTTATTTATTGGCACATAAAAAAAATTACAGACATATATTTAATAAAAAATAATAAATATAAAACATTACAGAGGACAATAATTCTTAATATTATGTACACATAATTAACCTTTTATTTGTATAATAACCAAGAAACGGATAATCAAAAGTAATGAGTAAATTAGATATAAAACAATATTATAATCATAGTAAATTGCGATACGAACCGAAACTTTATGCGATATAGTATTGTTTGCAGATGATACTTCTATAATATTTAATATTGATAGATGTAAAACTAATTTTGACGATGTAAACAATGCTCTCTCACAGATTATGACCTGGTTTACTGTTAATAATCTCCAGTTGAATGCTAAAAAAACGAAATGTATGAAGTTTATGTAAAAGCTGAACTTAAAAAGCTCGAGTTGGTTGATTCAAAAATTTTATTAGGTGTAACGCTGGATTCTAAATTGCAATGGCATCCTCACATTTCATTATTGGCATGAAAACGAAGTTCAGTAGCCTTTGCAATAAAAAAAAATTAGCAATTTACAGATGTAGATACTGCTAGGACAGTACTTTAGTTATTTCCATAGCGTTATGTCATATGGCATTCTGATGTAGGCAGCAGTTATAGAGTCTGTATTTATTTTACAAAAAAGAGCAGTAAGGGCTATTTATCATGTTCAAGAAAATCACTTAGAGATAAATTCAAAGAAATTGGGATATTAAAAGTGGCCTCCCAATTCATATACGTTTGTTAGAAACAATATTTACAATTATATTAAACTTAGTCATGAACACAATTTTAATACTAGAAACAAAGATAAACTTGTTTTGCCGTCATGAGGGCTAAAGAAGGTTCGATCATCATTTATGGGTCAAGGTGTATACTACTATAACAAAATTCCTATAGAAATTTAAAATTTACCATTACCTAAGTTTAAAACCCATATTAAGAATTGTCTACTCAGTAAAGGATATTATACTGTTAACGAATATTTTAATGACAAAACTGTTTGGTGTTAAATATGGCTCATTTTTCATATAATTAAATTGTTAATTGGTGAGCTTCTTTGGCTACAAATGTGATTGGATTGACGAATATACTGTTTTACTCTTATATTGTGTAATATTGTAATGGAAAGTGACTTCAAATTTTAATGAAGTAATTTTTCAATCTTGAAGCTCTGTATCTAATAAAACAGGGAGAAAAAAGCAGCCCTTGCCGAGTTTCTTGCCGGTGCTTCTCGATTTACGAACCGATGGCGTAGCTCTCGACTTTCACAAGTGCTTGTAACAGACTAGACTGAATAAATAATTTTGATTGTGATTGCAACAAATTGAAATGAAAACCTTTGATCAAATATGTATATAATAAATCAAGAATGTTAAAGAAGAATATAAACATATTCATTGATAATTAAAATCATTATGAATGAATAATTTATGCAGGTGAGGTACTACAACAATAAGAGACGTATAAATGAATAAGTTAGATATTATTATATATAATGGCGTGGAGTTAAAAGGGGCTATTACGAAGCCCAAATAGATCGTCTATATCGGAGGACTATCTTTAAAATAACACTGCAGGCGAGTGTATACCGACGTGGATTTGTTCCATTTTATCACTTTTCATACGAAAATATAACGAGGTGAGCGTGATGTCGTCGGACGTCTTGTTCCTCGGCGATCGGAAACAGAATGTCTGCAAAAATGGCGGCAACTTGTGTTTTGTTAACAAACTGTCAAAGTCAGTCTCACCATTCTAATAAAATTAAAAGTATCGATGATCACGCTCTCTCTATAATCGAGTAACTAACAATTAAAATAAAAGAAATTAAATCAAACGATCTTCGTAAAAATGATGCGATGTCAATATATAAAAATATACGATTGCGTCTCAAAAACATTTTATTTTTACAGTCGTAAAGTTCTAAAGCCTAGAGAATAAGACAGCCGGGCTGTCGGTAATCTTATGTAATACTGTCATAATTAAATACTTTAAAAATAATTTAATTATTATAAAAAATATATGTAAAACGTTCTATTTAGAGGAAAACAACTATATTATAGTAAGTTAGTTTTTCTTCTTTAGTGGTGACATGGTTATTCTAATTGTTATAAATTTTCTAATCTATCCAATAAATATAATATAAAGAATTTTTAATTAACTCATTTCTTAATCACGTGATACTATTAAGGTGGCTAAGTGACTACTGTTCTATAAAAAACAACACACATCTACCATGTACTAAAACGTTATAAGTAGATATTTTATGCGAACAGGTGTCACTCGCTTCACATTTAACGTTACAAATATAACTCAAATGCGAACAGTTTTGATATAACTAACGTGAATCTCGAAACTAATCTGTTTAAAAGTTATTTTGATGATAGCCCGATGACCTAGTACCCAACGGAGACTGAAATTATTGAGAATGTGCCCTGGAAATATATTTTATATGTAAGTAAACATGCACAGTTTGATCGAGATGTGGTTAACGCGTTCGTTCCGCTAGTGCGGAACTTTGGCAACTTTCATAAGTGTCATAAGACCAAAAACTTGCGTGTTTCAGAAGGTTGGTTACAGTTGTCAGCACGCACCAATTTGACTGAGCCCGCGTGGTGTTTCATAGTCTATTCTCTAATTGAAACATAGGGAATGGCTCTACCTCAGCAATGAGGTAATAATAGGCTAATGTTAATAGCTAGAACGGGTCTTATATCACAATTAGAGGTCCCTAGGAATACGATTCCGGCATTCACTGTAACTAAATCGATATATTATCTACGAATTCTCCATTTCGCTAAGCGAAACTCATTATAAATCATATTCACGCGGCATCATTATACTTTTTGAAGTCCACCGCTAATTGTAAAGGCCAATTGAATTTATGTTTCGGTGTTATAAATCGTTTGTTTTACGACAAACGGAAGTCGATCGTATTAAAGCGTGGACAAGGACTGTTTCTTATTAATTCACACACAGACATGTCATACTTATAGTTTATTTGATATTAACTGTTTTCCCGCGACTTTGTCTATGTAAATGATTGTTAAATAACTGAAAGAATCTTTGTGCTCGGATTAGTATTTCCGAAGATAATACTCTTCCAACCAAGAGCACAAACCAAGTTAGAAACTTTACGTCCTTATAATATTACTATAAGTCGATTCATCCTTACAGGAGGTATTATATTTATTTACAGTATATTTAATTTGTGGTTAAACAAATTAAGGCAAAGGTATTTTGTACTCTGGAATAAACCGAAACCATTGAATTATAATCTAAAACATATTATTCTTCAAGAAATACAAAAATACCTTACCTTATCTTGCCTATTTTATTGTTTATGTTTTTCTTTTTATTTATTTAAACTCCTTTGCACAAATAAAGTGTACAAATGGCGGACTCTATCAGTCAACTGGAAAGTTAAGAGATAGATAATTTAATAAGACGGTTCTACACAAAAATTAAGCGTCTAACACTTAAACAATATATGTATACATACAACAATATAGAAATAACTTTGTTATGTTTATATAGAAATAAATAAACATAACAAGCAAATAACATAAAATAAATATATATATATTATGCCTTTGGAATGGTAGGGAAACAATCTAATTAGAGGTTTGGCATGGAAACTTAGCTCTACATGAGATCCTGTCTCCTAACTCTCTCGGCTATAACTCTAGATATAGTTAAAAACATTTTTTTTTATTTATCGATCAATATGTTTATAATATTTACTTATTTAATCAATGGTTTTGGTTGTTGTAAGTACTTTACTGAACTATAATAAGTTTCACTTAATTAAAATATGATCAAAAAATTCGAATCATACGAACCAAGCTATGTATAATGAATGTAGTTCGTTAAAATATATCTATAATTAAAATATTTCGTTATAAAATAATATTACCTTTATAAAATTATTAAAACTTTCTACGAAAGAAGAAATCACTACAAACAAAACCAATGATTTTTGTTACTACGTCTTTACCTATCTGTAGCAAAAAATAAACTTCTGTTAATGTATTATATTAAATGTCACATATAAACTCAACCTTTTCCGCATGCGTCATTCCAGTTCAAAAATTTAACATTTGCAATAAAAATACTTTCTATAGTAGACACGTGTTGGCAACGAATAGTTGTAAATAGCACCATCTAGTGGGCGGAAAAGACAAGTTATGAGGATTAGGGCTTCGCACATTATAACCACAGACATGAATAATACTCTGAGTTAACAGCTAAAGAAGTGTAATCTCTGGCTAAAGTGTCATTTTTTTTGTTCAAAACGAATCTGTGAATAAAAAGACAGTGAAAATAATATTTTACTACCAAAGTTTAATAAGAAGGATCAAATTAAATTCTTAATTAAACATGTAACAAAATGCTACACAAAATGTACCTAAATCATATTTGCACTTAAAAAGAACGGAAGGATCACAATAACCCATCAGTTTTACTTTACTTGTACGATATTAGCTCTTTTCCGGCGACTTCGTCTGCGTCAATTTAGCCTATGTCATCGGCGTATGATGTAGCTTTACGTAGGCGGAAGAATTTTTAAAGTCGGTCCAGTACTTTCAAAGCCTAATCGATACAAAGAAACAATCTTTTGTCTTTTTAATGTTGTTATAGAAAATCAAATCTTTAATGGGTATATTGTGGAGTTGGTGTTACATAACTGAACTTCTGAAAGCTGCGACAGCTTTGTTTCTCGCTGGTCGTCATTGAAAATGAGGGATTTACATTATTTCTAAGGGTTTAATCAGAGACAAAATGGTAAATCATACAATTTTATTGGTATAAAAATTTAACAAAGTCAACCCTAAAATGTACCACTCTGTACCCAAATTAAAAACCTATTATAAACTAAGCTATAAGGATCGGATAGGTTTTTCGCAACCTCGGCTTTGTTATTCGAACGTGTGAACTATTTAAATCCATCATCAACTTCAAAGTAGTATATTATGCTTACGTCAGAAGTACCTCAGAATATGCAAGCGCAATATACAGCCAGTTGCACAAGCATCCATTAAAAAAATATCATTCGTTTAAGGAGACATTACCCACACAAATTTGACATTCATTTGAGCTTAAAGGCGTCATTAAATCTTAATGTACGTTTCTGCAACTGTCCGTTAGTCCCCTTCTTACGCAAACTATATAAAGAGAAATGAGCGTATTTAAAAATTCTTTGTTAGGTATCAAACATTTATTAATCTTTTAATAACTATGTCCTAAACTGTCTTGCACTAAATTTGCTTACATTGGAGGATTAGATTATTGACGGTTAAAAACTTTAGGAGAGTCTGCCACCCGCAATAATAATCTATTACTTGATAATGTTGATCAAACGATCTTAGCAATCCATTTGGAGGCTTTTGGAAAATCAGAATGAACAATAAGGAACACACAGAGTATGTCTATACTAATATTATCATCACCTCATCACCAGCCCTTTTACGTCCCCACTGCAGGGGCTTAGGCTTTCCTTATGGATGGTTAAGGAGGATGGGCCATGAACCTCCACGCTGGCCCAATGCGGATTGGAGGGTATTAACGACTGCAAATGCAGCCGGGATCAACGGCTTAAGGTGCCTTCCGAAGCACGGAGTAGCTCGAGATAATAATTTTTTGGTTACCCATCCCGTGACCGACCCTTGCAGAAAGTTGCTTAACGACAACGATCGCGGGCCGCGGCGCTTATCCACTACGCCACCGAGCTACTTATACTTAACTAATATTATAAAGAGATTGAATTGTTTGTTTGCATCGAATATCCGAAAGTATTGGAACGTATTGAAAATTCATTTAAATATATATTAAATTTGAATTTGCACCACTGGTATAAACAGAAAGACCGAATATAGATTAGTATAAATAGGTAAGGTTTGATTGTTTTTTAAATAAATCTTCAAGATATGTTTTTATGGTAAAAAATGGACTTTAAAAAATGTGTCTTACGCAATAATTACAGTGGGTGTATTGTGCAGTAGCGTGTGTTCGTGCATTGAATAATTATATTTTAGAATTTGGCACCGATCACGACTTGAACATCAATGGGCGGACTTAAGGAAGAATGATTGCTTCCAGTTGACATGTTAATTACTACATATAGCACACTAGCAGTATTTTGTAGGAAACTGTAACTATAATACGGACATTGTAACTGTTCTGTATATATTAATAGTTTTGTTTAAACGAAAATATTTTTGACTCTTTAATCTTAGGGGCCGTTCATTAATCACGTGATGTTTTTTTCAACATTTTTTGACCCCCTCTCCCCCTTGGTGATACAGACTACCCCCTCCCTCCTTCAACCAAATCACGTGTATTAAAAAAAAACAAAAAATCTTAATTTTTGACGTCACTTTTCGGTTTAATAATCACGCATCGAGGATAAAATAAATACACGTGATATATTACTACACCCCCCCACCCCCCTTGTGATATTTCATGATTTTTGACGAATCCCTCCCCCCCCCCCCTTTCGAGCCTCGCATGATTAATGGACGGCCCCTTACCATTCCATTATTATCATCAGCATATATTAATATGAAAATAACATCCAAATAAGTCGTAATTAAAAAAAAAGAAAAGTTACTACATAATATTTCTAAGAGTTTAGCCAAATGGAGAGTTTAATATATTTTTTTCAATAAAAAACACAGAAACCTCCAAATCTGTCTGACGCTAGATCTGTCCATTTTATGATAATAGTTAAACAGTTGAAATTTTCACAGATGATATATTTCTATTACCGTTGCAACAACAATTACATACCTATTAAAACATGTTACCTAAATAATATTTAGAGGCTTCCACACAATAAAGGTATCAGATATGCTATTCTTTAAAAAATTCAGAATCGAACGCTTGAATGTTTATAACCCACATGTGCGGAATGGTGTGCATTGAGGGTTAATCTTGACTTCCATACAAAATATATGAAAACATATCGGGAAACAGGAAAGTATTACTTTGTCCATCTTCGTTTCTGGGACTTAAATGATCGGCCTACTTACATTCAAACGCGTTTAGTACACACAAAATATCAAAGATGGCGTTAATATTAATCTAAAATGAGATAATTGTATGTTGTAATGAGATAATTATATACCAAGATTAACGTTATTCTGAAACATAATTATTGTCGTCTTTTTGATCTGTAAAATTACGATACATAACTAGTAAATAAAAGCGGTCCACTGTTGGCAATGTTTCAGGTCGTTAGAAAAAGTGCGACATTCCTGAAACTGTTGAGCGGTGACTGTTCAAGCGCCATATCGTACGTTATAAATTGTGCATGTTAATTTGCGTATTCACGTTCGGATACACTAGGGACATTATAACGTGATTATAACCTTCACAGTAATTTACCTGAAGACCTGTCGCATCACACAATTCGTTCCGTTACACTAGTATTTTTTTTATAAATTCATAGATACCTCGCATAAGTCAAACACGTCTAAAATTTTATACCCTATAAATAACAGTCCTCTGTCCGTCTGTCGCTAGATCTGTCCATTTCATGATAATAGTTAGACAATTGAAATTTTCACAGATGATGTAATTCTATTGCCGCTGTAACAACAAATACATACCTACTAAAAAAATATTACATACCTAAATTATGTTTACAGGCTTGCACACAATAAAGGTACCAGGTATGCTATTCTTTAAAAAAATCAGCATCGAACGCCGCGTCGAGCACAAGGCTCGAGATGTCTCTGTCGCATTAAAAAGATCCAATCAAATAAAACCTTTGTTATCTAAGTCAGTTTATTTCCTCACACCGCATGATCTCTCTCTTCACTTATCAGGTGATATCAGACGATTCAGTCGAGTGATTTTTCACTCGAGTGAAGCTTAATTTTTTTTATAATTGAAATAGAAACGAACATTTACTGTTCTTTCCTTTTAATATGTCATCGAATAAAATCGTGTGTTTGCCGGCTACAGGAGAAGAGACAAAATGTCCGAACGTGAATGAACGTCCTCTCACACCTATTTTCACTAACCTATAACAAGGCATAGCTTAACTAGGAAACGCCTAATATTACGAATCGTCTAAGCAATTAGTTTAATTTCAAATAAATTTTTTTCTTTTACCCGTTGACATATTTATAACCTGTATTATACGCAAACGCCTAGCTTTAGATATTGCTTAATTTCATTAGGTGGTTCCTAGTCAATGGTGACATGAATTTTGACCTTAGGCTTTACCTAAATATTTGGGCGACTCTTAAGTTTAGTGAAAACGACATTAATGGGAGTGAAAGATACCAGCCCAATATTAATTCATTCGGCACTAATGTTTCATTTTGTGTTCAGATGTGTCACTTGGAGTGAAATATGCAAAATGGTAGAGGTGGATGCACAAAAACTGACTGCTCTGATATCACATATCTATTGTTCATTCCTCCTAATCTCGTTAGCAAATATTTCACACTACAGGCAATTAGATATATTTTAATTAGTTTTCACAATTAGAAATGTTGAAATACTATTCGTGACACTTTCTAACAATAGCTATTTATAATATAAAGCATTAATAATAATTACTTTTCCTACTGTAATAATACTAAATTTCAGTCAATGTTTAAACTTAATATTAAATACTGAATTCATATGATTTATCGTCCATTATTGTTTTAGACACCTAAGAATAATGATGTCTGTGTACTAAGAAACAATATCATATTATATTAAAAGTAAATAAAACAAAGTTTAAATGGCAAAACGAAGATTGAAAATGTTACTTATCAATATAACCAGTGACGTATCCCTCGGGAACCGTTTCGTGGGATAAAAAGTAGTCTATGTGTTAATTCAGATTACTAAAACGAAGTCTATGTAGAATTTGAGAATTCCTGCATTTGTAGTAACGAAGTTTCGTATAAATTACAACACAAAAAAACTTTCTCTCCGCCCGCTATCCGGGGCCCAGGTTACCATGCTAATTATGTAATATATCTATATTTTTTAGATTGTAAGGAGTATTAAACATACTGTAAACTACCTGAATAGACTAGTTTAAAATTATTTCACATGACGCCTGTGCCCATTTCAATTGAGTGTCGATAACCCCTAACAAAAAATAATCATACGCTGTCATTTTGTCATCAATGATGTATAAGAAAAGATCTCTTAAAAATAGTAGGTAATTAGTTTATGAATTTCAAATTTAGAAGACCTTGCGAGTAATTTCGTTTTATAATTAATCATCAGATATATTAAGCTAATGTTGTGGAAGATTTAGCATCCTAGCTGATTTGGAAGCGAAATAAAAACAAAGAATGCGTCATATGTTTGTCTACTAGCACAAATAGTAACAGAAATTAATAAATCCATACATAAATGTAGATTAGCTCGATTGCGCAGTTGAGCGGGAAATCCACTAGACGGACAAATCCGCCGGCAAGTCTGCAGACATGCCCGATGCAGCACGCTGCTATAGGTCTGCGACGATCGTACACTTGCAAATATACACTGATTTATTGTAATAAGGTCCGGTGTGCATATCTGCAAACTTGTCCGCTGAATCCCTGCAGAATTTCTCCGTTTAGAGCAGGTGTGGTTCACAAGGACCGGACATAGGATGGGTAGCCAGATTTACTATCTAGAACCTCGATAAAGTTATTGGCTCCACACACTGTCATTAACACCAACCAATTAATGAGTATGCAATAATTTCGCTATCTCGAGGCTACCTCACGTTTATATATATTTTATTATGGTTATCAAGAGCTGCCTAATGTGTGGTAGGTTAAACTATTGAAGGAGTTTCTTATCGGTTCTTCTCCGTACAAGGTCTCTCTTAGATTTGGGAACCGATGACATAGCTTTCGATATACACAAGAGCTTGTAACAGTCTAGACTAAATAAATGATATTGAATTTGAATTGTACCTTTAAAAAGTGCTTCATTCTTGATTATATTTAATTCCAATATTATTTTCTGTTATCTCATGACTTTGCCCACATAAAATATTGTCTATGTAACCCGCGTATGATGTAGCTTTTCTTGATCGTGTAAGTATTTCAGAATTTTAATTTACTTATCAATATATATTCCTATGATAAAGTTATAAACATTTTCTCTTTATAATTTGATTATGGATTTGAATAAAGAATATAATAGAATGTTGTGTAATCTTTAATCAACTAAACAATATCTAAAAAATAAACAAAATCAACTAAAAAATAAACAAAACTGAAATATATGTATATTGTTAATTGGTTTATTCAGCACAAGGAATATCGTAAATTAAAAAGCTATGCAACAAATTCACGGCTGTTTGTAATAAAAATTGTTGCCGAAACAAAAGAGAGCAACAACCGCTATTCAAATTTAAACATACTAACCCTGGTTTTTTATTAGATAAACAATCAAGGAAACAGTATCAAACTTTTGTAAGTTATTCAATATTTCGGTTTTGATTTTAACATGTTTCTTGTCACAAACATTTATAAGTAGTGCGTGACGAAAATATTCTCTCGTAGAAATGTATAAAATGAATGTATAATTACGATAATATATAAATAAAATTATATTATAAGCTCCTGAGGGATTGCTGGTGTTTCTCCGCTAGTCCTACTTCGCGAGTTACTCTGCGCGGTGCGGCCGCAGTACCTGCGTTCCAATTTTAAAATTATTCCAAAATTTAAAAAAAAAGTGAAGTGTTGTGTGATAATCTGTGGTAAAAATTCGATCTGCAAATACGGTTTGTGTTTTTAAAGAAAGATGGCGCGAGTACGAAATATTTTGTTTTAAAAGACAAAATTACACTGCACATTTTTTTTTATTAAAAAAATAAAGCATAGATGAATTTATCACACGAATAATATGCGTATTTGAATAAGAAAGTGATCTGTGATATTGTATAGAGCTTGCTACGAGTGTGCTACGTATATTAAGTACATGCTACGAAATTATTTGCAATCAAAATAGCAGTACTAAAACAGAGAAAAAAAAAACATGTAAATTAATGAATATAACTAAAAATAATTAACGTTATTATTAATCGAAATTATACGTTAATCATAAGTAGGTATACTATTCAATTACATAAATTAAGCAAATAGACACGTAAGTAAATATAAGTTTGAAAATTTCTAGAAGTATTTTAAGTATGCTTGATTATAAATATAAAAGATAATTTACACACCAAAATTACTTGTGGAAATCCATGTAACTGATATAGCTGTTTATTTTTAAAGCAACCGACCTTATTACGACTCATTAAGAGCTGAATTGCCGTGTCCTCCAATTTTTCCAGTTTATTTCAAGATCTTATAACTGTGCGGTCATTTTATTATACGTAATTTAGAATTTATTAATGTTTTTTATTTTAGATGTGTGAGCCAAGTGGTTTCTTATTTTCGTAGTCAATATAGGAATATAGTGTTTTGACCGAAGGTAAATGCATAATCCAAATATTTAAAGTAGGTACTTATTTTAGAGTTCGGTACAACGCTTAAATACAATTCGTTTTTGTTTACCTAATGCGAATAGATATAATGTAACACAGCTGTTACAATCACAACATAAAAATACGTTTAAAAGTATTGAATCTATATATGTACATGCATATTAATAACGCCTCTCTCCCAGAGGGGTAGGCGACATCATAAAATATCAAATACCAAATACCTAAAAAAAATAGGCCTAAGGCAGTCTCCGTGTCTTGTCTCTGTTAAAGCAATACCTATTCGTATCACGTAGCTCACGATCGTTGTAAAGTAAATTTCGCAAGGGACGGTCACGGGATGGGATAAAATACTATATCGAGCTACTCCGTGCTTCGGAAGGCACGTTAAGACGTTGGTCCTGGCTGCATTTCCAGACGTTAATAACATCCAATCCGGTCTAGCATGGAGGGCGTCCTCCTTAACCATCCATAAGGAAGTCCTGAGCCCCTGTAGTGAGAACGCAAAGGGGCTGATGATGATCTATCACTGATCATAACCCACAACAGCCCAGTACGGTTTATTGACTGCAGATACAGTTTTAGACAATAGCTTAACGTACCCTTCCACAGCAAGGAATAATTACATCGCCGACGGGGCTCGCTAACCAATGCGCTATCGAACTGCCTTTTTTGTGTCGAAAGTTAAAATATTGCTATCGTTTGAATACCCAAAAATGCGTTAAGAGAAAAGTGAAAATAAGACGATATAAACGCGCTCGTCAGTGAAATAGATAAGGACAGTGGTTGGCGTAGCTATTGCGCGAAAAAATCTATTTTTTATGAATTAATCCCGTTCAAAATGTATTTTGGCTGATAAAAAGAATGAGCTGAAAGAAAGAAAGTCTCTAGCGTGATATACTTCATATGGATCTTGCGTTAGATTTGCACAAACCCTTAGTGCACACGCAGTGACATAATTTATTTACCGAACTGTATTTTTTATTTGTATGCTGCGATGTATTATCAGATCTTTTATAAAAAAAAGAAAAAATAAATAAGTAAGATTAATATAATGCAAAGGAACTTTGGACCACTATATATTTTCTTCATGGAATGAATTTTATTTCCTGGATAGCTAGATATAGATATATCCGAGTGATTACCCCCTTTTTAATTATAGTTAAGGTATTTAAAGTTTCCTGATTTAACAATCTATATTGACACTACTCATTGGCCACGCATAATAGACCGATTAAAGCGTTTAAGTGAGGAAAAATTGAGTTCTCTAACCTAACCCGTTGGTTTCTTATACGAAGCCTTTAAAGAGCCTATTATTATACACTGAAGAATAAAAAAATAGTTTTTATCTTAAAAAAAATGCTTAAAAACTTCACCAGGCTCAGGATTCCCGAGATGTTATCTTGTTTGATAATTAGTCGTAGTATATATAGTGTATATAGTTTTAATTAAGAAAGTTGCTTAACTTTCCAATAGCTGAATATGTGATATAGTATTACTACTAAAATATCATAAAAACATTATTCTATTATTTTTTGAGTAATAAAATCTGAAATCCTTAAATCATCTACAAACTAGGAGTAGTTTTTCACAGTCTGCTAATACCAAAACCTAGTACCACCTAACCTAGGCAGGTAGTGTGTCCTTGGGTCCAGAGCCCTCCTTGTCGTCTCTTTTTCCTCCAGTGAGGGTACTCCACAGCGGGTGTAATTATCTAGGCCAATAGTAATCAGACGCTTTGATCTAGCTCCTTAGGGCAGCTCTTAGTGGCTGGAGAGTTGGAGCAGAAAGTGCATTTACTCTGCGTGAATAAAAAAAAGATGGTTTACCTACACACTTTTAAACATGGCAAATCGAAATATACGCCGAATAACAAGCAGCGGTCAAGTAATTCGAATAGGTTAAAAACAGAAATGTTTTCTGAAAATGTGGAGTTCTCTAGTACCTGTGAATAACGTGGTGAGCGTCAGCCTAATTACTTAATACCTCCAATCATAGAAAAGCCCATTCAATTTATTAGGGACCACTCGTTTCCATTCCATTTTTTTGATAACATAGGGAAAGTGTACATCATGCCGCTGCAAAGTACCTTCACGTGGGGGCAAGGATCTGGAATGCAGCGCCGGACCCAGTTTCACTTCGCGACTGCTTCCCAGGGTCCCCTATCCAATCAAACCTCTGTGGAACTTGAACCTTAAACCTAAGTTTAACGAACTGAGTTTAAACACATGGTTATCATAACAAGTCGAGTTCAAAAATAGAAATATGATTCTTGATTTAAATCTTTTTACATCGACGACGTCTTCAAAAGCGTGTTCACTATCAAGAAATAAGCCACTACACGCACACAATGTTGGTCATAGTAATAATTTGCTAGACAATTTTACAGCATTCCCTGGTGATTTTACGATGTTACTAATTTAACAAGTCCACAGCTATCTCTTTGATGTGAAGTCGCATATGTTTTAGCGGTAAAGTTGGTTTTCAAATGAGCCACGTTCAATGTGCATTATTTGTGTTTAGGATATTTTTTTACGCATAATTACTTGGTAATGTATTGTGTTATCAATGAGGTGTGTTAAGAGTAGTTCTATTGTGATATCTTGTCAGTTTTCAGTTTCTATTCTGTTAGTAATTAAACTTTGCAATAGTTGTAACTGTTCTTTGCCAGCTTGTCATAGGTGAAAGACTTTTTAAAATCGGCTTAGTCCGAGACTATTATATGCAGACTATTCAATACTAATAATTAAATTTTTGCTCTTAATAATAATAAGTGTAGATTGATGTAAGAACATATATTGATATGACAGTATACATTGCGCAAGTGAAAGAATGTAGAAATTAGGGTAGGTCAAGAGACACCCTTATGATTATTTTATTTTTGTCGCATGGTTATGTCAAAACCATAAGATCTGTAAAAAAAGTCGTCATAAACGTCGAAGAGAAATATCTAAGTCAATCCTGTGCTTTATAGCACTCGGTTCTCTTCCGGATAGCGCGTGAAGATATATATTATTTTTTATTTTATTCGTTATCGCATTAACATCAGTTTTTTTTTATTAAACCGATTTCAAAATCGTTATAAAAAAAATTACTGAAATGAAAAAATAATACCATAAATTATTCTCTTCAATAAAATCGAAACACAAACAGTGGGTACACCCACAATTTTCTTAAGGTCTGTTTCAGCCCTGTCCGTTTGTAAGAAGTAAAACAGCACTGTCAGAAAATCTAGTTTTCTCTTACCGTACATAATGTTTTTTTTTTGTAAATATCTGGCACCGACCTCAAAAAAAATTGTTGGTGTATCCTCTTTTTGTGTTTCGATTTTATTGAAGATATTTACTTCAGGCATTCTCTATAAGGTTACCAGAAATATGTGTTTATATTATAATATGTCTATATTGATGAAATAGGGAATGTTGCACAAATCTCAGAGTAGATAGTAGCACCAGTACTTGTAGTAAACAAAGAAAATTTTGAACATTTCGTCTTTTGGAAATTAATGATTCCCTTCCTTCTTACATCCAAATATACAGCAATGATGTATTATTGCATAATATTACACTGTTTCTAATTATAAATTCAGAAGTATTGATAATATTACACTGTGTCTAATAATTATCGAAGTATTAAATTCTTCTTATGCTCACTGTTTATTTAAATCTTTTGTTGAATACTCTGTGAATGTCGTTTGACGATAAAAAAAAAATTTACCACATGTGCTACTCCCATCTGATGACAGAAAGTTGCAATAATACGGCCTGTTGCGATATTAGAGATCATAATGTAGGTACTGTAGGTATACTGGTGTAATCACACTTCCACATGTCTCGTCATCTCATCATCCAACGGATGTTCAATTCAGATTATGAATTCTTGGCGTACGTTCCGTCCTGGACGTCTACGATTGATGGCACCGACCGGTATATATTTATGATTCCTGGATGCTCCACGACCCTTGGCGTGAAACTGGATGATGCATTGATTCGTTAATGTTTTGACGGCAATTAATGATTTTATGAGATAAGATGTGTTGAACGAAAGTCTGTGCAGTTACGAGACGTAAGTAAAATTAGGGTTTCCATTTGGCAAATAACTGAAATTATTCAGATTTGTTTAATAAAATTTGAAATTTTGCTTGAGGTGAGACAATCGATTTCTGCTTTCGTTTTAGGACTACATAGTCCTTTATACAATTTAAACGAGGTGATTTTTCATGTTATTCGATTGGTTTCGATATAATTGACATTAGATCTAATCAAATACACTCCATATTCAATATATTGGTGCTGTCGCATTTTTTATAAATATATTCGATTACATTCACAATGCTATATTAACGTGATGCCCGAGATAGGATTACACTCTAATAGGATAAAAACTAGAATGGCGTAGTGGAGAGTGCATTCCACCTACAATAATATTGTCACAGGCCTATGTACGATATCCAGGGAGGGGCACGATAACGTAAAGCATAGTTGGATTTCTTGGACTACATGTCAAATTGGATATTTTTTGGGTTTGATTTGTGTCAGGGAGTGGTACAGCATAAGTGACACCATGAACCCTACAAATGTATCTAATTGATATAAAATATTTTAAATTAAATAATATGTTTTTATAAAAATAAACGTAGTGGTTAGAGTATTCAGCCTGTTAGACGAAATCAAAAAGCCATCGATGAAATCAAAAACTACAGCACTCACGGCTGCGCCATCGAGAGCTTCAACTACGCAGTTAGATTATTTTTATTAATAGATGTAATTTCGTTGTATGTGCCTAACGTATTAATAATAACATAAAGATCAAGATGCGCGCTCGCCAGAAATATGGAAAAGCGTGTCAACTCATCAAATGCTAGTACCGTCAGGCTATAAATTAAACCGGAAAGTAATTGTTATTGTTTTATATTTGACCTGTGTTAGTACTTAGTGCTATGTATAATTAAACGTATTTTGTTGTTCATCACTTGTTGGTTAATAATAGTGTTACAAATTTTTAAAGCGTTTGCAGATTTGCTCTCCAAATCAAGTCTTAGCTTGCGGCCTAATTGAAAAGGTTTAAAAAAGGTTTATTTCATTGAATCTCCATGATGTCATAGCGCTGTGCTCGACAAGTTTGAGGCTGTTTTAATTACAGAATAATAAGCCAAGTAGGATAGCCAAATGATAGATCGATATATTGAAATATTCTTCGAATTTATTTAATTTTTATTTCATATTTCAATTTTACT
The DNA here is from genome assembly GCA_918026875.4 of Diatraea saccharalis. Taxonomy (NCBI): domain Eukaryota; kingdom Metazoa; phylum Arthropoda; class Insecta; order Lepidoptera; family Crambidae; genus Diatraea; species Diatraea saccharalis. Next base: position 23,924,751 of record OU893339.1, on the reverse strand, counting down.
TAGCTTTTACACTCTAACAAAATCTATCTTACTCGAGTAAAAAACGTAAATCAAAAATATGCTGTTAGATTATAAATAATTAAACTTGCTTTTTATACTGACGCTACATCGACAAGTGCTTTATCCAGCGAATCTGCTCCAGTTTCCAGATTTAAGTCAACCGTTGCGTGCGTGTGCGCAAAATATTATATGGCCGATATAATGTGATATACAGGATGTCCAATGTGCGTTCGTTAAATGTTTTCATTAAAATTCTGTTTTCGTTTTATATTAATGATTTATCGATGTGTTTTTAGCTTTTGTTTATAGCTCTATAATATTATATTTACACTCAGTTTACAAATTTAAGAATTTCTAGAAGTACTTCTTTCTGTAGTATTCATTAATTTAAAATAAAAAAGAAGGTAGTTTTTGATAATATTTATTTAGTTTAATTTCTAAAGAGGTGGTTTTATTGTAAATTATTAGACTAATGATCCAAATGGCTTTGTATGCAATTTATATGTAGTAAGCAATTCGACATCATTATATCAACCTTTATCATTTATTCGACATAATTACTCTAAAATCTTCTCTATGAATGACTTCATCACTATTCAAAATCCCATTGAAGTCTATCTATTCGTTTAGTCTATTAAGTATTTTATGAGTTAATGGCGTTAATATGTACTCGTATGCTCTAAAGTAGAGGTGGAAAGATATTATAAAATATCAAATATTAATTCTTGGCTGTTTTTACCAAGCACTTTTAAAAGTCAACATAAAAGTTAAATAAATTCTTCTGCTCTCATTGATCAATAAGAACCCACTTTTTATTATATTTTATAAATATAATTGATAATTATCTTAAATTCTTCTCAGTTGAAACTGCAATAAATTAATTCGAAGTGCAAAAATATGTAATTCTCTTCAATCCGATTTATTGGCTAACGAAAATCGTTAATAGTTTGGCAGACGATTTAAATTTTGACATGTGTGTCGACACAATCTAGCTCTCTAGCTGGAGCAATGAATGAATAATGATCTTGAATGAACGCGAGCGTTGAACGAATTATTTCATTCGCGTCGATAAAAGAGATACTAATATTATAAATAGAAATAATTTGATTTGTCTCCATTGAATAGGCTCCGGAAAACTGAACTGATTTAAAAAATTCTTTCAACTACGGGAAGCTACATTATACGCGGGCGACATAGGGTAATAATTTACGCGATGTTGCTGGAGAACTAATATTAGATAAAGTGGTATTTCAAAAAGCTTTTTAATGTTTTTAAATTCTAGATGGCCAATTGGCCATGCTTACTACAAAAAATAATATTTTTCATGTATAAAGAGAATATTAACAATTATTTACATGAAGATAAATATTTCCTAAATAATTTATCATTACGAGCTCCGTCCTACTTCGGAAGCCCCGTAACCCTTAAGCTCTACCTTTTTTTTTTGGGTAATCAATAAATTACAACGATACATTGAGTTGAAATGTCACATGAAGTCACGCTTTAGTAGATTTACAAAACTGTGACGTAGCGAGCCCCCACTCCTTAACTTTAATACCTATTATCTAAGCCATTTCTTATTTAAATTGAAACAAAAAAAAAACATATCTAATATTTTTCTATTGTCTGACTGATGGACTAAATAGAATTTCCTTTATTTTTTACTCAGTCTTCATCCGTTTTATAAAATCACCACCATTCAGTTTGGGCTCATTGTTTGTCTTGCCAAAGATTTTAGTTTGAGATAGTTTGTAGTCTGATCTTGGAATTGGAAGGTGGTCATGGGAAATTTGTAATTAAAAATTCAACCAGATTGAATTTGGGCATATTTGATATGTTCTGTGCAAGATCTCTGGTCCAAGATGATAATGCAAAAGCATGATTTCAAAAAAGCAATTCGTAATTGTTTCAGTATCACACAGCTTAATAGCGTATCTAGTACATATAGCAATCTTTGCAAATAGACATAGTATTATTATTAGTAAGCGGTTGGTCATAAACATTCCATTCAGTCAGGGCCGGAATTCCGTATTTTTAACGTACAAAAAGCAGATGGTGTTAAGGACGATAGTAAACACGTATTAAATATACAATCTCTTTTTTTTCCATAGAGGTTGAATAGAGCTTAAGGAGAAGATGTAGTAAACTCTGCAAACAGGTTTGTATGTTTGTACCTAATAGAGATTTAATGTAGTTGTAAGCTGAAGTTTTCTGGCTGAGAATACGCTTACTATTTAGATACTTAAATTTGAACATCAAGTACTTAAAGAACTTGTACTGTGTAAATTTTCAACAACGATATTATAATTACAACATCTAACCTCAAGACAATAGAGAAAAATGTATATTATCTAAATCGACAGCCCTGCGATTCTGTAAAAATGCAAACCCGAATTCGTATCCACTCAGGTGTCCGAATTTCACTTCAAATAGCGGCATTACCTCAACCTTGAACTGGTAATAACGTTTCGTGGCATAAGTGAAGCGAGTTTCGAAATTACATAGGAATAGAACATCTAAGACACGTAAAATCAATAAATTGGTTTTATATTTTTATACAAAAAAATTGAAATTAAAAGAAATTCTTCACTATATTACGTGAATTCGTAATTCGAATTCTGGTCTGGATTTTCCAGAATCGTAGGGCTGACCATGAATCGTACGAAAGGTACGACCGCCTAATTCTCTTGCTATTATACAATATGATAGCGATTTATTCATATAATTTTATTGGCCAGTAAGCACAAAAGGTGGACACTACCAGTCAACCTTTAGGAAAGTCGATATCAAGGCGTTATTTAGTTTCATCAACCACTTTGACATGTAATATAATGTAATGACAATTAAAGTATTAATTACGACGTAAAAAATAATAAAGGGTTTGACAACAATGTTAACAACTTAGTCGTTTATCCACCAAAGACTTAAAAAAGGACATGTCAAATGAAATTAAAATATGTTATGGCTAGAGCTGGAGTATGGTTTGAGAGATAGGCTGTCGCACCTCTGGAACTTCAGAGATGGCGGCACGCATTGAAACCGGTATGCGTGCCGCTCGAGCACGGAGCTTGATAACTAATAAAGAAAAAAACTAATCAAAAATATAACATGTAGAAAAAATATCCCAAGTATCGCTACGCAGATTTTCTGTAGTAAGAAATTGTGTATGTAAAATGTACATACACCAAGTCGGTTTTAGTACCTAGCTCTCTATGGTAGCAGCTAAAGTTCCCATAGAGTCAACCAATACCAATAAGAAATGAAAGATTCGATGAACACCGCAAACTTAGGTATCATGCCTTGGTATATGAGTTTTTCAAATTTTTCACCAATGAAAATGATTCTTAAAAGTACCTGTTGCTCGCTACTACTTGTACCTATAATGTGTACATAAAATGAAGCTTCTAAAATATTTACACAAGCCCATTCGGAGATTTATTACCCTTAAGCCGTAATGTTGAAATACACAAACATGCTAGGAAACATTATTTGAATCAATAAAATGCAAAATCTACGTTTTTAAAATATTACACTTTCAAATAAACATTTATGTTAACATTTGATGGTTACAGTGAGGAAATTGTTTACTCTAAACGCCGTAAATATAGAAAACATAATAATTTTTTTTTTTTTTTCTATTACCATTCACAATATGAACTTTTAAGTACGTGGTACCTCATTTCTTCTATATTTTAATGGATGGTTTATATATATTAAAGGTCTAATAAGTATTTGTCATACGTGAACAGGGCTATGTGCACATAAGTAACGATTATAAATTACTTAGTAGAAATGAAATATGGAAAAAATATTGAAGAACTTGATGGCGTAGTGATTAGCGTGCTCGGTCTGCGATACGGTTGTTAAGCAAGTTTCGCAAAGGGTGGTTATAGAATGGGTGTTATCTCGACCTCCTCCGTGCTTCGGCTAGCCCGCGTGGTGAGTCATGACTACTTCTCCTTATATGATTCGATTGGATTCCGTTCACTGGGAAGGCCTGAGCTCCATTAGTAGGGGTAATAATAGGCTGGTGGTAATGATGAATGAAATATGGTTGTTATCGATGATTTGGTTATTATCGATAATAATCACGTTACAATGGACTTATTGGGGTGAATTTCAGCAAAGTGGTGTTTCTCATTATAAAATCTATTAATGGAGTACCGGCATATACTATATACATATAACCACGTTGACCCAGTGCGGATAGAAGGATAATAATTTGAGATAAACTGATAGTTGTATACTGATGGCTGGATACCGCGTATCTGGTCAAACGTGAAGCCCTTAGCACAATATCCTTTGGAACAAATGTCATATAGTATCTAAGAAGCGACCTTGAGTAGTTGATACCATTTGATTTATTAACCTGTCAAAGCACGAGCGAGCGGGAGGCCTTATAATCAGCCTAATTTTCATGGATAAAGTTACCTAACATTTGCGTTGCTTATAAAAATAATAGGTATACTACGAGAAGAAATGGAATAATATAGAATTTTGTGATAATTTTTTCTGTCAATAAAATTTTATAAATTCTCATTTTGACTTTGATAAGATTCTTAAAAAAATTGAAGTAGGCAGTTTTGTCACTTTCAAATCTGTGTATCCGTGAAGTGGTTATTGGATGTTCTGATTAATAGAGTATTATTATTAAGAAGTAGTAGAAAGTTGCCATGAAAAAGAACAAAAGGCTCACTCGTCTTTGACAATCTGTATATGTAACCTTTTTTTAGGTTCGTAGCGCCCGCGACAGCGACACAGAACAACAGACCCCCCCAAGCACACCAGACATTCCTTTACCTATCACTCGTAGGGAATCAATAGAAAAAGGAAATTACTAAGTACAGATACATTTGAAGCTGTTTCTTATTATAAAAAAAATACATTTCTTTTACAAACTCAAAAAATATACACTTTTTTCTTCATATAAAGTTAGTAGTTAGTATGCTTAAGGGAATTTTGAGCTTTTGAGTTTTAAATATTTATTGCAGTTATTCTATTTGGTCAATTTTGCACTCAAAATACTATATTGAGATAGGACTCGGAGTACCAGAAATTGATGTTTTTTTTTCAAGCATTTTCCCTTAAAAATTGTAATGTTTGGCTAAGAAAATTTTTATTTTATAACCTGTAACTTGTTATATTAACATCTTTGACTTTTTTGCGGTAATTATAATACATCTTTTACTAAATTTAATTTGTTTACTTTCTGTGTCGTGTTTCGATGGGAACGTAAAGCAAATATAATAGAAAACGTGATAACATGGCGGAGACTAAATGGCGTCATCAACAAGGAGACTAGATGGCGTCATCAACAATTGCGGATTCAAAATTTTTGTATTATCATCATTAAAATTAATAATAAATAACATATTTATATTTTTTATGACTTTGTTCATTGTAACAAAAAAATCTAAGTAGATACTGTGTCATAAATAATTAACCATGTAGTTAACATTTTACCGCCATCTAGTGACACTGAAATAAATCATCGTAACAGTGAATGTTAAAGTAATAGAGGCTTTACTTCATTGAAGCTCTATATCGTGTTCTTTGCTGTTTTTAAAAGAATAGCATCGCAAAAAGATAAACTCGAACAAAACTATTTTTAAACATAATAAAAGAATAAGTAACGGTCAGTTGCACAAATATCCATTAAGGTTCAATGACCCCTTTAAGCCCTAATAAATGTCAAATATGTATGGGTAATGTCGCTTTAAATTAATGACAATTTTAATAGAGGTTTGTGCAACTGGCTGTGTATCGCATATCATTATCCTAGTTTTATTGAGGTATATCTTAGATTATTATAACCAGAAAAGAGAGAGATGAAGATAAATGATTTATAACCGTGAATCATAAAAATCTTCAAAAGAAACAAGACGAAACTTTCGTGTAGGCATTCTTTGAGTTGGCTCAGAAGCTTTAGGAACTATGCTACAATATTATAATGATGTGTGAATAACGGATTAAGATTTTAGTCATTTGTATTTGGGTATTTAGGTTATATTTACTTCTAATTTACATAATTATTAACAAATAAATAAACGTATTATGATGTTTTGCGATTAAAATAGACAATTTTTTTTATTACATTAAGTAATAAATATAAATTTAAATGGCAATCCTAGCATTTCTCTTGTCCACATACAAATATTTGAATGTTATAATGTAGTAACTAAAAAGCATGTATGTTAATAAAAGAGCTCAATCGCGCAGTGAAGAAGTTAAGCAACTTTAATATGAGCCGGTCATAAGATGGGTGACTGAAATTTTATTATCTCGAGCTCCGATGCTTTGGAAGGCACCTTAAGTCGTTGGTCCCGGTTGGATTTGCGTTCGTTAATTCAATGGTGGGCAAACGCATGTTGAGTTATGTTGTATGGTACCTGTACCCGTGTATGGTATGGTACATCTCTATTCTTTTTCATCCCATCCAAAGGTCTCGAGACTCGAGAAATGAGCGAATTAACGATCTAGAAAGACTCGAGAAGCGGGCGAGTTCTACACCAAGAGAGAGACATTGTTGCGGTCAATTCCACTCTAAGCCCGTTTCTCGCGTCTCTCGTTCGTCATGCTACGCGTGCAGCATTATATGATGATGATGTTAGTAAAAATCCAAGGTTAAAACCTTTGAGTACAGCCTTTTTGTTTTTCTTAATTATCATATAATGAGTATGATGAAGCTTCCCGTAGGTGAAAGAATTTGGGAAATCGTTTCAGTAGTTTCGAAGCATATTATTTACATTTAATCTTTGAAATATAATACATCTTTTCTTTTTTTATTTTAAGTATCCTCTGATTTGGACAATGCTGCCCTTGCAATGATCCTCCACAATCAAACAAAACAAAATAAGATCTTAACTTATTTTGTTTCGAACATGCAAAGTGGTGATTTTTATTTACAAAGTATTTATAGTTAATATTAGTTGTTAGAATTGAGCCATTTTAATAGCAAACAAGCGTTAATGCATCAATCTCTTGTGTTATGATAGGCATGTGGCCAATGTATAAATTAATTCGTAGACAAATGTGGTGGGACGCGTTGGTTTGATAAATGTGTTGTAATGAGGTTGGTATATTAGAAATAACGTATTTAATACAATGTGACGAAACAATTCAGGTTTAGCCATGTTTGAAGGAATACGCTGTGAAATTATGACGTTTTAGAAATGACAACGCTTTTATCTATTCTCTCCTTTTTAAATATATTATTCTCAATCTAAACTTATTTGAGTGCATTAAATTTTAAAGTTATTTAGCGCAATGGTGTGTCATTGAAATCAGAAACTCAGAAACAGTGGCGATAGTTCTGTTATTATAAACTACAAAACATGACAGTGAAGAAATAAAAAATAATAACATGATATACGATATATACACAATATGCTATATAAATGTAAAGTTTGAGGGAATTTTGAATTTATTATTTTATTGGATATAACACAAAAGCAATTAGCACTAAATATATTATAAACAAGGTGTAAAGCGGACTTCTTTTTTAAATTATTCGAAGGCAATTTAATTTACTTTATTTTATAGTGTAAAATACTTTAGTAATACATAATGCTGTCATACAGATTTAAAAATAAACTAAGAAAAAAAATTGCATATGGTCGAATCAGATACTCGGTGCATTTCCAGTTCACTAGATTGAAGAAGTAATCCAAAAAAAATATAGACAAAATAATCCGAAGTCGCTATAAAATTTGTAATAAATTCTTGAGTTATATGTTTACAAAAACGTATACTCGATGATGACTGAATAGAATATACGATAATTAATCAAAGTCAAATAATGTTCATGAATACATATAAAAAATTATGTAAATTAAATGGTACGGTTTCTATAGGTATTTACACTAAATATATAAAATTATGGTTTCATAGCTTAAGTAACCTTACTCCTCCGAAGCATTCCGAAGTATTTTGTTTATTGAGTAAGCCTGAGATTAGGTTAGTATTTATTTTTGAAATCCCTAAGTCATGAATTGAAGGCCACCCCTAATTTATATGACAAAACGTTTTCACTGAATTCGTCGGCATCAATCAGAATAAAAGATATCAAAACAACCATGGCAAATTCTATTTGTCTTATACTAAATTAGAATAACTATAAAAATTAAGCCCAAAAAGTTCGTCAAACGGCATTTTCAATTATGTAAACAACTAGAAGAAGAAGAAGAAGAAGAAACATTTATACAACTAGAATATCAGTACGCAAACTTATTATATTAAAGAACACAAGAGTGAACCCAAATTTGAAATTGGAAAACAATATATTTATGCTCAGAAAATAGTACATACATTGGAAATGAATAATTAATAAAAACTATAAAATACCTACTTTCGTTCAAAACATCCCAGACTGTTTATTTCTTGTCGTAACAGTATAAAAATGTCACATATCAGCAATCGGTTAACGTCATATCCAAATAAATATACTTACAGTCCATTAATTAAAAACTTCAAACACTCGTATGTCTGTCCGACATCTGCAGTGGTTTTCTGAGATAAAATCAGTGTTGCCCTAGACGACAAATACAACGTTGTCACAGCATAGAGGTTGAATGAAACAAAACCTATAGAAGTTAATAAATGTTGTATTTCATTGAACCTCTATCGTGTGATAGCGCTGTGCTTAACGGCTGCTTCATTAAATAATATTAAAGCTGATAACCAAAGGTAAATATAAATTCGTCCACGCAATTAATTTACCAAACATATATTATTGTCACACTTTATAATTTAACGGCGTCATGCCAACAATTTTTATGATACTAACGTCAATTCTATCACATAAAAATGTGGAATTTATATACATTATATATATTTATTTTTATAATGACGTAACAGTGTTGGATTTAATTTAAGAACTATGACTACGCATGTCTAAACAATTCGGATATATAAATTATAATCCATCCAAGTGTTTTTTGTATTTAAAGTAATAACATTTTATTAAAAATAGATCACGTTTTTCAACACGAGATTCTGTTTAGACGGATTTGTTTTGTGCATTTGAATGCATGGATCATACCGGTGTTTAAATGCTTGCTTATAATCTTGTAAACAACTTGGTAATTTTGGTGCGATGAAAAATATGTATATGATTTGTATACAAATTTATGGATCTTCATATTAGATTACTGTTTCGTTTACAATATTTTTCATCTTTATGAAGACTATAATTTTAAAGACGCTGCTTTTTTTATCTCTAATTCTCGTTAAAAGAGCTCCTTTCTTTTGATAAATATAGGATATAAGCTTTTGCCCATTTAGAATAGAAATGACTAATCAACTGATTATTATATTTTTTTATAAATTGCCAGGTAATGGTAGATACAGTAGGATAAAGTAGATATTGGGGTTTTATTCAAACTGTAAGAAAACAGGAACATGTAAAGATTTTAAACTAGTATTCATTGTATCAATGAATCTTACTAGCCTGGATCTTACTAGAGTATACATATAGAGATCACGATAATTTTGAGTACTGCAAGGGTCTCATTTAGGGCCAAAACTGTATTTTTTTTTGTACCTGTGGATGACTGATGCTGTATACTTTTGTATTTTACCTCGTACTTAGATTCAATCAATTAGTAACGTTATAAACAAATCCGTCTAAACGGGCCTTCACCACACACAACTAAACACAAAATAGATGTAACATCGATTAATTGACACAAGGATTTATGAATTTAGACTAACCACACTGCACATGTACTCAAGCTTGTTCTCCCAAAAGTGTTGTGAATATATTTGATAAATGGCGTTTATGACTGATCTATGGAACTCGATCGTTGGAATTAACGAGAAGGAAGTCACTTGGAGTGAAATATCCAGTTTCTACTTTGACAGTTTTAAAAAATATCTATCGGTATCGGAAATCGATAAGGAGGAAGTTCCTATAGTGTTCTCGGAAGCTCATCAGATATCGTTCAACAAGACTGGACAGGGACTGAATTATACTCCATTGAATTTTATCACTATTTACTACGTAGATACGAGGAAAGGTTTGTGTATAAACGTTTTATTTAAGGATTTACTTAAAAAATTGTTTATGAAATGGGTTGCCATCTGTAATCTCTGTTACTAGGAAAAGAAATTTAAAATCTCAAATTGTTTTATCGTAAAACTTGGATATATTTGTAGGATGTCTGTGATTGCATCTGCAACATTCGACAGGTGGCAGCGAGTTTTAGTAAAATTGTATAAAGGTTTATATGTCTGACAATATGCAAAACTGTTTTTGGGCTCTCATAGCCTTTTAATGCCCAATCTAGAGCAAATCCGGAGATACCAGGACATATGGCAACTTTATTTTTTTAGTTCTCAATTGGCTTTAGATAATATTATCTGAAGTTAGGGAATTATTAAAAATACGTCATTAACATATGGAACCTTTTAAAGTTATTGTATAAACGTTGAAAATATTTATTTGAATCGTATTGTATCCCGATTCATTTTTAATAAGATATATATAATTTTATTATCACAGCTGAAGTAAAAATGCCGAGCGGCCACGTGGACCAGCCCATTATTGAGGATAACAGGGATGGCACCGTTAGCATCCGCTACGACCCCAGAGAGGAAGGAATCCATGAGCTCTTCGTCAAGTACAATGGCGAACATGTTCAAGGTGTGTCATTTTATTTCAACTTTTAATTCCGGAAAGTGTTAAAGCCCTCGAAATCAAATATCCACCTTTAAGCCACGCACTAAATTTCCAGACCCTCCTATTCCTCCCGATTCATTTTTACAGACAGACTCACGTGATGTTTTGGAAGTAGTCAATTCCTTTGGAGGTGGCCCCGCTGATGGGCTAGATGATCTTACACCTGACAGATCTCTCTACTTTTAAATTAAATTCAGAGTCACCTTCCACATTACGAGAAGTGACGTATTTTTATGATTCTATAGTTTGTGCAACTTAGAAGAAGCTAAATAGCATACCACTTTGCGCATAAAATTTTATAGCGATAGATAGGATAGTGAATTTGTGATTTGTGTAAACCAATTTTCATAAAGGTTATTTTTCAGACCGGTGGCTAAAATATATTATTACAAGCTAATCCGCACGTTAAAAGGTATATATTATACTATTCTTGTCTACATCTGCATTCGATAATATCTATCAATTCAGCCTTGCGTTATGATATAGAATGACACAGAGAACAAGTCCATGTTCTTACATTACCCTTACTAATCTTAGATAGAATTAATCTTTACTATTCTCTTTCTAGGATCCCCATATAAGTTTACTGTTGACTCCCTCGCATCTGGCTACGTCACCGCCTATGGACCTGGTCTCACCAGCGGAGTGAGCGGTGAGCCTAGCCAGTTCACCATCAGCACCAAGGGCGCTGGCGCTGGTGGCTTATCTATGGCCGTTGAAGGACCTAGCAAGGCTGAGGTATTGTCTTTTATTGTTATTACTTTTTAACTCATTTACACTGACTACTTTCTTTCTATTATATATGAGAAAATTTGTATGTCCGAAGTTCTGTTTTCAAGTAAAACCAACGGAACGGAATTAAATGAAATTTAACTTATAGATACATTTAGAATAATTTAGCTGGTACAAAAAGGCGTTCGTTTCCTTAAAAGAATTAAGATGTATATATAATAATATTTTCAAAATCCATGGAAAATGACGGTGTGTTGTGTAGCCAAATTTAGCAGAAGAATCTTGAAATATCTTGTTTACTTCATTTCAGATCACATGCCATGACAATAAAGACGGTACAGTAGCAGTATCGTACCTTCCCACTGCACCTGGAGAGTACAAAGTCTCCATCAGATTCGGAGACAAACACATTAAAGGATCACCCTTCATCGCTAAGGTAATAACTTTCACACACAAGTCTGTTATCTTTTCAGATTACTTGAATGGATTAAGGACGTAATTGAAGACAAGGGTCAATTACGTCTTTAGTCAATTTAAGGAGAAAAATAAAAACACTTGTGATATTTTAACAAAAGTTTCTAGTGCCTACAAAAACAGATGAACCTTCAAAGCCGGTGTTGTTAATAATAATCAAAGTTCAAAACGTCAAAATATTGAAAAAAAAACAATTATGCATCATAAGACGTTCCCGTAGCGTCACTCTTAGTGTCTAGAAGTTGCTACATAACTGTTTAAGTCGCTAAATTAAAATACATTTTGAACATCGTCCAATAAAAAACAGTTAAAGATTTAAGTTTCAGTAAACTCAATTTTCCTTATATTTTTCCGTTTTAAATTTGTTTTCTTTCAAAATAATAGTGGATCAATAATATTTCTATTTTCTTGTATAATCTCAGGTGACGGGTGAAGGTCGTAAAAGGAATCAAATATCCGTTGGAAGCTGCAGTGAGGTGACTCTGCCGGGCAAAGTAAGCGACAATGAAATCCGCAGTCTAAACGCTACAATCCAGGTACTTTAATATTCTTCTTACTTTAATATCATATTAATTTGTATGTGTTTTTAATGATAACTACTATTATAACTATTACAGGCACCATCAGGTCTAGAAGAACCTTGTTTCCTCAAGAAACTGCCATCTGGCAACATTGGTATTAGCTTCACACCCCGTGAAGCTGGTCAGCATATTGTGTCGGTAAAGAAGATGGGTGTGCACATTCAGAACTCTCCCTTCAATATCACCGTACAGGACCAGGAAGTTGGTGACGCTAAAAAAGTTAAAGTGAGTGATATATTTATTCTTTTAGAAATAAGAATTGTGTGGTTTTATTTATATTATATATTTGTGTTTAATAAGAATTGAATTCAATTTATTTGTATGAAACGAGGAAGGAAAGAAACCAAAGGTCTATTATGACGATTGTTTTAAATATTCATGGTTACGATTCTTGGAATCGATTGTAAACTATGCCACTATTATTATAGTAACATACTTTCCATTAGGGGCAGTTCATAAATTACGTCACACAAAATTCATGATTTTAAACCCCCCCCCCCCCTCCTGTCACATGTTTGTCTATACAACTTAATATTGTTCTAATGTCACAGTTCGTCCACGACGTAATTTATGGATGGCCCCTTATTTGGAGTGGATTAAGTTTGAGTTCACTCAATTCGATTTCTTTCCACAATGTATTATGCTAGTTAATAGCTACATTTATTATTGTTAACAAATTCAATAATTTTCTTTCATTTTTAGTTTATTCGTTGTAATTTTACAAATTTATTATTTAATACATGTCTACTTATCGCTCCAATAGGTTTCCGGCACAGCTTTGAAGGAAGGCAAAACACACGGTGATAACACATTCACGGTGGACACCAGAAACGCTGGATATGGCGGTCTATCACTTTCCATTGAAGGTAAGCCATAATCAAGAAACGTGCATAAAACTAGTCACATCTATACTAAGATTATAAAGAAGGAAGATTTGATTTTTTGTTTGCATTGAAAAGAGTTCGAAACTATGTTTCTTCTTTTTTGTAGTATAATATCACCTTTGTCGTTTAGTGACAAGCCGTTTTCTAAATTTTCCTAATTTATATAATTTAACTTGTACATGTCCTTCCATGACCAACATTTTTTTTCAGCACTTAAATTCTTCAATGGGTTAGGTCCGTTTGTCGACTTGATTCCCAAATCGACTGTGTAGCTATGAAATTCATTAACTTATATTTAATATTTTCTTGTAAATGACTTATTAATATTTTTTATAATACAATTTTATCTCTCATTTATTCGTTAATGCATTTCTCCATCAGGTCCTAGCAAGGCTGAGATACAGTGCGCAGACAGCAAGGATGGTGTCCTGGCCATCAGCTACAAGCCCACGGAGCCAGGATATTATATTATCAATCTTAAGTTCGCTGACCATCATGTTGAGGGTTCTCCTTTCACTGTCAAGGTATATCCTACAGCTATGTGAGAAAAATTACAAATATAATAAGACATTTACATAGAAGCTAAAGTTAAAATAAATACTTATAATTGCTAAAATAAGTAATTGTAAAATAATTGACGGTATTCAATTCTTGTTAGGTGACCGGTGAAGGTAGTAACAGGCAGAGAGAGAAGATACAGAGGCAACGCGATCCAGCCCCTCTCACTGAAGTCGGTACTAACTGCAAGCTTACATTCAAAATGCCAGGTATAACATTTTGTTTCATTTTGTGCGTCATTTCTTTTGTATTTTGTTTGTTTTCTGGATAAAAATACTTTTTTTTACTTCAAAATATTCAAGAAATAGGCTATTTATTTCTAGTTTATATCGTTTTAGAAATTCTTATATATTTTAACCATTCTAGTCTAGAGCTTCAAAATAAATAAATTAAGCGGCCTGCTTAAGGTGCAATGTTGAGTAAAGCTTCTATAAAGACCTGTGATAAAGACCACAGAACATAGAGAGAGATAAAGACCCTGTGATTTAAATCACCCAGATCAACTAAGAACGGAGATTTTTTTTTTATATCGATTTAGGCAGCATTTCAATCTTTTTTTCATTTATAACCAAACCCTCAGAACTTATCACGTTCTGAGAGCTTGGTTATGAATGGAAAAAAGATTGAAATGCAAATCCATAGAGTAAATGTTTTTGAAATGAAAGTGTGAGTGCTCATTTATCTTAGATCGTAGAACCCAGAATACCACGACGAGTGTTTAATTTCAAAAATCTTTCTCTATCTTAAGTCTAAAACTGTTATGTTTGTTTAAAATATATTATCAAGATACAGGAAATCAAGGGAGAATGCTAGGTTTGTGGCAAGTAGAATTCGGTCTTCTGATATAGGAAGACAAGAATATGTCATATAGCATATTATGTCTGGATTTCGTAATATCTGATTGAAAATAAATTTGACTATATTGTATAGTTGGAATAGTTATGTGGATTCCTTGTTATAATTCTGGAGTTTTCAGGTATCACGTCATTTGATCTGGCCGCAACGGTGACGAGCCCCGGTGGCGTCTCCGAAGATGCGGAGATTCAGGAGGTAGAAGATGGTCTCTACTCCGTTCACTTTGTACCCAAAGAGTTGGGGGTACACACCGTCTCTGTTAAATACAGGGAAATCCACATTCCTGGTGAGTTCATTAGCTGTAAAAAACGGCGGATAAACCTCATTACACTTAGAAATTCTAAAAGAGGTTTTCGCTTCTAGTTACTTCATGTAAAGTTTCGACAGCTTTTACTTATAACATCACCAATCGTTATAGTGTTATATTAAGTTACTGTAGCTTAGAAAAACTATGCTCTAAAAGGTGGTAGAGGCAATCCTGAGGGAGATCAAAAAGTGATCCGGTTGGATGTTGTTAATTCGCAGACCTTTGTGTTTAGATATAAATAGTTTTCAACGTAGAATATTGTGTCGACATGAATAAAATAAATGCCACTAATCTGGATTTTATTCTACAATAAACTCAGATTTTTTTTATGTAAGTGTAATTTATAGCGTTTCAAAATTATTTGAGAATTTCTGCATAGCATAGTAAATAATTTCAAACATGTATTCCTACTTGGAATTTATTTTTTATCATTATAAACATTGCATTGAATCCATTGTTAAGTCTATTTAATGTTATATTTTGATTAATTTTACATTCACAATGCCATACTGCAAATTATTCTTGGTGCTAGGGAGCAAGTGGATTTTTTAAGCATTTTGTATTAAGAATACTATTTAATGTTGTTTAATTTTATTCTTGTTTGTAGATAATGTCCTTTGAAAATTTCTAAAGTAAGCTTTACATCTGATTAGTTTATATTTTTTTTTTATCTAGGATCTCCCTTCCAATTCACCGTCGGTCCACTTCGGGACTCCGGCGCTCACTTAGTGAAGGCCGGAGGCACTGGCCTCGAGCGAGGCGAGGCCGGCCGCTTCAACGAGTTCAACGTGTGGACGCGCGAGGCCGGCGCTGGGCAGCTGGCCATCTCCCTCGAAGGCCCGAGCAAGGCCGAGATAGACTTCAAAGACAGGAAGGATGGATCGTGCGACGTCTCCTACAAAGTTGACGAACCCGGTAAGTTTTTTCTTATATTTTGATTTATAATAATTGCAATGAATTTTACTACCACACTTCAGAGGAATTAAAAAGTTTCAATGAATATCAAAAAGACAAAAGAAATATAATAAATCTAAACAGATTTTGTATTATGATATACAAAATCTGTTTGTGAATTTATCTACAATCCCAGTGGCGTAACTACAGGGTGGTAAGTCGGCGAAATGCCATGGGCCCCCAGCTGGAAGGGGCCCCAGTAAGAGGAGATTCTTTATTCCTAAAATTTATTATTAAACGATTAGTAAAATTTAATAGAATGTCAGATGGATTTGTCCCGGGACTCAAACGGTATAATAACGCCACTGCACAATCCTAACAACCAAAATCTGTGGTCAAATTCCTACATTTGAGCGACCATTCGTATTTTTTAAATTGGAATCGGTGACTATGATAAAACCAATCCCGGAAACTTGTAAAAAATAATGAGATATTATGTCTGGAAGAAGTAAGCCAAGGTAATAGACTAAGCAGGGAACTAATTGTCTAACTTTAAAATCTACCGCTATCGCTTCGGTTTGAAAGATGTATAACCATTGCTTGTTTCTGTTGAAAAAAAGTATTTGTATTATGCAGCAATGATTGTGCAACACCTTTCAAACTGAAAGCGACTGCAATGGATTTAAAATTAGACAATCAGGGGGCAGTTTGTCGAGGAAACCTTTCTAAGAGTAAAAGTATTCTTTGTCATTTTAATAAAATTATTATTTATTTGCTTTTAAGGCGATGGTATGCGATCAAAAGTCAATACGGTTTCCGTTTAATATGTTGTTAAATATCAATTATTGTTTTTATAACAATCCGTTAAGTTCAATCTAAATTATAATATTATTTATATTCAACTTAACTGATTATTATAGAAAAAGTATTCCAATAATCGTGACACTGTATTCATACGTGATATTTAACTGAAACCACGTTTCAATACAAACCTTTGACTCTGTTCTGGATTTTACTTTCGAAAACTAAAATTTAAGAAACACGATTAAGTAATAATCACTAAAAGCAATGGCAATGGAAATAAGAATAGCTATCCGTAGGGAAATTAATTCTCGCCGCCTTATCGTAAGCACGCGCTTAATCAACAATTCAAATGCCCCCCCGCTGCCCTCACCTCGTACTATAGCCACTACGTAAAAAACCTTATAAATACTGAAATGCAATGCACATCATAAATAAAAGGGCAACATGTTCCTTATACGAATATCGCCACGCCTACACGCGTTGTTGACCAATCGCGCTCGACTGGCCGGCAGCGAGGCAAAATTTACCGCAGACCATTTTGACAGTTTGATTTTTTAACTTTTGTTGTTGTTTTTTCTTTTCTCATTTCAAAAAGTGACCACGGAGTCGCGTGTTCTTTTTTCGAAATGTAATGGATGTACCGATTGCGTTATGGCCAGTGATTAAGTTGATTCCCGATGCATTTTTACTAATGAAAATCGTATTGGTTCGAAAATATTGTATTGTAATCATTGTATTACGTCTTTTTAATTAAATTATTAAAATATAGATTTTTAATTTTAAAAATTAAACCTTTACTGACATAAATTATTGTTGGAAATTACTTTTTGTTTCGTTTGTTGAGATTATATTCTGTTTTGTGTAAATGCTTTGTATTAATGTATTCGCATTCATTGGCTCATCTTTGGCGGTTCGAAACCGCTACCCAATCGAATTTTAAAACATATTTTTTAGTGAACTAAATAGAAAACGTCAAAACTTTTCTGTTGTTAATTAATTTAAGTTGCATGTTTTTGAAAATGACCTGATCCATGAATGAAACTTTTTTGTGATGTTCGATATTATGGTATCATTGAGCACGAACGTAAGTGGATATAAATGGATAATATTCATAAATATAAAACAGTCCTTCCTGTTTCCAGGCGCAAGCATATTCACTTTTCATTTTTTTGCACTTTAGAAATACCGATGTCTAATTGTAATAAACCTATAAATATATGGAATTTCCTATCGGATTTGAAATTTGAAATATATCAATTGACAGGCATAATAAAGGAACAGCGTTTTACTAAATTTAAAATCTTCTAACTAGCTTTCGCCAGCGGCTTCGCTAGCGTGGTCCATAGGGAAATGTTTTGTGGGATGTTATGTATCCTATTATCTAAGTCAGCTAATATCCTATCTGTATACCAAATTTCGTTCATTAGTTTCGGCGTGATTGACGGACAAACATCCAAACTTAGAAACTTTCACATTTATGATATTAACAGGATTATTACAATTGGAATCATAATCTTATCCGGTACTCGGGTCCTTAAGAAAAAGTTATCAGTTATTATTAAAGATTTAAAGCTTTTATAAATAAGGTTTTATTTTAAAGAAGTGTCTTCACCAAAAAATGTTAGTTTATATACATTATAACCATTAAATTATGATAGAGTCATAATTTATACGCGGAATTTGACCACAGGATGTAAATCATCTTAAAATTATCAATTATGTATGAAATTAATGCGGATATAAAAAAATTAAGATTTCAGTTCGAAACGGATCAATCCATAAATTATTCATCTACCATGTCGCGTAATAACGGCAAACGCGGTAGATCTTCAAAAAATTGCACAGTGTCTAAAGTCACTTATATATTGGACATAAAATACACCGAAATAGTTTTCACTCAGAAATTTTGAATTAAAAACTTTTTAGATTTAAGTCATTATTATTTTAGATACCTCAGGGAATTCTTATCGGGATACACTTATGAAGTATTCGGGAGCAAAAAGGCACCGCTTCTTTGTCGGATGCTGTGCAATTTTTTTGTCATCACGAATACAATGGACGCTCGGACAAATTCAGTTCGAGGGCCACATTCTTTTCGGCTGGTGTTTAAGAATCATTTTAATTGACCGCCTTTGTGAGTAAACGTTTAAAAAAAGAATTCAAATGTTACTGAAAGGACAAAAGCGCTATGATGGAATGCCACTTTGGACGGGTTTTTGACTGGAACTCTTTGACTTTCGCCCACTGGGTTAGGGTTAGAGGGATTACTCGATTATTTGATTTTAGCGCCACAATCTTCAGAGTTATTCTCAAAACATGTAAGTGTTAAAGTTGAAGAATGTGTGTAGGAGTTCTAACTCTCAACTTTCGAGTGTTTCAAAAAGATTTTGTACTTTTGTAATAAGGCAATTATTGTTCCTTTTGTTGATAATATAGTTAGAAGTTTTTTTTGTATGCGTGCTTGTTAATCATGAAACACTAGATATTTTTCCGTGGCTTTGCCTGTGTAAACCTAAACTTATGTCACCCGCGTGTCATGTAACTTCCCGTAAATTAAATATTCTTGAAAACCGGTCCAAAGTTTTGAAGCTTATTTAATACAAACAAACAAAAAAAATATTCAGAGATTTTAAACATTTATTAATCTCAAAAATAATTAGTTAGTCTATGAATATATATGTTTAATCACATTGCTACTTCTACATTTAAATCATAATATACAACTGACCAAAAAAATATTATCTCGAACTACTCCGTGCTTCGGAAGGCACGTTAAGCCGTTGGTCCCGGCTGCATTTGCAGTCGTTAATACCCTCCAATCCGCATTGGGCCAGCGTGGAGGGTCATGGCCCATCCTCCTTAACCATCCATAAGGAAGGCTTGAGCCCCAGCAGTGGGGACGTAAAAGGGCTGGTGATGATGTGATGTGATGATACAACTGACACCTTAACTGTCAGCTTAACAACACAAAAAAAGGATATTTTGCAATCAGTTAAATTAGATGACCTTATGTACCTTTTTAAGTAATATAGGCTATGTTATTAGCTGATAGTCTATATTTATATCGGGTATATTTTTTATAATCGGGTCAGTAGTTTCTTCGATTCCTTTGATTTAATATTTACAGAATGAACTTATTGTATCTTTTGGTTTTGCAATGTGTGATCTGGATTGAGATTTTATTTGAGTAATTACTGGATTTCAAGCCGGTGGTAATATGCCAACCTTCATCTCTCATCATATGTTCTCAGACAAGACTCCCAAATTTGGAACTGGAGATTACGGTAGCCAAGTTAAATGTATTTTTTAAATAATTTACTTTAATAAATGTAAACGTTGCTATAAAATATAAAAAAATGTATTGTGAATGTGTCCAACAGCATTGTTTTGAAGGTAGCTATACTTTTAATTGAAAAGACAATCAATACCTTAGTCTTAAGTAAACACGGAACCTGCAAAGGGTCCGAAACGTCAATAAAATTAAGTACAAACGTCACTTAATAGATCCTATTTCCGAAAAATGAGGACTTGCCAAAGAGCGATGGAAAGAAGCATGTTAAGTATTTCGAAAATGCAAAAATTAAGGCATTCCACAATAAGAGCAAAGACCAAAATGATAGATGTCACTAAAAAAGTAATAAAAGGAAAGTGGAGATGGGCAGGTAATATTATAAGAGGCACAGAAAAGTGGAGTAAAACGATACTAAATCGAATACCCAGAGATAGGAAAATGAGGAGAGGGAGGCAGTGGAGACGATGGGAAGACGAACTAGCAAAAACTGCAGGAGTGACATGGATTAGATTGACATCAAATAAAATAAAATTGGGAAAGATTGGTTGAGGCCTATGCCAAAAGGCAAACAGAGTTAACCAACGAAACAAATTATTAAATATTGACATATCAAATCCAACATTGACATAAATAAATAAATCAATTCAACATCGATATAAATAAGCATAAATGAAATAATCTGACTAAAACAGATAATTGTGTTATTTAAGAATGAAATTGTATTAATTATAAGTATATTTGATATGTAAATTTAATGGTTCTCTGAATAAAGGCTTATTATTATTATTATACTTTTAATAGAAAAGACAATCAACACCTTAGTCTCAAGTGAACACGGAACCTGTAAAGGTCCGAAACGTTAATAAAATTAAGTTAAAACTCGATGAAACAGTTTAAAAGTAGGCTTTATTTGACTGAGACTCTATACTATGATAGCATTGTGCTTAACGATGAATTCATAAATAAAATAATAAGGTGAAGATGGAGAGAAAATGAGAGTTATGTGTAACACTAATTCTGATAATGTATTAACGCAGCAGAAACAGTTCGTAATATCAATGTTGTGTTTAAATAGACTGCTAACGAATATAGGGGGTGTTTTTTATTGAAACATTTTCAAAATGAGAATAATTCTTCTTTTGTGGGTAGCATCTGCTAATTCAAGTTATGCAATATGGCAAAGCCCTGAATATGCATAGAGTTTTCTATCCAAACTATTAGCACTGATTCCGTTCATTTAGTTTTCTGATTTCAACTAACAATGAGGTAGTTAGAGAAAGAATGAAGAATTGCAGCTCATTGACTATTTTTATATTAATTACTTGTACATCATAATGATTATTCTGAAAGTATCGCTTCAAGCTTTTAGCTTCAAAGTGACTCATACATTTATCAATATAATAATCTTTAAAAGAGTATAATTACAAGAATAAATCGAGAAAATAATGGAAAAGAAAGTATTTATTTTTTCGATGAGAAAAATTTATATTGTGACAGTGACAATACCCTCAAGTTACACAAACTTTTTTAAAGTTTTAATAACGATTTTGAGCACTAATGCATATTCTAAATTTGAAAATCTCTACTGGTAATGACGTTTTAAACTAAATAAATTTTTTAATGAACGTTTTTGAAGTTTTCAATAGTTGATTTGGACGTTATTTCTAAAAGCCAAATAAAGGTTAATTTTGAGTGTAAATACGTGGCATCTGCTTTGACACTTTTCTTTGCCTGCACCTCGCTTGCCCTGGATGTTTCCTTGGATGATCAATAGTAACTACTCTTACTAGCTAGCTTTGCTTCTCATGAGAAGTCAAATATATATTCAAATATATTTGAGTTTGCTGAATTATAAATACATACAAAATCCTTTTAAACAGTTACTAGAAATTAGTAGTACAGCGTTGTGCTTGACGTCTAGTTCTAGCAGACAGCAGATTTCTACTGCAAAGGTTTAAATGTTCCATTACGTAACTGGTGGTAAACATTTCGATTTAATAAATATATTCTAGAGGACAGAAAACTTATTCACTATGCGTTTCTTATTTTATAACATTATCATATTGTGTTTTGTTTACATCAATTTGTAAACGATGCATTTTTGACACCGTAAAGAAATCAAAAACTACGCGAATGGTCTTTTTTATATCCACAAACCAGATGAAATCTGAATGATGACATAAATTCGATCACCTGTTCCCGAATGGCACTGTTTTTATTCCTTAAAAACGTTTAACAAGAGACCAGAGGAAGCCATGCGGACATCGAACCCGCGACATGTCAATACCACCACTCTACATCAGACCTACATCATTATTTGGTAGAGTAAAAAGGGTCGGTTACACTCAAGTCTGTTAAACTTTAACTCCAGTTAACTTCTTTGTTACAGTTTTAAAGGAAAATATTGTATTATTTTTCTAAACTAAATCCTATAGTACCCTATAGTAAATTAATAATCAAGAAAATATAACAATAACAACTAAAGATCTAAAAAAAATTGATTTTATCTTGCCTATAAGACTAGCGCATAATTACGGTACACAAAATCACCAACTAAACTGAAAATGGTAAAAATCACATCATTTTTAAGCAACGGATTAATATACATAATTATTTTTTCATTTAGTTTGGGAATCCATTAAATAAATACGCACAAATATTTATCACACTTGCTACAAAACAAACTCAGTTTTTTTTATTAGCAGACTCAAACTTTAGTATTAACTATTCACAGTGGAACCAGCCCCAACTAATTTCTTGCAAATCCGAAATACAAAGAAGCATTCTAAAAACATGAGAAATTTTTTGTTCAATCTACAAAAACTTATGAAAAAAGCACAGTTCGGATGCAAATAAATCTGGAACAACAATATGACCACCGGTGAGCCAAACCTCTTTACTGATACAATTAGTGGGGCACGAATACAAATATATATTCGAGTTCCGTATGTTATAATCTAGGGACAATGCCTGGGTAAATAAAAAATATATAAAGACCGTCAATCAGATAATAGAAATACATATATTTTTCTTTTAAGTTAACGAGAAATAACCTAGATAAATATTTATTGAAGGTGTGGGGGCTCATTACATTATACATCTTACAAAAAATGCGTGTTCAAAATTTCTAATATCTACACGATGGTCAAATTTTTTTTAAAATTATGATTATCTATTATTAAAATTAACTTGCAGTTGTTATTTTTGAAAATAAAAAATACTCAGCACTTTATAAAGATTTTCAAATTAATTCTATTATATTTTGATAAACTTCGTATCGCGATGCTATACTGACATTTTATCTTTATTTTGAGAGAAATGTTTTGGTGTATAAATTAACAGAGACATGTATCGGGTCGGATATGTGGCAAGAATGTTGAATGACATCATTACAAAATTTTAAACAACGAAAGGATGTATGAGCCATGGACGGCTGAAACATAATTTTCTCAATCAATTGATAGTGTACTATCGAAAGGGGCATGAGTTAAAAATTACGAATAAAAAGAATATTAACTGAAGGCGAAATATATACATATGTGTAGGACTGCACCTTGTGGCACTCGGTCTTGCCTGCTAACCCCGCAAGAGATCCGGCGTGAAGATATACATAGACAGAAAAAATCTACATGATAAATAAATGTAACAAATATAACATCACATACATTGTTCAGATTCCAAGATAAGTAGCTAAAGCCGTGGTATTATGGAGTATCTGAGACAATGCAGGTACCGCAACACATAGACCCATGACAAGACTATTTTCTACACGATCCAAATGGGAACAAACCCGTGACCTCAGAGATAGTGATACCTTGAAACCGGCGTGCAAACCACTCTACTACGGAGGTGGTAAAAATAAATTAAAATAATTACTAATTATTACATTTTACAATAGCTGTGCCCGCGACTTCGTCCGGTCGGTCAAAGTCCAGTCAAAATAGGTCCAGCCGTTTCCTAGTTTAACCGGAACAAACAGACGTCTGGCAGACAAAAAAGTAATAAATGTTATTTTGTATATGTACCGTGTATCCATACATATGTATTCAGTGAAAAACGGGTATTTTAGTATGACAAATTCCAGTTTTATTTATTTGTATAGATTCAAAAAAAAAATATAAAACACAATATTTAAAATGCTAGCTCGTGACGACATAACAGATACACAGATTACTATGTATCTATCTCGTCAGATATTTTGCAATTGTTATGATATTATGTAGATGTATATTATAAATGTACATTATAATTTTGGTAACGATAATAGTCTATATAATTTTACAAAACAGGGGGAACCCTAAATAACAGAAACGTAAAAATTTAAATTTGCAACCAAGCCTGGAAAGGAATATTGAAGGCATCGTTAGCCCGTTATTCAGATTGACTGACGTCCCTCCCCTCCATTGGTAGGATATTTTTTCAATAAAATTTCAATGTCTTTTTTGTCGACTTTCGTCGGTTTTTTAGACCACTGTGCAAATTTATTAGTGGATTTGTCGGCATCGTCAGACATTGAAAGAATTAGAACACTTTTCCGGTGTATTAAATTAGTTTTATTTAGTAGTTATATTGTTTATTTTTCTTTTTTTTCTCGATTTTTATTTAGGATTTTAAACTTTTATACGAAATGGATTTTTTCAGTTTCTCAGTCCGTTTAATTAAGTAATAACATAATCTCTTTAACTATAGTTCTGCTTGAGAGTTTTATTGATGCCTCCGTTTTATCTTTATGAGTCACACACTTAATTTTTTTTCAAGTGTTCCTATAGTTAATATTACAACCTTATTTATTACATTAAATTATCAAAATTATAAGTCATTTTAATTTGTATTTTCCTAGGTACAGAAAACGTTCCATGTACAAATCTGGTTAGCACTTGGCTGATTCCTTTTTATAGTCTTAGATTAACACCCGTTTTCACTAACCTGGAACAAGGTGTTGCTTTACTAGCAAACGTCTAATTATACGAGTCGTCTAAGCAAATTAGTTTAATTCCGAATAAACGTTTTTTTATTTTATACTTAAAATATTGGTAATCTGTCACATCACGCAAATGCCTAGCACAAGGCGCCGTATAACACATGTCATAACTTTAGCTTAATGTGGTTAGGTGGTTCCTAGTCATTGGTGAAATGCATTTTCACCTTAGGTGATTCTTAAATTTTTAGGTGTTTGATTTGGGTGACCCCTTAGTCAAGTGGAAACGAGTATGAATAATATAATTTAGTAGGATTGTGTGTATTTAATTCTTACTTTGTTATCAATTCATAATTGTAGTTAATAGCTTCCTCAGATAAGTACTCTAAGATGTTCAATGGTGGATCTAATTTCTTCAGCTCGAAATGTTCTTACCCGCAAGAAATAACCGGTTTTCAATAATGCAGCTTGTATCATCATCATTATCAAAAATTTTTAGTTTTTATCAAACTACTATCAACAGATCATTAAAAAACTAAAATTAGGAAAGAAAACCTGTTTAAAGGACTTTTAAGAACAGTTTAAGAAGTGTTTAAATACTCAATTCAGAAACCGGGTGTTAGCTTAGAACAGATTAGAATTATATTTTTAACTAACCAACCTCTTTCTTCCACAGGTGAATACCGTATTGGATTGAAATTCAACGAGCAGCATATCCCAGATTCTCCTTTCAAGGTGTACATATCTCCGGCTGTTGGAGATGCATACCTGTTGGAAGTAGCCCAGTTCCCAGACGCAGCCCAAGTGGATAAGCCTGCCCAGTTTTACATTCGATTCAACGGGGCTAAAGGCGAACTAAATGCAACCGTAAGTGGTATCTATAAGTTTGTTACTAGATGAAAAGTTACTAATTGTCATGTATGTGACGAAAGTAAACGATAGATAACGTTTATTCAACTACAAAATTATACAGTAACAAAGAAAAATAGAAAACATATTGATATACCTGTGTATAGCAGTAAGATAAGGGTGCTCGGTGCACGTAAATCACCCAGGAATAAGAGAAACATTGATTTTCAGCCACCACCCAGTCTAGAGTAAGAGTGACAGATCATGGGAAAACATTTGGAATACATAAAAAAAGATAATGTCAAAATCATATAAATATAGAAAACTATTAATAAATCCAGTATTATTCTAGAGGATACATAATAAATTACATACTACGTGTCATCTGATTGTAATTCTTTACCAGTCAATACTCACCCCATCCTGTACGAATAAAATATTACTTCGTGGAGTACAGAGTTGTATGGTATCGCTTCTTGTGTACTTTTAAAGTTCACATAATACTGGCATACTAGATAAGCCTCCAGATATGCAAACTTTATTGAATAACCTAGTTTTCAGATGGATTAATCAGATTGACTGACGTCCCTCCCCTCCATTGGTAGGATATTTTTTCAATAAAATTTCAATGTCTTTTTTGTCGACTTTCGTCGGTTTTTTAGACCACTGTGCAAATTTATTGAATAACCTAGTTTTCAGATGGATCGTAAGTAGAGAAGCCCGCACAGTTAAATTCTATAGGGCTACAGGCAAATTAAATGCAACTGAAAGTGAACTTTGTCAATGCGTATTTCGAAGAAGTTATTTAGTTTTTAGTCGTAATGCTAGTAGATTATTCTACGTATATTCGATTCAACAGGGTTAAAGGCGAGCTAGACAAAACTGTCAATCAACATTTATTATGTAATGATAACTTTTGTAAAGCGATGGATTTTTATAAAATCAACAACATTTTATCTGAAGACTATTTATTAAAAGCTGCGATTTATCATTTAACGATTAATAAACCGAAATATATAAAATGTAACAGTATGTCGCCCAATAAACTCGGCCAGTGATTTATAGTGGGAACATGACGCGGTGTCCGACTGTACCGGAGATTTATGATAGATGGGCTGTAACTGTACTATTGTAGACGAGGGGTGGGGGGTTCCTTATCTTCTTCTTGACGTGCCATGTTTTATTAAAACAAGGGTGTGAATGGCGAACGATTTGTTTTTTACTGCCAAAAATACGTGAAAGAAAGATTATTTTAAAACTCGTATCACAATTGCAGTGCGATATTAAGAATTTTAAATTAATGAAAACGAAAATAATGCAAACATCATTAATTAAAGTTAAAGAAAGATCTGGGTGCTGATAATGGGCCAAAAATGTCTTCCATTACTACTGGAATTTCTGCATGTAGGAATAGTTAATTTCAGAGTAATGAAAAATGGAGTTAATGATAAAACAAGCTATCATAGTTCAGTGGTATTTTTTTCAGTGACTGAAAAAAAATATGTTACTTACTGTGGGTCAAATCTTGCAAGCTAAATTTGACTCTTTGCCAATGTCATATGGAATGGAACTGATCTCATGATGAAGCCGGAAGGCAGCCAAGGGATTTCTAATTAAACGAAATCATTTCATTGAGTTTGGGGTCGTTTGATTTATCCAGATTTTAGTTCGAATTAATATCTGATTATTGAATTGAACGTTAACAATGGGAACTTTGTAATAAAATAAACCATGTAAAGTTGTCTAGTCCAACGATAACTTGTTTTTGTTAATATTTTTTTAACTTTTTTTATCTGAAAACTGATCCAACAAAACAACAAAAAAAGGCAATGTATTCATCGCGAGTACTGCACAGTGTGTCCGCTCGAAATTTTCTTGAGCAAAAAAATCTAATAAAACTGACCGCTCGCACGTGACCCCGGCTAGTGATAAATCTCCGAGGCGTTTAATATTTTATAAAAGCGTGCGAGATCGCCGAGTGACCACTGGGCTTCCGCGATGCGTTATAAAAGTTAATATGATGTACCATTTTGCCCACTCTAATAGTAGGATTTATTTCATTTCCAAGGATGTGAGGCTTTGAGTGACCAAATGATAGTCGGTTATACTCAGTGACTTATTTTCAGGCTAAGTAGGTATTTACTTTACCGATTTTTGCTATCTCCAATAAAAGAGGTTTATCACTACTGCGCACATAAAGTAGGTAACGTATACCCATACTCTTTATCGTTACCTTCTTTGTCCAGGTGGTGTCACCATCCGGCAAGACCGACGATTGCTTCATCCAGAACATCGACGGTGACCAGTACTCCATCAGGTTCATGCCAAGAGAGAACGGCGTCCACAATATAAATGTCAAGTTTAATGGTGTCCACATCCCTGCGTCACCCCTTAGAATCAAGGTATGTCAAAGTACCACAAAAAGCTTGAAATTAGTATCTTTAAAAGTGGTTATACTTCTGATGCTCCTTCTCGTTGATGATTGGCGGTCTTACACCCAGTTGCATAAATTGTAAATTTAAATTGTCATTAACTTAAAGCGAGAATATCGATACAAATTTTGAAATTTAGAACATTCATTAGAGCTTAAAGTCGTCATTTGAAATTAAATTATGCTTTTAATACGCATAAGAAAGAAAACCTATTTAAAAGCAGAACTGTATAACTACGTGACACATCCTATTCAAAGAAAATATGAAATACATTACAAGAAGTGATATCCATCATATGGTCGTAGTTGACCATTACACAGTCCATCTGGACCATTATTATTAATTACGCTATTACGGACATTGATCTATACTGTAACTTTAACAAACATATGTATGGATATCATTTCTTGTTCTAAAGTTATTTCATCCAAGTCGCAGTGCAAAATCACAAGTATAAGGAAATAACAACACCCTGCTCTAGATATTTTAATTTCTTATAAGAACAACGTCTTCAACAATAATGCTCAATGCAATAGAACTAGCGTCACACTATCCAGGGTCTTACTAGTTTGAGTTACCATAATATAATACTTTTGACTATCCAACTGATGATGGATTCAAGTTCTGTCTAATAAGATTCCCTTCTACGTTTAGGTTGGAAAAGACGATGCTGATCCCGCCGCCGTTCACGCTCATGGTCCAGGTTTAGGGACGGTCAAAACTGGTAAGTTATTTATTATAAACGATTGCAAGTACCTACCGACCGATGAGAAGATAATTTTTAGATAACCTGCAAAATTATAGAACATATGAAAATGATTTTGTAGCACTATGTTTTTTGGCGTTTTTATATAAGAGTACCCGATTTCAATTTCCGGTCGGATCAATGTAGAAATTAAACTTTTCTATATTGTCTCGGTTCTGGGTGTTGTGATAGGTACCTTTGTTATCTCAGATACACCATAATACTGTGGTTTTAGCTACCTGTCTTGAAATCTGAGCTATATATATCTTTGTATTTTTTTAATATTTATAAATCATTTATCTCTGACTCGTGATTTTTATTTTTATAAGATAAATACATCATAAAAATTGTAAATTGGGTTTTATGGCTGTCTTTTGCCCGCGACTTCATCCGCTTGGTCAAGTTACTTTGAGCAGCATTTCTAACGAATATTTATTCATAAGATCGTGTAAAATACCTGAAATAAAGTTTCATCCCCTATTTTATCTTCTTAGGGGTGGAATTTATCAATTCCTTACTTAGGAGATGCCTACGTCATAACATCTAACTGCATGCCTAATTTTAGCCCAATCCGTCTAGAGGTTTGGGCAGTGCGTTGATAGATCACTATGTCAGTCAGTCACCTTTGAATTATATATATTTAGATTATTGGGTACTTTACCTCACCAAGATGATTAATTTTTTATTTACATTTGCATAGGTGTAAAGACGGATCTGATCATTGACACATGTAACGCCGGTGCGGGTATACTGGCGGTCACCATGGATGGACCGTCGAGGGTAGCCATGGACTGCACGGAAGTCGAAGAAGGATATAAGGTGAGGATGCTGTTAACAATCTTGTGCGATAAAAAATCTTTGAGTGTAAAAAATAATTCACTTATCCTATAGCGATAAGACAATTTTATATTTTCAATATAAAAATAATTTCTATAAAAAAGGAATAGTGTTTGATACTTTGTCAATTATTAAAAATTATAAAGACTTGATTTAACAATTATAAAAGTACCATTGTTATTATTCAGGTGCGATACACACCGTTGGCACCTGGTTTCTACTACATGAGTATAAAGTACAATGGTGCACATATCGTCGGCTCTCCGTTCAAGGTTGAAGCTACTGGTAAGTTTTATCACCATCGGTCGATTGATCTATGTCAATGAAAATAGGGCAGAAGACCTTGTTCTGGCAACTTGGAGTTCAAAGCGTTCTAACTAACGTATAGGCAAATGAATAAAAGGTTGACCAAACTTGAGAACTTGATTTAATAAAGGGTAAACAAAAATCCTTTTCTTCGGGTTTGGTGAGTAATCTAAATTTATTGTATTTGATTTGATATAGTATATATTTTTGTTGAGTTCAAAATTATAAGCATAATGGAAATAGGTAATAATAAATAGATTTTAACACTTTTTTACAACAAATTGCTATTGATTGAAATTAAGTATGTATAATGTTTGTAACTCGACGAATTTTCACGAACTGACATTCATAAAAAGCATATTGGATTACTCAAAATTTCAAATAACGAAAAGTTAATATTAAAAATAAATGATTGAAGATCAAAGACAAAAAGTTTGGATGCGGATACCTAGGATGAAATAAACGGTAGTGCGGCGCCCCGTAACAGTATTTAGTTCTTATGTAATGTCGATGTCGATGTGATGTGGTGTGAGTTTAACTAAGCTTAGGGTTAAGGTTATTTTTTGATTCGGATTTATCGGTGCCCTCAGAGCCAGGTCTTGCTTCCCCATACTTCGATAGTGCCGCTTGAGGTTGGCTCTAATAGTTGGCTCTGCATACTATTCTGTTATAAAAGTCGTTACAGGATATACTTATTTAATCAAATAAAACTTAATTCAAAAGGTAATAAAGGTTTTATTTAATTAAAGGTCTACGACGTGCGAAATCTGCGCTCGATGACAAGTTTGAGAATATTTTTTTGACACAATACCATAGCAGATTTGAGGCCTAAAACGCATTTCCCCTGAGTTACCATAAAAGGGCTCAGCATGCTTCACAACGACCAATAAAAATTCGACAAGATAAAACAATAAGTGCGTACTTTACTGGTATACGCTGCTCTTTTTTTTATTTCGCACCATTGTTTTCGTTTAAATGTTAACAAAAAAAAATATATTGAACAGTTATAAAGTGAAATTTCGTGACACCTAAGTACCTATAGTAGTAAAAAATTTGGTGAAACGTGATTAATTACGTACGTGCATAGTATAATTCTGCATTGTTTGGCTTGAAGTTTAGCTCTGTCTTTTTGTTCTTTTCGCTTTGGATAATGATAACCTGTTAAAATTGAGATTGGACAATGAAATTGCTTTGTCTTCAGCAGAAAAAAATTTTTTTTGTTAAATTTTGAAGATGTTACTTGTGATTAATATTGTTGAGGAAAATTAAAATTGTTTAAATACAATAGAAGAGATATATATAGATAGTTAATTCATTTGTTAAATTCTTTACAAAAAAAAAGTAAAACCCGCTTCAACTTGTGCGCCGCAGTGGTGCGAAAAGGTAAAAGCTCAACGATTTCTTGGATCAGGGAGCAAAGTGCTGATTTTCAGCCCTTATCCAGAGAACTAGCACAGTCTCACAAAATAGCGTCACTACAATATGTTAGGCTTAATTAAAATAAAAATCGAAGATCTGGAACATCTACTGTAGAACCCCCTCCCACCCCCAATTTGACCAGTTTAAGAATTTTTAAGGACTCTGAGTAGTGCAGAACAGACTTATCGCCACAAGTGTTTCTTTTGATAAAAATGGGGACATTAAGAAACTGACGATGATAAATTTGGGTAGCTTTATTACTTTGAAGAACCTAATTGACGACCTGTGCAGTTGCAGTGATTTGAGTTCCGGTATCAAGTTTACCGGATTTGATACCGGTCGGGTAAATTATGAAAATGAACTTTTCAACATTACGTCGGGTTTGGGTATTGTCGTACCATCGTTGTCTTAGATACTTCATAATACGAGGGTTTAAGCTACTCATTTTGGAATTTGAGCAATGTATTTGATGATGTCTAATATTTATAAATAAATTGTTCCAACACAGGTGCCAACCTTGCCGAGATTGGTGCGCAGGAGACCTCATCAGTGACAGTGGAAACAGTCCAGAAAGTCTCCAAGCAGGGACAGAAGCAAGGGCCGGTGTTGCCACACTTTAAGTCTGACGCTAGTAAAGTGGTCTCAAAAGGAATGGGGCTTAAGAAGGCATACCTGAATAAACACAACCAGTTCACCGTTCACGCTGGTGATGCGGGTAAGCTTATAATATCTTTATTTTGTCTACGTCGTTGTAAGCAAAAGTTGAAAAACTATAAGCCATCAGTTTGCTAATCTATGGACTTTGTACTAAGAAGAACCTGCAAGAAACTCACAATTATGATATTACAGCTGAACATGAATCTAAATTTATCGAACAGTCATTTACAAAACTAGACAGTGATTCCCTTAATTTCATGTGAATTGCAGAATTTTAATAATTTAGTAAGTAAGTAACGTTTAGACGGAAGAGTTGTTATATGGTAGTTTAAGATTAGAGGCAATTATGTAAATGTATAATTAATGCTATTGTTCAAAACGTGAAACTCGTAATCTCTAAAGCTACAGGTGTATAATAAGTTGAGGAAAAACTGTTTTCCCATATAGGATGCATAAACTTGTAATAAAATCTTTCTGGCTATACCATTTGTATCTGGCTGGTTTCAATATCATTAAAAAGTATAATTTTTTAAGAAGGTCTTTTTCTTAGTATTAAAATGAGCGAATGTAATGAAAAATTTCGATACATAATAAAATTATATTACAAAAAAGGCCAAAATGCAAAGCAAGCCGCGAAAAAAATTATGGCGTTTATGGACCTAATGCATTTTATGAGAGTAGCGCAAATTTGGTTTAAACGTTTTCAGTCCGGAAATTTGGCTTTACAGACTGTGGCAAAACCCGGATTGACTCGCAACAAGGTGACGCTGTGTGTATGGTGGGATTGAAAGGGCATTATTCATTATGAGCTGTTATCGCTAGGCAGGACCATAGATTCTGAACTCTACTGTGAATAACTGATGAGATTAAAGCAAGAAGTTTAGAGAAAGCGACCTCACTTCTTTTCTCACTCAGCAAAAATTAAGAGAGTTTGACTGCGAGGTGTTAATGCATTCTCCGTATAGTCCTTGCACCTTCAGATTTCCACATGTTTTAGTCTCTTAAAATTTTATTAGGTAGTGTCAGGTTAACATCACGCGAAGACTGATAAAACTACTTGC
Source organism: Diatraea saccharalis (assembly GCA_918026875.4). NCBI lineage: Eukaryota > Metazoa > Arthropoda > Insecta > Lepidoptera > Crambidae > Diatraea > Diatraea saccharalis. Next base: position 23,891,468 of record OU893339.1, on the reverse strand, counting down.
CGCAGTTTTTATCAGAAGCCTAAAAATTTCTATAGCAATGGGTCATGTCCCTACCTAGAAGATACCAAAAAGTTATCGAACAAAATGGTACCTACATACTTTATTTAAATGTAAATAAACTTCATAAAAAATGTTTTCAATTTTCATATCAAAGGCGAAGAAACTTTTCCCCAACCTATTAATACTTTACTTTTATGAAATAGGAACAAACGGTTTTAAAATTTTCCAATTTTAATGGTATAATGGTTTTTATTTTACAGGCAACAACATTCTTTACGTCGGCATCTACGGTCCTAAAGGTCCTTGTGATGAAGTCCAACTGAAGCACAAGGGTAAGAACAACTACGAATGCTGGTACGTCGTCAGGGACAGAGGAGACTACATTGTCATCGTCAAGTGGGGTGACGAGCACGTTCCTGGCTCCCCCTATAAGGTCGAAGTCTAAATCAATACTAGTACTAGTAGCTTAACAACCAAATCAGCACTTATATCTGCATAATTTTCTTAGTCCATTCTATCATTTATTTTTATTTCGCGTGCTCTGTATTCTTTGTGTAATTTAAGTATAATAAGTTGTTAATCGTGCTCATTGAAATTAGATATTATTAGATACATTTAAATTGTTATTAAGCGGTGAGCTATGAAAGTCTAGTCAGTTTTATAAAAATATTCGTATGCTGCTATTGTATTTATAATCAGTATCCTCTTTTCGAGATTATAGAAAAGGTTCTATAACATGTTTGATTTTGCTAATGATCTCTGAGTGTATGAAAATGACAATAGAATCTTCCCGTAATTCGTTTTATATTTAACATGTTTTCTTGTTCCTATGATTTTGTGATTATTTTGCGTTATATTTTTGGGCACTTTAGTACCTATAACATGCGAGGTAAGAGTCTAGTACCATTGTCATTTTGAGTAATCTACTTATGTTTTTCGTTTAGTATTTAGGGCGACTAAATGACAATACATATGAAGTAATATTATAAAATATTCCCTCTATTATGTAAGTTGGTTAAATTGCAACTTATTTCTTTTATATTCCAGGAATTTTAAGCGAATTTTTAAATTTTATTTGAAAGTTTTCAACGCTTTTTTAGGTAAAAGTAAATGTTAGAGAACTGAATGAATTCACCTAAAGTTTTTGGAGTTTCAATCGAACTTTGGACTGATTTTCTGATCTCATTTTAAACAGTAAATCATTTTATTACTATCGCTGTATCATTATCTATATAGTATTTTTCCGTGAAATTAATTTGAAATTGTGAATTTTAAAGGGTTTTGTCAGAAAATCTGTCTTCATTGACATTAGAATCTGAAGTAAGTTGCAATTTTGAATTTCTATCATCATTATAAGTTAATTTATGTGTCACGCTTTCTAATTTTTGTATGGTTTGTGCTGGATGAACTGTTTTACCTACGTAGGTGGAATGACCCCCGTTTATTGTAAATACCTATCATAAGTGTTTAATATAATGTATTTTGCGACTGTTAACTAAATAAAAAAAGGAAAGTTTACAAGTGTTTTTTTTTTGAGATGGAATATGTAGTTCATGAAAAGTCTCAAGATCACTCATGTCTGTCCGTATATCTCACAGCCGATTTGACCCGCAATTAATGAACCGATTAAGTTGCATCAACTTAATATTTATCCTGGGCTATTTCCATGAATTATAGTATCTGTAGCGGTCTCATTTTTGACTCTTCAAATCAACAATCGGTATTACGTGGACTCTGTTGTACATTTTTAATATCGAAGAGAGCAAGATGAAACGCGCATTTTTTTGCTCAGCTCTTTTATCAGTTTTCATGTGTTTCAAGTGTTACTGACTCAGAATTTTTCAGAAAAGAGTAAATAAGGTATGGTAAAAATAAAGAAACTTTATTCTTGGCATAGTTGTAATTTTAATCAATTTTAAGTAACAAAAAATGATTTCCTTCATTTTCTCCTATTAATCTAAGCCGGGAAGGCTAGAAAAGCAAATCTATCTTAAAACATAATTATGTACTTACAAAAATATTATGTATTTAATCAAAATAAGTTTACACTTAAACTAAAACAAAAAAAAAAATCAAATTACAATATCACATTTCTACTTACAATAGAGAGATATTGGCGTATTTTTCTTATTACCAAGGAAATTTCTCAAAAAAAAAATACTACCGCGTATAATCTGTCATGTAATCGATATACCATAATTTACATTTAAAAAATGTGCACCCTCTAATCATGTATCATAATAACAACAATTCGGAAGAATTAAGTATTGCCGTAAATAATTTTTTTAACAACACATTATTATTTTATACAAGAACTTAATAATTAGCATTTGGCTAAATTTGTGACAACACGACAGACAGTTTCGACATGATCCCTACGGAATCGAACGTCTTAAATCACAATTAACCACAACCTAACAATTTTAAAAATTAAATCAAATAGCTTTTTCTTTAAATAGCAAATCAATTGAAAGAACAGAGTATGTCACCTCCAAAAATATTATTCTCCACGATCCATCTTTTCCCTATCACATTTTTATGTTTTCTTTTATCTACTAAACAGATACTTGTTAAAAAAAATAACAATTGTTCGTATACATGAAACAAGTCTAAAAATAAATCGTTGTAAGACATCCACTGAATGGAAATGTAATATTTAAGTACTCTTCATCATATAAATACAATTCCGATTTTGCCAGATACCAGGATATTCTTACGGCTAATATAATTGAGCATAAGCATTTTTAGACTAAAGTAAAAGAGACAAAAAAAAACATTTCAATAAATTTCAAGGTTTCTCAAAAACTTTTCGTATTTACAAAATATTTACAAAATGTGCAACCCTTCATCGTACCCATTGAGATAAGAGACGAAGCAATTTGGCCACTCAATAATATTTTTTATACAAATGGAAGTAGTTACAATTATTATGAAAAAAAAAAATTATACTAAACCCTCATTTAACGTAACTAATTAAAATTTTGTTTAAAATAAAAATAAAGCATACAAATGATGAAGGTAGACATTTACTAGTTATGACAATTAAAATACTCACTGAAGTTACAATAGATATGGAAATAAGTCTAAATAATAAAAAGATACAATATGATCTAATTAGGAACTGAGTGCAAATATTACGTGATGGTTCGAGAGATCTGTGTTAAGTTATAAGTAGGTACTTATACGATAAAAATGCAATCGACAGAAACTCAGATGAATTGGTTCCAAGATTTTTTTTCTAATTATTTCAACTATTACAAATATTCTTCTTTAACAGGAACTTTTAACATATTCTAGTACGAATATAGTAACATTTTTACTAAAAAAAAGTCTGGTCACTATGTTCAGAGATTAAAAAATGCGTCGATTAAAAAATGACAAAGTCCATCTGAATTATTAACAAAATATATATTTTTCATTACGAGTTCAAAGAACAAAGATGTAAATGAATAGATAAATTAACCAAATCATAAAAATGTTCAAAAAATAAAATGTTCGCTATAAAATATCGACGAATTATGACCTACCAGAGGTTCATTAATAACACGGCAATATATTACCGTTATAATAGTCACTGGATAAAGAAAGAACAAAAGAATATTTTCATATTTCTGCTCTTAAATGAAACAGGTCGCAAAAGTTAGGCCTTACTATAAAACTTCTCATGGGATTAGTTTTCTTTAAAGCAGCAGTGGAAGTAGCTTTGGTCGTAACGAATGATTGATCAAAGATAAAGGATACTGAGGTAACAACATTTTTGGCTTTCAATTTCTTCTAATACCGGTGACCATTCATCCGTTACAATATCATTAGGTTCCCCGCTTTAGCGAGAACTAATCTATGAAGTGTAATGTCCCTCAATAAAATAACCGGAACCACATTGTAAAACCAGTATTTACTACTCACAAAATTTCAGAGTATTCATACACGATTAAGTCTAAAAACATGAAGTCGTTTCACTAACGATAAAACAAATTTCGTATTTCATACATTCATTAATACCACTGTCTTCGAGAGCGAGATTCTAAACATTTTAATTAATATTTCGTTATTTATATACTAGTAATACTATCGTAAGTATTAAAGTAGGCATACCTATGTAAACGGCAATGGTTTACTGTTTGTCTTTGTGAGATAGGGCATGTGGAAGGATGTGTTCCGCTGGCAGCAGTGCGGAGGGCTGATGAGCATAATTCCTGATCTGGTGCAATGATATCAGTTGGTTGGGGAAGGAATTTGGCTGTTGTTTGCCTTGTTGGAAATGCAGGGGATCGTATAAGTACGGTCTAGTGGGCAGTGCACTATGATGCGAAAGCCCATTGAGATGTGGTGCCATCGAGTTGATCGGAGTAAATGCTGAATTGGCAGCGGATGAAACAGGTGGTTGGATGCGGTCGTCTTGGCTCTCGTGTTGTGAGAACAGCGCCCGCTGTTGCTGGAGCTGCTGTTCGTGGTGGTCATCACTCTCTCGCTGCTGGTGGTAGCCGCCATCGTCGGACATGTGAGCCGCAGAATCTGGACTCACTTTGGGCCAGTACGGGTGTTCAGCGAACGGCGCGGCTGTAGGCGCTGCAGCTGCTAGTGATCTATTTAATCCACTCAATCCCAACGCCGAAATCGGTGGCCGCTTGTCGGCTCTCTCTGCATGCTTATTCATATGCTTACTAAGGTACGTTTCTTGGGTATAACTTTTTCCGCAGTATTGACAGATGTGTGTTTTCAAATGCTTCGATTCTTTATGTTTCGGGATATGTTCTAGCAGATCCTTTTCGTGTGTAAAACACTTGTAACAAGAGTTGCATTTGAACGGTTTATCAGTTTGGTGGCAACGGCTGTGGCTTTGTAAGTTGGATAGTTGGGAGAAGGCTTTCGTGCATCCGATTTGCGTGCATCGATAGGGTTTGTCACCGGTGTGGGTTCTAATGTGCTGCTGGAGGTGGGAGAGCTGGGTGAACTTGCGTTGGCAGATCTCGCAGCGGTACGGCTTGATACCGAGGTGGATGCGTGAGTGTTGCGCCAGATAAGACGAATTAGCGAAGGCCTTCGGACACTGGGTGCAGCGATATGGTTTCGCTTCGCGAAGGTGGATTTGGGTGTGGAGTTGTAAGTCCGCCTTTGACCCGAACACCTGAAAGTAATAGAAAAATATTATTTAATATTGATAACAATTAACATTTATAAGTAACGCGGCATTAAGAACTATACATTTGTTGTAATAAAACTACGTCAAAGGCAGCTTTAACGATTGCCATTAAGGAAACAGAGAATAGGTAGTTTTTTATTCATCATACTGTATTTGTATACAAAACAATCTTCATCGCGTTGGATAATAACAATTAAAATCATTAAATGGTTTTTACAAAAACATCATCACGAAAATCATCAGCAGTTCCAATGGTGTCGAAAACAACATTAACCAAAGATTGATCATAAGAACCAGAAAGTGAATTTTGCCCTTGAACGACATTCGCGGCAGCCGGAACAAATTGCTCTCTGAGCTAAACAAGGGACTTTTTTATTTGCTCAAGTAACGAAGATGCTAATATATAAAGACAGGATGCCACCGTCATGCCGTTTTTCACGCGTCGTGCCTCCACTTCCTTGAGATGCATCTCTTAAATCAAATCTCTGTATATAATTGTATAGTTTGACTAACCTTCGTACAAATACTTAATTAAAATTCATCTTTTAACAAACGCGATACAAATTAACATACATAATATGAATCTATTTAATTATTTAAGAAACTGTTCGATTGAAGACTAGATAATAATAAAAAATAAGACTATACGTCATGGAATGAAGTTATAATTTTGATCTTACAGTATATTTAAAGCTTAGATTTATTCGGGTACAAAACACACGTGCCACAAAGTAGCGTCTATTGTGTAATGCCGATACTCTTCGCACATTCAAAAGACTGTTTCCGAACATCATTGATAGTCATTGTGATACTCCAAATTAGTTTCCGAGCGAAACCGGCTCGTCATCCCGCCGATAGATTTTATTCATCAACAATCAATGTACGGAACGCGTTCCTTCGGGCACCATTGCTATTACACGACTAGAAAATTGATGCAACAATCGAATTTTATAATAACAACAATCGGTACGATATTAATCTTGACGTGTAACCAAATAGGGTTCAAATTACATCATCATCTAATACTGATGACGGTCGGATTTCGTTTGATGCTGTACCTATTTCATGAAACGGCATTAATTACTATTCCGACGATTTAGTACTCAATTTCGATGGTGATAGAGATGATAATGTCGAGACGGACGTCTGCGAGTCTGGGTGTACCGCGTTAGGTACAGGACACGGTAGCACGTTGCATGACTTGTGAGAAAACGAGACACGAACGCAATTGGTCACAGCCAGAACATAATTAAAGTTTGGACCGGCGGCTAATGGTATGAAGTTTGAAATTCGTGGTACTGGATGGCTTTTAATAGGACCTCGTGAAGGATCGATTCGGTTAAGGAATCTGTGTTAAATTGGAGTGTGGCGCACCTTCCGCTCGCCTCATAGAAATAGTCAGGCTTCATTTCGGTCAATGTAAAACTGTTCTTGGTATGAGTTATGATTTAGAGTCTTTCATATGTGCCACAAGGTTGCACATTAGGTCACATTTGTCAAGTGTTTGAAATAGAATTCAATAAATACAACTAATCAAACAGTGCATTGATAACTGTCGCTTGCCAGACTTTCATCTAAATAAAGGGTAAAATGGAATCCAATTCCACAATCCACTAATACAACTTAAATGAGATGAAGGTTTGTTTTCAAATTGGCATCGAATAGATCAATTAATCAAATTATTATGTACTTTTGAAACTGTTTAAATATGCATATTAATTACTAATGAAACGTTTAATTACTGTGGCCCAAAAATCAAACTTAGAACTCATAATAACGCAAAAAATACAAAATCATTAAACAATTTGTTTCAATAGAAATATGAGAATGATTTATTGGTTTTTTGCTTGTACTCTAAAAAAGGCAAAAACCTTTAGGTGAGATTAATTATTAAAATATAAATGTAAAATATACTTTAAGTAATTTGCATTACCTGTATTAAATCTTTTTATTATCAAAATACTTTACTACATAGTCGTTTTGTGTTTTTCTTTATTACTTCATCGACATAGTAGGTATTAAAAAATCAAGTTAAATAAGACTATTTATTCAAATATTTTCATCCGATTCTGACAAAGCTTGTCCTTTCACTGACAAAGGCTTTAGGTTGGATGGCTAGATTAAGAAGGTCGCAAACGATAGGATTAAACCTAATAAGGGCGAGAGCAGTAACTGACCATTTAATTTGGCGATTAATCTTTCTTTGGGGTGTGTTTACATTTTTACGTTAGTAAAATGATGTTTGTAATTGTCATTGTCATTACAATGAATATGTTATATCGATTAGTAAAACTCGGGAATAAGTATTTTAAAAAAATGTAGGGACTAGTCCCTACATTCGTTTTGGCAAGAAACTAGTTTCGGCAAGTTTATTTAATGAATAACGAATAACATAGATATGTAATAACATTCGCTGTTTAAGAGCACAGAAAAACAATAACAAAACCACCGAAGGGATTTTCACAAGAGAAGGCAGTAAATCACAAAGAAGATTTCAGTGTATAGTTTTTTAAAATTTGTATAAATAATTTTGATAGATAAATTAAGCTGAATTCTGACAAAAAATTATGCACCATTAAATTCGACATAAGATTCCTACTATATAAAGCGTGAAAACATATTTTTTTTCTTAAGATACATGATCTATTTTTCCATTTTAAAGAAAAAAACTACAGCCTGACAAAACGGTCAGATTAGTTAATTTTGTAAAAACAAAAGAAAAAACCACAGACACCGTAGGGCGACACAGACTAATTTTCTTAAACGTGAAAATTGACGACAAAAAGTTTCACGCAAAATTCTAGCCGACCTCACTTTTTGCGACCCTTAAATTATTATTAATAGGAGGCATACATTCTGTCTGTTTATCTATGGATGTAAGGGCTCGCCTTGGGGTGGGATTTTCTCTAATAAGATATAGTTTTTGCCGAGCAAGATTAATTTTGCGGCGGCGGGAGCGGGTAATGGCTGTTTGGTCATAATTTTTTAAAATAATCTTCCAGAGTTTTTATTTTGTTTTAAATATTTTTCTTTTGTTTTGAAAACGGTGTCTTTGCGGGTGGTATTTTAGTTTTTTCTCTGTACATATAATATATAATTTCGTTTGTTTTTGTACATGCTTTAAACTTAAGAATAACAATTTAAATTTTAGATTATTTGACAAGTAAATTTTTCGAGATTATTAAGAATATATTACAATATTCTATTAAGAAACATATTACATTAAGCTGTTTTCCTGCGACTTCATTCATGTGATGTAACTTCCCGTAGGTGAAATAATTTTTAAAATTGAAAATGTACTTTCGGCCCCTTTTAAATGCAAACTAACAAACTAAGTGAAATCTTTGTTCTTTTAATATAAGGTATAGATATTGATAAATATCTTAAAGGAAGATACTTAAAAATTCTTCAGCTTCGAGATGGAATTGATGTCTACATCAGATGCTGTACAACAGCTCACTAAACTTATAAAGTCAATCACTTGTCTGAGTGACATATTTAGATAGAGATTATGAGAATTTATTGAATGAAAAAGGCATCACTTTGACTGGAGTGAACTAAAATATGTCCCGTTATGGTTCAGCTTTAAAAAATAAGCAATAAAATGTAGGTATTCGTTATCACTTAAAGACCTTAAAGACGGCCCATAAACTATCACGCAGGCCCTGTGCGGATTGGTGGGTATTGGGACAAAGTCTCGAATAATACTATTCAAGACTTTTTTTATTTAACTTTACTTGATTTAATTAATACACAACGGACAACAAATAGTAATTAGTTTACCGTGCGTTGATTAATGCACTGGCAATGGCTTTTAAATATTTTGAGATACACAATCCTTTAATCTACCAAAACGTTAAAGAATTACGACCCGTTTCAAATTTAATTGTTAAGATTCAAAACGATTAGTTAATCCCACGTAACGACTCGTTATAGCCCAATCCTTTGCTTAACGTGACGTGTGAGTGACATATTTCAATTTTAAACCTACATTTACATTTAACTAAGTAATTTATATATAATTATAATAGTATGTAGTAAAAATAAAGTGGTACAAATAAAATTGTTCATAAACAATTGTTTGTACTTAATTATTATGTTAGTAGAAATCAGGGTTCGTAAAAATCCGATATTTATAATAAATATCCAAAGTTTGCTTTTTATCCTATTTATATCGGATAAATATATAAAATCTGCATTTTATGAGCTGCCAGTGGCTTTATTTAATATTTGATCTTTTAAATCAATAGTGTAAAATATAAATTGAGTTTGAGTTATTTAATAAGCGAGGATTTCCAGTAACGTATTGGGGGAAATCCGATATTTCTAGTAAGTATGATTGCTACTTCGGGCTAATGTTGCTAGCGTCACATCAGGTTGGTTAATTTTGTAGCCGAGAATGAATACTCAATACTCAAATTAACAATAAATATTATAAATATCAATTAATTTATTCAATCGATATATATTATGATTATTTCCGTTGCTATTTATCAGCGAACCCTGTTAGAAATACACACAACCGCTTATGATTAGTCAGTAGTTATTTAGTTGTAGTAGGTGAAAGAATTTTAAAATTCGATAGTAAAATTTGGTTTGTTATATTTTAAAGATCTCAGAGTACCAGGGCAAAGTGGATTTTTAATTAAGAATATTCTCTTATAGGCCTTTTGGATTATTATATTTTGGGGATCGATGAGGAAGGTTTTCTTATTATGAAACAAGGTACATAAAAACTTTTTTTACCTAATAAAAGTAACTATGTAGTTATTTCGAAAGAGTAATGAAACGTGACATTAGCCCGGGTAACGCGGGCGGCGCGCGACCAAATTATACATTTTACACAGAATTTCTACGGCCGAATCCGAGCGAGTTCAATGCCAATATTAAATGCTTTTTTTTTAACACCAGAAACACGATTTCCAACTTTTTTTCCGACGGTTTGGGTGACAAAAGAAAAAACCACTCCGGAAAAAATTGTCCGAAGACACCGCCGCGTAGTTTTTAATCTATGGTAATAAGGTTTATTTTGGACGTTGGTTAGATTGTACCTAGTATTAAGTGGGTTATGGTCGCTCGCTTCTTTGCGCTATGGTTGATCTTAAATCAAAAGTTGTGACTACTGTAGGAATATTTCTTTCAACTGGCACGTGCGGAATCCGTGTAAAAATGACAAAATTCTAACTCATCACGATTCATCATCATCATTAATGACTCAACAACTAGGTATTCTAGTCTAGGTATCTATTTATATAATTTAGAAAATTTCCTGCTATATCGCCTGCCTAAATTATATAGCTTCCTGTACGTGAGAGAATTTTCATGATCGGTGTAGTATTTTCGAAGATTACCCCCAACAAAATAATAGTCCAAATAAATGCAAGGAAAAACGGTCCGTGCACTATCACGCAGGCTCTATGAGGTGGTTTCTAATGCAGATGAAACTGGTACGAACTGGAACGGATGAGCTGAAGATAAATCATTTTTGGTCAACTATCTATACAAAATCTTTTTTCTATTAAAAATACTTAACCTGAGCAATATTAAAACTTATTTATAATAACGCCATCGAGCTCTTTTTAAAATTGTTACTAAAATATTAAAAATGAAAATGAAATTGTGTTTATTATAATTAATAAAAAATATATTCTGACTTCAATAGACGTTTATGAAAAAAACTTTTTTTATTCGATCAAATTTTAACCAATCAATCACATTCTAAAACCAAATATTACTCGACTTCTTAATATTAGGAGACCTAAAAATTTTCAAGTTGCTGCAACCGCTTTATTACATGAAATTTATTAGTTCTATATTTAATATTTTTATTTTGTGTTCCTTTGCTTAATGCTGCATTAAGCGCGGGACCCCCTGCGGTGTCATTATCACTACGACCTCAAGCATCGCAACGCTCAATGGAAACTTATTTGTAAATGGACGTATATTTTTTATTATGATACTGTCAAATAATTGAGATTTCAATTTGAAATGTGAATGTCGAGTGAGACTAGACATTTCATAACTTTCAAATGTATTCAGACTCTTATTAAAAGAGATGGTTTACACTCAAGTCGGAACTATCGTCTAAAGGTGAACGTCCACTGTGTCCGTACGCACGCAACGGACGCACGTTATGCAACGGAACGCAACAGATTGTACGGATTTAATATCGAATGTCAACTGCATATATTTGTTTTGTTTGTTTACTATATATGCTAGTGATGCCATCTAAGCCGCAAACGACTCTAAGCACTAATCGATGTTTCAAAGTTTGAAAATTGATCTCGGCAATGTCGCTTTGAACTAATAACATTTTTAATTGACATTTGTGCAACTGAGTGTTAATGTATTTATGAAGATAAAGTGACAATGCCAGTACTATTTCATATATTAATATATTTTTTTATTTACTAAATTATTTTAAATCATAAATAAAGGCAATAATAATATTAAAAGTTCATTGCTCATAACTAATACGTACTCATGAATTAACATGACACCTGACGGTCTATTCTATTTCTACGTAAATCGAAATTTCATCAATTTACGAAATAGTATTTCGACTCCATAGTAACGCAATTTCTGATAATTTATAATGGGACGGAGGTAGGACCTGACACTGCCTTTGGTGCAACGACGATCTTCACGGATATGATTTAAACAAAATTATAAGTACGATTTGAAATTTTCCGAATTTTCGTTCGACGACAAATAGAATAGGGCCTCAGGTGTCAATGTTAATTCGTACGAGTAGTAAGCACCACTTTTATTTAGATTACTTATATTTATACGTCAGCTTTAATTAATGAATTAATGAATTGGCTTTTTTTTATAATAAATATTCTTCAAATCTATACATAATAAATGAAAACTGTCTCTGCTGTCTGTACGTTTTAAACTAAACAACTGCGTTTTTCATCAATATTAAATAGTCATTCAAGAGGCAGGTTATATGTAAAACATAAGATCATACGAGAAAATACTGGCTGAAGGTATATTTTTTTTGTTAAAATGAATTCTAATCAGACGGGAACTCTTACGGTGTTATTAATAAACAAGTTTTAGCGCCAGATTTAAATTTATACTAAAATTGCAATTTAAGTAATAGTCCAAATTCATATTACACAGAGAATAAGCAAATCTACTACCTTCCAAGAATAAATATTATTCACGTAGAACCTCGTTTATCTAGTTTACCTTTGTTAAGTCTCTGTTTAATAATATGAATTTTGACTAATACTAAGTGCAGTCTCAGGGTAAATGTACTCCAACGCTAAACCTTGTTTATTAATATCATCATCCTCATCAGCCCTTTTACGTCCCCACTGCAGGGACTCAGGCCTTCCTTATGGATGGTTAAGGAGGATGGGCCATGACCCTCCACGCTGGCCCAATGCGGATTGGAGGGTATTAACCGTTGGTCCCGGCTGCATTTGCAGTCGTCGGGACCAACGGCTTAACGTGCCTTCCGAAGCACGGAGTAGCTCGAGACAATTATTTTTTTGGGTCACCCATCCCGTAACCGGCCCTTGCGAAAGTTGCTTAACGCCAACAATCGCGGGCCGCGGCGCTTATCCACTACGCCACCGAGCTAATGTTTATTAATAACACTGCATTGAATCAAATGTTTAAGAATGTCTGATGCTTATAGAAATTTCCGCGTTATCAAATACCAGAATTTTAATAACCCATAGAAATATTTTACGTATATTTCCTAGAACCGTTTTTTTTTTCTATATCATATTCACCAAATTCGGCATTTACACTTAATTAAATACATCGGTTCACTTCCTTATAATATATAAAATAGATTAAAAAGCGATTATCTTTAAAAGTATGCGATATATTTTCATGCGATTTATATTAAGAGAAATAGTAATGAATGGGTAATGTTTTAGTGTATAGTTTGTAAAGGTTAAGTGTAAAGTGACTGAAGAATGACGGTTAAAGAGTTTTATAGCACATTTTTAACTAAATTTCGTAAAGGCTGGTTATAGGATGAGTAACCGAAAATTATCTTGAGCTCCTTCGTGCCTTATTACTGGCCGTGCCCATAGTTGTAATCACCTGTCAATCTAAACTGTGCCTGTGTGGTGTGTCCCTATTCGAGTCCATCCATAGGGAAGGACTGGCCAGCAGTGAGGGCATTAAGGCGCTGATGATTATGATGAATATACCTGATGATGCTTAGGGGATGAATGCAGGGTAGGCCCTCCAACAGATGGACTGACGATCTTATAAAGGTTGTACGGTTGGATGTGGGCAGCGAAGGATCCATCGGCGAGATCTATAGGGAAGGCCTATGCTCAGCAGTGAGTCTCATATGGCTATTATGATGTTGATAATTAATGCAAAATTCATTAGAAATAATAAATATAACGCACTGAATTTCAAAATAAAATCGCCGTGCGAATATACCCAATACGGTTTCTTAGACGATTCGAAATGTCGCAAAATCCAATTTTAAATAAACATTTAAAATATTCTAGTGATAAAAATTACAATGTCGTTCCACTGTCCGACAGTATCAATTTGGTAACCGTTTGATTTCTCGCTATTTACCTAGATTATTCGGTTTTTTCTCCACGGTTGCGTCAACGACGCGCATGGTCGCTCTGACATTGGCTCCGATATTGGTTTTTGCCGCCAAAAGCCTAAGAAGGTCGCAGGAAAAATCAACAGACACCGTCGCTCATTTAGGTGTCGTGAAAATTATGCACTCGAAAATTATTTCGAAGCAAAACAAATTCAAATTTAGAATTGGTGGTTATATTTAAATTTCATAAATTTTGCATTCACATTGCTATACTGATAAATACTAATATAATCATTTTTTTTTTAATTTTAGAACACACGTCGAAGGTTTTAATATATTGATGAAAATTTTAAATATTAGAACACACATCGAAGGATTAACATATTGATGAAAATACCCTCCACAGTAAATAAGTATGGAATAAAATACCTCAGGTTGTTGGGTCTCGGGTAGCTCAATGGCCAGCAGTCGCTCTGATTGGGAAAGGTTGTGGGTTCGAGTCCCTTAACGGGGTATCTGGCGCTGGTGAATTTTTTCTTTCATTAATGGTATAGTAGCTTTTTGATACCCATATTATAAAAAGAAAAAATTTGATTGTTTGTGTTTAATAGATTTTGAAATCATACGCGGTTGACGAAGGCTGTAATTTCAGAAGCAAAGCCGCGTGAATATATCTATATTTTCAGATGTTTGCGGATCGGCATAATGAACCTATCTTATTCTTGAACGTATATTTTACGTAATAATTAGTTATGCAAACTTTTATTTATTATTGAATATTTTCTTTTTCTTCTGAAATTTTTCTTCAGACAAAACTATCCTTCAAATAATTATGTGTTCATCAAATATTGTAAAGTAAATGATAAATAAATTCTCCAGTCTGAGGTAAATAAGATGTGATTCAATATAGAATATAAGAAAATTTAAAAATATATGTTCATATAAAAATATAGCTGAGTTATTCGCAAAAACTAAGTATTGTTTAATGAAAAGCATTACTAAATAAATAATTATGTAACAGTATTAAAATCAATAATCACAATAAATTAACGATATAATCGGTAATCAATGAACGTGTAATTTTTGATGGCAGCAAAATCATTTAATTATTACCATTAAATTTAGATTGACAAGTACAAATAATGGTAAGAGCCTCTAACTTAACGGTTAAGTTACTAAGTAATGATCGATTCGGAAGTCACTTAGCGAGACCTTTTCCTCATTTTAATTCGTTTATTGCTTCCTTATTCGCCAATTTTCAGTTGAATAATGATGTACTATTGTCAACTAGCAATTAATGATAAAATCATCACTGTAAACCTTCTTTTAATTAGATTCCATTATAGCTTATTAACTGACTTAAAGATATGTACTTTTTTTATTTACTTTATAGGTTTCTATTAACAAGGAGGTTAAGATAATAAAAAATCTTTTTTAATTTTTAAACCTCTTTGCGGGTAACCCAAAACAGTTTTTAGTTAATTTATTTAATTAGCATATCAGCTTTGTGTCAACAACTTGCATATGTAGCCCAAATTCTATATCACTTAGTCCAGTAGTTGTCAAGTCACCCGAGTGATCCGTAACCAAAGAATAAAACCGGAACCCTAGTACTAAAACTCCGCTGTCGGTCAGGTACAAAGATGTTTCTCGTAAACCGGTGATAGTAGACAATGGTACTGAACCCGTCGTGTGCGAGTGCGATCGAACCTACCCTATTTTTTCCTTTTGAAATGAATTACTCTAAAGAGGAAATCACTTCGCAAACGACATGATCATATGTGTCATATCTTGTGCGTTATAGCGATCTTATCAATAATACAGCGAAACTTTTACTAAGAGAGACACACTGATTTTGAAGATAAAATACAAAAATAATTTTGCTATTATGATTACAAAATAAATTATCTGACAATATAAAGTTTTTCATACTCTGATGATGTTAGGCCGAGTATGCGCCCGCGCAGGTTGTGTAAATATGGAGCGTAATGACATGCAGACCTATGAAATGTTTAGAGGTGCTCATAAAATGGGATAAAACGTTTCGACTATGTACAGAGCTTTGCTTTGGTTCCTTTCTTGTTAGCTACAAGACCTACAAATAAATGGTAATTTAATGAAATAATAAATACCTAAGAAAGTTTTAATAGAGCTTCTTTTTCTCATTTCAATTGTAAAACTATTCTAAAAATCTCTAATTTTTTGAATTTTTGTTGATAGAAAATCGCTTTGTGTTGACTTATTACCTTTACATTCTAAATGCCTTAGCCAAGCTACTACCATTATACTCCTACCACACCTAAATCCTTCTAGGTATTTCACTATTCAAGATGGCGTTTATAACAAATTAAGCAAAATTGCTTCTAGTTTTCCGAGATAAGTAGAGAAACGAGTAAAATATAAGATAACGGATTCAATATATTTTGTAATAAAACACTGCAGATTTCACTTGCTTTTAATTTAAACATATTTTTTATATAAACATATCACGATCTTTGTTTGATACTAAAAGTGTTTTATTTTTAAATTTTATTAATATAACTTGGATAAAAACAATAAGCTTCATCATAGTACTAAATGCTAAGTACATCATATTATATTAAGCTTCATTATTTGTTTGTAGAGAAAATACATAATTGTTTATAAGACAGTTCTAACACTTTGTTAGCTCTATGCGATATCGGATCGATGGATCCCATCGTTAGTTCGGGTTCCAGGATCCATTAAGATTTCCGTCCGCCACCGTAAGTTGCGCGGGAGCATCTAAACTGCTCGATTACAGAAAGGACTTATTTGCCACCATCAAAAAACAACCTTATCTCAAGGATATAAAAACCAATAACCAATAAACGCGTAAACAATTGAAAGCGCTTCGTACTATAGAATTGTGTGATGTGTTATTAAGGGCTTATAGCTCAATTTTCTTTGATGTACCGGTTTTTGAAAGCAGGACTAGTCTATAAGAAGGCGTGTATATAAATTTAAGCCTTATTTTGAATGTATTGAAATTGCAATTTCCATATAAAGGTCAGAGTGTTTCGCAGAATTGTCGAGTTCGTTGGTAGTATTACTCATTTTTATAGTGGTTTTGAGATAATAGTATTGATTTACCACTACATATGGCTAAGTATAGCATCTTAGATTATACTGAAGAGAACGCTTTGCGGTTTTAAAGCTTCGAACATTGTAGTTGAATTATTATTTTTCATAAATTTTGCATTCAGAACGCTGTATCAATATTTTCTTACTATATACCTACTTATATTATTTAGGGAAAGATTTTATTAGTTGTTTATTTGCATTGAATAGACTCCAAAAATATTGGACTGATTATAAAAATTTGCCTGATCAGTTGAGCTAACCCTTTTTAATGTGCCTTCCAATACTTTTTGGTCACCCATCTCGTAACCGGCCGTTGCTAAAATTGCTTAACTTCAGCATCGTAAACGTGCTCCTTTTGAATTAAACACGACAAAATTACAAAAAAAACCCCATATCAAAGAGTAAATTAAATATTCCTTTTAGACGGTGAACTTTTAGTTAGAGAAACCATTCACTAAAAAGATCGTTAAATCATACATAAAATGTTATACGTCGGCTGAATTGGTTGAAGTATTTTATACTCTTTGCCAATGTGGTCAAGAGACAATAACCTGCCAGCTGTTACTTCTAAGTATGTAATCATCAGGGTAACACTACTACGTGTATTATAAACACGAAGTCCCTCCGTTTGTCTGTTACGCTTTCACGCCAATTTAGATATTTAGTTGCGCGTTGGTGAAAGATTTTTTAAACATGTCAATGCAAACAAATGAACAATCAAATTTTTGTTCCCTATAATGTTAGTATAAACTACCATTTCACATTATTAAGGCTGATATAAGTTTAAAAAAGAAATTTAGGTTTCTGGAACTACAAATTAAACGCAGATAAAGTCGCAGATAAATAGTCGAGAATGTTTAAAGTTGTAAAGATCGAACTTACAAAATATATGGATTTTGTTACATTCAGCTATTTCTACCTCAGAGATATAAAATTTTATATGTAATATGATACGAATGCTTTGAAATTTTGATATATTATTTATTACCTACAAATATATATTACAAGTACAAATATTTTTTTTTCTAATATAATATCTTTATTATATAAAATAAAAATAAATAGAACATTAAAGCAAATGTATCTAGTTCCCACTTTTTACAGATAATTTGACTTTAAAATTTCGATAATAATTAAAAATACTAACTACTACTACTGATAGATAAAAAAATACGAAATGGCATTATCTCTAAAAAAACTTTTTTTTTACTTGATAAGCTTAATTGTAAAATTGAAAGCTAATATATCTATATATTTCAAATTTGTAATTGGGGTTATTATAATTATGAAAGTAAACAAAACTGCCAGTTATTTTGATACAAAAACAAAACTGCTGATCTGATTTTGATAAAAAAATTAATGGGATCATTTCAGAAGTGCCAATATTTATTTAATAAAAAAAGAATTAAAATCTAAAAACATACAGACGATTTGAAAAGCTCCTCCTTTTTTAAAAGTCGGTTAAAACTTAATATATAATTGATACGGTATAAAATAAATATATTACACAAATTATTTTCACAAAAATATATTCCGACGAAATCATTTAGTATTTGTAAGTAAACATCGGTCACCTGTCGCTGTATAAACAGACAACAGAACACTTAAAAATACCTTCAATAAATTATAAAATAATTACGTTATTAAAGGTAAAGTTAACAAAGCTTTGACTAAAGGTCCAAATATACGAATAAAGTGATACTAAATTATAATATATAAAAACTATCATATCTTTTATATTAGACCAAATTACAGATACATATACAATTGGATTAAAATCGGTTTACCAGTTTCAGACTTACACTGTTCAGATTGCAAAAAGCCAT
The DNA here is from genome assembly GCA_918026875.4 of Diatraea saccharalis. Taxonomy (NCBI): domain Eukaryota; kingdom Metazoa; phylum Arthropoda; class Insecta; order Lepidoptera; family Crambidae; genus Diatraea; species Diatraea saccharalis. The sequence continues at coordinate 23,872,861 of OU893339.1, read as the reverse complement.
GTAAGAGCTTTTTACATCCCGAAATAACGAAAAGTAACACGAACTCACGACCATTCATTCTATTTTCTATATTGATCTATTAGGATCGTTCCTGTAACTTCAGAAACCTTGAAAGAGATATGTAAGCTACTCAGCCCCGAAGGTAATAACATGTAATAATATTTTTTAGTGACAATTACACGGATGCCCCTGTAATAGGGTCCCGGTTTTACTCCTTAGACACGGAACCATTAAAATCACTTTGTAATAATTCAACCCAAATACAAATTTATTGTCAACTACAATAGCTTTTAATATCTATGGTCATTACAAAACCCACATTCACTGATAATAACTCCTTGTCGTGCTAAAACTGGTATCAAATTTGAAAGAGATAGCAACAACAAATACTTAAGTGTAACAGAGACCGGCTAGCATTTCCTGTATCGAGAACAATATTTTTATTTCTCTTATTGTGTAACGCAATTCTATTGGCGTATAATAGAAAAAAGGTTGATGTATTTTGACTATTTTCAATAAATAAACGTTAATTTATGTAAAACCAGACGTTTTTATATCACCTTTTGGTTTATTCAAGTTTTCATATAGCTACTGATTATACTCCACGTCTCAAGTATTGAGCAAATGAATGAAAACTAATATCGCCTGTGGCATTACGCGGTAACGCGACAGCTCGCTGTGGGGGTTAAATATAACTGAGACTTTATAAACACACTACGCTATTTTACCTTTATTAGCTATTTTATCATCGTATACTTGGACCAAAAACTAAAAATATTATTGGACTTCTGCCTTCCAAATTTGATAAAGTGGAATTCGAATTTTTTACCTTTGTTGGGATTTTTATTTTATGTGAGACACCTGAGACTTTCTAAGATAATTTAAAAAAACACAAATATGATAATATATTTTAATAAATGTAGATCATCGATAAAATCTAGTGTTTCTAAAGAATAATAAATATTTTTGAAATATTATTCAGATCAAAAACAAATAAAATTATCATCTTGGTGAAAACAAGGTGATGTACATAGCAGCAATCTTGTAAATAACTATAATTCTAATGTTACTGATCGAAACTTTAAAATGAATTATTGAAATAATTCATTCGTAATATTTTTTAAATTGCACTCGATTGTAGTAACAATGCGTAGTAAATCAAATAATTGATGTGTAATTTAGAAGAATATTTGTGCTAACTTAAAACGTTTATAACAAATAGGAACAACAGCTTACTATTAAAGCTTAGCTGTCCCTTTTGCATCTCACCCCATGTTACAAAGTTAGGGGTCCGAGATGACCGTTGCTTTACACCCATGGGATTTAAGATGGCCGTTTTATTTAATGCATCATTTTTACGCTTGCTTATTTATTCAGATGAAAATGTCCAACGTTATAAATAAAGTACACACGGCTAGATATCACGTCATGATAATATGTTAAATTGTATACTCTATTCTGGTAAAATGAAGTGGATAGATTTGTATAAGTTGACATGCTGTTAACTGTACATTAAAGGCGAGGATATAAATACAAAGAAAAAATAAAAAGGTATAGATAAAAAGAGACAGATAATAGCTATAGGGCATTGCTTTAAATAGAGAATATAAAATATTTTTCATTTTACACTCGTGAACTATTACGATGAATGAAGAATTTCAATTAGATACAGAATTACGAGTAGAAACGCAATAAATTTTCAGTTTTGAGAAGTATATTTTTTTTAGAACATTGAGAAATATTTTTATATTTTTTCTTATTTTAACTAACTTTAAGTGTTAAGCTAACCATCACACGATTATTATATGTATTCTTGTTTAATACAATAAAAATAAACATATGATACTGTCTTCATTTATCAATACTTACAATGCATAGATTATATTTCCCCTAACATGCAAAATTCCACAATAGAACTTCTCTAATATTCCTAATTCAAAATAGGCGATATATCACCGCACAATCGATTGTGCAACGGAAATCTATAGAACGTTCGATATTTGTGAAAAAAAAAAAGTTTCCGTAGAGACTATGATTTTCGCATTCCCACGGGGTGCACTAAGACGTGCAAGCTGTTTCCTGCCTGCCGACAACAGCGTTTATGATCTTTAAATAAGGTTCACATTCGAGTTGCAAGTTCTAAAGTTTACGTGACGTCACCTGTCGGGTCGTGGGACGGGTCAACATCCCTCTCAGAAGCAACATCCTGCTCGAATTTCAAATCCCGAATCTGCGCATCCTGTTTTAAAAGCTTTTTTTTCTAAAGTAGGCAAACTTTTATAGGCCAGTATTGCAGAAAACAGCTTAGTTTTAATAATGACCTTATATAGTTAGATTCACTATATCTTGTTAAAACACCTATCCAAAAACCTGTTAACACAAAATATCCAGCGCGTCAGGTATTCAGTATAACGTGTTATGAATTACAAATTGTTATTTTAAAAATATACATAAAAATTCCATTTACTAGTATTCTAAGTTTCAAGATTTTACTATTACATGTTCACATTTAAAGTAATTGTGTATAACACTATTAATTCCAAATATTAAAAAAAAGAAAATAATATTATTCTGATATAATTCACAGAGCAAAATGTAATATTTTTGAAAATAATAATGTTTAAATAAAATCATTATTTACTATAGTCACAGCGTTTGCTGAAATCATGTCTAGTTTTACTTAAGATGCGATCCTGGTATTACACATATGCGACTCATACGTAGTAAGCACTTAGTCAACACATGTACAACAATCACCATAATACAGGTTAGAGTTTGTTGAGTGGTTTAAACATTGTTCGTTATAGAGTGGACTTGTTAAATCTCCTATAATAATAAATTGCACCATGCGAAGCCAAGGCAGAGTGCTAGTATATATTATATGAGACTCTCGCGTGTTCGTTAGCAATGTAGAAATATAATGCAGACTCATTTTAAGTAATCACCCGTGTCTGAGCCAAAAGAATGTCTCGAGATTGTTCAACAATCTTCAAATACATTACGTTATGTTATAACATAAACTCTCTTATCTCATAGAGGTTCATAATCATAAAGATCTTAAGATTGATTAATGCTAAGCAAAATATGTTTGCCAAAATTAATATCAGTGCAATAATCTTTGTCACCTCAAATAGTGACAAAGTGTCATCCACTTACCTACATGAAGAGGAATATAAAGTCTCAATGATAGCTGTCTATAAAATGAAATTAAAGACAGTTCTGGATATATAAAATACTTATTGACCGTCCGTAGTACAATTCCATATTGTTCAGGATTCATTTTGAATTACTTCAGTAACTCCCACGTATACATTTCAAAAATTCAAAATATTAGTTCAAAATCTTAAGAACTAATCTTACGACTAGTTTTTTCATAATATAGGACCCAAGTTCCAATTCGAAGTTGTTTTAAGAACATTTAAATGGAACAGAATCACGATGAAATCATGTGTTAGGTATGTAATTTGGAATCCTATGCAAATAGTTCCTATTGAAGAATTTAAAAAGGTGAACATTGAAATTTAATTCAAAATTAGAATTTGAAATTGGATCATGTTAACACTCCGTTGTCTTTTATCATGTAAGCACTTACTACTTGGGTTTTTTAAAGAATTAATAATAATAAATTTGTAGATCACTCTATCAGGGCAATGTACATAGTAGGGAGGCTGTGAATAATTCCATAAAAAAGAAAACTATTTACTAAATAAGCTAAGGTGTAAGGCGTAAGGCTTCATACAGGTGTCAGACAGACATCTAACGCTAAAAAAAACAGGGTATCAAAAAACTGGGTCATATGGTCACCGGGACCACCCTGGACGTTTTTCAAGGATGAACAATGTTACACTCGGACGAGCTTTATATTGTTTTTATGGGTCTAATGAAAGGAGGTTAGTAAATTTAACTACGATTTCTTAGCCAATAGTTTATAAATCTAGGTTTATTTTGGAGAACGAACTTTTTGTTCGAGCCTAATAGGAAGAATGAGCTATGTATGACCTACCACGCGGGCGCAGTGCGGTTTGGTGGGTATTAAAGATTGCAGTCGCAGCCGAGATCAACGGCTTAACGTGCTTTCCGAAGCACGGAGGAGTTCGAGATAATACATTTTCGGTCACCCATCCTATAACCGGCCATTGCGAAAGTTGTTTAACAACCGTATCGCAGACCGAGATCGCTAACCACTGCGCCATCGAGCCTCAAATAGGTCTGGGTTATATGCACCCGGGAATATAGACGCCAGCAGCGAGTTCCACTGCTTGGCAGAGCGTAGTAAAAAAATAAATAACTAAAAACACAGACTGAAATCTGGCAATTCGTACCTTATATTTTGAGAAAATATAATATAAGAGCTATTTTATAAAAAGGCAATGTACTCTACTTATTTTTAATACTAGGACAGCAAGGTCCAAAATGTAGCCAGAAAACCTTGGCCACAGAATGTTTTATTAATGTTAAACAGTATATACAAAATTAAGTTTGATAAATAAATGTCGTTACTGCACTCAGGTCAAACGGACCGGCCACGCGACCGGATGAATTATTAACCCTCCACTACCCGCAATTAGCATAGATAAGGCCAACCCTTAGATTAGGCCTATTCGACCTAAGACGCACCTTATCTGTGCCGAAAATTTATTATAACTATACATTTTGGCAGCATTGTCTATGGTGGCAGTTCCTAAGTATCAAAATTTATTTTCCAAATCCGGAACAGATTTATTATTGCCTTCATTAGAAATATGAATTTATTTATAATTTTCATAGCTTTATTAATATAAAAATAAATCGAACAGTTTGCGGAACCCTAACGAAGATATTTTGCGGAACCCTAATGCTGTTTCCTGGTCTATGGTTTTATTCATTCCACATTTTAGGTCATTTATGCTTTCTGAACATTTGAAATTGGAATTACTTATTTGACATTGAAATTATATCAGTGAACGGACAATAACTCGCGACAGAATTGCAAAGTTATTCCGTACTACTAGAAATAACATTATTTACTACTAGAAGTTTCTTTGGATTAGCATATAAAATAATATGATCGAGAATTTATGAATAAAATTTAAAACGTTAACGTTTTGAGGAGTAGAAAATTGTCGAGGAGTAGACATTTTTCTTTGTAATATTTTTACATGAAGTATGTTACATATTTAATGTTAATTATTAATGTTAATTATTATGAAGAATGTTACATATTTAATTATACAATTTTCATTTGAAAATTTTATAATTGTTATGTTAAGTGATTAACGATGCTAACCATATTTCGCCGTAATTAAAATTCATTATTAAACCATAATTGGTTGGTCCCTTGAAGGATGACTTGTCGTTTTCATAATGTGACCACTTGAGGCGCGTTGCTCCTGCCACTTTTGGGATAAAATTAATCGTTTGACGCTGGCCACTGTTAAAACTATTTTCGAGATTAATGTATGAATCGCCGAGATTTAACTTTCGGCACACAGTGAATATTATAAAGTTCAGAGCAAAAAGGTTACAAACCCTCTTTTCTTTTATGAAGAGAGAGACCATAAATTCGGAATTCTATTTTCAAAATGTAATGTAATTTTAGATTATAACTATTTGTACCTAAATCTCTTTCAAAATACGAATGAATGTAAGTTATATAATCAAACGTAATAAATTTTATATTTGTGAACTGGAGGTGGCACAATATTTATAAAATAATTGTGTTGTTTATCAATTTAATTAACGTAATCATCATCACCAGCCTATTAGTTTATAGAATCGAACGGGGAGAATAGGCCATGACCAACGTCTTAACGTGCCTTTTTAAGGACCTTCGAGTCCTTCATAAATTTTTGGTCACCCATCCTATGATCGGTGATTACAAAAGATTTTTAACAATCGAATCGTAGGCCTAACGTGCTAACCACTGCAATATCGAGCTCCTTAATTAACGTAATTTTATAAAATTATTATAATAGGAAGACTATTTAATAAACGTTTACAAACTTGGACAGATTATGTTAAGAAGTGAATATAACTTTAGTTGTGTTAATTATTGTTATTTAAGCAATAGTAAATTAAGTACTAAGAGCCATACATTCTTTTTGATTATATGAAATCTATGTTTAAAAATTTAAAATAGATGCGGAACACCGTACTAGCTATAGATACTCCCTGTGGCGATGCATTAATTCTAGGATTACGTTATTAGCATAATAATAATGTACACACGTACGCGAGTGGCCATTAAGTACAAAACAATTATTCTATAATAAATATAGAGTTATATTATTTTAACGTCCGACTTCAAATAGGATGTTTCACTCTTCTTAAATTATCATGAATTAATTTGTATAACGACGCTTGGTTAACTCAAATAAGTTGATCAAAATTATAAAATAACTACCACTAAATAATGGGAACAACTATATTATGGAACTATATTTTATCAGGATCCGTTTCTTTTTTTTTAAATTAAATGTGAATATCAAATCAAACTTTTTAATAAAAATGCCTTGTTGCTCTTAACCCTTTTTTCGTAATGCAAAACTAAGATTCCATTTTAAAAATTTTCGTTTTTATCTGGTCGACTTTATATTTTAGTAAAGAATTTAAAAAATATTTTTAAAATCTAGATTTTATTCAATTCGTGATAGATAATAATAAAATTCCATTAGGTTTGAAAATGGAAAATGGAATCGTTGCATTAATAGTGAACTGTCAAGTCGTTTCATATCATGTCCAGTTTTTTTCTCAAGAGGGGCGTACACATTCGTGCCAAACGGACTTAAGCAAAACAAAAGAGATGGGTTACGCAATTCAATGTCTGGGTCATATGTATTGACGTAAGACTTCAGGGATGCCAACAATGCGGAGCGAGGGATAAATATTTTATTTATTTGGCTAGTGATGTAGTTGTAGTTGTATCTTAAATATATGGGTATATAAGTGTTGAAAATTATTGACTCTCTAAGTTAAACCTAAAAAAGAATATGAAATAATAAAAAAAATAACTTATTTTTAGATGTGATTTACACAATAAAATGAAAAAGACAATTCCTTCTTATTTAGGTAATAATTTGTATTTAATATTAAAAAGTGAGACATGAAAATGATAATCATAGTACAATCACTACCAATGATTATACAGAAAAAGTAATATATTATATAACTTTTTATTTAATTTGGTTATTTCTTGATAGTTTAATGAACCTAAAATAAATAATTAGTTGAAGAACTAGCAAAAACAGCTATCTTTAAAATGAAACACGAAAAATTATTTCATAGTAATTTTTTTTTCAAGTTTTCGAGTTTTATCAATAGACAAGTTATTTTCATATAAATATACTTCTGATGAATATATCAAAAAATAATGTTTTTAGAATTTTTGAATCCACAATGATATATCGATAAATATCTTAAAGAAAAATTGCATAAAAATCCATTAGTCCCAAATACTTTGTATTCATAACAAAATTTGATATATTTTCATTAAGATAATTAAAATATTTTTTTATCTGCATTATTTTACTCGCACGTCACTTAAATTCACTTTAAATTACAAAAGTGGCAACCCTTACTCGCAGACAGTATTGTCGCAACGTATCGTATTACAAAACAAAACCCTTTATTTACATACATGTGTTAGGTTTTTTTATATATATTAAATCATTTATCGAATTCAGTTCGTCCTTAAAATATAGTAAGTTTGTTTTTGTTTTTTTTTATATATTATATTGGGAACAAATAAATAACTTTCTATATATTGGATGAAAAGAATGAATCGATATTATGCTAAAATAAAAAAAAAAATCAGCCTTTTAATAAGTCAAATAAAATGGTTTATTATGAAGAACTATCAAACTGTGACGAAGTTTAAACTTGTTTTATTTTAAAAAATACTTAAGATAATTAAAACATTACATTGTCAAAGTTATTGTAGTTCTAAAATTTTCAATCACGTTCGATTCTTTCACAGACTTTCAGTGATTTCGCTAATACGCTATATTAAGATATAATTTTTCAAGTTCCATAAGTTGGGTAATTAGATCAAATAGCACTTTGAAATAGTTTTTCTTTGAAAAGAAAAAGGTCACTTAAGCTAGTATTGGTAAATTTAGTGGTGTTAAATCCCTGATTCTCCTAACCCTCACGAGGGAGGATCCTTTTAAAAAATCTTAAGAAATGAGCAAATATCGTGTAGTTACATAATATCCAACAATATTGGCATATTTTACTTAAACTGAAAGTCATATTGAAACAATATGTTACAGAGCTACACAATTTCGTCTTTAGTGTTATAAAAATATTACTAATGACTGTTCTATATACTGAAGACACGAAAGTATAGTAGAGTAGCTGTTTTCCCGCGTAACTCAAAAAAGGCGTTTGAAAAAAGAATCATGTCGTTTTTTTATGGTTATTATCAGAAAGATCGAAAAGTGTTCTATATTTGAAAATATGTTTTTTTTGTAGGTACTAAAGGCGAGTAATATATATTGTAGTTGTGGTGTATTGAACACATCGTAGGCTGCATTTGCAGTCGTTAATACCCTCCAATCCGCATTGGACCAGCGTGGAGGGTCATGGCCCATCCTCCTTAACCATCCATAAGGAAGGCCTGAGCCCCTACAGTGGGGACGTAAAAGGGCTGGTGATGAGTAGCTATTATCAACTTACTTTAATGTTAAATATAATAATAAAAATAATATCCATTTATCTCTCGAAGATTTTACATATAAACCACAGGAATTACATGTAAAATCTTCGAATTCTTGACTTTATTGCATTATAAACCAAATGTATAAATGCTTATCAAGGTTTTGAAGGCGACATTAACTTATAATTAATCTTCTACATTTGTCACTTATAACTAATGACAATTTTAATGGACGTTTGTCCAACAGGAAGCATATATCTTATTTTAATAATAAACATAATGTATACCGCCAGATACTTTGAGAAGAAGATACAAACGAATTCCTAAAACAAATGTGTTTAGTTTTTAAAGAAAATAAAAGAATATCCTTTTTGTCTAGAATATTATATTTGTATCATACTTCGTTATTATTATCTGGATAGATAAAATGAGTCAAAATATTCAAGTAGGTATTACTGTATTATAATAAGGTTTTAAATGAGTCTTCTATCTGATAAGGATGTTTTTGGCCACTAGAATATGTGGCATCCGTATTCTCAAGAGCTAACAATTACATTCATAGACTAGTGGTCACACAATTGTCAAGATTTGACTATAAATTTTGAAAATTATCAGGTGTTACCGTAGACCTTTTTTATTTTTCTTTGAGATTCAGTTCAAAAATATTTAAACGAATGTCTATTAGTTTCTTTTTAAGTTGATGTATATTTGAAGTATTAGATATTATTAAAGAAATATTAAATATTTCTGTGGTATAAATTTTAATTATGCCAAATTACATGCTCCATCGTTCGCAATTTTTTTTAAAAAGGCTACGTATTATGTACCTATTAATGATTATTTATTTAGCAATTTGCTCTAGCATTTAAGTTATTGGCCATAAATATTCCCATTAACTTTTATATAAAAAAAACTTCTTTACACAATAAAATAAAACATAAATATAAAGAATCATAGTACATATAGAAAGTATTTGAATAGCAAGCATATTCAAATGACGAAAACATTCTAGTTTCTAAATAGCATAAAAGAGACGTTAATAAATTCAAACTATGTGGTGTATGTACAGTTTGTGTTCAAATAAAAAAATATATATAAATAAAAAAGATGTGACGTGTATCGTGTACAAATAAATTCAAACTGAGATCGCGCGCGAAGTGCGCTCGCGCATCGTATCCGCTGCCTAATTCTGCTTGGCATTGAACGGCGTCAAGGTCACACTAAATGCGACGCGATGACGTCAGCGAGCGTCTGTTGCCGGCTGTGGGTGTGTGTCACGGGTTTGAATCTTGGTTAGCGTTGACTCTAACACACATGTGGTACTGTCAACGTGTTTGCATTATTTCCGTGATCGGAAAGGGTGTAAGTAATATGTCAAATTAATCGAACAATGACTTTAAAACAGTACATGTTGCTTTTTTTGTAGATTAAGGTTTATTGCATAATACGTTTTTTATTGCGAGTCAAAGATGCTCATATCATAAATCGACATAGCAATGATTGTTTATTTATTAATAAAACGCACGATTCTTTTAGAAACCGGGCAACCGTGCCAAAATTTATGAGTTAAACAAAACATTCCGTTGTGACGTAAGGTAAAAAAAGTGGGCGTTATCGATGACATCTTTCTTTGACGAAAGATATAAATTACCTTAGCTGACACCCCAACAGAAAAAAATAAATGAAAAAAAGAAGAGCAAAATTATAATTCCATAGTGTAGTGTACAGATCAAAATTTGAATTTAAAGTTTACTCTAAGATTAATTTTGAATTGAGAACATTTAAATCGCGAAAAGAAAAATTGTCATAGAAAAAAGTTGTATGCTATAATAATATTTCTTATTAGAAGCAGTGAGTTGATATACTCGTATGAGTAAGAAAACAAATATATCACGTAGGTATGCACAGTAAGTATAAATATATAATTAGTGAAAAATCCTTAAGGTATGTTACAACTTATTTAAATATTTTCAATACATAACGTTTTGTAAAATAAATTTTATAATTATACACGAAGCAGATAACCGAAGTTATTAATAATTTATGCACATAAAAACAATGGAACATGACCGAATATGTTTGGCATTAAAAAATTTAAATAACATTTTAATATTTTAAGAGAACTTTTGTTGTGTATATTTTCCATGTTATGTCAAATAATTTCTTGAAACAAATATTTTAATATCCACTTATATATTGTTTGAGGAGCTCGGTGGCATAGTAATTAGCGTGTCCGGTCTGCAATGCTAACGCAATGGCCAGTCACAGGATGGGTGACCAAAAGTTTATTTTCTCGAGCTCTGAGCTTTGGAAGGCATGAAATAAAATTTGAAATTGGAAAAGTTTGAATGTCGATTGAATTCAAAACTCGTGAAAAGGTGTAACAATAAGTCGGAGACTTTTGTAAAGATTTACGCCTGCTTTAATTTGCATATACGAAATTTTAAGTATTATGTACCTAAATTGTACATAATTGTTACATACATAGTTCACAAGGTAATCACTTCAATTCATTCATTCATTACCTCCCAGCATGAGTGTCAAATTATTAATTCTTTAAAATATATTCCAGAATCGATTGTGTATTGATACAAAGGGGTTGTGCTGTATTCATCCTATGACGTCTCATCCTATTTCTTCACTCATCCGTAATTCTGTATTCCTAACTCAAGATCTCTTGACCGCTCTAAACCTAATAAGAAAATTAGCAATTTTTATTTAATAAAATAGAGGAACATGGGACTGTGAGCTACTCAACTACTGAGATCGTCGTCTCCGCCTGTTAGATGCCTCTTAACAAGGCTCAGTAACTCAAGATATTTCGGTAACAGACGTCCACAGTAAATGATCTATATCACAAACTGGTTTCAATACAAGCTGACGGACAATCGTACAACGTGGATTATCGTCCAACGAAATACGAAACGTACTAATTGGTCACGTGGAAATAATTTTTATTTTTTAAATTTCTCAACATTTCATTTTTAAAAATAAGATGACTACTTTTTATATTGTCAAAAACCAGTAATAAGAACCTATGAGTTTCAGAATGTGAGTATAAAAATAAAAAAGACATTGCCCACAATTTAAATTACTTAAAATATTTTAATTGAATATGAAGATTAGCGAGTACCTAAGTTTTGTAATAAAGAAACAATTCAAATTATGGACACGCAACAAAGAGAATAAACACAAAACCAAATATTGTTTGCAGAAATATTATTTTAACTACTAGTTATGGAATAGAATTGAAAAAAAAAGCGACAATATGTTCTAAATGAATACGCATAGAGTATGTTTTTTTCTAACAACCTGATAAGTTTGGCTTAAAAGGAAGTAATGCTATCGAGCATGTGCTTATTATAAATAACTTAACGACTCGACTCAAGAACATGTCGTTGTAGGGCGACCTCACTTATATTGTTTTCGGGATAAGTATAAAATATTGCTTTAAGAAATTTCATAAAATTATGTCGCAAATATTGACACTAGTGGTCCGCCCCGGCTTCATGCGGGTTTTTCATATGGATCCTTAACGTTTTTGACAATCTATCAGCAATGGTTATCAGAATTCATATAGAAAATAATGTAATAATAATTTTCCAAATGGGTTCAGTAATTTCAGAGCTTATTAAAACAAACAAATATAATCAATTATATAAAAAATCGTTCGAACGATATCTCTAATATAATAAATAAATTTCTATTATAACATTTATAGGACCGTAATAAAATATTTATTAAAATAAAAACTTTTTATTCAAACTTTTTCATCATAATGGTAATATGAAATAAAGACCCTCACAGATGAAACACGACTCGCACTTGCCATAACCGCAGCGTAACACAAAGTGTGGTTGCCCAGGAAAAGAATGCCGCAGCCTCCGGCAGGGACGCCAAATTATATCACACGGGTAGAGATAGACAAATCGCGTGATGCCAGAGCGATTATAGCAATTTGGTTGTGAGCCACGGACGGACGGTTTTACTTCTCGTTATTATATTTAGGCGGTTAACTAACCTTATCTTTTGAACACAAAACGCAATTTATAATTCCCATAAAATAAATCAACTATAAAGATGGTTGTAAATGTAATATTATAAACCAAAAACACTCATATCTAAAGTATGTTTGATATTGTTTAAAATCCTATTTTTATAAATTTAATACTTTTCTATTGGTTGTTCCAACTCTGTCACATGTACATTTTCCGTAGTTGTTGAGTATATTGATAAGAAACAAATTATATCTACTACTCCCCCTCGTTATTTTTTTGTGTATATTTTTAAAAGAATGCGCCATGTTTAGAGATTTATACCGCTGTAGTGTGTTAACTCTCATTTTTCTGTTTTTATCAGCATCAGTTGGATATTAGACTTACTCAAGGAGTAACTCGTTCCGACATAGAATAAGAGGTACCTTTTGAAACGAATTGATAGGGAGTCTTTTTTTGTCTGCGTCTGTACGTAGTTACGTGATGACGCAATACCTAAACTCAACCGTAATGGTCGGTGTCAATCAAAATTACACACTTACAAATTTGTTAGTGCGCTCGGCCAAAACACATTAGCTCATTATTAACTTTATAACGTTTACAATACGGCTTTCATTAAAACGTACACATCAGGATAATGATAAATCATTTTAGTGAACACGTTCTTAGAATCGGCGAGGATCAAGACCTGTCGAGTTGCCTACAAATTATTCGGTCGGTTGAATGTCTGCTTCCAAATTTGAATTTTTCTTTTAGTGTTTTTCTTAAAAATGTAACAATTGATTATAGTTATGGGATTCTAGGTACTGTTATACCTCTCAATCTTATGCACATATATAAAACCTAAGTTACATTACTACTATATATTAGTACAATATTGTAATGCGAAAATAAATTATATCTCTCAGTGATAGTATTGCGGTTAATTAGGAAGAATATAAGCTGCTTCCTTTCAAAGTATCAAAAATACATATAAATTATATAATAAATGTATGCTAAAATTGACGTACGCCTTAGACTAAGTCATACTATTGCATGTATCAAAAATAAGTAGAATGTACCCAAAAAAAAAAACATTTCAATGAAATCTTTAGATTGATTTAAATATGTAAGTAGAAATTTTTGGAGAACAAACAATTAGTTTTGTTAGGTACCTACGTTGTGTCAGATACTCCATAATACGGGGGTACCAGCTACACATTTTGGAATCAGAGCAATGTATGTGATGTTGTTTAATATTTATTTATTTATAGGTGTAGTGACGCACTCGGTATATGATTGTGGAAACAAGGTAATTTTCACTAATGCTGGTCATCGGATGAGATCGAAAATTAGTTAAAAACTTTTTAATGGTCCCGCACTTACCAAAGTTGTGGGCTAAGCTCACACCATATGATTATTATTTATAGAATTCCTCCAATGGTTTCGCCCGCGTGCGCCTGTATTATACATAAAAGCCTGTCTTTTGAATCATCCTATCTATTAAAAAATCAAAATCCTGTGCGTAATTTTAAAGATCTAACCCTACAGAGGGACAGACAGACGGAAAGCGATTTTTTAAATAATGTATTGATTATCATCTTCATCATTATAGGTATAACATACGATACAAAAATAATAAATATATAATTATATCTCAAATGAACCGAATATGTGCCTTGTATACATATTGAGTCATTATTAAAAGGTTAAATCGTATCCGCGAAATTCAACTTAATACATCTTCTTTTTTGTACTAAAGAATTAAGGTAAACTTATGTTGGAAACGGAAAATCTAAACTTCAAGAGTCAAATCAATTTTAGGTTTTTATCATGACATTCATTAATCAAACGTTATTTTTAATTTTCTAATAAGACTCCCTCGGAGCTGATATACAAATTATAATCTCATTAGCTGCGAAATTAATTACATGTAAGTTGAATGTCAAAGTCGTGTCGCAAACTGATGGAAAAGTCAATGAACTTTATAAAAAAAGTTGTTTGTTAAATAGATTAATTGAATAAGTAGCGCAAGCTAAAAATATTCTGACACATGTCTAGATCACCCTGTATGTTGACATTGACCGTAGAGAGTTAACCATTATAAAATGAACTACGGCTTCTAGTGCTAAGCAAGGAATTGGAAGTGTTAATATTAAAGATATCAGAGTAAGATTTCAACCAATTTATCTTGAGCCGTTTTAGCAATTTCTCATTATAATTTGCTAATAAATTTAATAACATTATAAAATTTCAATTTTATAACGTTGTTATATTTATTAGCAACTTTTTTATTTAGTGACAGTAAAATTTTAACAGTGTATATCAAATTAACGAAGCATCAATCATTAATTATTCCTCTTGTAATCAAAGCCACAATTATTTGACATGATCATTCATTTATTAAACTCATTTTTTTGTCACTTACGACTAATAAGTTTTTAATAAAAAGAAAGCTGGCCATCATCTAATACGTAAAAAAAATATGCACGTACAAGTGACATTGACAATGATTCGAAATTGGAATGCGGCCTTGGAGCGAATTCGGTTCCTCGACGCGAATCGCGCGGGAACCGCAACTCAATTTTTTAAAGTCGATAGTTTATCTGTCAAGGACAAATTGTATTGTATATGGTTACGCCTATGTTTGTGTTAGCTAATACATCATAAAATTTAATAAACATTTAAAACTGGACACAAGCAGAACAGTATACTTACATATCACTAATATTCAAATATTCAAATTAATTAGTGTTTCGTTAATAACGAAATAGGCAAAAAATTGAAAAAAAAAAAATTATTTATTCATGAGATTTAAGGTCATCTTCTTTATAAAAAGTTGTCCACGATGACATTAAAGGTATCAGAAATTCAAATTGACACGTATTTTCGCAGTCAAGAGATAAAATATGTATTCAAATTTGTGGTAATTGCACCCAAATCAATTTCGAAGGTTGATCTTGACAGATTGAAAGTCAAATTCTGTATAAAAATGTAGGATTATTTTCCAAGCGAGTATAAAATACTGAATGCATCTAAATACTTATATAACACTGCTTATATTTAATGCAAATATGGGTAGATTTAATAAAAACAGACAGTTAAACAACTATGAAATTCACTTTCTAAATTTGTAACTTTTATTAAAATTCTACTGTTTAGATATTTTTAAGAAGTGGGTATACCTAATATATTTACTTAAAACATGTCTACGCGTTACATTATATGTAAGTATATATTGTGATTTGCACCAGACATGGGGAAAAATTATCTCAGATGCTCGACACAGGTACACTACATATATGTACCAATCACCAGCCCTTTTACGTCCCCACTGCAGGGGCTCAGGCCTTTCTTATGGATGGTTAAGGAGGATGGGCCATGACCCTCCACGCTGGCCCAATGCGGATTGGAGGGTATTAATGACTGCAAATGCAGCCGGGACCAACGGCTTAACGTGCCTTCCGAAGCACGAAGTAGCTCGAGATAATAATTTTTTTGGTCACCCATCCCGTGACCGACCCTTGCGAAAGTTGCTTAACGTCAACGATCGCGGGCCGCGGCGCTTATCCACTACGCCACCGAGCTACTTATTACCTTCATGGGTATGGGTACATACCTTTACTTAACTTAACTTTGTGAAATAACTAATCTTCTTGCAAAATGCCAATTACAATATTTGGATACACTCACTTAAACATAATATTATTAAAGCACAAAACGTTGTGTATTGCATGGCTCTGTAACTCGACAAATTTGTATAAACACTCAAAAATATATATAATATATAATACCTTGATAAAATAAACGTACTATTTTCTATGGCAAATTTTGACCATGTAATTGTGTGATAGAATTGTAACTTATATTTTAATTTATTTTAAATATTTTTTTACAAACTGATAATAACTGTACGTTTTAATTTGATTCTTTGAGCAGGATCCGGCCATGTTCTTTGGTCTGGGTTTAAAATTAAGGCAAGACATCTCTTTGGTTTTGGAATTAAAAAAAATTACCTAAATCTCCTTCACAGTTTCATAGAAATCATTGTTGCTACTATTACGTTACCTTCTATCCAAAAAATTTCAAAATTAGAACACAAATTTTATGAAGAAAATGTAGAAAGAAAATGTTTTAAACTTTTTCTTTTTTAAAAATTATGATAGACCAGAATCATTTTAACATCATAAATTATTCAGTTCCGCGATATTTTTATGAGAAATTTACGAGCGTAAAAATTGTAGTGATTAATTTCGCGGTAACTTCGCCTTAGCTTGCATAACATAAGGGGAGTTATCACTGACCTTGTAACATTTGGGAACGGGTCATAAGATCAGCATTATCACACACATGCCAAACGTATTTTTTTCTGGCAAAGGCATTTATTTAAACATACTTTTCCGTTTGTAATTATTATTAGGTAGGTGCGTTAAGCGTACACGAGTTATATTTCATTAATATTTTTCATATTGGATGAAACCCAGCATTCTTATCTGAACCCGCGTTTTGGTCTCATGCGGATTGTTAGTGCTGAATTACTTAATGGAAATAGCCAATTCATCGAGCACTGGACCCGCTTGTAGGACCAACTGCGGATTGGTAGTGCCAAAACACCGGTATTTTTAACGGATGAAACCAATCCACTCAGCATTCCCTACTGGGTCCACGTGAAGGTCCCATTGCGAAATGGTGGTGCTAAAGTACAAATATTTTTAATGAATTCTTAATGTACGAACTGTCGTAATGTGGCCTATCGTCCTAAGACACTTCGCCAAAAATAATTTGACCACCCATCAGATAACCGGCCAAACGCGCTAACCATTACACCGTCGAGCTTTTGTTATAGTAATCAGATATTATAAATCATGATGGTCAATTTGGCTTTTTGATTGTTTACTTATTTTTGATTATCATGTGGGCTTAGTATGTGGTTGTTTCAAAGTTAATGACCTTATTTATGGATATATATTATTCCACTCGTCTGTTAATTTTTGTAGTTTTGCACGTTTCCATATCTATGGCAAATTGGATGGTTACATTTCGCGGTATATGTTTGACCTTGACTGTACAAACAACGATAGATTACCAGCTTGTTATAACACAATTCTTTAATCAATTTTAAAACCATAAAAATACATATGATGAAGGTTTATCTTCCATTTCAGTGACTTATGCTTTGGAATAATTTAATATTACTTCGGTAATTTTTAACTATTTTTCCATGTCAATATACAGTTAGCGAAAAATCCATAAATTGTAATTTAAATTGTGCTCAAATGTACTCATACATTTTTTGTCGTTATAGTTTGATAAAGAATAAAGTACACACCAGGTTTTTCGCACCAGGTGGTATTAGTGTTTCTATGTTCCTGTACCAATAGCATAATATTAGCTATTAATATGATGGCACCTGCTTGTTCTATAGTACATTGAACCTTTACCCTTTCATAATATATGCAATATTAAAAGACCAATAAGATTGTAACATCTGTTATATTTATTGTTAGATAATACCTATAAGGATTTTATTATATTTGAAAACTAATCCTGACGTTATAACTCGTTTTATTACTTCTCACTTTTTAACATTTTATAAAGATATAATTGTATAACTAGATTATAATGGCAGTAGACAAGCAACAAATTAACTCATATGTGAATCTTTAAATAATTAAGACTACAGAATCATAACATTAAAATCACTAAACCGTCCAAAATTAAAGCAAAAGATGTATATCTTCCCGGAAAACATCAATACGGCGAGTACTTAATTCATTAACTCCATACACGGGTCGTTATCTATGTAATTGCATAAAAAAAAACCGAACAGACAATAGTTACTGGCCGATACAGCCTCTATGCGTCCCGGGTACGCTTGACCTTGGCTCTTGATCAAGGTGTATCCGTAGTCGTCGCTGTCTTCGAGTTGTTTACTCAACGAAAGTATCATAAACTTTCATCGTGTAAATATAAAGAAATACTTTGTGAAAAAGTTTCATTTTAATTTTGTAGAATATGAGAAAAGAGTTCTTAAGTGTTTGTATCTCAAATTTCACAAATACAAAAAAATAAAATAATACATAAATATATTAAATTTATAATAAGAATCATCTTTGTCATAAGTTATGAATGAAAGTTGAATAAACATGAATAAGTTAATAAAGATTACCTTAGTACATATAAATAAAAATTCTTAGATGATTGAAACATTGAGACAGAAGCAAAAAGATAACATTAAAACATTAAAATAGACGAAATAAGAGGAGATTTAACTATTAAAATAGGCGAAAAATACTCAAGATTTTTATATAGGTGGGCAATAATATTACTCGCTAATTAGACCAAAATGTGTGATAATCATAATCACATAAATTATTCATGAGATTTATTATAATGCGAAGTAATATCTTATACAAACGAAAATAGTCGCAATGATTATCTGAGGCTCATTAAAGTAATCGAATCAGAGAACTCACTGAATATTATAAGACAAATTATTAAAATATCAAGGAAGCGATAAGCGTTCAACTTTGTATTTTTTTTAATAAATATACCTAAGTATTGCTCAAAATAAATTGCTCATTAAGATAATACTCGAGTGTACTTGAACTTGAAAATAAAACAGGCAAAGTCACACGTGTTGTCAAAAGTCAATGATTATGAAATGTCAAAAATGATTTTGTTATACTTATATAAAGAGTTCGATAGTCGACAATCAGTGCGGGAATAATAGATTCCAATACGATAATAAATACGTGTAGCCGGTTGAAGAAACTGCAGTCAATAAATATAATAAAGAAATCAATAAATTGGCCGTTCGTCGTAATAATATTGGACGCGTCAAAACACAAGAAATATAATTTAAGAATCATCAAGAGATTAATAGTGTTGTACGCGGAACAAAATGTTCGCATCGTGATTCTGTAATGATCGCTAACAATAAGCCTAAAACGTCGAATATTACCGACAATAATGAGTCAAAACCATTTGAAGACTTCCGAAGTGTACAAGGTGGTTTGAGTGATTAATTTACTTTAATTATAGCGAAATTGTGCTAACCTTTTCCTCCTGTACTCCTTGTCCGCCATTCTCGGATAGTGGTGTTGACGGTGCGCTGTAACCCTTACCACCTTCGTCTTGTGGAGTCATTTGTCTCTGAATATCGTTCTCTTGATCGTTATTTATTCTTATATCGTGGAGTCCGGATTTAAATTCAGACAGTCTTAATAGAGGTGGTTTGATTTCTGGTATTTCATCTGGATGCTCGTACCTTCTCAGATCTGTTATGTTCGCTGTTAAATGTCTATGGTGGTCTATAGGAGGCGGTACACCAATAGATCTAAGGTGTTCTATACTTCTGTGTATATGAGAGTAATTGTCTACAGGTATCTCGGCCATCAAAGGAGAATTGTGATAGTCTAGACCGCCACCGTCCGGTCTATAATCGATTGTCCTGCCTTCCATCATCTTGATTGTTTTTATAAATTTCTATCTAAATATATAAACTTATATATTTGGTGCTATCTTATAAAAATATACGGCTCGTTTGTATACAGTTGCTTGTTTGATTTTGTCTTGTGTGTCATGGAATTATTCGAGATCCTCCGTTTCGTTTGTGCTGCAATGTAATGAAATGTTCTAATAAATATTTGTAAATGTTTAAATTTGGAATATTCCAAAATGTTGTCTAATATGTTTGTTTTATTTTTAAATCGTAAAGTATCTAGTTGTAACCAATGAGGTCGTATAGGCGTTTGTCTATTAAAAACTAGATTTGACGAGTAAAAAAGTTGGCTGTTTTTTTGTTACGAGCAGGTGACGAGACCCGCGTAGGCTGTGTCAACGATCTAGAGGCTAGCCCACATGCCGTAACGAATAAGGTCTCGATAATCATATTGATGTACACTCGCAATGAACGATGAGTTACGGTTGTTTTTTATGTTTTCAATCTATAATATTAAAAGTGTTATAAAGGAAACTAATATCAACACTTTTTTTTTATTTCGAAAAGAATATTATCTCTATTTTTTTTTACCAAAACACTTTTGTGTTGACTCATACTTAACCAAAGCAGTTCACTGTCAAAAGATAATTGCGTGTATAGAAAATGATACCAAATAGTTTTGCAGTTGTATTCGCGTCATGTAGATTTGATATCGACCTTAACAGTGAAGATATAAAGGCTACTTAAATTAAGTTTTGTGTTTGCAAATGTCATCCGGATGTAATTTAGTGATGTGATGTATACAGGGCCTCAATCGACTTTAAGATTTGAATCATACTACAGTGCTAGGGAAGTTGATAATAGGATTAGGTAATTAGCTTTTTGTTCATAATATTAATGTGTTAACTCAGTATACTATATAAGGTACATATACTAGGAATGACATACGATTTATTAGATTATTAAAAACGATTCTAATAAATCAACGACGATCATAGTCAACGTAAGGTATAGTTCCGAATAAATAAAATTAAATTTAAACGATAAATACCTATTTAATTTCGTTGATTTATTTATTTGTACTATACAAAATAAATTATATATATGAGATACTTTTTTAAAGTTTTGTTTTTTTTCTGTGTATCTTACTTAAAACGACGTTGGTTCGTTCTTTATATTATTATTGCTAAGCTAAAATGTGCGTTTACTAAGTAGTTTGGAGATTTCGCAGTTACTGAAGCGTGCAATACAAGGTTGTTTGACAAGAAGTACCTACTTTGATATTGGATAAGTTTCCAATACTTAAGTTGTGCAAAAAAATTTTAGACAAAAAATAATTAAGAAGGAGGCCACTGTATATATAAGATATGATTCCGTTAGGGATTTTTTTCTTGTAACCATAGCTGTTTGAATGAAGTACTGAACTGATAAGTGTGAGATTGTGGAATTTTTGGGAGCCATAAGACAACATTTTGGATTTATTTATCACAATAAAAAAATATATAATCAATGTCGGTGGTGAACAACCTGTTGCATGGACTACCATATGTTAAATATATAATATTATCAAATTTAAATTAATATAAAAAAAACTCATGTGAAATAAAAATATTTCCGTGTTTTTAGGTAAATATATTCAAGGTCAGCTCTGATAGACAGCCGTCAAGCCGACTCAGCATTACAACATCCACCTCTTAGAGGGGGGGCAGTTACGTAAAAATGTCTAACCCTCCTTTTAGGGAGAGAACTCCGCCTAACACCCCACAGGGAATCTGCCACCGACATTAATTAAAGTAAATAAATGAAAAAAAAAATACCTGTCACTATCCAAAAGTCTTCAAGATCGTCAACTATATCACCATAAAAAATCACAGTTTGTTCCTAACTAATAGTCACTAAAAATATCACATCATAAGGTAACACTAATGTCACAACACGTCCAAAAGGCAACAGTCCAAGGCTGGATAGCCGAAATTAAAAAAATCCACGTGTGTCCTGCGAATAAACATTTAAAAAAAAGTTCGAAAGAAAAAAACGCAGAGCCGTCTTCCTGACCCCGCGTTAAAATTATGAATGCGCAGCGGCGTTACTAGGATCAAAAATTACCAGATTTTTTTCGTGCCCAATATTTTAGTGTGCTATATAATTATGTTTGTGGGTACCACACGTGATGCAGCCGTCTCTCTCGCACGCGATTTGCGCGTGCAGCGGCTTGCAGTAGGCTTCAAGACATGTGCTTAGAAAAGCCGGGCGCAGCGTACAAGCGAACACCGGCCGATCGCGTCAACATAAAATGCAATACAAAACGACCGCTCGTCCGCCTTAAGACCGGCGCGGCAAAAACGAGACTGAAATTCAGATCTATAGTAGAAAAAGTGAACTACACCGAGCGAGGGTTACACTAACACATAAAAATGAAAAAAATCACACAGACGACAACATCGATGCGGGAGCTTAAAAAATCGGAGTGGGGATAGGCTGCACCGCTCGCTTTCCATAGCGGCATCTCGCTTGCACGGCATGAGGCCGCGCGCACACAACGACGCGGTGGTTAAGCGAAAAAAATGTGTACACATTTTTTTATTATTCACGATTTTTATGTGTGTAAGTGGGCTCGATGCGAGCGAGACGGATGGCGGCGGGCGCTATTCGTCCAAGCTGCGGAAGCGGGATGGGACACAGTCGCCACGTGCTCGTCCCTTGGTATTAAATAATAATTAAAATGGCTACAAGACCGGCGATACGAGATACTGTTCGGTAGACGATTTTTTGGCGAAGCTTTTGCCTTTTTTGTAGAGCTTTTTGCGGGAATTGTCGAAAACGAGGTAACGCGTGTTTGTGCTGTGTTGCCTTAATAAAAAGCCACGGACCGATTGACACATTATAAACGAAATGCGCGCAGAAAAAGTCGCGCCGGGGGAAAAAAACCAAGGACGCCAGGCGCGAAAAGAAGTTATTGATTAAAACCAGGGCTGTCATTGACCAGACGTAAATGAGGGTGCTTAATTGTATGCAGGAGCTCTGGGGATCGATTGCTTCCCCAAAAGAAAAGAATTAGAATTTGGAAACGTTAAATGTCGCTACAAACCTTTGAAGAACTCGAAAGGCAAATCACGGAAAAGGCTGTCATTTTAAATGTGCCCGAGGACCTATTTCAGATAATGAACTTCATAAATAGAACAACTTAAGACTATGTTTTGAGAAAAAATTAGAGCACACCCATTGCTTTTGCATTAATAATTCAGTGTGCAGTTATTTTAAAGATATTAAAATTAAAAACCAAAATAAAATGGAAGGAACCTATTAATTATAAATTCACTATATAAAAAACAACAATGACAATAAAAAACTCCCTGTTCAAAACGAAAACGAGAGTTAATAATAAATACAAAAAATGTAGAGAATAATAGATAAAACAGTAGGCTATTTAAAGAGAAAAAAGGTGTTTTTGTACTTTGTTACATTATGAAAAAGCTTAATTACTTCCCAAAATACGAGCAGCAAAGATCTCGCTCAACACGATTTACGTTTAAAAGATTTTATGGTACTGTTCGAATTGTGCCATTATTCTAAGCTTATGCCATAAAAGGACACCGTCGGTATCCTTTTGAAGTTCAACTTCTATTTAGGCCAAGGTTACACTGACGTAGGCGGTGGGGTCGTAAGTGTATATTATCATTTGTCTATTTTTCTTTCGTGTTTCCTCAAGTTTTAGGGAAAACATACTGGTTTCGAAATAAATACCTATGTAAACGTTTTTCTACTTGATCGTATATATGAAAAAATCTTGTGTCACGCCACAATGTAGGTCATTGATAGACTCCAAGAACTGATTATGATCAAATTTCAAACGTATCTTTAATTTACTTTAACTTAAAAGATAGTATAGTTTTCCATAGGCTGGATCTGCCCTAATTAAAGAATAATTTATTGTATTGGATTAATTTTGCATTTACAATGCTATACTGAAAAATAGTTAAAAAAAAATTTGTCCCTGGTACTCTGAGACGGGACCCGAACTCATGAGCTTTCGCAATCCGGGCAACTGCTCCAACCCCCAGTACCTAATAGGACTGACGAATTTTTCAAGCACTTGTTACTTTTTCGCTGCTATAGAGAGCATTTTCATTAACGTTCAGGCAATTCACTTAAACAGCCAAAATAAATATTTTTACAAATATTTAAACTTTCTATTATAAATTTTAGGTTTATTTAAACGCCAAAAACTTCTTATTACTATTAACAGTTCATAGTAAGGTAAAAGTTTAGAATGTAAAATAAATATCTTAGTCTGTCATTTGGTGATAGACTTATATCTGTCGTCCTAATGCAATGTATGATATGCGTGATAATGAAGTCCAAATGTAATCCACCAGCAGCATTATTGAAAAACAACTGACTGCGTAATTCGTATAAATTCTTGCTTATGTGAAAAGAGGAAAAGTGTTATTATTACTATTTTTCCTCCCAATATTCAATATTTTTTTATTCCACAATAACCTTCCTCGGATTTCAACGATAATTTAAAAAAACAGACAGGAGCGAGTTGAACCGTACTGATATTTAATAAAAAATCGACACAAGGCTCAAATGTATATATGTGCAATTGTATAGATTTCACGTTTTCGTTGTACTATAAAACGATGTTACTTGCCAAATTTCATGGTTTAGGTCGACGTGAAGTATCCTATCTTTTTTTATTACGCTGAAAGAGTTGTGATATGCGTTTTTTGCGGTATCTTTTTTATGTTAATTTGGAAGTTTCAATTTTGCAAAGCTTCAAAGCTTTGTAGACTAGAGTATATGCTTTTAAGCGCTTTCAACTCGATTCCGAAATAAAGTCCATTGACAGACAGACGAATAATAAAGTGATCCTTTAAGGGTTCCGTTTTTTCTTTAAGAGGTACAGAACCCTGAAAATAGCAACAAATTGTTTATTTTTATTTGCAAAGACAAAAATATACGAATTAGAAATTATGTCAAGTCATAATTGATATCAGTTTCAATTATTAGTGAAATTGTAATCATACCATCGTTTTTATTATGAAGGGGGATATAATTTCGATTGCATCAATTCTCTTTTTTTCTTATATCCATTCGCATGTGCTCGCCACTACCTTAAATTTTTCGTCAACTCAATGGAAGGGTTCAGAATCAATTGAATAGCTTTTTTTTTCACCTGTTTCGGTACCGGAAGTGTGACGTTGATATGCGATTGAATATTTACGATTGTGGAACACATTTTTATTTAAATTAAAAAAGATCAAGTGATAAAACAGGTGTATATTGTCTGTATAACCATTTTCTCAATGATAATATTTGAATACTCTTTACTTTTCGGCAAAGAAATATCTCTACGATTTACAAACACAATTTAATCGTTATTAAACTAAATATAATAACTTACCCTCTGTTATTATGATAAGGGTATTCTTTTCCTTCTTTTTATTTTCTTAATTTAGAGTAATCTTTTCATTATGATGAGAATAAGCAATAGGAATTACAAAAAACTTGCCTAACATGTGCAGCTAATTTCTATCATCCCATCGTCATGGAACCTGTATTTTGGGAGTCCGCCATTTTGATCTAAACGATCTATAGTTCATCGCTATAAAGATCACGACTCGACGCATTTGGCATTCAAAATAATACTTAGTACATTGCTTGCGTTCTAAAAGAAGATAGAATGAATGTTTTAGGAGATGCATCGATGTATACCCTAGATTTTATTCCGGTAGATATTCAGTTACGTGTTGTGAACTCGGTGGATGCCAGCTCAGTCATCCATCACACGCATGCTACAACCGGATTCTACCAAGACAGGTTTTACTAAAACATATTTTTTTCGAATTGTTACCTTATTATTGGTAATGTATGAAGCACTATTCATAATGCACTAAAGTACACATAAATAAAACATATAAGAACTCTCTTGAACTTGTTTATTTATCGCAAAATTCACAGAAATGATGATTTGACTTGGTAATATTTGAAAAGTGGAACGTCCAAATTCTATTGAATAATTTTATGTTCTTCTTTCTAGATTGTAATAGCAAATTTTCAAATTAGCAATAAATTCGCTGTACATTTTGAAACGCAAAATTCACCGCTCTATACAAAGCCTTGAATCTAGTTTTGTATATATTTCAAACAATGAATATATCTAGAGAATATTGGGTGACATCAAAGATATTTAAATATAACTGAATAGTTGTATTTAGGTGACATGTAAATCTTTACAAGCAAGGTCGAAAACAAAATTATCTAATTTACAAACAATAACAAACAAAACTGAAATAATAATCGGGGAATCTAAATTAGCTTGTTTTAGTTTCACATCGGTATTTTCGTGGTCATACGATCCCCTGTTTGATAATTTTAGGAAATGAACTGTTGTATTTAAGATTTATGTGTTGTGACAACTTATTCGAATAACTGACATTTTTATTATTCATTTTTAAATAAATATTCAGAACAGTTAAGATTTAAACAGTTACTACGTTTAGATTTTAAATTTACTTTTTAATTGCTATGTAGGCTACATGCTGGCCTAAACATTTGGAGTCAAAAAAATCGGTGAAATATTTTGCATACTGCAATACTCTAATCTTAATATTGACTTTGCTGTGTATCTTCATGGAGTTACTAAATTATGTAGGTATACTTTGTCAGAAAAATCTTATTTCATTATGTTTCTTCAAAATATATTTAGAAATACAATAATTATTTAAGTGGCCTTCAATTCTTCCATGTCTGCTCAACTGCTACTAGACGTTAGAAAACAAAGACAGTAACAAAAGACGAACCGGCAGCAAAACGTACAATTTTATTGTTTAAATGTTATTAAAAAACGACTTTCATTTTTTAAAATGCACTTTTAACCATCATAAAACACGAGTGGGTAAAACGTCCTTTTCTTATACTAAAGGGTAGCCGGTACAGATATTACTGAACAAACAATTGCTTTTTTCGGAATCGGGAGACTAAAAAACAATACCACCCTATAATATGCACCTGGTATTATTATATCCTCAGTGATCTCTAATGTTTATTATAATCAAATAAGTTCCTCTTCCTGTCGGAACATTGTGGGCGCCTATTTTTTCTTGGATTTCATAAAAACCTGTCCGCCTCTAATCGTTTTCCGATCTAATTTTGAACTCTAATCACATAAAGTAAGGGTTGAATTGGAATCAAACAGATCCAAGCTTTATTGTGGCAATGTGTTCTTTTCATAAATTTTTTAGTCGATGTTTATTCAAAATAGATTGTTTTATGCAGATGTCGTTGTTGAAGAAGATGAGAACGATTCAATTTTCAAAAGGATGGAAAGTGATTTGGCTATAAAAAGGAATGGCTTACATAAGGCTTATAAAAATATTCGAAAGGATATCCCCTGATAAGGTGAAGATTTTATAAAGCTCGAGGTAAATAAACGACTATTTAATACATAATGATATCCTATATTTCAAAAAGGTGAATAAAAAAATATTATATTTTATTGTATAAAAAGGGGCACCTAAATATTATGTGAATATAAATTTTACTGTTTTCTGAAATTAACATTGTGTCTAGGAATTTCTGGTTGAAAGATCATCTATTTTATTTTGACTAATAATAAACATCTTAGTTAATGTACGAGTCATAGTAATCTCCAAAAGAATCTCTGCAAGTGGCCATATTCAATTAACTGTTTCGATATCATTTTGGAAATCAACAGAAATATTTGAATCTGCATCCGTCCATCCATCGCGCTGCGTGACGCCAACACCGTCTTTTGTATTTAAAAACCGACCCTTATTTTTTTTTCCTTCATCCCTTAGAATGTTCAAATTTCTCTACCTGCAGACAAACCCTCATCACAAATGCAGTTTATGTCATTTAAAATATTCACTCGATCGTCAACTCTATCAGCATGTACTAAAGGTGAAACTTCTGTATTAACATTTGCAATTACTTCTTTCTTATACAAATCAACAACAACATCATCTTGTAAACCATCCCCGAAGACTTAATGACTTACTGCATGATAATTTTTTGTTGGATTTTCATTTGTGTTATCATAACCTAAGGTTTGTTTTTCTTTATCAAATGAACATTTGGCATCATTAAAAGCGAAGCAATTCAAACAGATTTTTGCTACGGCGCATACGAAAATGTGCGTTTCCCGTAGTTTGAGAATTTATTAGAATTAGTGACGGGTCCTGTGGAGTAACAGTCTTAAGGATTTAAAAAAATTAACAATGAGTGAACTGCATATGGCGACGAGTCACTTTGTTTAATTACGAATGAGCCATTTAAAATAAGCATTACAAAAATAAGTAAATTTTTAAAACTAATGAAAAGGCAGTATAAACAAAATTGCTAATTATTTAATCAAACAAGAGGTAAAATGGAAGTGCATATTTAAATTTATTTTTTCACATATACATAATACAAGAAAAAAATATATTCAGTGAGTAAAGTACAGCGTTTCATATATGTGTTATATTGTACAGGTTTAAAAAAATTTAAGCACTGATTCCGTATTGTTTATAATTTTAAAACCTTCCGCAGCAAACATTGAAAATAAAATAAGTTTTTATTTCACAGCATTGATAATATAATTTATAGCTTTTAGAACATTCATTCAAAGACGAAATTATAAAAGCATGTATTTCACGAATTTTTATAACAAAAATCCGTTTTATTCGTTGATTCATTGCATTGGATTCACAATATGCGGCCACCTGAGCTCTGACAAAGAAATCGTCCCCTTTTCATATTAAAAAAGAGAAGATTTTTGAGGAAAAAAGGTCCCACGGTGCAATTTTTTTTTCATAAGCATCAAATCTGTCTATGGCATTTTTTATGGCTTCTGATTACGTCTTATTGTGCGTGTGCGCACAGATCTGAGTTAAAATTATTTTTTTATATTGTAATGCATTTTTTTCACCAATTTATTAGGTCAGCGGTCTATACTTTGGATTAATATAATATTCGAGCCCTAATTCGTTGTTATATGTATTGAGGTTTTCTATATTCTGAAATTGTAGTGTCATTTAGAAATAGATTTCTTAACAGTAAGTTGCACAAACGTCTTTTAAGGTTTAATAACGCATTTAAGCTACCATTTAAAAAATATGTATCTTTTTGATACTTTTAATTCTTGAGATGCCTTAAAATCTGTAGCGTATTTTTATACGAGAATCAGTCTTGTTTTTATGCAATGTGTATTCAAAACATTTTTAAAATAAAACAATTGAATCTACAATGACGTATATATTTTTTTGTTATATGCAATATAAGTATACCATAACAATAATAACTAATTTAATGCTTTTTAATGACAGATAATTTGAAATGACAAGTGGTGTTGATTGCAGAAATTAGAGAATAATGGTGATTGCTCCAACTGAGAAGAGTCTGGTTCATGAAATTCACCATGAAATGTTATGATGAAGATTGTAATTCAAGGAAACTTAGAAGGATAGAATAAGCTGTCAGTACTTTATGTGAAACTTGACCAAGATCATTTCACTATTCCATTGGTGGTTTGCATTAAATCTGAGCACATACTTTTTCAAACACGGCACAATGGGATAAGAATCCTATTCTTATCCTAAAATATCTATACTAATAAATATAAAGAGGAAAAATATGATTGGTTTTTGTTTGTTTGTTTGCATCGAATAGGCTTAGAAAATACTGATGCGATTTTAAAAATTCTTTCATCACATGATGTTACGTCATACGCGGGTGACATATGCTAAAATTTACGCAGGCGAAGTCACAGAAAAACAGTGAGTATATAATAAAGAAACCAGATAACATCGCATACAATGTTCAAATAGTTGGTGCAAAGTTGTATTAAAGATATTTAAAATTACGAATAACCAATATCCTAGACTATAGTAAAGTTATTTATGATATTAATTAAATCAACTTTGATATGTCACAGCATTATTTTTATTTTATTTTTTATTTATTTTATTTCACTTCTTCCACAAAATACACAAAATTAATATACGTTCACAGATTTTTTCTAATTTGTTTTAACAATATGTTTGTGGGAGACTGCTGCCCAAGCTAAGCATTTTAACTGCCTGTAATTCAGGCCAGCAGGCTCACCACCTCTTAGAATACAGTTTTACTTCACCATTATCAAAATCCTCGAACGCACAAAACATTATGTCTTAATTAACTTAAATAAAAACAAACTTATAATACAAAGCGTGCACCATATCAACAGCAGGATCATTTACATGTGTCACCAACCATTATAGTTTTAAACAAATGATATCTAATACAAAAGGCAACGATGGTTTTATTTGATGTTGATTATGAAGCTGTGACAGCGCTGTGTTCAACGCTGTATTTTAACAGAATAAGTCTGCATTGATTTCAAACATGGCGACACTTTGAAACTGGCATACTATTCACTCAGCTTAGATAGTCAATGATTGAATCACTTCAAGAAAACTTAACACTCTTGTATTTTTCTATAACATATAAAGAAATATCAATTAAAGGTAGCACTATATTATTATTGGCTGTAATGTCTTTGATAATAAAGCTCTGTTATGAGTGTGTGAATTTATTTTTTTGATCTTGAAGTAATAGTGATACAGTATGAAACACAGTATGAAACTAGATAACAGTGAAAAATCGTTCACCCACATATATATGTAATTAAGTTCAAAGTTTAAGAATAGCATGACTCATTCAAAATGACAAACCTTCAACTTCAAAAAACCTGTAAATTAATATAAGAAAAAAATAAGTACAAAAACTAAAACCACTAAATCATACTCTAAAAAGTTTAAAACGAGAAATTTATTTTTTAGCGATAGTCTCGTTATAATAGCGATGACCAAAGTACAACGTAGTCGTATGCCGCAACAAGTTGTTTTATTATGATCAATGGCATTAATTAATTTTCGAGTGTATTAAAGCAAAATTGCAAGCAAAAGCATATAAATATATATATTTGAAATGTGCTATTATGAAGCTCTTTCGTTTGATACCTTACACGGAATGATTGAATGATATATATATTTTTAGTTTCTTATTTTATGCTCTCTAGAGGGCGCTGTTGCCAATTTAATGTAATGTCACAAAGTCTATATAGCACACACACAACTAAGACGCTACCGATGAGGAATTTCGAAGATATAAGGGAACAGATGACTAAACATTCTTACATACAAACCGGCTAAAATCATAACCCTCCGATTCTCTTCGCTGTAATCGTGTAAAATAAAAAATAAATCCTATTTCTAATGACTCTGTCGTAGCAAAAATGAAAGTTTATAAAATTTTCTTGTAAGTGTTAAATCTCAAAGTTATTCTTAAAATTATGTCTTAAGAGCGGCTTTAACTTATGCTATGGAGACATGTTTTAAAGGAAGCTTAGGAGCTCCCCCTCTTATTTCTGCTCCTTAGCAGGGTCCGAAATAAGGAGAAGAGGTTTTTGTGGTTCCATACACCAAGGGTAAAAGTTGTACCCCATTACTTAGACTCCGTTGTCCGTCTTTCTGTTTCTCATGAACCGTGATAGACAGTTGAAATTTTAACAAATGTGGAAATTATTATTATAATTATATATAATCATATTATTACTTATGATTATATGTTATATTATCATTATATGTTAATTAGATAATTATTTTTATATATTATTTATGTTGCCGCTGTATACTTAAAAACAGAATAAAATACTCCCAGGACTCCCATACATGAAACTAGATTTTTTTACATAATGGTATCTAAAAAATTAGTGCGCAAACCCCACTCGTATTTGGTTGTTTTTGTATGATTAAAAAGCTATTAACAAAATCGATGAATTGGATTTTACTAGCTCGTCTATATAGTCAAATAGAGCCCTGCTCTCAAGCGATCTTGCTTACGCTGACTGCCGATTCTCGACAACCTTGAGGCGATATTCAGCTATCGATATTGTAATTATTATGTTCACTTACTATTTTATTTATTGATATATACAAACTTGTTTGTATCGAACAATGCAAAACTAAAATGAATCTTAAAGGAAGTGCTTAAAAGCTATTTTTTATGATTATTTTGTATACGAAGTCCGAATCGGTGTTTAGTAATGTGTGTAACTAATTTGACTTAACACTTTTTTATTGTAATTATAAACGTGGGCAGCGAAGAGTACCTATTTTAAATAGTGCCTACTATAAGAACTTGAGAGAAACATAACTGGTATTAGTTAAATATAATTGGTTGGTAATGGTTCGATTCTGGGTGGATGTACGATATTGTGTACATACAGTCTTCTCTTTATCAGCCTTCCGTAACCCATAGATTGTATGTATAGTTTAACGGGACAGTCGTCAGCTCCTTCGCTTTGCGAAGCGGATGTTATGCCACTTTCGTAAGGACAGTCATTGGATAGGTGACCAAAAAAATTTATTTCGAGCTCTTTCGTACTTTGGGAAGCACGTTAAGCTGTTGATCCCGGTTGTGTCTGCAGACGTTACATTCCATTCCAAAGTAGCTCTTTCAGCCTGGAACCTCAAAAAGTCTTTGATATTCCTGGATCTTAGATATTTTATATATTTTCTGAGCTGGTTATGTGTCATACCAGATGTATGCTTCGTTTGTGGATCAGTGTTCCACATTCACACAGGAGATGTCAGTGTCAATTTATGCCATGTGAAATAGGTGTCTGTTTAGTTTGCAGTGTCCAGTTAACGCTCGTACAATTGCACGTATATTTGTTGCGTTGAGCTTCAACAGCTCTTCGTTTATGTAGTTACTAGTGTTCAATAATACATCTACTAGGTGGTACAAATAGACCACCACCAATTTTATCTTAGCTATGTAACATTGGATTCACATACGTAATCAAAATGGAGCTTTATTATCAAAGACGTTACAACCAGTAGGCTCTATGACTATTATTAATAACACAGCTTTAAACATTACAAAGCACCAACTCTGGTTTGAGATGCTAATATTGTTCTTATAACTCAATAATAGAGATCATATTGAATTGACGGCTATTGCTATTCGGCAGTGACCATGACTTTCACACATAAACTAGTTTGCTTGCGAGTCTCGTTAGATATAACGCGGTCTAAGAATTAAAGATTAATATTAAGTATAATAAATTATTATAATAATATTAAAACTAAAAAAAAATATTCGATTCGATTCCCGGTTGGTTCAAAGTAGAAAATGGACTTTTCTATTACGTCTCGGATCTGGGTGTTGTGGTACCTTAATACTCCACAATACGGGGGCTTTAGTTTACTTCTCTTGTTTATTATTTATTAGATAGTAGAGGTAAATGAAAGGAGGTATGTTAAAAGTTTGTTATCAATTGTATAGCTTTACCTTTAGTTTGTTTTTCGATAAATTATTCTTTCGTAGATTTTAAATTATCTATTCAAATGAAAGAAAAATTATCTGAGTACCCAGGTTTGATTCGTCAAATGTAAAAAATAAACTTTTCTACGTTGTTTCAGGTCTGATTTTTTGTGGTATGGTTGTTATTAGCTAGTTTTCTTGAAATATAAACAGTATACGTGATTTTATCTAATATATATTTATATATAGTTTGTAGTGCTGATGATAAATTACTGAAGTCCATTTTAAGTTTTCAAACTGATTGCAAAAATTTTACATTATCTAATATCCTCATGTGCTGCTTTTAACTATCACACTTCAAAAGACGCAGTTTGAAAAACAGATATCCACTATTTTTGAAACGCTTCATAATATGCATATCATTAGTAACTAACTACATAGCATGTAGAGCACTTGACATTGTAATTGTTATACAATACTTATGTAGCACATGAGTGGTTTAGGAGTTCCGTAATACACCTTAATAGGTCTTCCGAAACTTCTTCCTATCAATAGAATGAAATTACATAGAATTGATTATAGCTAAATCAGATTTTCAGTCTTTATAATTAACTAATAATAAAGGTAAATCTATACCTATTGCCAATATAATTTAAAAAGTCATGTAGTTCCAAAACTGGCAATTGATTCTCTAGATCCTCTTTAATCATCCTTAAGAGGTCTGAGCCCCTACAGTGGGGACGTAAAAAAGACTGATGATGATTCTCTAGAATATTTACACCAAAACAGAAACTTTTATGTAATTGAAATGTCAAATCTCTCTTTTGAAAAGAAATGATAAGGAAGAAGCTGTATTAGATAGGTGAAATAAGAAATTCTATTCTTATATAAGAGAGGGGACAACACTATGTTTTAATAACAGAAAAATACTTTTTTCTTTTTATTTTTTATATATTAATAAGTCATTTAAAATGTAAAAAAAATGTCAAGGCAAACAAATTCAACAGGATAGGTCACATAGGTACATACATTTCTCTGAATCTGATCTGAATTTGTAGATGTAATAAAAATATAACAGTGATATATAAAAATTAATACAAATATATATGTCTAAAAATGTACAGACGCCAAAATTTTTGGATTTTTTAAAATGATATATTAAATTATTAATGCAATATATAAAGAATAGAAATTAATTAAGGTAAAATATTTTCTAAATATCAATCGGACGTTTACAAAAGAATAATCAGTATATTTTACTGCAAAAAAACATTATCGAATTTCACGTTATATGTTGCAGTAAAGGAAAGCTACATCTTTTTGTTAATAGGAATAGAAAATAATTTTGGAATATAAAAACTTTGAATTTTTTGAATCTTATCAAACTTCTTTCTGAATGTAGAGTTTAGAGAAATATAAGTTTCCTAACAGTTGCTTGTCGTAAATCTTACGAAGACTAGTTATGAATTTTATATTAGATAGACAAGCTGTGAACTGTATATTTTGTTGCTATGTTTGAAAAGTAAAATTGGATTTAATAAAGCAAAATATTTTTAAAAAATTTTACTTCTTAATTTTATTTAGTTGTGACTGTTTATTTCTTAAATTTCTTATAGCATATTAATATGCATTGTAATTAACCAAAAATGAGCTTCCATTTTCTCATAAAAACATTTATAATGATGTGTATAACACTTTGACACATCAAATAATAAAGAAAAAAAAAATGTAAACATTATAAAAACAGTTAAACCTTACTATTTGGCAAGTGAAATGCTAGTAAAAAGTTAGAGCAAAAAGCTCCCCCGATATAATAACGATTTTTTTCTAGGGCGCAATACTATGAACTATGAAATGTTAGAATCTGCGCGCGCGCACATCAGGTAGAAACTTCGAGGTTCGCAGGTAGAAAAAATTTTAGGTGGATGTGAAAAAAAAAGGTTTCTTTATGCGACCCCACCCCGACACTCCTACGATTTACCCTGTCGGACGAAATAATTTTGATCACTCAGTAAGTCGTTTTTAAGACAATTTATTTTGTCATAAAAACATTACTACATGGGTGTTTTTATCAACACGATGTAAGTGGCGTTCGTGCATACAGGAGCAGGTTTTATTTAAGTATATGGATTTTGAATGTAATTTGTCAATAAAATAATGTCCATTATTCCTACACACTTATACCCACATATTCTATTCACGTCAATATGAAAATTGTTTGGATCTATTTAAAAATCTCTCATATTTTTATACTAAACCAACGTAAACATAACCAGATTTGCTAACTTTATTTAATACCATACACAGGTTCAAGTCTAGTCTAGGTGAGTCATGATTATTTAGAACCACAAATTTAATAATGTATGTACTTATCGAATTACATTAGCAAAAAGTATCAAGAT
Source organism: Diatraea saccharalis (assembly GCA_918026875.4). Classification (NCBI taxonomy): domain Eukaryota; kingdom Metazoa; phylum Arthropoda; class Insecta; order Lepidoptera; family Crambidae; genus Diatraea; species Diatraea saccharalis. The sequence continues at coordinate 23,837,092 of OU893339.1, read as the reverse complement.
CATTATAGCGTACTTTAAAGCGGGGGTGGGAAGATGCGATCATGCGTATACGCACCGAAACGCACACAAGCGCACGTCGTTTGGATTTCACACAGCCGAAGCAGATTTATCGCTTGCCATGTGGCGACTAGAGAGATTTCAACAATTCCACCGTAAATGGTAAATTTTTAGAGCCACCTTGTGTTGAGTTATCTATTGAACGACGCTTGGAAAGCTTTTTGCATTCATAACAATTTAAGACTGCTATAACATTCTTAGAAGTAAAACAATGAAACGGCTGTTATTATTTGTTATCTATTTATGGGTTTTATTTGCCTTTTCGTATATATTACTAACCTGTTATTATTTTAGGTGATTAGTAACAGTATACTGTATATTAGTAAATCTTTGATTTAATTAGAATCTTGGATTTTACAAGATATTTATGTTTACTTTAGCTCTGGCTTTTACAGTAACTCAATGATTTAATATTTTAATCTGAGTTGATATATCGTAAGCATTCATTGTTGGGTTTCTTTAAATATTTTTTTTTTACTAGCACATATTTAAGGAATATCCATCACCATCAGTCTATGAATGTACTCACTGCTGGCATATAGACGTTCCCTGTGGATGCAATCGATCGATTGGATTAGGAAAGAAAAGTTCAGTTCTTTAATCTATAATATTCCTTACCTTAAGCAAAAAATACAGACTTTATTTTTTATATAATGTTATATATTTTCTATGAGTAAAGTATGCGCAGCGAGTAAAATTCAGCAAAGCGAGTAATCCTTACTAATATTATAAATGCTAAAATAAGGCTGTCCCTCTGTATGTGTGTCCTGTTGTGTTATTAAACCTAAACTTCAAAATCAATTCTAATAATATTTGGTACACAAATAAAGTGGACTTTGGGGTAGGACGTACTCGGGTAAAGTCGCGGACGGCCGGAAAGCTAGTTTCTTATAATTTTGAAAATAAGAGAGCACCATTCTCATCCCTTAGTACCTGTTAAGTCAGTCACGACGCCAGAGTGCCCGAAATAATGAACCAATCGGTTATTTTCTGTAGAGATTTGAACAGAAAATGACTCACATGACTATAGAGGTTTGTAGTTAAACAATATCCCTAATTATTCAACTTAATCAATAATTATATACGAAATGTTCATCAAATCTCAATCATCAAGTTTCAAAATATTATTTAAATATAATGTAATCGTGTATTATTTAGTTTTTTAACTTTTGTTAGTTTAATACTTATTCATAAAAATGCAAAACTTCAACCTCTTAACATAATTACAATATCTTAATTTATGTTACTGGCAATATAAGTTTAAATTTTTTTTTTCATTATAATGTCCATGGTTTGTTACACCCGTCTTTTTTGTTCATCATTGACTATCCTAACCTAACTTCAAGCTGTTCAGAAATAAAAGAAATCAGCAGTTTATTGTCACTCAAATAAAATATTAACTTTAAATTAACTATATTAAATAAATCATAAACTACTTTATCATATTTTATTATACATATTTATGCATACCTTCAAAAGAAGCATGACCATTTTATAATAATGTAATTATATTTATGTGTACCTGATGGCTACAAAATTCTCATTAGGGGTCAATACTATTGTGACGTCACACCAAAAATGCTAATGCCTCGTGACCTAACCCAATGCAACAAAAACGACGAAACAAAAACAAAATTTGAAATTCGAACACGTGCCAGAAAAAGTTACCAGTGTGTATTTGCAAAAACGTCCATTGTAGACTTTTTGTGGTATTTCTTTTTGCTCCCGTTTACAGGCGAAGAAAAAAGGTTTAAATTCTTCCGACGGACACCACGTGATTAATTCAAAAATGACCTCTGCAGCATTAAACATAAGACATATGTAGATTTTTCATATGACGATGTGTACTAAAGAACCCGTTAGGTGGTGTGCCCTTCTTCTTGAGAACACTTTTTGTTCTGTTTATTTGATTTCTGTTTCATAACAGGCTGGTTACGTTTTTTGGGGTTGCCCACATTTTGGTAGTTTTTCGTTTTTCCGTAATTTTTTGTGGATTTCAATCGGACTTCACTCATATAGTGTAAATTTTATTAACAACATTCGTACATTACACTTAGACCAATAGTTAATGATAAAAAACATTTTAATTTCTATTATTTTATATTTTAAACGTTCTATTTTTTATTTTATATAAATATTTTACGTAATATCATATCACTAAAAATAAAGTAGGTTTTCATTTGAGGCCTTTGATTTCTGTCTTTCTGAGGTGATTTTGAACAGATACTAATTTTAATTTATATTCGTTTATTTTTATCTCTATATAAGGTTTAGAATAGAAATGTTAAATTTATCGCTTAAATTCAATAACTTAAATCTAAATAGGATCTACGAGTATACAAAATACATACATAATCTGTTGTCCCAATATGCATTAGAATAATAACATCATAAAATATTTGTTGAAACACAGACGAAAAGACCAACCACCTGTTATTAAATTAATTATATGTAAGTAACTTATAATTATTCTATGTAATTTAAAACAGTTCCTGACAGAAACTTGTATATTAGATTTGTCGATCGAAATTAAGATACATCGTTACATATTTAAATTAAAGTTTTATACATATATTGATCCAAAGTACAAACATGTATTTATCTTGTTACACAGCCACAGCCTTAGTGATTCGTAGCTGAGGTTAACAGTTTGTAGAATAAAATTTGAATCGATTACCAACTAACATTTCATGAGCATACTACAGGTAGTTTGGAATCTAAATCAAAAAAAGGGCTTCACGGTCACCACCTTTAAAACATAGTTAACCTTAACAAAACCAAATATTGTTGTTCACAAGCATTAATTGCGCAGTAGATATCATTGTGCTGTGTTAAAAATAATAATAATTAATGCGAAATGTTAATTTTGACAGATGGCCGAGACAGCCATTTTGTGCTCAAGATGGCGGTCTCCGACCGCGTGGGTGCAACAGGTGATCAAACTTTTTGAATTTTTTTTTTAATTAGGGTAGCGGCGGCGATACGGTTTTGAGAGCGATGGGAAGATTTTGAAGATTACGCGACATTTTTAGGGATTCTTTAGTGGAACGCTTGCCTTATGTTCGATATTGGTTTTCAAAAATTGTAGAGTGAATAGTAAGTAGGTAGCAGAAATTAATGAGATTGTTAACATTAAAATATTCTTTACTTTTTATTAATGAACGAAACACTTGAAGATTTGTAGTACATGTTCCAGAAACCAGAACATAAATCAGAGACATAAATATAAATTACCTATAGATAACCTTCCTTAATTTAATGATTAATACCACAAAAATAAAGTACTAATAATATATATTAAATAGAGATTTATTATGACAATTGACAATTCACATTATTATATATGATTAATTAAAAAGTCTAGTAACTATTATTGCATTTAAAAAATCTTTATTAAGTGTTAATAATTTATAGCCTAGGCTAACGAAAATTTAGTATAAATTATTTAGACATTAAATATCAAAATAAATTAAAAAATATGATATTTATGGTAGCCAAAAGTATAAAAAAAAAAGTTTCTGACAGCACGTGTTATTGTTACAGCAAATAATTTGGAGAGTGGATACGTTTATATATCCACACATGTGTCGCACACTTGTTTCTCTCGACGTTGCTCGTAATTTGATATCGAAACGACTTTCAAGGGCTGTGGTTATATTCTGAAAATCAATTTTCGATATACCGCCTACTCCGTTGTGTTATGTTTGTTTTACAGTATGATATTAAAATACTTACGTTAATTAGAGCAGAAAAGACGTCGAAACAGTTCAAAGTACATACTAAATTTTCAATAGTCTGAGACTTTAAAAAATAGAGACTAGAGATAAAAAAATCTCACCGCCTAAACTGGATAATGAGCAATAGGTCCGTCTGTTTTCAAGTTTTTCAAGTTTTATTGAGACTATAATATTCATTTCGTTTAAAGATTTGGTTTGTTCGCTGCTAGTTCAGTTGCAAGAGTAACCGACCAGCCAGCAAAATCTAGTAGGTTCGAATTCTGTCTGATATCTAAGAAAACCGTTCTATTTTAACTAGTATTATATAAGCTCGAGATAAAATCAAAATTAATAGAAAATAGATTCGAAGATAATAATTAATGATGTTCAAACGAGAATTATACACTTTGCATATATATGTACTGACCTTGGGATTATTTATCTACAATCTTACTAATGAAAAATAATTTGACTTGAGCAATGATTGTTATTTTTTGGTGTGATGGTAATTACTACATGATTATTTAACAGAATTTCCCCGTCGTGTTTGTCTGTTTGAACGTGATAAACTCAAAAACAACTGAAGATATTTTGATGCGGCTTTCACTAGTAGATTATGTATTTTGTTTATGAATGTTTAAATATATAATTTATGAATTATTTGTATTTATAAGCTGAAGTGTAATATTTATAAATAATTATGGCAGAAAAATGCTGATTAGTTCTAATTAATGATTTCAAAATCTGTTCGAAAATAGAAAAGGTTTTTTTATTACATATTTTCGGGTAATTATAGTTCGATTTTCAAAAACCTGAATTGGATTAAAAGCTTTTTATAATAATAAAATGATTTTTTTTTACCAAATACCAAATCACTTAAACGACACATGTATATTATCGTTAAAACAAAAGATAGCGTATTTTGCATTAACATGATTATTAAACGGCTTAAAAATCGTAAACGAGGATTTTATATGTGGATGGGTGAGTATATTTTGTATGTATGGTTACTGATTGTGAACTCTTCGCAAATTGTGAACCAATTTTATATGATATATCATAAAAAAAAACAAAATGTCCAGACATTTTTGAATTTTATTCTATTGTTGTGCTTGATCATATTAATATTTAGTCTAAAAAAAATTAAGTAAAGAAAAAAAAGCAATAACAAATCTTCACATATTTTTTATTAGCCATTATGGACATCTAAAGTTTCTGACATATTTTGACGCACTCTTTATTGAAATTTGTGTCTCTATTTCCACGAAATTGGTATGGTATATTATGATAAAATTCGATAATTCTCCATATTCCATTTTGTTTTTATTTATTTTTTTCATAAAATAAGGCAAAAGTAAAATTTCGTTCAACTCTTATTAAGTCTCAAGAGCTTTATCTATATTTCACGGAAAATATTCTTTGTTACGTTTCACACGAATCGTTACATCTCCAGCAAATCGAGTAACAAGCACACGAGATCTAAGAAAGATTACTATAATTGATTGGTTACCTTATTACATGTAGAAATAAATGATACATGTAATGAACTGTTGTACCTTTGATCATGACCTTTAACTACCGAACTTCAGCCACAAATAAATATTATATAATACTATGTATAAAATGAGTGATGATGTCAGCACATGAGTTTGAATAATGTGTATGACTCTTATGATTTAAATACTGCCAAACTTAACTTATAGAGTGTTTGGTAAAGTAATGTGGATTACAATCAGACGGTTTTGTATGATCATTCGAAATTTAAAGGCTAGCTTTTATGCAATGGTTATCTTAATAGTGGTATGAAAGTGTTTTCGATTGGATTGAACTTTTAAGTTATGATTAATAAGTGATTTTTTTTAATTAAAAATATCATGGCTAGCTTTAATGGTGAAAAGAGGTTAGGAACAAAAAAAATCTGGCTAAGCATTTAACTGGAAGGAAATCATTTGAATATTTTATATCCATATTGGTGTATCGAAATTCTGTTTTATGTACTTCATAAACTTATATAGACTGTTTATGAATACCGTACATAGTTACACTTCGGTGTAAATGCGGTTGCGGCTGATGATGACAGATACTTGATGTTGAAGAACATTTGGAATTATTTTGCTAGCTTCGTGAGCTTAGTCCGGGCGTCTCAGCCGAAAACCTGTTAGTAGGGTGGCAATGTTTTGGTGAAAATAATCTTTGAGCATTATTTAAAATATATTACTTTTATTATCTTACATTTGTAACAAGCTATCACTGTATTAAAGGATAAAACAGATACCAAATATGGGTTATCGTAGAACACAATATTATTGTTATTTGCGTCAGTTACCGGCTCGTTTAACATGATCATGACCTACGACATGTACTACGGTCTGGGCCTCAATTTTACTAATGTTAGGTGGGGCAATAACTAGACGGGCATGCCCGCGGATAAGTCGGCAGACATGCTTACGAGATCTAGTTTAGTATAGCGCGGGCATATCAGGCTAGTGTCAGAACGGTCATTAAACAGATTTATTGTAGCGAGGTCTGGCAAGCATGTCTGCAGACTTGCCTGTGGGCTTACTCGTCTAGTAAATTTCCCGCTTTAAGGTAATAATGACATCTTAATGACGTCTCAATTCTACTTGAAGCCCATTATTATTAGTGCAATATCATCTTCATTAATCTATTATGTGAGATATGTTTGATATTTTATGAACTGGTAATAAGAATTGTTACTGAAGCGCCGTTGACTTGCCATAATTAAGCTTACATTAACAGAATTAGGGCCCTGCACATATATATGTAAGTTAACGAACAAATGCTAGAGTTTCATTTCTTTTACCGTACTATATTTTTATAACGCCATAGAAGTACAAACCAGTTATACAAGGGTTTATAAAAGGATGGTTTCATCCATGAAACACCTATACAGTGGTCACCCTGCAGCACCTAGTGGAAGCACGTATTACCACTAATGCTAGCACGTCAATCATTTTGATTGAACTCGCAAAAACATTGATTCATATTCATAACTCATGTATACAACTGTATACATGGTACTGACAAACGAAAAAATGTAAATTAATAAAAAAATTTCGTTGACCGAAACGTGTATTACTTATGTACAATTTCTATTACGAGAATTAATAATCAAATAATATATTAATTATTGCACACTACTTAAAAGACAACACTGAGAATACAGATAAGAAAGAGTCTACCTATACAAAATTTTATTGCTAAGCAGCAAAAAGTATTATTGTTCAACTTAATTGAAAATAGGTATAATTCGTTTAATTAAGTAACTATTTTATCTAACAGTCATGTCTGTCTTATTTGCTCTGTTTTACTTAATTAAACGAATTATACCTATTTTCAATTAAGTTGAACAATAATACTTTTTGCTGCTTAGCAATAGAAGAGATAACAGAAAGAACGTGTAAGATTTCCATTTCTTACTTTTCTAGTTTGGAACTGTAAAAAAAATGTTCTAAAACTATTCAACACGCCGAAATCAATATATATGCCTACCGCCCCTTCGCAGCCTCTAGGTTAAATTGGGCGGAAAGATTTTTCTAGATTGTCTAGAGTCTGAATGATTGTCACCTAGTTACAGATTCAAATAACAGTTTAGGTATTTGGCATCTGAGAAATGTGTGTTTTGTGATATTTATTTTCGAGTCCCACGACGAAATGAAAAATATACCATTAGTTTTAAGTCTTTAAGTTTTACAAATAAAATAACTCAGAACATAAATCAATGGTGATTGCTGTTGTTTCATTTGAATGTAACTTTCAAATTGTAACAAATTATTAGTTCTAATAATAAGGGATCTTACAACGGAATTGCCAAAGTCATGTCAATTGACAAATGATATAAAAATCTTGTGATATAAAAAAAAATTAGAAGTAAGAATGTGGATCGGTGATAATTTCTATTATTTAAAAAAGAGAGCAACAAAGAGCTTTTAAAAAAATACAAAAAAATCGTAATAAAGAGAAACTAATGAAAAGAGAGAAATATTACCATAAATTTTTATCTTCGATAAAATCGAAATACAAAAAGTGGATAGACCAACATTTTTTTCTGAGATCGGTGTCAGCCGTGTCTACTAGTAAGAAGTAAAACAATCCTATCAGTAAATTGTTCTGTACTATAAATCATATTTTTATTAAAAATGTCTTGCACCGACCTCAAGAAAACAAATTGAAATGAAACTTGTAGTAAGTCGAAAGCAAATCAAAAACAAAAACATTATAATCATTGCAATCCGACGTCGTATGCGAGATATCCGTGGACAAACATAATTACATACAACTATAAAATTTTGTACACGTGTTAAGAAGCTCATACAGAATAACATAAATGAATATTACGTCATTCTAACGAAATTACATAAATACACCTCGAATTGACAACCTCCTTTTTTGAAGTCGATTAAAAAGCAGCTCATAAGATCTATCCACTTCGAGGGACATCGTAACTTCGCTTTCAAATATTTCGTTATTTCTATGCGATCTGACAAAATGCGTTTGTAATCGCGATTTAATACTGTAATACGGTAACAAATTTAATAACTAAATCGTTTATTATACAATAGATATCACACAAAATGTGCCTAATCAAAAAAAAAAATATAATAACAGACTGTAAAATTCATTACACGGGTCGTGTTTTGAAAATCATTTATGAAATAAAGATGTTTTGTATTCCGTTGCAATAACGCTGTCAAAATTGTTGATGTTCTAATTATTTAAATAAGTGAAAGATAATGATTCGATTCTCGTGTTGAAATGATGGAATTGTTTAAGTAACTAGCTTTAGTCCGCAACTTCGTTTGCATTCATGACCAACGTGACAGTTAAAACGTTCAATGGGATGGTCGATTCATCTGTAGGTACAGGTATAATTCTGTTTGTCCACTAAAGGAAATTCGGAAATTTTCAAATCGCTCTTATAATTTTACTAAAGTCATGTCCGTGGAGATTATCTGTGCATCAGAGTCAGTATCCTATCACTGTTAGATCATAAATTATTGAAAAATGCGTTTCCTTGGAGTCAGTAGCGGACGAACTTCATCGGCGGCTCGGGGCGGCAATAGACCTACTTTTTCCAACCAGGGCTGAAATTTGATATGGCGTTTATACTCACCACCTATGCATACATTTTTAACTTTATTATATAATTACAATTTTGGAGGAAGGCTGGCAGACCAATTGGAGCCCTCCCTGCTTGGTGTCGTATTACAATTTCGATTATTTGTAGATGAAATTTAGTTTTCGAGTAAATAGAAAAGGGGTGCAGGCGTCTTATTAATTCTTACGAATAATTTAGATAGGTAGGAGCTTTTATTTAAAACAATCTTATGTAACGCTTTTGCAACTGATTGTATTTACGTAGGTAAACTGTCTGTTACCGTCTATTTAGTTTGTTGCTAAGCGTACCTATAACGACAAAAAACATCACAGACGTAAGTAATTTAAAGAAAATATTCTCCACACTACTGTAAGCTCATTACCGTGTTTTTCGTTGTCAGTATTTCATATTTTGAATATCATGTTTATATTAAAATTGTATTAAACATTTTTTTCTATACAAAATTAGATATTTTTTGTGATATTTCTCATAATTATTATGGATTTTGATATAAAGTTTTGATAAGTAATAAATTATTATCAATATATTCCTGTCCAGGTTATACTAATCTTCCAATTGTTTTTGCCCATTTGATACGTGTAAAAGTATTAAATAGTTTTTGAACTCTTTACAATATTGTACAGTGTTAACTCGCTGAGTTTTAATAAATTACAATAATGCTCTTATCCCAAATTAAGTAAGTAAAGCACTTGTATCATGGCAATCTGGAACAACTAAGTTGACAAAAAATACAGACCATAGACATTATAGAAAAGTTTAGTGTAAATATCATACTACTTTTCGTAAGATTTTCTAGGTCAATTGGTTAAACTGAACAATATTTGGAAGATAATCTATCTAATAAGGTATATAGATTTTTACTGTATTAAGACACGAAAAGTGAAAAAAAAAAAACTTACGACAACGTAGAAAATAAAATTCACATTGACTCTGTTGTTAGAATCATATAATATAATGAATACGTAAACATATTCAGTTTAAAAAATTATAATATAAATTACTATTCTATAAGGCGCCCTAAACAAGAAAATGAGTTAAAATAACCAATTCTTGAATATATTAAACGGTCGATTCCCTTTACTTTACTGTAATAACAGTTAAAAGTGAGTCACATCACGAAAATTTAAATAAAATTGTCTTAAAAACCAGTCAAAGGACAACTGGAGACACAGTGACCCACTATTTTGAAGTAAAAAACAGTTTATAACATAGAAAAAACAATGCGATGTCGTCACACAGTACACAGACTGAACAGTATGTCATTTTTTGAAGGTTTAGTTTAATTGTTATGGTTAGTATAATTTAAGTAATAAAAACTGTTTTCTAAAGAAGATTTTATAATCGATTACGACAATTTGGCTTAATAATAAAGTTATTTTAATAAAAAAAAATCCAAGCATCATTTATTAAAAATTTCATTGTTTTGTTTTTACAGCGACAATCATTAAAGTAATTTAATTCTTAAAAGTAATAGTAAGTGTACACAATTTTTAATATTATTAATAATACAATACACCGTTGAAAATTGATATGAGATACTGGTCGTCATTTTACGCTGCGTCTTATATTTTTTCCCGCCATAAAACAAAAAACAAAATGGCGGATTAGAAGTTCGAAAACGAGCACAATGAGTGAATCGTTGTTTTTATGATTGCGGCTCCGTGTGATAACGAAAGTTCTTTTTTTAATCGTCGCGGTATGCGTATTAACAAAAAGTTCGGATTGCGTAATAAGGTGGCAGTATAGTTTTTGCCATTTTCGTTTTCGGTGGTGTGATTTAATACGTTTTATTAGATTTAAATTAGAAATGTCTTTTGGAATTACTTGTTGGATTTATAATAAATTGTTATTTTCTATTTTTTCAATGTGAGTCTCATTGAATAAAAGATGACATTTATTTTATTAAAACATTGATTTTGACCGTTTGTGAATGCTTTGAAAAATTAAGTCTCACTTCATACTTACTTACTCTTCTATTCCAAAAGAATGAAGAGAATTAGGAGTACAGGATGGCAAGACTAAAGAGATGACGCTGGTATGGGTCAAATGTTTACCGTCTTATTATAAAACATGGAAAACTTTAGTATTAGTTTCAAACCATTATCCGACCAAAATAAGTTAACTCTTACCAATTTAACGTTTTCTCTTCTGTCATTGTCTAATTTGCTTTGGGCGGGTATTTGCTTTAACCAAGTACTAACTGTAATCCTACGTTATAATAAAATGGATTGGGTTTTTGAATGAATTAAAATTTTGCACACATTTTATAACTTATGTGCAATGTTAATATCTATTATGGAGCTCAGTTGGAAATGGAAGGTGAGAACTTTGTAATGAAATAACGAAACGATTGAATTAGCCTAGTTTGTTTATTTAAGATCTTTCGCTTCAAAAACCATCTACTCAACACTGAAACAGAAACCTTTCTCGTGAATTCAAAGTCATGTTTAAGTTTGTTGCATTCCAAAGACGTGGATTATGAGCCAATCAGGAGGGCCAGCCGGGTAAATGTACAGAGTCGCAAATATGGGGCGTTGGCCACATTGAAGGTGCTAGGAGAAAAAAGTATAAAAACCTTCCAAGTGCGAGTCGGGTTCGCGCACGGTGGATTTACCGGAAACGTGTGTATAAATCAAGTTAGTTGTATAGGAACCCTCTTAAATATTAATTTTATTCTGTTTTCTAACCATCATGGTTAATATGATACAGCCTGGTGATAAACGAAAAGACGGACGGAGTCTTAATAATAGAGTCCCTTTTTTCACCCTTTGAGTATAGGCCCAAAAAAGGAACTACCACACTTAGATGGGCCAAAAAATATATATTTTTAAAGATTTTTCTTCAAAAGATGCCTCTTTTACGTATTTATGTAGAAGTCTTAGTACTCACATGGATTTAATATTCCACCACCACAATAGCAAGCTTATAATATAAATATATATTATATATTTCAATAAAGGGCAGGCAATATTATTGTTGCCTAAAGCCTTCTTAAGCGAGTAAATGGATAGACCTAATTGGGTAATTTTGTTTTAAAATATTGAGGTTATTTACAAAATATATTTTCTTGAAGCTTGTTTTATATCTACTAGCTTTCTGCCAGCGGCTTCGCCCACGTGGTTACTAGTAACTGTTTCTTTGGATATCAATTCATATCATGACGCGGATATAATTACAATGACATAATGAATAGTAAACAATGGTTACTACGGTAACATTTTAATAACCTTAAACAAAAATCCACTTCCATTTTTACGGGATAAAATATACTTAGTCGATGTTCATCGCATATGATGTAGGTTATAAAGTAATTTCAGAATCCATTCATTCCAAATAAGCAATCAACCTTTCTTCTTTATAATATTAGTATAGATAACTACACAAATTATTTTTCGTAAAGCAATTCATTGGACGGTCATCAGATTAAAATATTTTATTACGTTATGAATTAATGCAACACCAAAAAGCTTCACATATAGCATATTCTATATAAAAGGTTAGAAAAACATAATCTTAATTACAATTGCACAGTATAATTTTACATACAGAATACTACGAAATGATCATTGTAAATTCGACCGAATTCCATTCTGATATGGTTGATTTTTTTAAAATTCGCATCGATGTTGCTCGTACACATTTACATATAAAACCGACGAAAACTTGTTTGAAGTGTATATCTATCTATATATGTATATTGCATTTTTCTATATTTATCGATGTTTTAACATCCCCATATTAGAAGTTTCTCCGTATAGGTATTTAAGACAAAGTATGAATTTTATAATGAATAAATGAAACATTTATTTACTATAAACACAACATAAGGAAGGCCTTAACCCCTGCAGTGGGGCCGTGACAGGGCTGATGATGATAAATACAATACAGGAATTCGACTTTCCAGTGTGGTATGTCCAAAAAGCTCCAGTTCTCGATATAAGTAACAGGGAAAGAAAAACAGACCATTTTATACCTGAGGCCTATGAAAGAAAGCTCAGTAAAAGCATATTAATAGGGTTTTATTACCATAGGTATTAAGATAAATACAGTACTCTAAATATAATATTTGATTAGAATAATATCACTCTAAAAGAAGCTAGCATAAAATAGACTTTTCTTCTACTTTTAGATGTAGAAAAAAAGTCTACTCGATCTATCCCACTCAACCGTTGCTAACCGAGGCAAAGGAGAAACAATTTTGCTTTGGTAATGTTGTGGAGAAAGATGATTACAGTATTTGTATTGATATAAAGAGAATGCATGGAATCCTCAAGAAATTCCCTATCCAATAAAAAAAACTCCATCGTGATCCATTCGTTGAGGAGAGCGAAACCTTTCTCTAACCGGTTGACTGCTCTGCCTATTTTAACAGAGATCATAGTGAGACCACAGAAGCACTTCTTACTTACGCTACTACTGAGCGTATTTCTTCCAATATTTACATAATTTAAGCTATATTGTTAGTGAAAAATCCAAACAAGTTGATTAGAGAAAAGTTATAAAATCTATCCCAGACACTGGCCAGAACAGAACATTTAAGCAAAACAATGATTAATGAAATAAATGTAATATCATACATAAAGATCTAATATTTTGAAGCGTAATTGCGACAGTTTGAAGTTGAAAGACCATCACCGTTTCAAACACATAGAATTTATGGCCTAGCATTAAAATAATGGAAGCCCACGGCAACAATAACCAGTCTAATGTCTATAATGATATTTTAGTTTATACCATATACCATATTATATAATCTTCTAGTTGACCCTACAGACGTTGTCCTGTCTTAATTATGAATTGATTCATAACAAAAAGGCAAAAATCATGGGATCTTAAACGTATAAAAACTCTATCAAGGTCAAACGAATAATCGTAAAACAAGTTAAAACTAAATGCCAATTTAAAAAAGAACGTAGCTAAAAATATTCATACTTCGAAGCCTAAAATAGATCAGCTGTTAAACTGTCACTGGCTTGGATGTTATGTCATTTTTATCGGGTCAGAGTTATAAAAACAAAAACAAATGAAAAACTCAAACATCACTTGGAAACGGTCGGCGCAAACGCGGAAAGGTTTACCGGAAAAACCTGGCCAGTAGGTAGCAATCTCTTCGCGCATGCGTCAGATCACGAATCTAACTCGACAGGCCCAAAAGAACTTAAGTGCAGAATACGTCTTTCAGTTTAAAATAGTACCTGCGCCGAAGAAGTTAAGATAACTATTGGTATATTGTGGGCGTATGAAATAAAGCATTTTATAACAGTGTGATGTAATACGTGTCCGCTACAAGGTCAGCATAGACCGAAAATCAGGTTTTGGCCCCCCGCCACCCTCCTGCGCGTGAGCAGCGTCATGGTGGCCGTGTGCGTTATTTCAGCAAGACTATAACCATCCTTATTATTTAATAATAGATATTTTATTTAATGGATTTATGTATGTTTTAATGGAGACATGTGATCTTTAATAATATTATAAATGCGAAAACCAAGAAACCGATTCCAATGAAATTTATTCAGAGATACAGTTAACTTAGGGTAAATATATAGGTTACACTTTATTGAGAAGAAAAGGGGTTGAAGGAGGTGAATTAATAAAATGAAATAGAAAATAGGAGATAAAATTATGTATTAAAGTTTGTCATTGATGTTAGTAAGTAAAAAGCAGTTTCTCTTTAAACTTTTATAATAATAATAACTTTTTATTTGCCTTAAACATGTTATACCATTTGGTGTTACAATTTTACAAAATCCTCATGTTTCGCCATTTCCAAATAGCATGCAAAACAGTATAATGGAATCTAATACAGTCACGATTATTACAATAAAATTATTTAATTCTTATTATGTTCAAATTAGGTATATGTCGTAGTTAAAAAAAAGTCAATATAATATTCTAATTCCATTTGTTCAAAAATTCGCTAATACTATAAAAATTATTATGACATTCTAATCTATTGGTATGTTCATTATTTATATTAAAATATATTTATTTGTGATCGCAGTTTTATTTGATATATGAGTTTAAAAAGAATATTTCATATAGGAAATTTTCAAACAAATCAAATAACTAAAAACTGTAAACAGTTTCGATACCAATATTTTATGAAAGTTTAATTGATTTGAAGTCAAAAAGCTTACTACCATTATGAGTAGTAACTCAAAAAATATTTAAAATCGCTTACCGCAATGTTTTCTATTAACTTTAATGGTTTCCGAAAGAAACTTTTTAGAAAAAAATATAATCACGTATTATTGTAGCTACTTCTAACTCCAAAACGATGAAGGTAAAACTAAATTTACTTTACGAAGAATTTGTGCGAGACAGTATTATTTGCAGATGACACCTCTTTACTGTTTAAAGTTGAGAGGGGTAATGATTGTTTTGACGATGTAAATAATGCTCTCGACAATGTTCTACAGTGGTTTGATAATAATAATTTAAAGCTCAATTCAAATAAAACGAAATGCATTAAGTTTGCATTACCTAATGTGAGGCATGTCAGTACACTTATAAATGTAAATAGTGAAAAAGTTGAGTTAGTAGAATCGACAAAGTTCCTTGGTATTACACTAGATTCCCGACTGCAATGGGATCCTCATATTGATAGCTTGTCAAGTAGACTGAGTTCTGCAGCTTTTGCTGTTAAGAAAATTAGACTCTTGACAAATGTTGAAACGGCAAGATTGGTATATTTTAGTTATTTTCATAGTGTAATGACGTATGGTATATTGTTATGGGGTTCTGCGGCTAGCATTCAGGATGTTTTTATTTTACAAAAGAGAGCTGTCCGTGCTATATATAATTTACGGTCTAGGGAATCTCTCAGAGAACTATTTAAAGAAATAAATATTCTGACTGTTGCCTCTCAATACATCTATGAGAATATTATGTACACAAGAAAACATTACGATTCCTTCACAAAAAAAAGTAGTGTTCATAATCTTAACACAAGAAATAAAGATAAACTTGCCGTTCCAAGCTTCAGACTTCAAAAAACCAGAGGATCATTTCTGGGTAAATGTATTGCTATGTTCAATAAAGTTCCACAAAATGTAATTGACCTACCCATAAATAAATTTCAAATTCATGTAAAGAATATACTTATGAGTAAAGGCTATTATAAAGTTGATGATTACTTTAAGGATCGCAATGCATGGAATTAATAGCCTTCGATTTGTTCTATAAAGACTAATTATATGTTCAACTTATGTCCTACAGACTTTGAAAGTTGTATTTACTATTGTGATAAATTGATAATACATATTATTTTGGTAATGACATGATTTATGTAAATGTCATTACTTATGATAAAAAGCTGATAAGTTTCTTTCGCTTGTTCTTCTTGTCAGCTAAAAGATGTCCTGAACAAGTGGTAGGGGAAAAAAGTTTTTTTTGGACGATTCAAAAGTGCTTGTAATAGCCTACTTGAATAAAGATATTTTCATTTCATTTCATTTCATTTCAAATGCGAAAAATATAATCACGTATTATTGTAGCTACTTCTAACTCCAAAACGATGAAGGTAAAACTAAATGCGAATCTTTTATATGAGTGAATATTATTTCATTGAAATCTGCTGGCTAAATTCGGATTAAGTTATATATAATAAAAAATAAACTTAATGAACCTTATAAAAAGAAACTTTGCCTGGAAAATCGACAAGCAAAAGATTTGTTTGATGATATTTTAGGTTAGTGGCAAAACACGTACTTAATTAAATTGATAGTTTTTCATTTATAAATGAAAAAAAAAGTATTAACCAAACAAATAAAAAAATATAAAGGTGTTCTGCTAGTATCACGCGCACTGTCTATTCGGAATTCGTCAAAATACTCGACAACGAACTACCACATGGCTCGCAAGCCATTTTTCATTTACACCGTCTCAGTGTGAGTGGAGGCTCCTGATGTGTGAGTGCGACAGCACCATCCAGCGTGTTTGCTGCGCGGTTGCGCTTGCAACATTATTTTGGAATATCTTTAATTGAAATGATTACGTAAAGTTGACTAATTTTAAAATGAACGACCAAATATAAGAAAAATATCATAAATATTGAAAACTATTTTGGAAACCGAAATTGATATAATATATTATATTATTTATATACAATTCATTTATCGCGCGGAATATAATATTTTCTAATATGGAAAAAGTTTGTGAAAAAAAAAAATGTGTTGCTTCGTGATGTCAAACTGATGCTGTAAAATACGGAAATCATCTATCTTTGCTCTTAACGCCATCTATTTGAAACGAGGTGAACTGCGTTCGATTAATTCTCTCAATCTCTACAAGATGTCGGGCATGTTGTACTGGTTAAAGTTTTGCATCATTTTCGTGATAATGCTTTCGTACGAAAGTAATATTTTACTTAAATTTATTTATTTCTACAATTACCTGAATGTTACTAGGTACTTGATCTGTTGGATTACGTACCTGAAAATAAAAACAAAACATTCGTTAGCAAACAAGGTAAGAAATAATTTATAAAATAGTTACACTAACAATGATTTCTGTTTATACTTGTACGTGTACCTGTTTATACCTATCCCGATTAGAGTCATATCAATCGGATAACTTTCATTGGATACCACAAAGGGTTTGCGATATTTTCATTGAGTTTCATTTCCGTCGTAGGTACAAATACTTTTAAACGAAATAAAGAATCAATCACATAGAAATTTAAGTAAACATAGCTGTGTATTAAGTAAAGCTTTCAAATCAATATGTTTGCGAGATTTTTAATAAATGTCAATTTAACTTTGGTCCTTATTTCTGCAAGATTAACTTAAAATTTGTTAATTTTGGATACCGAAAAACTTTTTGTATAGTGCTTGTTTTTAATTATCCCTTTATTATTTAATATTTAATAACACCCGTTAACAAATCTGTTTAGTGTATTTTTTTTACTGAAATCTGTTTTAAGGACCCAGTAACATATCTAAAAAAAGCTTTCTACCCCTCTACTCCAACGGATTACTCAAAGAATTCCCACAGTTAAGACTAAAAAACTGATATGCATACGCGTCATCATTAATTTTTTTATTCCCTTTTTCTTAGAAGCCACCCCATAAAAGCTGTAAAGATTTAGCACAATATGATGCTATTAAAATAAAAGATTAAGCAGTATCGCTCATTTGCATGAACTCGTGAAAAGACTGCCACAAGGGACTGTTCTGGGTCCAACTTTTAATATATGCACTGGTAGATAGACAATCAAAAAATTGTTTTTATGTTTATCACTCTCCCACAGAAGAGTATTTTTTTATTATTTGTTTTTCACATTCACCTTCACACGGAGATTTGCATAGCCAGTTTCGGTCGCCCTTCTTTTGTAAATTCGCATACTGTTTTGCATATTAAAGTTACGTGAACTGTCTTTTTGAGTATGTGTGTTTACATTTAGCTTTATTTTAAGGATAGCAGAATTTTTAATTCGATTCATGTATTCCTTTGGGGGTCAGGTTTTTTTCTTTGCTCCATTGTGTGTGTCATTAGTGATGCTTTTGGAACAGTGTGAGAGTTTCTTCAGAAGATCCTATATTAATGTAAGGTGAATAATTAAAGTTGTTTGGAACAAGAAGTTTTGTCCCCACAATAATTTCTTTTGTATGTCTAATTGAATTCCGGTTTTGATGCGAGTCATCGTGGATTATTTGCCTTTTTTGTTCATAGTAGTTTTTTTTTTGTATAGACCACTGATTTCGGTTATATGCAAGGAACTTAACCAGGGCAGATGTTTTCTTGGTCATAATTAAAAAAACAAATCGTGAGAACAAGGGGATGCGGATGTTCTTATTAATTGGTATTGTTGTAACTAAATCGTTATGCAATTCCATAACGGTTACAAGGATTTGAAAATTATGCTTATCATTGGATTTTATGAATTCATTTTTTCAGTTACTAGCTGATGATTTTTATAATAAATAGCATTATATTGAATGTCGTGTCGGATCTGTCGTGATATGATCAATAAAAAATCGAAATGAATTATGAAATGTATTGATACTACGTTTAAGGAAATACCTTACTTTGTATATACTTATTAGTATACACCTGAATTAATTTATATGTAAATATATGTATATCTATATTTTATAACATTTGAATAATACAGAATATGTTTAGGTTCTATGTCGACATGACCACAAAAAAGGACAACAAAATGAAATTCAATCAAAATAGTATTGCCCTAATATTACCAGCCAAAAGTACCAGC
Organism: Diatraea saccharalis; assembly: GCA_918026875.4. Taxonomy (NCBI): domain Eukaryota; kingdom Metazoa; phylum Arthropoda; class Insecta; order Lepidoptera; family Crambidae; genus Diatraea; species Diatraea saccharalis. The sequence goes on along the minus strand of OU893339.1, from coordinate 23,817,963 downwards.
ACAATAGGTAAATTGCATCGAATCATCTTAGTTGTCGTCGTAACCCTTCAATAAAATATTATGTTTCAAGTAACCAAGGGTAAAATCATAACTGTATTGAATTTTTTCATTGATCGTTTGACATTGACGCGTGCTCGATAACGATCTATAGATCGATGATTTAGCATCGATCCAGTTTTTGTGGAGACCGCAGTCACGGACGGGTGACTTTTTCTCAGTTATTATATTGTTTGATTTCGCTCGGGCCTTTTCCGGTAGTTGGTTGGCTTTTTGTATGTTTTCTTCTACTGTTAAATCTGTAGTTCTTTGCCTTGAGCCAATTTTCTATACAATTAATTTAAGTTTTTTATTTAGTATTTTAGATAAAAGCTATTAGATAAAATTGTTCTGTGGAATAAGATGTCGACCTTGACAGTGATCTTCATTAATGAACATTATGTTACAATACCTCAATTATTTGTTAAATATCTAAGCCATTCTAGATCATTCCCTTCAATCGTTTTACTGTAGTTTTCTAAGGCACTTTAACTAACGTAATTATTATTATGAATGTTTTATGCGCAATGACGTATTTTTCACGTTAACTACCTCAATATTTATTATGTTAACTTTTGATTCTGCCCTAATCGAAATTCGGTTGAAGATTCAGAGCCCAATCAATTTTCCCTGAAGTCGGATATAAATAATTTAAATAATACTAACATGTATTATTGGTGGATATATCAACAGTATTTCCTTAAATTTTTATACCTATTTTAATCGAACAGGAATTCTGGCATCTCTAGTCATTAACATTTGGGTTGTCTTTGATGATTTTAGTTGGCGTACTTTTTTCATGTTAACAGTTGTCACTTCACTATAGATAACATTAACAGTTATAATAATTCCAAAATCTTTAGCAGCAGATAAGATTTAGTCTTTATCTTCGCCAATATTGTTTTAACACAAAGAAGCCATACAAAATCGGCTTTCATCTAATCTTTTAAAGAGTACCCTTCGATTACTGTCAATGGGTTGTTTTGTACCCATTGTTAAGACTTCGCTTATAACCCTACCGATACCTTTCTATTGTAAGATTATTGGCTATTGGTGCATTATGGGAGGCGCGAAGGGTTAAGAGGTGTCTTGTTAGCTTTCTTCAAATGTTTTGCATTACATTAAAATGTGGTTAAACTTTGGTGAATTGATTGCGGTATCGAGTTATTGTAGCTGTTTCTTTTATGTGTTCCATATACAGTAAGGTGTGGAAAATATTTTTAGTCATTGTGTTTATTTATTAAACTTTGTCATGTAATTTTCAAATTCAGCTTGTGAAGTCTAAATACATAGGTATAATATTATTCATTTAAGACTCAATCATATAGACATTTCAAAATAGCTGTTTTTCCTCGAGATCGCGCGAAATTTTGTAGCTTTTATTTTATAAGTTATTTTCTTTTAATATCAGTCCAGTAATACAAATTATCGAAACTTATTAATACCAACGATCAAATTTTTCCTCTTCATAATATTAGTTTAGATAAAAGGTCTGCATTCTGATACCTGAATTAATTTGAAATTCTTAAGAGATCATACTTTACCCAATGGTCCATTGGAAATTGGTTTGTCTATGATCGAATGGCTCGGAATCCATTAACTTTTTAGTTTTTATAGCACTTGAACATTATTTCAATCATTTCCACATATAACAAACAAAAACTTTTATATTTTTATGAAGATATAACAAAATTTTATTGGTTAAATGAATTCAAGCAGTGTAGTATTTTTCTTGATCTATTATTTATTTTTATGTAATAATATTGCGTAATTGTACTTTTTGCCCGACTGCAACAGGTAATAAACTTATAATTTATGAATTGTAGAATAAAAGAAAAATGTAAGCATTTGTTTATTTTAATAATTAACATTTTACAATAAGATAACTGGTGGTTGTCTACGTAAATCTATACTTGTATAATGCACTGTCAAATTTATACTATTGGCAGATAGGTACAGTTGGTGGTGATAATAAATGCATGTTTAAAAGTACTTTTAAACATTAGATGCATTAATTATCATCATCAGTTGAGCCATAGTTTTCTGGATAGAATCAAATTTGTAAACCGCCGTGACTTGGCGAGTATTAACAACTGCAGATGTAGCATGAACTAAAGGCTTTCGGTGCCTTTCGGAGTAAGGAGCTTGAGACAGTCAACTTTGGTTATCTAAATGATGATCGGTTTTTGGAAACCGTATCTACTCGTACCTCTTTGCTATCTGCTACCTCTTTGCTGGATGGAAATGAAGCTTTTATGTAAATCTTAATAAAAATAGAAACTTCATAGGATGTTATATGAAAATATACTCCTTGCTAAAAATCACTGCAAAGATTAAATAATAGCGACCGCGGCCGAATAATCTATGAAATTTCCATAAAATCGTGAGTCGCCTTACAAATTTGGCAATGACAAATCGCATACGAGACTGTAGTCAGTTCTCACATACAAAGTATGGGCCAGATGTTTAGCGTACTCATCTCTTTAATTGGCGGATACATCGATTGTTATGCTAAATCATATTTTGTAGTCGTTAATGTTGACATAGTACCATCAATCTGTTGCTTGATTTATTATGTGTAGGGATGGAGCAGTTGTCGATGTTCTTTAAACCAGATGTCGACAAAATCAAAACAGGTGAAAAAAAATTCTTAATTTTTTTGATATCCCACACCAATTACAATCCATAAAAGATTTATGTAAATTCATCTTTTGGAAGTTTAATTCGTGTTAAGTGTAAATTTAAGCATTATTTATTCGCGATAATATTATAAATGCTGTTTAAATGTAAAGTTTACTAGTTATTTTTGTACGTAACTCGTGTTTTAGAGGTGGATTGCATTAAAAGGCTATTAATAAAACTGATATAATTCAAAAATGATTAAAATATAGAAAAGGTCTTTTCATATTCTATTGTCTATGAAACACAAATTAGCATACACATAAAAATAAAAAATATTTTCTAGTTATTGTATACCGTATGCTAAATATCACCTTTTGAGCAGAATTTAATTTCAACAAGATTTTTAACAAGCCGAAATCTATAAATAAAACTTAAAATATTTATATTAAAAACAAAATCACATACATAGATCAGATCCCTACTTGTTTATTATTGTAATGGAAATAACGAAGACACTAAAACCCGAGACAATATTAAGTTTGTATAGAGAACCCGGATTGTCAGAGATGACCAAACCACACTGTACAAGCCACTAGGCCACATAGCTCGGAGATATATATCATTATAAAACTTTTTAATAAAATTATATCGATATAAGAGATACCGTTGCTCCATCACTAAACAGCCACACGACGGCTTATCTCCCAAGACTTATAAAGGTGGCTTCACACCGCTACGGCTATTAGCAAGCAATCTTTTGTTATTATAATTTTGTGTTTAACCTGCGTGCCGGCACAAAAGATAATTTCCTTACTACGTGCTCCGTTCCAAATCTGCGGAATAATATTAAAATGTGCAGTTCTTAATACTGTTATTTGTAGATTTTATTTCCTGTGTTATTTCTTAACAATTAGAACGGAACTTGAAAAAAATATTGTAGAATAATTTATATGTAAACTCTTTTGTTCAAGACACCGTAACCAAGCTTCCCCGGCTTTGCGTGGGTTTGATATGTTAGCAATTGGAATAATTTGTTCTAGATATTTAATAATCAGTTTACAAATAAAAACCTTTAAGAAGGCACCAAAACAAAAAATCATAAACTTTTCATTGGTTTAGAAAAACGATGTCCAAATAAACTATTATTGAAATCGTCAGAACCATATATCATATGTCCGTTAAGGGATCTAATTTAAACCTTATCATTTTTCTTAAATTCATCATTTTGACTAATTATTTTTGTGAGGAAAAATTGATTTATTTTGCTATTAAGCTTGCTGCGTTTAGACTTCTCAACTAAATGTGTAAGATATATATTAAGTTCTTGTAGTAAATAAAGTAAAGTTTTATATGGCTTTATTAAAAAGTGCGCATCGCTTTGTATCGCATCTCGGTGTGAGCTGACCCTTATAGATAGTCTAGGGACATGCCTAAAAGTGAAGGTATCCCTAGCTTAATAGAGTAGACAAGTTCACGGTACTTTTTAGGTATGTCTCTGATTACTAATACATATAAAGAAAAAGACAGCAATAAACGAACCGTATATGCTCATTTTCACGACATGAATGAGCGAGTTGAGATAAATAGACTAGTACTCTTCTTTACCACTGTAACCGTAGGACAAGTTAGAATCCTGACTTCTCTACTCTGTATAATTAAATAAGACTGCACCAAATTTGACAGTAAATTTGTCCCTAAACTATTTAGTGGGGTAAAAAGTAGGCTATACCTATATTCATTCAGGCTTAGATTATCCGTGTACCACATTTCATAAAATTTTGTTCTGTAGTTAAATACTACATTGTGGAATGCAATAAATAAATAAATAAATACTTAGTTTTTACGTGAAGAGTAACAAACATACATACATCCTCCCTCAAAAACTTTCACATTTATAATATTAGTAGGTCAAAATAACCTTTCTGTCAAACAGTATTCAACCATAATAATACGCAATGTTACCTACATAAGTATTTCTCTGTGACCGTAAGCGGTTTGTGGCTACTTAAGACTTTTGAGCAGACTCAAACCACATGTAAAGATGTCTGAGGTTTACCATATCAGAGTTAAAGAGTTACGTCTTGACATATTTGAGTCGTTTGTGTGTTTTATTAACAAAAGAGAAATGAAAATCAAAGAATATGTAATGAACAAGATTTCAACTTCGTTATATTTACACATTTAATCAGATTCAATCAAAAAACGTTAGAAAGTACGAGAAAATTTTAAAGATTTTAAAGATTCCTTAACATTTTAAAACGGTAATAACTATTTGAATTTATATGTTAGCGAATTGCTTGAAAAATAATCCTAAATTATTAAAAAAAACCGGGTGCATCGAACAACTACCCGTTCAATGTGGAAAAGCATGGAATTGGCCTAGTGACCACGGAATATTCCAATTGAAATCCTTGCATTCTGAAGACGCTAATTTTAAAATATCTCGATGCGCTCGAGGACCTCGATAGCGCAGTGGTTAGCACCCTCGATCTTCGATAAGTTTATTAAGCAACTTTCGCAATGACCGCTATAAGGTTAGGTTACCAATTTATTATCTGCTTCGGAAGGCATTTGAGCCGTTCGTCCAGGCTGCATTTGCAGTATTTAATTCCCACCAATCCGCACTGGGTACGCGTGATGCGTCATGGCCCATTCTCCCTATTCCATTTTAATCGATTCCATCCATAAGGATGACCAGAGCCCCGCACATTAATAGGCTGGTGATGTTATTATAATTTTCAAAATGTAATCATATTGTACGCAAAATAAAAGCAATAAAGCCGATATCTCTGGTTATATATCATATCTGGTTATTATAAATATTAATCCTATATGATAATCTAATATCAGCCTTAGAAGTTGTAGGTGTTACTAACAGACCTTAGAGTCAAAACCTTTATACGAAATAGACATTCCCATACCAAGAAAAGCTTACAATGAATTGATCATATAACTTTGTCACAGAGGGGTATCAGAATGGTAGCGACTGACACTCTGTATAATACACTGTCGACACTGTTCCCGACATGAAGATTAATAATCCGGAGTTCGGTACCCAGACGGGGAATCGCATTAGGGTACAGTTATTTTGAAGGATCGAGGATATTATAGGGTATAAGGGTAACTTACTAACGGCCTAACGTAAAACTATAAAATTGACTTCTGTATAATTTCTACATTGTCTCCGGTTTGGGTATTGTAGTACTTTTGTTGTTTCAGATACTCCATAATACGAAGGCAACAGTTACTCATCTTGGAATCATCCAATGATTTCGTAATAATCTGATCTCAAAAGATTCTCAACTATTTGCATTTTGCCAATTCCTGGTAGAAATTGCTAGCAATAAGGCCGCCTTTTGCATATATGTTCATTTCTTTTTGTTTTATGTGTTTGTTTTTAGTGCAATAAAGTATTTATCAATCAATCAATCATTGTACAATCTAACTGAAATCCATTATTATGATATAGCTGTCAACATTGATGTGTGAGGAAGACATCGCACTAATAATATTGGATAGATAGTAATAATAAATCATTTATTAACTCTTCACAATAGGTTTTTTAGTATAATATAGGTATTAAAATTTGTCAAGTATATTTCCTTCCCGTGTGGACCCGGTGAAATATGTATTGTTTTTCAAACCTACACAGGTCACTAGCGCTCTTATCCGCGGATATTGATACTATAATTGACCACGATTTTGCTAAATTTGAGGAATATATGAGATTATGAAACAAAGCCTTAACCTATTAGATCAATAGGATGTAAATATCTTCTTCTCCCATCCTCATAGCTTTATAATATCTAGCCTTAGTTTATAGTAATACAAATAATACAGACATAGTTGACGCAGTTTCAGTTATTCATAAACGATAATATTCTTTAAATCAGATTCATTTTAGTATACAGAGAAATTGCGTAAGTTTACTTTACACGTGGCAGTGCTTATGTGACGGGTTCGTTGCTTAGGCAAATGAATAAAATGCTTACCAAGCTTGAGAACTTACCGAAAAACAGAAAAAAACCCTTTTCTTCGGGTTTGGTAAGTAATTTAACTTTATTATGTTTGATTTAATACAAACTCTTGAGCATAATGGTAACAGGTAATGATAAATAATTTTTAACGCTTTTCAGAACAAATTGCTATTGATTGAAATTAAACATGTGTAAACAATTAACAATGTTTCTAACTCGACGAATTTTCACGAACTGACATTCATAAAGAGTTTATTGGATTACCTCAAAATTTCAAATTACGAATAGTGAATAATAAAAAAAAAATTACCTTGAAAATCAAAGACAAAAAGTTTGCATGCGTATACCTAGGACGAAATAAACGGTGGTATGTACGGCGCATCGTTACACGGTCAGGTAGTTACAAAATATGATGAAGTATGTAGGTGAGATGATTGTAAATGAAAAGACATACCATCGAAATAGATAGTTGAGATTCTATTGAGATGCTATTTTATGTTACGTAAACAATATTGGCCAGCTACGTTTTACAACTATAGCTATATGTACTTTAACAAAAGTATGTTTTCCTTATTGATGTATTAAATTATTCCATTTGATACAGTTTTCATAATACATTTGTATATTATTTTTTCACTTCATTTCGTTAAATTTAAAAGTAAAAAAATCAAAAACCTTAATTAAATTTCTACTTAAAACAGAAAAAAAGAGATGATTCTATATACGTCAGTATATTCAGTATCGATCACAGAACATAGAGAGAGAATAGAAGTAGTAAGTGGGCGGGGCAAGCGTCGCTGGCATATGCGCTTTTACTCATATGACGCCCTTTCCTCGGTTTTATATTTGTCAGTCGTTCGTCAATCGTCGAGTGGTGATTTTACTGATTTTTTCTATAAAAAATACCGTTTTGTGCTATTATCACTTGCAAAAAGCAAAACAAAGTATACAATCTAACTAATGCAAACATTTCCTTTCACTGGTAAGTACAATTTTAGTGCTAAAATATAAAAAACGTAATAATTTGACACAATTTCAAATAAAATATACATTGTTTGCTCAAACCAACATTAATGTTTCTAACCCCGTTTCTAGACAGCAATGTAAATCATATTGTGCACTTTTGCAAAAAATAGTGCTGTGCCTCCTGAAAATAAAAGATGAATTGATACTGAACAGATGAAATAATGAACTATTCAGGCACTTTTTTACGAAGATTCGGTTAATTATTTACACGCAGATAAATATTATAAAAATATTGATGTGCTATAAATATCTAAGTTACGAAGTATATCAACGTTTTATGAACAATATATAAATCAAACGAAACTTCGTGAAAAGCTACGAGTGTTGGCCTAATAGGTCTTATTAGAAACTGGTGAAACTGGATTTCACTTATTTTGCATTACTTATATTTCAGTTTCCCTAATAACTTTACAACGGATTGCCCTGTTTACATAATTTATTTTGTCCTATCCGTTTTAGACCTAAACCTATCAAATGAATTTCAAAACAACATATTATCTATACAAACAAAAAATCATGCTTTCAACTAACGTAATATTGTTGGTGGTGTGAATTTAATTTACAAAATTAATTTATAGGCGTCAATTTAATTTATTTATTATGCTGATTCATAATCGGAAACCATTATTATAGAAATCGAGTTAAGATAGCCACTTTAAAGAACCGCCCACAGAACAGCTTTTATCAATTTTTTTGTTGCTTCATATTTGCACATAAGTTTATAAACGCATGTCTCAAACGGATGTGACTTTATATGTAGATTGACGTTTGTACGTACTTATCGCTTTTGTGTCTGTCTTCAAACTTTTTTGTCACGGCTTTCAAACTCATACTTGACCGGCGATTCCTTATTGTCCAGTCGTTGCAATTAAAAATGTAGGTACTATTATTATTACAGTTATAAAACTTAGAATAATAAAGTAAAACAAATATGGCTATGATCAATTTATTATTGTAATGATCATATTAGTTATTATGAATCGCTTTTAATCGTCCACAAATTTTTTCCCCTACCACTTGTTCAGGACGTCTTTTAGCTGACAAGAAGAACAAGCGAAAGAAACTTACCAGCCCTATGATATTTACATAAATCATGTCATTTCATATCTTATCACAATAATAAATACAACTTTCAAAGTCTGAAGGACATAGGTTGAACATATAATTAGTCTAAAGACTAATTATATACTACTTAAATTCTATAAATAGAACAAAGCGATGGCTATTCATTCCATGCATTGCGATTCTTAAAATAATCATCAACTTTATAATAGCCTTTACTCATAAGTATGTTCATTACATGAATTTTAAATTTATTTATGGGTAGGTCAACTACATTTTGTGGAACTTTATTGAACATCAGCAATGTAAATGCATTGATCCTCTGGTTTTCTGAAGTCTGAAGCTTGGAACGGCAAGTTTATTTTTATTTCTTGTGTTATGATTATGAACACTACTTTTTTTTTGTGAAGGAATCGTAATGTTTTCTTGCGTAGATAATATTTTCATTGATGTATTGAGAGGCAACAGTCAAAATATTTATTTCTTTAAATATTTCTCTGAGAGATTCTCTAGACCGTAAATTATATATAGCATGGACAGCTCTCTTTTGTAGATTAAAAATATCTTGAATGCTAGCCGCAGAACCCCACAACAATAGATTATACGTCATTACACTATGAAAATAACTAAAATATACCAATCCTGCCGTTTCAACATTTGTCAAGAGTCTAATTTGCTTAACAGCAAATGCTGCAGAACTCAGTCTACTTGACAAATTATCAATATGAGGATCCCATTGCAGTCGGGAATCTAGTGTAATACCAAGGAACTTTGTCGATTTCACCAACTCAACTTTTTCACTATTTACATTTATAAGTGTATTAATATGCCTCACATTAGGTAATGCAAACTTTATGTATTTCATTTTATTTGAATTAAGCTTTAAATAATTACTATCAAACCACTGTAGAACATTGTCGAACTGAATTACATTTTACTGTTTCATAACAAAATTTAAACCTCTTATTTCATCAACTACTATTATGTCACATCACTAATATGCACAATCGGAATGATACCAGTAAGAAAAAATTACAAATTAGGCTTAATGTAATTAATACAAAAATTCTGTTGGTTTCTTAATTTTTGTTTTTTTTTTACACTTTCCCTCGCTTAATTATATTACTCCACAGACATATGATAGAGTTTATCATTAAGTTTTCTTAGTTTTTGTACTGCGTTTTTTAAAAGAAGTTATATAGGGAAAAGCGTTATTTTTTAATATTCACTTGGTTACAGCAAAATCTAATCTTAATAGTTCGCACATAAAATGATGTCCCCAATTTTTTAAAATGTGCATAATCTTAAAATATTTTTTCCCTTCTGGTATCCCCGTATACAGCCACGTGACAGTTCAACATTCATGTTAAAGTAAATTATTTATTATCACGTTGAATTAGAGTTTGTTTTTAATCGTGTGATTTCTTAGCTTAGTATCTTTTTGGGATTCTGTTTATGTTATCACGAACGTATCGCGTGGCAGTTTTTCATGTAGTGAACAAAATGATCATTTCATCTAATCTGTATTTGTGTGCGGAGAGGCGACACTCGGTTCCCATACTAAATCAATATCATTATACTTCTATTCTCTCTCTATGTTCTGTGGTATCGATAAAACGTTCTGATAGCTGTTATCTAGACTATGGTTTTGGTTTTGAGATCGGCCGTCAACTCTGGTTTGATTGTATTGTAAAACAATTTTTTTTTTTAAATGAAAACTTTACAAACACTTTTTATGAATGTTTGATAATCAGTAAAAAAGTGTCAAATGTGCCAAATTTTGTATTTCTCTCTTCATGCAATTTTCGTAAAAAGGATTCAAAAGTTTTTGCATGACGATTAACTATAAAAATATTAAATAATTACCTACGTAAATTTAAACTCAATCGAAAGTTATAAACAGCGCGTAAAAACCTTTAAATGCTATAAAAGTATAAAATGCTTAATTTAACACTAACATATCACAAAGAAGATCTTGGTTCCACAAACTGCCGGGTGGGGTCTGATAGATGGCACTACTTGTCATATAATTACCGACTCACTTGAAAGCTGAATGCTCAAATGACGTAAAATTACTTATTTCCCTTGCGTTAAGTTTGCAAGCCTCTGTTATATTTGCACATTGTTAAGCGTATATCATTTTCAGTAAAATGGTTCCTTGAAGATAATATTTAACGTTTGATATTTAAAGAAAAATATTTGAAGAATCAACATAAAAAATAAAATATTGAGTTGGGCGGAGTTTTATGTAGATTAATTAATATTAACCGCCCTTATGTTTGAAGAAATAACATAAAAAATAAAATATTGAGTTGGGCGGAGTTTTATGTAGATTAATTAATATTAACCGTCCTTTCAATGTTTATTTTGCACTTTTTTGAATTCTATATTTTTTTTAAATATTTAAAGCTAGCTTTCCGCCAGCGGCTTTGCCCGCATGATCTTGTATTACATAAAAATTTTCCTTTTGAATCACCCTATCTATAAAAAAAACCGCATCAGAACTGTTGCGTAGTTTTAAAGAATTAAGCATACATAAGCATAAAGGGACAGAGAAAGCGACTTTGTTTTATTCTATGTAGTTCGCATAATAAGTTGGTTACAATTTAATACTTTATATTTTCAAAACTAATTGAAAGATTTTGATCAAACTTACTAACTATAAAATAATTATTGCTATACATTTGTATTAAGATTATTTACAAGTTTAACGGAGTAGTAAGCTATCCTTTCCGTAGTTATTATATTTTTGAGAAAATATAATAACAAATAAGTTTTTATCGCTTTTCTATAATTTATCAGTTTTTAGAGCGAGGAGTTCAACTATAAAATACTAGAAGGTAAAAAAAACGTAACTAGACCATTGAACGAGTATTTCGTGTTACAAATTCAAATATAAAAATAATAAAACCCATTTAAATCACAAAATTACGGAATACAATAATACAAAATTTCCCTAATTTATCATATAATCTATTATATTTTGTAGGAATCACATATTATTCCAGGAATAATTACATAAAAAAATAAAATGATTTCTATTTTTACATGAAAAGTGATCCCTAATAATATAAATATTTATAAACAGCCATGACTGTATTAAGTACAGTAAATTATTAAAGTTTTGTTGATAAGGTGTATGTTAACGGTCGCATTGAAGATTATTAATAAAAGAATGTCGCGGGGCACGCCATGTCTAACGCTTGCTTGCACATGTTGGGCCACAAAGCACTTTCAAGCACTCACTGAGCGGTTAGCAGCGAACCCATGGATACGATACTATTTTAATTAATAAAATTACCCATAAAAACAAAGAAATAATGAGACAAATACTAGCCAGGATTGCGTTTTGAGGTAAAATAGAGGGTCGAACACTATAATACTTTTAATGAATTACTCGCAATGTAGAGTTGTTCCGTATTCTTTTTTGACGTCTTATCCTATTTCTTTAGGCATCCTGAAGCAAATATTACTAAAAAAGTATGGATAGCACACAAATTATCATGTATACTATAGAAATACTAACTTAAATTTATACATGAAATATGCATGTTTAGTTTTTGAAAGTATTATATCAACATGTTTTATTAAATGTGTACTTACATAATCATCATCAACCTATTATTGTTTTCACTGAATGAATGCAACCGAATCAATTTGAATAGAAAAAATGAGATTGTGGTGGATTATATCCACCATTGCAGCAGATTGGTACTTTCATATTATAGAGAAAATTGTAACAAACAGGCATAAAATGAGACATCGATTCAGCAAGTACTTTGTTCTCTCTTCCATACTCACGAGGCTTAATTTTTTTTATAAAAAGTGTAACGGGCGTTTAATATTTAATTTACTACAGAAAAATCAGCCCGACTTCAGTGTTTCTTCAAAAAATTAACCGCTTCTAATTAATTTCACTTTTTTTAAATTTGTAGTCGGTTCCACTTTTTTTGTTACTTAAATATTTTTGACTAAACAACTCAGTAGTTACTTAATACGGCAATGAAAGAGTAATTGTTAATTTAAAGGAATATTAGGTTAGATGAAAAAAGATAATAGTTTTATTCGGACCGTGCACAGAATTTTAATTTTTTTGCGTTATTTAAAAAAAAGGATAAGCTGGGAATACTGATGGGATGAATAAGGAATTTAAAATGAATCAAATTAAGTGAAGGACATATATAGGATGAGTAAGGAAAAAAATAATGCGTAGGATCAGACGTCATAGGGTGAATACGGAACAATCCGCAATCTATTACAGTAATTATGAAATTCAATTATTTTATTCAGTAATTATAGTTGCAAATTTGATTTAGGTATTTATAAATTTCCCCTATAGTAAAACACTTTTTTTGTGATAAAATGTAATCTATTTTTTTTTTGTTATATTTCATATTGTAGCGATTTATGTTACACTTTCATTGTGTCCAGCATTGAAGCGAAGTATTTAGAATTTATTTCATCGACAATGTAATGATTTTATTTTATACTTTTTGATAAGATTATTTGCAAGATTTAGCTTCAGAATAATAATAAATGATTTATGTAATTCTTATTGTAATTATATTTGAATTAAATAATATATTTTTATTAATATATAAATATATAGTATGATATTTTGCAAGTTCTATATTCTACGATAAAATGAAAGCTTATTTAATGGCTCCACAGTAATAATGTCAGTGTTTTAATTGCACGCTACTGTCTCACCTGTCGACGACGCACAGTTCAACACTATCGGTATGTTTTACTATACAAATGGGTAAAACTGTCGTTTTAACAGGGCCTAAGTGCTTATTATTATAAACTAGCTTTCTGCCAGTAGTTTCGTACGCTCGATCTACAGGAAACCGTTTAGTGGGATGAAAAGTAGCCTATATGTTAATCCAGGCTGACAATTATCCATCTACCAAATTAATTTAAAATCGTTTCAATAGTTTTTTTTTTTGTGCGAATAAGCTACAAACAATTAACTTTTTTGAATAGGTCCCTAACACTTGGGCTTAGTTGCACTGATTTAAGAATAACAAACATGTTAAATACATTATTAAAAGAGCGATTGTTTGCTAAAAACAGAAATATTTTAAATAATTTGCTCGAAGGAAAAAAAATTACAAAGAGACACTAAATAGGTTTTTTAGATTTATTTTACGACTAATAATACTACTTCATCTTAACTATATAAAAATATAAATAGGTACTGAAAAAGGATTTGATGTAATCTTAAACCATCTAAAGAATGTTTTTTTTATAACTGAATGTGATTTTTTTTCTTTGATGAAAAATATATGAAATCAATCGAGTGCGTGCGCATTTGTTTGCGTATTTATATGGAAACTTAAGCGGAAAGGTCTTAACTGTAAACTATAACTAAAGTTATTGTTTTACTGTGCCAAGTAAGAAGATGGTGCAACCCATTCCATAGTCAAAGTCAGCGTGACAGATATTGTTAAATTTTACTCAAACCATACCTATAACGGCTTTTATGGCATACAAACGGTATTTAATAACAACTTACATCGCTTATGAATGTTCTTGATTTGAAAATTTGTATCTGTAATACCCCTTTAAACTAATGACAATTTCAATGTACATTTGTGCAACTGGGTGTTAGAAAATCCGGAGATGAGGATTTTATTAAAAAAAATTTATTCAGATCTCTTTAGGATTCAACAAAATGTCCATTGTTGTGACGTGATGTGTCGAAATGGATTACACTAGTGAAAGTTTTCACTTAATAATTTGCTATTAAGTGAAAACTTTCACGAAAAGGATATTCTTCTATGGTGACTACTGAAGATAGCGTGAGTGTTGTGTAACTAATGATAGAAGCCTAGAGAACACTGATATATCAACAAAATTGGTCCAATTTAAACAAAAATATGAAGCACGAACCAAAAGCTATTCAGGAGTCATAATACTTTTGAGAAGATGGAAATCTTGTTTTTATTTGAGAGGTAATTGTCTATTTTCAATCAAAGATCGATTGAACTTTTACTTGGTGGCTGAAATGGAACTACATTATGACGGTAAGCTTCCCTTAGAGCCCTCAATCCCTCAGGACAATGCCCCACGTCATTTTCGCCCTCTGTGCTAATGATATCATTAGTTTCAGCAAAAACATCGGAGTGTGGCATACTTCTCTACAATCGTTTGTATTTATACTGTACGTATATGTAATATTAGCGGAAAAAATATTTAAATGAAATTTTTGACTGTAAGATCTTAATTTTAAAATTCGATTTAATTTTTTGTAAAATAAAATAGATCTTAATTAAAGAAATCTTCTGAATTCAAACTCAGCGATATTAATATCTAACACCCAAAGTCTAAACACCTAACATAATCCTAAAACCTTTAAACAGGCCCAACGGTTTTCATGAAATTTAGTATGCAGGTAGTTTCGGGTGCGATAAATCGAATAAGCTAAGTTTTATTTAGCCAAAAAAATACCAAGCGAAACTCGGTCATCCAAGTACTTAACATTAATACATATTATTGATATTATATAGAGGAAGCATTTCATTGTTTACATCGAATGGTCCCTAAAATTACTGGGTCGAATGTAATTATTCTTTCACAAATTACTTAATTACAATTTTAATGATAAACGTGAACAGAAATTATAAAATTTCCAGGCATGCAAAGATCTTCAAAAAATGTTCATGGCATCATCTCCAGGTGGTGGAGATTTCTTTCGAACAAAAATTCATCACTATCGGTAATCTATTGATAAAGATATCATGAAATACTTATACATAAAAAAGAAAAGTCGAACTACTTGACTTCTCACTTTTGAAGTTGTATATATTAACATTATATTTATTGAAGTCACATCGAATGCAAGAGGACATTTTCGTTTTCTAATAAATTGCCGCCAATAAACCAATGAGGTTATTGAACAAATGCACTTTACACAACATCAAACTAAATGAAGCTGTATTACATAAAACAAGAGAGTTACAATTCCTTTGATGATTACATTCGAACTGATCTTCATAAAGTGACTGACAAGATTCAGTAATGCAAACCATTTGAACTTATATCTTATCATTTAAGGTTTGTTTTTGCAATTTCATTGTAGATTCGTCTTTGAAATAGGGTGTGAGACAAAATGATGGACATTTGTTTGATCGTTTCGGGACTTATTGCGTACTTCTGGTTTGGATAGTACTTTCCTAGGGGTCTTATTGAAACTAACACGGGCATTTTATTTAATAATATAATAAGATTGAAGTCTGGTCACGGCCGTGTCATCTCTAAGTGTATATTGAAAGGTTTTTCTTTGTATATTGGCAAAAAAATTTAAGTGTTTTAAGTTTCAATATTTATTAATTTATCCATTACTAAGCCACAGGTCTTTTCTATAGATAGAATATAACTGAAAAACGATAATGGGCCATGAGTCATGATAGCGCGGATTGGTTTTTGCTAATGATAGCAGATGCAGATGGGATCAACTTTCCTTCCGAAGCACACGATTATAAATTCTTGGTCACCTATTCAATAACTAGATGCTGTGAAAGTTGCTTAACTAACGCATCGCAGACTGAACGCTCTAACTACTGCGCCTTAAAATCTTCAAGGATTTTATTTCATTTTACCAATAAACAGACGATGAGAGATTGTGTACAATAACAATATAGTTATAATGGGCCGCTGATACTGGACTGGATAAGAAACAAAAATTTTAGAAATCTATGATGACATAATTTAATTGGAAAGAAAATTAATCTCTTTATTTGTTTTACTTGTTTTGTTAAAATTGATACGGCATTTACAAATATTTTAAAAAGGCCCTAGAAAAGATCCCTGTGGGACTCGTGAGGTTTAATCCTGAAAAAATAAGAGCATGTTAGCGGCAGTAATAAGTAAGGGCACCACAGATCGAGCAGACGAGTCGGAAAATGTTTGCTGCAGCTGGTTCCTTGAAGAGGCCACGTAACTTCTTACCAGTGGCCACTAAAATTGCGCTCGCACAATCCCTTCTTCTTCCAATACTGGATTACTCCGATATCAGCTATCTAGACTTAACTGAGGAGCAACTGAATAAACTTGAGAGACTACAAATTTTTTTTATTAGATTCATATTTGGGTTACGCAAGTATGATCATGTATCTGATTTTCGCACTAAGCTCAAGTGGTTGCCAATTCGACTTCGTCGGAATGCACATATTGTTTCCCTGCTTTTCAGTATACTGTTCAATCCTCTCTCACCAACTTATCTTAAGGAACGTTTCAAGTTCCTTCGTGATACGCACTGTCGTGTTTTGAGATCATCGGAGAACCTAAAACTATTATATTATATTATATATGTTTATTATATTATATTATATATAGTATATTTATTTTATATATATGTAGAGGTATGTATATGTTATTTGTATGTATATATGTAGGTATGTTTCTCTCGCAATGTAAGACACCATCTACTACCCGTCTATTTAGTAACAGTCCAGTCTAACCTACGGTTGCCTGGCAGAAATTGCTCTTTAGCGATAAGGCCGCCGATTGTACAACTAAACTGTATTAATTGTAATTCCTCTATATTTTATGGTGTACAATAAAGAATTTATTCATTCATTCATTCATTCATTAAGGTTTATTGAATTTAAAAATAGCGGTATCTTATTAAGATCAAAGCTCAGTGAATAGACAAGAAAAAAGTTTCCTAATTTAGTAATGTTAATTATAAAACCGTTAGAACAGTTTTTTTAGTGGCGTTTTGGGAAAGGCTTTAAAAAGTGCCGACTGACGCTGGTGGGATGCACAACCTTTTTAGATATGCTTTTTAATACATATATATTTATTTTTAGGGGCTCCAAAATATATTAGGTACCTAAAACGTATAAATAAAATAATTAAAATAATGCAAAGGAAATGATTTTTGCAGGTGACATTAGTATTTGGACAATTTGGCTCATATTGACGTGCTATATTTATTTATTTATTTAATTTAACAAACTTTATTGACCATTGAATTGGTACAAAAGGCGGACTTAATGCTATTAGCATTCTCTACCAGTCACCCTTTGGGATACAGAAATACACGATGGCGGCATAAAGTTAACTATTTGAATTGTAGTTAAGATGACGCCTAGAACTTGTCTCTATAAAAATAAAGCTGATTTACTGTCAAACTGACGTATACGTTATCACTATATTTATAACAAATAAGCTTATATAATAATTTTATCTTCGTTTGAAACCGAGCAATCATTATGAGATTTGTTGTAGGTTCATTTGTGGCATATTATAAAATAAGAAACATCCTTAGCAAACCAAAATTAATAATAATTTATAAATAATTGACAAAACAGGATCTGTACATTGAAGGAAAACATATCATGCAGTATTTGGAGAATCGTCGGTTTTTTTTAATTCGGTTACATACATTTCAAATGAAATAGAAATTAAAACATTAAACAGTTGTCATATTAACCAAATCAGATGACAATAGACTTCATTTCGAAAGGTGAATTCTTTCTCGTAAACCAAAAAATGTTGCGCGTCCCTTCTAAAAGAACCATCGAAAGCAAAACGTCCCAACTTAGGAATTTAAAAATTTACACAAACGCAATAAGTATCAACCGATGCGGCTTTTTGCGGCCGCCGGGGTTCGCCAGGGTCACCCATCCGACATTTTTGCGATGACATTCCTGTGCTCCCGGTTTTGATTAGGGAATCATGTGATGAACGCACGCGGTGCCGATTCGGCGTTGATTTTTATTTGTGAAAGTCCCGAAATTAAATAGATATTTAACAAAAGAGGAGTTGTTATTTTTTTGTGATTGGTTTCTTTAAAACTAAGTCGTTGATTTCGTATTCACAATAAAAGTAGTTAAATGTTAGTAAGATTCTTACCGAACGGAACTTTACTAAATGTGTAATGTCGATATTGTTCATAGGTTATTTACTTTTAAAGTTGTTTATGTATAAGAAAATAAATTATCAGATTTTCCTATAATATGAACTACTGAATCTGTACTGTATACTTTATGTTTTTGTGCATAAATTTAATCCGAGTTTTTAAGTCTTTTTGCTGTTTTTTTTTTTATTATAACCAAGCTTAATTTAAACACCCACACTTATTCAGGCACTTTTTCAAACCCACGAATACCACCGCAGTGTCTCACATGTAAATGACACCTGAAGAAAAACCGAAATTGGTACGACACTACTAAACATTTGAAACTTGGTACTTTACGTTGGATTTTCGTCTTAAAATATTAAATAATGATTAACTAATGACACAATAGTACAAGATAGACTTTAATATTTTAAACTTTACAGTTACTTAATATTAAATAACCCAAAATCACTGTCATTATTATTATCTTACCAATAATGTACCTTAATCTGTGATGCAAATGAACGCGTTTATAAATATAAAATATTTTTCAGAAAACCGGTACCTTAAATCAATAATTTATATTTCCATTAAGGGAAGCAAAATGAATCAAATTAAATAGTTATTACCAAAGTAGGTATTAAAGTGTTTAGTTTGTTATGACGAAGATGGGTGCGTCGCAAACTGCGTCCGTTCAGATGAGCAAAAAACACTCGATAGAGAATTAATTGCGAATTCTATAGGACACAACGCCTTGTGTACGGATAGCAAAAAAAACATATATAATTGATTAAAATTAAATATTTATGTTTGTATCCTTTTTCTATAATATTTTGGGCCTTTGGTGTGATGTAAAGACAGCTTATTTTTACCTTTTGAAGTGGGTTTTATTTATTAATGCTATACTGTGATAGCACTGGTTGTTATTGAGCTATAGGCTGATTTTATTACAGAATGTTTTGAACATTTTGATCGTAGGTAGGTTCAATTGTTATTGCTGCCACTCCACACTACTAGAAAAGTTTTTATTATTATAATTTGGTTGCACCTTCTATTGTCTGGGATTTTTTACAAGTATAAGTTCCCTAAAAGAATTTGCTTGAAAGCGACAAGACCAATTGTTGAATAAGACCTATTTATGCATGTTGTTTTGTATGTACATGTCTGTCCTGCTTTACAAAAAAAAAACATATTTATAATAGCAACAAATACAGTTAACTTGAAATCACTATATATAAATAGTAATTCTCTTGAAAAGTTCAATTAATTTAACAAAAATTGGATTGCGAGCTGTACAACGTACAGTTGACGAATTGAATTTTGATGAGTGACAGCCGGCGACCACGCTCATTATCATTTCGCCATCGGCCGCCATTTTAGCCTTTTCGTCTCCACATCCCTCTATCCGATGCTGAATTAATAAAAAAAAACAATGTACAAGTAATCAGTTAGTCTTCAAGTTCTTAAGATAAAACAATCGTAAGATAACGGCAATTAAATTTCCACTTTTTTGTAATTAATTTGATTTGTTTATTTATATACGGTATCACCTTTATTTATATAAGCATCATGTTTTGGTATCATAGAATAAATGGTACCTAAGTTGTGTGAGTGGTTATAAAGTTATATATTTAATTTATAAAAGTAATAAATACTATATTCGATAAGGAAACGCATTGCTATGTTAAATAGAGTTCCATAAAATGTAATTTACCTACCTAATAATAAATTTAAAATTTATGTTAAGAACATACTTATGAGTAAAAGCTATTATAAAACTAATGATTATTTTAAGGACTACAATGCATGGAATTAATAGCCATCGCTTTGTTCTATTACGACTAATTATATGTACCAACCTATGTCCTGCAGAATTTGAAAGTTGTATTTATTATTAATATAATTCTTACTATTTTGCTAATGACATGATTTATGCACTTGTCATAACTAATGATAAAGAGTTGGTAAGATTTTTCGCTTGTAATTCTTGTCAGCTAAAAGACGTCTTGAACAAGGTGTAGGGGAAAATTTTTTTTTGGACGATTCAAAAGTGCTTGAAACAAGCTTACTTGAATAAAGATATTTTCATTTCATTTCAAAAATTAATACATTTATATGAGTTATATTAGTCAAATTTTTGAGGTTATTGATTTCTTATATTTAATGTAAACATTGCCATAATATATATGTTTTGTGTCGTGAATGTGTCCAATAGTATTGTTTTGAGGGTAGCTAGCTATATTCATAATTAGAAAAAAAAAGAACAATTTAGTCTTATCTTCCGTGAACACGGAAACTGTAAATGTTCCAAAACTTCATAAAACTAAATACAAATACAAACGCGATTTAAAAGTTGTTTCATTTATTTCTAGGGTTCTTTTGATGAAAAATATTAATCATAAGTAAATCAACGATCATAAAGTTATATAGTTCCAAAAATTGTTGTAAACAACGATGTTATAAATATATTTTATTTCCAACTTCAACTTACTCTCTTGAAAAGAAGACCTGTCTGCTTATATTCCCGTTACACAACAGCACATCTTTCCTATGAATAAGATCATATATTGATCTCGTTGTTTATTGGTTGATGAGGCTTATCCACTGCAGTTTCTGTCGGAAAATCGGCTTCACTTCGCTTCAGAAGTACGAAAGAAGTAAATTTTTGATCACCCATCCTACACCGGTCCGTGTGAAAGTTGTTTAACGTCCTCCTTAAAAAACCCTTTTGTAATCCCTATTTGATTCGAAGATATTTATTTTACGGATAACTCCGCTTTTATATCAAGAATTATCAAGTTGACATATATTTAAGAATTTAACAGAATCAGGTGTTATTTTGTGCAATTCCATTGCTATGACCGTGAAGCTAAGATATCTATTATCTATCTAGCACTTTCCACACTCAGTCAGTATCTGCAAGACTTGTTATGAACCATCCGCAAACAAATGCACAAGTGGCAACAAATCTCTCAACCAGCATTACAACGCATTTCGCCCCTCCACAGAACATCCTTAGGAGTTGTTAGGCCTTACAGTCCCAACTTTCTGAGTCCTTGTTGGAGTGGTAAGTCTCGCAGATATTCACTGGGTGTGGAACTTGCTAGATATCGTGTTTAAAACATACCTGGGGACACATCTTACAGTGATACTTCCTCGCGTGCGCATGTAGAGGTTGCAACTTCGTGGGCCCTTTGCCCAGCGGTTGGGGCACCACCAGCAGCCCGCTGCCAGCGTTGGTTCCCCCCACTGGTGATGAAGACGATGACCCTGGAAAGACAGGGTGCTTACTGAGATTACATGAAAATAATACTAACAATGATTGAAAAAAAATGAAAAAAAAAAAAATGATCTTAGACAAGTTACTGGAAAGCTGATTTCTTGATCAGGTTAATGTAGAAATTTATTTTTGCTTGTATAGTGTCAAAACGGTTTAATATTTTTACGTATTTCATCAGTCTTATTAAGTAACTCAGTGGTTAGAGCAGTCGCCCGGATTGCGAAAGCTCATGGGTTCGAGTCCCATCTCGGATTGTAAGGGGCAAAGTTTAAAGCATATTTAAAGAAGAATATTTTTCAGTATAGTATTGTGAATGCAAAATTGATCAAATATAGTAAGTGTCATATTTTCATATAAAGCTCTTGTGACAGCGCTGCATTCGGCGACGAGTACCAGACTATTTGTAGACAGAATAGTATAGATGTAAATATTCGTGTAAATCTATCTAATCCCTGTTAAAGACACGGTAATTGGGAATATGCGTCTGATTCAAAAAAGGGTTAAATATATTTTATTACAATCGTTATTGCTTTATAATAAAGTCTATCTAAATATTTTTCAACATCAGTTCGTTTTCGTCTTGAAAATAATTATTAAAAAGTGTCAAATAAATGCGGTAACTTCAAAATATTTAAACGCCATGCTACTTATCAGAGCGGATGTGACGAAAATGTACACGTATAGGGATATCGTTGTTACAAAAAGTTAACATCGATGCAATAACATCAATGTATTATGTCGCAAAATAAACAACTGATTACAATTTATATGATGTTTTAGGCTTTTATTTTTATTTCACCAATTTGGTAAACTATATGATTTATTAAAAAAGTATATTATACTTAAAAAAATCGATAAGTTGTTAATTGATTTGGGTAATTGAATAATAATCAGTCACTGAAACTCCATAATGATTTAAAATGTCATGTCGTGTACTTTGACGTCACGACGAGCGCGCCCAAAATTCCGGTGTTTAAACTGCTCGTTGCTATTACTTATTTTCATCAATGATTAAAGTTACAAAATTTTAGTTTTTCGGTGACGGGTATTTTTTTACAGTTATATATCCCATGTAAATATCATATAAAAACATTTTCAAAAAATGTGCATATTCCCTATTGTGATATAGATTTATGGAATTCTATAAGTTTTAAAAATAGTTATAGCGTGAATTACGTGAACATCTTTATATGATAAATTGAAAGGGAATGCGATAGATTTTAAAATTGACAATCAGGCCTCTGGTCTCGTCTGCATCTGCATTCGCTAACACTCATTTATCTGCACTTAACCAGTGTGGTGGAATTTGAATTTATAAAGTACCCACCTGATCGGCCAGGTCCCAAACCAGCTCCGTATAACATCTGACTCATTGATTGATGGTGTCCAAGGCGGTCGTCTGCCTTCTGGTGCGGCACACTGCCATCCGCTGTACTCATCTTCGCCTGAAACAGAAGAAGAGTCATGGATGCAAAGTGAATAATGCTTTGAATTTTTATGTAACATAAATTTCAAATTTATGTAAAGAATATACTTATGAGTAAAGGCTATTATAAAATTGACAATTATTTAAAGGACCGCAATGCATGGTATTAATAGGCTTCGCTCTGTTCTATAACGATTAATTATAGGTATGTACCAACCTATGTCCTACAGACTTTGAAACTTGTATTTATTATTGTTCAATATATGTATTATTTTGGTAATGACATGATTTATGTAAATGTCAACTTATGATAAAAAGCTGAACAAGTGATAGGGGAAAAAATATTTTTGGACGATTTAAAAGTGCTTGTAACAAGCTTACTTGAATAAAACATTTTCATTTCATTTCATTTCATATGGGCAGTTCAGTTCAGAATAAATTTGAATCTTGACAAATCAAAGGATTTGATTTTGTGATTCAATAGTTTTCTAAGATTTCCAATATCTATTAGATGTTACTTTACTAAATATTAGTATTTAGTGACTATATTAATAATAAAAAATGAATATTAAAATTATATTATAACTGTTCATTTCATTGATCTGCATTTTAGATGGTTGAATTTTCGGTTTCTATTTATAATTTTATATAAAAAATCTAATATTTCCACTTTTTTTTAATTGAATAAAATTTTGTACTTATTACCAAAAATTTACATATAGCTAATCATCTAAAGCTTTATATAAATCATAGCCATACCCAACATCGACAAAGTGTAACCAGAACACAAATCATTGAGTGTCAAAGTGTTACAACTAACAAATTATGAATAATATCTACAGAGGCGACAGAGTGGTCAGTTAGTGTGCCAGACGCTTTAGTTACTTAAAGGTTGAATAAATCAATGCCACCCTTCCAAGCCCCACTTGTGAGGTCACAAGGACCTACTGTTGTTTCAGAAATATTTATTGTTAATAAGTAATTATCATCAGGCTATTAATTTACTTTCTGCTGGGGCGTGGATCTGCTCTATGGAAGGTATCAAGGAGAATGGCCACCTAAACTTCGAGATAGTAAATGTTTGCGCACCCATCGTATGACTGGCCTAAAAAACTACTGAACCAAATTTAACCGAAATTTAAAAATTTATCACCGATGGAAAACTGCGTCATACGCTAAGACGCGGGAAAACAAAAAGTTATCCTATTAATATTATAAATGTGAAAGTTTCTTTGTTTGTCGGTCAATCACGCCGAAACTACTGAACGGATTTTGATGAAATTTGGTATACAGATAGAGTATTAGCTGACTTAGATTTTTATCCCACTAAAAATTTCCCCAGGGTCCACGCGGGCGATGCCGCTGGCGAAAGCTAGTTAATAATAAATGTAGTATAGTTTTACTTCGCGGGGCTCACAGTGAGCCTTCTCACGGTCAGCGACAGACTGCGTTTGAACGCAGCCTAAGGTAGTGTTAGTTTAAATCATGATTAAGCGAAATTAATCCTGTAAATCAGTACCTATTTATATTAAAATTCGTCTACTGACGGAAGTTGTAATGTACTTTAATCGAGTTTTTATACCTTGACATATTTGCAAATATTAAAATGATAAGTCACGTACATAGATTTATTGTTCACGTCCATTTGCTTTGTTCGTTTCTATTTATCTGTAGTAACGACAAAAACTACTCTTTGTACAATGGTCATCTGCGATCAAAGTTGGAATCTACAAAGAGTGGACACAACAATAAATATTTCATTTAGAAAAGCTTTTTGTTGAAAATAATTTACACTACTATTTTACGTATATATTTAGATGCGCACTTCTCATTAAACAAAACTATATTTAAACCTTTTTAACGAGTGTACATTTAAAAAAATATTTAATTTTACAGATATTTCGGATCCTTTTCAGGTTCGGTCTTGTATATAAAATAACGGTCTCAAGTTGTTATCTCAACTTTCTCAAGCTGGACATATTTCTAATCAATAGCTGTGGTTAAGAATTTTTTTTTAAGTAGGCAATCGTCATTTTCAATAAGAACCTTATTGAAAATGCTTTCGTTTCGCTGTTTCACTTTCATAATCCTTCATAATCATCAAATATATTATATTTCAATATGTCTTTATAAAATATACTTATATAGTGTTAAATGTAATCCTAATAATTTGGTTGTAACAGCTCTATAAATGTTCAACCCTAAAGACGCCAAAGGGTATTCTAAAGCTAATATTTTAAGTTACAGTGAACAATCACTACATAGAGTGGTCAGGCGACAAATCGTGCGTTACTAATGCGTCCTTTGGTTAAATTATGAAATGGTCACCCTCTTTAATTAAGAGGACATGATGTATGTCTAGTTCTAAAGATATGTAAGTTACATTTAAATAAATTGGAAACGTTATTACTTGTAGTTGTTTAGAATAATGTCGAAGCAAAATTTTGAAACAAATATTTTGAAATCCTTGTGCTTTAATATAAATCATATATTAATAAATATTTTTAAATGTAAAATGATAATGATGTTCCAAGACTTTATAATCAAACAATGCAAGTTAAATTTCTTGGTTATCGATTGAGCTAAAATTTTGTATGCACATATAAGTTGAATGGCTATGCAATATCAATATATAATAAAGTTGCTCTGACGTTCGAGTCAGAAGGTAGCGAATGGGACTTGTGCAATTAAAGGAAATAACACCATCTAATTTAGGTTTGTTTGATTAGTCTTGACTAGGCCAATTAGACGAGGACTTTGGTCCATCATAATATATGATGTGGTCTGATGATGGGAGTAGAAAGACATGGAAATTTTGTAATTGAAAATTTTGTTGACCATCTCATCTAGTTTGAGCTCGTCTGGTTTTGGTTTCGTTTAAAAAAAAGAAAAAGGTACTGTAAAATATTCTTAATGGAAAATGCTTAAAAACCCACTCTCTCGCTCGGATCTTGCGAAGATTGTGGGTTCATATCCCATCTCAGAGTACCAGGGACAAAGTGGTTTCAAGCATTTTTCATTAACAGAAAAAGGTTAATTAAAATCTCCTATAAGATTATTTTATTAATCATCTGTCTGTCTATATGTGTTAAATAAATCAGGAACAATAAAATTGGAACTCTTGTGTTACGTTAAACTATCTATGATACTAAAAATACCGTTTAAAAATTTGCCAGTAATAATAACCAGTTTCAGCTAAAAGTCTCAAGATATACTAACCCAAACTATTTGTACCCGTAAGGTGACAACGATAAATCACAAACTATGGGGACCCAAACCAATGACGATATACGGTATTCGTTACGAATTAATTTCTAACAGATAACGCCCTCTAGCGACGAGCCGAGAAATTTAATTTAGACGCCTGTAGTTATGGGTTTAATGACCGCAAACAGTAGTTGAATTATTACTGTTTTGGTAACAGCATTTAAATTAATTAATCTTTGATCAATATTTAATAAATGCTTATTTTTGTGTATATTTCGCAATAATGTTATTATTATGATTGTGAATTATATATATAGCATTTCTTTAAGATAGTAAGTAATTATTAGAAGGTCGTTGTTAAGAATTGTACTTTTTCCGACGAGGAAGTTGTTTCAGATTCTATGTAAATCTTATATAAAATAAAATAAATATTTCCAGTGATTAATGCAAATCTATTTTCAATCCTATTAATATTATAAAGGCGAAAGTTTGTAAGTATGGATGTATGGATGTTTGTTACTCTTTCACGAAAAAACTACTGGACGGATTTGGATAAAACTTTACAGCAATATAGGTTATACATCAGAATAACACATAGGGTACTTTTTACTGGGAAAACTTCTCACTCCCACGGGATACCGACTTCCACGCGGACGAAGTCGCGGGCGTCCACTAGTATTAAATAAAAAATACAAAGAATGTCATAGTCTATCTTAACATTGAACCCTGGGGTTCGATTTGACCATCAAACTCGAAGCCATGAATATTTAACATTTTTCATATTTTTATGTTTAATAAATATGTGCATATTTTTACACAGTGATTTGTAATTATTCATGTATTTTGTCTAATAATTGTGTAAATATTCTTAATTGCTATTTTGATTAATAAAATAATCCAATAAAATTGTGGTTTATTTCAGCTTCTTGTAGTCTCCTGCCGTAGATTTACGAATCGATGGTATAGAGTTTGGACTTGCTAAAAGCCAAGAATTTCTAATTAATCCTATTATTCACTAACTTCGTATTTTGATAATATTTAACGCAATATTTCAATATGATTGAACATATTGTGTAGTGATTAAACATCATCGCGTGTCGATATTTTAATATTGTTTCAATATACCAATTAATAAACAATAAAACATGAAGAAAAATTATATGTTTTTTTCTTATATTTCGAATACTTTAATAAGGTTCCTGTAAAGGATCAACTTTGTTGTTCTGTTAAAATCAACTTTGAACTCGTCGTCAAACTCAGCGTTGTCATATCATAGTACTTCAATGAAATAAAAACCTTTAATGCGGAATTTATTAGTAGTAGGTTCGAAGGTGTTTTATAACAGAATAGCACTACTGACATGTCTGAAAAATTTAATAATTTTTTGCTAATATTTTATTTGTGGTAACTTTGTTTAACGAGTGAAAATATAAAAGGCAAGTTTATATTAAAACATATTCTTTAAAAAAACAAAACACGTTTTAATTGACCGAAATTGAACTTTTTAGGGCCAACCTTATGCCAAAGTAAAATGCTATTGTCTAGTTTTTAGCGATCGAACCCAAAAAGACGAGATATCTATCACGCATTGTTTCCAGCTGTTTTTCTGAAACGGAAACTTCGCATCGTAAACGCTAAATACATCGAATGAACTTACAATGTATCTAGGTCACAATATTCACCCAATACTTTTACGTCGCATCGTAAAAGAAAACAGCGTCAACGCCCGGCACGTTCAGTAGAAATTCTTTAGTACAGCGCCATCTATCCACAGTTAATGGCGTCTTTGACGTAAACTACAGGAAAGCTTACAAGTAGCAGTGTATTTTCTTACCCCAAAGGATTTTAGGGTGGGTCTGATTTAAAGAAAGCATGAATTGTTTCATTTAGAGCAAGCTCGGGAAACCTTGGCAAGGCTACATGTGGGATGTACCCGGCGGGCATCTTTTTTAGAAATGTGTTATATGGAACTCTTCCCCGCGTACCTACCCTAAGATCGGGCTAGTCAAATAGCTACTACCCCTAAAACCCAGCGATATCGGGATATGCGTGAGAGACATTTGAAACAAGTAGTAGGTGCCCATTGGATCTGGTTTGTGCCCTGTCTGGGGAGTCCCCCATACAGGTTTCAAAAGTGATCCGGTGGGTACCTTGTAGGCTCTCGAATCATCGTATTTCGAAATACGCTCAGTGGAGGGGACTCCAAGCACGTTTCAACCTGTCCTTCTCAGGACAGGGTGATAGTGGTTAGAGAGCCGTAGTTTAAGGTGCAGTTACTCAAAAGACATCATTAATAGTGTATTAACGTCTGCTTTGGCGCAGACCTTTCCTGTGGATGGAATCAAATAGGAGGAAGAACGGGCTCTAGTCACGTTGGTCTATTGCAGGTTGGTAGATTAGACATTAATGTCTATATGTGTACGTCCTTCACCAACGGCCTTTGAAGCACGTAGGTCGGGGAAGTTAAAGATTAATAAAATATTTTGGTCACCCATCCCATGGCCAGTTACTGATTTTGCGAGGGTAAAGTAATAAAGTTCTTGTATACCATGCTTAGAGACACATACAATAATAATAAACATTATAAATCGACACAAATATACTTATACTTTCGGAAAACAATTAATTATTATTATTATAAAATATATTATTATAACACACAATTATTACCCACTAATTGATTATAGTTATAAATAAATAACGCCGCGGATAATTGCTACGGAATTGTAATATGCGTATCTACTACGAGACTACGCAACAAAAATATTTTGAAATGCTTCAAATATATTTTGGCTATAAAACTTCTAATTCTTAAAATCTTTAATGATAGTTCACTTGAAAATTTCATCACAAACAAGAGAGGAAAAAAGTGTCTTAGAATAATAATGGCTGTGGCACATAAATCCACGCTCTAGGTGGGTCGAGGCGTCACTGCGGCCGACGTTGCCAAATGAGATGTCCTTTGTCATACAACCGTGTGGTACCAGATAGAACAATTTGTTAAGAAGGAACACGCCCATTACCGTGACCAGGGGACTTCTGAAGCCTTGGGGACGATTGTCGCATGTTTTTATCTCAAAGCTATTTAAAAAAGCCTATTACAAAAGGTCAGAATTCAGTTTTTTGTTATTTGGATTTTAGCCTAAAATGGCATCCTAACAGTTTTGGATGTCATTTATTTTCTTTAGAGCTTTATATCTTTATCTGCTGTGAATAAAGATAGACAAGGTATTTTAACCATACATAGACTTATATCTGGACCCTATCCGAGGAACATTTTACCGCTGCTTGCTTTGGATTATTTCCTTTACTATGATAAAATTTAAAAAGTATTAAATTTATCTCGTAAAATTGTAGTTGTAAATCTACGCTGAAAAAAGTATATATAAGCAACAAAATTTTCGCTTAGTTGAAAATTGAATCCTGATATTCTTCTACGTACTAGTTAGACCACGGAAGTATAAAAATGATTGTAAATGTTGAAAGTAGATGAAACGGTGTGATATTCCTTCGATCTGTTTATTGAGTCAAGATAATTGTAGTAACAACGATATATGGTTTCAAAAAAGAATATATTGTAAATTACTATCATATTCATTGTTAATATGGTTTAAAAAATTAACTTACTATAACTTTCAAAAAAAACTTATTGCTTTGCAGCTATCTCTTCATGGCAATCAATGATGCTAGAGTGAAATAAATTATTCGGGAATAAAAAGGATTGAAGGTGAAAGAATGTAAGAGACGCATGAATATAGGCTATAGTTCATGTCAACTATAACTACGGACTATAATTGACTATATTCATTTTAAGAATGTTTGATTAGAACTACAAGCTACAGTTCACTACGATCATAATCAACGGCTGCTTTTGCAAATGTAGCCAGCGATTACTACGATTGACTACAATTCAAATTAACACTAACAACATGCCATAAATTTATACAGTTCAAATCAATGCATGACTATAATACAGTGCACCAATTCTAATTTATGGTTGCTTATAAGCTACAGTATCCTTCGATCATATTAATACTTGACTACAGTTGACGCTACTACAAGTTACAATTGACTACAGTTCATTTTAACACTAATTACATGCTATAATTGATTACCATTCAATTTGACTTGACTACAAGATACAGTGCGCTACGATTGCGTCAACGCTTGGCTACAGGCTACATTTAGCTACGTTTCTCACCTCGTAGCCTTGTTTGATGGCCATGGTGCCCCGTGGTCGTGACCACGCGGCGTATTCCAATCCATCTTTTTGTTGACAGTGCTGTTGAATAAAATTTACTAATTAGCATTATGCCTGCAAATGATTTTTACAAAATGAAAAAATATATATATTTCATACTTTAAAATATTTTTTGTCCGTTTTAACTTTTATTTTTATCTGTAAGTTTGTATCTATTCTTTTTATTAATATGCAATACAGAAAATTGGTATCGTTTATTTCATAAAATAACTGATGCGAAGTGCATAAAAATCACGTTATGTATGCGTGTGAGATTTAACTTATATATCGACAATATATTCAGGGTGTTAAGGTTTATAATTAAATGGCGAAACTTGACAGATTTTGTTTATGCTGGTGTATTGTTGACTGTATGTGTGTTGGTGGCGATTACCTCCCGTAATTAATCGTTTCTTTGGCAATATATAAAACACGTTACACATACAGACATAAAACGATTCAGAAAAGTCATAAAATCTTTAAAACGGGCACACAATAGCAATAATTCTCTATTATTGAAGATTCCTAATGCTTTCTACGATGCCGTTACAGCACTTACATACAATTTTATATATATATATATATATATATATACACGTTGGAAAAGCGATTTTTATATCCATGACCCGGCCAACATATAAAACGTTAGTCCTAAACTCGGCGGTACTCTCGCTCTTACGTAATACGAATGAAAGAGATGGCGGTACTCACGTGTGACGTGAGCGAAGATGTATACGTATGTGAGACTAGTAGAGAAAAGCACAGAGACGGTGTGGAGTAGATGAGACTATAAAAAATTGTTATATGGATGTAATAATATTTTTACTGTTTTAGTGTGATCTAGCGAACCTCTTCATAATAGCTAACTATAAAAACAGTTTTCGTCAAAACATACTCTCAGATCTAAAGAGTTTTTTATGACTTTAAAAGTTTTGATTTAGTAGTGTTCCATGTGAAAGAAATCTGGACTTAAACTGACTTAAAATAAACTAACACTTAAGAACTTAATACTTAATGTAAAAAAAAAAATCAACAACGACATCGATGAATTCAATAAACATATTTCGTAATCGTTCGAGAATCAGCTCGTCATCATTTCGGGGTGTGTAATTACAACCTTTGCCTTCGAATAACATCATTTTGATTAATATATCGATTATCTCATATAATAAACGGAAATTATTTTATTTAAACATATAATTTTGAAAGAAATACCCTTCAATTAATATCATTTTCTTTAATATAAACATTATTATACATAAAACTCATGTGATATATATAGTATTTTAATCATATAACACTCATTAAATCAAACCCACGTTATATAATAACATTTAGTATAAAAATCAATTTTCATTAATGATATCCTATAATATTCAAATAGTAGTCAATTCATATAAAAATCAAGTCTCATACCATTAATTAAAAATAACGAACATTTGAAATAATTTGTAATAAAAAGTTGTTTACTAGGTTTACTTCTTTTCCTCCTAAGGATGTATAATCGAGTTAGCTTAATGAATAACTCATAAATGGCGCTCGCCGGCCGCTACCGCAACGTGCTCTCTTTGCTCGCTCGGCTCGCTTTTTGGTCACAGTTCTAACCTAACATAACCGAATGATGAGTTTCTGTTGTGAACAACAAATGTGGAGTTTAAAGATTTCGAACCTAATCTAATCGAGCTCAATCTATCTTAAAAAGTGGAAAATTATAATATTATGTTATAGTGGAATATTTTATTTTTACCGTTTTAGTCATTATAATAAAATAATGATTGGATCAAATAATCAGTATATTGAACGAAAGTTATATCAATTATTTGTTATATTAATTGAAAGTTATATTAATTTTTAGTTATAATAATTGAACTTTATGAGAAAAAACATTATACTCGTATTATTTGCGTAATATATGGAACGATGGCTTCAGTAACTAAAATTAAGGCAAATGAACGTTATAAAAATTAGGTGTTATATGAATTGTTGTTAAGCGTTTTGAATATTATGATATCCAAAATGAATATTATTTTAAACAAGTGTTATTTTAAACAAAAATATGATTAAAGTCGTCATTAAAAATTTTCATTACATAATAATAACGTTATTGATATGAAATTCTATAAAAATATGAAAATATGGAATGTTATAACAAATATTAATTAGTTTAATTATAGCTGCTTGTGAGGCGTAAACAATCTTATTTTCAGGTTAAAAACTCATTAAAATTGTGTAGGATCTCCTCTCAATTAAACAAAAAATCTTATCCAACCCATCTAGCATTGATAAAAAAATTGAAGAATCGATAAAAAATCGAATCAATAATATCAATTGAAAGGAATATATTATATTCCTTTATTTTTGAAGTTCACTAAATACTGTTTTATATATCAGATGACAGAATTTCGGAAAAAAAATAAGCATATTCATCTGCCTACTCCACTGCTGTGTGCTCAAGAAAAACCAGCGACACGAGTATTTTTCTTAACTTCCCACAGCATGTGTGCGTGTGTGAGTATCCACGTGTGTGGGTGCCGTCTTGGGTAGTAAAATATTATGCTGTGTCGGTCTAGAAATAACATTGTATAGATAATCAATAACTGGGTTTTATGTTAGAATCGGAAATTTAACGTTATAATAGACTTTAAAACGAAAGCTTTATGATGGTAAATCACGAAGGTAGCAGACCTTTTGTCGGGTAAATTCACTCAAAAGAGTTATAGTGTTACAATAATCGGAACCAACGTAAATATTTAAGGGCGAAATGAAGACAGTTCAATAAACCCGACAGGGAATCATAAGCCTAGAATTCATATTAGCAGCAATTCGTTTCGTTTTAACACAGTCTTTGTATGCCGATAGTATCTTTTGATCTCACATTGGAAAGTGTAAATTAAATAAATATTAGACAACATCATATACATTACTCAAATTCCGTGATGAGAGGCTAATGTTCGCTTTTCATAGAGTATCTGACACAAAGAAGATACCACAATACCCAGACCTGACATATACTCTAGATCTCAGCGACGGCAATACCTTATAAACGGTATGTGTGATACTCGTCTTCGTATGTTTTTGTTACAATAAATGTAACAAAAGTGCAAATTTTTTATGTGTGCTATTTTTTACGGTAATTGAGTTATTGAGTATGCTATGTTAGGTATATTAATATTTAAAAAAATATTGTTAGAGAGATTTATGGGGGAATAGCTATTATTTGAACAGTTTAGATGGCAACGTATGGTAAGCTATTCCTATTCCTTCAAACAAATTAAATTACTAAAACTAAAAGTGAATAGATATTTTCACACGAGAATGTGCTATGACCTAAAAATTTTAAAATTAAATTTGAAGTAAATTTATAATAATAATATAATAATAATAATAATAATAATATAATCTTTATTGCACACATACAGACAGGAAAACAGAAAGAAATTACACAGTAAAACAATACAAGGTACACAAAAGGCGGCCTTATTGCTAAACAGCGATCTCTTCCAGGCAACCTATGGAAGGGAATAATAAAAGGAAAGGGAAAATATGGGGTATTGGGTGCAATGGTCAGAAGGATATGATAAGATATATCTTTGCATATTAAATAAAAAAGTATAAGTAAATAGTATTAACATAGAGAAAGGAAATAGCTTTCAACTCGATCGCCGAAAGAATTAAGTGAGCGAGTGTGCCTAACATCCTCCGGGAGAGAATTCCATAAACGCACAGCATGTACAGAAAAGGAATAGGAGAAGAAATCGGAACTATGACGCGGGATGTCCAAAGTGAGGTTGGATGAGGATCGCAAGGAACTCAGTGACGAAGAAGAACGAAAAGAGAAACATTGTTTGAGATAGTGTGGAGAGGAAGGTAGGAAAAGTATAGAATATAGTAACTTTAAAGTGTGTAAGTCCCTGCGCCGGCGAATAGGGAGCCAAGACAATCTGGAACGAAAATTCGACACATGGTCAAATTTACGAAGGTTAAAAATGAATCGGATACAAATATTCTGCAGACGCTCTAATTTGTTGAGAAGTTCCTCTGATAGATCCGTGTAGCAAACATCAGCGTAGTCTATGATCGGTAACAATAACGAATGAGCTAAAGAGACTTTAGTACTAGTAGGCAAAAAGTTGCGTAGTCTATTAAGTGAATAGTACGTGGCAAATACCTTTTTTCTAACGGCATCCACTTGCGGCTTCCAGGAAAGATTTTGATCGAAGATGACGCCAAGGTTTCTAACAGTTTTTGAATAGGGAATTACAATACCGTTAAAAATTACTGAAGGTAGTAACTCAGGACTAACCCTAGAAGTAAAATGAAATTCATCATTTTGTTTCAAAACTTGTCAGTATTGTTTTTGTTGAAAATTAAAACTTATTTTTACAAATTATATTCAGATTTATCTGTTCGTTCGCTCTGTTGTCAAATAACAAGAGTATTATTTGTGTTTTATTTAAAGGACAGATTTGAAATTTTATTATTAAAATTGATCACTTTCTTTTTTTTTAGAGTATTTTCCTTCTTGAATAAAATCCTTATTTCTTTTCACTTGATAATACAATTTACTCTATCTTGCAAAAAAAATCAAAACCGTGTCTTACTAAAAAGGCGAATGATCTATTAATAATTGTGAGTACACAAGGGCGTGTTTTGTTTGACGGTGAGTGATGGTCGCCGGCGGTTGTCACGAAGAGTGAACCAAAGAGGGGACCCAGATTAAGTTTGACAAGCCTATGGGAACTAAGCCAATAAGTAGTTTAGTGGATTGGGTGTAATATCTCAATTTAACACGTTTAATACTAGTCTTAAGTATGTAAGAAGGTCCATTGTTATACGGTTACATGGCTTTCTAGGTCTCGCATTAAAGTATGGTTTTTATGTAACATCCTATGTAACAGATTGGCAGAACCTGTAAAGGATCTGTAATATCTGAAAAACGTTATTTTTAATGCATGCGATAACATCTTCACAACATCTACGCCATGTAGAGGGTTTGAGAAGAAAAAATCATGATGTTTGAGAAATGATTTGTGCATAATTTGTCAAATGTGATTTTTAATAGTCCAAAATTATTGCCTAAAATGTAGTAAAATAAAGTAGAGAGTTTTTTAAAACAACTAATTTCAATTATATTTATTTCAAGGTAATTTCTGTACCATAATATTTATAACTTGTATAATTTTAAGATAATAACTCATTCTGAATTGGAGTTTGTAATTATTTTGGTTAATATTTTAGTTAAATGGTGAAAATGTTCGTCGCTTTTGTTATCTTAAAGATTTGTTATATATATTCAGCCCTTAAGTAGTAGGCATATAGCTCCTTACACGTACATTAGTATTTTTATATGTTGCCCAATTCAAAATTCAACATGATTCATCAAAGAAAACATATTTGAAAAATTCTAACTCACAACTTTAGGTGCTTTAACCAATTGAGCTACCTAAATCTTCATTGAGAATTTCTAAATCATTCGTTGTTTTCTCTGCCAGTGAACGCGTTTTTATCAATGTTCAGGTAATCTATCTAAACAGCCGAAAGAAATATAATAGAGCTATTAGACATAGGGAAGTTTTGATTGTTTATTTGCATTGAATAGGACACGAAACTATAGGACCGATTTAAAAAAATGTTTTACCATTACTTACCTGATTAACACAGGCGATAGAATATTCTCAAAAACGTTAGGGATTCGAGAACTTCGATAATTTTACAAAGCCGGAGCGCGTCATTAGTATTACTCAAATCCGATATTAAGATTTATTATATAATACAGTGGGATCCGTATGAAAACTACGATGAATATATGAAGCCAAAGCATTAGTAATATCTAAATCCACTGTTATTATATTTTTATGTAATACAGACGTATCATAAAAAATATTTTTGTTTGTATTGCAAACCAATTCTAAACATGAAAATGCTCAAAATCAGTTTGCAATGTTTGCGTTTTGATAATAGCCCACAGGCGTTATTCCGAAGGCAATTTAAGTGTGAGTAACGATACCACTGTACAGTCACCGTCAGATGAGGGGTTGATATAGATCAGTCAACGTCATTCCCCACACACGCGGCTTAGATAACGAGTGACGTCTTTTTCGAATTCAGCGCTTCTTTGAAATTTTATCTTACATGTATTGCTTACGTTTGTATGTCGCCATCTTGACGACAATATATGCTACCTATACATTTAAAATTATTAACAACTTATGTAGCCATATTTTCGCAAATAAAGACTTTTTTTTGCATTTTGATACGATAATGACGATGTTGCGGTTACGGTTATATATTGTATGTTTTTTATTTATTTATTCATACTTAGTAGATGGCAATAGGGGCAAATCACTCTAGACGTGTCCGTTTAAACAGTTAAGCTAAGCTACTAAATTAACGGTGTAAATTTTCTTTCTTAGTGAAATATTTTCTAATACAACCTACTGTTCGTTATTTTGTTATACTGTTATGTATTTGTGATTATGCTCAATTTATAAAAATGCAAAAGCGTTAATGTAACCTATTTTATATTTAACGGGTATTTAAAAATGTATTAGTACCAGAAATATGTGAAATATTCCCTCAGAAGTTAAATTTGATAGTTTTGCTAAACTCATGCAAGATTCATGAGGGTTAATAAATAAAAAAATAAATAAATGATGCAAAAAATCATCAGTTTCGAAAATTGATATAACAAACTACTATAGAAATTATGTATGCTGCATACATGCTACATACGGGGCTGGACGCCACGCTTTGACAGTATTTCTAGTCTGGTTCCTAATTCATTTACAATTATAACACTTAGCTCGAATGTTCTACATAATATTAGTAATTTTTAGAACAAAACATAAAAATAAATATTTTTGTTTTGTGAATCAAGTTCAAATTCTTCGCATTTTTTATACATTTTTTTTTTCATTTTCAAAAGTGCAGTTCGAAAACCCATTAAATAAAGTAATATATACAGTAGTTATATTTTATTTTTATCCATAACTTTATGACTTTGTAATCGGCATTTAGGTGCTGCATGCCCACCGATTGGTTAAAATTTTAAAGTCCCATAACTCTAACCAGTTACTATATGACTAAAATATTTTGCTCACATATCAAGAACACATATAAGTAGTAAATATTCAATATTACTGAAATCGAAAACATCAAGTTTTTTTACCTGTCCACTTGGCGTGGAATGCCCCATTAATTATTCTACTCGTACTTTTGGGTTTATTTGGCGTTTGTACCATTTTGGCGAATTTGAGTTACATATACCATTTGTCCAGGATTGTTGATGAAATGATTGAAATATTAATTGTCAATGTGAAAACCACTGGTAAAAACTGAATTTGTTTTTTTTTTATTTATAATACATTGTAACTGCCCTAATTATTATTGAAAAAATATATATCGATTGACTTTTACACCAGTAAATGTAATCATATTTTAATCAAAAATGGACATACCCCGAATAGTTTCAATTTTTGTAAATTTTGGTTGGGTGGAAGAACCTTAAACTGTTTTTTTTAAGACGTAAATCCAAACTAACTTTGATCCCAATGAAATAGACATGATCTGGTTATTTAGCCTTTTTCATGACCCAATCCTAAGAATTTACTCTCTAGAAAAAAATAAATCTAACTTCTAAGACAAAGATGTTAAGAATTTTGTTTAAAAAAAGTTTATTGGCTGTCCTGAAAACTTGTGTTTTGGTTTATACGTCAATTGAATCCAAAAGTATAATGGTTGAACAATTTTAAAGTCATGGATTATGGACTTATAAAATAACTACATAAAGAAATAACTATATAAACTGAATAAAGGCTGAAGACAGGAAAATCTGTAGCAAAACGGAGGATGCCTTTACTCGCTGAGGGGTCTTTATTAAAATATACGAATGCATTATTTAATATTTAATTTGAATATAATAATTCTAAATCACACAAATATGGGTTTCAAACTGCAATCTATAAGATCAATACTGCCAAAGCCTCTATATATATTTTAAATATATTTTAAATATATATTTTAAATATATATATTTTAAATAAATACACTTGTCCATATAATTGTATAACAATAAGAATTATAACTTTTTTCAAGGAACAAGGATATAAATGATACTTTTCGGGAACATTCTGTGAGCAAGGGAGGACAACGAGCAATCAATTGCTCAGAAAATGCCACCTAATAATTACCTTTTCTACGCGTGCGGCTCCTACACGTCGTATTGTCCGAAATGCATTAGAAGTAATATGACATACCGTTTCTTGATTTTTATTGAAAAATTTTAGATATTCACTAAAGTGAAATGGTTGTGAATAATTAGACAGATATTTATAGCAGCCAGCAACATTGCCCATGACTCCACTAGGTCCCTAGGGAACCGTTTCGTGAAGTAAAAGTAGCCTATAAATTAATTCGGGCTTGAAATTGTCCGTATACCAAATTTCATCGAAATCAGTAGTTTTTGCGTAAAGGAGTAACAAATATACGTAGGTACTACATATTACTAAAATTCATATTAATAGAATAAAACAAAATTGCTTTCTGTCTGTCCCTATGTATTTGTATGTACGCTTAGATCTGTAAAACTACGAAACCGATTTTTATGCGTTTTTTTAATAGATACGGTGATTGAAAAGGAAAGTTTTTATGTATAATATAGGACCACGCCGGCGAAGCCGCTGGCGGGAAGCTTGTTAAAAAATGATCATCAAACAAGTTTTAGTTTATTAGGATATGACATTTGTCATAGATCGCATAGAGATAACATTACTCAACAAACATTAATTGTGCACGCATAAGTATATTTTTTTTATGACATAGTAGAATGAAAGTCGAACAAAAAAAGGTGATATAAAATGTATTTAATAATTTCGGCGTTTTTGTTAACACTGATCACCGAGCACATATCGAGGCCTTGATAAAAGTAAGGTAGCAATCCCATAAATACCTAACTTGCTAATGTTAATGATCATGAAAGATTCAAAGTAACGCCAAGTAAACTGCTATTTCTATATACAAAATAATAACCATGTCTGGATTTATTATTTGAGAATAATTTTGTTACATAAAAGATATTATATACGATTCTGAAAGCAGTTGAAGTAGTTAGTTGAAAACGATTCGTCATTGATGGTCGGCACCTTCTTATCGCCATCCGTCTTAGGCCGTCGACAGACCGACTTACCACCGCTCATGTCGTTAATACCAGTGCGTACACAGTCTTAGCTATAGTAGTTGATTGCGATGCGCTCTTTTCTAGTGTGAAACGTAATTATCCAAATTGTGGGGGTGAGGGAATTGGAGACTATGAGGCATAATGTACCCCATACAAGACCATCAAATATATACATCAACTGTTACTGAAATTACTTAAAAAAAATGTATCACAAAATATTATAGTATTCTTGTTTAACGAATGATTTCTTCTGTTTTTCTATCAAATGCCAAAACCTAATTCAATATAATTAACGTATGTTACCTTAATTGTAATGTAAAATACATACATTTTTAGTGTGTCTTTTAATGTTAAAATACTCGAATGACTTCTGAGTCTTTTACCTTTGTAAATGAAAGTACTATTTGAAACTTATTGACTGTTCGAGCATCAGTCTCTTATTGAAAATAATAATAAAAAAATACAATGCAATGAGTAGTAAATCTTTTTAATCCTTTTTTATTTGAAAAAAAAAATTTACTCTTAACACTGCTGGAAAGACGATGACAAAATACAGTTAGGATTAAAAAAGTAACAAAAAAAACCGTAGCGGTTAGTATCCCTTTGAAGATTGAAATTATGTTGTCACCATGGAAGGGTTAAATAGTTTTGATTTTATAGGAGGTACGAAGTGTATTGATCATTGTGTACTTTTAGTGAAACCCTAAGAACTTATATAAAAAGTAAATAGTTTATGTCGCATACAGCGATTTCATAATATTATTACTTAAAAATAAAACTTCGGAAATAAAGGGTTTTAAGTTTATTAGTAAGCACTATTTCTCTTTCTTTGGTTTTTGTGCTAGTTCGATCCAGTTATTATATTTCTTTTTCTTCGGTTATTATGTCATCATTATACGGCGTACATAAGCAATTGTAACAAATATTTGTCGGTGAACTTATAGAAATACACCTGTTTTATCAATTCACAGAGCGATTCTAAGCCTTTAGAGATAATACGGTGTTGATTGTCATGCGAGAAATAATTTCTTGCCATTTGTGGCGTAAAATTAAATTAGATACGACACTCTTAACATTTATTTTACTCGGTCTTTTCAATAGAATAAACAACAAAAAGGCAGTTTAGCATTTCATTGTGGATTACTTCTAGTCACTTGCAGTAGACCACCCATTGTATGTTCACTTAAAAACAATGCTCTAATTAAAAAGGCAAACATTATCTAATGAGCACTGCTCATTAACTTAACTAGTGCACTATATTTATGATGAAATAATAAATTATTATTTTCATTGCCTATTTTTAGCTTTATTGCTTAGCACTTATAAATGTATATAACGTACATTTATAGTAATGTATTTTCAGTATAGCGTACTGAAAATAAGTGTTTTAAATAAATAGATTTTTAAATATATCTTATGATTTTACGCACTTTCCTGTCTGAAACATACATTTAATGTTTTAAATATATATATATTTAATGTGATACAATTTATTGTAGATATTTTTATTACAAGATTATATTTAATAACAGCATTAGCTCTGGCAAGTAAAAATATTTCAAGTATCAAGATCTAGTTGCGTTGGTCTAAAGATGCTACAATTGTCTCTCAACCCTACTAACATCTTGGCTCTCGCCCCTTACAAATAATTCTTAAACCGTCTTTTAAGCCGGTACCTCAAATTTATGTCCCCAATAATACGGATCTTATGAACTTAAACTATTGTGTTATTGATCATAATATTTTATCGAACTATTATTTATGTATTGACTTTTTTATAAACAATGTCACTGTATATCATTGTAATTTATGTTTTTAAATAAAAACTTTTTTTTAATAAGATACTGGAAATGTCATACGCTGTCTTTGCAGGTCGAACATAGCACAAATTGCCAGTAGTCGAGCGAATTACTGGCAAATCATAAATGCAATATTGTAAATAGTGAATAATTATATTTTTATTTTGAAAAATATTTTGAGGCATTATTTTACCATCTTGACACTTAATAGCTTTACATTTTATTTATAACATTAAATTGGAGGAAAAGTCCTTTCGTATATAGTGTACATAAACTCGTAATATATTATTTGTATCTGGTTGATTTCGTTTTAACTCCGAATTAAAAAAAAGGTAAATGTACGATTTTTATTGGTTTTTCTTACTGTCAAAATGAGTGAATCTAACGAAGTAATTAGATAAATTTTAAAATAATATTACAAAAAAGGCAAAAATGCAACGCAAGATATTTATAGACCTAGTGCAGTTTTTGTGAAAGTAGCACAAATTTGTTTTAAGCGTTTTCAGTCCGGAAATTTCTGAAAAAAGTTGGTCAGGCTTCACTAACTGTGGTAAAACCCGGGTTGACTCGCAACAAGATGATGCCGTATGTATTGGATGCCGTAGGTGCCGTAGGTTGGATTGGAAGAGTATTATTCATTATGAGCTGTTTCCGCCAAGCAGGACCATCGTTTCGAAACTCTACTGCGAACAACCGATGAGATTAAAACAAGAAGTCAAAAGAAAGCGGCCAGTAATCAATAGAAGGAGTTTGGTCTTTCATCATGATAACGCTAGTCTTCATATTCTGCCATTTAGCCAAAAATAAGAGAGTTGGACTGGGAGAAGTTAATGCATCCTTCGTATAGTCTTGACCTTGCAACTTCAGATTTCCACCTGTTTTCGGTCTCTACAGAATTCATTAAGCAGTGTCAAGTTATCATCACGCGAAGAGAGCCAAAACCTCTTGCCGCCGTTTTTTTATCAAAAGCCCCAAAATTTCTATTGCAAAGCGATCATGTCCCCTACAAGATGGCAAAATGTTATCGAACAAAATTATACCTACATACTTTAGTTAAATGTAAATAAATTTTATTAAAAAAAAATGTATTTTCATATAAAATGCGAAGACACTGTTTCCTCAACTAATTATAAACGGAAGGGTGACGTAACGCTCAAATCCTGACGTAATATTGGGGACACGTGAGTGGTAAATGAAAAGAACATTTATTTTAATTTATTTATAATCATAAAGTAACGTATTTTAACTGTACTGTATCGGTTGTACTTAACTGTATCGGTGACCCTTATTCATTATTGTATATTTAAACCCAAATAAAAAAAATAGAAAATACACCTACAAAATTGTTAGTGTTGAAACAACCCTGTATAAGGCAGTATGTACAAAAAATCCACACGTTTATTGCCATGGGGTTAAGTTTTAGTTTCCGGAGGAAGTTTTGTCCAACAATGCCCATGGGTATTGAGGAAGTAAGATCAATAAAAGTTATGGCGTCTATCCTTACGACCGGTCACTTTTGATAGTATTTGGA
Source organism: Diatraea saccharalis (assembly GCA_918026875.4). Classification (NCBI taxonomy): domain Eukaryota; kingdom Metazoa; phylum Arthropoda; class Insecta; order Lepidoptera; family Crambidae; genus Diatraea; species Diatraea saccharalis. Next base: position 23,774,732 of record OU893339.1, on the reverse strand, counting down.
TAACACTTGATTGTGAAAATATTTTTATCTAATGGAAGACCGTAGATGAGTATCTCGAACTCATTTGTCCTTATCGATAAAATAGCAAATAGCGGAATTAATATCAAAACGGCATTATCTACTAGTGAAAATGTATAGTAAATCCATGATCTTAGGGAGGCATGTAAAGTTGTTGTTTCCGAGTCTCAATTTTTTAAAACCTAACCCTAAATATGTAACTAAATTATTTCATCAACGGCCTATTAATCTCCCCATCGCTAGGGCACAAGTCTTCTCTATGGATGGAGTCGATAGGATTGCTGGGTATTAACAACTGCAAATGCAACCGGGATCAATAGCTTAATGTGCCTTACGAAGCACGGAGGAGACAGAGATAACAAATTTTGGTCACCCATTCTATGACCGGCTCTTACGATAGTTTGCCTTGCAGACCGAAGGCGCCAACTACAGCGTCATCGATATTATGTATCATTTAATAGATTTATATATCACTAAGTTCGTAATCAGTACTATTCTAGTGGTTTTTATCGTAGGTAATAAAACTGTTATTGCTATTAAACAGCTACAATAAAATTTCATAAATATGACGTTATCATACAAACAATTACCGATGTCTTATTATCGGCAACACATGAAAACAAAGAGTCGTTAACAATAACCAGGGAAATTAGCCACTGCGAGGGTGTCCACGATTAATCCGCAAATTAGACTGGTCTCCGAGTGAAATCGATTAGGGTCCGAAACTCGCAATTCGTAGCGACGCAGCGTCTCGTCCAAGATAAACATGCCAGCCTTTTTTTCTTTCCGAAGACATTAAGCAAGGATGCTTGTGGAGTGACCATACTTTTGGATTTCGTGGGACAGGTAGGACTCTATATAAGTTACCTTATGTTGTCTTGGTTTTAATGTAACAGAGACATTTTTTTGAGGAAAATCGCGGTACTATAAGTACTAGAACGGTTTTAATTTATTCTAATCCATCAATTATTTCAATATCCACGACAATAAAGTTTAAAGCACAAAATAATTACATTCAATTAATTATTAATTTACAAAGTTTGTTTTCCATTTAAATTTAAAATTTCTTTTGATTTCATATATTTTTTTAACTTCGTTGCATTAAATTGTGTTCCTTAAGTCTTCACTAATATTCTAAGAAACTTAAGCATATCCGCCCCACCGTATACAGATGGCCACCCTATCCGTGTCATTAGACGCGAGGGTGCGTCATTACCGCGATGAGTAGAACGACCATCAATCTTCGCGGACCGGTCTCCCGGCCGTCAAAATTGTGGCCACCGTAGTGTGCTATTGTTTGTGTCGGCTTTGTCTAAGTATTCATTATGACTTCTGAGTTAATCGTGTGGGATATGTGGAGGGACTGTTTGTTAATATTATTAAAACACTTGCTCAGTGTATCGGTAGGTAATAAAATCGGATTACAACTCAAATATACAATTAACGTGACGTTTCGTAAATGACAGAACTTGTCCTTGCTTCACGATGCAGCGGAGCGTCGATAAAATGGGATTTTTTGTTTGGATACAGGGAGTTACAGATATAGACTAACTTTATAGCAAAAAAAATATCTCTATTTAAAGATAATTAATATGAGATAACTATAATTTGTCATAGAATTTACTTTTTGAAAATTTGTTAGTTACAATATTGAGCAATGAGTGACACTGTTTTTAAAATATATTAAAAATCTATGTCTCAAGACAGATTTTTAACCAATCTATGTTAACAGCAAATACTTATGGCACATAAGTTTTAACTCACACAGAGGGTGATAGAAGAGGTTCTCAGACGTACCAGAATGACCGCATAGCCAGAAGAACTGCCAGCCTGAAGTGGTAATGAACTAGACATATAGGTCGTAGAACAAAATGTCGATGGAGGAGTAAAGATCTTGAGAGAGAAGAAAACAGATTTCCCACAAGATGGACTGACCGTATGGTCAGGATCACCGGGAAGCAATAGAAGATGATCAAGCAAGACCGTTCGTCGTCGTTTCTAAAGAAGGCCTTTGTCTGGGAGTGGACATTGTTCATAGGATGACCTCGTTATCTACACTAAAGCCAGTTTATACACTGATACGCGCTTTCCGTATTAGATTTACATATATGCAAGTAAATGCTCACCGTATGCATGCACACAAGTAATCCAATTACGTGTGTACATACATTCACCAAGATCACATTTCACATCGTTAGTATGTAACCATAATGTATATGAATGCTGTCGGATTGGCGATGGTTTGATCAGTTTTGCTCAGTTGCATCTTTTCTTCCTTTTTTCTTACACTTAGAATATGTCATGTATGGTATGCAACTCTCACATTTATATTAATCTTCGAGGTAAAAATCAATCATTCAGAATATGCATTAGCACCAACATCATCTTACATACGATAGCAGGGAAATGGAAGTCTCTTTTTCATATACTGTGCCCTACGTTTATATTAATTATTAAATTTGTGTGTGTACAGCTAACATAGGTTAAGTTCATACTAATAATGTCAAGGATGTCTAAATTTATATTTATTATTATTATTTGTCTATAAACATAAACAGAATGTTGATAACCTGTTTGATAAACTGTGTGTAACGAATTAGGATAACCTGTTTGTCAGGTGAAACAAAGGAATAATAAATAAACCACAGTTAAAACTGTTACTATACGAAATAATTTTACTAAGTGCTACTTATCTAACTCATGAAAATATTACATACCTCCCCTTTTTTAAAACGATTTATCATATTACATAATACTGTGTTAAATCGTCTTGATATTTTATTAGACCTGCATAAAAGATATAATTAGGTACTCGTAGCTTTACCACATCTTTGAAAGAAGTTATATTAGTATACAATCACTTTGCTAAATATTAAAGTTTGTTTTAAGATGTGTTTGAAATTGTGTTATTGAATATTTTTTAATGTTTATTCTTAACGATTGTATCATTATAAAGCTTTAAATTAAAATTGATGCAAAATATATTCAATAGAAATATAATAAAGGCGGTGTGAGCTTGAAATTACACAAGCATGAACGTCCAGGATAACCCCTAACTAATGCACCTGGATATAACACAAGAAATTAAAGCATTCATAGAAAATCAAGCATAAAATCTACATCTTACAATTAAATGTGAATAATAGGTATAATGATAAATATATGAATCGAATTATTAATCATCCACAGATACAAGAGAATTAAAACAAGGAATAAAGACATTAGACGCACAGTGGTTCGGCAAAGGGTCGGTAACGGACAAAAGATTCCTTGTTTCTCAAACCCCCGGGCGATTTCGACAAACGATTATGAATGTGTCTTATTCAATCAAAATTTACTTACATGCATAATCGATTTTGACGTTCAGTAATTAAAATGTCGGATGACGATGCCGCTTTGTTAAACGTAACGCGATTTTTGACGGTTGACTAATATTCGCTATTAATCCTTTCCTATGAGAATCATTTGATTTAGTTTCTTTTTAAATATAAAAATCATTTCATTGACGAAGACGGATGGATGTTTTAGATTTCTAAAAAAAAAATGACAAAACCTTACAAAAGATAGATTATATCATTTAAACGGAATGTACTTGAGAAAGTCAAAAAGTATATAAATAAAAAGATTCTAAGAATTTGTCGTTAAAGTCCTTGGTTTTATGAAGAAGCAGTGAGTTTTGTGGAAAGAGCAACTATAGTAAAAAGAAAAAAAAATTGCAGCTCAAAAATCCGACACGACTTTATACAAAATCTTATTATTAAAATTAGCTACTGTATCCCACGGCAGCAAAAAGCTGGTACGACAAAAAACGTAGTCGCGATCGATTCAAACGATATTTCGTTAGCCGTATATTATTTTTAAGCGTTTTTGCCCAACAAATATTGGGTCCGTCCCACTAGGTGCACAGTAGTCTTATAGTTTTTTGTCTTTTTATTATTTCATTATTGTTGAAGCGCGCAACAGTCATCAAAATATCGTTAGCCGTGTTCAGAGAGATATATTGGTGTTTTTTTATAACAAGTCAAAAATTGAGTGCAGCGGCGTCTGTATGATGCATTGTTTGATATGTCAATGTGGTATTGTCATTTTTTTCAATATCCTAGTGTGAAATAGAATAGGGTATTGTCATAAAGGTATGTCAATTAACTCTTTCAATTTTTTTATTGCTTGAGAAGTATTTAAGTTTGTGTGAATATTGTTTGATTATTAAGTATATTTATTTCATTAAGAAATTTTGTTTTTGTTCCTTTTTATACTCCTTACGAAGGTAACGTTGAATATTGCTGCAATATCAGGTTCTTAAAAAAGACCTATGAGTTTACCTCATTTGAAGGAATCTAATTTCTACACGCTTTTAATTGTTAATGCTGTTAATAATTTTATACATTGAATACTTTAATTATTCAAGGAACTGCTATTGAAGTCGGATGGAAGTTTTCTGTAAGTTATTAAATGATTTTAATAGCCATTTCTTGAATAATTAGACCGCTTATAAGATAAGTAGGATTATTTCTCACTTTCTTTAAGTTTAAATTCGGTTGTAAATATAAATTTATTTCAATATTTTTTGTTTCATACGTCTCATAAAAATCATGTTTATGCAAAATATTATTTTTCGATGTTTTTGTCCGTGATATCTAAATTATTTTGAGTATTTGACAAATTGTTACCAGTTATTTCGTTATAAAAAAACACCACTAATTCAATTCAAAAATTCAGGGCAGCTCAGGCCCATAAGATGTTTGATAAAGAATTTAAATAAAAATAGATAAAAAAATTCCGAAACATAAAAAAGAATATGTAGGTATATACAACGAATATGGAACCCCCTCGTTTATTCGATAGATAGATAGATATATAAATTCTTTATTTGCATCATGCATTCACAAAATTTTACAATTTGGATTTTACAAAATATTAGAAACTAAAACAGGACAATCAAACATTATGTGTACCGCAGCGATGCAAATGGGCGAAAACTCAGTGAGTATTTACTCAAACAGCAAAGCACTGATTTTCAGTTTTTACCCTAATTACAAGTGGTGGCACTGTAAATATTAAAAAAGTTCAATAATTCACAAATAAATTGATAAAAGATCTACAATACTAATCAGACACTACAAAAATACTAATACATACTTACTAACTAAAATATGTAATAAACGTATAAGATATACAGATTAATAAAATAAATAAATAGATATCCCTTGAATAATAGATATCCTATAGTCCTTGAAAGTCAGTTATAAACAAAAACTATTTCAATATCTTGATTGCTTCAAAATAAAACATACGCTTATGTTATTCGCTGATAACGTACCTTTTCATTGGTAAAATGAATTTTAAAATCAGTCCATTAGTTTTAAGTTATCCATTACTAACCCTTAGCTTGTAGTCCTATATGAAATTTATATAAACATATTACGATAAGTGGTTTTGTTTTTGTAACATAATTATTTTGACGACATTTATGTCATCGAAAAAAAGAAAAAATTGTATTGCTGCTTTAATATCACTTTCTAAATATATGTATTTATATTACTAGCATTAGTGCCAGTTGCACAAGCGTCCTTTAAAATTGACATCAGTTTAAAACCACATTAGCGATACAAATTTAGAACATTCAGTATTGGACGTCTGTGCAACAGGGTGATAAAATGTTTAGTTAGAAATAATTTTTAAATTAAAAATAATTAAAGAACTTAACAACTATAGTGTGACATCGCATCAAAAAGTATTTTTAAACGACACCTGCGTTACAGAAGTGCATAACATAAAAAACCCACAGCAAACTTAACTAGAACGTCATTTATAAATCAAAATTGCAAAACAACGCGCCAATTTAATCTAATAAGTAAACGTGTTGAATTAATAAGTGATTGATAATAATCCGATGCCGAACGCTTTATCAGATTATTTAAAACCTTTTTTTATAGTCTTTGATAATTATACAAACATTACAATTGACTTTCTATTCTCGACTATATATTTATATTTAGTATTTGGTATTTATATAAATATGTATTATATATATATTTTCTTCTTTATTATATGTATGTTGTATTATGATTTTTTTTTCTCTTTCAAAGATTACATATGCCGCTCGCTGCTTTTATCATTTGATTTTCTCCATATAACCTTAAGGTTGACTGGCATATAATGCCTAAGGCACAAAGAATTAAAGTATTTACAGTGTTATATTTTAGTTATAAAGAGGAAAGACTTGATCGTGTCTTTGTTTGCATTCAAACGGTTCTTAAAGTACTGGACCGATTTTAAAATTTCCTTATCTACGGGAACCTACATCATCCATGGGTGGCAAAGCTTATAATCTACGTGGATAAAGCAGCAGGAAATGAGCTAGTCTTATAAAAAACACTTAAATAATTAATCCCAAGTATCTAAGACGTTTTCCAGAAGGGGAGAATTCGCCGCGAATTCATACGGGATTTCAGGTTCTTTGCTGTAAATATTTTATATATTTCTAACACTATTTCTTACCAAAGACTATTGTATAATGAAATGCATCTGAGTCTAATATGCGCATTGTTCTGTAGAAAGCCAATTCATGTTTAGAATCTTCCATACACCAAATTGGCAAAATTTGAAGTCGATTGGACCAAAATAGGTCGTTATCCCATACAAAGTTTGTCCTCGTTGTTCACCAACTTATACGAAAAATCCTTTCTTATCTTACGTCATAAAAATAACATACAACACCCACTAAGTTTTAAGGCCTCAATTCTAGTAATTTTTACGTCATAATCGCATATCAATAGAGTCTCAACTATTTGTATTTTAGTACATTTTAGCTATTGTACTACTTGAAATACAGTATCTTTCCCACAAGTCAATAGTGACGGATATATTTATTATTTTATGATCTAGTATCAAGAACTGGGTCATAAAGGATAGCAGTTGAAGCGATATTGACTTTCTATAATTATGCTAACATTTGCAAAATTGCCCTAGAAGTCTCTACGATCAATGATTAAAGCTGTACATACGTTACACCGTAAGAACAATGCATTTTTATATGTATCGTTAGAAGGAAAAGCATCAATTACTACTGGCAGCACTAATTATCGATTTCACTACGGGTAACCCTATCTATCAGTTATGTGTCGTTGTTATTTTGACTTTGACATTCGAGCAGTTTCGCGCAAATATATTTCCAGGTTGTCATTCTTATAAAAAAAAAAATATTTAAGTCGAGATGGTGATTTTAAATATATCAATTGATTAATAAAATTTGTCTTTTAGGTTTGATTTATTGATTATTATGTTGAGTTCGCGTTGCTTTCTCTACATCTTTAGCCTAATCCAAATCTCTCGTATTTATGATAATAGGAATGGATAAACGCAACATTGTTAAGTGAGAGTATCCACGCCCATAGCCCGAGCGCAGCCATGCGATTACTATATGCGTGCGGGAAAAAACACTGGTGTTACCTGAAAAAGAGTTTGATAAAAGTGATAGACGTATAGACAAGTTGATCAGTGGATAGTTTGATATAAGTATTTGGTTTTAATTATACTTCCTAGTGTAATAGTTATAATGATTAAATTTGATAGACTACAGTCAGTAACTGTTTAGCAAAAATAATTAAACCAATAAAAAAAGATCTAAAAAAATAGGACCAAATCAATAAAAAAATATATTCTTGATTCTCGTTTCGTTTGTATGTTTCGGACTATTTTGTTTTTAGTTTTTCAGATTTCTTAAGAATTTTCTTATTGACCAATTAAACTATTTCTACAATTACAAGTAAGTCTATATGTAACACATTTTTTTTATTAATATCCGAGTATGTTAGTGACTACAGATGCAGTCGGAGATAACGGCATAATGTGTTTTCCGAAGCACGGAAGAGTTCGAGAATAAATGTTTGGTCACCCATTCTATAACCCTTGCGAAAGTTGCTTAGCTTCCGCACCGTAGACCACGCTAACGATTGTGCTATCGCGTTCCTAATACATAAAAAAGTATTCATTCATTCATAGTTCGTCAGTTTCGCTGAAGTAATTATATCTATAATTAAACTCTCAGTGCTGCTTCACTGATCATCCACTTAATTTAATACGTCGAAGGAGCTCGTGGAGTACGTGGAGATTAAGCAACCTTCTCAAAGGTTGGCCAAAAATGTATTATACTGAGTTCATACGTCATGTTACGTCTTTGGTTCTAGTTGGATCCGCCGTTGTTGACATCCACCAATTAGCACGTGGCCCGCCTTATTAGGTAATATAGCCCGTTTACAATATACTTTACATTTACGTTTACAATAATTACAGTATAGCAAGTCATATTATATACACAATATTTGTGTTAAAAAAGCAGCTGTGTAAAAACTTGACTTAAAAGATTTCGGTTAAAATTATTTAAAATATCATTAATCTAATTTTATGCTTTGAACACTAATCATCCGCATGTGCAGTAGAAATTTGAATAAAAAAATTCAATTTAAATGACATCTCTAACAAACCCTTTTTTCTCATAGTATTTATGCAAAGGCATATCACCAAAGAGAACAATATTAAAGAGTTTCACACCAAAAGAATTATTTGCAATAATTAATCAAAAAATATACAAGTACTCGATTTATTTACCTAATCCGTCATACTTAGCATATCTTTAAGATTATGTGATAATTATGAATGAATGTGCACCTTATACTTATATACTTAGATATCACATTAAAGTTTAACTTACTTGGAATAATAACAAGCGATTTTCACCCTTATTTCTACTATCGTTCGCAATCACAAAAATAAGATCGGAATTGAATTTGCATACTTTTACAACGCCGCGGGCGTCAAAAATTGCATTGAATCGAGTGTTCTGTGAACGTGTATGACAATTTTTTTCTTTATCATTTTATACTGTAAATTGACCTTTATTTTTTAAATGTTAAGGGTAGATGTTATTGTAATAATAAAGTTGCATGCCCTAGTAATGATGCGTGTGGAATATCTAAACAGGTTTTATCTATTTAGTATACGATGCGCGATCTCTTTTCTTTCGTTTGTCTGTTAATGATCTGTCTATGGTCTATGTCTATGGGACTCATATGCAAATGGAGACGTGGGAAATATACTTGGCGCGTAAATATTTTATTAATGGCGATATTAAGTTATTTTTTTTATTTTGTTTCTTTACGTGTAAAGGTGACCAACGTGATATTAGCGTAATTTTGTAAACTCAAGCAAATAGGCCATAAGTAAAAAAAAATTACTTATGGCCTATTTAAAATAAACCTGTTTGGATTTTAAAGTTTATGTATTATTTCGAAAAAATATATATGTACGCAAAGGGAAATTAGTAACATTCAACAGCGTAAACACGAATTGCCATAAATTAAAAATATGGAAATAGATGGTCATCATCACAGAAATCAATATAAAAATGTATTTCTGTGGTGATAATTGTGTTGACAAATAGTTTAATATTATCCAACTAATTAAAATTGAGTATTTTTAGTTTACGAGTAGTCTACTCGTTAGCTTTAGTTTACCTCAGTAGTGGTATAACGAAATTATCCCCAAAATTTCTATTGCGGAGACTAATATGCCCCTAATTAAATTAGCAAATTTGTTGTATTGTAATTACGTAAAAATAAAAGTGAAAAAAAAACAAAAGCATACTGCAAGGATTATCAATGAGACATAGGCAGATTATAAGAATTGGAAAGCCATTATTTTTAATACAATCGTATACTTAATTGTTTATCAATTTTATACTCTAATATTTAAGAAAAAAATTAATAAACGAAATTTTTGAGGAGTTACTTTTATAATTTCGCTGTAAATAAAATTTTATATGTTTCATTTACATTAAATTAAATGTGAGTATGATATCGTTAGTACAAAGGTTGGTTATTCTAAGTTAGTGGTCTCTACCTTAGGGATAATTATTTACTCCCAAAGGTTGACTGGCAGAGAATGCTATTAGCATTAAGTCCGCCTTTTGTACCATCTTTATTGGTCAATAAAGTTCAATAAATAAATAAATAACTGCGTTATTTTATGGATAACTTAATAATTTTTTAATACCTTTCTGTATCTATGTTATGTTCAAAGATCGAAATAGCTCATTAAGCAAAAAATAGTTCACGACGCGTTGAAGCAATCGCAGAATAACCACATAACGAAAACCGTGTCGTTGGCTGACATGTTGTGGCGAAGAAAAGCCACGACGCGTTCTGAGCATTAATTGGTTTAACTAGGTTGTTTTATTTTACAATAGCGATTCACTTCTGCTATCGCAGAAATTCGTACTGTTATATATATATATATATATATATATATATATATATATATATATATATAACAGTACGAATTTCTGTAAATGATGCGATATATATATGTCGCATCATCTTTACGAAGATCACTTGATTTAGTTACTTTTTTTTTAAATTGCTAGTTACTCGATTACTTAATTACTCGATTGTAGAGAGAGCGTGAGCATCGATACTTCTAATTTTATTAGAATGGTGACACTGACTTTGACAGTTCGTTAACAAAAGCTAATTGCCGCCATTTTTGGGAAACATTCTGTTTCCGATCGCCGAGGAGTAAAGACATCCGACGACATCACGCCCATCTCATTATATTTTCGTATGAAAAGTGATAAAATGGAACAAATCCACGTTGGTGCACCTGCAGTGTTATTTTAAAGATAGTCCCCTGATATGGACGATCTATTTGGGCTTCGTAATAGCCTTTTCTGACTACCCGCCGACATATATTATGAATGTAAAGATGACGATTGTGACAATAAGCAATCTTCCATTGCATTGGCATTTTAAACTTACGTATTTGTTCGAGCAGTTCTCCCCCAGCCACGATCCAAGACATTCGCCGACATTTAAAATTCATATTCGTAGATTTAATATATATTTTTTTAAAGTGACAATTCGTTTTCCTTATAACAATACGCTCGCTTTGCTCTCTCGGCAAGTGCGTATTTTGTTATACTCTAACCTAACCTAATCTAATAAAATATAGTTAAATACCCTTCATGGTTTTTCTTCATTGCCACAACGTGTTGTTGTATGACAACTACGACATGGATTTCGCTATGTTGTTATTCTATGAATACCACAACGCGTCGTGAGCGTTTCCATAAGAGCCATAAAGGATATTTTACTGTGACCACTTCCAAAAAAATCTTTTGCCTACGGGACACAACATCATACGCGGGTGACATAGACTATAATATACGTGGGCGAAGTAGCGGGAAAATATAATAAAAATAATTAAACAAATATTAAACAACATCACATATACTGCTCATACCCCAAATTATGTAGCTAAAGATTTTGGTTTTCGAAACAACATTTCCCTTATTGATATGACGTTATATAAAAAAACATACACGAATATCTTTACTAAAGATCACAGAACGAACTCGAAGAGTTAACTCATAATTACACACTTAACAAGTAGTTTGAATAGCGCTGTGTGCAAATAATTGGTGTAATTTTAACGCTTAGTTATTTGCATAAAATCTTATCAAATGTTACTTTGAGTTGGCAATTAAGTGCAGACCTGAAGGGAAGGAGTGTTCAACTTCCTCCTTACTAAAAGCGAAATGTTACATTATTATATTAAATACTAGCAGTTTTGATTACCATATGATTTTCTAGTATTTTTTTACGTTCATTAGGTTACGTTTTAGTTCATTAGGGCAGTGTAAGTAGTAGTAAGTAAGCAGCATTTAATTCCGTGATAAAGATTAATTGTGGATATATAAATTAATAACTTTAACTATGAATATAACAAGCGTCATCATCATCAACCTCTTTTACGTTTCCACTACAGGGCTCAGGCCCTCCTTATGGATGGTTAAGTAGTATGAGCCATGAACCTCCACACTAGCCCTATGCGGATAGGAGGGTATTAACGACTGCAAATTCAGCGAGGACCGATGATTAACATGCCATTCGAAGCATGGAGTAGCTCGAGATAATATTTTTGGTCACCCATCCCGTGACTGACTTAATTACTTTACTGTGATAGCGGGCCGCGGCGTTTATCCAATACGCCACCGAGCTACATATAGCAATATCAACCTTATATGATGATTCATAAAGATGCTGTTATAAAAATGATAATGTAGAAATATCTATGCAACGATAATAATCTTCTGAAAAAACCGGTGAATTGCGACACGAAGGATTCCGCACGGGAAAGGAACAAAAAAATCACGTTTTTTATGTAGGGAAGCCCCTTAAATATTTATTTTATTCTGGTTTTTAGTTGTATAATCGGCAAAAGAAATACTTCAACTGCATTACTTTCACAGTTCATGAGATGCAGCCTAGTGACAGACAGACAGACAGCGAAGTATTAGGATAGGGTTCCTGTTTTACCCTTTGGGTATGGAACCCTAAAAACACCGATCAAAGATATTTAGCTAATGAAAAAAGACTGAATTTTAATCTCGTCATTGCCTAGTCAGCTGTTAAACGAATAGTGGAACCATCTACTACGGAGCCCCGGAATTTTCAATAATTGAATTTCACAGCAGTACCTAATGAACACAGTATTGCAGCATCTTTCCGTGATAATATGAGCTAAAACAGATAATGATCAGTAATATTTCTATTCTCATCACTCAGAATGACATTCAAACATATGATATCTATTTAGCTATTTATCTAGTTGATAGTATATTCAAATTAGGTCATAAGGTCTTTCTACAACATAAAAAAAATAATTTTCATAAAATGTTAGTATTGGTTAAAAAGATTTAATTACTATGTAAATAGCAAACTAAAAGTGACGGTGTTCCTTGCTTTCCTTCTTTAATAGTGTGAAGGAACACTCCTTCATACTATTAAAGATAAAACGTCAAGTAGTTATTGTTTTTTTTTTTGTCTAATTAATATTCGTAAAAAAAAGTTTGATTTTTATATCAAGAAAATAAAGTGGTATAGTCACCTAAAAATTAAATTGTTCAAGTGCACATACCGAGTACGCTCATAAAATGTTAGAAAGTTAGCATATAATCCGATGGAAAATAATCTGTGGTTAAATCTAGATTGCCATGACTGCTTGTAACAATATTGTTTGGTCGCTAATATAAAAAAAATATATATATAGTAATTTTCCTAAAGTATCTTGAAATTGCAACAATATTTAACATATAAGTCAAAACAAATGATTTTTAATACTTACATCGACTCCACCGTTGTTCCAGGGCGGCAGGGCATAGTGTGATGGGTCATGGTGTCCACCACCCATATGCTCAGCCATCACCGACATCCAGTGCACCAGACCCTGCGCCCCCCCACCGCCGGATGTGCCTACATACAAGTCAAAACCGTCATAAAATCTTATTTTCAATAGTCGAGCTCACACTCAAAGTACGGGTCATATCGCATTAAGAGTAGTTTCCAATATAGTATATGCCTAGGGCAGGCTATGGACAATAACCCTAGGAATGAGTGTGTGTTAAAGTAAAAGATATGTATGAAATATTGTATTTGTAATGTCGCTTTAAACCATTTTATGTCAATTTCAATGGACGTTTATGCAACTGTGCAACAACAAAAACAAATCTGTTTATTGGAGATTATTTTATTTATTAGTTCCATGTAAGACATTTGTCGTGCTCAATACATTGAAAAATAAATTTAGTGACAGAAACTTGCCACTATTTAAAGTATTGATATTAGTTATTCAGTAGGTACACCATTTCATTCTTTTTCTTCGTTATATTACTAGTTATATTTATTTCATATTATTGTTTTCGCAGTTGCCAAGCTGTCGCTTAAAAATGACAACATAACCCTGATCAAAGGAAAATACAAACAATCACCGCTGTACACGGCTACACGCCAGGCTACCACAATATATCAAAATTCCTCAATTCATTTTTAAACTCAAGTGGAGAAATTCTACAGTTTGTATAGCTTGATGTACTGTTTACTGTACCAACGCTAGCTATCTGATCTATCAGAATGATTCACGTAACAAACCTGAGCGCCAAATGAGATAAAGATGGAAACCTATATAAAATAAAGTTTTCAACTTATACAAACAAAACTAATTTTAAATTATCATCATTATTCCGATCGAAAGCCTTGTCTCCAGAAACAAAGATACACGACACGCCATAATAGTTGACATTTACTTTATCGATTTTTTTTACTTATCGGACCATTAAACGATCCATTTGGCGTTAAATCAATACGTCATCTTGATCAGAACGATGTTAGATTAATCGTTTGTGCTGGTTGGAAATGCATCATTATTTAAATAATTTGATTTTTGTCATCAATTCTCAACTTTGGTCTGATTACGATCCAAATTGATCGTCTAATGATTACGAATAATGGTAAGGCAGTTCTCGATATAATCTATATTTTGCTTTTATAGGAATTAAACTGAATTTCAATTGTAAAAGTATGCTTACCAGTGGGCACGGCAGCAGGCTGAGCTGCGGGTTGCTCCTGCCCCCCTCCCGCTACCCCCCCGCCACTCCAAACAAACGCTGACGATGCCCCCGCCTTCTGGAACAAAACCAAGACCTGTTGATACACGGTTTAGACGCAAATGAGTGTAGTGAGCTGATCTCTTGCCAATAGATACTTATGAGTAGGGTAACCAACTTTGATAAGGTGCTTGAAGCTGAAAAATAAGCAGTCACACAGCGTAAATTAAAGATTTTGATTCCTCCTAAATGTTGGAAGGAAAATTCCTCTGGAAAAGTTACGGGTCGTAGCCACACTAAAATAGATAGAGACACCGATACAGAGATAGATGATATTTTATTGCGCGGAATAAAATAATTAGAATCACTATGTGAATATACATTTATACTATTTTTTTTTAATTCTGAAAACAAACTGTGATATTAAATCTAATACATAATATTGTAACGATAACTGTTCACCTTTTACATGCTTTCACTTATTATTTCGTAACACTTCTGTATTAATTAATTATTTATTGTAAGGGAACCGACTATAGCCAAAAGTCGAATACGAATGTTGTTGGATTTGAAAATGTCCGGAAAATCAGTGAGCTGATTAAAAGCTTTTCTCGATATAATAAAATACGAGTTTTGACTATAATTTGTATAACTGCCACTATAACTTTTTGTATCATGGTTTTGAAATAAAAAGAATTTAACTCGTTCTTTAGTATAATTTTGATTTTTACTGTGCATAACCATTTAATGTCTCTAGGGAAAGCTCTAATTGCCACTACATCATTGTTAGATATCATGTAACGATAGAGTTTAACTTGACCGTGTAACTTTACACGTTTTCTCTAGGATAAGTCCAGAAGGACTGAAACGGATGGTAAACCTATTTTGGAGACAGTGTGAGAAGCATGTTTTTTTGGGGCATCTGAAAATTGCTCTCTGCCAATTCGTAGTTTTGCTGCTCCATTGAATGGATGTAACAGATAATTTAAATGAAATAATAGAGAATTTTTAGTTATCTTAATATGTGAAGATTTAAGAAATAGAAATGTGTTCACAACATTTTTGGGCCCATGTTGTAAACTCACAATCTTGGCAATCTTTTTTGTAAAACTGAATTTAACTGCCATATACATACGTGAACTTCAAATTTTCTCTAGAACCAATTGCAATGTTTAATTTATATAGTATGTAACTGCAAAACAAAATAGACTCTCCAATATATAAAAAGGATTCTAATAAGATTGTCAAGCTAGCTAAGTTAGTCCAACTTGAATATAAGTCCTATTGGATAAGTCAAAAGCGATATGTTTGTCTTAAACAATTTCTTATAAGAAAATTTTGGTCAAGAATATGTGGTCGCAAAATAGAATTTGCATTGTAGGTTATTCAAGGTTATAAGATAAGTCTATCAATGTTATACCATACAGCACAACAGCGAACATCAGAATGTATTTAAGACTATATATTCCTAAATATGTATGTATTTCAATTGTGAAAGTTCAGAGTTACCTCTTCTGGTGAATTAGTTATCCTATCAGCATTTTCATCATCAGACGTTTCTAGACCAAAACTGTTGGAGAAAAGCATATTCCTCGGATATAAGGAGTAGCAATCGGCAACATTACGCCTTCTCTTACCAAGACTCGCCAGAAAACTTTTGTAAAGTTGCGTTGGTAGAAGGAAAGGTGATCTGTTCTGAAATCCATCTTTGAATGTTAAATTTTGATTCCTAAACGGATTCCCGAAGTCAAACTCCGGTAAAAACTCTTTTTTGATAAATTCGGCAACCGGCTGTAGAGTCAAAGTATTTTCCGTGTAATCTAAAGCTGTTCCTCCGTCATCATTAAGACCGTTATTTTCTAAATCACTGATCTCAGAATTGGCATCGCTAGAATTATTGCTGTCGTTCTGATCGATTTTCTCCTCATTTCCTTCAGTATACTCTTCAAATTCCCTCTTCATTTGTAAATTCATCGGGTTCTTCATGTAGTTTGTGTTGGTCAACGTCACCGACATTGTCGTGTTGGCACTTTTCTTTCATAAATATATTCTCACTAACTATAAGACTATTTTTATTTATGTTCTTATAATTTCGAAATTAAATAAATATATCTTCGTCGTAAAAGTTATGTAGGTATTATTAGGAACTATCGTTGGATTGGGAGGCGTCTGGACCGCAGCTAATGAAATAAGCTTTATTTCTGTATGCTCTGTCTTATTTTCATTCACCATCCGTTATTTGTTATAGTTTGTAAAATTATCCAAATTTTATTTTAAATATTAATTTATTTATAAGAAAATTCCTGTGTTAAGTTTATATTTTGTGATCAGTGATTTTGAATTAACCGTTTTGGCAATTCTAAGATTCGGTATAATTAATATTTGATATTATTTGTAAATATTTTTACTATTTCAAACCTTGCAGATGAATAAAAGTGGAATATTCGGTCAGTTGCACAAACATCCATTAAGGCCTAATGACGCCTTTAAGCTCTAATGACTATCAAATTTGTATGGGTAATGTAACTTTAAACTAATGAAATTTTTAATGGACGTTTGTGCAACTGGCCGAATGTCTGATAAATAAATAATTAGCCTTTATACTGGCACTAAGAAATTTTCGCTAAAATGATTGATATTATACAGGAATTAAAGCCTATGAGGGCGTTCATTTGTATGAGTTTACGTTTTTACTACAAAAATAATAATATGCAAAAGCTGGTCATAACTTAATAATATGAAAATCCTGAGAAAGGTATCAAAATCTATAAATTGAATAAAGCAGTTAAGTGGCGAGGTATTTTTATCTGGATATAGGTCACAGAGTTCAGATATTCCATTACTCTCTCATATTTAAGAACAGACGTGTCTACGTTAATTTCAGACCTAAATGACCTAGTTTGATAATTTTAGAAATAGTTTTTTTTAAAGAGTGAGATATAAAAATCAAATATCTTTAATGTTACTCTGCGGATGGATGAATTTTGAATTGTTTAATATTAATTTTGAAATTTTCAACAATACTTTTCTTTTTCAGAATAATATTAATGCCAATTTTAACATAATGTAATATATATATATAAATAAATAAAACTAAAACCGAGAAATATAAAATTAAATGCAAAGACCCTTATCATTTCATTTTACAAAGAACGACAAATTTTAACTGTATTGATTCATTAAACTGATACATCTTTTGCGTTGGTCTAGGTTTGATGCAAAATGAATATGCCACTTAAATCGTAGTTGCGAGACTACTGACCCCTAAAGTGTCTGAAAAATAGGTCAATATTGCCCTTTTTGTGAGTCTGGCAACTACTATTTAGATTACTGACGAGGGACGACGAAGCTAGATGATTTAAGATAAAAATATAATAAATATAAGTTTGAAATTCCAATTTTAAACTTTGTTCGAATAATATAATGCTTAATATATTAAAAAGACCAAAATTAATAAGTATTTGATTATTCCAATAAGATTCCACTTAGAACTGTAATAGTGAAGACAGATACTAATTAAAATAAAAGAAGAATGATAAAAATAAAATAGAATATACATAACAATAAAAAACGTTAACTGCTCGTTAACTTTTCCCGCGGTGAGGTCGAGAAAAAGCTGTTACAATTTCCGTGTTTTTTGTTTAGCCATTTTAAGTAGAACCCTTTTGTGTTTAAAATGCTTACTAAATAGAGACCGAGCTTGATTTTCCGGGTTTATGTAACGTATTTTGATTAAAAATCTCAAACTTTCAGTAATGTTATCTTTATTTACTTTAAAGTAGTGATTATTTAAAAATGCTTTGAGAATATAAAAATTTGAAATAGAGAATTTAATATCATATAATAAAAATCACTGAACAACTTTACATTACTTTTAAAATATTTCAATTAATCTTCTTTGGTAGCGTGAAAGTAAAACAAATCAATGAATCGATTTCCTCTGTCCAATTATTGAGTATAATAGCGAGTAAATAGATAATTAGTTATGCGTTATAATCATGTCAACCTTTTCGCGGTAAAGTTGAATTAAAAAGGCGGACGCCATATTTTTTCACACATTTGTACAAAGGACAACGGACGCACACAAACACAAGCTCATTAGCAACACATTTACATCACTGATCCGAGCACGTGTTCCGACTTAACTAACAACTTAGCAACGAAAACTTCCAATTAAGAAAAACCCATAAAAGAATTAATTATTAGTTTTTAACCTATCTTTTGATTCTTTGGATTAAATTCTCTTTTTTACGCGGTTTTTGTCTTAGAACGCTTTCACTGGAATGCATTTTTTACATTACTGGACGGATGGCGAATGACTTTTTTAGTAATCACGGTGCGCATAACCGATCGATTAGTGAGTTATTTCGGACAAAAAAATATTTTGTATTTTTTATCTTGACGATATAGTGATATTGTTTAAGCACTTTTTGTTATTTTTGTTTAAAATACGGAACGACTAGAAAGACTAGTTTACCGCGAGGTATCCGCTATGAAACTCTTCCCGTAAGGTTGGTGCAAGGAAAAGCATTTTTCCAATACATGGAAGGTTTTCTTGAGGCTTCGATGTGTGAGTACATGCACGTATAAGTGCATACGTCTGCTCGTCAGACGAACGGCGCCAGAAAGCTGTGTGTGTGAATATCGTTGTGGTAGTATTTTATGACTCAGAGTGCATCCCTTTCGAACTGCATGCGATTTATATGTGTGCGAGCTGTTTTTTTTTTTACCAACGAATCTTAGCAACGTGTGCGTGGGCGAATTTCCCGCGTGTGTGCACTGTTTTCACACGAAACAACGAACCTTTTTGAACTTTATCTTTTAACGAATAGAGTTGATATTGGTAAAGATCCTGAAAATGTATTTTTCAGTTTTATATCGCCGATATGAGAATCGCGGATACCAAGGAAAATGCGAGAAGAATAAAAAAAATGCATCGTAGATTTTCAGGTAGACACATTTTTCTTTAACCCATTTATAGACGTGTGGCCGTGTGTGTTGCATCTGGGAGTTGGGGGGTAGCATAGAAAGGGTTGAAGGGGACAGGGAAGGGGAGGGACATATAAAAATGATAACGCATCGCGAGACGGCTCCTTTTATGGTTTTTCTTTATTTTTTATGTTTTATATTTTTATTGCATGAACGGCGGCGGTGTTTGCTGAAGTGTGTTTTTAAAGCAAAAGATTATCCTTACATTTTGATAAAATTATAATCAAAACGCGTTTATAATTCTATTTTCAAATAACATGTATATATATATGTGAATCGCCAAAAAGTATGTAAACACATAACTTTCAAACGACTTCACCAAATTGTGTTGTCAGGACAAGATTCATTTAAGTATATGAAAATACATAAAAAGACATAATTTATTAAAAAACGGGCAAATGTTACTAAGTTCGGAATATATATATTTATCTACCTACCTACCATTATTTGTTTAAATTCGTTTTACCCTATTATATTTAACAAATAGGTCAGATAGTTTTATCTGACACAAATTCGAAAATAATACAAACCTATTTCGAGTTACGAGACCAACTAACGATAAAAAAGAGCGAAACATTTTTAGATGGAATGATATTGGTAACATTTGATTCGTTATTTGAAAATAGATTTTGACTGATTATGTTATAATTTTTATGTTTTTTTTTTATAAAAAGTATCATAATACCTGGACAAATATATAATGTTAGAACTTCAAAAAGTCACCATTTTGTACCTAATAATCTATTTTTGTAAGTACAAAATCGCTTAAGATGGCTTATTTCAACGTGTTTGCCAAGGCCTCGGTAGCGCAGTAGGCAGCGCGTAAGTCTCATAATCTTAAGGTCGTGAGTTCGATCCTCACCCGGGGCATTTCTTTTGACATATAAAAGAATATTGTCATTTTTTGCATTACCAAATTTTCTTCGATAAAGATTAATTAATCACGAATATTCGAATCAGGGTTTGAAGATTTTTTTTTTAATATTGTATTGTTAAATAACTTACCTACGTGGTTACGGTAGAAACCACCGAATTTTACAGTTTATGAGATTTGTACCGTTCAATAATTCCTGCGGCGGACTTAAAACCCGCTGTTTCGTTGAAGTAGTATGTTGCTCCACTGTTTTGGCATAAGTTTTGTTTTAGAATAGCATCAAAAACTATTATAATTGATTGTTACGAGTTCTTTTGTAGTGAAAATATAATCATCTGTTACCAGTTATCTTTTAAAAATACAAAAAATTACGTATGAGCGAAAATATAAATAAAAAATGTCAAGTAAATTATGTTAATTAAAATACTAGCTCCCACGAACTTGCCCGCGTAAATTATAGTTATATATATAGCCTAAGTTACCCACGTACGATGTAGCTACAAATTTTTAAAATAATTTATTCAGTAGTTTCAGAGTCTATTCGATGCAAAAAAAACAATCTTGTCTTTCCTATTTATAATATTCAAACATATAATATAGATGAATGAAGATTTAAGATTAAGTGTACAATTCTTATTTTAAATGTGCATGTTTCAGAAGTAGGAATACCAATAAGAAAAAGGTATGTCGCATCATCATTACGAAGATCGTTTGATTTAGTTTCTTTTATTTTAATTGCTAGTTATTCGATTACTTAATTACTCGATTGTAAAGAGAGCGTGATCATCGATACTTTTAATTTTATTAAAATGGTGACACTGACTTTGACAGTTCGTTTATAAAAACCAAGTTGCCGCCATTTTGGCACACATTCTGTTTCCGATCGCCGAGGAGTAAAGACATCTGACGACATCACGCTCATCTCGTTATATTTTCATGTGAAAAATGATAAAATGTAACAAATCCACGTTGGTATTCACGCCTGCAATGTTATTTTAAAGATAGTCCCCTGATATGGACAATCTATTTGGGCTTCGTAATAGCCCCTTCGGACTACCCGCCGTTAGGTACAAATAGTAAAAAAACATTTTCTTAGGTTCATGTCGCCAGGATGGCAATTTTTACTGTATTTTCAACCCACTTTTGTTTTTAATTTGTAGTACAACAATACTTACCTATTTCATCACTATCATCCTTTAGTTTTGGCCAAGAAATGTCACCCAGCAAGGATAGTAGCTACTTGTTTAATTTTTATTCGCTTCCTATATGTTTAGTGTATGTTTTGGCCGTTTTCTGAATTGAGAAAACCACAAAATCTCAGCTGATTATTCTCAATAACTTAATTTTTTTTCGTTTCATATGGCAGAAAGTCCTAGTTTTATGAAATTGCTATCAACTGATCATTAAAAAATTGTAAATCATTATTGAAAACCTGTTTAAATGACGTTTAAGATGACTTAAGCACGGTTTGAGACGTGCTTAACTTCAAATTCTAAATTCAGAATCCGGGTGTTAGACTCTTATCCTTATTTTCCGCCATTGAATAGAAAAAGTAAAGATAATACGATATTTACTTTATTCAAAATGCCTTAGCAAACATTTAATTAGATGGCTACCCGCCATCTAGCTGAACAAACATTGAGTTTAGCTACTTGGCTGATTAATGATCATTAAATGATTAATCGTGCAAATAGAAAAAAATTACCAGTTAGCTGCCTCATATTTCATGAATATAAGATAGATAGATAAATATTTATTGAACCACTACTATCACTACATTATAAGTAATTGTAAAATACTAGGTTGGTGAAGAGAAACATTAAAAATTACAATAGACAACGATTTGTACCACCGTACTAGAGTGTGAAGCATTGGCTCAAGAGGTATACACACTGAGCAGTGTTTTATGTTCTATTTAGGAAACAGACACTGATTTTCAGCTGTACCCTAGTCGTCGTTTGGTCGCTAACGTAAAATAAAATTGAATGTGGAGTGAGAGTACAGTGTAATTCCAAAGTATTATACAAATAATTTAATGTAATAAATATAAACAATAATAGCTTAATATTATTACACTCAATATGAAAAAAAAAAAAATTCTTAATAAACATTTACTAGACGTAATTTTTACCTCTGTAGATACTCTACCTTCAGTTTCTTGATGAAAGATCCCTTACACAAAAGTCTTTTTAAGTCAACATCACACTATGGTACAGATTCTAAGTAACTAAAAGCTCTTGTGCTATAGAACTCTGAAACAACGTCATCTTAGCACAATATTTTAAATTTCAGCAGTTAATTTGAACTGTAGCATCAATGCAATGAAGTTCAAGTTTCTTTCCATTATTTAAGAAAAGTGCTTATAGCTTGGGTCACCTCTGAAATTAAAAAAGATATATATATTTTACCGTAAGTTTGTTATTCTGATTTGAAAGGACATCTCATCTGGGCGTCAAGGAGACCAAATTAGTTTTTCATATATTGATTCATTTTTGTGATGATCAGTGAAGGCCCAGTGCGGATTAATGGGTGCAAATGCAACCAGGACCAACGCTTAACGTGTTTTCCGAAGCACTATAAACCGAGCACGCTAACCACATTACTATCGAACTTTCTCTGCGTACCGATTATAACGCCATTACCAATTACTAATATCGACTTAACTGTGCCGACTTAAGTCGTTAAAGGCCCGACTTGTACATGTTAGTTAACATATGTACAAGTCGGGCATTTTAGTCTAATTAGTTGCAGGTTTATTTTATAAAGGGAATATTATTTTACGGTGGCGAAGTCGCTGGAAAACAGCTAGATTAATATAAAATGTATTTAAAAAGACACGGACTTCGTATTTAAAATACTCGAGGAAATTATTTATAACGACAAATAATCATGTTTCTTATATATTTTTCAACTAAAGCTTTAAAGTTCAAATATAAAGCACAAATGTTAGTTCCATTTAAAATGTATGGGGAAAAGTAGAAAAAGATTGGAGGTAAAGAACGGAGCGAACTGAAAAAAAAAAAACATCGATGCAAGAACGTATACACCTGTATATAAGTACGCAAGTATATGTAGAAAAATATAAAATACTAGCAGTAAAAAATATATAAGAGCAACAAAAATATATTATTCTCAAGACGCGTGCACACTGATGCGCTGCCGGTGAACGTGTGTGCTGTAGATTTTTGCGAGCGTGGGTGACGGACACAGATTTCCGTGGAGTAGCTCGAAGCGATAATATTTTTTTTTGGAAACCTCCATTATGATTAATTTAAATTATTGCTTTTATCCCTTTTTAACTAAAAACACCACAACTTAACGTTCATAAATTGAGATTTATAAAAAATTAAAAATGACATGAAAAAGTGTAAGAATAACTCTAAAAACTACAAAAGCACGACTTTGACAAGAAAGTATATTCGAGTTATATTAAATATGAGCAAGGATTTGCTAGCTATATTTTTCACCCGACTTCAAATGAAGTAACTAACGTCTACAAAAACGGTTTGATTCAAATAAAACCGTTTTTGTAGGAAGAATATTTTTTAACAGAAAAGTATTGCAAAATGAATGAACTAGTGAGAAAAGTGCGTGAACAAAGAAGGAGGACAATATTGTACTTTAAAGAGGGTGAAGATCAATAAACACTTTACAACATCGTTTACTTTATTCAGATATCAAATTAAGTAGCTAAAGCACAAATATTATGAAAATCCTGGAATAACGAATGTAACCAAATTTATTAAAAATCAAACTGGAGTTCGGTTGTTTTCGATTCATATGTATAATTGAATCGACCTCGCTTAAGAGTAACTAACTTGGAGCTTTAGGAGCAAGTAATTTTTATATTATCCAATTGTAACGGTAAAAACCACAGGGAACGTTTTTTTTTTAAGTTTCATGAGAATTCGAAGTTCATTATATTCCTTATTTGTCTTCTTAAATTTATTGTTTTTTATATAATATTTAATAGCTTTCTAATGTCATATCTAGAAATGAAAAAAAAAAAAACAATAACCCATAAAGATTGATTAGCAATGTATCGTACTTTTTGACTATATCAAAGAGATTCATAATACGACCAATTTGAGGTGATCCATTGCTAACACATTCGCCTTTCGGGATTGTATCTTATGAGCTTAGAAATTGTATGAGTAAATGTATGCAACATTTAAGTGCTTTGTTTACTCTTAGGTTTCTCTTGTGAGCTATTCCTAGCTCAAGCTAGTAGGTGAAGACTTCTTTGTGAGCGTGTATGCACCTTCGCCTATGATGCATGGATGTCAGAACTAAGCACTAGACTGGATGTGGTATGAATTATTTAAAATATTTTTTTATAGATAATGAACATCGTGAAAAACTGAGAAATGTGTCATGCATCTTATATGATCTCTACGATATTCAAATTAAAACATATTTGGATATCATTACGCTCCCCGGAATACAAATGCAGAAAAAAAATGTCTTAAGAGTCGTGCTCGTCGTAAATGAATGCTTCTAAAACTTAACGTTACTTACTTCTAAATGACGAAAAACTACTATAAATATGTTGGTTACTACAAAACAAAATTGGTCTTTACTGAAGTCACTTAAACATTAACCGAACGCGTGTAATTCTGCGTCATCAATTACCTCCACAAACTCATATGATTTATGTTGTTCTGATCTATTTACTGATTAGCTATAGTGTACTTTCATACGTGTGGAATTTTTCGCGTTTCTGTCGCTAGATATTTATTCCTATTTTACAAATTTTAATGTTTTCAGTTACTCAATTAATGTCTCAAAAAACAGTTAAAAATGCTTTTATGGAATTAATAAAAGTAGTCATTTTTTTCTTTTTCAGTTCAATTAAATATATTGATTTTTAAAAGGAACCTGTGACATCTAAAATCAGCAACTTTTGTATGTATATTATATTGAACCTTTCATTATTGATTTGTCGTATTTTTTATTGATTTTCCTTACTAGAGAAATAACTTCCTTTTTTTTATTATGGATATATAGTAATAAAAAAGAGAGGTTATTTGTTATAAAAATTCTGAAATCTCTTTCAGTGAAAATATTATTTATCTAATATCTTCGTACACTCCTACATGTATGCTCGCGTATACTCTGAAAACCGAACTCATATCGTACTTACGCCCTTATACGACGGACTTGAGAATGCAAGTCGTGCCAAACTAAGTGTACACTGAATATTTAATTTATGTTCGAGATGTTGATTAATGAACTATTTTTCTGATATAGGTACTATATGTATCTGTGTTTGAACCACAGAACAGATAAATTACTTAATATAAACTGTGATGGTATATTTCGTTTGATTATGAAATTATGACACGTATATAAGAATAAATTTTATACTAATTAACGACATAAAAACAACTTTAAGTGGGCGCGTCGCTAATAATAAAAAAAAGATGAAATAAAATTTACAGAAGAGCACGCAGTTTGTTGTATACGACGCTCAATGTTAATTATTATCCATAGGTCGTTTCTTGAATTCACTGTATTAATTGTAAAATTAAAACATCGCACTTGTAAACATAAGAGAAAAATTTATTTTTACACACTTTGTGTTACATTAATTTTATTTATTATTTCAAATATTTAGCCGTAAAGACTACTAAAAGAATATTTTCTTGAATAGAATAGAAATTCGAGAAGATCGCCAAAACGACAAGACATTTTAAATATTTGTTTTACTATGCAAAGGAATTTGTGTTCATTCTGCTTTGAACACAGTTTACAGTATATAAGTTAAGGTATAAGTTGATGATGTGAGAGATGATATCGATAAGAAAGGGTTGAACGCGAAATGGATCTGGAATAATTTTAATAATTTTGTTATCATCATCAACCCATTGCTGCTTCACTGCTGGATCATGGCAATAGCAATTTGAAAAAGCATGTATGAATATCATCCATTACTTTGTCCCGCACTGTAAAAAGAAAGCCTCGTATGGTCAGAAAATAAAATATTCTATGAATTTATTTCAGAGCTTTTCAGCGAAATTTCAAATATAACCACTAGTTATTTTTTATGCTTTTCAATTTGTCGATGATGTAATTCATATTTCTTCAATATTATATGATATTTACTCTGGGAGTAGAAGTTATAAATTTATTATGAATACTATTTCTCTTTATGAAAACTGGTAAACGCAATGAAAACTTTAAGACTGTTTGGCTTTGTATTATGGCAAAAGTACAGATACTTTTCGGTTACAGAGAAATTGTATATTTTATAGTTGAATCCTAAATTTCAAATTTAAATTGTAATCCAATGAAAGATGGGCAATATTTCGCTATTAGGTCCTCCGGAAGTATTAAATCCTGCTTTCATTTTTAAACAAAACCTAGGTTTGGTTCTAATAATTAAAATATACAAAATTACTTTCCGAAATCGAATATTTTGCGTTAGTGTATATTTTAGGCTTATTTCAAGTAAAAATCAATCAATTCACTAATGTTTACAATTAGGTTTCAATTTGAAGTTAATTTATAAAAAAAATCAATGACATCATATTATTCATAAATCATAATCAATCCTTTTACCCACTGTATGGACATAGCTCGTTCTTATATAAATAGAAGAGTTAAATTACTCCGTCACCATTCGGCCTCGAATTTGATGTCTAGCATAGTGCTGCCACAGCATAAAGGCTCAATCAAATAAAAAATTCTTTAAAAAGTTATAAAGGTTTTATTCAATTAATGTTTACACTGAATTCAAAGCAGTTTTTTTAACAGAATGACACTACTGATAACAATAACCCTTCACGACTACAAATGCAGCCACAACCAATGGCTCATCTTGTCTTCCAAAGCACGGAGTAGTCTGAGATAAAGTTGCTTAACCTCCACAACTGACTGATAAATACAAATTTTATGAAGAGAATAAAAATTGAATTTATTTGCCAGTTGATACAAGTTTTTATTTATTGTGACAATACCAAACAGTACTTGTGTTGGGACCCTATCAAACATGAAAAAAAAAATTTCGTCATTTGTTAATTTTGTTGGCAGCACGACATACAATGTTAAAAGTATAGTCTGTGCTATTAAAACCTTGATAACGTTTGAACTTGACAGTCTGATTTCGACAATTGTCCAACCACTATCGTAAAATTTAAATTTCATTATGTTACAGTTTTATTTGCTGACGTTACCCGCTATCTAACTATAACTTATAGTTTCGGATAATGCATTAGGGAACTTCTTTATGGGATGGAATATTCTCGTATCTATGATATATTATTATATTATAAGTTTAATGTCCAAACCTGGTTTCTTAAGTTAAGCCATGTAATTTCACTCAGAGAGTGTCTACAATTAAGCTTACTAGGTTGCTTCTGTAAGCCTTGAAGGAATTAAGGATAATTGATTTTTACCACTTTTTACACTTCAGTGTACAAATAAACATATATCTCATAAAAAATAAAAATAAATGTGTTATTTTATTGAAACTCTAATAAAATATCATGAAGAATATACACCACGCGGGTCATTTGCGGAGTAGTGGATGTGACTGCAGATACGACCGGGACCAACGACTTAACGTACCTTTCGAAGCTTGGAGGGAATAAAGATAATACATTTTTGGTCACCCATCCCATGGCTCGCCCTTATAAAAATAGCTTATCTTTTGTATCTCATATCAAACACTATAACTTCTGCGCCATTGAGCTCCCATTCCATTTAAATAAATAAAAATGGAGTCTGTAAAATTAAAATAACCTCTTTATGATGATATTTTTTATATATACACGGTATATATAAAAAATATCATTTTTTATCCGGCTAATCTGTCCTTTTGTTCCGGCTAATCTCTGAAACGGCTGAGCTGATTTTAACGGGACTTTCTCTGTCAGATAACTTATGTAATAAGAGGTAACTTAGGCTACTTTCCACGCGCACGAAGTGCACAGATAGTTTATATATAAAAAGTTAATTTCTTATACTCGTCCACAGTTGAACCTGGGATCTCAGAAGGCGATACCATAAATTCGGCGTACGAGCCACCAGCCGCGGAGGTGGTCAAAATATTACACAAATCATGTTTAAACGAGTACTTCCTGTGAGCTGTATTGTAAGTTATACGCCACAAAAAAAATCGGTTTCAACATCGATCGTCCGATATCGATATATTGAAACTTAATCGGTCAATTACACGA
This sequence comes from Diatraea saccharalis, assembly GCA_918026875.4. NCBI lineage: Eukaryota > Metazoa > Arthropoda > Insecta > Lepidoptera > Crambidae > Diatraea > Diatraea saccharalis. The sequence continues at coordinate 23,746,231 of OU893339.1, read as the reverse complement.
TGGTAGTGTTAGTACCATCAAAAGTAGCCGCTTTCAACATTGCAAGTGAACTAACTTTTGCACACGACTTCGTCCGCGTGGTATAATGACTTTGGGCGGCATTTCTTAAACGTATAGTCATTTTATCGTGTAAAATACCTGAAATAAGGTTTCATGATTTTACCTTTGACAATTATGAACATTAGTACAAACTTTAATTCATTATTTCCACTCTTTTATTACAAAAAAGCAACGTATGTCGTATCTCAATCAACTCTGTTTACTTGGTTAGGCGTGAGCTTAACTAATAGGTATGCATATACACAGACCTAATTTCGCATGTATAATATTAGTACGTAATAATTAAAGGATAGCGCAGCTCGGTGGCGTGGTGGTTGAACACCGCGGCCCACGATCGTTGATGTTAAGCGACTTTCGCAAGGGTTGTTCACGGGATGGATGACCAAAAACTTATTATGTCCAGTTACTCGTTCAGCCGTTGGTCCCGGCTGCGTCTGCAGTCGTTAATACTTGGCCATGGCCCTTCGTCCTTAATCATCCGTAAGGAAGGCCTGAGCCCCTGCAGTGGGGACGTAACAGGGCTGGAGATATACTAAAGGATTCTCTTTGCCGTTCATTACATCATATCATAAGAGGTTACTAGACGGTTACCGAAATAAAATAGACTAAGAACAATATAAATCAGGATTGATTGATCGCCTTTTAAACTCACAGCTGTTAAAATTGAAATTCAAAGTTTATATTTAATATATAATAAATATGTCGTGTCCAACTCGGTAAAAGATCCATCCCTACAATAGAATGATATCGGCGGCTAGCCATACAATAGAATGATTGGCTGTGTAACCATCACAACGTCCTTCTACAGTGTGGCTGTGCAAAGCCCAGGGAACTGGTTAATTGTCAAGGATCACCATACGAAACGCAATTGTTAATTTTACGTCCCTGCAGCGGCTCAGGCCTTACTTATGGATGGTTAAGAAGGATCGGCCATGACCCTCCTCGTTGGCCCAATGCGGCTTGGAGTGTATTAATAACTACAAATGCAGCCGGAATCAACGGCTTAACGTGCCATCCGAATAAAAAAGTAGTTTGAAATAACTATTTTTGGTCACCCATCCCGTGACTGACCCTTGTGAAAGTAGCTTAACAACAATGATCGCGAGCCACGGCACTTATCCGCTACGCCACCGAGTTACTTATCAGAATAGCATAGCATAAAATCCACACTTAATTTTATTTGAAAACTCAACCTTGAGCAAAACAATAATATCCTGATACAAATACGAGAGAAACGGATATAATTCCATATAAGCCTGGAATATTTTTAATCAAGTTTGTGAGCCAATTACCTACAAGAGACTATATTTAAGAATCCATCTCATTTTAGCTACGGAAGGTATAAAAAAACATCAAGTCAAAAAACCTTTATTTCCTTCACGCAAAATTACTAACACGACTTTTGGTTTACGTTTACGTATTACGTCACAAATTATGGTTTTATTTATCATAGCGACAATGAAAATTACTGAAATCCAACTAAAAAAAATACAGTTAATAGTGATTTTTATTAAATTTTATTTTTTACTATTTTGTAATAGTAGTAGTTTAATATGATAAAATTTTTATTTGAAGTATTTCTGAGTGAATTTAAATGATATTTAGTAGAATATGTGATTAACTCGAAAGTCAAGTATTTCATGGAAGTAACATAAGTAACAGCGTGAAAATAAGTAGAAGTCACTTTATATGTATTTTGCATGAGATGTATGCCATTGAGAATTGTATTATTTTTACTAATAATCTGAAAGTAAGAAAATGTCAGTGGATTAATTCATATATTAAAAAGGAAAAAAAAACAGCTGTTATCAGTGCCGGTTTTAGCACTACTAGCGCCCTGGGCAAAATTTCTTCGGCGCCCCCAAATAGCAATTCAATTACTACTACATACTACAAATCAGTTACTTGTCTTTTTTCGCCGACCCGGCCTTATTCAATTATATCAATTCAACAGCCCTTTTACGTCCCCACTGCAGGGGCTCAGGCCTTCCTTATGGATGGTTAAGGAGGATGGGCCATGACCCTCCACGCTGGCCCAATGCGGATTGGAGGGTATTGACGACTGCAAATGCAGCCGGGACCAACGGCTTAACGTGCCTTCCGAAGCACGGAGTAGCTCGAGATAGTAATTTTTTGGTCACCCATCCCGTGACCGACCCTTGCGAAAGTTGCTTAACGACTACGATCGCGGGCCGCGGCACTTATCCACTAGGCCACCGACCCGGCCTACTTACTTGTAATTTTCCCTAAATTTAGGTAGATTGTTAAGTTGGCAGCATTAGAATGGAACTTAGTGTTCAATCGGTTTAATTTCTCGGGAATCCCCGACTTTCCGACAATACAGAAACAATGTGTTTTTCTATAATCGGGGATTCCCGAGATCTATCTCTTTTAATTTTTGACGAAGTAGGTGTTCTGCTCAACATCAACAATCATTCATGCTTGACATAAGTGGACGCTCTTAAAACAATTATTCGATTATTATAAAACAAACAAACACAGTAATCAAACGTTTAACGCTACGTTACGATGCTCTTGTTCCAACTATAGAGTGAAATTAGTTTTATTAAAAAAATAGATATATAAATAGTGTATATATAAATGATGAAGATTATTACAATGACAAATCAAATTGTAAAAAAAAAATGGTTGCTATGGTAATATATTGATTCTTCTTAAAAACTTTCAGCCCCATTTTTATTCTGTTTAAGTGCTAGTTTTCGGGATAAAATATAACCTGTTACCTTAAATTATCCAAGTACAAACGTTTTAACCCAATTTGATTTCATTTGGGGTGGAATTTCCAAAAATTCGTTTTTTAACTAATAAGACGTATGTCCGCTCCACAAATATCTTTTCGACCTTTGGTTTACGGTCGGTTTCAATAACTTACTATATCCGTAACTGGAGATTTGACAGTATGTCTGTCACTGTCTTTTACATTGTAAACAACAAAGACAGGTATACTTTAAATCTCCAGTAACGGATTATGGTAAGTTATTAAAACCGGCCGTTATGCAGTGCGTTCTCTGTCAGTCAGTATGTCAGGACATCTCCTTTTATATATGTATAGATTAGGAAGTATTTTTGTTTTCGCCACGTAATAATTGTGTTTGTAAATTTATTCTGTTAACTAATTCTTGAATTGGTTATTATTATAAAATGCTATCTTAACATATAATTGAAAAAATCTTACATTTTCTCAGTATTTTTAATAAGGTGCGGTACTTATATTATAAATTGCTAAATTGACCGGGTTTTATCCATAGAAGAAACATCCAAACGAATTATAATTTAAAATGAGAAAATTACATCACGTTTGTATTGTCTACTGTCATTTACATATATATAAAATTAAACAGTGAAAAAATGTAAAAGCTACTTATTCACCACCTCCTTCGGGGATTGGATACATCAGTTTCTACTTTTGAAATAATCTACATAATAATGAGTTTAGAAAGATCTTTTTTTATCCTCGTTATCTCCCAGTACGTTACAGTTGATGGGTGACCGCAGACCACAGAGCAATCAGGTTGACCAAGCGTAATTGTAAACGGAAGCTTAAATCTGATCAAATGTTATATCATACTCTTTAGATTACTTGCGGAGGAGGCGTGTTGAAAATTCAAAATATAATGTATATTTTTTTGGTGTTAGCTGTACTATGCGTCGCGGTTTCACTCGTTATTACTCGGCACATAGGAATCGTAAAGCTTAATAAAAGACTATCTCTGTATTTCTTATTAAGCCCTGCTAGACAGGAACAGAAATATAATGCATTGAGCATAATTTCTAATTAATTACTCGCAAACTATTAAAATTATTTAAAAATTGCTTCACAATTAATTCGGCGTAAAAACTCACATATTCATGAATTTTTCATATAAAAAATGGCTTAATTACAACAAGAAATCGAGATTTCTTTTATACAAAACTAATTGAAAGTCAGTAATTTTGTATCCAAGCGCCTTCTTAATGGCACATTTGCACCCGCATTTGGGCAGTCTAGGCAGTCTAGTATTTGGACTAGATTCGGTACATGATAATCTGGTTGTATGTTTTTTTTCTTTACTTGTTTGTTGCAGGTTATGCGGAGAAGGCTGAGCTCCCCCCATACCGACCGTAGAGATGCAACTCGAGAGATCCCCTCTCTTCAGCCTGCCACAGAGTATAGGTCAGGACCTCGCTCCTGCTGCCTTAAGTTAAAGACAAGAGCAGAGACCTTGAACAAGGATGAAAATGAGGATACAGAAAGGAAAGAAACAGAAAGAAGCTACTATATTATTTTATAGGGCCATAGAAGACCATTCAAGACAAATATTTTGAAGAAAAGCAATGTTGTAAGAAGGCGACATTTTTTTCTTTAATCTAGGCATTGGTTTGGGTATAGTACTACATTCCTGTTCCGAGCAAAAGCTTCAAAAATAAGGACAGCCATGAGCTGTTCAACCTTCGATAGGAGTGACGTATCAAGAAAAGGAAACAGGATCATTAGAAATGCGAATGATTCATTTTAATAGTTCGGTCAGCGGTTCGGCATTAGTTCTCGACCAATAAATAAGCAAATTATGAGTAGCATCATTAATTGGCGATGGTAGAATAATGATATACTCTTTATTGCACAAAAAACAAAGTTAACATTATAATAGTATGTAAATCACAAGCAAGGGTGGGCTTATCTCTATAAGAGATCTCTTCCAGCCAACCAGGCGGTGTGGGAGATCAAGCAGTAACGGGAGACTGACAAGTGCATAATTGTTAAAGTTGATGTGAATGAATATTAACATTAATACATATAGGCAAGATATAAAAAAAATATCAATAAAAATAAATAAGAATACATAAATAAACAATATTATATAATACATATAATATACATATATAAATAAAAATAATAATGATTACAAAAAAACTATGAATACGAACATTGTCCTAGAAAGTGCTCCTTGAGTTTAGTTTTGAAAGATATGATAGAGGGGCAGTCTCGAATATCTAATGGGAGTTTGTTCCATAGTCTAACAGCCCGTACAGAAAAGGAGTTGAAGAGAAATTTGGTGTTACTTTTAGGCAGCTCCAAAGTTTTGGTAACACAGTAGCGTTGGGGACGGGATGGGGGAGGAAGCTTCTGGAAACGGGAATTCAGGTATGCGGGTGAATTAGGATCTTTAAGAATTTTGAAAAGGAATGAAAGGATGTGCATATCACGGCGAAGACGGATAGGAAGCCAGTTAAGTTGAGCTCGAAAAGCTGAGACATGATCGTGTTTACGCAGTCCAAAAATGAACCGAATTGCGAGGTTTTGAAGACGCTCTAGCTTATTTAGTTTATCTTCATTCACATCCAAGTAGCAAATATCAGCGTAGTCAAAAATAGGAAGCAGGAGTGATTGCGCTAGCATCGCTTTAATCGTTAACACTATAATCACCCACACTATAACACACTCGGTGGCGTAGAGGATAAGCGCCGCGGCCCGTGATCATTATTGTTAAGCAACTTTCGCAAGGGTCGGTCTCGGGATGGGTGACCAAAAAATTTTTTTTACCAGACTCTGTTTTAATTATGTCAAGAAAGAGGTTGGTGATCAGCTTGAAGTTATTGTCAAATTTGACATAAACCTCAACTACAACAGTCACCAAGGTGCAATCCAGCCTGAATTTTGCATATAGTTACAATCCAATGTCACATCTCGTTTACCCAGTATAATTAGTAAAATTCGTTAATAAGGAAGCATTCGTGAGTAAAATTCTTAAGAATTTTTCTCCAATCATATATTGAATTAGTGACCGTTTTTTTATGTCTATCTGAAAAGTAAACAATTGAAGAGAAAAGTATAGCATAACGCATTATAACTTGGTTTCTATAAAACTACCTTATGTACAATTTGTCATTTTAGCAGCCTATTTTACAATCAAATATTCTTATCTCAGTCAATTGCAAAAACGTCCATTAAAATTGTCATAAGTTTAAAGCGATGTTACCCAAACAAATTTTACATTCATTCATCAATGGATTGCGCAACGGACCGTCTGTCTTTTAAAAGATTAATCTGCAATTTAATTAAACGAAGTTTAGACGGGCACAAAATAACTTTGTAATTTTAACAATCACGTGTAGCAACTAATCTACCCAAATACAGTTGGCTCGCCGTATCTCCTTCGGCGAGAAAAGGGCGGCGAGCTTTCATATTAGTCCGGAGCGTGCGCATTATCCTAAATCATTTCGCAATAAATTTAACTCGATATCGATCGAAACGCGGCCAATTCATTACAACGAACAATCATCATTAACTTCGAAAACAATAATATCAGGCCGAAAAAAAACGGATGAAAACCATTACACCGATAGAGTAAAAAGAAAAAATATTTCTAAAAAAAAAGAACGCCGCGTCTGGAGAAAAAAAGAGAAAAAGATTCGAAATTTGAATCGAACGGAAGCGCGCGAGTGGGCCGGAACGAATCTGTATCATTATAGTTTCTGTGTTCAGATCTCATTCGTCCGGGTGATCGTCTGTTGTTTGTTCTGTGTCGGTCGAATTACGTCATTAAAGTGTAACGATGTTGTCTGATTGGAGATAGGTACCCTTAGTTAAGGAGTATAATGATCAGCTACTGATCCGTGAGGTTTAATGACTTTATTAACTTTGCTAGTGATAAATAAATTGTCGTGCGACTACAAAGTCTCTATTGAAAGTTATGTCTCTATTGAAAACGAAGAGAAAATGAGATGAAATGAACGAACATGGAAATCAATGAGACAGGTATAATGAGGTCGAACGGAATCCCTCGTACTTTGGAAGCCCTAGTTAAGTAGTTGTTCCCACAGGTGGGTTACAGGCGTTCCCTATGGATGGAATAAATCGAATAGGGAGAATACGCTATGACCTATCACGCGATCTCAATGTGGCTTAGTGAGTTAGGACTAAACAAGCAGCCGGTATGAACGGCTTGAAGTACCTTCTGAAGCACGGAAGAGCTTGAAATAATAAAATTTTGGCTTGAAATAATAAAATTTTGGACACCCATCCTTATAAAATATATTTGACTTATTTATTTACCCCTGGCTACCGTTCCAAATTTGGGAGTCTTGTCTGAGAAGAACTGGCGAAACAAACTCCGACAAAGAAAGTGACTTACTACCTTTGATTTATTATAAACTAACTGTATCTTTTTATTTTGTAATGTGTGACTTGGATTGAGATTTTATTTGACTAATTACTGGATCCCAAGCCGGTGGTGAAAGTCAACCTCTATTAAAATTCGGATGTTTTTTAATTTCAATAGCATCGCGTATTATCCTAGTAATATTTCGATTATCAAGTCTTATGTAATGCTTGGCAGGCCCCAAGCATTAAATGTTACCTAACGCATATTCATACACCAGATTTATGGATAATGGATAGTGCGCGTGAAAATATAAAAAAATCAATATACATTTCTTTCTAAAAAAATAAAAGAAAAATCACAAGGAATCAAAGAGGTTTGTTGAAAAAAAAACTATGTATATGGAACTTTTTAGTGATTGAACTTATATTGGTATTGCAGATACAGTGAACAAAACCTTATAAAAACACAGTAAATAAATAAAATAGTATAGACAATATTATATATATATTTCTCTTTATTTTGGTACGAACAGTCATTACAAAATAGCGACATTACATTTTATATTTAAGCTTAAAAAGACAAATAGTACCCAGAATTTACTACAAACAATGCTTATGTTTAGTTAATTGTAACAGTTATAGGTATATTAAGCGTATACTATTATTTGTTACAAAACTGTTCAAATCCCGAGATGAGTAGCTAAAGCCCTTGTATCACGGATTATATGAAACAACGAAGGTTCCACAACTTTCACGATCAAGCCAATATATAAAAGTTAAGTTGGTTAAGTTACCTCAGTGATGGTGACATCTTGAAACCAGTTTGCGAAACACTTATTTATTAATTTATCTATTGGTAGTTCTAGGATAAATATAGTTGCCATCAATAAACTAGAAACTGTTTAACAGCCGTGGGAATTCGCCATGGAAACGGCCTCGCACATAACACGCATGGTTCTACATCATCCTCTTGCTGATATTTATGTTTAAATTGTAAAAGTACTTAATATTTCGCTCCACCTTAGGCTATTAACTGTCAATATGAACCAACAGAGTGTTTATGTAGGTAAAAACCTTAAAAGTATCAGACGTGGTATATTTAAAAAAATAATTTTGCATGTACAAAGAGGTTAATTATGGAATAGTATACCTACAATGGAATACTGAGATAACTTTCTAAGTGGTTCTTTATGGAAATTTTGTACCACTTTGAAATAAGCCAAGCAAATTCGATAAACCAATTGGTTATTTCTTGACCTTATTGACATTATTCAAATTTTCGGAAATAAGAAGGAGAGAATAAGAAGGAATTACCGAAAGATATAACATGCCTACGCAGGCATGCATATCTAAGAGTGATTAGTATATTTGTCTATAAAAATATTATAATGATTCAATCGTTTATTTTATTGTTCCGATACTACATCATATACGGGTGAAATAGGCTATAATTTACGCGGGCAAATAAAAAAGCTAGTATCAAATAAAAGGTAATATTATAAAAAATCCAGATACATACATTTCAAGATAGAAGTTTTTAAAATATTCAGGAAAACAAGCGAAAATTTACATGGATCAGATTAAAAGTCGATGGCAACCTAATCTTGTGGTCATAATAACACGACAAATGTATACAGGATCATCAGGAAAGAGAGTTGAGGACTAGGGAGGGAACCTGTCCCCCCTCACATGAAAATATTGGGTGCTGTTGCATAATGAATACCACTGTTTTTAACCAAAGTGCTATTTCACTTTAGATTACATATTTCTATCCGTATTCTAGTTGACTTTTCAGCATACCAGCGGCTAAAAAAATGTCATCCCGTGACAGTACCTTTTGTTTTTTTAATACATTTAGATAATTCTCTTTAACGTTTTACGGTTAACACCATAAAAAGGATCGCTAAAACTTCATAGCTCTATGGTTTTCAAAATCTACACGCCAGGTCATCAATGTCCACACATTCGAGTGGAAGGCGTGAATCCATAAAACACTGGCACTGTAACGCCCAGCTATTGTAAAATCACCGGTTACATATAAACGGTTAAATAAAAATATAAACAGTTAACAATGAACTCGGAGGGTGTTCCTTAAACAAATAAACTGCTATTTGTTTTGCAGTTTCGTTTATTGAGTAGAATACGACTATTTATGTATCCGTGTGCATTGCGTAGTGATATGGAAAAAAAACCAATGGAATGTGTCAGCAAAGGAATGTGTTGAGTATTCAGAGCTGAAGAGATAAATCAGAAACGAATCAGCGCTGAATAATAAAGGAAAATTAAATAAGAATATTAAATAACATTACACATACACTGCTCCGATTTCAAGATAAGGAGATACTTAAAGACGGTAGTGTGTAGTAACGAAAGTTAATTTTCTTGACTCGATCGGGAATCGAACTTGGGATCTCAGAGATCAGGATACCTTGAAAGTACGTACACGTAGAACGAACCTGAAGTCGAAAAAGGATATCAATTCCATAATTTCTGGGATTTTTTTGGGTATTAGAAATAAAAAGAATGAACCCGCTACTTATTATCACATAAGAGTCGTCGAAGACGATAAAGGTACATAATAGGTTAATAACAAACGGCAATCTTAATGATAATAGTGATCTTTACTAGTAAAGCAGTATAAAAAGATTGTAATCAAAACAATTTAAAGACACCTTAGAAATATAAAGAACCTCATTTAACAGATGATTTAGGATATTGAGCTTTATTAAGTTAATATATATTATTTAAGAAAAAAACTACTCAACCCTTTAATGGCAACACATATTGTATTTATAACTTAAAGAAAAATAATAACAAGTAAATTTTCATAGAGTAGCGCCATCTATTGACACCTCTATTAAATAATCCGAAGTACAACAAATCGTAGGATTTGCCACAAATCTTTTCAGTTGAAATTTTCTTCATTGTTTACAAAGAAATTGTAAATTTTATTAAGTAATTTTAGCGTAGTAGTTAATTTTGAGCTAGTTTTAGATATAAATATTATATTAATCGATAGATATTTCGTGTAATTGCAAAGCAGATACGTAACATTTAAAAATATTAATGATTTTACTTATTTGTCAAAATTTATATTTTATCTTGTTGACTCAAGGCTAAAGTTTATCTAGCCACGGCTTTAAAATCCTAATACATATATACTGTCAGCTGTTTTTATCCATTTTTTAATATTATGACATTTTCATTGTTTAAACAAATTTTAATTGCGTTGCTGGTTAACAGCATATCTCAATAATGACAACAACAAGTATCAATCAACAACAAGTATATTTGCAAAAAAAAGTAAATTTGTTTTCGTTTTTTTATATAAGTGGCCAGTTTTAGACACTTTATGTTTGTTATGTAGAGTATACATACAAATCAACAGGTGGAGATCCAAACTCTAAAACATTAATAATATATATGATATTTTCGTTTCGATCATATGAATAACATTTATTTAAAGTAATAATATAGAGCATTATTAGTATAATGATACTATATTAGTATAATAAGACAGTAAAAATAATAAACAGATATTGTTATTATAAACGAGTTTACATACCTCCGCTACATTATAAGGGTAAATCTTTCCAACCTCGTTAACAATATCCACTAAAAAGGTCACATCTTATAATTATAAAGTATAACCAAACATTTCTCACAAGAAAATTACTTTTCCCACCAAAACTGACCGATGGAACACTGACACACATGAAAACATAACCTTCCACTTGGCACCGACACACGTTAATTAACGGAAAAGGTTGTATATCCAATAAAAACTCAATAAATTCTTTGCTATCTAACAAAAACAGCCGCAGAAACAGCGAGTCGCAGGCAAATTAAGTCGATACGTAATTAAAACTGGCACGACGCACACATACAAAGGCATCGACATAAAAATGCGGGACAGAAAAAAAAGTATAGGTTTAAATTTGCCCGGTATAAATTTGTGTTTTTTTCCTTTGACTACTCATGTATGGGGACATGCGCAGTAAAGGGTTAACTGAGAGTTATCCGGCCGAATGGAAATTGTCTGCAGGGCCTTGTCTGATGAACAGCGGAGAACAGATTGCTAATTTAGTTGGATAATATTTAAACGATAGTTCCTGATAGCCCCGCCGATAAAATGGCGTTGTTGGTTTTAGAGACAAAAGTGTTGGTATTAGTAGAACATTTAAATATTATTATGCATTAAAGTTAGTCACGGTATACATTTTATTTCTCTTTCTACCTCAAATACATTTTATAGATAAAAGATTTAACAAAGTTTTTGCAAAACTTAAATACTCGTTCTTACCAGTAAAACAAACTGTAATTTTATATATACCCGATTTCTTTGTCTAGGTATTTTAATTGGCTTGAAGACCTTACTAATATAGTTTTTCTCTGCCTTAGAGAGCGGATACAATCAAAAAGTCTTACTTTCAACTGTTTTTAACATTATCACCAGCTTATTAATATCCCCACTGCTGGAGCTCAGGCCTTAACTATGAACGGAATCGACGCAAATCGAAAAGGAAGAATGGGTCATGCATGACCCATCAAGTATGCTCAGTGAGGATTGGTTGGTGTTATCAGTTGCAGCTGGCATCAATGGCTTAACTTGCCTCCCGGAGCACGGAAGATATCGATATAATAGATTTCTGATCACCCATCTTATGACCGGCCTTTGCGTTTGCTTAAGAACCATATCGCACACCATTGAATTTACTTCTTTAAACAAAAGAGAATATTAAATCACATTTCTAAGAACTCCGTCCGAATTTATGAAAAGTTAAAGTTATTTTAGAAAAAAAAAAATATAATGTTGCCTCTAAAATTCATGTCATTGGTTAATTAAAATTATTTTTGCCAACACTCAAACATACACAACTTTTTGATGCCAGCTCTGGTAGCACCCCTCGACCCCGAATAAATATTTTAAAGCAACCAAATAAATATTTTTTATTCGAGGAGCTCAATAGCGCAGTGCATAACGCATTTGATCTATAGTGCGAAAGTTAAGCAACTGTCGAAAGGTTTGGCAATACGATGATTTAAGTTAATAGAAAAATGTTTAAAATAATCAGTGTTTAAAAACCTACCAAAAATTTGATTATTGCAGGTAATCAACTTCGTATTTCGGACATTATATTACAATTACCGTCGCGTCGTAAGTTTCCTTTTGTCGTTTCCTTTACAGCGCTACATTCAATAGATACTACACGTCTTAATTCCATCAACAAAGAGCAAAATGATCATTGTAGTAACACAAAACGCCATCAAAACTAACGCAAAAAACGAAATCCCATCTCTGACCGACGACGACGTTTCATTCATTAAATGTACAACGCCATCTAGTAACGGCGTAAAGAACCGGTTTTTTCGGCTACTTTTTCAGAAGGCTGAAGCACAGATTAAAAGCAGTGTGAAAAAACTGCGGAGAGGGCGCGCGACGTGACTGGCAGCTTTTTTATCGTCGCACGCCAGATATTGCTCTGATCGCGTTTAGATTAAAAAGTTTACGCTTTGCAGAATCTGTGGTGTATAGAAACTTTTTGGTTGGAAACCTTTGGCGGGAAATCGTAGAATGTTATTTCATCAATTTTAATGACGTTTATCCAAAGAGGTTGAAAAAATATTTCAAATGTTTAATTTGATCTGAACACAGTACTCAACCATTTTAAAGTCCTAAGCCATATTCTGTAGAGGAATTTAAATCTTATACTGATTATTCTGTGTCGGTTATTATGTATTTCAGTTTTGAGAGAGAAAGACAACAGTATCCTCGGTTGCTAACATTCGATTTGATAGAGATTTTAGAAATTCATGACTGAATCTATTTTTGAGTTTGAGCTCAATGTCAAAATTTTCTTTATTCAAATTAGTACAACTTTCGAAAGTTCCATTTATTGCCTCATCACTTTCTATTATTTTAGACAACAATTCTTTCCTTTATAAACACAATGAACAAACCGCTGTGTAAAACCGATAATAATAAAATAATCATGCATATCATTATTGTTGTTATGGATCACTTCATCAGAACTGGTTAATACGATCAGCTGGCTTCAATAATCGTTTGTAATTTTTTTTTAATTAACGTTTAACTCCATATTTGTAATAACGATCATGCAAATGAACACATATAAACACGCTTCGGTAAATTCAATAAGATATAATTATTACCTACTGATAAGGAAGTTAGTATCTAGATTCGATTGATTTTTAGGAAAAGACTCTTTGTTTGTTTATTTGTCATGACTCTTATATGATGTCCGCTTAGTTTACCAGGAACACCATAAAGGAGATGTTTGTAGATGTTGACGCAAGAAAAGAACTTCGATATTCCAGGTTTAGTTACGATTAAAGTAAAATATTGTAGATGGGTCTTTTTATCTAGCAATCAATAGTGACCTCTTTAAATTAAAATAAGACAAATTAAAGAAAACTACGTTGCTGATGCTTGACCTTAAAATCATAAAACGTGAAAATGTTTGGTTAATCTGCCTTGACTGCCTTGTAAGTTATTATTTAAGTAATGATATTGTGATTTTGTTATTATTATTTTTATATTTTTTATAATTTTTTTTTGACATTGACTAATTGTGATATTTTATGTGTATAATCTAATGTATGTTTGATTAATTATGTTATTATAAATAATTCAAAACTTTCTTATGTCGACTTTATTTAATGTATCTCATACAATTATATAAAAAAGATCACTATAGCAAAAGTCAGTACTTTTGCTAAAGTTTTATTTTTTTATTGTGGTGTATTTTTTAATTGTTTGTTAATTTCTGGCCCGCTCCCCTTGACTGGGTGATGACTGAAAATCGGCGCTTCGCCTGTTCCTGGGTGATTTAGATGCACCGCGCCTTGACCCTTTTCTAACTGCTATACACAGGTACATCATAATTATTAACTTATTTGATTTAACTTTTATGTGTGATTCAAAACTTTGTCGATGTAATTGTGTGTAGTTATTAATAATAAACGTGACTACAAAATAATGTGCAATGTAAGACTGAACAACTCTGGTTTTTAGAAACGTGCGATTGTCTTGAAATGTCAATAACTAATGCAATTGAAGTTGTAGCCGGGACTTAATTCATAACGTGTCAGATAAACCACGTTCGAAATAATAAAATTTTGGTCACCCCTCCGCCGACCGATGCCGATGACCACTACGCTTGAGCTACTCATTATTATTATATGACATATTAGCTGTTCCCCGCGACTTCGCCCGCATAAATGAAAGCCTATGGCACCCACGAATGATATAGCATCCTTTATTTGAAGGAATTTTCATGTTAGGATCAATATTTCCGAATATAAATAAAGTTAAAATTTTTACTGACGTTTGTATTACATTTATGAATTTATTTCTACATAGTTATTTATTTAAAAAAAAACGGAATGACTTTATAATTAAAAAAAAAAGAATCAATCGTTCCATATTTGAAAACTTTTATTTTATACTTGCAAACCTCGCACACATTACCGTATTTACTTTTCTAAATCAAACATCAAAAGTTCGTCGACCCCCACCGCAGGGAAGGGAGATTGTGAAAAATCGTTGGATTTTTTTTTTGCGGACTGTGTGCGATGTCGCGTTGACGCGCGTCATCTAGGCGATTTATTGCGATCAGCGGCGTTTGGCCGCGACAGTTGGACGGTTGTCGAGCTTCCGTAATCTGTTTTGATAGGAATCTTTATCTACGACTTCGCGGTTCTTTTTAATGGCGGTATTACAGCTTAATTCTTTTTTGTAGAAGAAAGCATACCGATACGGTTATTATCATGTTTGTTTAATTTTTTATTTTTATTTATTAGTCTTTATTGCTCAATTCAATATGTACAAACGGTAGACTGAATGCCTTTAGGTATTATGTGCTGGTTAATTGAAAATTCAGTTATTCATAGTGTGAGTGCAATAAAGAACATTAATTTAATCAATATAATACTGACAGATAAGGAACTAAAATATATTTTAGAACTAATTACCAGCTGTTTTTTATTTTTATTAATGGAAATCACATTTTTAAAACATTATTACAGAGAAAAAAATAATAATTCAACATTATTCAAATTAAGTCAATTTCAAATAAGAATTGGTAGCAGAAAAATGTCAAATATCATGAAACCTTTCTGCAGTTTTATATTTTTCTTTGTTCTCAGGATTTTTTTGTTTATGAATTCTTATCAATTGAAAACTTTCCTAAACGTGAAAGTATAATAATATATATTTATAAATAAAAAAAACGATTAGTTCTTCAAAGGCCAGTAATAATGCTAATTTCAAACTTAAACCACAAAGTAGAGTTTGAAAATTAAGAGTAAAACAACGCAACTGGCATTTAGCAAAACGCGATCCACCGCTGACAGTAACAGTTCACATATTAATGATTCGAGTGTGCGCTTGAAAGAACAACGTTCGTCTTTTAAATTAATTGTCTATCTGTCTTGGGGTGTGGTCGGGTACTTAGACTTTGATGCGGGATAGTAAGCAACGTGACGGTTACAGAGAAGTGTCGGTCGGCTCACCGCGTATACCTATTTTATTAAACTTTTGAATATTTATCGTTAGTATTATTAAGTGTGAAACGACTTTATTTAAGATCTAGAGTGAATATAGGATGATTATAATAAAACAAAAATCTATTAGTTGTATAACAGATATGTAATACTATGTAATGCTTGTATTATAGTAAAAAATAATTTTACTTAGCTCCTGAGATTTTCGTTTTTATTACAACTTTATTCATTTAATAGATGCATATATTTTCACTCTTGTAGTATGAAAAGCGCCTAAAACTTAGATTAATATAGTAAAAATTAACTAACAGTTGTTATTGTCTTTATATCTGTTCAAGTAATATATTTAAAGGAGTATACATTTAAATCTTAATCATTGGCTCCTAGGATTTATTCCAATCAAAAATTTGTCAATGTCAAAAGTGTGAAAAAAAATACAGGTGCACGGTTTTAAATCAGAGCAATTGTTTCCCTCGTGTAACTATATGTAGTGATTAATGATGGATTTGGGATTTCGCCAAGGTTAAATGATGATCGGATCTTTAGAACTAGATATAACCGAAAATATCGAATAGGCAATTATGTATCGGTATTTGAGATGTCAGAAATGCCTATAATTGTAAATTCTACAGTTTGAATTGAATTTATATTGTCTTAAAATGAGGTTATAATTTAGAATAGAATTAAATTATTGTATTAGTATCATAATAATTATATATTCATAAATATAATAATCAATAGTAATAATCTTCGGAAAGCACTTTAAGCTGTTGATCATTATCAACAACTTAAAGTTGATACCACCAATCCGCATTGAGCCCGCGTGGTGGATGGCCCAATGTCTCTATATGATTTGATTCGATTCCATCCGAATCCGCGACCCTGCAGTGGGCATAAATATGCTGATGATAATGACGGGACGGATCGAGTCGTCTATCACTCGTCCGTACGAATTTGTAGGTAACAAATAGTTCTGGAATCGACTATGTTTAGAAATACGCATACCCAGTCATTTCATGTCAAACCTCACTTGAATAAGCAACTACAATTTTAAATCTTTATTTTTATGGTTTAATAACTAATGTACAATTTTCTGATAATTTTATTGAACATGTATTATAAAATAACGTAACTTGTTAAATTTTATTGATCAAGGTTAACGGGAAGTACCCCATCAATATTGATTCACAAGGGAGAGTCGAAATATGCCCTTATACCCGACTGCAAAGTTAGAGTTACGTTTGTGTGTATTTTTATATCTGTAATATTCTTTATTACCTCATATCTTCAGAACTGCTATTTATTCAGTCTAGGCTGTTACAAGTACTTGTGAAAGTCGAAAGCTACATTTTCAGTTCGAAAATCTACGGCGGAAGACCTTGTACCGTGAAGAACCGACAAGAAACTTGGCAAGGGCCGCTTTTTTCTCCCTGTTTTATTTTATACAGTGCGTCAAGACTGAAAAATGGCTTCATTAAAATACGAAGTCACTTTCCATTACAATATTAGAAAATATTCAAGTAAAACAGTATTTGCGTCAATAGAATCACATGTCTAGTCAAACAAGCTCACCGATAAATAATTTAATATACATAAAAATAAGCCATATTTAACACCCAGCAGTTTTGTCGTTTAAATAATATCCTTAACTGAGTAGACAATTCTTAATATCGGTTTTAAATTTTGGTAAGTTTAAATTTTCCATAGGAATTTTGTTATAGTAGTGTATACCTTGACCCATAAATGTTAATAGAACCTTTTTTAGCCTGCATGACGACAAAATAAGTTTAACTTTGTTTCTAGTATTAAAATTGTGTACAGGACTTAGTTTAATATAATTGTTAATATTTTTTCTAACATAAAGTATACAATTGTATATCAATTGAAAGGCTACTGGTAATATTCCAAGTTCTTTAAATTTATCTCTAAATGATATTCTCGAACCCAATAGATAAATAGGCCTTACTGCTCTTTTTGTAAAATAAATACAGACTTTATATCTGCAGCCATACCCCACATCAAAATGCCATATGACATAAAGCTATGGAAAAAACTAAAGTATACTGTCCTAGCAGTATCTACTTCTGTGAGTTGACAAATTTTTCTTATTGCAAAGGCAGCTGAATTTAGTTTTCCTGCCAATAATGAAATGTGAGGATGCCATTGCAATTCAGAATTCGGCGTTACATCCAAGAAGGTTGTTGAATCAACCAAATTCAAGAAGGTAGGTATATTATGATTATCATTACCATAATACTAATAAAAATATTAAGGTGAGAAAGTTTAAAAATATAGAAATTGCTTTTTTACTTTCTGGATCGACCTGGTAATTAGTCTAACTAAAAATACAAATAAAACAGCCGGGATTTTTATTGACATGTTGATATTTTCTGATGAAAAAAATAGCAAATTTTTTTTCAGTCTCAAGGGTCACCTGAGTATATAGGTTTGATTTTCAACTCGATATCACCGTTTAAGTACGGAATCCTAAAAAGTTACACACACATACGTTAAGTCATGTAAATAATTGATTCGAAAACAAATTTCAATCACACTAAGAAAGATTTGTATTTGAAATAGAAAAAAATATTTGTATTTGTAATGACAGTTCATTGTACAACTGAAAAGAGATTCTGTCCTCGTTTTTGTTTTGTTGCTATTACATTTTGATTTCAAAGGAATCGAATCAGACGAATTGAACAAAAAAGTCACAGTCAAATATAAGGAAGCAAACAAATTGGAAAGTGCCATTTTGAAAGAGAAATAACTCTTTTATTTGATGTACGTGCGGTAAAATTCGTGAGACAACTATTCCAGTAAATACACTTAAAATTAGAGCATTTAAAACTACCATCCTTATTTGCGCAGAATAGAAAATAAATAGCCTTTGTTAAACTTATATTTTTTATACAAATTGATTTAACTCGCAATACATTCGTAACGTTTTTACGATGATAATACAAATTTTGTTTTATCTGCTTACAATTGAAATTAATTAACTTAAGAAAAGCTTGTCTGAACGCCGTTCCAATTCTAATTACTAAATAATTTTGTTAAAAGTTATAGCATTATACGGAATAAAATAAAAAAAAAATGTATCGGTAATCCAGAGTACAGTTGTTATTATATATTTTAATATGATAATAATGCATATAGAGTGTCTTACAACATTAAATGAACGTGTGTTAAAAGTGAACGTTAAATAAAACCACTATTACCTTTTCCAGAAAGAAGGTTAATTATTTGATGAGCCTCTACGCTCTAACAGCGCTAAGTTCGTCGCGGAGCTAGAGTTTGTTTTTTTATAACAGAATAAGACTATTACCCCTTTACCCTTTTTTTCCCCTTAAAAAATTCCTTTCCTTGAATTTCCCCTTGGAAAATTATACGGAAAACGGGCCATATCCTCATTCATCTGAGAACTGGCTTCTGCGAAAGCTTAACCTTTACAATCACAGTCTTTTAAGTTCCTTTATTGAAATCACTAATTGCACGAGAAAAATAAATAATCAGAAATTAAAAAAAAAAAACACAGTTACTTTGTTTTCCACCGCGACAGCCGAATATCCCCAGGCATAGTGATTAATGACGTCACAGGACAGAGATGTCGTTACCGTCCCGATTATCCCGCAGGAGCCGTCTTTGTCTTATACGGAACTCGTAAGAAAGTTGGGGCAGTAATGTGTGTGACCCAAATTTAAGTGCCATCAAAGCGGGAGTTTCGCCGTTCATTCGTATCTCTATAAATATACGAAAGGAAAATGAATACCTTATTTTATTTTCTTTCTTAATTCTCGCTGGATTTTACGGTTTAGTGTTTCGTTTTGTTAGAATTGTTTATATTTTTAGATAATCATTAATGTTTTAACGTAATAAACTTATTGTGGGATACTGTCGCCTAATACGGCATACTGTTTTTGACCACTTGAATGCTTGAAGTACCTACTAGAAAACGTCTCATATATAGTTATATCTACTAATTAGTAAGGACTTCACATCACACACGCCCTTTTACGTCCCCACTGCAGGGGCTCAGGCCTTCCTTATGGATGGTTAAGGAGGATGGGCCATGACCCTCCACGCTGGCCCAATGCGGATTGGAGGGTATTAACGACTGACCAACCAACGGCTTAACGTGCCTTCCGAAGCACGGAGTAGCTCGAGATAATAATTTTTTTTGGTCACCCATCCCTTGACCGACCCTTGCGAAAGTTGCTTAACGACTACGATCGCGGGCCGCGGCGCTTATCCACTACGCCACCGAGCTACTCAGTAAGGACTTAAAGTAATCTATTTCAGTTGGGTTTTTAGTTTTTATTAGGTAACGGTAGGAATGTGATCAGAGAGAATTAAAAATACAGAGTTGTTACCTTATCGAGGTTCTGTATTAGAGTGACAGATATGGGAATGTCACTATACAAATAAATCTATGTGAATGATTAATCGAGTGAATATAGATGTTTGATCGACTCGGATATTTGAATATACCAATAGTCACTATTGTACCTTATCTAAATCTTAACGTCAAATCCGTTGGGTTATAGGTTAGATCAAATTAGAATTTTTAAGCAAATAATAATATAAATATGCCGAGCATACACTTTGGACCCGTGTATGACATTTGGCATATTTAAAGTTTATTTAAAAAAAGTGCAGCATACTAATATTTTGTAAAAGTTATTAACATTAATCCAAGAATAAAATCCAAAACTTCAAATATATGTGATGTGTCATACATATTTAGTTTTGCTAACTCGAATTCCGACTTTTAATTATAATACATATATATATTATTTTAATACAGAAGCTTTATGCCACTATCAAATCTAACTACATTTAAAAATAGAATAAATCTTGGTTCAATTTATTAAGACACATATCTTTACTAGATGAGCCAAATTAGTATATATTCTATGCCAAATTACTAATAAGGCGTATTTTATTCTACGCTAAATAAGTAACTTTTATAGTGTAATTTTGTATGGAATTTCCACGTGGTCAAATGCTGCCGATATACGAACCAAGCTTTTTTTTTGTTTCAGATGAGAGCTATTTGGTCAATTTATAATCCCAGGGTTAGGCTCTCATTAAAAGAAAAGCTTAAACTAATCTATATAATGACTGTTGCTTCTTATTACATATAAGATAATTTATTGTAAGTTCATAAAAATAATAATATGTTTTCTATAAAAAGTGCAAACAATCTTAATTCCAGAATTAAAAAAAAATTAAGTGACCTATCACTAGCCTTTAAAAATTTTATATGTATCATTTCATTGTTTCAGGTGTATGTACATAAAACAACTGTTTCGGCTGATATAGGTACGACTTTTTTTTCTTCGACTGAAATTTAATTAAAGTAGATAAATTAAAGTAAACATAGGAAGTGAAAGCCTGATCGTCCATACATCTCCGTCTTTAGACCGGGCGACGATTTTTCTAATCCTTAGCAGAGGATTAACGCTCACCGTCTAATAGATGAGGGATTTCCTCGGAGGCTTTACTTAGATTCTTATTTTTTTTTCATTTCATGTTTAATTCACATTAACGATATTATTATTTTTTTATCATCATAATGACACTAAGTGGGATTTACTTCCATAATTATAACGGTATAGGAGAAACTTAATTTACTTATATTAGATTTTAATAGTAGATTTTACTTAACCAGAATGTTTTTAAATCGAACATTATAATGACTGCGCCTCCGACTATCTCAACTGTTTAGATGTAATATTGAAAAAAAAATGTATTGCAATTATAATGTCACAATTTTTTTATATAAATTTTATCACATTTTTTCCTTGTTGTCATAATTATTGTGAAGCGGCATGTCAATCGCTGACCTCACACTAGAGATTAATCTTATATCATCATCATCATCAGCCCTGTTACGACCCCACTCAGGGCTCAGGCCTTCCTTATGGATGGTTAAGGAGAATGGGCTATAATCCTCCACGCTGGCACAATGCAGATTGGAAGGTATTGACGACTGCAAATACCTGAAGTGCCTTCCGAAGCACGAAGTAGCTCGAGATAATAATTTTTCGGTCACCCATCCTGTAACCGACCCTTGCGAAAGTTGCTTAACAACAACGATCGCGGGCCACGGCGCTTATCCACTACGCCACCGAGCTATTCAATCTTATATACGGATTAATCTTATATACGGTTAAACAATGTTTAAGGAAGAGAAAAAGAGAAATAGTCAGACTAAGTTAATCGTGTCTTTATAGTGCACGAGATAGAACGTTGATATGCAATCGAGAGTACTTATCGAATTATGAACACCACCAGGACACGGACATGCGCCAGCAAAAGAGTTCTATATATACTACTAACTGCTAAGAAATAAAATTGTGTTACAGTACAGCCGTGTTCTGATTGAAAAATTCTTTATGGGTAATAATTATTGTAATGTAGCTCGAAGACACTTAGTCATAGTATTTATGGCTTACTTGATTTATTATAAATCAAATTCACGACCTACGTGATTTGGAATTAATGATAGAACGCTATCAGCCATCTTGTCGTAAATCAGGTAGCTTTTATTTTTAGATCTGGTAATACCGTAGACTTGCTAATGGCGGTCATAATGGCAGTTATGCAAACTGTTGCAAGATTAGTAAGCATTTTTTTATGCTCGTCTAGTAGTATATATAGAATCTTTTGGTGCCAGCAGACACTTTCCATGATGTGTGTATTCCTTAGTCAGTATTTTGCGCATATATGTGACCTATTTCCAAAAATGAAAAATAAATAGAAAATTTTACGGCCATCTCATAAAAACGAAACAAATGACAGTCGAAATATATTTCTTCGTAATGTCGTCATGGCTTCAAAAAGGTTAGAAGTTGCGTACATACACATGCAACCTTCTTCGAATACATACCACTCGCTGGATATACATATTGCAACTCCAAAAGTGCACTAGACGTTATCACATATTTTACAGGATTTTTTTTACACTTCGTTTGAATGACACGTGGTATTAGAAGTCTGAAGTGTGCGACGATGTGAGCAAAGGTTCATATGTTTTAATACGAAATAATTCAAAACATTATTTTCTGATACGTTCCGTTTTCCATGTTCTATTCGTTATAGAAAATCAATAGCGTTTTGTAAAAATAATGAGAGATTCAACCATTACAGAAAGGTTTTAATATTTTTCGACAATACAAATTTTAATCTCCCAAATAGTGTATCACAATCTCCCAATATTCCCGGTCCATGACACCGACCCGTGCCGCCACTCAAAAATCTACTAATAAAAAAAAAACACCGCACCAAAAAACCAAACAACCAACCTGTTTTGACTTATTCTAAAACTGTCATGCACGATTGCGCGCAATTTTCCACGGAGCGGCATCACCCGCTCAAATCTAGGTTCTTTTTTTGAATGCACCGTACATTTTTTTGAAATGATACCTACCTCTTTGCTTTTTTTTTCTTCATTCTGTACTAGGCATTGGGATCCATGCGCCGGAGATTGTGGTCGAAAAACGGTCACGTCTCAGATACGTGAGTAATCAGCTCGTTAACTGTTGACTTAGCCACCTGTTTGCCGTTGAATGGTGTACACCATTCATTCACTTTTGAATGAATCAAGTCTAGGATGACATTATATGACTCATTCATCGGATATCACTTTGCAATGCAATGTTATTGATTTTACATCTCGTCTGTTAATGGAAAATAATGTATCTGTTCTTATTTATAGGAATTCTTATTTTTCCTAAGTACACAAGAACACATTACAAATAAATTAAACACTACATCATATCTATAAATGACTGCGGCAAAATATATAAATATATTGCATAGGAAGACTTACTTTTAGTGATGTTTTTATATGTCAGTTAAGTTATAGATTTCTTATTTATTTATAATGGGGCTCACTCTTGACCACAATCTAGTCTAAGGTCAAAAATGTGATCTGTGGTGGGACGAGCTTGCCCAAAAGGAACTTATTTACTCGTGCCCGAGTCATCTAACACTTTAAAATTAGTGATAATATTTTAAATCAAATTAAAGATGAGAGATAGGTAAAAGGAAAAGGTGCTTAAAGATAGAGGTACTCTTAAATTACGAGTTGAAATGTCGCATGACGGCACATCTTTGTAAATCTTCTCCATAGTAGTGACGTAGTTTCTAACAATGATGCCTATTATCTTAGTCTATGCTTAATAATATGCAGTAAAAAAAATACGTATTAATATTTTTCTGTTATTTGACTAACGTACTAAATAGAATTACTTCTTTTCCCCAGGCATTATCTCTATTCTTCGACCGCTACTTCATGCGCTCTCTTTTAATTTTATTTGTAAAAGTAACAAAGGCAAATATATTTTTTCGATTTTCCATTCACAATGGTATAATGATAAATATCTTTAAAGAAAGATTAAAATCCATTGTGTATTTTTAAGCATTTTTCTTTAAAGATGGTGAGTGACAAAGGTATTAAATAGGAGAAAAGTACAAATTAAGATTTGAATTACTAATATTACCTATAAATAAATAAAGTATGGAGTCTCACCTTAATAGGAGGAGCATAATCCACCGCCATCATGCAGTCATTGTTCACACCGGCCTCAGTCTTGATCATCGGTGGCCCGTGGTGATACAGCTGGCCCATCTGGTGATGGTGCATACCACTGTCACCACGACTGTACCACGTGGTGTACATGTCACACGCTTGCTCACAACAGTCACTCATAAATACCACATTTTAGTCCGTATTCGATTAATTAATCGTATTTGTTCACTTGTTCACTTAATCGTCCTGTGCATTTTAGATTGACTCATATTAATGTCAAAAGTTCGCAATGTGTTAGATTAAGTAATCGTATGTGTTCACTTATTCACTTAATCGTCTTGGGCATCTTAGATTAATTAGCATTAATGTCATTATAAACTGAACATTTTCGAAACTAAAACGCTTTATTATCTTTTTATATTGAAATTGTCTAAATAATGTAATAAATTACGTAATAACTTTATATTAATGTTCATTGTAACGAAGATAAAGCAACTTTAGTAAAACAAAGTAATTTGTATTTTTATAGTTTTTTTGTTTGATTTTCTTTACCTAAATGGAAACCCTCCGAAATTGATAGTTAACGAAATAAAGAACCATATAAACACTTTCAAAAAAATATTCAACAAAAATATATAAAAAATGTGACTATTGTAGGTTCTAAAGTAAACTTAATAATTTATTGCACTGAAATTATTGAATAAGAGAATAATTTGACTATTTTTTATTTTATGTTGTTCACGACAGCACCTGAAACAAAAGAAAATTATTTGGTTAACGATTGCCTTTTATTAGCAATAAATGTAAATGATTTAAGCTATATTAAAAGGTAAATAGAATAATAATAAACTTTAAAAATATATATAAAACAAAATTCAACAGTACTATTCTTTTAAAAACACAGCGCCAGCATCAAAGATTCCATCAAATGAAACCTACTTCAACATGTAATAATCTTAATAACTGTTAGACGGGAAAAGTTTAACTACTACTGGCAGTACTAATTGTCGATTTCGCTACGGGCAACCCCATCTGTCAGTTAGCTGTCACTTTGACATTGACTTGAATAGTCTCGCGCCAATATACTTCCGGGTTATCATTCTCGTAAAATTTTTGGAATCGATATGGTGATTTTAAATATATCTACTGAATAGTAAAATATGTATGTCTTTCATGACGTAGAGCGTAGTCATTAGGAGACGGGTAGCAGCGTTTTCTCCTTAGGTCTTTAGCCTTTGCGGTCACTAGTTCACAAGAGTGACGATTATGGCAAATTCTTGCAAAATTAATAATATAACATAGCAACAAAACGGTCGGCATTCTTGGCTACGCTAGCAGTAGGTGAAAGGTGCGAAGAATAAGATCCGGCTATCACCTGCGAGTAGTTGCAGTTACAAGTTACAACTTGGGAAGTTACAACACACTCACATAGAAGACTGACGCGACGCTAACGGAGTTTGGAAGATTATTCAAAATATTTCACTGTCTGATCAGTGTTTGTTGCCAGTGACGACTTACGGAAGCGTAATGTGTTCATAAATTTTGTCTCATATGAAGGTTTGATGTCACCTATAGGGCAATGAAGAGAGCAATGCTTTGTAAATCTCTACGTGATCGAATTAAGAATGAGGAGATGCGAAGGAGAACTATAACTGAAGTGGAAGTCGGTGTGTAGGTAATTTTCTTCTTAGTGCAGATCTTTGTGGTCTAGTGTTTGTAACTCAGCTTTCATAGTTTTGCTATTTCACAGATTTTAGTTTAATTCTCGGTAAGGGTCAACATAAAATATCAACTGCTAATATTAACTTGTTCTAGATGATTGTATCCGTTAGGGTCACTGCATATCTGAAGTGCCTCACTAGCTATGACTAGCCGACATCTTAGGGATGTTACGACGATATTTATGTAGTTAGATTATTCAATTCGGTTCTTCCGATTATATTTAGAGGAAAGCTCTAGCAAACCGTTCGGGATCAATCATGTGTACCTGTTTTGGTATTTTGTAGGACGTTAATCTATGACGACCAGTAAATAGCTGTCTCTTTTTAGCTCAGATTTTTATTTAGTGATTTTAGCTGTCAATCAACCGTGTACATGTTTTTGTACATAAATAAATAAAAATATAACGTTGAATAGGAGCTCTGTCACAGCACAGAGGTACATACAAATCCAATAACACCTGTATTGCCTTTTGAAATAGGTTTTATTACATTGAACGTCAGAACAATATTCCACACAATATTTTTAACAGAATTGCACCGCTCACTATATATCCAGCTACTACGAGTATACTCTGAAACCGGTTTTACCCCTAAATTTCATCCAAGCCGATGTGACGTATTATATTTATTAATTTAATAATCATGATCTTTATGAGTTCATAACAGATGCTTATGTTTTCCAAGACAGCATTGTGAATGTAAAATATAATTAACTAGCTTTCTGCCAGCGGCTTCGCCCGCCTGGTCTTGTATTATACATAAAAACCTTCCTTTTGAATCACCCTATCTATGAATTAAAATCCGTTGCGTAGTTTTAAGAATTAAGCATACACAGGGATATAGGGACAGAGAGCGACTTTGTTTTATACTATGTAGTGATTTAATTTTAGCTTGTTTTTATTTCAGAAAAACTACCAACTTAACGATAAAGAATTGAATATATAAATAAATAAAGTCATAAGTTAATCCTACTCACACTCAGATGCACAAACGTCCGTTAAAACTGTCATTAGTTTAAGGGGGCGTTTATTACCGATTCAAATTTTCAAATTCAGAACACTCATTAAAGCTGAAAGTCGTTATTAAATGTTAATGAATGTTTATGCAGCTGGGTGATAATATATTATAAATGTGACAGTTTATGAAGACGTATATACGGTATGAACGGATTTTGATGAAATATATTTCATGATAATCTGCCCTTTTACGTCACCACTGCAGGGGCTTAGGCCTTCCTTATGGATGGTTAAGGAGGGTAGGCCATGATCCACTTCGCTAGTCCAAAGTGGATTTGACAGTATTAACGACTGCAAATGCAGCCGAGACCAACGGCTAAACATGCCGAAACACGGGGTAGCTCGAGAAGATCACTTTTTGGTCACCCATCCCATGACTGACCCTTGCGAAAGTAGCTTAACAACAACGATCAGTAAACGATACTCTATGGATACGTAAGTTCTTAAAAGAAGGTTGTAATATGTCGGCGAGAAGGCGCTTCGATTGTGCAAAACGCAGCACGCAAAAGTCACCTGCAGCTGTCATCTGTCAAGATCTATGGTGCTTTGCAAAACGTCAAGTTATGACATTGACGGCTGTCATCGCTTGGGAGTGGTCTATGCTTGTTCGAAGATGGCACTTTTACGTTGTGCGGCCATATTAAGCGGACGCAAGCGCAGAACTCTCCGCGTTTCATATCGCAATCCGTTTGCATCACGTTATTATTAATGTATTTCGATTAGACAATTAATTAATTCAATTAAATAACAGATTTACCCTCCAATCCGCATTGGGCCAGCGTGGAGGATCATGGCCCATCCTCCTTAACCATCCATAAGGAAGGCCTGAGCCCCTGCAGTGGGGACGTAAAAAGGGCTGGTGATGGTGAAATAACAGATTTGTGATCTATCTGCGATCTTATTTCGAAAGAATATCTCGAACACTAGTCAGATGGCGCATGATGACCAACCTAAATTTTCGCCGGTCCGCCTGATTTTCCGACATATTTGAATTGATTTTTTAATATACATTAAGCAGAGTGGCAGCCGCCTTATCTATATTATTATATTATTAAGAGGTGAAGTTTATTCGTTTGTTTGTGGGAGATAATCTTCGGAAGTACTGATCCGACAATATAAATTCTTTCACCAACGGGTAGCTACATCATACGCGAGTGACATAGGCTGTAATTTATCTCGAAAAAACTGAAAATAAAGGGACGAAATTGGAGTGTAAGTTACTATTAATGTTACGTGGAGTGTAAATTACTATAATTGTTATTCAAATTGTTATTTACACGGGACAAAAAAATCTTACTAATACTTACCGCCTTAAACAGTTCTTTTAATATCGGGTGAAGCTGCTGTACGGAAAGCTTGTTGTATATAAAGCTAAGTGGACATAGGCTATTATTTACGCGAACGAATTAGCCGAAAAACAGATAGTATAACATGGCATTAAAACCCATATTAATAATTGTCTACTCAGTAAAGGATATTATAATGTTAATGAATATTTAAACGACAAAACTGCTTGGTGATAAATATGGCTTATTTTTATGTAGGTATATTAAATAATTTAGCGGTGAGCTTGCTTGACTGGACATGTGATTCGATTGACGAAAATACTGTTCCTTATATTGTAATGGTTAGTGACTTCATATTTTAATTTTTATTTTTCAATCTTGACGCTCTGTATGAAATAAAACAGGGAGAAAAAAGCAGCCCTTGCCGAGTTTCTTGGCGATTTTTCTCGGCACAAGGTGTCCCGCCATAGATTTGCGAACTGATGGCATAGATCTCGAATTTCAGAAGTGCATGTAACAATCTAGACTGAATATTTCTTTTTATTTATTTATTATAATACAATAGATGTTTAACAGATAGTAATTAATGAAAATAAATCTGCAAGGGCACCCATTACTATGGGCGTACCTCAGGGATCGATATTAGGACCATTGCTTTTTCTAATTTACATTAATGATCTTCCTCACTTTATGAAAAATTTGTGCGAGGCAGTATTATTTGCTGATGACAATTCTTTAGTGTTTAAAGTTAAAAGGGGTAATGATTGTTTTGACGATGTAAATGATGCCCTCGACAATTTTCTATAGTGGTTTGATAATAATAATTTAAAGCTTAATTAAAATAAAACGAAATGCATAAAGTTTGTATTACCTAATGTGAGGCATGTTAATACACTTAGAAATGTAAATAGTGAAAAAGTTGAGTTGGTGGAATCTACAAAGTTCCTAGGTATTAGATTCCCGACCGCAATGGGATCCTCATATTGATAACTTGTCGAGTAGACTGAGTTCTGCAGCATTTGCTGTTAGGAAAATTAGACTTTTGACAAATGTTGAAACGGCAAGATTGGTATATTTTAGTTATTTTCATAGTGTAATGATGTATGGTATATTGTTGTGGGGTTCTGCGGA
This sequence comes from Diatraea saccharalis, assembly GCA_918026875.4. Taxonomy (NCBI): domain Eukaryota; kingdom Metazoa; phylum Arthropoda; class Insecta; order Lepidoptera; family Crambidae; genus Diatraea; species Diatraea saccharalis. The sequence continues at coordinate 23,716,853 of OU893339.1, read as the reverse complement.
TAGCATTCAAGATATTTTTATTCTTCAAAAGAGAGCTGTCCGTGCTATATATAATTTACGGTCTAAAGAATCTCTCAGAGAAATATTTAAAGAAATAAATATTTTGACTGTTGCCTCTCAATACATCTATGAAAATATTATGTACGCAAGAAAACATTACGATTCCTTCACAAAAAAAAGTAGTGTTCATAATTTTGACACAAGAAATAAAAATAAACTTGCCGCTCCAAGATTCAGACTTCAGAAAACCAGAGGATTATTTCTGGGTAAATGCATTGCTATGTTCAATAAAGTTCCACAAAATGTAATTGACCTACCCATAAATAAATTTTAAACTCATATAAAGAACATACTTATGAGTAAAGGCTATTATAAAGTTGATGATTATTTTAAGCTTAGCTTTGTTCTATAACAACTAATTATATGTACAACCTATGACCTACAGACTTTGAAAGTTGTATTTAATATTGTGATAATACCTACATATTATTTTGGTAATGACATGATTTATGTAAATGTCATTACTTATGTTAAAGAGCTGGTAAGTTTCTTTCGCTTGTTCTTCTTGTCAGCTAAAAGACGTCCTGAACAAGTGGTAGGGGAAAAAAGTTTTTTGGACGATTCAAAAGTGCTTGTAATAGCCTACTTGAATAAAGATATTTTCATTTCTTTTAATTTCATTTTCATTTCGATATCGATGTGAATAAACGAACAGTCCTACATATTAATAGTATTTAGTATAACCACCCTTACAGATCACCAAACGAATAACAATTACATAATAATTAAGAAACAATTCCACATTTACACCGCACATACTTTATTACACAGCGATCTTCCCATTGACGATAAAATAGCTAACACAAATCAAGTCAGCTATTCAACTAATGAGAGTATCTGGCCATCATACGACCAAGTACTTGTACGTGCAATAGAATTGCAAATAAACAGACATACCTACCAGCTGTTGTGTCGGGGTCGACGACCGTCACGCCACGCCCATCCCGCCCCGCCCACCCGAAGCCCCGCCCACCGAGGATCGGATGACGTCATTTAATCTAATACCTTATTGGATTATGCTGTATCCATGGTCCGAATGGTTCACATTGTCTATGGAGTTTTATGATATTTTTTAATAACTAAACTTTAATTGATGAATGAACGCTTTATTTTACCTGTACTTTAATAATAATGAGAATTGAAAGAGCCTAGTTGTAGGCAGACTTAGCGCTAAAGCGTAATTTCTAGCAGGTAACCTTAAAATTATCAGATGGGTAGTAGGTGGCTCACATGGTAATAAATAAGAAAAGGTATTATCATATTTATATACAACTAGTTTTCCGATAACGGCTCTACCCGATCCCTATGGAACTGTTCCGCGGGATAAATATTAGTTTTTACTCCAGTGTAAACGGATATCAATCGCAATGACCATTTGAATAGGAAACAATGGTTATTATGGTAACGTTATAATTTTCTACACAAACTTTTACTCCCATTATCATCCCTTATTTGCAGGTTTTCGGGATAATATATATTTCCTCCGCATATGACGTAGCCGATATAATCGGTCCAGTAGATTCGGAGCTCATACGATGTAAACAAACAACCAAACAGTCAAATCTTTTCTCTTTATAATATTAACTAATAACATAGATCCACATACATATTAAATACATGGAAATTATCAGTCTCATTATAAAACATGTACTTGATTTAAACTAATTGCTAGTCTCATACACACATATGAGCATTACTGAGTTAATTATGTTACTAAGAAATATAGTAATTTAATTGTATGATCATACGAAGCCTATTTGTTTTGAATTTAATTGTTATAAAAACTTTTGATCAGGAACGTTAATTGTTGAATACTTTAAATTATAAATATTACTAGCTGACCCGACAGACTTCGTCCTGTCAAAAAGATTTGTAATGTGGCAGTTTTTTTTGCCTACGTATTTAAAAAAATTCTGCGTGCCGAAACTAATACAAAAGAAACGCGAGTTTCGGAACGCGACATTAAACTCCTCCAACTATGTATTCTGTGCTCCAACGCACACACGCACATTGTTTTGATAAATATGATCTTTGACGTTAGGAACACACCTACATTGCTTAGACAACAGTGAGTGCTTGTAATTTAATATGAACTTTATACCATAGCAATAAAGCTCAAATTGACTACGTTTTAGTTACAAATCATTTGTATGGGAAAAAGAAAAGGGCTATTTTTAGGGTTTTTCCAGCAATAATTCTAATTTTTCTCGCCGTAAAAACCATCCTTGAACTTCAACGAACATTTTAAAAAAAAATTTGGCCAAATTGGTCGAGGCGTTGTTGAGTTATGCGCTTACCAACACATTTTGCGATTCATTTTTATATATATATATATATATAGATTATATATAAAACTTAGGGCGCCAGCATACTTTAATTCTTCATACGACACTTGAGTCGCAAGAAAATATCGTTTATCTGACAGAACGAAAACGTAATTGCATATTTTTCATTCTTATTTTAGAAGTTACACTTCGTCATATAAAAAACTAGGTTTCCGCCAGCGGCTTCGCCCGCGTGTTTCTGTTTTATAAATATAAACCTTCCTTTTAAATCACTCTATATATCGATGAAAGCATTAAAATCCATTGTGTAGTTTTAAAGATATCAGCGTACAGACAGCGGGAAGCGACTCTGATTTATACTACGAGTATGTTAGTATACGTGATACCTGAAAATATTAATAAAACTTAATATTTTCACGTAAAGAAACTTTTAAGCGGCTTTGTCTCGTTTACTTTTGGTTTTAACAGTTACACTGTTTATTTATTATTGATATTGCGTAACGCGTATTCATTACTGTATTCACACGGTGTTCGAATTTGGAAGATATTAGGCATATGCCTAGACAATCTTTTAGTACAGTCAATATTTTCGACACCCAGTAAAACGTTTTGCATTTGTGATCATCTGCTTCACGAAGGAGCACGAGATAATAAGTTTTTGGTCACCCATCGTATGACATGCACTGGCGAAAGTTGCTTAACAGCTTTATCGTAGGCATGTTTAAATATTTACCAGTAACTCGTGTAATAGGCCTTAATTCACACTTGACTTGAAAGGGACAAACAATTTCGAAATTCTACACCACGTTACTTAATGTTGTCTCAAGTTTTTATTAGAAACTATATAAGATTAAGTATTGAATGCGCTTATTAGCCACAGATATTCATATTTATCACCTATTGAATGATATAAACCATATCTTAGATAACTACTTTTTAATGAAAAGAAGTCGATTTTATATGTATTAGAAAAATTTATAAGTTTATATCTTTAAAACAATTTTAAAGGTTATAACTTTACAAATATCAGCCAAAATAACCGTTACTGGCTGAAAAAAAACTATGGACTTTATTCTCCCTTTTTCGTATTAAGACATCGCTTAAAAAAACTATCGGCTTAGTTTCTATATTTGCTTTAATTTGGTTGAAACATTTAGTAAAAATCCAGTCAACGTACCACTCAATACTGTATTAAAAATTGGTGATTTACATTTAACCTTGTATCCTGAACGTACACGTTATATATGGTTCTAAAAGATGAGTGCATTTTTTTTAAATTATATGATGAGCAAATCGAACTCAGTGTTTTGCGTTGTTCCTACTGGTAAGTGGGGGTCCGATTCATAATTTTGAATAGATACCTTACTCCTACGTGCTAATTGACTCTGTCTCATTATATAACGAAAACTTTAGCACCAGGTTTAAACCATTATCTGAACAAAATAAGTAATATTAATTGGACATCATTGTTAATTCGCTTTAGGCGACCAATAGTTTAAACAAGCACTAACTTTACAAGACGGGTCACGGTTCATTCTACCCTTCATCAGTTGTATATAAATACATGCAGTTCAGACAATTACATTTATGAACTTCATAGACACAGAATAATGCAGTTTTATTCAAAAACAAAACACATCCGAGCGACTTCTATTTACATGTCAAAGAAGTGCGGCCATGAGCATAGGCGTAGAGTTTTTATGAATCATCTAATATATAGTGCGTATACTTGATAAAAACAAACTCAACACGCATTACACGCACAAAAACGCGTGAACGCTATTCGATTGAGCGATTAAGTGAATGCTTAAAAGAAGATTAATGCCCGTTTTCATTAAACCCCAGAATCGCACAAATCTGTAAAGGTGAATATGTATCTCACTAATGATATTAATTAATGTTTAAAGTATTGGTAGGGGTAAATGATAGGTAGGGTATCGCGGGTATTGGTAAATGATAGGTAGGGTATCGCGGAATTGCTACCTACTGTAACGTCCGTGCACATTACTATAGGTAAGTTTACTCTCTGACGATTTATGGTCAATGCTGGCCGCATTTTGAATTATTACTTTTTCGTATTCGAATTGGCGTGTTCGTGTTTTGCTGGCTGATAGTATTTCTTTCTGAGCGAGACCGGCATAGAGTCAGTTACTAAAACTTACTTTTAAGTGATTTGAAGAAATACACACAGGATTTCATTAAGCAAACTTGCGCTGATCCCACCATTAGACTACCATGTACCTTGATTTTGTCGAGTTACCGATATTTCGCGGCCGTTGCAAGCGCCTATCTATCAACCGTATTTCTAGTATTCTTTTCGTTGGATACCCGTACCACTGTTCAATATGTCACAAAAAAATGAAGGTGATTTGAAGAATTACACACAGGATTTCATTGAGCAAACTTGCGCTGATCCCACCATTAGACTACCATATACCTTGATTTTGTGGAGTTTCCGATATTTCGCGGCCGTTGCAAGCGCCTATCTATCTACCGTATTTCTAGTATTTTTTTCGTTGGATACCCGTACCACTGTTCAATATGTCACAAAAAAATGAAGGTACATCGTAGCACTTACGCTATCATTCTAATGTAAATGACCATGGAAGCTTAAAACGACATTATCTAAAGTTATGTATGGCATGCGTTATGCCGCGCCTTGCGCTAGCCATTTGCGTAAATGATGGTCACCAATGTGTCAAGGGATAAAAGAATATTATGTTTACCGTCATAGGATTAGGCGTTTCCTAGTTGAACTATACCTTGTTCTAGGTAAGTGAAAACTGGTGTAAGTACAGGTTGACCCAAAAAGATGTATTTTTGACAACAAAATTCGTATTGAAAAAATTCTTTTCGTTTGAAAATATACAAGAAATATCTGTGCCCTAGTATTCGGATAAAGCTATACTAATTATTATTATTTTTATTTATTAATTATCTTCGATACAAACAGTTAACAAATAACAATTTTTGTCGAGTAATTATGAATTAAGTTAGAATGATTCACGCAATTATTTATATTTAATGTCGGCAAAGAAACAATAATAGCAATTCCGCTGCACTACTTGTACTTACACTGTTCTTTGAAATTTAATTTATGGGCTACAGAAAAATATTCCCATTTGTATATTGACTACAGCATATTTAAATAAAACAAATGATACAGAACAATGCAACTGAATCAAACAGAGCATTACTGAGTACTTGTACTTGAGTCATTTTTAGATATATTGCAAATTTCATCATACTCTGCTCTTCTCATTCAAAATTGTAAGATTAGATTCAACAAAAATCCAGACACGAATTCGAATTCATTCATGTGTCCGAATTTAGAGTCACGTCATTTAGTGTAGAAATTCTATTGATTCCATTATTTGTATAAAAATACAGAACAAAAATGATTGAATATACGTGTCTCAGATATTCTGTTCCTATGTCATTTCGGAACTCACTACACTTATGCCACACAACGTTGTTACCATTTCAAGATTGACCGGATGTCGCTTTTTGAAGTGAATTTGGATACTTGAGTGAATTCGAATTCGGGTTTGGATCTTTATAGAATCGCAGGGCTCGTGTCGAAACAAGCCACGGAATGTCAAATATTGACTTTAGTAGTAAAAGCCTATGATGAAACTAATTTACGCTATTCTACCGAGTTGCATACACAGATTGACAGAGTGAATTCGAATTCGGGTTTGGATCTTTACAGAATCGCAGGGCTCGTGCCGAAACACGCCACGGAATGTCAAATATTGACTTTAGTAGTAAAAGCCTATGATGAAACTAATTTACGCTATTCTACCGAGTTGCATACACAGATTTCCTTTCCAAATTATCAATGTGTTTAAAGTCACATTACTGATACAAATTTTTAATTTAATACATTCAATAGAGGATAAAGGTGTCATTAAACTCAATGGACGTTTGTGCAACATTGCAATTAAGTCCACGAACACAAAAAAAGTTTCTCGTTGCTTGCATTGCATTTTAAAATAGCTAGCTAGTAGCTAGAAACCAATATATAACTGATTTGTTTTTGGTGTAGAATGTTTTTAATTCCATTAAATCGTCCACATATAAATAACACGGCTGAAGAAATTTTAATAATATAACATAAATTCTATTCGTATGAAAAATATAAGTCTTCCTGAGCGAGGCATGTAATTACGCGAAATTTTATATCTACCCCAAGATCTAATAAGACAAGCTTTCCATTATTTTTAGGTAACAGCCAACCGTGAAATAGAGATAGGAAAAAAAGCCTGTAACTATTTCGAAGTTAACCTTGCCATTTTAAACAAACTTTAATAGACGAAATATTTTCATATAAAAGTAAATTTAGAACCTGAAATCGTTTCAAAAGCAATTAATTTGAGTGTTGGCGGGGCGCGGGCGGTGTTCTGTTAATTGATTCGACTGTGAACTGCTCTATGGGGCGTTTTTTTTTTAAACCGTTGGTTTACAAATTAAACGGGCTCTCATACCGTGAACAAAACTGAATGCCATAATAATTGTGATTAGCGTTTATTAATTTCGTTCATTGTTACAAATGAATCTTTACGAACTGGTGCTTGTGTATATAATTGTGTTGTTGAAATCATTATAGATAATATTTTTTTTAATAATGTTATTCATATTTTTTAACATCGTTGTTTATACAAGTTTGTCATATTTGAGGTAGTTGCTTTGTCATATTTAAGTTGTGGGCTTTTATTAAAATTGTTTGTTTTGAATTCGGAATTTGAGTATTGACATGAAGCGTTAAAGTTTTTGTGTTTGAAAAATATAAAAAAACCTATAAAAATTAGATATCGAAGTTACAGCTACAAATAAACCATTTTTCATAGGTTGAAATGTATGCTTATGTATCACATGCGGTTTTTTAAGACCTATATTTTTTAACGAGTATCCTTCATATTGTACTTCGTCAAGTACTTTATCTACGGAAAATATTCACGGAACAAGTTTTTCGAGTTTTATTTTGTTACTATCTTCTTTTATGTATCTTTTGCTGTCTAGGTTTAGTTGTAATGCAAAAAATTAGAAGCAATATTTACAATTATCGTCCAACTCGAAAGATTTAATTAAATATAATCTATAGGCTCCAAATTAAATATTTAAAACTCTTGTATATTGAAAATGTGAAACAGTGAACACCTAGACTTTTTGACAATGTAGAAAACCTAATTTTAAAAGACCTAAGTGCTGTGCTATCCAGCCAAGGCAATCAGTAAAAATAAAAGCTACCGTTTTTTATGAATATACCATATATATCACCATTTTTTTTTTTATTTAAGATAGATATCATAGGTTCGGTCTACTAACAAAGCAAATGTTCTTCCATCTGAGTCACTTTACCAATGCTTTCATCTAGCGGTGTTATTCTGTTAAAAAATAGGGTCTAATAAAACCTACTTTGAAAGATAACAAAGGTTTTATTCAATTGATCCTCTTATGCTGTGATATCGCTGGGTGTTATGCTATATTTTTACATGACTATCTAAACAAAAGGTGTAATGTGTTTAAGTAACGTTAGAAAGACTAGAAACTTTACGTGTCACCAAGTCAAATGGATATGGCTATTTAAAACACCTGTTTTTCCCTTAACTATAACAATATGGCTATTATATTAAAGGTTTTGACGAGTTAATGTTATATTTACTAATATTATTAAAGAGGTAAACTTTGTTTGTTTGTCAGGTTAATCTTCAGAAATTGTGATTACACCATGAAAATTCTTTACCTTCTGGATGCTACATCATAGACTATAATTATCTCGGGCGAAATCGCGGGAAAACAGCTAGTGCATTAATATAACTAATTTAGTTATTTTTATTTCTTTAAATTGTTATGTGAGATGATTGATTTGATTATTTACTCAGGCGAAATATTTTTTTATTTCGATGCATATCTCCAATCCGCATTGGGCCTGCATGGATTATGGTCCATTCGCCCTATTTGATTAGACCTGTGTATCGGCAATGGCAAGTATCGCAATTTTAATAGGATGTTGATGCTTTCTCTAATTTTAAGGTAAGTAGTTAGTTGTGTTATGAAATTCAGGTTTGATGTTACAATTTCACGCCAAATCTACGGATATTGATGCAAATTGGTATACAGATAATTCTGAGGCTGAATTAACATATAGTTTTTCAAAGGTCGTGGTGAGTACCTGTGTGCCTAATTTTGCCTTCGCAATGAAACTTATTAATGAAAATGCTTAAAAACCCATCAGTCCTGAGTATTCTGATATGGATGGGATGGCCTCATCTCAGAGTACAGAGCTGGTGGCTGGTTTTAATCATTTTTCAATAAGAACATATAAGGTACTTTTTAGCCCACTAATCAATACTCTAGGGATAAATGTACTGTTGAGTCATCGTGTAAACCAAGCGAGCGAAGCCTTTGGAGAAAAGCTAATATATTATAGAAAAGTTAATCTTTAGCATTTACCAAACCGGTAATGGAATTTGATATTCCTGAAGTAACGACATCATGTCTGATTTTATCAAGTAGTTGATATTGTGGTTGAGATATCATATAAATAGTAGCAATATGGCTTCATATACATAACTTGCAGAAAAAATATAAAGTTAGATAGAAATTTCGTATAACTTTAAACCGAGTAAAATAATACAATTATTTTATCATATAAGTAATGCCAGTTTCCGAAAAATACACTTTTAGTAGATTTGTTTTTTTTATTATACAATGGAGTGTTATGTTTGTTTACTATATAACACTCCATACTACTATACTACCTATTTAAATTATTCAGATTCTGCATTTGTTTTTAAAAGTAACTGTTTTATCTATATATTTATTTATGACATTGTGTTCTTTTGTGTGATTTGAGAAATTCTTTGTCATTTATTAGTAAAATCGTGTTCTGCCACCCAATAAACGTAATCATATTTAAGCATTTACTTACAACATACAATAAATATCCGAAAAAGATGAATTACCTTTTCACTTAACAAAACATCACTGAAACACAAGCACCGCACTAAAATTCACGTTCTAAGCGCGCGAGGGGGACGCACGTATCGCTATCACTCTCACATATCATTAGCATAGATAACGTTATCGTTTACCGCCAAAAAAACCGATACTCAATGCCGTGAAAAATTAAAAAAAAATCGCCTTGCACTCTTTCCTGTTATACTTTTTTTTACATGGCGCCCAGATTTTCCCGCGGCCGGCTCGCGACCGTACGCGAGCGTTGTCTTTGCATCGACTAAAAAGTGGAGGTTGCTAGTGCGTAGGCGTTATGCACCGGTGAGGGACGGAGATAAGAAAAACCTTGAGGGAGAGAGGGACGAGAGATAGAGGTGTGGGCGTGCCGTGAGGGAGTGGCTTAAGTTTGCATAAGTATTAGCTTCTGTGTATCGCGCACTTCCATATCTTATGCGCGGCGCGGGGATTTTTTGCGCTGGGTGCATTGCCTTACCAGGTTTTTTCTCGTGAGGATGGACTAACGTTGTTTGGTTACCATTCGTTTTGCTTGTGGTAGGTTAGGTTCTAGGATTTGCGGCTTTATTCATGGCCATACATGAGAATGCTGAACTAAAATTACCTAAAATAGAGCCATACAATGGTAGTGCCTTTAGAATAAATAAACGCGACGTGAAAAGCTCTTCAAACCGCATTCGAGTTTTGAATTAAATTACGCTCTTATATAGAAATAAATAAGGTTAAATTCGGATTATACTGTATTACAAAGAAAAAACTTTAGTAAGATATTTACGGTTTATTGGTTTAGTCTTCAAAAACAGAAGAATAATACCTTTAATACCTTAAAAATACCTTTTAATACCTTTATTTAGTGAGAAAAATAATATCTTGCCATTGAATTTTGAAGTAATTTTTCATAATAGATTACGCTGCAATTTGACTTACAGTTAAAGTCTAGAATTAGTCATGGTTAGCTAAGTAACACCATTATAAATCTAATTTGGCGAATGGCAAAACATGGTGGTCTATTAATTTTTCCGTGCACTACCATGATTTGGGTATCCAATGAAATGGTTTGCTAAGGAAACTACGAAAATAAATAAATATAACTTCATTTCGAATCCAATATGGCGGACTATCTGAGATGGCGGACAAATTATTTTGCACATTCTCATAATATAGTGATCAAATATAAGAACTCGCTGTCAGATTGATTATCGTAAGGGCGCTTGTGCACTACACTAAATTTTCAGGTCCGGCGGTCCAATTTTTTCCGGTATGATATTTCAGGCCATATGTGGGTAATGTTAGCCTGTGCACTGCCAGGAATTTTACGGTCCGGAATTTCACTTTTCTCTATTCCGGGCCGGATTTTCCGGTCCGTGATGGCGGCAACGAAAAACGTGTTTACGCTTATGCACTACTGTGTCCGCGATTAAAATTCATAATCGATTTATGTAAAATCGATATTTATTGTAAATTACAAAATGCGATATTTAACATAGTTGCTAAAAATCACTGCATATGCCTTGGCAAACTCGATATAGTTCTAATTTGATAATCGTATGGTTCTAGTATTGATATTTTGCTAGATTCTAGAATTTGGTTTTGGGCAATTGATAAGTATAAATAAGTATTTGATAACAGAAGTATTCTAAAAGAAAAAGAATTCTGCTCAAAAACTATACCACGCGTATAAAAATGCGATCAAAAGTCCTAAATATAATACAGTCAAGTGATCTTAAAATAATTAGAGTTAAATCATGACATTTAAAACTTAAAATAGGATGGCTGATTTAAATGCTGTCGTAAAGTTCATTTAGCATATTAATTCTCCGCTTACACGGCACTAATTTCGATTTGTTTGCGAAATGGCGCCAACGGTTGGGGTATCTCTGTAATCTTTGAAATTGTTTTTAGAAAACTTCGAAGAAAATTAGCACGATTATAAATTGAACCATCAAGTACTAGAACATTATCAGTAATTTTATTCTAATATCAAGGATATTTTTAGCTTTGTATGTGAATAATGCTGTTCCTAAATTAGTAATGGTATAAGTTTTTACATCTGATAGTAGTAAAAAAATAATGCTTTCGTCCTGCCTCAATTTATTATGGTTTATGTAAAATGATCCTGTCAGGTCTTTATTTAGGTACCTTTCACTTATAAGGGGATGAACCCAATATTTGTTCTGTCTTCTACGTCTTCGCACATAGAGTAACAAAGCAAGCTATTACCGACGTTCCAAAAATCTCATCGTACCAGAAATCGTATTAAGCTTCAAAGAGCTGCCATAAACTGCGCCGCTCCGATCAGGAAAAAAACGGACAAGTGCACAAGCTACTCATCCGGGTTTTTCATGTCAATCCGGACAGGAAAAAATCGGACTGCCAGACCTGAAAATTCAATGTAGTGCACAAGCGCCCTAAGTTCAGCTTCACGAATCTCCACGACGATAGGTCCTCTGGTGCCCGCTTCCTGACATCGTCGGAATATCATCGGTTCTCTCAGCTGAGGTCGTTTGGTACTGTAACGTCCGTGCACATTACTAGAGGCAGGTTTACTCTCTGGACGATTTATGGTCAATGCTGGCCGCAAATATTTTGAATTATTACTTTTTCGTATTCGAATTCGCGTGTTCGTGTTTTGCTGGTGATTAATCTTTCTTTTTGATCGAGAGCGGCATAGAGTCAGTGTCTTAGCATTTAGGTATACCTAAATGATTCGATGTATGTTTTTCGCAAATAAAATCAAGGCTGAATTATTATGCCAGTATTTCATTTCGCCATCCAGAGCTACTGCTGATCCCAACATAAGAGTACCTACCCACTGATTGTACGGTACGTTTGGTACCTTTCCGCACCAACGACCATGGGTTCTTCGCGCTTTGTATTCCACCCACTGCCACTTGAATTTCAGCTATGTTAGTTCTCTTACTAAATGTAATGCTTCTCTAAATATAACACATAGAGAAATACTAAGAATTCCTCCTTGTTCATTGTCCGGTCTGTGCCATGACTTCTTATGAGATCCATAGTAAATTACCACGTTTGGTAGGTCATTACTGATTCGACAGAGTTTGCAATCGCAATGTTATCGAATTCAATCGCTTAATCATACCGATTGTATTTTAACTATTATTGCAAGTCTCCACAATAGGGATGACGACTGGGTAAAAAAAAAGAATTTCTGTTTATTCCGTCAGTCAGGTGATACAAAAATATTAGATACGTGTTTTTTTTTACTTCAATTTAACAAGACATAGCTTAGATAACAGACATTAAAACTGATGAGTGGGGGCTCGCTACGTCACAGTTTAGTAGAAAATGTACCAAAGCGTGACGTCTTGCGACAATTTAACTCATCGTATCGCCTTAATTTATTGATTACGAAAAAAAACTAAAAAATACGTGTTTAATATTTTTCAACAATCTACCTGATGGACAAACAAACAAACATAAGTCGTCATATCTATTAAGTATAATTATATTGTTATATTTAAAGATTTAAGAGTAACTTGATCAAAAGTTGTCATTTTTTATTAAAGATTACTCCTATTTCCTTCCTTTGAAAATTGGATACTGTAGTGCAAAAGGCATCACGGATGCTGCATTCATCATCAGAAATGGCAAAGTATTGAAAGATACACACACAAAAATAATTTTATATAACCCGTTGGTACGAAGCAACCACACTGTGCAACTCATACTTTACGCCTAGAGAGAATACAAAAAATGTTTATAAAACACTTGTCGTATTCAAAAGGTATTGCCAAAGTCTCAAAAGACTCAAACATTTTAAATGACATAATTGGAAAAGACATAAGTCCTGTCGATTTACTCGATTTATTATTCTTACATAAAATACGTACGGGTAAAATAAACTGTCCCCCATTGCTTTCACTATTTAAATTCAAAGTGCCACGAAAAGTGCCTCGAAAACCTATAACACCGCTATGTCCGCCTTTCAGATCCACTGCTCTTGGTGCCAACGCCGCTGTCCCTCATTTATCTCGAATCCTCTACCGCTATTGTAATCAAATAGATATTATTTTTAAGACTCGCCTAGTAAGATAAGAAGTATTATAATTGATCAGTGAAAGACACACTGTATTAAAACACTGCATTCATGTAAGTGGTGTCTGCTTGTAATTAGTTTATGTACTCTAACCTAACTTAGATGTAATTATTATCTGTAAACCACAAATAGTGCATTAAACTGTAAGTAGACCTAATAAAAAAGATGCTAGGCACGTCCAAATGCTAATTATTTAGGTTCAAAAACGACTGTAAATAATTTTTGGTAGTAATCTAAGATGTTGTAGACTGATGACAAGTTAATATTATTTACCAGGCCGCTATTCTGTAATAAAATCAGCGCTGAACTCGACGTCGAGTATAGCGCTGTCAGAGCATAGTACCTTAATTATCTTTGGAAGGAGATTTAGTATGAAAAACATTTATATTGTGATAGCGCTGTGTACGATGTCGAGTTCAAATATTTATTACAGAATAGAACTGCAGATTATATGACGAATTAACATTTGAAAACTATTTGTTAAATTATTTTTTTTATTAATCATTGAACAGATAAGTTATATATAATTATTTTATTTATCATTGATCAGCCAATAGCACGTGAGATTATACAGAGCTTTTTCTCCATTTTAATTTAGACTGTTACTGGAAGACTAAGATGTCATAAAGTAAACCTCGAACTTGACGTTTAGTATAACACTGCCACAGTTTAGAGGTTCAATAATAATTATCTTTATTATCTTTGGAAATAGGTTTTATTCTATTTATTGAACTTCTATGCTATCACAGTCTAATACACGAAGTAAAGATGACGCAGATTCTATTACAGAATAGCACTGTTGATTTATGATTAAGTATGGAGAAAATATTCTTCGTAATTGTCATAAGAACTCTTTGATGAAACACAATACAAATAATTATCATTTGAATACTACTTTTTGTCATATAACAATTTCAGACTGGACGTGAGCCCGCTACTACCTTAACGAGCGAATGCCTCTCGAACTAAGATTCCAAAAAAATATATTTAAATATTACAATAAATTATTTGGTTGATGATGATTAGGTATTAGATAAGAAATTGATTTCATTTTTTGGTTCTTATCATCATCTATTTAAGAAAATAATATACCATTCATTGTGCAACCGAAACTAATAACGTTACTTTTTTAAGGTTAATATTAGATAAATATTGTAATTGGAAAGCACATATTGACACCGCCTGTAAAAAGATTAACAAATTTGTATATGTATTGAATAAGTTAAGAAAGACGTCTACTCAACATACAGTGTTACTAGCCTACCATATTTATGTAAGCTCCATATTACCCGAAACTTATTACTATGGAGCAATTCTACCGATTCTGTTCGACCTTTTTTGTCTCAGATTTTTTTTTTATGAGCTATAGTGCGTATTCCTCCCTATGAATCTTGTAAAGATAATTTTAAAGAACTTAATATGTTGCCGCTATTATGTATGTATATTATTGAAATTTTGAATTTTTTAAAAGGTCATCCTAAACTGTTTATAAGAGCAAAAGATTTGTATCCACGTAACACGAGAAATAGTAACAGATTGGTTCTAAATTTCAAACCGAAAACAGATTTGCTTAAAAGAAACTGTTATGCAATGTGTACAAAGATATTTAATAAATTACCAAATTCTGTTTAAAAGTTACCTATATTGCAATTTCAGAAAAACTTAAAATGCGGTTATTAGATAATAGGATATATTCAATACCCAACTGGATAGATGACAATAATTAATAAAATATAATTATCAGTATAATATAATAATAATAATCACTTTATTTCTGTCACAATAGCTACATACGATCTTCAAACATGTAATTTCATTAGACTTAAAACTAATTTATAAATGTCGTAAATGTCGTAGCCATCGTGTGAGAGCAAAACCTGTACTAGGACACCCTGTATGACATGTATATATATGTATATGTATGTATGTGTGTGTGTGTGTGTGTGTGTGTGTGTGTGCGTGTGTGTGTGTGTGTGTGTGTGTGTGTGTGCGCGTGTGTGCGCGCGTGTGTGCGCGCGTGTGTGTGCGTGTGTGCATGTGTGTGTGCATGTGTGTGTGCATGTGTGTGTGCTTGTACGTGTGTGTGTGTGTGTGTGTGCGCATGTGTGTGTGCATGTGTGTGTGTGTGTGTGTGTGTGTGTGTGTTGTGTGCGTATGTGTGTGTGTGTGAGTGCGTGTGTTCGTGCATGTGTGTCAACGAAAAAGAAAACATAAACTAAACTGTGTATTTATATAGGGAATTGGCAAAAAATATGACATGTAAACAATAATAAATAATGTGACATGGAATATTGACTTATAGTTAATTGAATGTAATCTGTAACAGTAGTGAAAAATTAATATTTGTATGCCTAAAAAAGTTTAAAAATCTTATTTTATTATAATTAATTGCTATCAAATTGTACCCTATTTAAAGGCAAGTAAATTATTATTGTTATTAATGATTTCTCTAAATCAATCTGAGTATACTAATATTTTATAGAGGTAAACTAACTTTGTTTGGCGGGGGTAATCTTCCGAAATACTGATGCAACCATGAATTTTTTTTATCGACCAGAAGCTCCAAAGTCTATCATTTACGCGGGCGAAATTGCGGAAAAAAGTGTTCTAATAAATTTAATTATTTAGATTGTTCATGATATCTAACAAAAAATACATATAAAAAAAGCAGACTTCAAAAGATAATTATAATTCAATAAATTCTTAAAACCACGCGGATGTTTTGTGTTTATAAAGGTCAGTGCAAATCGGGCCGAACATCCGTCAAGAGTCTTACGATCGAGTGTGTAAGGCTTAAAGTTATATCACATTTATCAGTTCTGACGTTCCGCGACCGACAAAACGCGAAGATATTCACTGAGTCCAATATGAGACGTCTTTAGAATGTAAAATTTTTAAAATAGTTTTCTATAGGGTAAATGCTCTTCATAATTTTTCATTTATACCCTGGTATCTTCATAGTCCAGCAAACAAGCGGTTATCGGTCTAACAGAACAACTCTAGCGTGCCATAGTTAATTATGACCGAATTAAAGCATTCGATTTTTTTATGACAATTACTAACGTCTATTTTGTCTATGGTCAGCTAGGTACGTTTAAAATAAGCACGGTAGATAGAATAAACACTTTATTTATGAAGAGCTCTAATGAAGCTTTAATAATTTTAAAATGAAACTTATTGATCTAACGGTAATTATGCTTTTATACTAATTCTCTCCACTTTTTTCAGGTCTTTGCTTTAAATGTAGTTATTTCTTCTGTTTTTAGGCAGAGCCTACGTCCCTACCCCAGCCCTTTTTAATGATATTTTTCCATTGTTTCTTTTGAGCGTTTTTATGCTATTACAGGTGTATATTCTTTTAGTTTTGCAACTACTACTACTACAATTTATATTTATTTCTTTTTATTCTATTACTAGCTGTGCCCGCAAATTCGTCTGCGAGGGAAGTATTTTGGTAGAGTTCTTTTATTCCTATGAATGGAGTCGAATCGAATAA
This sequence comes from Diatraea saccharalis, assembly GCA_918026875.4. NCBI lineage: Eukaryota > Metazoa > Arthropoda > Insecta > Lepidoptera > Crambidae > Diatraea > Diatraea saccharalis. The sequence goes on along the minus strand of OU893339.1, from coordinate 23,699,977 downwards.
AATCAATGGGCCATAAACCCACTACGCGAGCTTAATGCGGATCAGTGGGTGTTAAGGTTGCTGATGCAGCCAGGACTAACGGTTTAACGTGCATTGTGCCAATGTTGTGCACAGTTTTCAAGATAATAACGTTTTGGTCACCCATCCTGTCTTTACGAATGTAATTTTTCTATCTTTTTTCTCGTTTCCCACGCTCTGGTTGTCGCTTGTGTCTGAGAATTTTATTCGTACATTGAAACTGTCCTTCTATTGTTTTTGATCTTTTTAAATTATTATTATTTGTCTAGTTGTATGCACAATCGGCTATTTATTGTTCTATTTTCCATGTAATGCTAAGTTGCCTGGAAGAAATCGCTTGCTAACGATGAGTTTGTCGTTTGTACTTAGTTGTGTAAAATAAGTATTCATGCATGTCCTTGTTGAGCAGTATGTTATTTATTTATTTCACTGTAATTTAAACCGAATGCACTAACCCACTACGCCATCGGACTCCTTATACCTAAGATTTACTAATATTATAAAGAGGAAAGATTTGGTTGTTTGTTTGTTTGCATCGAATTTGCCCCTAAACTACTGGACCGATAGTTTCAGACATCACGGATGTCATAGGCTATAATTTTGCGGCAAAATCGCGGAAACAGCTAGTTCATCATACCTTGTGAAAACTTATCTGCGGTACGCCTGTGGAGTATGGAGGCAACACGGGTTAGCGATAATCGAAACTACTTTCTCGTTCTCTATTGTGCAAACTGCGAGCTCTTCCAGAGACCAAGCGCATTTCTCTATCAAAGGAAGTTTCATACTCATACCGTACTGCATATATGTTACGATCAGCAATTAGACGCGCTATGCGATCTTCAGAAGTTTCCTGAGACCAAACGCTTGTTGTATGAGTTCTCCGAGAGCTCAAGAGGTTGTCCCTGGCGGTAAATGCTTCAGATTCAACTTTATAGTGCATGAGCCTGGCGATGGGTAGTTGACTACGTTTCGCGTTTTTCAGGTGTCTCCCGAGACCGAGCGCTTTCCGTCCGATCTCTTTTTTTGTGAATTAAAGTCGGTCAGTACATGTCTGGCGGAAGATACATGGAGTTTTATTTATTGATATAAAAAATATATACATATTTTAATTTCGACTTTCCACACTCGAAGGAAATCGTCTTCTAACACATACTTCCGAGAGGTGTTTAACTGAGCTGCCGTCAGATTTAAATGGCTCTCATTATCGTCGTCAGCCCTTTTACGTCACCAACTGCAGGAGCCTTATGGATTAAGGAGGATCGGCCACGACCCTCCATGCTGGCCCAATGCGAATTGAAGGATATTAACGACTGCAAATACAACCGGGACCAATCGCTTTACGTGCCTTCCAAAGCTTGGAGTTGCTTTAGATAATTTTTTTTTTGGCTTTCGCAAAGGTCGGAATTTATTATTCACTACGCCACTGAGCTACTCTGAACCTATCCTGTGTTGTGACCAATGAATAAACCATTGTTTCTGGCGAAGACTGAAAATACCAATTTTGAAGTACGTATCTACAGCAAATTTGTATGTAAAAAAAAAAACAAAAATAATATTAACGCATAGTAATAAGAGAAAAAATATATATAAATCGAGTTGTTTTTACGTTCTTAACTTCAGTTGATATGAATCTAACTTTTTAACGTCGTGGAAAAGCTTCTGACATTGACTCTGCTACGTGGCAAGCAACAGGGGCTGAGTAGGATTCTTTGCCCTAAGTGAGCTGCCCAGTGCATTCCCAGAGGCCGACCCACCAAAACCCGTACGCTACACCGTCTCATGGGAGATGAAACCCGGCAAGTTATGACCGCGTCATCAGAACACTCAAGTATCGGACCATCGGTCCCCTGACAGAAAGAAAATTGGAGAGGCTCGGGTAAATTGGGTGCCTCTCCCAGACAGACGAAACCGGCTGCGAACCACCTCCGCTGGCCCTGACTACGACGTGAACCTAATCTGATAAAAATATGCGTTCACTGTAAACTACTCGATGCTTAATTGCATCATCGGAAGGCTCTTTTTGCTTGTTCTCCTACTCGCGTGATCGTATACCACACGTCCATTATAAGCTGAACCCTATTTGATATCATTGGCCATTTATAAATTAGGTAAACTTACTTTAGAGTTGTCAAAATATTGGAATCTTATTTTTTTATTTGTCATCATACAAATTATCATTTTACAGACAATATTAATTCGTAGCTCGGTGGCGCTACGGATAAGCGCCGCTGCGCACGTTTGATATTGCTAAGCAATTTTCGCAAAAGTTGTTCACTTTACTTACACTTTATTTATTTTACATATGTCCCTTTAGGGTTAAATCTTATTTCTGTTTACATGTATTTTACAATTGTATGCAGGTTAATATGTTACATTTTAAAGGTCGTCGACTGACAAAAAAGTACGAGTACATATATTTTTTTGATTTTTAATATTGTAATAAAAAGAACGTAACTGCATAGTCTAATAAAACAGACATCCATTCAACATCTTTAAACATTCAAAGATGCTAGTAATAGCTCAAACTGAATAAATGACATTGAATTTAAATTAAGAGTGTGCTTATACCAAAAATGTATGTCTATAAATTGGTTTTGTATCAAGAAAAGCTCTCGGGATCCAACAGGACTGACGAATTTTTCAATTTTACTTTTCGCTACTGTTAAGCTCATTCACATCGTTCATTATTGTTTTTAATTTACATAAATGACTCGCCTTATAACTAGAGGTCGGAATTAAGTAGAATTATTTATGTACTTGCATCGAAATGTTGATATTAATGTGGACCTTCCCAGGATTTCTAATGGACAATCTCGTGTGGCCAACAATCTTACAACTAAATAGTAATGACAACGTCAAAGATAGACAAATAAAACGAAGATAATTAACATAAAATTTTTATTAGTTTACATTAATTTACAATACAAATTATTGATAGTCTTAAGCAAATTCTCATACGCATATTTCGCCTTTTTTATAAATACGAGCGAATACTTTTGTTTCTAGCCTATAACTTTTTATTTAAAAAATCACGGGATTTTTTCTGCTTTTTAAAATTAATCTCGGGATTTGAGGCATATCCACTTTATTCTTTCGCTGTATGAAATCAGTGTAAGTACATGAGTAACTCTACCTAATTCCGACCATTGCTTATAACGTATGGCATAATCACGAAATAGTTTTGATGAAGATGACACTTCACTCTTTTTTTTTTATTAAAAGAGAGATACCTCTAAATGGGGATGTAAACAGATCTATGGCTAATGTTATATTTTTATTGGTTAAATCTGAATAATTTTCTCCTTAATGAAGGAAAAACAGAATGCCTAAAATTTGTGTTACTTAATGTTAAACAAGTAGAAATGTGAATATAAATATATGATATAAGACATGGGTGATTTTAAATTAACACTTGATTCTAAATTTCAGTGAGGCCCATATATTGATAATTTTTCAAATAGTTTTAGCTCTGCAGCATATGCCGTAATGAAGATACCTAGGTTTACTGATATAGAGACTACCAGATTATTATTCTTCAGTTACTTTCATAGTGTGATGTCGTACAGAATCTTGTTGTGTAATATACGAGGACTTTATGCGTTCGTAAAAAAACTGTTTGTTTTCTATAACAAATGATGAACATAGTTTTAATACTTGAAATATAAATAAATTAACGGTGCCTATTACTAGACTGCAAAAAGTTAATAATTCATTCAGTATTCTTTGTGTGCGCTTCTACAGTAAGGTCCCAAGCAAAATTCAATAATTGGATATCATGCAGTTTAAATCTACTATTAAAGCTTATTATAAGGTATCTGATTATAGTATATCAGATAAGAATGCTTGGACTTAAGATGGTGCAGCAACTGGATCGGTAATTTCTTCGAAACTCATTATATTTCAAAATTATTTTATTGCCATTATTTAATTATAATGTTATCATTATATAATCATTATTTTTCTCAATTTGATGATATGGTTTTGTGAATGTCGTTACTTCTATTAAAGCTGGTGAGTTTCTTGCTCGTTCTTCTTAACAGCCAAAAGACGTCCTGAAGGAGCGGTATGGAAAAAAATATTGGACGATTTAACAGTACGTTTAAGATTTCTGTTTGCATAAAGATTATTTTGGATTTGACTTGATTTCTATGAAAAACTTGTTCCAAATTTTATATAATTAAGAAACTCATCTTATTCATGAATCATCATAAAAAGGTTCTTTAAGTGAAAGTTTAGGTTATGATAAAAAAAAAGATGCACAAAATATTCATGGCCAGAATTTTATGCTAAGTTTCAAATATCGAATCGTTTCAAGTTCCAATTTTCAAATTTGAACTTGGAACGTCCAGTTGGGATGACGCGCAAAAACTGACCACGCAATGCCGCCCGTCATCTGCAAAGAAGAATAAAATACAGTGGAGTCGCTTTAGGAAAAAAAAATATTCTGATACAATACATTATCTTATTTGAAAGGAATCTGAACATAATAAAAATCCACATAATATTTGTAATATGATATGTAAGTGAAACGGGGACGCAGCATAATTCATTATTACCAATGTTTATAATAACTAAGCGATTCCTAAGCATTTCAGAAATGGTATTTTTCTGAGTAATGCTACCTGCTTCTTTCTGTCCATGGCACAAGGGCTTCAGACCGTACTTGGGGTCTTATCAGTGTATGTGATATCCATAAAATATAAATAAGTAATTGTGTCTTAAGTTTTCTTAAATAGTCAGAGTTGTCATTGCTGCCTTCTGCGAAATATCATTGCAGTAAACTCCGCTTACTGCTTATACTGAGCTGAAGCCAGCTTGGAAACACACACCATGGCAAATTTTACATAGTTCCCTTTAATAATAAAGGGAACTATGTAAAATTTGCCATTCACACAGTTCACAGATATGACAGAAAGAATTAAGAAAAATAATTTTCTTAATTCTTTCTGTCATATCTGTGAACATTTTATAAATTGTGTATGTGATGTGCGTTGTCAAATAAAAACCTATTGTTAGTAATTAACTAGGTATTTCTTTTATATGGACTGCGCTTATAACATCAATCTACATGGCATTGGAGGCACTGTTCAGAAGAGATCGATGACGCTCATTGCACCAATATGCGATGCGGAGGGTCAGCACCTTTGGCGAAGGTCGGTCATAAGCAGTTAATCCCGGTTGTAATTACAGTCGTTAATATCCTCCCACCTTTACTGAGTCCACTCCAAATTATTTCATAATAAATTTTAAATTCATTTTAATTATATAAACATAGTAATCAATCGTCTTAGCAAAGAAAAACAAAAACACAAAAAGCAAATGTCTTTCAAAGTGGTCTCTCTCTACAGACGTCAGTGTTCTACAGAAATATGCCGCCTAGCCGTGCAGACTATTCGCAAAAAGGGCGTCCTTACCAAACCTCGACTTTATCACATACGTTCCACGATAAAAGGAGACAGACCATCTCATAACTGATATAACAAGAGCTCTGCATACTCATTCACTATTTGAAAACAAGGAGAAAAATGAAAATCCCTCCACATATACGTAGGTCAACTTATACTAGACTTAACAACGAGAAGGATGCAAAGGAAAGTTATTTGTCTTTGTTTATTATTGTATTGCGAGAACGAGATGGTCGAACTAATGGCGGTGTGATATTTATGAGCGCACCGCGTTTATTTCAAATACATTTTCAAAATTGTCTTCGAAGTATTTTTACGCATATAGATTTTACTTTTACGCTTTATATTGACTTTCAATAGCGCAATGGATATCACATTCAGTTTGTAACTTTCACAAAGGCGGATCATACGATGGATGATCAAAAATTAATAGATATAGTAAATTATTGGTTACATATTTCGAGTGCTTTAAAATTTACGTTAAGCTATTGGTGTCAGCTGCATCTGTAAACTGTTAACACCCACCAATTCAAATTACGCCTCTTAATGGGTTATGGCCCATTCTTCCTATACGATTCAATTCTATTTTTTATATTCTATGGGATAGGGGGCAGACGAGCAGACGGATCATCTGATGGTAAGTGATTACCGTCGTCCATAGACACCTGTAACACCAGAGGGGCTACAAGCGCGCTGCCGGCCTTTGAGGGACGAATATGCTCTACGCTTGAAAGTTTGAAGGTCGTATCGGTCCGGAAATACCGCTGGCGACAAACTGTTCCAGAGTTTGACTGTGCGAGGCAGGAAACTTCTAGAAAAACGCACAGTTGAGGACTTCCAACCATCCAAATGATGGGCGTGGATATCTTGTCGCGTGCAACGATGGCGGAAGGTAGTGGCAGGTATGAGTCCGAACAATTACTCGGAGCATTCCCCGTAATAGATGCGATAGAAGATGCACAGTGAAGCAACATCTCTACGCAGAGCCAGTGGATCAAGCCGACTTAAAGTGTCCCGGCAATCGACGATTCGAGTCGCTCTTCGTTGAATGCGGTCTAGAGGGAGAAGCTGGTATTGGGGTGCCCCTGCCCAAAGATGAGAAAAGTACTCCATATGGGGCCGAACTTGCACCTTATAAAGCTGCAGGCGATGTGCTAGAGTAAAATACTGCCTCCATCTATTAAGCACAACAAACTTCTTAGATGCTAATTTAGCCTTACCCTCTAAGTGACCACGCACGATATGTCGACACCAAGAATTTGACCACGCAATGCAGACTGCATCCACAGGGAAGATCTGTGCTTACCAGCCGATATATTTATAGGCTGCTAATGACAATGAAATTTAGTGTATTTAGATATTTATTGCATTGACAAGTATTATAATTTGAAAATAAATTAAAAAATTTAAAATGTCAGTTACATTTTACAATTTATTTTACAGTTTTATTAATTGATTAGTATTGTATTCAATACTACCTTCTCTTGTTCCCTTTACTTCTCCTTAAATAGGCAAAGTAGTAGTTTCGGAATCTATTAGGTGGAAACAAACAAATCTTTCCTTTTTAAGACATTAGTACCTATAAATTGACTGTCTCCGAACTACATATATTGTTTTGGAAACATAAGAGCATATATTAGCAGTATTGTTAATACGAAAATAATAAGAGTCTGTAAATGATAAAAATAAGAATCTGGGTAATCAGAGACAACAATATCTAATTATCCATAGATTATATAAGCCGATGAAAATGTTGGCGAAAGTCTACATTGCGTGGGAATCGAGTTTTTGTCAACTATTGTCAATCAGTAACTTGCCGTGAGAATGAACGCACTCATACCTGAATTACTATGACGGTATAATAAAATACTTCTATATATACTACTAGACAAGTTGTTCTGCTACACGATCATTATTTTGTCATATCTTGGAAAGATATGATTATATTTTACATTGAATAGGCTCTAAAACTATAAGAACGATTTCAAAAATTCTCTCACCGAGTGACGTCAAACTACTTACTAAACTAAATAATGAAAAGGACCTTAAATAGCATGTAAAAATTATAATTACGTAGACACTTGTAATTTAATTAGACATCAATACATATTAATAATATTATTTGCACAAGAAATGTATATAGATGTCAAATGGAAATATTAAATTTATGGGCAGCACGTGAGTTTATCACAATATGTCAATTTCCTGAACTGATTTCAAACTCTACCAAGAATAATTGTAAATCAAGTGAAGAAATTTGACAGTTCTGTATAACCTGATGTGCCGTTTACTGTATAATGTCAAGGAATTTAATAAAGAAGAAGGAATGGCAAATGCAAATATGTACATTTATTTTTAAGAACCTGTGAATTTAGATACGTGTAAAAGGCTTAAGATTTTTTTGTCAAAGCGCATTTATTGAGACAAACACCCATTTTCACTAATCTAGAACAAGACGCACCTTAACTAACAAATGCCTTATCTTACGAGTCACATAAGCAGATTAATTTTAATTTTTGAAATAAACATTGTTTTGTCTCTTGATACGTTTGTGACCTATTACGTAAATGCCTAGAGCAAGGTGCCACATAAAACATGTCATAAATTTAGACATTGTTTAATATCGTTAGGTGTTTCCTAGTCATTGGTGAAATGAATTCTCAACCTAAGCGATTCCTATATATTTAAGCGACTGCTAAGTTTAATAAAAACGGGAATAACTTTTAGTAAGTTAACACGGTTAAATATTTTTTGTGGTTATCTCTTCTGCTTTCTTTCAATCGTCATTTCGGTTTAACCGTGTAATAGTATAGATAAACTGAATTAAGTTTTCCTTTTTATAATATTGTTTTTAGACGGGTTCGCTCTGCGATGTGTTAGATAATCAACTTCTTCAATGGCTGGTCAAAAGATGCATAACCAACATTTATTATCTCTGCGTTTCGGTATGAATGATAAGGTACCAGTTCCAGCTCTACCTGCACTGGCTCGTTTTGACCCTGCACGGCTCATTTTGTCCGTTTGATTCCATCCCAAAGGAAGGTTTGTACCACTAGTGGAATTGTCTGAACAATAAATATCTAATGTTTCCATTGATATCGATTTAGGTTTAGTAAGGCAACAATTTTTTTGCCAGTTGTATTCTGCAAAGAGTAATACCAGTACACAAACTTTTTCTTGTAATATTAATGATGAACTTTATTGCATTTAAGGTGATACATAGTTTACAGGAACTGAAAGATTGAGTAAACAAATGGCGGCTTTATAGCTAATTCTCTATATCTTAGTATCGTTAATAGAACATTTAAATTTACAGTGAAAAATGTTTTTATTTTGACATTTTGTATTTAAGTAAGAAAATTGATATTTTTTTTAGTAACATTTCATGGTTGCATCGCAATATGCAGCCAAAACTGAATCCAGCTTACTGTCAGGTTGTCTGATGCTGCCTTACGATTGGCACCGCCAGTACATAATAATTAGTAACTGTATAAAAAGAACTTTTTAATATGTATTTCTGAAAAACAAAAAAAAGAAGAGAAAGATTGTGAATATCTCTCATTATTAAAGACAACACTAAACATTGTTCACCAACCTCAAATATTTTTACTATAAACAATAAATAAACAGTTCTCTAAAACTGAGAATAATTCACTTAATTTAATATTTATACGCATACTCACCGATCGAGCATATTTGGACTCAAATTATTAATTAATTTCGAGTTTAATCTAGCCAAACTGAGATTTTAATTTACTAACTCCAGAGTGCGCTTCGTTAGAGTTACATTATTCCTCCCTACTGATAACACTTATTAGGGTTCCTCATCTCAAAAGAAAAATGACTGATTATGATATTTCCTCTGTCCGAAACTACTAGTCCGATTGAATTGAAATTTGACATAAATACTTTAAGACTATTAGACAAAGGCTTACCCCTTCTTTTGCGGCACCTTTCCTTAAATACTTGTAAATTGTATTTATTTAAAGATTAACTGTTTTGAAAATTTAACAAGTAAATATTGTCAATAGCCTTGATCACCGAATTTACAACACTTAAAATTTCAAAAATAACAAAAAAATATTTCTTTACATGTAGATCACAGGAAAATCTATTCAAAGTCCATGGTTTTAAAATAAGTTATTTGTTTGAAACCCTCTGCTACCTGATTCTGACTATTCTGATTCGCTCTTGGCTGGTTTTTAATAGTTCTTTTTTTTTACAAATACCTACGTAATTAATTTTAGACAAAATAACATACATTGTTTAGGGCCCAAATTATGTAGCTAAAGCACTTATTAAAAATTCAAACAACGAAGAGACCACAACACTCAGACCCGAGACATTGTGTAAAGTTAATTTTCTATATTTTTTACGGCTAGTTAAGTTAATTTCACTCAATTGCGGATGTTGTAAAGCCAAATTAATTTTCAGTGCTGGATAGCGACCGCCTAATTCTCTCGCTATAACTCTAGCCATAGCTATAAAAACGTTTTGTTAATATTATTTAGATTTTATGATTTTAAATTTATATTTTTATAACATTCTTGTCATATTTTTAACATTTTCAATCAATTGGTTGTTGTAGTTTTCTGTATTATTTAAGTTTAACTAAATAAACATTTTCAAATTGAGACAAACAAAGTTATGCCAAAAAGTAAAATACACCAAAATGTATTAATAAATATGCAAATATTAAAAACATATTATAATAGGTAAGTGAATAATAAAGATTCATTGATAAAATCAATAATACGTCTTATAGTTATGGCTAGACATATGACGAGAGATGCTATCCAGGACTTAGATTAAGGATGACCACGACGATCCCGCTGTTGATATCTTTTATCAAACGGTGAATCCCATTAGAACCCACTCTGAGTAATCTCATGGCAGTCTCTCAAGGTCTATCTATTCTACAAGCTGTGAACCCAATCATTTGCCAATTTCTATTTTTCAATCTTTGGTGTAATCAGTCACTGCGTGTTTTTAATTAGATCTCATTTCAGCAGTAAAAATAATTGTATTTTCTTTATATGTAGTAATTTATCATAGAGAAAGCAAAATAATATGAAATCATTACAGTAACCAGGATTATTTAAATAATACAGGAATATCTTAAAACCAACATTCTCAAAATTTTTAATAGTTAATGATTACTACTCGCACGGATATTAAACCTGAAGGCCTATCCTATTCCTCCGAAAACGAAATGCTGATACGACTCCAAGGTACGTATTAATCGATAAATGAATGATGCAACATAGGTAGGGTCTGATACCGCTAATCAAAAAAAACAATCTTCTTGGATATGGTTTCCACAATAATATAAGAACGGTTAGAAATTTTCAAAATTTTCGTTCGAGGAAACATAGTATAGGCCCTCAGGTGTCATGTTAATTCGTTATACGTCGTATGTCTAATACGAGCTCCGAGTAATATTTATCATTTGCGCATGCGGCGGTTGGTGATGCGTGCGCGTCGACCAGTGACCTTTAAGGATAAACACCTGTTTTTTTGCGACACTAAAGGAATTAAAAGCGTACATAACTTTTATTATAGAAATGTCAACGTTTCCGTTTGGTGTGATAGCCGCTTTATAAAGCCAATCAAAGGAATGGAGTGGCGCAAAATTTGTTTTTATATTATTGCCAAAAAAATGCAGTGTCGCCTACTTTACATACCAATTGCAAATTATATTGAAATTTTAAGATTAATTAATAATAGAAAATTATGATTATTCCTATTCAAGATACAAAATTACATGATTTTAATCTTAATTTATTTGTTTACAAATCCATTAAAATAGGATACCTATACATATGAAATATAAAATCTGAAGTAATCTCCAGAAATTCTATCTCGTAGAATATTTTGAATAATCCCTATTCGTTACGACAAAAAGTTTAAAATCCTTCAGCTTTATAATTCCTTATTTCATACGACTCTACAATAATATTGTTCAATGGGTTTGCTTACAGAATATTTTATTGTTGTGATAGTATATGCTGTTAAGATCAAAGAAACAACTAAAATTTAAAAATAAATGAAAAATGTTAAATTACACAAAAATAGAAATATACAATAAGTGTAACCATACGAGAAAGACAACACAAAAACTTAACTTTTTTTTCTGAATTCGTTGGTCGACTCCATTCCATTTTTTGTGACACAGCGACATAGCAATTTCTTTCACGGTTCATAACTTGAAAGTATCGAAGTGGCATGCTATATGAAAATTAAACCAACTCGCAAACGGGAATCCTAGATTAACTTAACCTTTACGAAGTACGTTAGGCGAATGAACTATAGTGTGATAACCACTGACTATTCACTACAACAAGTTTAATCTACCTTGAATATATTAGAACAATATAACAGGGTAAACCATATAGCTATTAGAGACAATTCTGTCCCATAAACTAGACTTAATTAACTCCTTAAAAAAATACTTTTTAGCGGTTTTATTCTGTATGTTTGAAAAACTATTTAATGTACGTGTCGTATCCCTTATAAGTTCTGTGTTTTCTGTTATTGATCCTGTTTCAATAATTATTGCGTATCTTCAAACAGTACCTATTGGTCACATTTACGATATTTTAATTTTATCATATTAAAACGTTTATATTATTTAAAAGAAAACTACCAAATATTTGAATTATATAACTCAATATTATTAAAATATCCGAAAAATTGCATAAAATGCCAAAAATACACACTATATAACCATTTAGGAGTAGTTTTTAATTGCAAACGTGTTTATTCTATTATATAAGAATATTGCGCAATTCTAACAAATTTACAGGTCAAATTGATAACCTCCACAAATTATTTTAAATTCAATTATATTATAATTGGAGTTGATAAGTAATTCTCATTGTGGTCGGGCACCTATTAAATTATAAATTATTCCACAGAACGATCCGCTAACTACAATATGATAAATACTTTTATAAACTATCGTTCTAATGTAAATGACCATGAAAGCCTAAAACAACGTCATACACATTACCCAAATCTCAAATGTAGTAATGTAACATTGTGCCATACCACCGTTTATTTTGTCCTAGGTTTCAACATGCAAACTTTTGACTATTTTTGACTAATTTTTTTGACTAATCAAATATACTATTTATGGATGTCAGTTCGTATAAAATTCTTCTGTTGTGAATATTGTAAATCGTGTAAATTTTGAATATAAAAATCTTATTAATAATGATACGTTATTAAAATTAAATTATAAATTAAATAAAATAAAACTATATCCTGAAACTTGGACGATCCAAGTTTTTATTAAGAAGCCCAAAAAGGGGTATGTATTCGTTTTATTTGGTAATTTTATATTTAGTTTAACATACGAACTGTTTTTATATTCATTTTTTGTTTGTTACATTTTCTTTTCTTTACCATTACCACAAAATAAATCCATTCTCAAGCTAGTCAGCGTTTTATTATTCGCCCAAGCATCGAACCCATCACAGTAGTAGCTCCTTAGCACTCGTATTAAAAATTCGAAACTATTCTAGTACCACAATCGCCAGGATCGGGCCAATATAGAAAAGCTCTTTTCCCTCATTGAATCGAACCCGAGACCTCAGAGATGGCGACCTCTTGAAACTGTAACCGACGTTTGAGCTATTCAGCCACAAGAAATACAACTTGTTTTCCTTGTTTTTTAATTCAGCAATCGCGTTTGTTGATATCATTTATTTCATTAAATATTTAATGTTATATGTAAAAAAAGAACCAATTTCAAAGTGAAAAATAATACTTATCTCAAAAGCGAAAATTGAAATGGGAATGAATGAATGAATATACTTTATTGCCCAGTAAAACATAAACATTAAAACAAATATTATTAAAAACATCGATGCAAAAGGACCGGAAGTATCAGCTTTCAAATAAAATTTAAAAAAAATCATTAGGATCGCCCTGTTCACCCTGTAAAAAGTTTTGAGGTAATAAACATCACGCGTACTTAATGCAAATTTAAGACTTATATGATTTTCTCATAGATGACATTGCATTTGCAGATCTGGATCAAATTGAAATGGGGCCACACGGTAAATAATAGCTTTAAATAAAAAAAGAATCAACAAAATCTGTCCACCCGACCGAAACAAACAGAAAAAATAATAAAGTCGAATTGAAAATCTCATCTTTTTACAAAATCGGTTAAAAAATATTAGTTTAAGATACTAAACGAATACATAAAATAATTGGTAAGTCATCTACAATTTCTTTCTCTGTATTTTTTCTTACGCACATTCTCAATCTTCAAACAATAGGCTTGCAATAGAAAATTTATGTCGTGAGAAAATCAGCTTTCTTGGAAAACTGGTAATTACAATATGCTATGTGATTAAGCATAATCGATATCATTATTCGTTCGGCTTCCCTGTTTTCACGATGGGAGTAATGTATTCATAGATCGATAGAAGTTGTGAACTCTGTAAAAATTAACAGAGACAAGAGTTCCGTTGTTTTCAATGGACTTTGGTCAGCCAGTTGTTTACAAAAATGTGGAATTTGGACACCCAGGAAAGAGACATTATATGCGGGTGAAATAGGCTATAACTTACGCGGGTGAAATCACGACATCTATATTATACATACATGTCTGGGACATTTATTATTTTAATTGAATTTTGAGGTCTAAGTTTTACAATAATTTCGTTACCTATCTTCCATTGGGAGTCAACAGTTTCACATTATATTGTTTCTAAAAATGTAAAATGGTAATTTACCTCTTATAGTTACTAATTATTGAACAATAGGTATTCGTTTATATCTCTAGCGATTAAATGATAAATACCCTTGCGTTAAATCATAATGTATAATCATCTTGCGTTAAATCATGTCTAGATGTCTTTTAAACTAGTTTATGAAAGTGTGTTTGTCTACACTAATATTATAGGGTAAAAATATTTATATTTTAAGAAGTCGCGTACAAAAATTACATTCTTACAACTGATTTTGTAAAGAAAAATAATGTCCAAATAAGCTATAATTTAAAAGGACAATATCATATTATCATTTTACAATGAGTAAAACTAGCTGTCTAATTGAACTGTTACAAGACTTTTTATTATACAATGTATATACCTAGTGGGATATGCTATATATTTTTACTTGTTTGGGAAGTCGCTTTAGATTTAGAGGTCCAATCAAATGGTACTTTATTACCTTGAGAAGTAGGTTTTATTTGATTGCACCTCATATTGTGACAACGCTGTGTTCATCACTGCACTTGAAATTGTATTTTTACCAGAATAGTACTGCTGATTTTCACTAGATTTTATGATACAACAACAACAAGCGTAACAATCTAAGAGATAGTGACGAAAATATGCAAGAGCTTTCGAAGGCTTAATTTTTCAGCACGACGAAGTACGTACCTTTATGAATATACATCACTCGTTACCCAATACGGTGGTCAGGTGCTAACATGAAAAATCATAACACATATCAAAGGTAGTTTCTAATAGTTTAAAATTAGTTTAAACTTATTATTAATATAAAGAGTAGGTTGAAATGCTCAAATTATACAACTGCGAAACGCGGCGAATCAGCAGATCTCAGAAGTTAGAGTGAGAATGATCTCCGAAAACGAGTTTCGATACAATCTGCAGGTGTTCCAGTGCATCTCCGCACTGGGTACTATGTTATGTTATACCCTTATCAGTTCAAGATATTAAAACATCAAGCTTTCGAAAGCTCTTGCAAATTTTTGTCACGAGCTCTCCGTCTATAAATAATAGGGTAGAGTAAATACTCCATTGAAAAAGGACTTTTTAACCACTACAGAATTAAGGATAAAGTTTAATGTTTTAGACATTTATTTCAAAATTCCCTTTCCGTTTCAAAAAACTAAAACGGCATTAGGAAATGCAAATGAGAATGCTTAAGAAACTTCATTTGAAACCGAGCGGTTAGAGAAACATGGCCACCAAACCTGCATAGAAAAGCTAGTTTCACGAATTTGCTAACCATCTTTGTAGTCATTAAGATTCTTTTTTGATTCTTTGTAGCCATTATTAATTATTGTTAAGACTTTGTGTGGACTCCATGTACGTTTAGAGTGCATTAATTGCATAATTATAAAGTTTGCGATAGTTTCGCTGCGTGAGAGTGATGATAATGATAATTTTGCATTTTAACGGTATACGCATACACAATGTAATTAAGTTCTGTTAATTTTAAATTAATTGGCGGATGTTTTAAATCAGATGTACTTTAAAGCTTCGAATAAAAAAAACTTTTCATTATGGTATAAGATGTGATTAATAATAATGTCCTCTCATCTGCCATTTCATTATTAGTATGTGTTAGATAATATCGCACTCCCGGTGCGACACTGTCACTTATGCAAAAATTTAGTTTTTCAGGAGAAGAGTTTTAAACTCTGTAACCTCACAAAACAATGACTTTAGAAGATAGAGATGAGATGAATTATATGGAACATAGTTCCGTATGATTCATCTACAAAAGTAACATTATCGCACCAAGTAAAGGGGGCTTTAGGACAATTATTACATATTTAACTAGTTTTTGTATTTTTTGCAAAAGTGTCAGTGTCACACCGGGGGTGCGATATGTAGATTTAGAAGCTCACCGATTTTTTCGTGAATTGTTGACCGATTTTTTAAATTCTTTTTTTATCCGACGGCTTAATGGATCGAAGCCCTATTCAAATTTTATCGAATCAGTAGTTTTCCTTTTACAACGAAACAAAATATGCTTTTAATCAGATATCACCTTAATATTTAGATATAGAATACGTGTCGCGGCAGCGGCCGGCAAAGGGCCAGAAGCAAATCACTACTGTAAAATGAAACATTAGTTAAAACCAATTAATGCTCAGAACGCGTCGTGGCTTTTCTTCGCTGCCACAAAGCGTTGTGGTCGAATAACATGTCACCCAACGACACGGATTTCGCTATGTGGTTATTCTGCGATTGCCATCGTGAGTGCTTCCGTAAGAGCAATAACACGAATTTATCTATTTTGATATTGACTGTTTACATTTCATTGCAACAGAAAAAGTCTAACCTTTCCTCTTAATAATACAAATACTATATAAACTATACACTATATAAATAATATCAGCAAGAAAAATTAATGAGATTTTAAACCCAGATAAAAATACCTTGATAGTGAGAGGTTCTATTTGTTACAAAACCACTCACCGTACCACAACGCTGCAAAAAAACATATAACAAGGGCTGATGAACTTTCATGGTGGAAAATATGTGAATTAATTAACCTGACGTTATTATCAGGGGCCCTACTATGAGAACTTAAAGAGAAAAGAGACGTCATCAACGGACAAATCAATGAGACAAACAGAGACAAATTATAGTCTATTCCGTAAGAACAAAGCGTCGAAAACTATTTTTTAAATTAATTTCGCAAAAATTTCTATATCTAGTGTATAAAAGCGAAATGCCGCTCACACACTCAACAGGAAACCTTACAAACATTTTTTTTAAATATTAATTATAAAAATATTTTAAATTAAAAAAGTTTTTCATATTTATAAATTAATCTCTAGCTGTTTTCCTGCGGATTCGTCTACGCAAATTAAAGCCTGTCCCGTAGGTGAAACAATTTTGAAAATCGGTCCAGGAGTTTCAGAGCTTATTACATGCAAACAAACAATGAAATCTTTCCTATTTGTAATATTAGTATAGATAAACATTTAGAAGTATTGTGTCTTAATTGAATCGTAATTTGTATTTATATTAATTCATGATTATGAATAAAATCAACACAAAAATCAAAACGGTGTGAAAACATCTAACAAGTTGACGTTTCGTGAAAAAAACGATAAACGTTTTGCACGAATACACGCACACACAACGCTGAGAAAAAACTTAAACAGTTTATTCGATCACGCTAAAAGAAAACGATTATAATTGCCAGCTTAAAAATGCGTACCCATTGCCGAAATAAAAACTTAGTGAAAAAACCGCGGTGTGGCAACCCTGGTTTGTGAAAAAGCGGACAAACGGAATGTAAATTATACCACGCCCGATGTGAAAAAGTGTCAGAAAAAAAACGTATTTAACGTACGTACCTACTTAGTGATAAGAAAAACACGCGATTCACAAATGAGGAATAACGTGGATACGACTTGTTAGCATTTTTCATAGGGAATAATATTTCGAAAATTTAATTTAAATTAAAAACAATCTCCGTGTGTAGTTTTAAATATAACTCTTTTAAAAATTAAAATATTATTGTAACTTATAATAATATTTCAATTCTTCAAAACATGGTTTAGCTTTTTGATTTGATTTTTTTTTTATTTCCCCAAGTGATCGCCATGTTCATAATTAATTTTCATTCATTCATTCAACACACTCTTTGAATTCTCTTTGATCATCAATGTACATGAAACCATTGTACCATTTTAACTTTTTCTGTGCAGTAGTTTTGAAGTAAAATGAACGGATAGACAGACAATCGAGAGATTTTAGTTCCTTTCTTTCCGCCTGGGTTATAAAAACTTAAACATGTGATTTATCATTTTCTTTACTTTCTTTAATCTTTTTTTATTCTAGTCCCACGTGCTGCCAATAATATTTGAAATTCTGTTATTTTTCAATATAGGTTTCACCGACCCCTTGTGCAAAAGATACATAGAGGCATGGAGGCAGAAGAAGAAACAGCCACTCATATCTTGCTGGAATCCAATGGAGTGCCCACCCACCGCGCAAGATACCTTAGTTCACCGGGAAACCTCAAAGGCCCTTAGTCCTTATACCAATCTAGATTTCACACTTAAAGCTTGCCATACCAAAACTACATCAATATCACATCTTGCTCTAACCAAATCACGAGGAATCTACCAGATCGTTCTATTCCGTATGATCCATGCTATCTACCAATGGGCGGCGTTGTCTTCAAAACTGTTACGTGCGAAGGAATTAGAACGCCCTCTTGTTTTAAACTTGGGTAATCACAGGCTTTCCGCACGATTTTAGAGTGGGTAATTTTTGACAGTTCATATCGCGCAAAAGTCTTAATACGATATTGACGTGTTTGGAAGCAAGGAATCGATAAAATGTCATAGCTAATAAGGGCCCAAGAGGTCATCACAGACGACAAAGGCGTTGGAAGTGTTTGTCGCGGAGTTGGGCTGGATGGAATAACTTCCGGCCACGCACCCTCCACACGCAAAGCAGGCGCACTTTTAACGCCAAGTTGCAAATGCGCTCATAGAAAGAAGATAGTTATCGTCATATCCATACTATTCTTTCGCATCACTTCACCGCAGTGTGAGCGATTGCGAATTTTTTTCAATTTCATAAATTCACTAGCGATTTATTTCACTATTTTATTAATTAGCGTGGAGTTGGGAAAATTGAAGAACTCTTATCATTGTTCAATGATATTCTTTGTGATTGGAATTAGAGATACAGGTATATTTTTCCATTTAAGAAGGAATTAAATAGATTCATGCAAAACCAAATTAAGTTTCTGCTTGTGTTTGAGTCTTCTTTGGTAGTAGTCATAAGAATACAAAAGGACTAGATTAATAAGTAGTTTTTTTTGTAATATAAAAAAGTTATAACATATAGATTCTCACAAAAAAATATTTTCATAAACTAAAACCGACCTTAGAAAAGAATAATAACTACAAAAATAAGCAACAAATACAAAGAGTCTTCATTTTAAAGTGGGGTCAAAAGTAGGGTGATTAAAAGCACAAAGGTCAAATCTTCGCTGGAATAAAAAAAAAATATATATTTTTAGCAATAAAATTAATAAATTATTATGTTTGCAAGTCTTATTTTTATTGTGTCGAACGATACTCATGTTTTTATTTTCAATTTACCTCTAAGCTGTAATTTTTTATGCAGGTTTGATATTAATGATGGATATTAATAACTAGTAGGTGTAATGGCGTCACAACTTACGAGTATGTTGTCTTTTAAAAATAATTCATGTGATAATTCTGGACTATTCGAACTTAATTGATTTGAGCTTAACTAAGTAGTGGTAGTAATTAAGTCGTTACGAAATATTTTTAAATTATTTATTTTATTATTTTTTTCTATTACTGATACAAATTAAAAAAAAAAAATCTAAAAAGTTTAAATACAAAACAGCAATACGTACGTAATTATTATTTTGGTGTTCAGTATTTTTCCATTTCATTTACCAATGTCATGCCATCTATTGACAGTTTAAAAAATACAAATGTGACGTCCCAAACCCGTAAATATGTCATCTAGCGTATTTTTAAAGTACTGCATGGCAGCAATGAAAGCGCCATCTATCTTATAACAATTTACTTGACAAGTTCAGCACGTGGTTTGCTATAAATAAGTATGTGATTTGTTATATTTTTTATAGGTGGCGCTTTTAACGGCGTAGTACCTTTCTAAACAACAATTGTAGTTAATAAAATATTTGTAAGATGGCAGTTAAATGAATAATAATAATGTAACAATAATGTATACTATACTATAATATTTAATTCCTGTTACTTTTTTTAAGATTGACGGGGCCATTCTGTGCAAAGTAAAAAGATTTGTTTCAGGATTTGTCTAATATCAGTAATATTATATCTGCAAATAATTTTTAATATTGGTTATCTACCTACAATTTAAAATAGGTTTCTATGTAGATATTTATATGATAGTTTTATTTTGTTATCATTTCTGTCTCGTTGGCTTCCGGTACAATTCGTCTACTCAACAACAGATGGCGCTATGTTAATTCGTATCAGAATATAAGTTGTTTTTCAAATGAGACGACTAACAGATCGGTCAAATCTATTAATTAAAGATTTGAGATAAGTATTTTTTTTCCGCGGTATTTTTTTGGGGAAAAGAGAAAACGAGACAAATCATTCAGATATATATATATTGACGATTGCGTATTGTACCATAAAATACGATTTTTAATGAATCACTCGTATATTAGTATTATTGTAAAAGTTCTACTTAAAGCCATCGGCTACAATATGACTCATATATTTATCACTTTTCTGTGTTTCGTAACTTTGTGAGCAGAATTTTTGTAACTATTTGTATGGAGAAAATTTTATAAATTCACTTCTGAAAGTGAAATACGAGATCGCTTTCTCATTTTCAATGATAGATTCGTAATTTCTTTCTATAGTTAACAGTATGGATCTATACAAATCTGTCAAACCTCACCACTAAACCTTTAAGATTATATGTAGGTAATTAACAAGCTAATGATTAACACTCAAAAGCACGTAAGTTTATACAAATCTGTCTAATTTCTTGATAGATTGATTTTATTTAAAAGTAGAGTTTTAAATCAATTAAAACGTACGGGTACATAAAAACGCAAATATGATTCGTCATTTTTATTTTTTAAAATAATTATAGCTAACCGTTTTCGGCAATAATAATTACTATTATCAGTTAATGACACAATAAGCATTACCGCCTTTAGACAAAAAAAAAACATCTGTCAATAGATAAAAATTAAACATTACAAACATATTTGTTCGATATAATGGGCGCAACATAAACTAAAAAAATCTTAACATAAGTCAACACTAAAAATATCTATACAAAATATATCATAAGATTGACTACATACTTGGATAAAAAAAAAATAATCGTAACCATTATAAAAATATAATATTCAATAAACATAGTTTACGTTTCTAAAATAATTAATTAATTTAAGAAAACATGGCATCATTTATATTTCAAACTTAAAATGAAACTTACAATAATTAACTTTACAATGTAACATAATGAATTATAACTTAGTTTCATATTGAACACTGCCACAGAATCCTTTTTTATGTTCCAGAAAGTTCGTAATTATATATTCCGCCTAAACACCGATTAGGTACAATAATAATCACATCACATCCCTAAAATATTTACAATATTTTTTTGTTTATCTTCTTGTAATACATTTTGCCAAACATGAATTTTGACTTTCTAGCTAAACATTAGTTTTTCATTATTTTAATTCTAATCATCTTACCGTTATTGAATTTTACAATAATTTTGATACGCCGAAATAGGTACATCATAATTTTGATTCTTACAAAATTGCGTTTCCAAAACTTTATCTTACAATTTTATGTTCAAATATTCTACATTTTACGAACCAGTCACGAGATTTTTCACTCGAAACATTTGAGAAGCGGATATCGTTTTAAATACAGACTCTGTTTAAAATGAATTTACGTAAGTAAGACTAGAAATACACCAATTAATTTAAATAAAATATCTTGTTAGTAATTAATTTTTTTGTAACAGAAAGTAGACTACGGTTTTTGCAACAGAAATAATTTGATACCAAGTTTGTGTTGGCGCGAAATGCCTCGTGTGACATTAATAGGTGTATACAAACACAGAAGAAACGTATTAAATGCGCTGCTAGTTAATTTTGTAAATAATCTTCATGGTCAGTCAATAGTTAATTTCTAAACACCCTGGTTTACATTTGCAAAAAATTATCATTTTTGCATTTCATAAATTTTGTATTTTTCTGTAGTATACGAATTTCATAAAATGTTTTCATTCGAAATGGCCACCACGCTTACTGTTCGGGATACAAAATTCCCATAAACATCAATAATAATGAAATCTGATTACCTAAGACATATAAGTACGAATAAGTACACGTTTTTTTTTTGTATTTCTGTGTATTTTTTTTCGTTGTTCCTACATTAGCGACATATATCAAGTACATTTAAGTGTGCTTAATACATGACACTTAAAAGCCAATTCACAAATATTCCATTCAAGAAGTATTAAACTTATTTATGAATAGGCTCTTTCCGAATTACATTACATTAATTATGCTTAATTATTATAGTATACGATACAATAACTACTATGTGTGGTATAATTGAAAACCTGGCTATCCTGTCTACTCTTATAATACGTATAATAATGTATATTTTATCTAATAGTATAAAACAAGCGAAATATAAACAACCTAAACTACGAAGCCGCTAAACGAAACGTCTAACAATTAATAAGGATGTTTAATACAACTCAACAGCAAAGTTATTTAATAAAAACTCAACAATAAACGATTGTGAATCGTGTAACATTTCTCTTTTTGGGTATTTCGACCGTTTTTGATTAGTTTAAATATTAATTTAGTATTACAACTGAATTTCGTGCGATTATCGATAAAATAAAGTTACATACTAAAAATGCAATTTTACAATTTCTGTAGTACAAAATTACAATTGCGTCGAAAATATGCTTCACAATTCACAACGTTTTTAATAACATGAAAAATAAAAAATGTAATGTAATTGCTAGTTGTTGTCGCAATAGAGATATACAATTGAAATTGGCCACTTAAGCGTTCGATTGCCATATATTGAGGTGCATAGATAGTCAGTTGGCAACGGTGACCATAAAACTTCGTAACGAATTTTCCTATTAACAAAATAATGTCAACGTAATTATCAATTAGCCAATTAATCTACAACATTTCTTGTAAGCGTCACATCCATTTCTAAATGAAAATAACCAACAGCGCATTTCTATAATAGAAAGAGATGATGGAACAGCTATTTGCTCACGTTTGTGTGTAAACATCAAAATTAAACCAGTTCTATTGACACTAATAGAACGAAATCGAAGAAAATTGTCTTCATGAACACACACACATATTTTCTTCGACCTTGCTCGTCCATCGCAAATTGCGTTACTGTTAATTAGGCTTTATAATAGTATTAAATGTACACAGCTTATCTAAGGAATTTTGCTTTTGTAAAATAAATATTGTAGAAACTTTTTTCTTCCATAATTATTTTTTTGTTTCATAACAACACTTTAAAAAAAATTCATCCATCAAAAACTTAACCTAACCTCTGTCGATTAACAGACACATCCTGATTTTGTTATAAACTATTCCTTTCTTTTTCGATGATCACAGAAATGCAACTGCTCCCATTTTTTGTGGCAAACCAGTTATTGAGTAACGTTTATTTTTTATATTTCTGTTTCATCCAAAAGTCTTACATTAATAGGGTTCGCTCTCGAAAATACAACGGTGTCGCTATCAATTTTTACAAATATAACTTTCATAGACAAAATACTGACGCCACACAAAAATGATAAGCATTTCATATCTTGAACACTTCCTTGGAAACGTAACTTTTGATCTAAAAATCTAATATTGTTAGGATTCAACATCCGTGCTTTTAATTTTATTAAACTTTTGTACAACTCGTACACGACCGAGTTTAGTTCCCTAATACGAGATTTTTTAATTAAATTTACAACTTTAAAAATACCAAAACGTCCATAAACTTTTTTCCCTTCTACTAAGACCTAAATTTAAAACAATACCATTTATACAATATTCATAGGAACTTCTTTTGTTGTTATATTAAATTTATTTATAATTATTAAATTTACGAGGGTAATTTCTTTTTTACATAAATAGCGATCAGTTCACTTTTTGTTTGTATGTTTTATTGCAATTGTCGAAATTCTTATTTTTGTCAGTCGAAAATTTTAGTCTAATAAGAGAATAACGTTTCCTAGAAAACATATTTCATATCGGGAGACCTTCTTCATCTTGATGGTACATAGCGATTCACACCATAAAATCAATGATAAAAAATGGCCGAAAATTTTTGTATTTCTAAAGTAAAATACACACATCAAAACAACACTCAATGAAAACTCACATCATCAACCAAATGTCACGACATAAAATAATAAACAATTTTTGGGCTATTGCATTGTGTTTTTTTTCCTATTTACATTGGTATATTGTGACAGAAAAATTTACGTGCATTTGAAATACACGTAATTATCACTGTTACACGATAATACCAATATTAATTCAAGAATGAAACAATTACGTACATTAAAATCAGCTTACCATACCTTACCTACTTTACGATTATACGTTTATTAATTTTACAATTTCTGTGGACAGAGTCAATATTAAAAGTACAACTCTCTCCACAATAATTGTCACTTATAATACACAGTGATAATATTAAAAGAATATTCTGCAACACTTGACATTCTTCTTATTATGAAAATTTGCAAAATAATACACAGATCTTGCAATATCTGTATAACATTTTGCAATTTCACCTGGAACTATAAAACTATTGCAATGGCAACTGTTTTAAATTCTAAATACTAATGTTGTTGTTTGTTGTGAAGTCGTACAATTGTCGACCTATTAATTAGAATTCAATTATTGATTATATTTTGATCATTATAAAAATGATCCACTGGGCTATTGTGGTTATTTGAAAGCGTATATTATACATAAAATAAATGTAAAAATATTTGGGCTATTTGTCAACATCCTTGGTGTTGAAAAGAATGTCTTGTGTTCTTTGTAACGGTGTATCGGCTTAAACGTTTTGTCGAAGTTAGATGTTATGTTAGATATAAATATACTATATTTGTCTCCGACTTTAGGTTTTTTTTACGTATTCTATATAGTATTGTCCTGTTATGTAGATATTGTGTACGTTAGTGGAGTGAAAAATCGCTATTTTTTTATTAAATCACATACATTTTCAAGTCAGTTACAGTCAATTATTTATTTACATAAAACGGATAAGTAACGGCAGTCTTCTGGAAAGAAATAATAATAATCAATAATTATATATACAACTATACAAATTATTGTGTAAATAATCATTTTTCTTGTTAAAATAAAAAATAGTTTTAGTAAAAAATAAACAATGTTATTATTCTCATTTACGAATAAAAGAGACATAACTTTACGTAACGCGCCTACGTATGTACATATTCTATAAACTAATATGGCAATTATTGTAAAAATAAAATAAAAAACATACATATGCCAAGAAAGTTAGCAAATTTAGTTTTAAATGGAAACAAAAAAATAAAATAAAAATATGTTTCGATTTTTAAATTTTCAAATATAGAATAAAATTTGTGCGTTCAATTGTGACTAGCATAAGACGTGTTATTGCAAGAATAGTTAAAATCATAATATTAATTAATATAAAATATGTCTCTTTAGTAACTACTTAGAAACTTAATAGGCAACATGATTGCATTGTTCCGCTAAATGCGATTAATAAAAGTGCTTAAAATCAGTTTGGCACATCCAAAAATTTTGTACTAAACTAAGAAATACACTCCGTGGTAAAGCTAATCAAAAATAAATAATTCATTTATAATAATAATAGTAATAATAATGTCAACACTCAGTTAATAACCAAACAAATAATTAATGAAGATTGCACAGAATAATGTTTAAAATTACAATTATTTGTCATAATGTTTTCTACGACTAATTACTTGTTCGGGCGAGTTCTTGTTCCATTTTGCTGATTTTATTTGTATAATCAATATTTTTCCTCATTTTATATTTACACGAGAAACAATTTCAACTAAGCCTCAGTTATTTACAATAGTTAGTTCTATCTAAGATTTATCGTTAATAATTTATTTTCACAATTTTTTTTTCCGGATAAAATAACAGTGAAATCAATAAAGTCCAAAACGGGTTCAGGTATTTTGAAAACAGACACGAAATTACCAACCAGAGGCGATTTCATTCACCCTCCGTATCAAAATTGTTTTGTGCAAAATATACCGAGAATATACTTTTTTTTTCTATGAATTCAAAATTAGGTTATTATTTGATGAAATCGCTTCGGATTAGTAATAGCTAAATTTTCATGGCTGGGTGTTTTGTTGGAGGTGGACAGCTTGCTGGGCCGCCTGCTGAGCCGCTTGGGCTGCCTGGGCCGCCTGCTGCTGCATGTGCTGCTGCTGCGCGGCCTGCTGGGCGGCCTGCTGCGCCGCCTGCGCTGCGTGGGCGGCCTGCTGTGCCACTTGCTGGGCAGCTTGTTGTGCTGCCTGCTGCGCTGCGGCTTGTTGGGCAGCTACTGCCTGTTGGGCAGCCTGTTGCGCTGCTTGCTGTGCTGCCTGCTGTACGGGCGATGGTAAATTGAAACCGAGCATCCTCGGATCGTGCAATCGCAGCGCTTGTTCCAACCTCTGCTCCTGAGCGATTCTGAATGCTTCCACTAATTCCGGAGATAGTTGACCGCTTGCGTCGTTCGGTGGTGGTGGGGGAAAACCACCATTATGTCTTAAGGGGCTAACGGATTCAGGGTTATGCGCAGCGGCGGCTTGAGAGACAGCTAACCTCAAAGCCTCTGCTTGACTTCTAAGAAGTGCTTCGGCTTGCTGGATTCGGAGTGCCGCCTCGGTTGGCGCTGGAGGCGTTTCAGCTGGTGGCTGTGCTGGTGGTGGTTCTCTAGCTAACTGCTGTCTCATCGCTGACACAAGATTCGCAGCAGCAACTTGCACAGCATTTGCCCCTTCCCCTGGCTGAGCCATCATGTTGGCAGCAGCTGCTGCGATCGCTGCGACTCTTTCATCCCCATACGCTTGGTGCCCGTTGTTGGCTGATCGTAGTAAATCTGTTAGTTTATTAACTGCAGCACCTGCTTCTGATCCAGCTGAAGAGGAGAGTCTACCGTTCGACGAGGAGTCGGAGTGAGCAGGTGAGGGTGGTGCTAAGTTCAAAAGACCGGATCCACCGGCTGAGGCTGAAACGGCTGCTAGTATGTCTCTCTCTCGTCTTTCGGCTGCTGCACGAGATAGGACGTATTGTGCAGCGAACTGATGTTTTGGCTCCATTCTCATATGTTCCATGTGGGATAGAAGACCTGAAAAAAGTTATTGAAGATCGAGTTAGTATTCAACTTTATAAATATAATTTACCGGACATTAAATAATAAAGTGGAAATTTAAAAAAATATTATTGTGGTTTTGAAATAAGGTTTGTGTATCTAATAATTTTATATTTTAATTTATAAAGTAAAATATTAATGTCTCCATTGCAAGGGTACAGGCCGTTCCTATGTATGGAATAAATTCTAATGCAATAGAAAGAATTAACCATGATACACCACGCAGACACAGTCGGCCTCAGTTAAAAGTGCCTTGCGAAGCACGGAGGAGCTTGAGATAGTTAATTTTCCGATAACTGATCTCATGACGGTCCTTGTGAAATTCCTACCATATTTGAGGCCAAGCTTGTTCATTTAGCCACAATTAATAACTAACCGCTTTCGTGTGTGAAAACAGCCTGGCAGACGGAGCACGGCCACATTCTCAGCCCACTAGTCAGCTGGGTCTCTGGATGGCAGGCAAGGTGCTTCCTCAAGGAACCTTCATTGACGTAATGCTTCCCACACACAGGACACGGATGGTTGGCAGTCCGCCGCTTGGCTATATAAGGATCAATAGGTTTAGCTTGCGCCGGGTACGGTGACGTGGCGGGTGGAGCTTCGCCATCATCACCAGGAGTTGGAAGGTTAGTGGGTTAGAGAGGGGAAGGAGAAAAAAAAATACAAGGTTAGTCAAAGTGTTAGTGAAACCTATGTAGACGACCCTTGTGCTTTTGGTAACGTTTAAATTGTTTTACTGAATAGTTTTAATGAACATGGAATTTTATTTTTTAATTTCAAGGAATAAATAACGAATCGTTATTTATTGAAAGCGAAGGGTCGTTGTTCTTAAATTACTTAATTATTAATGAATGAAAATCAAAATATAAATCAATTAACGGAACACAAAATGGCAACAAAACTTGCTTGATGAAACGATGGAAAATGTCGCCATTAGATACGAAAACAAAACATGTTATCATAATAGACTTGAACGCCATCCTAAGAATCTGTCTATCTCTTAGCAAGCAATAAATGTTTACAAAACACTTTACCCTTCCAATAATCCAGTAACAATAACAGACTACTCCGGATGGCGTTAGAACGAGCTTATTTATTAAGTTAACTATATTTTATGGAAACGATACGTTTTTGTTTTACCGTTGGATTTTAAGGAACCAACACCCCTCATGGCTTTGTGCCAGCTGGAAGCTTTTGCAACGCAAAATATTTGATTACAGAATGTTTTGTTGTTACCGCTTCAGTTATTTTATGGAGACCGAACGAATTTGAATCGTACCAAACTTCCAGTGGCTGATATTCTTATAAACTAATAAATCTCATCTGCGAGTGCGTTATTTTAAAACAGATCGAACGCTACAATTTAAATTTAGAACACCGATTTGAATTACGCTCATCGCAAAGGAGGTTCGCTTACATAGACTTAAAGACTAGAACATCCTTATAATTTAAAAAAGAAAGAGATCGGATGGACGACGTTCTTTTTTTCGATGCAGTTTCAAAAAGCCGGTCCGAATTCGAAACTTACTGGCAACGCCGGACGCATTTGGATCCTTGTGAGTATTCTTCATATGTTCTACAAGTGCTTCGCCACCAAATACGACTTTGTGGCATATGGGGCATGGTGTGGCGGTGGCGCCACCGATCATAAGTGCGGCGTGTTGCTGCAAAACACCAAGGTGCAGCTGAAGCTCCTGTTCCACCGTTGAGGTGGCGATGCGGGCATAGCAGTCAAAGATTAGGTTACATTCATAAAAACACACTTAAAAATAATAAAAAAAAACAAGACATAACGGTCTAAAAGGAATTTAGAAAAATATAGTAAAAGTGCGAAATAGAATTTTGATTTAATGCTTTTTAAAATAAATATAACGGCCAAAAGTGAAATTTAGACAACAAAATAAATAAAAAATTGCCAATCGTTTTTTTTTCTGTTAAATAAAAATGTTTATGTGTAACTCTTTATTTGCCAATACTTCCACATGAAAATATGTTAAATGATTAAAGTGTTCACAAGCCAAACTCACACACATATATTTTTTTTTTTAAATTCAAGTTTCGATGACAAATTTAAAAATATATTATAAAAATAGGTACATTAAAACTCCTTTTTAAGATACTGACCTTTGCCGTGTGCGTTCTCAGACTACTTTCGGTGGCAAAACCCTTCCCACATATATTACAGTGGAACGGCCGGTTCTTGGCCCTTTCCACCTGAGCATCATGGTTCCTCAGATGCTGTTGAAGATTGGACAGCTGTATGAAAGCCCTTCCGCAGTCTGGTAAATGACACTTGTAAGGACGTTCGCCTGAAACAAAAGAAAAAGAAATTGCTTAATCAAAACTTTTCGAATCTTATTTTATATAAAAGATAATGATTTGTAAAACCATACTTAATTATTTATCTATTACTGTATTTTTTTTTTACTATAAAAAAAGACAATTTTCTAGCTTTACTTTTTAACTTATGCTGTTTAAATGATAACTAATTTATTACGACAAGAAAATTACTTGAAAGTGAATTACAAATTAATAATCACAACATTACTGTACAAGAATTCAATTGAATGTAATATTAATATCATCACCTATGTCTGTAGCATTCTTTTAATAAAACAAGATGCTTACGCAAACTATCTACAACTCAGCAATGTTTTATCTCAATTAACTTTAATTTAGTCATTACTGAGCAATAATAGTGATTTCAGTCCAGTTAAATTGCTGTATCAAATAGGTACATCTGGTTAAACCAGTTAGGATATTTTCAAACATAAACATTCTTCAAATTCCAAAGGTTTATAAGACTTTCTATTAAACTCATTGTTAAGTAAAAAAGAGAACAAAATAAAACAGAGTTGACAGATAATGCGTTTCAACCTTTTTAGACACTAATGCTGAAAGGAGGAAATGTGACATTTGACCGGGTATCGGGAATTCGAAATTGGAACAAAACAACTTCGGTAACGGTAACCCCGAATGGTAACAAACACGAAACCCGTCGCTGGTCGTCCTCGGAAAGTTCGCGCCAAAATCCGTGCGCGACCTAACCCAACACGAAAGAAAGCGATGACCGCCGTTCCATTTTTAAAATAAGACCATAATAAAACGAACGCATACTTTTAGCCTGTACTACTGCAAGCAAATGCTTGGGTTCGTTGACTCTCACGCACACATTAACAACGCCACTGAGGTTTGTAACGTCGATATCTTTGCATAGTCCTGCGGTATGCTTGTGTTAGTGATTTTGCATGTCTGAGAAGAATGCGTGTGTATAATATGAGTGCGTTCGCAAGGAGAGATATTGTAGAATTATTTCCTAGATGCTCCGAGATAGATATATGGTTTTGTGCGAGGTCTGACACAGCGAAATGCATAGAAATATTGCTGGTTTGTGCCTTGTATAGCTAATCGGGCACTAACGGTTCGATTGCTTTATTTATTGACACTAAATTTTATTACTGAGTTAGGTTTATTAGGTTGGTTTTGTAGATAAAAGTGTTCGTAAAATATTGCGTTATTCAAGCCCTTTATGATGCTTAGGGCTGCAAGTAAATTATATTTAATACTTTGTAATTGTGAATATATCTTAACCAGTGAATAGGTTGTGTAATGCCCTGGTTATCCTAGGTTATTTATTGAAATACTTGTTATATCTATAAAGAAAGTAGTACCAACATTGGAATAATATTTATTGTGTAGTTAGATATAAAACTATTTTTCGTATAATCAAATTAATTAACGTAACTTAAGGTAGACTTAATAATGAAAGGCTTATTTTAATACATTAAAAAAAATTGTAGCGTTGACTAATTATAGTTTTTTTTCTATTCTTAACCATCCTTAAATGCTTAGTTTCTTTATAATTTAAACCTACAGATGTAAGATATAAACACAATCGTAGTCGCTCGAGGCAATTCGACTTTTACGACTATTTATTTCATAATAGTTTTGATTATTTACTGCTACGTTATTAAGATGTCTAGTCCTAACGATTTGTATATCATTATAATAAGAATTCACTGATAACTGATACTGATATTCTTTCCAGATAATTAAGTACTTTCTTATTATATAATTAGAATAATAAGAAAGTACTTAATTATCTGGAAAGAATTTATGAAAAAGTGTGCGAGTGAAAAGTACGAGTATTATTCACACGAAATTCGCAACCAAACAAAAGTTGATTTTATTGTTTCGCAGTTAGATGTTAAAATTGAATAACCTGGGAAACTTTATAGGCGATGCTAATCATGCCAGAAAAGGCTATCGTATATAACTGGAACGGGATTCGACTTTCCAAGCAACTGTGACCAAACAATATTGCAAGAGATTTAAAAAATAATTAGCCATAGGCACCATGTTCCGATAGATAAAAGAAATAAAACGATTCAGGACGAAGGTATTGATTTGAGCGTTTGAAATTGGAATGTCACGATATCCGTATAATAAATCGAAAAATTAGGTAGGCTATATTACTGAGTTTGTTTTCTGACTTGTTTTGATCTAAAAACAATGGAACACCAATTCAAGTTTAAAAATAGAACATTTTTCCGACTTCAAGTAATATTTGATAGATTATTTCTAGGTAAATTATAAGTATCATATTCTTTGTTTTATTATCTGTTACATTTTAGCTGGCTTGTTTTTATTTGGCTTAGTTTCTAAAATATTTCGAAACCATAAATAAAAGTAACAATATCATTAACATTAAACTTGTCTATGGCAAACATTTCCGGGTTCGCCAGTCTCTATACTATTGTGGCTGCGCGGCCATTTTTCAACCTATACAACCTACGCGTTTTTACTGACCAAAAGTCTTAGACCCCTATATCCGCTTACCTTCACCCTTAATACACCATAGAGACACAGAGAACGGCTCTTCCTATACTGGTCGTGCAGAGTATGGCTATTTTTGTTATTTCTCTATGAATAAATGTAGGGAAGGGAAAGGCGTTCGCCTTAGCACACTTTACATGATGCATGATGATATAAAGGATGTACCTACTATTTGTATCGAGCCGGGGATTTATAATAATGTAAGTATAATACAATTGTAATACAATAACATCGTTTTAAAGAAACGTGAGAAATATATTTTAATATAATTTCAAGAATATAAAAAACTAAAAAGTCTTAATATATCTCAAAAGTTTTCGCTGTTTATGTAACTAACACAAATAGTCTTAGTATTCACCCAGTACATAATCCAGTGTGGTGGCTTAAGACCCGATCTAATTATGTGATTCCATATCATATAGAGTAGGCATGCACCGCAGCAGTGGGGACTTTAATAATTTGATGATAATTTATTGCAAAACGTGACTTACAGAAATTTTCTTTTTGTTGTATTTGAAACGAAATTATAAGCAAAGGAATTATAATCAGCTGCCTAAAAGACTCCAAGCTTTATAGGTATTGATAAACAGGTCTAACGCTTACAAAGACTTAGTAAAGCTAAGCCTACGCATTCGATTTACATACAAAAGTACTTCCCAAGTAACACAAGCACCTTTTGACTCGAAGCGTAGACATAAAGCATTCTTGACTGTATCTAGAAGCGAATCTTTGAAAAATATAATTTAAACGAAACCATTTCAAATAAAGAATTGAAAAAATACATATATACGCATTATAAAGCCTTTTTTGTAGAGTTCGATTTAAATTTAAAAATAGAAAATTGTCATAAATATTCGTATTTTAAATTTAGTCGAACCTTCTAATTTTGGGTCAATAGAAAGTTATTCTTTATCCAATTTGAATTATGTTTGTCTATTAAAATAATGTGAGCAAGAGGTTCTCTTAAAAATCTGGAGTAGATATCTTAAAACTTCAGAAAGCTCTAGTGTTTTCCGAATCATTAACAGAAATATTGTGAATGAAATATATAGACATAAATAGTTAATCCTGATTAGATAACTACATTACGAACGCTTATTGATTAGTCAAGTTTTTTCATTTGTTTATTTTTTTATTATATTTGGGAAACAAACAATATTTATAATAAATACAAATGAAATATTTTAAAATAACATTTAAAGTTGATCAGTTAAGTTACCACTAGTTTTTACAATAAACATGTCACTTTTCACATTTAATTATTATCATATGATTTAGTTTTCATTAACCATTAATAAATAGATAAGACTATAAATAAGAATAGTAATATCACTTAATGTTTGTCAGTGTTTTTTTTTAAGTTCCTTAATTTAAAAATTAAAAATGTTAATGGAGCAAAATTTCATGACATATTCTTTACAAAATCTATAATAAAAAATATTTTCTGCATATTTAATTTTAGATAATGGG
This sequence comes from Diatraea saccharalis, assembly GCA_918026875.4. Classification (NCBI taxonomy): domain Eukaryota; kingdom Metazoa; phylum Arthropoda; class Insecta; order Lepidoptera; family Crambidae; genus Diatraea; species Diatraea saccharalis. The sequence goes on along the minus strand of OU893339.1, from coordinate 23,666,566 downwards.
ACAGAAGAGAAAAATTTACAACTTGTTTCGTTTAAACCTTCGGTAAAATTCAAATTTACTCAATATTTGCATAACGGCAGTAATGTCATTTTTACTTTGTTTTATCAATAGTTTTATAAAATTTTGATTATATACTTTCTTTAAAAATGTTATTAGTAACTAATGAAGTGGGTGCGCCATGCCTCAAGTGAAACGAAATGGGTTAGAATAATATCTCTTTGATTGTTGACCCTCTTACGCTTGATCAATGATCAGGCAGGACGCAATAAAGACCAATTGGTAGAAAAATTCTTGGTTTTAAATATATAATAGTTTTTTTTTTTTATTTAACCGGGGAGTTTTGATAAGTATTTTTAAAATTCGAAGTGCATAAGGCGGGATCGCGTCGATTTTAAAACACGACAAGGCGGCGCGTGCGTGTAACGGATTTATTTTTGAATTTGGAACGCAGACTTATGCGCCATTTTGACTTGCGCTCGAATAATTCCCGCATGTTTTCGCCGTTTATTAATTCGTTTGATTTAAAGCTGAGTTGACATCGTAAATAGAAGTTTACATCTGTTGCAAACGTTCTGATGAATTTTGCCGTTTTATTATGAAAATTGACGTAACACAAACGATGATGTTTTCTAATTGCGAATGCTATCCCTCTACAAATCATTGGTATTAATCTGAATTCATACAGTTTTACTATAATTTGTGATAAAATATTATTATTTTAAGAACCAAGAGACTACGTATTATTTATAATTTAAAATTTCAAACATGTATAATGTTTCAGTGCATGTTTCACAAATACAATAAATGTAATTTACCGTACCTTTTCGAGTTATTTAGTAAGAGCCAATGATAAAAGTAAGAGAGCATTCTGATATTACGTTAATATAACAAGGTGACGTAATAATTATACCTATTAGTAAAATATACTTTCATAGTTAAAAAATCTCTTACAATTTCATTATTGTATTAATAAAAATGTACGGTATTGAACTATAGTTTTCGGACCACCATTATAACTTGTCCGGTTAATACTAAATAATTAAAGGCAATTATCATGCGTAGGTACACTGAATACCGTGTATCGGAGAACATATAGAATTAAAGGCATTAATCATATCTATCGGAAATTTAAATTATTGAACATTGCGTGCACACATGGCAGTGCAGCGGGGGGCAGGGTGAAACGGGGGTGGGGTCGAGCTCACCCCAACTATCCCACCCACTCCCAACTATTTGGGGGGCAGTGGGCAGAAAAAATATCGCTATTCCACCTGCGTGCGGCGTATTGGCAAGTTAAATTCGCCCGCCATTTTGTTTTAAATCAATAGTGGGATATTAAAATGGGGACTGTGCGCGGGTGTTTCCTCATTCGAAATTCAATTGTTGCGATTTTTAAAAAATATGAGGGTCATTATTAAGCTCTGTTTACAGAACCGTATGGCGTAGAACATATTATCTTTATGAGTTTATCTGTAAAAATTTCAAATGTCGCTATTCTTAAGGTCCCAGGTTCGATTCCTGGTCAAGTTAATGTAGAAAATCATCTTATTATATTGATTTGAGATTGGATGTTGTGTTACCATTGTTATTTCATATTTTAATAAATCAAGGCTTTCGCCACTTATTATGTAAAGTTGTTTAATATTTATTTTTACAAAATTAAACATTTAAAATAAAGATAAAAATAAACTAATTTTTATCCTTATTTTAAAAGTTCAAACTTAATAAGGAACAGATTATATATTATGCAGTTATTAGAAAAGTATCGAAAAAAGTATAGAAAAGTAAATATTAGCGTAAAAAATATAAAAAAAATATATCTCTAATATTAATTTAAAATCTAAATTAAAATTAATGTTAAAAATTAACTTCTGTCATGGCGTCGATGTGACGTCATAGCCCTCTGAAAATAACATAAAAAATAACAACAACAAATATCAGTGTTCATATATGTCAATGTGAAATTCTAATTTACGACATCTTCCTTAGAGAACTGGACGTCATGCCCTGTTTGCATCAAGTGATAACGTGCTTAAGTGTGTTTTCATAATTAATTTAAATATTATAAATAAAATAAGCACGGCAGAGTGATTATCGGTAATAGTATATTAAATACCAGAAGAAAACTAATTTATTTTCGTTGTCTGCCTGTAACACCCGTATTCACTAAGTAATGTAAAAACTAAAAATTTAACGAAATACCCAATAATTTGATTAAAATAAAAAAGTCTTGACACAGGAAAGTTTGTTAAGGAATTAAAAACATTCGACCTCATCGCGCGGAAACTCCGACTTGAGATTCCAAGCTTTTTCTTCTGTGAGTTTTTTTTTTTTAATTTTCACCACGACGGCGCTATCTCGCGAATGCTTCAGTGGTCAAATAAAAACTTAAGGAGTTTTCAAGGAGCAACGAGTGATGTAGAGTTGCTATTGTTTCTTAACGATATATATTTTTAAGTCTAATGTAAATGTTGACATACTAATGTTAATTTTAATTTTTTTATAAGATATGTTTTATACTAGTAAAGCATCACATATCTTATAAAAGGTAAATTAAAGGAAAATATTGTTGGAGTATGCATCCAGTAGTTAAACTTATTATTTACACGTCGTTAAATAAAAGTTTAGACAAAATTACTACTTTTTTTTCGTAGTGGTGATATAAATAAAACTTTATTGCAACACATCAGTTGATAGATACGAAACTTTTTTCTTCACTAGATTACAAACCTTCGAATATTGCTAGGAAAATTTAGAATCTATTATGAAAATTCAACATTTTTAGGTAACACGAAAAACTGTGTGTACGATTTATTAGAAAATCGTTAGCCCGATTCAGTCACCGAGCAATCGAAATATATTTCAGAAAAAAAATAGGGATGATTTCAAGTCGACTCCATTTCATTTTATTTCGGAGCAGTCAAGTTAAGAAAGATAGCTAGCCAACTTCTGAAAAGGGTACACGTTTCAAGAGCGGAGAGTAAAAAGATTCAGCCAAGTGGGAGAGAGGAGGGAGGGAGTAAAATAAAATAAAAACAACCGTTTTGTGCTCGAGAAAAATGCAAAGAGAACGAGAAAACTACACTTTGCAAGTTTCCTACTTCAGCTAGGGTTGCCAACGATAGTCTTTGCCGATGATTTTTCATACCTATAACGTGTTTTTTAACTTATTTCAATAAAAATAAATGTGATAGTAGGTGGGTGAAAGCCACCAATTCATTATACTAATATACAATTAAAAGATTATTATTTTGTTAACAATCCTGCAGGAACAAGTAAAATATATTACAAAATTAAGTAGAACATTTTCGATAAATATTAAGTAATTGCCATAAAATTAAAAATGTAATTAAAAATATAAAATTATTTTATTTATTGTTCTAAATTTTGATATTTTTACCTATATATATAAAAATGAATCGTCGAAGTGTACGTACTAATATAACTTCCAAACGTCTGGACCATATTGGATGATTATTATTTTTTGTGTATTTCTTATTGTCAGGACAAGGTTTGTACATACATATGAAAATTTATAAAAGACCGTTATACGGCGATACGAAGTTCACTGAATCAGCTAGTCAACAATATCTATGATAACATTTTTCTTTATGTTTGATGTTAAATATTTTTACTGGAAATCTATTTATAACAAAAAAAATTGTCATACGTTGACAACCCTCTGAGTAACGAAGATTGTGTGGATAGTTAAGGGTTGAACGCGCAACTTAACTAACGATTTATTATTTGTTTTCTTAAATCAAATTAAAGAAAATAATATATATAGGTATATATATAGTCATGTCTGAGTATTTTAATAAAATCATAGGTATTTACACTTTCTGCATATCCAACATTCTTGAGACCACATTTCTAGTATAACCTTATATTTATGTTTCTCTCAATATTAGGTGCAGAATTAAATTCTACTGATTCAAAATAATAACTTTGTATTATTTAAATATCCAGTAACAAAAATGTATTTCGTGAATTAACGAATTTGGTCTACCTTCAAATTCCTCGAAGAAGCCGTTTATTGTATAGAAAGTGTATTAAACTTTATGTTTTAAAAAAATACATCTAGCAATAGCACAAAAAAAAGAAATTCGTTTTAGTGACTAAGTAGCGGGTAAAGAAAAGTTTTATTGCAGTAAGTATTTTTAATCTGCTGCATCCCGTAGTCTGCGCTTAAGAAAGTATCTAAAAATGTCTGCACTAGCAAGTTTAAAAATTCATCTCTTTGGATCCGAGCGTGCACTCTAGATTCATTGGGACGAATGAAAGAACTAGTCAGACGAAACTTTTTAAACAATCCTTAAGTGTTCTTTTACTGTAAAACTCTTTTTGGAATTGTTCTTTTAGAAAATTAAAGTCGTTAAAATTTTTAAAATATTTTAGCAATCTCGTTCATTCTAAATTATTAACATTTTAAATTAACTCTTATCACTTTTTTTGTGTTCGGCTCTCGATCTCGTTCATTTAATTATGCTGACGATTTTTGTTATGAACCTTTTTTATATGAAAATGATAATCTCCACGAAAATTGGCTATTGAAATGATAGTAAAAAAAAAAATCTACATTTAAAGATAAAAAATTGAATTTATTAATTATTTCACATTGTTTCTTAATTCAAACTTGGCTGTTTAAATTTAAAACGATAGCGAAAACAAAACCAAAAAGTTCGTAATAATCTTCCGTATATAACCCTTCATTTTTATATTTGGGTACTTTTGTACGTCGAACTTAACCCTTTCGTTACCTGCCTATTGTACACGGTCCGAAGGGTCCGGTATGTCAATCCTTATTAATTTTTTACTGTCGTTAATTATTATTTTGTCATTTGCGAACGGATTATTATCAAACGCATGTGCAAACTGTGTATTAAATATTTTATATTTTTAATCGATTTCTATTAAATTCAAGTAATTGACCCAAATCATTTCATCTGCGCAAAAGACAAGTATTTTATAATACTACCCTTAGATTAGTTTGCTTACATTTACAGAAGGGAAAGAGATTATTAGTGCGAATTGCAGATAGACAAGACTTATTATAAAAAATTGAAAAAGAACAAAATATCAAATCCATCCCATAAATAAACTTTAAGTTAAAATGGCGTTTATTTCTCGCAGACACACAGCTTTCGACACTGAGCCATTTAAAATGTGCCCGTTCGATTTTCTTGTTCAGATTCTAATCGACAGGCTAACTGTACAATTAACTTTAGCTCCGACTAACAGAAACGACGGCATTTAAAAACTGTTACTGACTAAAACTAACAATCGGTATACGTTACGCAATCTGAATGTAACAATATCAGGATTTGTTTATATGTTATCTGATCGGTCGAAGATGACTTTCAGATTATAACAGTTTTCAGTTTTATTTATAACTAAAAATTCAATGTTAGTATTTTTGCTTAAAAGGTTTTGATAATATTTTGATGGCGAATTAAATTAGTTACATGGATAGTTTAGTTTTATTATTGTTTTATAGAATTCCATTCTATAAAAAACATTACATTGAATTGTTAACATCAAATGATTGAAGAGTTAAATAGTTCTTTTTTTATTTTGCAAATTGCGGAATTTTATACCACGTATTCACAAACTATTCATAACATATTCTTACTGTTAAGCTTTAAAAAGAGAATACAATTGGGAAAGAAGAGCTAGATATACAATTCCTTTATTTTGTGCCTTTCTAATCTTTTTGTAAGCATAAAGTTCGAGTGATTAATATAATACAACCAAAGTATTGATAATCAAATTCAGTGTTACACAGAAGGGATAACCCTTTACGTTACGTTTATTGTTAGCGAAACATTAGAATTCTAACGGACAATGACCTAAAAGGCCGCAGCTGCCCTCAGGGCATACGTCCATCCCAAAAAATAATAGTTGTGACACTATTATTATGTTAATGCGCATGCAAAAAGCTATTATTTCACAGGTAGGATATCTTCCACGATGGCCCATTGTGTCCGGCCCTGTGTTTTTAGCGGAAGGGTTGAAGTTCCTTTTTTGAATTTTTATGTCCGGTCGGTACGTGACTAATTTTGATGAATTATAACGCATATGTTCCTTTCCGGTGCAAGTGAGCGTTTGGGGGTTAACGCTTATATCGTACGTTGAAAGTTTATATCATAAGTAGTATAATATAGAAATTGGTAACAAACACTTTAAAGTTGATTAGGATATTGATAAATTCATTGTCATTTAGATTCTTTCCCTTAATATTGGTAAGAAAGCTTAAATCATTCGAGCCGTTAAAATATTAGAATAATTGCCGCCAAAATTATTCTATCCAATTAAAATGCACCGTCTTAACCCTCCAACACATCGAGGCTGATTGTTCCAAAATTGAATTTTAATTACCGATTCTTTACTCACAATAGCTTGTCGATCGTCCCACCCTGCTAAGAATGCCAAAAAATGAGGAAAATGGCGAGAAATGCTTTCGAATCGAATGAATGGCGCCCGAAGAGCAATTATCTCGAGTATCTTTTGAGTTTAAATTAAGTGAAAAAACTTGGAAAAGTTTTTCAACGAAGGCAAAGGTTAAGCCGAATCGATACTGGCTGGAAAAAGTGTCTGAGATTTATTTTACAGTTGTCCGATTTCAAAACGGGAACTTCTTTATTACTTATATTGTTACAAATTTTTGTTCAGATATTAATCGTTATACATTGCTAAAATTGAAATAAATTGTTTAAGCATTAAAGTGTAAAATATTGACGTTCGAAAATACTTTATCGATTTTCTGTTTGTTTCTTAATTAGCATTGCCACTATAAAATATAGTTAAAAGCTATTTAGGCGGTAAATAACTTAACCCTTCCAGCCAAAAGGTCGCGAATGCCCGCACGCAACGAAAACCAAACGCGTTATACATCTACATATTTTTGCTAAACAAAACCAGTTTTGGCCGGCAACGCGCAGTATTGCATAGTCGGGTCCCGTTACTAGCATCTGGTACTGATGCAACTTTTGATGCCTATAATAACATAATAGTGCACTTATCCATGGACAGCGAGCGAAAATCACTAATATTAAAATGTTTCGCCAACGTGAGAATTTAATATTACCTCACACAAAGAAAGGATACAAAAAAATTTGCATGTCCCAACAATCGGTAATGGCGGAACGCATTATTTCTATTGTCTTTCCGGTACCCCGTAATTAAATTAAAAAAGTAAAAGCAACACGCAATCCCATTCTTTGTCTCTAATTAAAGAAACAGAAGAATGAAAGAAAACGTCTAAGTAGCAAGTTAGGAGGTTTGCGTTAAAAAAGAATGGAACAAACAAAAGACAAAGCGCGGGGATTTGAAAACGGAACGAGAGCGAGTTTGCATGTTCGCGTCAGTTGTGGGATTCCATTTTTGAATTATTTTTGTAGTAACTGTGCCGCGATTTGGATCTTTTTTGTTTTTATAATGTTTCATTACGAGTCTTTGTTGTTCTGCCTTAAAGTTTAAAGGTTAATGACATCGTGCAGCGATGATTTTGCCTTGTTTATTTGATACAAAAAAAATGTGTTTTATAAATGTTGAAGTATAAAGTCCACCGCTGAGCATCTGTTACACTCGGATGTTACCAAAAATCTGTGTAAAAAATCGGTAACACAGATATTGATGAGCACTTTCCGCTTTTTCGGAGATTACGTTTGTTAAAAAAAACTTAACGACCGGATCAGACCGCGCCACCTGTTGTCGGCTTTTTTAAAATTCGATTTTTGATATCGATTCGATGTTTATTTATAGTGTTTGATAAACTTTACTAAGTGTAAAGTATATGAATGATGTTTTCCTTACGAGCAATCACTCAAGTATTTATAGCTAACAACAATTCAATACTAGTTATAGTTTAATTAAAAATAAAATAAATACTTTTTCATTTTTTTACGTCAAAGTATTGCAAAATTCGCATACGGATGGTTTTTTAACATAATTCTCGTATCTGTCATTAACGAATGCGATTTTAATTTGTGTTATTCAAACAGCTCAATGAAAATGTGACTTGTGTGAAAACTTTCAGTTAGTTCTAGAAAATTCTTTGTCCTTTTCAATACACCATTTAAAACAGGAAACTTGTTTTTCTCTAACGATATTGTTTCACTCGTGTCTCATCATTATACAGCTTTAATTATCATGTAAAGTCGGACATCTTTGTTTTACAAATGGCGGCCTCGATTCATTATGCTAGTTGTCTATGGATTCAGATTTTAAAAAAGAACTAGAGAATAATAAAACATTTAAGTATTACATACAAATATACATATTTTAAACGTACATATTTTAGAGATCCAAAACCAATTTATAATAAAGTAACTTAGTACAATAATTATTTAATTGCTTTAAGGATAAAACAATAAAAGAAGAAACAATCTTAGCCAATATTCAAGCCATATGGCAGAACAATAGTGGCCGAAGGGTGAATAAGAACGAATGAAACAAAAAACGTTATAATTAACGTTTTAATTGATAATGCCAATTAATTGTGCTTTGTATAGGGTTTTGTTAGAAAAAACGTTATGCCGAGACGCTATTTTTCTGAAGCTGAGACTGTTAGGGTGCTATTGTCTTATAGTGTTACGATTTATTAAGATATTCCCTTTTTGTAGAATAATTTTTACAGTTGAAATAAATTTATTATGCTTTTATGCTTTGTTTGTTAATTAATTGTTATTTGGATTTTACTAACTAATTTAAGCCTTAAGTGACTACCTCTTAAGGCTTAAATTCAATCTATATCATCGCTGAAAGGATGGATTAATATTTGTTACTTCTCATCTCATATAGTGACATTCTGTCGCCATGATACTCGCATTATCTAACTATGACATACCTTTTCTTTGAACAGCTTTATCTATTGAATACTTATCTATAGAGTAGCTTATCCTATGAATTGTCGTCAGCTTTATTAGTAGTATAAAAATAGCTTACAATGGCGGTGTAGGTTAAAATAGATTGAGTTTACGATTTTCTTTATAAATGTCATTATTATTATCGGTTTATTGTGCAAGGTTGTAAAAATAAACTTATAGGATTTATCTATCCGTTTCAAAGATTTGTTCATTGCGATAAAACATGTGTCCCTAAATATTCTTTCAGTTTAAATGGGCGTTAGCATGATAAGAATATGTTAATAAAACGTATTTTACAATTCCAAATTCGAATGACATTTGAAATTTTTACGACATTACTCACGCTGCGATTTTAATATTGAAAAAAGTTCCATAGACAATTAAAAAGAGGGTACACACTAAGTACGATTTAATAACCAATCGCGATCCCGACACCTAGAGGGAAAAAAGCGGGAGAAGAAATTCCCGTCCCCAATATAATTTCCTAATCACTGGGCCGAGCGTCCGTTTCCTGGCAAAAAAACTCAGATGCGACCAAAGACAGTCTTGTCAGAATTCGATTTAGTTGGATATGACATTTTTGTTTATTTTATTTTATTTTATTTTTATTTTATTTTTAATGGTAGATCAACGGTTGCATAAATGAAATTACATATCGATACATAAATCAGATAACCAATTAAAGATCCACACAGTTAGCAAACAACAATTCTTTTTTTATTAGATTCACCGATTTTGACAGACAGATAAACAACCTAATCTGTTTTTTATATACGTAACCTTTTCAGTGTTATCAGAAATAGTTGGATACAAATATAATAGCAAATAAAAATATCCGTCGATCTACGAGTTATAAATTTTTACTATTCATATATATAAGGAAAATATATGCAGTTGGATAAATTAAGGCTATGGCTAAATTATAACCTATAGGCATATGATGTGGATTTTGTTATTAAATTAAAGTTTATTATTAATGTTTTATTGGAAAATAATATTGCTACTGCTTAAATTTTCAAGTTTGCTAGTTATTGCTAATAGATAATTAGTATTTAACTGCAAAATTCTTTGCAACATATTAAATCATAACATCCTGATCCTGCATTTAATTCCAGGAACAATAAGTCTTTATCTAGGTATTCTTATTTTAAAATATGTGTTAGAATTTCAAAATGAAATAAAACCTTTTTGAAATTATTATTCCAATTCACTTCACGCAAAAAAATAATAAAACGCATCCATACAATTACTAACGAATGTCAATATTTACCAAGTAAAAGAAGGTGGCAAAAAATAAATTAGGCGAAAGCTCATTCCGCCCAAATCGTAGCACCATCTGCCCGGGGCCGGGAAGATGGGATTTTTTCCCCAACACGATTCGGGAGTGATGCGGAGTATGTACTTGAGACATCGCGATCCTTGACACATCAGAATAGGAACTCATTTCAGAAATTCTTAGCTATAAGAACTAGGCTATTTCGAATAACCTTTTTATGTTTTATAGATGGAAGCTTTAGAATGAAATAATGTAATAACCATTAATAATGGACTTCAAACTCGATTAGGACTAAAATTATTGTATCGACTTTCAGTTCATTTCAGTTGTCTGAATGTATTCGGAAAATAACAATTTAAATTTTATTTAGGTATAACACCTTGAAATTATCAGGATTATTAAATTGAATATAAGGGAAGTCAGTCAAAGTTCTGTTCATTTTTAATAAAGTACTACAATCGTTCAGTATTGTAAAATGGAAAATTCTTAAAATGTAACGAAGAAAAAACACTCAAACTTAATTAAAAGATAACCGAAAGGGTTCGAATCTACGCAAAAAATAGCAAAAGGTTAAAACTGAAGTTTACATTGCATTATTAATTCTCTTCTTTCAAATTAATACTTAATATAAAGTAAATACACAAATTGATACAATTTGTGTATAATTTAAATATTATGAGAAATATAAAACTTTATAATATTCTATTGTAAATCCTATTTTATTTTTCAGTTAATAGCTTTCTAATATATGACAATACAATAATGAACATATTGCTCAAACTATGACTTTGATATCGTAAAATGATATCTAAGAATCCATCTTTTCAAAAAATCACCGGTGATTCTTATGTGTGCCAGTAACTTCTTTATAACAAAAAAAAAGGTGACATTTACTTTGCATTCTTATAGACACTGATACAATATCCTTATCTAGTCAAAATATTATCTATGAAAATCAATATTTAAAAAAAAAAACAAATTTCAAAAAACGAAAAAAGATAAACTTTATGCGAAAAATGATGGAGGAAAACAAATGAAACCATCACAGCAGCTACCGACGCAGAGTAATTTGAACGCAAACATTGGTGAAATCAAATAAAAGCCGATCGCGCGAAACATCCTTTTTTCAACTCACCATCTGCAAATAGGCATCTTTGTAGAGCGACTTAAAACTTTTGATACGTGACGTTTACAATTTAAGTTGCTGAAATTAATTAACAGAATATACTATATTCAACAAACCTTATTGGAGATAATTTAAAATAGTCTTTATTTTCTACACGATCTACTCTTTATTTTTTTACAAAGAATTTCGAAGTTATTATGTTTTTATTTGTAATTATTCTTATCATTATTTGTTTTAGGCAAATAATACATTAACAGTTGACTGATTAAAACGTAATGGTATCGTATCTAAACATACATAACATTGTATCTGCTTCATCACGAAATCATATTTCCAAATGATAAATTTGACAGGCGCCGTATGTTTGTTATTGTACGCACTATATAACAAATTATTTCTTTAAGGAAGTATACCGACCGACGTGTTATTCACGTAACTTCAATATCAATTAATAAACTTGAGTAATTTTATAGACTTATGTATATCAATTTGAATTATGGAACATGTCATTTGTGTTTGAAGTACAAATTATGAATATTTAAAATTTTGATAATAAAACTACTAAAATCAACCAAAAGCATTGGTTTTGTAGACACAAAACTATTTGCGTAGCGTCGTTTATTAAATAAATAAAATAAAAATCAATTAATGATTTATTTCTACGCCGTTTCTCACCTAATAAATCTAAAATCTGTGTACAGTTCAGTATATCAAGATCATTTCATCAAATATTTAAAATTTTGATAATAAAACTACTAAAATCAACCAAAAGCATTGGTTTTGTAGACACAAAACTATTTGCGTAGCGTCGTTTATTAAATAAATAAAATAAAAATCAATTAATGATTTATTTCTACGCCGTTTCTCACCTAATAAATCTAAAATCTGTGTACAGTTCAGTATATCAAGATCATTTCATCCTACTAGATTTGCCCTCTTTCCTCGAGGGTGGCACAAAGACGTAATGGAAAACGTGAAAAAAGAAAAGAAACAAATACAAAACTGGGTCCCTCCGAGCCAGTCCAATCATAGAAATTACGTCTTTATTGGCCAACGGTTTTTATTTGCTGTGTTCTAACAAAATGGCGGAATTTATTCGATTACGACTCGGGATAAAAGGTCAGATGGCTAGTATGGCTGAACAATCTCAATAAAACTGTTTTCTAGTACAATCAACTTAATTTAAAGGTGTCTAGTCTATGTTTACTGTAAAAATAGCAGATATTTTGCAAGCACAAGTTTGAACGAAAGGCATTATTGTCGCCTTAGTTTTTATTCGTTCATAAATATTATTATTATTAAATAAGATCATTAGACATACAATCAAATTCTTTTAAATTCTAACCTCTTTCGAATACTATACATACTGGTTTTTAATTGAAATGAAGAAACGTTAAGCTATTCTAAAAAATATATATAAATTATAATAGTCTGTAAGCGCCAGTTATAAATCAAATTACGAACATCTACGTTATTTATGTATTTTTTTAATCATACAGCATATTTATTTGAAAGAAGAATACACAAAAGCATAATAGTCTACAGACTTGAGTTACAGATAAATATAACACACCTAATATAAAATCTCCCTAGTCCCCAGTGGTTAGAAGATTTCTTTTGCGGTTAAAAGTTTCCATTAGACTTTTTTCCAAAAACGATAAGATGGATTACATGCTCGAGTTACATCATTTCCCATGGGGGTCTGATTCATTATCCCCTTTATATTTGAGGTTATTTTTATGGAATTTTAATGTAGGGCTTACAAGGAGGCGGGGAAAAATTAATATTGCTTAAGTACAATATAGTTAGTACAATACAGTATAGAAGATTGCAACTTAACTAATCATTATGTTGTGTAGTAATACTGCACATAAGTAAGTTTGATCAGCTATGTGGCTTAAATAATATATTTTTAGAAGCTGGAATCAATTGAAGTTTCAATTTGAAATAGTCATTATAATAGTTTGAGAGCCAATATCTCATTACACGAACACCGAGTAGAGACAATTGTGGGCGGCGACGGAGGTTTTGGGGGAATCATTGGCAATATCCCGTGGTCGATAACGCATTAGTATAATTTAAACTTCATACATTTGAGTAAAGTATATACCCAAAGCACTGTGGTTGGCATACTGGGAATATTTGTACCGAAACGAAAATCCATCTCCATTTTAATATTATGTAAAATATAGTAGTGAGTTCCCGCGATCGTCGCACCGTGATAAATGACTTTAACGAACGAAAAATAAATGAAAATCACATTTTAAGTCGAAAAGTTGGTTTTAAACTAAAATATTTGTAAGACATCAACGTTATTAAAAAAAAGAACTGTTAAAAAAGTATTTATATCATACAAAACAGTCTGGCATCGCCATCGAGAGAAGGTACTTTTATACAATCAGCAGAACTAGCGTAGCGCAATGATTCTATTGATTTCCACTATCCCTCCCCACCTCAACTGCCCCGCAAACACACGAGATGGCCCCTCGCCCACTATACATACTACTCGTACAATGTAAATACACATTAATGACAGCCACCCCTAAAGGTGACAAAATACGCGTGCATGTACTGGCTGAATGTGTCCCGAAAAAAATTGGAAAACAATAAATTTTGAAGCGGAACTGTTATTGTTTTCAAAAGCTATTCGATATTTGAAATTAAAATTGCTACTCCATAATGATTTAGTTTTTTATAATTGTTAGAAAATTTTCTAAGTCTGTTTGGATTATAATTGGAAATTTTCTTATTATTGAAAATATTATTATAAATATGGCCTTTTTATCTCGAGCACCAAAATACACGACAGTGAAAGCTTGTTTAATATTAGATATTCATACACACACCCATACAAAAGTCCATTAAAATTTAATAACTACTTTAAGTTCCAATAAATGCCGCTTTAAATTAATGAATCATAATAATAATAATTTATTCTCTCAATACAAAATCAGATATTTCACTAAAGCCAATTTTAATGGATACTTGTGCAATTGGACGATAATGTATATATTTCGTATTATTGTATTTTTTATTACTAATACGTTTGATCAAAATGAAATAAATAAAACCAAAACGTTGTTACCAAAACCTATCTAAATGATTTATAAACAAGGTTTAGGCGTCAGAGTAAATTTACACTAAAATTGCAATTTTAGTATTGGTCCAGATTCATATAATACAACCTTCTAGGAGTAAATACCGTAGAACCTCGTACTAGGTTAACCTTTGCTAAGTCTCTGTTTAATAATATGAATTTTGACTAATACTAAGTGCAGTCTCAGCATAAATTTACTCCAACGCTAAACCTTTTTTATTAATAACACTATATTAGTTTTAATGCGTTATTATTGTTGAATCAACGAACTACAAAAAAATATACAAACTTTAATGTTTTTCAGTAAATCTTATGTTGACGTAGCGATTAAAAAATACGCTGTAACGTATTGTTTTTTAAACTCATTGAAAAACTTCCATAATAATATTCATCATTAGCAGTGGCTACAGTGATAGAAGCCGACATTCCATATGGTATTCAACCGGGATCCGGGTTAAGTATCTTTCGATGGATGAGGTCGTGATGATAAATTTTGGGCACCCAACCTGTGACCGGCCTTTATGAAAGTTGCTTAATCTCCGCTGTTTAGAGCGAAAACACTAAGTCGAATAACTTTACAAAAACACAATAATAAAACTCAATTATAACAAAGAGGTTAATAAAGTAATGATAAACTTAATAAATGGTAATATTCCATCACTTCATTTTATCAAGTCAAATGAGAAATTAACGTTGACTGAAAACGATTTCTATTCTTCTTTAATAGATGGATTTACTAGTTTATTAATTTACTTTATAAATTTATGTTGATGCCATTATTTTATTAATATAATTTATGGGGAAATTTCAAAACAATATAACCACTGGCGAAATACAAAAAAAATAAAATATATAAGCCGTTCCAATTTCAAAAAATAAACATCAAAAAAGTTTAATAACAAAATATTTCTCGTTTTAATAGGAAAAAAGAGAAACTTGCCAACGTTTAGCGAAGGCGAATGAAAAAGGTCGGAAAATTATTAAAATATTTCCTAGCGGAGTTGGACAGTCTTTGTTCGTTACTTCCACGAATTTTTACTCGCCCCCCTCCCCGACTTGTTCAAAGTTTAATATCGAGTTTTCACGGTTCAAACAAAAAGTGACGATGAAACTGTACCATCCCACCTGGATATTTTTATCTGTACTCTTACAGACAGGCAAAGGTGTGGAATGAGTAAATCATAATTCTTACTTTTTAAAAACGTCTTTCATCCCCTTTACGTTATTTATATGAATTATGTTTGATTTGAATCTTCAGAAGATTATTGACGCAGTAGTTTATTTCAGTCAGCAACTTCCACCACATTGGGCTTGAGAGTCTTGGAAGCTTTGTATTTCAGCAGCATTAATAGGCTGATGATTATTTTATGATATTAAGGCATGAGAAATATCAGCTTTCCCAGCTCTTTAAAGATAAGAAATGTAATAGGAAAGTGGTGCTCTGGTAAAAGAAAGCGTTGTCAATTTGTATGTGCGAAAAATGTAACAGTCAGTAATATTTAAAACGACAATCATTAAAACACAAAGTTGAAATAAAACAAAACATGAATTCCTTTTTTCAAAATGTTTTGATTTGTCCCAATAAAACAAATTGCAATCCTCCATCCTTATCACTTCGTTCGTTTTAAATTTTAAAACAAAAGAAAATGGACTGCCTTCAAATGTTTTTCGCGCCTATTGTTGTTCTCACGCGAAGGGAGTCATTGATGGCGCGAAGAATAATGATCAATATAAAAATAATTAAAAACACAAATAATAGGCAGATTCACAATGTTTCTATATTTAAATCTAGAATAAGATAAACAAATTGGAATGCGATCTGAAATTAAGTTAGTAATGAACATGGTCTGGTTTGATGACTGCCATCGAATCAGATACGCGGTTGCTAAATATGCCTCTCATAAATAGGCTCATCTCAGCGAGCGGTGAAGAGGGCTATGCTCGAAGTCTTCCTACGAGATTGAGTAAGGAATGAGGAGATTCGGAGACGAACGAACGAAAAGTACGGCAAACCAATACGGAGCGAAGAGTTTCTGAAGTCACAATGGTCAGGGCACGCTTGTAGGACAGATGGCCGTTAGGGCAGTAAAGTTTTCGAGAGGCGACCATAATCTGGGAAATAAAGTAGGCAGGTCTCCCACAATATGAACTAAGGAAGGTAACGATCGCCGGCAAGTGTTGGATGACGACCGCGTGCTTTCGTCGTGTAGATTTTTTTGGAAGGACTTCGCCCAACAGTGGGCGTTATACGGCTAATATAATTAGATAATTAAAATTACACACATGGAAGTATTAACAGGTGTAAACAACAATATACATAGGTATTAAAAGTAAAGAATTTTAATACGTTCGCATACTTTTGTAATATAATATTTATATTCAAGCTTTAGACTCCTGTGGTTTTCCTTACGATATCTCGTATATAAAAATAGAATTTATTTCAGTAAATAATTTGAATCTGTTCACTTTAGTGTATGTTTAATAACAGTAAAAAAAGATATGATCAAATTTATTTTTACATTTTGAAAAAATGATAGTATTTTCCATTAGACATTTTGTAGTATTGTTATATCTTAGCCATCTCTAAGGTCCTCAGTATGTATCCCGGTTAAGTTAATGTAGAAAATGAACTTTTCCGTATTGTTTAGGAACTGGGTGTTGTGGTACCTTCGCTTTCTCAGGGGCTTTTGCGACTGATCTTGAAATCTAAGTAATGTTATATGATGTTGTTTAATTTCGTATATAAAATATTATAAATAATAAAACATAAAAAAAACTTTGAATATTTGGGATACGGCGTGATGATATGGATAGATAGAAAAAAATGGACGCCTTTAAAAAAAATGCGCGGTTGGATGAGTATGTATTCTGGTACTTTTAAAGTTTATATGGACTTAGTTTTGTACTTATTTTTTTTTTACACAAAAACAAAACATTTCACACTCTATTTTGTTTTTGACACTTTTGTTTAACATCAAATAATTATAAAGAACGTATTTGATTTGAATTCGAATTTCAAAATTCCATTGAATCCAATTCTAAGGTATAAAATGTTCCAGCGTTCTTTATAAATGCACAATCATAAAGTTTTTGAATCATCTGACAATTGAATATTTCAACTACTAGGATATTTTATCAAAAAGAAGCGTGATATAAGTAATATATCTACTAGTAATGTAAATAAACCATATTTCAGTGAGTTTTATCAAATGCAAACTAGGCAAAATGTAAAAGTGCTCATTAATTCAACCTTCCGAAGAGGTAACATGTGTTTATTATGATTGAATTATTGAATATATTTCATATTTGAGAACCAGTAGTTTTCCATTGGTTCTTTTTTTTTCATTCGAAAACATCTATAAATTTTCTTTTCGAAATTAATATTTTTTATAAAAGTGTTATTTTATGATTAATTTCAAATAAGTATCATCCATCCTAAGAAAGTATTATTTATGACTGAATCTAAATCTTAAAATATGTTTTTTGACGTAATAGATTTGTACATAAATGATTTATTTTTGTTTTTAATAATTTTGCACTTAAATATAACACAAATACCTACTAAATAGTATCAACGCGTTTAATTATTGGTTGCATTTTTGTAACACTATGTATTATAAATAATAAATTTTATAAAATAAACAGTAAAATAACGTAGCTAAAACGAGAACTATTTAAAATTAAATTATATAAACATTTCTATTCCCAAGCACGTTCGAAAATAGAACATTTCGAATTCCATTTTTAAAAATCAATATTTATTGTCAGTTGTCGAATACTATAAAAAGGGACTGTCATGTATGGACACGGCGAGGTGGCAATTACGACAATTAAAAAACTCATTACGCACTCGCAGTCGACAATCGTCGCCTGCATGTAGTCCAATGTTTAATTATAAGGTACCTTATTGACTGTTTGCCTTTCGTGAGAAAAAACGTTTGATGCGTGGGAAGCTACAGGAGGCTTTTCTATTTTTGACTTCGGAACTTTTTAGTATATTGTGGAAATTGAAGAATCGATTTCGTTCAATAAATTTTATTTCTTTTATAAATAAACAGTTTCGTTTTATTTACATATATAAAATCTTAGACAGGCAGGTGCAATCAAGGTTAGTAATGAATGTCAAATTTTTGCAGTAGCTTGCTTATTCACTTTACAGCAGAATTTACTGATGAATGATGATTAATTTTATTTCAACAAAAACTCAAAAGTAACCATTTCTTGCAAAACATTTGTAAGTTATCGTAGCATATTTTTTCATAATATTATTGCTCATGTAGTAATATTTCTTGGATCTTCAAGATTTATTAAGAAAACTGAAAGGGTAATAATATTACTGATGAATTCACATATAAAAATAAACATTTGCATGAAAACGACGTGCCGCTTCAAAAATTCCAACAAATTATACAATCGAATCGTAATGCGCATAACAATCGTCCACCTCCATTGGCTAGTTCGGAAGTGGAAAAACACGTGAATTTTTTTCTAAGCCACGTAGAATACGTTGCGTTGTATGCCACGCTCCGATTGGCCGGCCAGCAGGCGGCCGCCGGCCATTGGCTGATTTTTTTCCTACTTTTCACGTTTATTTTTTCCGTAGAAAAGCACCGCCAATGGTAGACACGTAGTTTTTTAATTGCTTAAATTGTTTATTCTTAATCTATTTGTAGCACGTTAGGAGAGCTATGTGAAAATCTAGATAGCATTTTTATGTGTTTTATTCGTTATGCCACCGTTTGTTAAAGTAGAGACTCTTATATTTGAATACTTATTTGGATAAATGTTTTTTAACCTAAGGAACTATGAACATTCCTTTTAAATCAGTAATAATGTTACTGAAGCTTATAATGATAATAAATTGCAATCATTTCAGTAATCAGAAAACACCTTATACTGTATTGGAAACTTTTTCAAATAGTATTCCTTATTTCATGAGTTTCAATTTAATTTTAGAATGGCGTTTAAATTGTAATTTGTCAATAATTCAATGGCGCCATTAAATGCAGTAATTTACTTTTGGAACGTGTCGTTTATGAGTGTTCGATTTAAATTAACAGTTGAATAGTTGATCATTTATATTCAATCATGCGATGTAACATTTGAAAACTTCATTTAAACTTAACCAACTATTTAAAAGAAAGTAAATTTTTATAGAAACTATTTATAAATTTCTCAGACCGGTGTAGTATCAATGTTATTAATTAAAAATTATCTTAGGAGAACCTTATGTATCTTATAGAGGTTACGGTTTTTTTATTTGTTTCTATAAAAAGATAGTATAAAGTAATTTAAATATCGAGTTATTTTTAATTAAATATCGAGTATGTTATAAACTCTTTGGTATGCTCTGTTCACCTTTCCTTTACGGAAAAATATTACCACCTATTTGGTACGGGTAGGTTAAGTTTTAAATTTGGAACACAATTCAGATAATTTCGGTTTTTAATCAAAAGAAAAATAAAAAAAAATGATATGATTGCAAATTTCAAAAATGGAACACTAACCTGTATGCAATCTGGTATGTTGTTGAACGTGGCTCAGCTGTTTGAACCTCCTGTCACAGTACGAGCATTTATAAGGTTTCTCTCCGGTGTGAACTCTGATGTGCTGGACGAGCTGGTGGTTCGAGCTGAACGATTTCAAGCACTGCTGGCATTGGTGCGGCTTAACTTCACCCCCTAGCCCACGCTGGAGTTCACGAGCGTGCATCTGCATTGCGTTCTTGTGCATAAAGATCTGGAACAAGAAATGGCGTGTGAGACGTGAATGCAATTGATTTTAATTTTAATTATTAGAAGATAATTTCAAAAAATAAATTTGATTGTTACTTTTATTCGTTAGATGTTGGAAGATTGAATTTAGAAGCTTTTCATTTTATGAATGTTATTTTTTAACTATTTTAAATTGTAAATTAATTACGACTATATGTTTTGTGTACACTTCTTGCTTATGATAAAAGTGTGTTATTTTTAGACGCAAAGTTGTTATTGATATTGAAGAAATATAGCGTTTTGTAGCTATAACAGTACAGCTTGTTTTGAATTTGAATGACTATAAAATAAGTTTCAATTTAAAATTATTAAAAAGAATCCTGTGAGCGGTGTTTGTACCAAGATAGACATCGTTAGTTGTAAATACTTGTTGATATCAAACAAACGGTGAACAGTTCAAATAGTTAGATACACGAATTTAAATCTCGTCAGAAGCTAAATAAATAGAAAGACTTGAATTCCATTGCCTTTAGTTGAATTAGTATTCAAAATTAACGTTCCAAAAAGGTTACGTATTTAAAATTCTTTTCGTATATAAACAACGATTCTATTTCCAAAAAAAAATTTTATTTAAATATCAGCCGACACTATTGTTAAATAAAATAAGCGCGAATCTTTTTCAACGGTGTTCCGAATTAAACGATATCATCGAGCGAGCCATCTGTCGGAAGTATTATAAATATGCATACATGTATATACCTAACGTAGTACATCTATATGAGTGTCGGGTTACAACTCGGACGCCCTATAATTCCGCCAAAGAAATTGCCTTCTAAGCAAGATAAGCAAAGTTATACGAACTTAAAATTATTTATCACCTCACCGTACGATGTATTAGGTCTTAGTTTCATTGTTGCGAAGGTGTTTGGCATTAACAATGTTGATTTGCATCCAACAGAGACAGGAAATCGTTTATATAAAAGAGTAAACTTATATTTTGCTATCCAATAGTGGAACACGAGGCAAAAATAAGATAATGTGTTATAAAATTTGTATATATTATTTTCAGTTTAGGTGGATATTAAAGTAGAATTTAATATTCAGCTCCAGATCAATAAATATATATTATGAGGTTGATTTATGTGATAATAGTGAGATTCTAACCCTAAAAAATATGTTGTATGACACTGCATTTCAGCGCACTAAAAGTAACTCCTACTACCTACTCCTATACAGATTCTTAACTCAAGCAAGAATGCTTTATTTTAATTATGACATCGAAATAATAAATTGAAAATTCGAAATTTAAATCTTAAAAACGCTTTTATAACACAAAACAACCGAATAGTTAAACCTCTTTAGTCGGAATGAAATTAAAAATCGAAAAAGTTTGTCATAATGTTATTTTTTCCTGCATCATTTGTAAGTCAAGATGCATATTGTTTTCAGTCTTATTGCACGTATAGTGTTACTTAGACTAAATTGCGAAGTTTCGTGCACTGCAAAACACTTTAGAAGTATGTCAAAGTTTTATCAATAACGGTTGGCATGTATAAATCGTTTAATCTCAGGATAATCTCGCGCTGTATACTTTATACTTGCACGTTGGTGTATATATTGAAAACCCTTCGTTTCTGCGATTGCAAAGAAACGACTTGAGGCACGCAACCGTACACTGATGGCCGTACTTCAACTTTTTAGATTTGATAGATGTTATTGAATAATTTAATATAAAATATATACCTTGAGTACAGAAGATATAGTTTTTATTCATTTCAATTATCTTATTTTAATAAATCGAAATAAAACCTAGCACGTGTCCTATGGTCAACTTTATCTTCAATCAAAATCGGTGCACTGACTTTGACGTGAAAACGTAAGACACATACTGAGTTACTTTCATATTTATAATATACTAGTTTTCTGTCAGTGGCCTCGCCCACGTGTACTTGTATTAGTTGGTTAAAATAGTTGGTTAAATAAAAACCTTCCTTTTGAATCATCCTATCTATTAAAAAAACCCTATCAAAATCCGTTGCGTAGGTATAAAGATCTAAGTATTGAAGTAGTAATTAAAAATAATTACCTCGAGAAGAAAATTAGACGGTGGATACTCCCACATGGTAAATATAGACAAAACTCAGTTTGAAATAACTAATAATAATTGTTACAATGAAAAGAGCATCTACATCTGAGAAGCGACTAAATGATACTAAAAGGCATTAATAATTGATTTTTGTTCGCGTTCTTTTCAGGAAGGAAAACAAACACTAAAAATAACAACGACACCGTTTTGTTTGAAAAATATTATTAACTTTAATTTATTACTGTTTTATATCAGAACGCTTGCTTCCTTGTTTATTCGTAAAATGATTTTTTTATCACACTAACTGATAAAGAAGTATTTATATTAGTTATTTTACTATTTTGTTGATTTTCGAATTTAATTCGAGTAGTTAAAAATAACCAAAAACTAGCCATTTTCTTTTCAACCACTTAAGAAATATATCGAAACGTTAATAAATGCTAATATTAAAATATAAAATTATAATACGCGTTTAATAAATGAAGTAATTTAAATAATGTTATATGGATACTAACCCGAAGAAAAGAAGAAACTATTCAAAAAATCTTGTATTTTATTTCAATTACATTGATTTAACTATGCAAAATAGATTATTTTCAATACAATTTTTTTTTTCGTTTTAAATATCGAACACCACTTTTCATGCTCGCCAGTATAACCCTTTCACGCGTGTTAGAAAGTGGAACTAGACTTTCGGATCACGCAACGATGAAATTGCAAAGAATTTATGCTTCTGATGCGGTATGACGTGGTGTCTTAGATTCTATACCCGGAAGGGTATAAATATTCGAATCGGCAGTTCGCGAAGTCCATGATCATTTTGGCCATTATATAATTTGATGTAATGTTATATTATTATTTGGAAATAGTTTATTTATGATTATTAATGTATCTCAAGAAAACACTGCCTAATTATAAGATTACTACATTTACATCTTTGCCCACATGGATTATAACCTATGACCATTATTCCCACTAGATTTTTTTTAAAATTGGTTAATTACGTTCGGAGGATTCAATCGAAACAAATAACCAATCAAATCTTTCCTCTTTTATATTACTATAGACTACCATTGTATTTCGAACCGAACGGAAAGATAGAATTCAAATGAATTGAAAAGAGGCACGTACCAAAATAATACACAAAAGGAAAATCATAATCTTCTTAACATCCTAGAAAAAAATAGCACGTTCTAAATAACCCACTCAATGGTTGCACAATAAAAAGGATGATCTCCGTACGGGCCGGAGGTAGCGGTAAAAGTCGCGATTTCCCCATGAAAAAAAAAAACCAAAGCACCCCCGTAACAAGCTGACGTTCTGCCCCGTAGGAGTGAAACCGACACTGAATAAAAATGAAGAGTGTGCGTTACACCGGCGGGACAACATCGAGTTAGAGAATTAAATACATACGATGATATTTTAGATAAAAAATATAAAAGAATTACGTTAACAAACAAAATCAGTTTTTTTTTATCTTGTGTCTTGAAATGGAGAAAGACATTATCAACAATTTCTTTTTTTATTCACAAAATCAATTTTATCTGGTATGGTTATAGAATCACTATACAAGTACATATTTCCAAATTAGTAATTTTACAAACCAAAACTACCCATGGAAAATATTTATAAAAATTCTAATTTTTTAACACTAACTTTTCCTTTGCTAAGCTACTCAAATCGTTCAATTTTTAATCCCAAGGTTCATTTTTCTTTATAAACATAACGTACATGCAATAATGGATCGAATATGCGTACTAGTTTTATTAATTTATTGCATCAGATACATTATAAAATAATTATTAACAATCTAGTACAAAAAAGTGTTAACAGCCTCGCTTAGCAAACGGACACGCTCGGACAACCCCTCAGGGTGTAATTAGCGGCATAAAAAATTGAGCGCTTTCATAAAAAAAATCACCATGAAAAATGCACAGTACATTTTGTGCAAATTGTTCCTGAGCCCCGGCCATTATGGGTCTATTAAGAAAAATGACCGCCCTCCGTGGCGGGCGTTTAAAACAAGATTTTTTACTGTTACAACACAGTTTCTTTAACGGGGCGCGGATGTAAAATGTAACTTTTTTTATTAACTGGTTGGTGTTAAAAAAAGTTTTCATATCTTCCAGTGTTTTAATTGAACTTCGTAAGCAGGAGTGAAAACTCTTTTGAATAAACTTTTATAATGAATTTTAGTGGGAGTTTAGGACTAAATCAAATTATTAATATCACATTGATTGTGATCAAATAAATTATATCTATTTTATTTGTCTAACTAACAGCCTGTTGCACTAATATCCATATCCATTAAAATTTTCATTAGTTTAAAGCGACATTACACATACAAATTTGACCTTCATTAAAGCTTAAAAACGTGATTAAACCTTAATGAACGTTTGTGCAACTGACCGTAAATACAGTCTTCGGACTTAAAATACAAATTGAAAATATATGTATATATTTATATATATATATATATGTGTGTGTGTGTGTGTGTGTGTGTGTGTGTATTTTCTGTAATTAAATGTATAATTTTTCGTCATATGTGCAGCGACCCTAATAGATAACAGGAAATCGGTTTAATCAAACCTGCCAATCAAGGATGTCAATAAATTATAAAATACATTGACTATTTACGGTATTGTGTTAACCTGAAATAATTATTTATCTAAGAAAATTTTAGTATTTATCCTCCTTATTCGTAAAAATTTCTTAGATAAATATTAGTATTTATCTAAGAAATTTTTACGAATAGGGAGAATGGGCCATCACCCACCACGCGGTCCCATTGCGGAATGGTGGGTGTCAACCAATTGACATGCAGCCGGAATCAACGTACCATCCGATGCACGGAAGAGTCTGAGATATTAAATTTTTGGTCACCCATCGTATGACCGGCCAATAAAAAACCACCAACAAAAAACTTTGCGAAAGTTTTTTAATTTCCGCATCGAAACTGAACACGCTGACCCCTGCATCATCGAGCTCCTCGATTTCAATATAATAAGGGAAATATTGATAAATTCGGGAAGTGCTTTAGTGACTGTAAGTAACATTATTATCAATGATATTTGGTGAATTAGAAAAAAACAACGTTTATGTAACGAGACGGTTCGAATAAAAAGTTTTGTATCAATCATAAAAAGATTCAATAAGATCTATTTTTAAATTTCTTTGTTCTGTTCTAGAATGTTTGACCATTGATAACTCTATTTTCAAATACCTATCACAGTTTCGGTATATTCGTAAAAAAAGCTCTCTACTATATTTGTTCAGATATCATTTGTCGATTCTGTAAACGTAATTTAAAATTCGAATGTTATTATTGAACTGTCTTTTTGCGTACGCAAGTTGACTTAAATTCTTTTACAAAAAGAAATAAAATGCAAACAAAATAATGAGGCCAACAAGTCACCGCGTCAGTGGAAAAGAGAGCGACCTAAAAAAAATCAAGTCAAGTTCACAAAAACGAGTGCATTTAAAAAAGGAATTCTGATTCATTATCAACGTAGTTTGGTAACTCTGTACTGATTTTAAAACCAATACACTATTTTGATGACATATGTTTCGTTAAAATCGACATCTTTTCCTATAAAAAGTATGTTTTCTGTATTTTCATTTTTACTCAAATTGAATATGACGCGAGCAGAGCTTTACATCTAAACAAGGTTTATAAACTACGTTCTTTAATAGTATAAAATAATCTAATACTGCAATAACATAAATATTTGATTAATATATCGATTAACTGTCTTTTCTTTATCATATCGTATGAATATGTACTAATCACTGTTTGATCCAATAAGTAGTAGTGATTCAGTGTGATATTTTATAGTGCACTAACCTTTTCAGTTTTTAATTTTTGTTCCTTGAATATTATTATAAATTTCAAAATTGTTGTAGATATATTAACAATGTAGAGTCATGTGGGAAAGGAGTACGCATTTCTCGGAAATAGAAAAACAACAAAAGATATTAAAATAACATGAGGCAGTTTGGTATTTTACTTACGACTCTCGGACTTTGCATCCTTAAAGTTAATGTAGGGTTAAATTGGTACTCGTTTGTTTATAATATTTAAGAAATTGCCTACTAGTTTTTGGACACCTACCCTTAAAATTTTATGGTGTTTCTTAAGATTATTTTCGATAAGCAAAAATTATTGAATATTATGAAAAAGTGAATATTCAAAAGGCTTGTATATAATATTATTTAATATGAATGGCGGGAATACGTTGCACAAATATTCTACCAATAAAAGTTAGTAAATATCGTAGGATTACATTATGTAGCATACGAGCAGCTCAGTGGCGAAGCGTCCCGCAATCTTTGTTGTTAAGCAACTTTCGCAAGGGAAGGTCACGGGATGGGTGTTCAAAAATAACATTTTGAACTACTACATGCTTCAGAAGGTACGTTAAGCCATTGATCCCGGCGATATTTGCAGTCTAATCGTGGAAACTAAGCGTGGAGGGCCATGGCCCTCCTTAACCATCCATGAGGAAGGACTGAGCTCCTACAGCTGGGACGAAAATGGGCTGATGATGTTGAACGAGACTTTACAGTAATGCCTGATTTGTTGATATATTCTTACAATGTCCTTATATGTTTAACGTAACGTGTTCGCGTCTCGTTCTGTCCCGACATGTCAAAGTCATCGGCGTATGTCACATTCCCATGGCTACAGATTACGAACTATTAGCTAAAAATGACATGTGCCAAAGTGATTATTAACAAGTTATCACTTCCCGGACGGTGTAATTCCATATCGCATTGAAAGGGACACGGTTTGTAATTAAAAAATACGATCGTAATATCGCATTGTCGTGATCTGTAATTATCTAATAACATTGTTGATTTTTTACGTAAAGGGTTGAAGGTTTTATTCTGTTGTTTTTGTAATTTTTTTCTGTAATTTTTAGTGTATTGTTAGTCGAAGAAAAAACGTGGGAGCATAATGGATCATTTATGTGTTTCTCTAAGCTATTTTGCTCTAAAACTACTAGGGCAATTGGCAACCTAGGACTTGCGATTTGGGCGCGGCTCTGTTAATGTAAAAAAGCTCTTTACAAAAAAAAACTTCGAAATGATATAAATCAATACATACTTGAGTAAGTATACTGTGATAAGTTTGAAATGTATTGAGAAATAATGTAAAAATAAAAAAACATTCAGTGGCTCTTTAAACGCCGAAACCCGAAACATTGTTAGATTTTGAGTCTTCTGTCTTATAAGGTTGTTAACCTCTGTACTAGGCCGATTGAGCTTCAATTTGGTACACATTTGATAGTCAATGAACCAATAGCGAAATTGTAATAAGAAGAGAATAAAAAATATGGGAGTAGCTTCGTCAAGTTAATTTAAAAAAATGCGGTCTGTTACCATTCACCATTTAGTTTTTATTTCTTTATTTACTTTTGTTCAATTTTATACTCAGAAAAGAAAAATATTAGTAACTCACTGCAGGGGCTCAGGCCTTCCTTATGGATCGTTAAGGAGGATGGGCCATGACTCTCCACGCTGGCCCAATGCGGATTGAAGGGTATTAACGACTGCAAATGCAGCCGGGACCAACGGCTTAACGTACCTTCCGAAGCACGGAGTAGCTCGAGATAATAATTTTTTGGTCACCCATTCCGTGACCGACCCTTGCGAAAGTTGCTTAACGACTACGATCGCGGGCCGCGGCGCTTATCCACTTTCGATATGTACCGTAACCGAATAGCTCACGTTGTTTTAGGTCCTCAGTTGAATTCATGATTGAGATAATACTATTCAGATTTTGATAATGCAGATTTTTTAGCTACATTAATTTGTATCTGAGCAATGTCTACTCAATATATTGTTCGCGGATGTTGCTTGCATTGTTAGATGAAGAGTTTGTATTCGTATTCTAGCAGCTATCTACTTAAGTTTAACTAACTTGACTAATTTTTTTCTTAATGAAAAATGTTTAAAAAATCCTTGTGTCTCTCGCTCTCGGAGATGGGACACGACCTCATGACTTTTCGCAAATCGGGCGACTGTTCTAACCCACGACCTAACAGGACTGATGAATTTTTCAAGCACTTGCTACTTTTCCGCTACTACTTACTACTACTTTACAGAGCGTTTTATCATCAATGTTCAGGCATCCACCCAAACAGCCGAAAGAAATATTATTACAAATATTTAAACTTTCGATAGAGATGAATTTTTTTTTCAATTATTATTTTTGATCTATTTTGCATTCACTATACTATTGATGACTCGGACTGATGACCTTTCATCCCTTCTCAGAGTGCCAGGAATAAAGTTGATTTTTTAAGTTTTTCATTAAGTATATTTTTCAGTATGGCATTATATAGAATGTAAATTAGATCAAATATAATAGACTAAATTTAGTTTTATGCTGTCAAATGCGTTTATAATTATGAAAATAACTATAAGGTTTTTTAATTAAGTTCAAAGAGCAGTATAGCAAAATCGGCAGAGGTGTCACACAAATATATCCCGGTACGGGTATCAAACCTTGGACACGATGATTGCACAAAAAATATTTTTATGCTCATACGCATCTTATAAAAACAACAAAGGATGGTAATCGTATCAAGTAGGGCATTACTCATCGGGTTTCTTTAAATAAATCGCAACCTTGGACTGCGTGAAGTAAATACGTACCTACACGAATTTTGTAAAACGTCTTTAGATTTCTTCATTTCAATTATAGAAGCTTTTTTTAAATTTATTTTTCATCTCGATAACCCTAGGGTAATGTAGATTAAGTAACTGTCACAAAGACACATCAAGGGATGGGTGACCTTGGGCTATTTTATTATATTGGGATATTTTTATTGTTTGATTTATTTATGTGTCATTACGAAATTTTCATTAATTTGTCGATATCCATTAATTATGATTACTATAAAATCGTAACATTTGACTTTAAAAATAACTAAAAACCCTATTTAATTTTACTTAATAAAAGCAAGAATATACATATTTTTCTTATAAAATTCACATGTTCGCTCCTGTACCTACATGACTTACATATTTATGATCTAGTTTCTTAGTTTTTATTAATTAATTACCAAGAAATTGATTACGTCATTGCGAATATCTAAATTCATTGTAACTAATATTTTAGTTGTCACAAACTTAGAAACGTGTTACACCCACATTCCAATTACCTACACGTTATGTCTTTATGTCATGCGACATAATACTGCGTACGAACATAGATTCCTTCGCCATTAATTCTTTTTTTCCACTTCCAATTATTTTCAATTGAAGAATTAAATAATATACGCGAGTATTTTTATGATTGCTTCTTATTATTACTAATCGTATTGCCTTGTGAGCCTTGGACTGTGTACTAGGTTTATTCAAACCTTTATCGCTTGATATTTGATTTCCTATTAGCAAACGACAACATTTTTCAATCGTGATGTTCCTCTTTTGCATTATTTACTCTATGGTCACGGGTAGCGAGGGTGCAAATTATAGTTTAGTTTGTTGTTTAATGTAATATTGTAATGAATGTAAGT
Source organism: Diatraea saccharalis (assembly GCA_918026875.4). Taxonomy (NCBI): domain Eukaryota; kingdom Metazoa; phylum Arthropoda; class Insecta; order Lepidoptera; family Crambidae; genus Diatraea; species Diatraea saccharalis. The sequence continues at coordinate 23,636,874 of OU893339.1, read as the reverse complement.
ATTCTAATTTATAATTACTAATTTGGATAGACAGATAGGTAACTTTTTATTGTTAATACCATATACATAGAAAAAAAAGCAATATTATTAATGTTATTGGATTCATCGAAGTTTAGATTTCATATTTCTAAAAATCGTCAAATATAAAAGGGTCTCTTTATATATTTAAAAATTTAGAACATATTTAGAACTGATTAAGAGTTTCATAAAAAATGGAAGTGATTTTTTTTCCTAATTTAATGTAAAAGAAAAAAATATAAAGCTTTATGCTGTAGTGTAAGGCTTAGCATCAGAGTAAATTTACGAATTTTGACTAATACTAAGTGCAATCGCGGCGTAAGTAGTATTTACTCCAACGCTAAACCTTGTTTATTAATAACACAGTAATAATAGATATCTATCAATGAAATAGAAATACATCCATGTAAGGGTTTAATATCAAAATAAAATTCAATTAGAAACAATTGAATAGGTGTTTTGCGAAAGAGACAAAGCTAGTAGTTGTCTAGTTAGGGATAGTCGTTGCGATGTGTTATCAACAATCCACGACCGCCCACGGATTATGGCCTACACTTCCTACTAATAACCGTTAAAAGTAAAATAAAGATAACATTTCGTATCCACTTTTTTTAAATCAGGAAAAAAATATTCGAATTTCAAACTCTAACCAGTAAAATGAAAAAATGGTTATTCCCTGAATAAAAACTGTTCGTTGTTTAAAAAAAGAACTTGCGTATCGTGAATCTCATGAAGAGTATCCATCCACCAATAAAAAACGCAATAAACAAGCCGTCACTGACCTATGTCAACAAACGCAGATAGCGAGTGTTACGTAGGTGTATGTGTGTGTGGCGAGTAGGTATCACCACGGGTTGCTAATCTTATTTCAAAAAAGGACTATTTTTATTTTGAAAAAAGAACGAAGGTAATTTGTTTTTGAAATAAAATGATCATTTTTCCGTTAGTTTTATAAAGAATTAATAATTCCTATTTTTTTTTTTCTAATTGCACCGCTGCTGTGGTTATAATTTAAAATTTGTAATATCATTATACTTGCAGTTTAGTATTTGTTCTAAATCTTACCAATTTATTAAATTTAATATTCAATGATATTCTTTCATTAATTTGATTTACAAGAAAGTTATATAGCAATGGTCTTCGAATTGAATTCAGACAAACAATGACAGTGCATATCAGATAACCTCATTTCTTTCTACGTTATCGCACACGAACATAACTTTAATCATTAAGTCATAGTCCTACGAACAAGTATGTGTGAAATATGTATTACAAATCATTTGCTTATAATATTGTATACAAAACTTTTTAAATAAAAAAAGGTTTTATAAAAATTTGAAACATAATATGTCAGTCAACTCTCAGGTATTCGAACTTTATACCTATTTGCCGAAGGCTTGCCTACACAATTAAGAAATAAAATAAAAATTTAAAAAGACAACTAACTTCATCCAGTGTTCTCGTCAACCACAATGAAACGCACACAGACGAAACTCATCAGTAGTGTGAGCACGATGATGCAATATCTAATCATGGTTATCGGAGAAAATTGTGCGTCGTGCATTTTTATTCGATTATGCAACTTTTACGTTTCGTCGCTACCGCGTCCTGTTTCGCAATGAATAGTAATGTTTTTGTCACACCATACCCCGTTATTGTAACTAAGTAGGAATGATAGTTGTATTATGTTATTATTTTATTGCCTACTACTATTTTGCTGACATGGAACTGACATGTAACACGTCATGGTTACTAGATTTATGTTATTGACACACAGTGCAATAATTGTAAAAATAACTTTTTAAAACAAGAGCAAAAATGATAGAAAGTTAAACTCAACAATGCATACATCTAAAGCAGTTGATAAAAATGGCCTTAGATAAAATCGAATTTATTTTAACTTTAACGATATATACAGTAATAATAAATATATTTTTTATATATAAAGTAAGCACTTCGATGTCAATAAAAAGGCAATCACTCAAGAAAGACTTAAAATGAGGGCTAACGTACCATCAGGGCTAAGTGATAAGGAACAAAGGGCTATCACTGTGCGTAAGCATTTCATCGCGACTTGTGGTCGGTGAACTTCGAGGCCTTGAATCATTATGTTTTTACGATAAAAATGTATAACAGTGCGCACCGCGATAAAACAGTCTCTACATTTCCTATCGAGGTATTACTTCTTTTTTTAAACAAATTATTAATCATTACTCATTCAGTCTTCATCATCGTTCGAAGTTCAAACTTATTAAAAAAAGTTTTTAATTTCAAATATAGGTAGAATATGTATGAATTTCAAATAAAGAATATTATCTTTCTAAAATGTTCATAAATTGTGTTCTTATTTTGAATACAGTTCTATTCGGCCTCGCTATGTAATACGGACACGTTTAAAATTCATTATTCGGACATCAAACTAGGAACTGTTCTTAGTTGATAATACAAATATGGTAAAACAATTTTGTATGTCCATTAAATAATGTGTAGAGACGCTCAGTAATTTGTTGTAGATGGTATTCGCGGCGTAGATATATTTTAACAATCACAAGCATAATTAATAATTATTTTTATATAAGTCGACAATCTTTTTGTAGTTTTTTCTTAAAAAAATTTGGCGTCTACTTTACGTTGATTTAATATCTTTCCTACGTAGAATAACGTGAAAGTACTTTCTACGCTATTATTTCCTACAAAATATTATATATAAGAACACAAATACCGCATCCTTATCTTACTATATCGATTAATTTGAAAATCACAATGTGACGTTCATACAGTATTCATGCGACTGCGCAGGTCACGATCAGGGACGTCGAACTTGCATTTTTAAATCGGACCGATCAATAAACCGAGCTCGACGATTAACCGATACGTAATCTATACCGTTTTTCACACTCGCAACATTCATGAAACGGATATCGTAATTTAAATTTGGAGCACATCCGATTGTGTGTAAATTATTTAATTTCGTTTTTTTTGCATATTGTGCTAGTTACATTTAATTTACGACTTCTTTTTGATGTTTGTTTAGTAATCAATGAAGATGTTTAAAATATGATAAATTATTCAGTATCTAATTAAAATAATGTGTGCTAATTCTATTTTTAAATAGAAATATTTTTAAAGCTTTGCTCATAAATTCCATCGTAGAGGAAGGTATCGTAATAAAATCGCAGTATCTGTCGATGGTCAGTCCACGTGTTGCCATAATAAAAATAAATGGACTCCGCGCAAAACGAGAGAGGTCGCTCACCTCCCTAACCTAAGACAAGAGTGCGAGTACGCATTACGCACACAAACGCGTTTGTAGGTCGCGACGAGTTCACGTACAGGGCGCACCCACACAAACGTACACACACATGCAAGCATAGCGCGTGCTCCGAACGAGTTTAGACAAACGGAAGAAATATTATTCTCTTTTTAAGTGCAGCTTTTGCTGATTCTATGCTATGCAATTTTATAAAATAAAACTCCCTCGATCTAAAATAAAAATCTTAAAGTATTTTTTTATATTTTCCATGAAAAATTAGTTAAAAGAATTACTCACGAAGGAATTCTTTGAAAAAAATGATGAATCACATATTTAAACATTTAAAACTGGAAGTATTTTTAAAAATCGAACGCACCAAAAGACGTACTTGAAATTGTGTAAACACATCGTCAACATTACCGGTAAATCTTACTAAGCAGTAACTGTCCTAGTTATAGGACAACGTGGTGTTATATTACAGTTACGTTACGTACAAAATGTACCAAAATAATGTGATTTGCGAAAGACGATACGTATTTACGGAGCGATGTTCTCTTATTTTTTGTGCGCATGTGAGTTTGGTTTCTTGACCTACCGCAACGTAGCGCATGTGTGAGTGCTACGTATATGTTACGCAATTATAATGTCTGTCGTTCGATTTATGAAATACTTTTGTTCTTGTATACTTCTATACTTTTTATTTTGTAATTTTGCATATTTACTGATATTATGTATACACATAAAACAAGAATATTTTTGATTTCAAAAATAAAATTTATATATTATTATTATATTAGGTATAACTCATGTCTAGACAATTTATATATAAAGCAATTTCAAACATCTGCAGATGAACAATTAAAAATACGTTAAAATAATAAAAATCCCAATATCAATCAAATTATATATATTTTACTTACGTTATTTTTCTTACGTTAATAGTAAAAAAATTATGGTCTTATAAATAAAAGTCCTTTTGATTAAGGTAATTTTCATTATCCAACTATGTGAAATACACAAAGCAGTACGTCAGGTTACCACAACATATCCAATTTCTTCAATTGATATTGAAATCTATTCCTAACGCATTAAGGTTTAAAATTAAGTGAGTGAAGAGAAATTGGAGAGTTTTGAGTAAGAACCAAGGGGTAAGACCGATATCTATTTATCAATCATTTTTATGATGATTGATAAATCTCGTGGCATAAGATTTTTTGGCTATATATCAGTATTAAATTTTTAAAGCTATTTTGTTAATTTTAATAATTTTTGGCTATTTCTTCGAAAATGTTGTAGAAGAAAATATATAATTAAAAACTAGTTTTTTACGTTCAATTTAAACACATTTTTAATAAACATTTTTTTGTTAATCGTTTCCCCAATGGGAAATAATGAAATCTAATTTCATTCAAATATGAAATTTTATTACAAAGAATCTTAACTTGTAATCAATGTTTTAATTCAAACCATTTCTACGTTACATTATAATTAATAATTATGACAAATTAAAAATACCCAGAAAGTAATATATTTTTTGTTTTCTTATATTAGGCCTACTATTAAGTCCAAGTAGTAGGCATACTATTAGGTAGATTCTCTTATGCTTTAGCATTATTAATTAAATATATCACTGTAAATACCTACGACATTCAGTAATCTAACCTGACAGATTATAAAGTAACAAAGTTTATAATATTAAAAACTTGTCATAAATGTGTTATTATTTTTAAAATTATTACATGTTGCGATACGAAATACGATTATCATAAAGGAATTTTATTCGACATTCGAATTTTAAAACTTAAGAATGTAGATGAAATTTTCTATTTTTTTTATATTTTTTTGTATTTCTTGTATTCGACATTCAAATTTTAAAATTTAAGAATGTAGATGAAATTTTCTATTTTTTTATAATTCTATGTATTTCTTGGAATATATATTATGCTTAAACAGAGTAAAACGTCCAATTGTCTTCTCATATATTTTAAAATTGTTCTCTGGGATATATTTTAGACCTCTACTTTCACTCAGGTAATAAAAAAGCGGCCTATTTTGCAATAAGGCTGAACTTAAAATTACTCGAGAGGAAATTCAGAATGTAGCTTACTGCTAATTCCAAGCACTTCATGGAATACTTTAATTGGTTATTCAGTTAATTTATTCGATTTAATAATTTATTCATACAAAAAACATCATAATGATTACAAACTCTACTTGATGATAGATACTTTTAATTAATATGGCTGTCTATATGTTGTAACTTAATTTGTCTAAAAAACAGTATTATAGGTGTTAGTAACATATATCCTAAGACCACTTTCTGTTCTTGAAAGCTTTAGTATAAAATCTTCCGATTCTTGTTTGAACTTGCCTATAAAAATTAAGAGAATTGTTTTTGGACACTTGTGAAATCACAACCTATATCAATAAAGATCTTTGTAAACATTTTTTTTAATAAAACAGAAAATCCAAAAATGTTGCGTATTTCCTTATTTCGAACATTTGAAATTGGAATACCTGCATCGATACTCATCCGAGAATCCGCCACAGGCACGAACGAGGCCGCGCATCTCACACAGTGTCCTCACCGAAACCACTTCACTTCATTCGAAAAAAGAAAACCTAAAACTCGCTATAAAACTTCCTTGTTACGTCACCCGAGTTTAAATTTAGAACACATCTAACGACGAAAGGCATAAAGCGCGCGCCCTAATTAGTTTTTTTATTTTTATTTTCCTCCTTTTTGCTTTTTTTTAACGCGAAATATGTTCGTTTTCGACTAAATGTATTTTTCAAATGTCTGTTAGCGGCAAAAAATCGTTGTGCACTCAGCTCGTGGGCCGTAGGCGTTCTGTTTATAAGTACTATAGTTGTAGAGAAGTTAGTATGGCATCGTAATGCACTTATGTGTAGGTACTCGCTAAGTTTTTTATTATAGTCTGTTATATCCGCGCGGTTCCTTAGTTTGAGGCTTGCGTGTTCACCCGGCATGAGACGACTTGATACTTTTTGTGTTACGTAACCTAAAAAAACTAACCACGAAGTATTAAATTCTAGAATCTATTATAAGGAGATAGTAAAATTGACTTTTTTCAGATAATCTTTTTGTGATTTTATAGCTTTGCTAGTTAATTGGTAAACTATAGTATTTTGCCTGCGGTTAAGTTATAGTTATTATTATATATGTGACTTTTATTAAGATCATAATATAATGGCGAAATGTATTTTTAATCTAGAAAATATTAAATATCAACAACTATTTATTCATAAATTGCTATTTATTTTAATCTATACTTGTTGTGAAAAAGATAAATAAAGTTAAAGTTTTATCACTATACTCCAGTAAATTTTTTTTTTTTTATATAACCTGTATTTGTGTTCGTTTTATGTACTAAATAGTTTATAAATCGTCATCTTGCTATTAGCTCAAAAATCTAACGAAACTTTCAGTTACCCATACGATGACCGTCCTATGAGAGCGTTATTGAATCACCGCAATCACAGAATACAACAGGTTCATTGGACTCAGATCAATATTTATATACTTTATAATGTCGATTAAAAAGAAATGATAAATGATATCTTCTTTTTTGCAAAAGTATCAAATCTCGTCGGACCGTCCGCGGCGACGGCTCGCGTGCGACCGGGATAGAAATACATGCAGTTTTTCATTGCACCGCTCTGGTACTGCTTGGGCTTTTTTTTACAAGTTGCGTTTTTTATAACTCGCCTTATACGAGCTGTGTTTTTTTGTAAGATACAAACAGATATTTTTTATTCATCATTTCAGGATATCGTAGGAGGTCCTTAATTCGAAATAAGAACAATTGAAGCTATTATACTAAGAAGAATAAATATCAATTAACACGTTAGAAGACATTTGTTAGAACAAGTGATTCACCCCGGTTTTGTTTTAGTGAAATTTATATTTAGTAAACTTTCAGCCGCATTCTTCGAAATCATTAAACGAAAGAAAGTGTCGCTTTTGCAATATTATACAGAATTTAATGAAGTGTAAACTTAAACATTACTTTTTTAATTACTTATTTCATTGTTGGAAACCGTATAATTTATTCGGTATTTGTAGAGTTTCCATGCATATACATGACAATATAAATGAACCAAAAACCTATTTTTATAGAAATTATTAATAATTATTACCCAGACAATAATTATTGATAGAGAAGTATTAGCATGATGGCGATCGAGCTTCCACAGTAAGTACTCATGACCTTAGAGGTACTGAAAGTTATAAATTAAACAATTAGTTTTTACACATTAAATAGAATCAATATCAATTTCATAACATTTTTCTAGAAAAATACTATGCCACTTAAAAATCTTCACAGTACCGTAGACGTCTAATATCAGCAAAATGGTTTAAAAAAAATCAATAATACGATCAAATGCAATTATACAAATTAAAACCGGAACCAACAACCACAGAGGTGGTCGATTGTGTTAAAAACTCAAAAAAGAGCGTGTAGTACGCATTCAAGTATTATTAAGTCCGTTAAGTTTATTAACATTTGCGGCCACAATGGCTCAATCTGATTTGTTCCTATAAATAGGTACTGATACGTAACGAAATGTAGGAACGCTGGTATTATGTTTTTTTTTCATAGTAAAGTCATTATAAAAAGTGTCATTTCCAGTTAGTCAGTCTTCAATTTTGCACTTAGCGACCAACGATGCGGTAAACGCACTAAATGATGGGGAAGAATAATGACAAGTTCACCATCGGTTACTGCTACTTTGTCAACACTACCTTTTGTAGTAGGACGACACATTTCGTTTATTCTTCGATGTGAAAATACTTATTTTCATTTTATTTTTTTAACCTGCTGGGGCACAGGACTTCCCTATATATGAAATCGAATCGAATACTGACAATGGGTCACAACCCACCACGCGGGTCTAGTGCAAATTGGTGGGCTTTGACGACTTCTGATGCAGCCGGTACCATCATTTTAATGTGCCATACACGATGTAGCTTGAGATAACAAAAATTGGTCACCCATCTTATGGCTGGCCTTTGAAAACGTTGCTTAGCTTCCGCATCGCAGACCGAACGCGCTAACCATTGCGGCGTCGAGCACGGAAATTGGTCATCATATTAACCTCCTGCTACAGTATATATTATTACCAGGTTTTTACTTCATATCCAATCATATTGCTTATTCAATAAAACAGCCGCTTATAAAAAAATATTACTGCGCGCTAAGCACTATAATAACTTTAAGTGATTAATAAATAAATAATCGTGAAAGTGACTGTCTCTGATAAGTATTTTAAGGCTATCCTACTAATAATAAAAATGTGAAAGTTTTTTTTGTTTGGGTGTTTGGATGTTCGTTCGTCAATCACGCCAAAACTACTGAAGGGATTTGATGAAATTTGGTAGGTATATAGATATGGTATTAGCTGACTTAGATAAAAGGATATTTTTTATCCCATTAAACATTTCCTTAGCGAGCGAAGCCGCTGGCGAAAGCTAGTAATTTATTTATTTATTTTTTGTTTCTGATGACTTAATAATATCTCAGCCTAATGATCATTTATAAATTCAAAATGTCTGAAAACGTAAAATTACACACACACACGAGCTGAATAGTAAGTCAAAACGTATGGAATTTATAAATAGAACAATAACAAAATGATATAAATAAGAAAAAAAATATATTTGAATTAGGAGCGTTCGATTTCGTTATAGTTTTCATTGCGAATTGTGGCGATAAGAAAAACAGTTACATACATATTTGTAACTGGTTTCATTTAAATTATTCCTCTATGCTGATTGAAAAACGAATTATAAAAAGCATGTTTATAATGTACTTTTGTGGTTGAAATTTTAAATAAAATCAACAAAAACAATATTGGATTATTTACGTAATTAAAATAATAACAACTCAACATACAAACAACATAACTATTTGCAATCAAATGTTCTCAAACACTAGGTATTTTATTGTTAAAAGTCAGACGAAATAGGGCGAAAGAATCCCGAATGGCGTTCGTTAGCATCTTTTAATTTCAGCTAATTTTTATCTTGAACGGGACTTGGTTTTTTACTGTGTAGCACAGGCCATTAGCTCCCGTGTACTGGGGAAAAACCATCTTGATACTTGATCGAGAATAGTTGTCACAATATTTTTTTTGTCGAGTCTTACTGCGTTGTTGCTTCATTTTTATTCGAAGTGATGATTTAAATTAAATGTTTATATTTTACTTTATTTTTTTAACGTTATGTAAGTAGTAGTTTAATGCAATTTACTATTAATATCTTTATAGTAATTTAATGTTAAATATTTATACAGTTTTGACAGAACTTTACCTTTACGCAACTGTTTGATGTAAATTATATAAACCAATGTATGGAGTTGTCGCATATACGAGTTAGTTCTTTTCATTAAAGAGCTTTACTTATTTGTAAGAAGTGAGAAACTCTATTGTTATTTCTAACATAAAATAAAGAAGTGATTCCATATTACATTTTTATGTAACATAAATTTTTAGTCAAGGGAAAATGTAGTGAAATGTGAAACACTGCCTTAATCCCAAATTATATTTTTCATAGATTCAAAAGACAGAAGATGAACATTAATATTCACATTATATTTTAAACGGAAACTGTAAAGTATCAAAGATATGAAGTCGAGGTTCTCTGAAGAAATCTAATTTTTGTCGAGTTTTTCTCTTATTCGACAGGCGAGAGGACGCTGTTTTCCCGCCAATTTGTGTATGTTTGTGAAAATTTTACTGTAAAATGTTTCCTTTTTTAAAATTTTCTTTAATTAGTTCGTTAACTGTTCCATTGAGGGAGGTCAGAATGACTGACTTGTTATTCTAATGGTGATTATTTTTTTATGTAGACAATGTTTTTTCTTTTTGACACTTATAATTTCAGGATATTGTTTAAAATTTTATAAATTAAAAAAGCAACTTGAATTTTTAAATAATCGGTTTTTTGTAATTATTACAATATTTATCATTTGTTTTGTCCAAGTAAATATCATATATACAGCAAAATTAAACATTAAATATTCAAAAGTTCCGGACAGCAGGTGTCCGAAAAAACATCGGACATTTTTTACGAGCACTAAGGAAGTTTTCTAATAATGTCGCCGCGTTTCACCGCTAATTGCAAAATAAATTTCCAAGTTTCCCGCCAAAAAACCTTGCCGCACGATGAGTTATACCGTTAAAAAAACGAGGTTTAAGAAATGTCCACCGTTTTAGTGGAGTCGTATTCGTAGGCTGGACGGTTCTTGAAAAAAAATCATTGTATTTTTAGAGCGTCTATTTTTAGTTATTATAAGATTGTTGTTTTTTTTTATTCATTGAAAAGAGGAATATATTTGGAAATCTGGATTTTAATTATGAGAAGTATATTAATAAAATAAACAGAACTAAAAATAAATTAACACAAAAGTTTATATATCATTAATTAATTACATGTATTTCTCACAATTAATCATACAGTCGAAGTTATTCAAAATTTATTTACTACGTACCTGCTTAATTTACTGGAATAAAAAACTTTTATACAAACAAACAGTAAATATCATTAAACCTATACTTAAAAATTTCAGTGCTGGTCATTTGTTGGAATCAGTTATCAAATATATTTTACAGATTTTACCCATTTTAATGCAACCCCTTTTTAAATGACTATGAATTTCGCTCCAAAGGGTTGAAGGAAATTATAAAAGATAGAGGAAAAATGAGAAAAATCGTGAACGAGACGGCGTCTGCGAGCCAGGCTCTTAATTTTATATCTTTTTAAATTTATATCGCTTGTCGTGACACAGGGCTACCAAGGCTGCCTTTTTAAAATTAGAATCTTTGTAACTGTAATGAACGTGATTTTGTTTAAAATAAGAACAAATTTCAAAATTGGAACGTTTCATTACACAGAATTAAATAAGCTTTTTAAAGGCCTCTTTGATATGCCTATGCAAGGCAAAAAGAATTTACTGTATTTCGGATCGGTATTAAGATATACTACCTACTTGCTTATGATGATACTACTAATTAAAATATTATTATAAAAAGGTACTTTTGATAAATTTATATATTACAATAGATACTCTTAATTAGGAAAATATCGCAATAAGTATTTGTAATTGTTAAATCTATTTTGACTTAATTGACTGTTCGTTAAGATTTTGAATTATTTTATTGAATTATGCGATAATACATATTATAACATTATGTGTTTAAAACGATTTTATTATTAAGTTTGTCTAAAGTTGATAGTTAACTAAATACTAATAATCCATATAGTGATAGGTTTATATTAAAAATAACTGCTAAGTTATTATTATATTTTCTATCAACCCTTGCGTTAAAACATGCTGCGAAGGAACGAAAGATTGCAAGACTATCTTTTCAAACCTATTAAGATCGAAAGCCTTTTGGTCATTAAGCCACTTTTTTTAAATGTCCTCACCCCGGACCATTTTTCCTTCCCCCTAAAGACACTTTTCATAATTACCGCACTGCCCCCTCATTCCATCTACTTGTAACAAGATGTTACTGTCGGGTTTGTCTAAAAAAAACAATTCGGTTATATCTGCCACTCTTTCGCGAAAAAAAAGTGAAGAAAATAAAGCATTCGGTAAAAGTATTCAGCGTCAGTCGACATTTACAAAAAACAACTGAATCTAAGCGCAGGCTATAAAATACTCAACAACATTTTACACAACTCAGTTCATCATTAAAAACATTTTTGTAGCAATATTTATAACAGAGACCGCATCGCCGAAATAAGACAACACAATTGATTTACTATAGCAAAAAATATTGAACACATAAAAAAGGTTTAAACTAAAAAAGTGGCCAGTAAAACGAAACTTTAAAATAAAAAGTAGGAACACATGTCTCGGGCGAAAGGCGGACGTCAAAATCGTCTCAATTTTGAACGGGAAAACAATTGCGATTTGAATTTTAAATTTGGAACGCGGTCATTTCGGTCGGATTTTTTCGGGAAGCGGCAACCTAATAAATCTCGAAGCAATAACGATAAATTCATTGCGATCGACATGCAAATGTCGGAGATTTTTTTCGACAACCCGTATCATGTACTTTTGTTAGGAACACCGAAGCCGTAGAGATGTCAAATGAAGATTATATAGCTTACATTTAATGCCATATTTCTATAATATATGTTATTTGAATTCCTAAGTACAATAAGTCTAAAAGAGTATGTTACCAAAATTTAAAATTTCTGTATTTAATATTCCCTTTCTAGAGTCTAGATTTTTGTTAAAAATCATAAAACCGAAAACAATGGCTTGGATGATCCAAAGGTATATATTTAAATTCTATTTATAGCATTAAAATAAATCATCTCCATACAACTCCTGTTCTGACGTTCACTTCAAAAGATCAAGTGCTTGATTCGAAAAAAGAGTAAAGTTTTTATTTTGCCCGAACATGCTTTTCCGTTTCATTTGGGGGTTAGCTCTCGTATTTATAACGTTTTCTGTATGTAGATTTCGTTACATTTCTTGTTATTACTACATTTACGAATTATTCTTTTGTTTTTATTAGAAATTTGATGTCATATTATTATTTGTGTTTATTTTTAATATAAATTTTTACTTGCATACCTAATTTTTTTTATTAATATGTTCATCATATATACATTTTTATTGCGACATTTTGCGACAGTTCTAAAAGTAATACTCGGTATTTTCAGCTTATTATAATTCACTTATTTTATATATAAACGAATTTGTACTGTTCTCTAAATCATTTGAATTCGGTTGTGCAAACCCTAACAAATGCAGATGTTAAAAATAACATTACAGAAAGTACAGAGTACTTCCTGGATGGTAGTGTATGTCTGCATACGCCACCTTGTATACGCAGATGGTTAATGCCTTTGCTTTAAAAGAAAAAAAACCTCGTATCTCGATTAAATAAATTGTTAACACACCCCCCGGCGTTTTATCGTAAACCGTATTTTTTTAATCTTAATCGGTTCTATGCGAAAATGTTTCCGCAGTAATGAATATGCAATTTATAGATTGCCTAGATACATTATAGTTCCTGTGAAGAAAAAGTCCTTATCGGCTGATCCGAAGTGTTTCCTTTGCCACCCGCAGGTACGTATTTGATAAAATCTTGATTTAAACAACTACCCATGCGCGATGAAGTTGAAAGACGTGAGAATTATCCATATAGTAATAATAAAACTCACCTTAAAATATTAATAATACGAGACATTGGCTGTTAACCAATACCCCACTTTTCGGGTACGTATAGTAGCCGCCGCATTTTTTTAAACTTCATATCTAACCTTATTGGTCATATTTAATTCATATTTAACCTTTGTGGTCTTTTATAGGGAATAAATAAAATAAGAAAATCTTGAAGTTTTTGAAAATCGAACGCGGCGACTTCCACGGTCCCCGTTGTGTTTGGAAGATAACAATACGCATTGAAACAGATGCCAACTCACTCGCTGAAGTGTCGACCAGCACTCTTCCAGCGTTCGCTCACTGATGCTCTGTCCGGATCGTGCTTGTTGCTGTATGGAAAGAAACCGTATTTTAGTAGGATGCCAGTAAGCAACAGTTGACACTTAAAAAATAAAACTTTTCATAAATTGACGCTTAGCTCTGGGCTAAAGATTTTTAAATCAGCATCATCTTACAAAAAGGTTAATTTAAAAGTTAGTTAAGAAGAAGGAAATATTGAGACATTCAACTCATGTGTTAGTAAATGCTATATTCATATTTACACATTTTAACATTTAAAGAAAATCATCTGAGACATTTTGTATTTCACATTTACGTAAAACAGTGAGTTTTAATCCATTATTAAAAATAAAATTAATATAAATCACTACTAGTAGATAACTAACATGCGAACAGTAACCTACACATTATAAGAATAAAGCCCACTATCGTTTGAAATTAGTACAGTTCGGGAAACTCATTCAGTTTCAAAGGTACTTAATATTAATTGGACTACCTAACATATCTTAGATGTAAGATAATAAATGCGTTATTCTATTGAGATAAGGTGTAATTTCATTCGTGTTGAGGTTATTGACTAAAGAGTTTATTTCCCATTGATTTTTTATGATACGAAACAAACTTATTATAAAAACCATAGGCATACTTTTTATTGTAACGATCAGATAATGTTAAGTGAGTTCTATTGACAAAAGTGGAAGGATTCCATATCATAGCGTGCGAAATTTATAAGCTAGCAATTTCTTGTGTTTTCATCGCCATTTGAATAATAAACTGTCTTGTAATATAACTCTAATCCTTCGATAAGAATTGGAACTTTAAATGCAAAAAAATCATGTTTCAAAACACACTTGTAGTTATGGAGATTGGTGGATACAAACTACTCTAGGCCCAATATTATTATAACTCATAATTCTATAAGATTTTCCTAGTGATGAGGTAGGTTAGGTAAGGTTATACTTTTAGTAAATATGAATGAGTATCCCTAACTATAACGTCTTTACCTATGAAAATGGTATTTTTATTGGAGAGAACCGAACTCTATGGAATCGGTGTTTTCTCATGACATTTTTTTTTCATTTCAAATTTATTTTACCGATATAGTAACAAGTGATTCAAAAAGAAATTAATAATATTAATTCAAAATAAATAATGCCATCAACTATAAACTACAAAGACAATACAAATTCACAGATAAAGACTCATGTACACACAGCAGCGCATCAGGCGTACCATAACATATAAATAACATCAATCGATTTTGAACTCTACATTAAACGTATTAAAATTTAAAAATCAAGTTAAAGATAAAATGTATAAACTAACGCGCTATCGCCTGTACAAATAGAGGAAGAGAGAAAATAATTATAATTACATCAATATTGAGGCTATTCAGGAAATTTACCAAAGCGAATGGCAACATTGTGTTGCGATCGCCGACTGGACCGTCCCCCGTCGGTGACTGCTGTGGCTGCGTGAGAGAGACAAACGGTTAATTATCCGAATGGCTCGTTTTCATCAGTCGATGATTTGGTCGATATATCTCATGCAGGTCTAACCGCGGTTCAATTAATGCAAGTTAAAAGACCGCATACACCAAATATATTATTTTAATTGGTTTTGTAAATAAAAGAAAGTGAACTTTCTAAGCATTTGCATTAAGGATATATTTCAGTATAACATTGTGAATGCATATTGATCAAATGTAATAAATGAAATTTCGTCTCCTTTCGAAATGCTAATACGACTCTAAAGAAGCGCATATTTTGATGATTTTTGATGAAGCGGAGGTAGGTGTCGGATCCGGATGTCTCTGATAGTAATCTTCGAGGATAAAGTTTTGACAAAATTTTAAGAACAATTTGATATTTCCCCAATTTTAGAATAACACAAATAGAATAACACCTCAGGTGTCACGTGGACACAGGCGCTTTGTACGAGATACATATACATAATATCTTTAAGAATTATAATATATTCTACCACAGTCAAAATAGAAAGGAGTATGGAAAAATTCTTTAATTTGAAAGATCTCCTTTAAATAAATAATTTTGGTAGGTAAGTTCTATTAATACTCTAATGAAACTCATTTTTCAACTAGAAAAAAGAAGTGCGTTTATGACGATTTTTCTGTACAAGATCTCCCGTCTTTGATTTGGGATTGATAAAAAAAGACATTTTTTTTTTCATTTTTATTCTCCTATTTTTGATTTTGTCGAATAGAACACGGCAAACAATACTTGGTTAGGTTAGAACTGTGATCAGAAATTTTCTAGGTGTTTCCATCCGCGCCTTGTTATATACACTTCAAGCGAATCTATATGGGATAATATTTCGACATTAACAAGTGCTTTTCACCCCGCATGCGGACCACTGACTAATAGTGATTACCCCAATGCGTGTTCTTTCTAATGTATAATAGAAATCTCCGTAATCCACGTGCCGGTTCCATCGACCAATGAAGCGCTTGAATATCGGCGAGGAATCGAAAAAATTGCGGTTTTCGAACGAAAATACGATTAACGATACCCTAACCGTTTATTTTGTGACCGCATTTGCGGATACAGATACATTGGTAACAATCAATTTTCAAAATTGGAACGGCGATTTTAAATTTGGTCCTTCGAAAAACGTTTTATACTTTGTTTCGAAGATATGTAGTGGATTAGAAATTATAAAATATATGTTTTGTGTTGCACTATCATTAAAATAACATCAACATTTATACCATTATTTAATTCAGTTATATAGTGTATGTTTTTAAATACAATTTATATATTAACTTTTCCTCTTTTATCATACTTGTTTGTCACATATAGTAAAGATTTAATCAGATATTTTTCGCAATTATGATTTTAATGTGGTATTATTTTGTTTATGTATCACACGTTATTACGTATTAAGTAGTAATGAATCTTTTATTAACCCGAGTGATTAAGTAAGATTAATAGGTAGACTACACCGTCGAAAGGTGTCGTTCAAATTTATGATTGTAATTTCTTTAACTTAAGACAAACCTTAAGAAACAAAAAAAAAACAATAATCATGTTTAAGAAATTTTACACGATTAAAGGTTAATGACTGTAAACGCTAAGTCGTAAGATAGAGAAATAAAATAAACCATTCGAATGCTTTTGTTTGTATTTAATTATTTTCTTTAAAATAGAACGATATCAGGTATCGGCTCAAAGCGATCAAAGCATTTACAGATTGTCATGCCATAAAAAATATCTGTAACATTTTAGAGGTAATTACCTAATTTGTTTATAGAGAAACCTTTGTAAATGTATTAATTTCACTCTTACCGCTCTTTATTAATTTGAAATTAACTTGGACTTTATTTATTTTATTCATATTCAACTGGATATAAGTGTTATTCAATAGCTAGCGCCCGCTTAACCATATTGTACTAAGTATCAGATTATTTATGATCAATTTTCCATTCACAATGCTAATTTGAAAAATATTCTTAATGAAAAAGGCTTAAAAATCTACTTTGTCCCTGACACTGAGATGGGACTCTAACCCACGACTTTTCGCAATTCAAGTCCCATCTCTGAATGCCGGGGCAATGTGGATATTTAAGCATTTTTCATTAATAAATGTATCAGATGTTAATTAAACCTATTTACTGAAAAACTACAAACATTTAAAAAAGGTGCATATACTTTATAAAAAAAATAGAGCATTCGAAAAAGAAAAGTTTGATACTGAAGCAAAAAGTTTTCATATGAAATTAAAAGAAAAATAAAAACACACGTTGCAAGACATCGAGATAGTGAAATAGTATTTACATCAATATTATTGAGTGAAGACAGTAAATTTACCAGGGCAAACGGTACGAGTGACCTCTCGCTCATCGTAGAGTCGGCGGATGGTGATTGCTGTTGTTGCTGTCCCGTTCCAACGTACGACGAGAAGGCGTGAAAAGAAGAGACAGAGCGACAATCAGTTTTTGTCCTCGCATAAGTTTCACATATCCTAAGATCTATAAACTTTATAAATTTATTTTTCCTTCATATTTAGCATTAACGAAATTTTCTATGATACTAAAAATATTGTGCGCTCGTACTAAATAAATATTCAATTTCAAACTGTATCCTTCCTTTATTTCAAAAGTCGACACTTGAAACGGGGAAAACATTCATCAAATTTTAATTAAGCATTATTTAAAAAAAATCTAACCACAAAAGAGCAACACTTCAGAGCGACGAACCGTTAAATTTCTATTTTAAGAGAAAAAAATAATATGAATGCGAAATATGAACGGGGTACCGGAACCGGTTCCTAACTAAAACAAAAAATCATCAAAACGAGAACAGATTCGTAGCAACAAATAACTGTCAACACCCCTTCTGTGAAACAAAGCGCAGGAAAAAAAAATTAAAAATATAAAATCACAATGAACCCTTAATCCGCCGTGCCGTGGGAAATAGACAAATGCAAGGTGAGCGAATCCGAAACTAATTTAAAAAGTAATATTCTTTCGTCTTCTGTTTTTAATATTTGAATTAAAAACTGACATTCTATTCCAGTCGTTTTAATTTCATTTGGAACAATTACAATACTTTTTTTTTCATTTCTTGAAAACGTTTGGTCAGTTATTACCAAATTATGTAGTAGCGGAAAAAGAAAATAAACATCACCCCGAAATAAAAATATACGTCAGCCGGAACGTCACCAATAAAATAATAATCATAAGCCATATGCTCAAAACAAATATTTATGCCATGCTATCGAATAAAAGAAACGAAATCGAAAACGCCGTCGACAAGTTGATCACAGGCTAATACAGAAATAATAGAATTATCACAGATTATCGTAATTTACATATCCTTTGTGAAACCGGATGCGACATAAGGACAAAAACGATTTAATAATAAGTTTGACTCCAAGGCCTTTAACCCTTTCTTGGGTTAACAAAAGCTTTACAATATGTTGCCTTGGCTTCTTGTGTTTTTTTTTTTGAGGAAGGAGGGATCATTCAAATTTGGAACGAGTTTTGTCTGAGACCCCGTTTTATAATACCTATTGTGTTGAGGTCAGTTGATCAAGAATCATTGGAGACGATACACGTTGATTTTAACTTTTACTTCATGTGTACAAACAAAAAGTTAGACGGTCATTTCACGGAATTATTTTAATAATTATATTGGACTTGTTAGTGAGTGGAAAATTAGTTATCGTTTCACTAAGAATTTAGCAATGAATTTTTTTTTAAATAACGAAATCTATTTCACTTCTGAATCGGTAAGTAATTTGTGTTTTTAATGTAAGTAGCCGTCGGCTAAGAATGAAGTCGATTATCACTAGCAAATTTCCAAACTGCCATAAATTTGATTTGATTTTTATTTTTAATTCAATTTAAATTTATTGCATTTACGTATCACTATCGTAAATTTAACACCATAATAACACCTACGAATTGAAAAAAAATGTAAACTCACCTGAATTTCATTGACAAGTTTCTCGGTCATAATCTTATGATCAGGCGTTGCAGGTGGCTGAGGCGTAGGTGGTGCTGGGCCAGGCTGACTGTGGGCCTCCATCGGCTCCTGGGCCGGCGAGCTCGGTCGGCTGCGGGACCAGAAGTCCTGCATTTTGAACCGCTGCGCTTCGGCCGCCTGCTGTAGCGCTGCAGGAATTTGTAGGGACAACGGCGCTGCTCTTAGGTCTAAAGCACTCGCAGCGGCTGCAGAGTCATTGCCTTCCGCGGCAGTCATCTTAAATGAGTTCTGAAGCCAACTCGCAACGAAACTGTCTTCCTCCTTAGGCGGTTCCAGGAGCCTCGGGTACGGCGGCGCGGCGCTCGGCTCGAAGGCGCCTTCGCCGCCGATCTGCTCCCCTTCCTCAGCTATTTTCGGAACTTTCGCCTCCCTCGGTGACCCTTCCTCTACCGCTTCCGTCTTTCGATACTCATGGAGGTCCCTATACCTCTCCTGCAGCGCTAGGGATATATTCTCATTGAAGTATTTCAACATTAATTCCAGCTTCAAGCGTATCGTCACAACCGATTCATGCGATATCTCGCGTTGTTATTTCACTCCCCGCTTCGCCACCACGAATCTGGAATGCAAGATGTTGTTTTAAACGCGCACCGTTTACAACTTTCGTAAAGTTGAGTGTTGATTATTATTAGTCGTGAAAAGTCACCCCGGAAAATGTTTAAGAGGGAAAGCGGAAGCGGACCTCCTTGAGACGCGGGCGGGCGACGACTAACTTCTTGGTGGAAAACTTAGCGTCGCGACGCTTTCTTGCGGGGTGGGGCGGACGCGCGCGCCAGGCGAAGACGCCACACCAACTAGCAAGATGCGGTGCCGCCCCCGCCGCCTTAGACGTCCTCAAGAACATCCCCACCGATGCGGGGCGCACGCGCCCAGCGTTTTTTCCGCGGAAAAATGTGTCCGGTCAAGGAAAAGACGGCGCGTCCGGCGGCCGGCGCCCGCCGAGTGTGCCCTCCCCGCCCCTCGCCCCGGACACTCGGACATTTCCCAAAAACGCGTGACGGACCGTTCGGACCACGGCCGCAATAAGAACTATTAAAAAGGGCGCGAAGGACGTGCGGGGTGGGCGCCCCTCTCGCTCGCTCGACCTCTTTCGCAGCTCACCCTTATGCGGTAGAAAGGGACAGATAGAGCTTCCCATTTTTTCTAATCGAGGGAGGAAATGGAAAAGAATGGGTTTCTTTGTGATTTTTTTCTTAGTGGCGTTTGTCTCGCTCGTGCATAGGGCTGTTTGTGTAGCGTTGTTTCATGCGAATTTTTAAGGGATTTCTTTTCGTTACGCCTCTTTTATTATTATCCGTTTTTTTTTTATTCAGGCGTGGCTTAGCTTATGGGGAAATAGCCAACGGTGTTTAATGTGGTTTTTCGTGTTACTTTACCTAAACTTTGAACTCTGTGTTGTTGTGGAATATTTCAAAAGTTGTTTCATAAAATTTCATGTTCGTATTATAAATGCCCAACTGTCCAACTTTAAAGAGTTTAAATAACAAAACGATACCGTTAACAAAGTAAAATTGGATGTTGTGATTTCAGTTGAACATTTTTCTTTAACTTCAAAATCTTCAAAGGTTCATGTCTAAGCCACAAATGTTAACTTGTACGTGTACGACTGAGACAGTGACCGTGAAACTTTTCTACCCCTCAACAGATGGCGTAACGTTCTACGAATCTCGTAGCGTAATATAAAAAATGTATGAAGATTCTTTCAAACAAACTTTCTAAAGACTACACTTTAATTTTAAAACGTTTGTTATAATTTTATAATTCTCAGAATTTTTTAAATTAATTTTTTTACTGCATTAAAGTCCTTTGTTTAGAAATAAATCATTTTTAATTATTCGCAACTAACGATTCGCGTATAGGCGGAGGCAAAACAATGACGTGACGTATTTATCTTGAAATCATTATAGGTGATACGAGACAATTACAGTAAGTATAATGACGTAACACAGGCGTGGTTTAACTGTATGGGAGTGACTACCATTCTTTGGTCGCGGTGTGTGAACACGCACGATCCAATGATGAGACGCGCCTTTCCATAACAAACTGTTTAATTTGAAAAAAGAATGCAATTTAGGATATTATTTTATCAGACTACTTCGCGTCAACTTGATATTTGAAAATGGAATTCTACATTCGACGTATTCTTTTATTCTTTTAACTTTTACATTATAATCGTATGTAATTAGAAGATTTAATTTCGAATAAAAACCTCAACTACTTTTATTATTGACTTTCTCATTTTTTGTAGTTGGAAAAGTATGAAGATTGTGACTCATGAATTAAAATGGCAATAAATAGTTGAAGCCAAATTGATGATGTTTGAACCATGGGTACCTATCGTAGTATAACGTCGAAAATATATATTTTTAATTGTGCATAATTTATTTCTACAAAACATTAGAGTAATAACAATTTTTGTGGTTATTTCAATGTTCTTTACATTTGAATATTAATAAGAATTATTAATGTACATATTTATAACATTTAATTTTTCAATTAAAAACCGATGTTACTACATTTTTTATGGGCTTTCTTATTTTTTGAGTTGCAATAGTATGAATATTGTGTCTCATGAAAATAAATTAGCAATAAATGAGCGAAGCCAAATTGATAATGTTTGAACCATGGTTCATATCGTAGTAGGTTTAGTCACAAAAAATTAAGCACAATTTTTTCACCTAATAACGTTAAATAGTAAGTTTTTTTTTAAATTTTATATAATTAATTTCAACGGAACATTCGTATTAGTATAATAATTAGAATAATAACAAATTTTGTTACTCTTTAAATGTTCTTTACATTTGAACATTCGCAGCAGCATTCTATTTGACGTTATTTAACATTTATTTATTTTTCTTTTAATATGTTAAATGTAATTATTAAAAAAGTTTAATGAAGCTCTCTAACAAATTGTTTTATATTATTTTTTTCCATAAGAGAGTAACATTACGTCTATACGAACCCGAATACCTACGCCTGAACCATAGTCTAATTTTGGGTAGTGGTTCATTTAGAAGTAGGGGTTGGCGTTAGACTGAAGGAGTGGATTTTGCAGTGGTTTTTGTGTCGAGTAATGGTTCGTGTAGAAGTCAATATGACGCGACGTTTAAACCTCTACAAGATCCTTTTGTGTTTATAAAGGAACCACATCAAAAAGTTACTGTGAATAAACGGAGCTTTATCAACGCTATTTTCTTTTAATTTGTGATTACCTTATTTAAGTTTTTTTTTATGTAGTCAACTGTATGTTAAGTTTTACAAAACTGTTCAAATAGTACACTTTTTTTTCAAACTGAAATCGGATGTGAATTTTATTATCAAAGTTATAAGGTGTTAAATGGAGTATGAGAAATTCTATTTCTATTACCCATACACGTTTGTAGTTAATTTGAGATCGGTAGATAAATGATAATATTCAATCTATTAATTTTTATTGACCGTAAAAACCTTGAAATTATTATGACACTATTGGATTCAAATAGATAAGTAAAATTTGTACTGGGGGTAAATGGTCGCATATGTATACTAAAGGAAATATTTAATTATTTGTTTTCATCCGAAACTATTGGGCCTATTTTGAAAACTTCCTCACCTGCTCCATCATACATGGTTAACTTTCTCAAATTTTTATAAACATGAGAGTACCATTCTTAAACTCGAAAGAGATGATACTGATAATACTCTCTTGTTTACTGTCGTTCTATATAATGTACTAATCTTTTGTTTATTTTTTTTTATTTCCAGGTCCAGCAGAAAGTAGTACTTTCCTCCCATAACTCTACGACAACTTTTATCACCTAAGTAATCTATGAAATGAATAAGTTAATAAATGAAAGAGAATTTAAGTACCATGTAAAGTTATATAAGTTCGAAAAAACTTACTAATTGTCCTTTAAAAGCTTAAAATATAATATCAGATTGATTGTATTAATTCTAATAAGTTAAACTTAACAAAAAAAAGTTTTATTCATTAAAGACTAAATTAATTATTATATTTTATTTTTTATTGCCTCCTTATATTATATCCTCCTAACTTCCATACGAATGCGACCCCCTTAACACCCTAACCATGACTCTAGCTATAGGATATGATATCGATATTTCTTTTTTTTTTTAATTATTAGACATTTACTTAACAAAATGAGGAATGATTGACAAAGAATAATGATTATGGCTTTGACAGCAGTGTTACCAACATAGACGTTGATCTTTCAAAAATACATGGCTAATTTGTGATACAAAATTTCGCCAAAGGCTCTAGAGTCATGGCTAAGGAGTTAGGCAGTATGGGCGCACTCATTTGATTAATTTAATTAATGCTCATTCTACACATGTCGTAAGTCACCTTAGCAAATAGGTTTTATTTATTATTATCTATTAGCATTGGACTAATGTGTATAACGTCCCCTACGTCTATAAGAATGTGATTATATCTTGTCATTAGCCGGTAATTGAATGACTTCTCTTCGTTCATAAACAATCAAAGTGAATTAAGTCTATATTTCTTAGAAAGGCAAAGTAATCTGACACATTATGCCATGCAATTTTTTTTGTATAAGTTAGTTTTCCAAACATATACAAAAATATTATAAGTTATATATGATAATTATTTTTTAAATTACATTATTTTAAGCCTTAACTTGAAAAGGGAAAATGGATCATCTCGCCTCACGCCAGCTCAGTGCGGAATATCTATAACTGAACTATCAATACCACCCAGATAAAAATACTTTTCTAGCTAAATTAAATAAATCGTGAATTGTACCTTCATTAAATCTTCGAGATTACAAATTTATAAAATGGAAAATCTAGATCACTGCTAATTATTAATATAATTATAATTAATTAACTTATAAAATATATAATTTTAATCTCCAAACTGAACTCAAATCGCCAATAAAAACGGAATAAGACTTAAAACAAATACTATAGTTTTTACATTCTTGATGATATTTTCGAAAATAATTTGAAAAAAAAAAATAAAGGAAATCGGCCTGAGCTACAATCATCTGATTCAAAGTCAGATAAAATGATGAAGATTAAATACTTTTTTATTGTCTGAATTAAGACAAATTTACTTGAAATATGAGGAAATTAATGTTTGTCCAAATTACGAATTCAGGCAAGATTAGGTAAATTAGGAATGGATATAAACGAATATATACATAATAAGCAACGTATCGTTATTAAATTATAATGAACATCATTGATAAAAACAATAAATAGTTTCTTTAACTGTCGCTACGGTTACGCTTTATAAAAGAGCCGGACATGTTGGGATAGATATTTAACAAACAGAAATCTTGCTGAGATTTCTCAAAAAATCACCCCAGAACGTCATATTATTAATTTAATACAATGCAAACAGCATAACACCTTTTCGATGCATCAAAACGACACTAGAAAAAATCATCAATAGGTCCATTTGACCCTACGAAAATTATGCAAATTTATTTTTGATTGAATACCTTTTCAAGATTACAAGGGTCCTAATAATGTCGCGAATCTCTTTTTGTTTTTTTTTTTCTATAAAACAAATGGTTGTAAGGAAACCAGTTTGGGATGTTTTTTGGTGTATACCAATTCGAGGGGCGCCATTGTTCTCTATGGAATATCTATGGGAAAGTTGAGAAGAAGATTGTTAGATAAAAGAGGTTTTGTTCTACGAATTTTGATACTTCAAGTGGCATTTTTTGTTTGTGAGAAATAATGAAATAGTTTTGGCGGGTTCTTTTGAACGTCTAAAACTAGTTGCATATATTTTTATTCAATCAAGTAAATTAATAAAAATACAATTAGTAGACTAGACAGAAATCTTTAGATAACCTTATCTAGTATTTTACATGTGTTAGTGAGTTATCATCATCATCAGCCCCTTTAGGTCCTCAATGCAGTGGCTCAGGCCTTCCTCATGAATGGTTAAGGAGGATGGGCCACGGCCTTCTGAAGCACAGAGTAGCTCGAGATAATAATATTTGGTCACCAATCCCGTGACTAACCCTTGCGATTGTTGCTTAACAACAATGATCGCGGGCCGTGGCGCTTATCAAGTACCCCACAGAGCTACTACAATTTATATGCAAACGGAATTTGAGAACGACTAGACTGATTTTCCTAAATTACGAGTATTTTGGATATTTTGTACGACCAGGCCAGTAAGGTACCCATCCTACGACCGACCTTAGTAAAAATCGCTTAACTTCACAAACTAAACGCGCTTACCACTGCGCCATTGAGCTTCTCTAAGTTCAATATACACAATTATTCTTCAATTTTAGCAATATAAATATATTTGTTTAATTATCATTTTGTTTGCAGTTGATTGCATTATCATTTCTAGGTTTACTTTATGCCACTATAATTTCTGATTTCCCTAGGGTTTGTAGAGAATGCTATATACATTAAATTTACCTTTTGTTTATATTCAATAGACAATTACATTTGAGAAATAAATAGGGATACAATCCACATTTGTGTGCCCTTACATGTCCTTTATATATTGTGACATAGACTTATTAATTAATTGACTGGAACTTAAAAAAAATATATTATGACAATTTTCCTATTCAAAGTGATAAATAATTGTAACTTTGTTTCGTGTGGATCATTTCCCTCTCCCTCTCTCTTACTAATAAAAATCATTATTACGTCTCGTTTTATCATTAACGGCACTTACTGTAACAGCTGATATAATATCACGTATAAAGTTTCATATATCGCAATCAGGATTTATAACCTTGAACTGTATTCTAGACAGAATACGCTAACTATATATTCGTCTACGATGTAACAGATTATATAGTAAGTATGTACATGAATAGGTAAGTTCAGAGTCGAAACTAATTTTATCCAACTTCTTTCATGCATCTTTTAATGACATATTCAGCCAATTTGCAAAAAGAAAACATTTAATGTAAACTTTTTCGTGAATTACATCCACAGGTAATTTTTTTCTAATTGCTAGTGGTATCACTCTTGATCGCAATGCATCCTGGCGGCATGGATATATAACGGTCTTGAAAACTCTTTTAGTGGATAGGATTAAAAATATAAAGTTTCATGTGACATGCTCATTAAACGATTTGTTGTGAGGAACTCAAATATATGTTAATTTTTTATAATATCCTTAGATATAAAGACACACGAGATTCTTTATGAAACGAAAAAAATATTTTACACGCAAATATTAAAGTGTAACCACTCAATAATCTTTCAACCCTAAAATGTTCGTGAAATAAATAATAAACCCATACCATCAAATGACTTGGCCCGGCACAACGCCGGTCGCTCGATGAAAAACTTATGATTCGGTCGTTATGACCGGTATCGCACGCACATCGACCTATTTTTAATGATTTTTAGAAGAAGGGTTAGGCTGAGTTAGTATAGCACAAGCTTTTCTATTCTAATACTATAAAGAGGACAGATTTAAATAATTGTTTGTATAAAATAGGTTCCGAAAGTACTGAATCAATTAAATAAAAACATCTGCGGGAAGATATAATATAACCTCCCGTAGGGTACATGGCTAACACACAGCCGGTTTCTAATTGAGAAACAATACTAATACTATTATCAACTGATTATTAAAAAACTAAAATCAGAATGAAATCCTGTTTAGTACAGTTTAAAACGTTCTTAATTTAGATTCTCAAGTGAGAAACTGGAAGAGTATAATCTATGCGGGCGAAGTCGCGGAAAAATCGCTAGTATATTTTTTTTCAAAATCGAAACGGAGGAGATTCTATATTAGGTGGGTACATATGTGTTTACCGATGTTTACCGATTTCTCCGCGAATTGTAAACCGATTTACAAGATTCTTGTCTTATTATTCCATTTTATACGGTACTACCTATTTAAGTATTTTAAAACATAAAGAAAATAGAATCGATCAATTCGAAAATGGAAATCCCAGAAAATCAAAGATACCTTCATTAAAATGCAAAACATTATCTTTGTTTATTGTCAAGAAGGATAATTATGACACTGTCTCCAAACATTTGATTTTTTTTTTAAATAAGCATCGCGTATTTTTTTTTAAAAACAGAAAATCAAATTACTTTACTCTTTCATGTCCAGTTCCACATTGTCGAGCAGCAGTGAACATTATTGATGGTACAATTCCGTGACAAGTGCGCGACGGGCACGGAACAAAGCTCTCGTGCGTCTGTTGTGTATGATCGATAACGGCTTCAAATTGATAGCCTTACTTACTTTTTTGGGACACAAGACTGCTATTATTTTTAATAATTCAATTTTCGAAAAAAGAACGTCTTACAAAATTCCAACTTGTTTACACTCTACAACTTTTCAGTCATTCGAATTTCGAAAAAGGTAATATTAAACTTTAAACAAAAGATTCAATAGCTCATTAAAAATCTAAACTACCTACATTTTTATCATTAATAGTACTTTATTAGGACGATCTACCAGATTCCCAGATGGGTTAATATAGAGGATTAACATTCGTTCGCGTGGTATCATCATTTATTATTACACTATAAATATCTTGTGATCTTAAAAACAAAAAAAAAATCTCCGTACAAAAAAATCCCTAAAAAACATACCTTAAATGGTGTCTATGAAACGGGTCGTTAAACAGTAGCTCAAATATCAATTCACAAAACATCAAGCGTTACACAGTAGGAATAAAAGAAGGAGAAAAAAAAACGTCAAAAAACTTCCCTATACAAACATTGCGTGTCAAAATTCAAATCCTAATCGTCGTAACCAATGAAAAAAACGAACGAGTTCACACTGGCATGTTAAAAAAGCAGTCACAAAAAACGCCCCTTGCGTTGAACCAATAAAAAAAGTAATATGTTTAAACGGTGTTCGTAAAAAAAAACGAGTTAATTGGCACGTGCCGCCCTAGTTTTTTTTTTCAAGTCTTTTTTCGTGGCGTTCGCTTCCCGTTCGTTCTTTTTTTAAATACATGCCACAGGGTTGATTTTTTTGTTGCAATTATAGAGGTGTGCCTCTTTTAAGTCGACAAATTGTTTAGGATTATTATTCATTTGCGTTGAATAGAGTAAGAACTTTGTTAAGAAAAAAAATTAATAGCCGTGACCAAAGGGGTGACGAAGTTTTTTTTGGTAAATAGCACATCGATATTGAAAAAATGCCGTATATTGAATTAATTATATTACGAGTCATAAAAGTTTAACTATTTCATGAACAAGTAAAGAAAAAAATTATAACTCAAAATTATTATTAATATTTACCTGATTTAAAATAAAATAATGTTAAAAAACATAAATTTTATTAAACATATTTTTAATTAATAACAATATGAAATTTTATATTAGGTACCAATATATCATAGTCCTTGTTAGATAACATATTAATTTATTCTAATACTCGACAATAATAATTGCTTATCTTATAAGATTAACTAAATAAGAAAGCGCCATCTATCGAGGAGTAGTATAAATTATTTTAATTCATTTCAGATTTATGTACTTTGTTATCTTATCGTTATTTTTATTTTTCATTATAACTGAAGAAACTGTTATAGTTATGTCGACAAAAGAAAAAATGTTTTCAAACAAAGAAAAGACTAGAAGCCATATTCTTAAGAAAACTTCCGACGCACAAAATATAACAAAATAAAATCTTCATCCTAATTCTTAAATAGCTTCTTTGTGTCCGTGATATTTTACGCAGTTGGTCACTGTATACGTTCATCTCAAATAAAATTAGTATTTTAAAATATGGTATCAAACTTCACAAATTACAGCGCAGTTATTCAATATTTATTTATACGTTTTCCTTAAATATATATATGTTTTTTTTATTTTAAAAACACCTATTACTTATCTCTATTTTAAATATAGAACAATTTAAAAAGTCACAAAAGCGTTTTAGCTAAAATTTTTCAATTACGTAACAATGGAAAATTACCTCGGCTCGTTGGAAAAAACAACCGCACCGCACTCTGGCGACTTATAAAATTTCCATTTAAAACATCAGACATTATTATCTTTTTTCTAACGAAAAAATAATAATTCTTAGACGAATCCATTACGTTTGAATAACCTCTATTTGTCAAACAAAAGTATGTCTTATTTAAAGCTGTTTAAAATCTTATTCCAAGTGAAACCTTTTTGGAGTTAAGTTACAGGGAATTGATAAAGTGGCTCCTTGGTCTACTTTATTAACTAGTGATGTGAAGGTTTTGAAAGACTTTGAAGCTTAGTCAATAAAGAACTTCAATGCTAATTTGTTCCTTGACTAATATAATATTTAATATATTAAAAAGTTTGGAAATTTTTATCAATGAGGCAATTATTAATTTTAGTTTTTGTTACTATATCAAAATAATTACATTTTACATTAGGGTTTTTTTTTAAAATAAGATCTTATTTAAAGCTGTTTAAATAAGTTTATTATATTAAAATAGTAATATATGATTATTATATATATATTTTTTTTATATCAGTAGTCACACTATTTACTTTCCACCCATAACAGACAAAAACATCTAGAAAACCAAGTTTTTTCATGATTGTCAAATTTCTTTCTATTCAGTTAAAATAACCACCGATAAATTAAAAAAAAAGGGTCGCCATCTCCTAGGTTCCTAATTCGTTTCTTGAAAATGAATGAATTTTCTATATTGTCTCGGGTCTGGGTTTGTGGTACCGTCGTTCAGTCAGATACTTCACATTACAAGAGCTTTAGCTACTCATCTAAGAATCTGAATAATACATGTGATATGATATATTTTGTTTAATATAATCCAGATAATTATGTTAGCGAAACATGCAAACATTTCAATAGAAGTTGTTCTATTTATTTCTAACGTAATATCCGTCTTCTTCCGTAGCCAAGACAACTTGAGCAAAACTTAACGAAAGAATCGCATTCAAAAATAATCTTATGTTTACACTGCGTCTGCTTTGTCTGTGGCATTCAGAATCCCCGCCTTTTACGCCTACTTTGCTATAATTGGGTGTGCATGCAAAAAACTGTATGTCATTATTGATTTGAAGACCGGTTCTTATCCAGTAAATTGATTGAGTTTTTGTTTGTGTGTATTTATCGGGAATTTTGGTGGGTGGGTCTGTTTCGTATTTAATTAACTAAAAGCTTATTAATTATGAGAAAATAAAGTATTTTAATTGTATTTACTTTCAGAGTTGACTAGTTAATGTAATGTAGTAGTAATTATGTGTGTTTGTGTAAATATATGATTTAAACAAGTTAAAAGTTAGATTAAAGATATAAGTTAATAACTTTTTAGTAATCGTTCAAAAATAGAGTTGTCATCAGATGCAATCCGTGGACTTTATGCCATAGATTTGGTGTTGCATCTATAGATCAGACTCGATTTCATATACGGAGTAAAACTAAGGTATATAATATAAGCGTTAATTTATTATACACTATTTTATAACTCTCCAGTTGAATGGTAGAGTATACCTTATGTTAATTAGTCTACCAATTGTAAGCTTTAATTGTGTAATAATCATCAAATAAATAAATTATGTACTGAGAATAAAGTAATGATTTTTTTTTAAATACGTTTGGTGTTTTTTTCTCAGCCTCGTAGTATATTTGATAATTCGAACCAAGTTTCTATTGGCTGTGCAATGAGAGTTTAGCAGTATTAATAAATAAAAAAATAATGTGTTGTGCTTTAAAAGCTTTGTGACTAATGAAACGTTTATTCAAATTAAGAGAAAAAAGAAAGAAGTAGATAGGAACAGCAATAAACATAATTTTAAATTTTAGCAATTAATTTTATGCTCTACTACTCACACATTAAGATTCAAAGTAATGAGATAAAGACTGAATTATATAGTTGTAACACCGTTGATTATTAAGGGTCATTGAACGTACTGCTCTTATAGTTCACTATGGACCTCCCACTGCATAACAAAAACTTCAGAATGTTCGTTCGTTTTCTCTAATAGAATTAATCAGGTACTAGACGTTTATGTATCATTTATATGTGTTTTTACATTATTAACGAGTTTCTTTAGTTTGTTGAGCTTTTTTGCATATACATAGTTACCTGCGATGACTTGTCTTATTAGAAAATTCTAGTTAACTATATGCATATTACATCTAATAAGATATTAGTTTTTTTTTTAATAATGACAACCTCCGTAACCATCTGGTAACCAATGGCCCGCCATCTATAGAAAATGGAAAATTCTATATCGTCTCGGGTCTAGGTGTTGTGGTACCTTCGCTGTCTCAGACATTCCTTAATACGGGGGGTTTAGCTACTCTTCTTGGAATCTGATTTTGTTTAATTTTTATGTATTAATATAACGATATAAACTTTTAAACTTTCGCGTTAATACCCGTTTCATACAATTTAATATAACAATCTTTAACAAAATAAAAAGTTACTCAGTATTTTCTTGTCTTTTATCATGTTCCGATATCTTCATCAAAGACAATGGAACAAGAACTCGAAGCTCTCCCTCTTTCTCTTTCTTAGCGTAATCAATTAGACATAAGACTTTTGGTAACTTGTCCATTGTGGTCCGTTTGCGGCGATTCTTTACCAGGTCAAGCCTGTCGTCCTATTTATATTATCCAATCATCTGGCTGGTGGTCAGCCTACACTTCGTCTTCCTGTTCTGAACTTCCAAAGAACGCCAAAGGACTTATGTCATTGTCTCTACGGCTAATGCATTCCATCCATGATCTTTTCAGTCAAGAGTCTACGTTTCGCAAAAAGTCATGACCAAAAGAACGCACTGGATTAAAGGTCGTCCTAACATTTGTTATCATTATTTAACATAGATGTTAAATAAGAATCAGTTTACAATGCAAATAATTAGAAAACATTTTTAATTCTTCTATTTCTAGGGTTTTTCTTTTTTAAAATGAAATTGCAACACCCTTTTTGTATATAATGTCTGTCTGTCAGTCCATCTATGTCAATATATGTAAGTTGATGACTTAACGGCAGTTATGTAAATAAATTAATCTTAAACATGGAAATTTAGGGGGTTATTTTAAATATTTAAAAAACTATTATAATTATTTTTATCTATTTAGATGAATTTAAGAAGTTTTTAAAGTAAATAGTCTAATTGCTCCTTTGAAAAAAAAAACAAAATAGTTATACCTAGGATAACAGCAAAATCTATTAGATGTCTATGGTTTTTGAATTTTGTACTGAAACTGTGTACGAGCCCAACTTACGAACGTATTTTTTGTAGTATAAAGACTCCTTTTGTTCATCATATTATATATATATATATATATTTTAGAGTATTTTAGTATCCCTAGAGTACGCTTATATTTAGATAAAAATACTTTATTTAAGAGCACAATTAGAAACCTTTATTATAACTGAAGATGATTCATCTCACATGAATCCTATCGAAATAACTGCCCAAATACGGGCGTTGTGACATCCGTTTTTACAATGCTATTCTGTTTTAAAACAGCTTTCAATTTGTCGTTTAGTAGAGGCTGGTCACAAAATAGAGGTTCGTTTTGCTCTTTGCTGTTACAGCGCTATGGTTGATGTTGAGTTTGAGGCTATTTTTTAACACAATAGCAAAGTATAGAATAACATAGCAGATTTATTATTTATTTATATTACACTACAAAGAAATAGTTTTTTTTTAATTTAATTAATAAGATTTTGAAAATAATGCAAGAAGTCATTGTAAAATCATTTAAATTATACTCTTGCATATTAATGTGTTATTTTTTGATGTATTTAACCGCTAAAATCTATATAAATCCACATCTTATATCAATAGGAATTTTAAAACAATTATCGATTGAGTGGTCCTTACAATCGAGTAAGTAGTTGAATGTAAGCCTCGATTATAATTCTGAGTCACAACACTATAATGCACTCGTGTTATCTGCTTGTGTGCACTTTGATAAAATTTTGAAAAATGCGCAACTTTTCCGCGATAACCCCGCGCAAGGAAAAAAGCTTGACTCTATCTATAGTGCTGACTTTATTTTTAATTTTGACACCTTTAATACACTTATACTGTTCTTATAAGCATATCAGCTTGGCAGGTTAACCATAAACACATTTAAAAAAGTAATTTACTAAGTACAGTTAGTAAATTACATTTTTACTGTGTAGAAAAATAAGATCAATTATAATAAATAAAAAACGCAGTATTAAAACATACAATTTTATAAGTTATTTGATACTATTCACTAACGAGGTAATTAATGTTCATTCATATTATTATTTAGTTAACATTCCTTATATTTATAATAATTTATAGAATTTTTTTTCTGGTCGATTGCATAGGAATATCTAAAAAATGAAAGTTATTTAAACCGCTATCATATATACATACAAAAGCATATTTTTAACTCTGTTTTATAATATTTCGTATTATAATATATAAAATTCTTAAATAATTATTATGTTATAATATTAAAACTACTTAACCAAGCTATGTCTTAACTATACTAATTAAAAAATATCCCCCAGATCATTATCAACAGGTAAGGTGCCCAGAAGGCTGCGAGCGTTTCCTCTTCGAATAGCTAAACCAATTCTTTGGGCGAGGTACAAACCAATTGTAATATATTTAGGATGTTAATATATAATTTCAATCTACTTTATACTTTGTTCATACTATAAATACGGCAGTTTATATAAATAATCAGTATATGCGATATTTATTCTTGCGTTATCAACCGTTCTCTACTTATGTAGAGACTCGCAATACTGGCGAGCAATCATAGAGTTCTTTGTGCGACTCTAGATAAAATGTCTATTTTCAGACGCACACGCAGATAGACGCCTTTTTATATGTGTACAAACTGTGAAATTATGTGAATAGTATATTAATCTAGGCGAGGAGAAAGTCGCAAACGATTAAAAAAAAAATGAAGTTTAGGAATATAACTTCGTAAGTAAGTATTGAATTTATAAATGATTCGCTATTTTTAACGAATTTTGCATTAGTAACTTCATTTTAAAGAGAAAAATTGCTGTCTCAGGTTGGACTTTTACCTAAAGACCCTTTGTTAGATGGGTGGTCTCTGAGGTCCCAGGTTCTATTCCCATGTAGTAAATAAACTTTTCTGTGTTGCCAATGATCGGGGTGCTAATTCCATAATACGATGGGTTTTAGCTACTCATATTGGAATCTGAGCTTATATGTAATCTTCTCTTATATTAACTATTACGTATTTAATGATTATTAATTTCACCAACAACATTAACTTAAGAAATTGGGCAGTTTCGTTAAACCTCCGGGTATTCAAAATAAAATTTAGCGACGAATCGCTTACAAAAACTTTTTTTGTTGAAGATTAATGCGTTAATCACAGTTTTAATTGCCCAAATCTCACTATAACTCTAGCTGTAACTATAAGATTGTTCTATTAATTTTATTACCAAATAATGTAATTTATACAATTGAATTATGACCTTTTTTATTATTATATTAAAAATATTTCAATTTATTGAAACTTGATATAATTTAGAATACAAAACTAATCACAATGTTTATTATTTGTTTAGTTTCCTATTTTCTAATTTAATTAAATATAATAAAAAACATTAGGTACCTATACATAAAAAATTGCTCAGATCAGCAATATGAATAACTAAAGTCCCATATTATGTAGTATCTGATACAACGAAGGTACGATAAAATATAGAAAATTCTGTTTTCTATATTGACCCGACCAAGAATCGAACCCGGGTGCTTAGGATGGTGATACCGGCGTGCGAACCACTCGGCTTCGGAGACGTAGTCTTATATGAGGCGTTTTTATAGTTATGACTACAGTCATAGCCATAGAGTTGACAGTCGCAGCTCTGGGAATGCGAAACGTAATTTGCGAACTTACTCAAAATTAACTCAAAATTAAGAGACGCGTTGAACAGGAACCAGTGGAGACAAATCATTCTCACCAGTTGCAACCCTGATGCTCACCACGATCCTCAGTCATGTCATGAGGGGTCGAGAGAGAGTGAGAGAGAGAGAGACAGAGAGAGAGAGAGAGATTTATGCGATATTTTATTTAAACCAAAATAATATTTTACTAGTTCACCATTACACCTTGCTTTTTAGTAAATGCTTAAAAGTTCGCATAGATTTGTTCCATGACCGTGCTACGGACGTAACAAAGTACCAAAACAAACGATACGGTTTGCTGTATTAAACCGCATGCTTTATTCGTATGTAACCCGTATACGTTCACAAAAACCCTTTGCATTGACAAGTATAGTAAGTAAGTACTTTCTAGTGTTATTCGGTGATGGAGCGGTCTAATACGTTTTTTTTTTTATAAATTTATATTCTATATCCTCATCGGCCTCCGCAATCCCATGGACGGATAGTTGTGTGTTTACGACTGCAATTGCAGACAGGACCATTAGCCTAACATGATTTTGGAACTATGAAGGAGCTCGAGTGATAAATTTTTGATTATCCATCCTAAGTAACTGCAAAAGTAATTAAAATCTGGATCTCAGACCGAATGCGTTATCAACTGTGCCATCGAGCCCAACACGTTATTTATTATAAATATTATAATAATTTTAATTTATTTGAATTTAAAATTAATAATGTAATACAATTATTATTGTTGAACCGTTACTATAAATCTTATCTTTATCTATAGATACTCCAATTACCCTATGAGGTCAGTAGTATAGCTGCATCTTGCGCATAGACATTATAGAACTAAACATTATCCGCTTCAGGCCCTCCGTTAGAATGTTAAAAAGTACAAAAGCATTAGAAAATCTGTGTGCAGCCGAGAAAAATAAATCTGCGTCCCACGCGACCTAGACCAACGGACTCACACGAGGAGAAAAGGACAAAAAAACTGTTAGAGCAAGAAAAAAACGCACACCGCGAATATATCCGAGGCGAACGACCTGCGAAATATAAAGGTGATTACAAACTGACTTAATATGTCAGCGGCAATACTTCATTATTATATTATACTAGTTATTTTGCCACGCCTTTGCCAGCGTCAACTGTGATCTATGTCGCCCGCGTATGATGTAGCTTCCCGCAGGTGAATTAATTTTTTAAACCTATGCAGTAGTTTCAGAGTCTATTCAATGCAAACAAATAAAAATTAGGGACATACTTTACATACACAGAGAGAAATATTGCTTACTTCACTAAACAATAAATTTTTATACTAGAGACAATATCTATTTTACAATAGCAATATTGATACAGTCCAATCTAACTTAAGATATTAGATAAACAATTTAGCTAGCAAATTAGAGGAATGGAAAATATATTTATAATTTTGATAACAAACAATTATGAAATAAAAGAGCAAACGTCTGCGCAAGCCCTTAGACAAAAGCACCCTCACATGTGCGTGTTCAATTTTTTTCGCGTCATCTCGCTCTAACGCCAAAAAGGACTGCGCGCGCGCACGTTAGAAAGAGAAAAGAAAGCGCGGGAAGAAGCATGTATTAGTTACGAGCATTGCCGCTAGTGGCGCTGCCGTCGTAAGGAAAATGTCTTCCTGTTTCTTGTTTACGGGCTCTTTTTCTCAACAGAAAGTTATTGTTGTTTATTATGTTTTATAAGTATACGTATTCAATTCTATGTAATATTGTTTTAAGGTGTGACAATGATTTTAAATAATAGAAAATTTAACTTTAAATCAGTCATATAGCAAATAAAATTATTAATTATACTTTTTATGAATCCACACTAATATTAATTTGTACGAGGTGATGTACTCGAAAAACTCGAAGCTTTGTATTTAGGCACTGGATAGGAGGTAAATAAATATTTGTACTGATGTATTGATCTACATAAGGGTACATGATAAAAAATAGGATTTAAACGGAATAGCATGCGACCAAGCAGTCGGCCGAAAGCCAATAAATAACTGTGTATGATGAAAGTACGTTAACTGTAAAGTAATCTTATCTTTTTCTATTATTTCAGAATCCTGTTTACACTAAGGAAGAACTCAAACAACAAGTATACAATTGCGTTTGTAAAATAAATATCCTGTATATCATAATAAAGGAAATTGAGACGTATTTCCAAAGACTTATGAAGGCTTTCGTAATGCCAACTCCTAATGGATATGTCAAAGAATTGATTTAAAGGCGTATGAGTAATCTTTTTAATTGATGCTTTTTCACGTCGCCTTTATAGATGGCTGTTTAAAAGGACTTATTATATTTATTCCAATTCGTGACTTCGTCTACTACTATTTTGAAATTAAATCAATTGAGAGAACTTTCTGGAAGATAAAAGTGGAAGTGGATGACATAATGTCTTGATCCGATGTATTTTCATTATATTCAATTGCATGTATAGGAAGGCCAGTGCCTCGGCAGTGGCAACAATAATAGGCTTATAGGAGATTTTTTTAGTATGACGAATCATTTTAACTACATTAATCGAATAAAAAGATTACCCGCTACCATCGATACCAAAAACAATAACTTATCACTTAACTTTGTGACTGTCGATAGCTCAGGACAAAGAAAAAATGTCAGGATTGATGTTGTGTACGAGAAATAAAATAAAGGTGAGTCAAAATTATATAACGACATTTATTGCAAAGTGGCTCGCCGGTTTTAAGGCGTAACCATTTCTAAGGCAACGAGTTTGATTCCCGGTCAATTAAATGTGAAAAATTTCTTTAATGCCACTGGTCTGGGTGTTGTTTTCCCTTCGTTGAATTTGTTGAATGAATAAATAGATTTCCATAATATAAGTTTTTTTTATACTTAACTTGGAATCTTAACAACATATGTCATCATCATAAGCCCCTTGATGTCCCCAATGAAGGGGCTCAAGCCTTATAGTATAATCCTTTTAGGATAGTTAAGGAGGATGGGCTATGAACCTCCACGCAGGCCCAATGGGAAATGGAGAGTATTTACGACTGAAAATGCAGCCGAGACCTACGGTGAAGCACGGAGTAGCTCGAGATAATAATTTTCGGTCACCCATCCCGTGACCGATCCATTCGTTTGATAAATATATAAACCAACTTCTTTTACAATTGTCTACATATTTCATTTCCTTTCACAATAAATGTCAATTTCGTAATATGATGTTCTAGACCAGCTATGTATAATCAAATATAGGGTTGACAAAATATTGATACAAGAAATAGTAATTAAACTAAGCTTTTTTCAACTTCAAATACCATTATACACCATAAGAATCTATGCATCCTTCATAGTTGTTTTCGATGACGAATTAACTTGCATAATTGTTTTTACTAACACTACAAACTTTTTTTTATTCTATTTATTTATTTATTTTTACTAGAAAACTGTATTACAGAAAACTGTAGTACTGTATTTAAATACTGTATAGTATTTAATTTTGTTCACCAAATAATAGTTTTGTAACATAACTAAATAAGTCTGTGTTATACCAATGGAGTCCTGTGCCTTATGCATTAAACCTAAAAGTTTTACTCCAACAGCCAATTGCACAAACATCCATTACGATTTAATGGCGACTTTACGCTCGTATGAATGCTCTGAATTTGAAAATTTGCATGGGTAACGAGGCCTTAAACTAATGAAAAATGGATGTTTGTGCAACTGGCAGATTATTTATCAAACCTTAATGGACGTTATTGCAACTGACGTTAGTTGCATGATCTCTGCATTCGT
The DNA here is from genome assembly GCA_918026875.4 of Diatraea saccharalis. Classification (NCBI taxonomy): domain Eukaryota; kingdom Metazoa; phylum Arthropoda; class Insecta; order Lepidoptera; family Crambidae; genus Diatraea; species Diatraea saccharalis. Next base: position 23,598,020 of record OU893339.1, on the reverse strand, counting down.
AGACTGAATGCACTCAAATCTGTGCCGCCATTAAAATAAACTGTCCTAATTTTTATCATTTGTAGTATTATACGCAACCCTAAATACACAACTTTCACTTAAAGCTTTAACAAGTAAGCTAGTTAGGTTTACCGAACGCCCTATGAAGTTCTCACTTTTTAAAATTCTACAATGCTATCTATACTTTATACATTTTTTATTGGATTGCTATCCATATTTAAATTGCTTTATTAAATAACTCACGCAGTAAAGTGCCGCCCGATAATGAAAAAAATATAGTGTTTGTTATTCACTGATAATGTAGCTTTAACATCAGGATATGTAATGGTCGGACAATGTAATTATATTGTCGCGATTCTGGATGTTGTGAAACCTTCGTTATTCCTGATTTACGTGATACTATTGCTTTAATTACTTAATTTGAGATCTGACCGATGTTTTCTAATATTAATTTACTTAAGACGTACCTTTTTTGCTGATAAAAACAGGGATATTCCACTGAAAATTTATATATTCTCAAGTTCTTCGTGCTTTATTCCATTATATAACATTAAAAAACGTAAGTTAATTCAATTTTTAAGCTCTGTTGTAATTATTACAAAAAAAAAATAAAAATTTTTGCAGCTTAGAGAGTTTATTCAATTGAATTCAATTCTATAATGCAATCATGTTGGTAATAAAAGATATTCTACACAAAAACAGCACCATAACATGAACCCGGTCGGGGTACAGCAACGTTATACGATAGACATTTACATGCACAGTGAGTTTGATTTACGATTGTAGAAGTCAAGTAACTTTCGCAAAGACTTTTCATCAGATGGGAGACCAACATTTTATAAACTCGTTTTTATGTTTCAGAAATCTGTATTAACACCTATTTATATACATAGGACTCACGTGGGGGGACAGTTTCTTATGTAACAAAAGACAACTACTATAAACTGACTCCAATATTTTTTCAATTTTGTTATTACTATAATAACATAATCTGTAAAACTATTGGTTTGTTTAACCCCATAGTAGGTAAATATTCAAATTTCCCAGTCAAACCTGACGCTTACTCATAACGTATGAATAATCAATTAACCCTAAGTTATCAATACACATCTTTATTATAACTTACTGGGAGGTCGCAAGTCTACATACATTATCTGTGTTGTATAATTTCTCAATATAAAAAAAAAACTGCAGCAGTGTTTATGTCCTGTTTATAATGTCCCTTCAATTACTGATACTACACACATTATGTGTTTACGTAAGAGTACTAAGTGTGAAAGAAATATAATAACATTGTCCGCAGCCTTGTCTAACCTGTTTTTTATACGGACTATCGTATTACGGCCAGTTCGCTACAATGTGGCTGTACCGCTCGATTCTTGTGCTTACTTTTTTCGTTTTCTAATACTTCCTGAATAATATTAGATTATATTAAGATTTCCTTTTCAAATATCGTATACCTACTAATATTATAAAGAGGAAAGATTTTCGCATTGAATAGGCCCCGAAACTATTGGTCCTTTTTAATTTATTTTTTTCATCTACGGGAAGCATCATCGTCTTTATTAGACATAGGTTATTAATTAAGTCACGGAAAAATTAATAGTTGGTTGTTTACAAATTAATTTAAAATTTTCAGTATTAAAATTACTTAATCAGTTACCTTGATAAGAAAAGATAAAACTTCTTTACCAAACATGCATTTAATAATATATGCTTTTTTTAAACAATATTTTATTGTATAATATCTTGAAGTAGTCTTATATAGACAAAATAAACGACCCAAAACTTTTTAATTACACAATTATCCTGCGAATCTTTCAGTTTTATCATCATATCCTGGGTATTATCTCAGATCAAAGTCTAGGTCGAGACAAATCAAATAATCCTGAAGTCGATGGGGTTTCGCAATTCAATTACAAGTGTTTTACGGCTACCTTCCATCACCAGATAAGCAGATAAACTAATTCTGCGAAAACGAAAGTTCGTCTAATTTCGAAATTCTAATACGAAATCAAAGAATGTATTTTCGATAATTTATGACCCAATGCTGGCAGGATCTGACACTATCTCTGATATATAATTTTTACGAATATAATTATTGTATTATCATATCTGTTAAATATGCATGCGAGAACCGAGAAATGAGTTTTAACTAGTGAAATTTTACCCAAGCTACCATGGCAACTTAAATAAAAACATGTAAAGCAAATATCTAACTAGTACATAACAAGTTTTAATCGTAAGCCTATTCAACCTACATCCCCTCTACTAGCTCAAACATGACTCAGACGACTCCTGCGCAATTTTGCAACCGAAATTCTACTGGTTTAGACAATGGAATTATTAGACACGGTCGCCATTTTGTGTCGAGATCTCAAAGTTATTTGGGATCCTTCGATGGGAAGTGACACTTCTATACAATGTGCGTTTATTAGTTCACTATTCGTGTAATTAAGTTGAATGTACAAGACTTTGAATATATGATTATGTATTAATTAGTACTGTTTGTCTTGGAAATTTCATAAATTTACCGATTTTATTTCCGGTCATTAACCAATTCAGTCAACCTTATTTTTTTAATATTCGGAGTGTTTTGAATGATTTATATGGGAAATTAAATCCTTCGTATTTATTTTTTATTTCCGCTATTGGCAGTTAAAAAAAAGAGAAAAAACCCTAATTGTACTGTAACAAACACAATATTATATAAGCAAATTTAACATTAAATGAAAATAGAAAATTAATATCCAAACTGATTATTTGGTATCAAATAGTCGTTGAAAAGGTTGAAAAAGTAGTTGTTTATTTAAAAAGCGATTTAAATTCAAATAAGTCTAATAAAATTGCATTCATAATACTTGTGCAACGATTGTAAGCTCACATCGGTAGATAGCAAGTCAGATGTTGCAACAATGTAGGAGTAGAACCTACTTAGGAAATAAGAACGAAGGATATAGAGAACCTTTTAGATTATATCCTGACATTATTATTTTGATACATATTATATTAATACATGAAGAACATTAAATTGAAGAGTTAAATTTCATAAAGAAGAGTATTATTTTTTGTAATAATCCTTAAAATATATATAAACTAGCTGTTCCCGCGACTTCGCGTGATTAAATTATAGTCTATGTCACCCTAGTATGATGTTACTTCCCGTATGTGATAGAATTTTTTCAATCAGTCCGGTAGTTTCAGAGCAATTTAATGCAAGCAAACAATAAATTATTTTCTCCTTACAATACTAGTATAGATGAAGTCAAACACTTCTATCTCTATTTATTGATATTTTAAGAAGTAAAAAATCCTTAAAAACTATCATCACCACCAGCCCTTTTACGTCTCAACTGCAGGGGCTCAGGCCTTCCTTATGGATGGTTAAGGAGAAAAGCTTTAATTATATTTAAAAAGTACAATAAATAAATAAAAAAAGAAACTTTATTGTATTAGCCACATAAATACTCTAAATGCTAAATATTATTTTAATACTGAATCCGATACAATACGTTAATGCTCGTACAGATTTTGCAACAAGATCTAACGTGCCTACTATAAACATTTCTTTGCAAAATACGAGTGCATCGCGAGCCAAACATTAAACGCATGAAACATAGTATAGATTGGAAAGACTGGGAAATATCTTCCATGTTTATTTTAGCTGCCCGAAAGAAGGCAATCTGGCGTTTGTAAGGCTGTACGTATACAGTAGAATATTATTCTAAATGTGTACGTGTATGACAGACGAAACATAGGTGTGTCAACAAAACAGGTAAACAAATAATCTTTCATTTATTTGATTTGCCGTGTTAATTAAAGTGGAATAAATCTTGTAAAACACTTCCCGTTATTCGGAATTTTGCATATGTAACTTAGATGATAAACCATTATGAATATATGGAACTGATCTAAAAATGGAGTCGGAAGGTAGCTTAGACATCTGTAATTAGACAGAGTAACCTCATCGAGTTTGGGCATGTTTGATTTGTCAACACAAGATTTTTGAGTTAAAAAAACGACTGAAAAAAACTTGTTTTAAAGAATTATACACTGTACTAGTCTAGAATAAAATAAAAAAATGATACACATGCGTCTGAGTAGTTTTCAATTGCATACTTTTTATTTTATTGCATGATTTTTAGAATGAAACAGATAAGAATACCTTGAATTAACTCTAACTGGTCGAATAAGATAATTTCAACTGTGTATACGTATTGCTTCATGTGCACCCAGCACAACACTAGCTGTTTCTATTTTTAATGTTTAGATCGCTAATGCGCCGATGCAGTTTTATGCATAAATTCGCTCGCCGGATGGGCCGCCATTTTTAAATGTAATTTTAGCGCGAAATCGCAGGAAGCCGCGTCTGTGCTCGAATTTTATTTCGTATAGGCGTGTCTGTTGCAATATAACTCTGTGTCTATTGAGAAAATGTATAGACAATGTTGAGGATCATTATTTTTTGTCTGAAGGTATTAAATAAGTATAAATAATTCTGTACTAAATTTAATGTTTTATTAATAATACAAAAAAAAAAAGAAAATCGGACCAAAATTTTGAAATCGTTTTTAATCTTCTTTTGTTTCAGATTCTTAAAAGCTTTTTACTTTATTTTTCTTCCTGGGTAAAATGCATCAAAGTACTTCGCAATCAGGAGGCGACGAGGTTATGTGTATCTCTCTGATAACTCAGACCGTGAAATCGAAGGGCTACCCACTATAACGTTGTACCATTACTTCCAGGATCAACAGTTCCACGGGGTATCATTAAGCCCTGATTGAGCTGTCAAAATGAAGTCCCGATTGGTTTGTCAAGCTCATCAACTACCAGGTCTTCATTTTGACATATCACACAGGGTTTGTTCACAGGTCATTTATGCAATAGAATCGTAGGCCTGTGATCCAATACGGACTTTTATTGTGGGGCTACATTATAGGATGCCGCTTCAACCATACAGAATCAGCCTGTTAGAAAGATGCATTGTCAGACGTGAGACTTTAGACTGGGAGGATTGACAGCTTTTATTAGAAGATTTCAGGGACACTGCTGCTAAGCTTCTTGGAAGGGCTAGGGTATCAAGGCTGATGCTAATAAGGCTAAAATAGTCACCGAGTCAAGAATTTTGTAGACTGTACTGTTAGAAATACATTGACGTCCATCACAAACCTTTTTTTATAACGTTGGGGAAATGCACTTTAAGCCTCAAACCAGGGCTCTCCAGCCACCTCGTGACTGCCTACCTGATATAACCAGCTGCGGTTCACCTCATGCGGATGGATTTCGATACGGTACTCATCGAATTCGGTATCCTTCGAGGAGGGCCATTTGCTTTTTTTAGGATTAGGGACTCTTTAAGGGAAAAATTTAAAGATATAGACATAATGATTGTTGCTTTTTTTCTATAAAAAGTGATGTGCACAATTTTAATACTAGAAAGAAATTAAATGTGTCTGTCACTAGACTGCAAAAGTTAATAATTCATTTAGGGGTATTTGTTGCGCTTCTACAAAGCTAAATACAATAATTATATATCATGCAGTTTAAGTATACTACTTGTATTAAAAAAAATACTTAATTAAAACGCATATTATAAGGTATCTGATTATATAACAGATAAGAATGTTTAGTCTTAAGATGGTTCAATAACTGGATAGGTGATTTCGTCTTAACTCGCTGTGACTAAAAATGATCTTGTTTCCAATATTAAATTATTATGTTATCAGTATTTTTTCACTATTTATAATGTATTGATCTGATAAAGAAAACTTTTGTAAAAGTCGTTACTTCCATTAGAGCTGATGAGTTTCTTGCTCGTTCTTCTTATCAGCCAAAAGACATCCTGAACGTGTCGCAGCGGAATAATCTTGGACGATTCAAAAGTACTCTTAAGAAGTCTATTTGAATAAAGATTATTTTTACTTTTTTTTGGCCCGGTCGTCCATTTTATGGTTACCCATCTTGACAATCAGAATGGCGTAATGGTTAATACGTCCAGCTATGCGGAAGTTAAGCAACTGTCATGATTTGCAATAATTAAAAACTAGATAAAAATACAAAAACTAGTTTTTCTTTTTAATTTATCTTAGATAGGCATTATGTTTATGAGTTCGACACTTTATTTTTACAATGAAAAAGAACTTTAATTTTGATAACTTTATCAGGTTTCGGAATTTTAATTTACCGTTGTTGTAGACCAGGAAATGTCCCATTAGTAACTACCGGATAACAAAATGAATACATAACTATGATGAACTTTTATTTGCATATACAACTACCTGGTTATGTGTAAAGTAATATAATACCTAAAGATAAGCTCAATTTTGCATATTAATAAGCTTATATAATGTAAACGGTTGGTGGATTTTGATTTATGGATATAGACAAAAGTGACACGATAAAATGTGATCCTAAAAAATAAAAATGTCATGTCAAAGTTGATACAAATCTTTGGGTAAACCTGTCTCCGTCCATCAATTTTATGAAAGTTTTGTTATTTAAGCCTTGGTTCGTTAAATTGTTGTTATTGTGCAAGACAAAGAACCTTACAAGTTAACAATAATTATATAGGTTACTGAAATAAAATGGGCAATGGATCGTAAATAAAAAGTGCTTGGTGATTTCAGCGCGGGACTTTCTCTACGTTTCTAGAGTTTCGATTGACTCCAAAATTAATAAGGAAGTATCGAAACATCAAATACCATTGTTACAAAGCTAATAGAAAAACAAATCAAATAGCTAGTCGCTTGCCTGGTAGCTGTGGGTTGGATCCCTTTGCCTAATTATTTTCTTTATTTTTCTTAGTAGATTTTTTTTTATACATTTTTCACAGTTGCTTACTAAAAATCTTCGATCTAAAAAGTTTATATGTAAAAAGAAATGAAATCAAAGGTGATCTTTAAAAATATACGTCTGAAAAATCTCTGCATTCTGGCGGCGCGTCATGTGCCGTCTATTTTTGCATATCGACCTTGAATTTTGCCGGTATTTTTGTATTGCACCTACCTACCTACTGCACTTGGCTGCGATCCGGAATTATATTGAAAAAAAAAACTGTTCTCAAATCTAATTGCAGTTTCGTCAGTATTTAATCTTATTTATAAAAAACGAAAGTGATTTTAATATTTATAATTTAACGTGAAAAATATTTACCAATACATGGAAAAATATTTTCAAATTTGCATTATTTAGTTAATGTAATTTCTCTTGTTAAGATCTGACGAAATTCTTGTCTTCTATTTTCTAGTCAGCCAAGAGATATCCTGATTGTAGGTGGTAGATAGAAAAATGTCTACTTTTAAAGTCCCTACTTTCTAAATTGTACAAGCGAGTGTCAAAGGTTTGAATGTTAGTTAGTTTTTCACGCAAAAACTACTGAATGGTTTTTGATGAAATTTTAATAAAATTGTAAGCCTGAATCAACATAAAAGTGCTTTTATCAAGTTAAAGCTTTTTTATCCATTTATTTAGACCTAAATACCATATTTTTATATTCAAAATATTGTATCCTTATATAAAAAAAAAATATTTCCGCCTATTGTATTATATTTTACTATAGATATAAAGTCGGGCTTAATCAACTTCCGTGTCTTATGCGAGATTTCAAACAGTGAATACAAAATTATCTCTTTCTCTCTCTCTCTCTCATCCACAAGTACAGAAACATTAATAAACTATATATAAAATAGTTACCGAACGCATGTACAATTTAAATCACTTCCTATTTATAATGATGCGCCCACGCATGACCTATCAGATCCAGCCACTTGGTTATATTTATATTATATTTAGGCGAATCGTCAAAAAGTGGGAGTGTAATAATATTATTAGGCAAAACTCACATAGATAAATTATCATGTACTTATACAACACAGATGTAAAAATAAAAATTCAAGACACGCACACATGAGTTATAGTGCACCGATTGGCTGATTCGTGTCTTAGTTTATGTAAATTTTTCGCGCGTCTATTTTTGTTGACACGAGTTTTTATCCCATCGCCGACGGATATGAGCAATTTTGATACTTTTTAGGTCATGACTAAGTATTTGCTGACACAAGTAACTAAAAGAGTGTCTGACACCGAAATATCTTATATCTACTAACAATCGAAAAACATAAAAAAATAGATATTATCGCGATTCAGGAAACTAGTGTCTCTTCTAATGAGAAAATAAGAACATACTATGTATGAGGATTTTACTAATCACTCACTTACAAACTATTAGGATTTTTTAAAAATGCTTCATGATTCCCTCGGCTAAATTTGTAACCCATATATTTAAATTTTGAAATAAATAGGTATTGTTGGTATTCTTTGGTTCATTACTAAAAAAAGAGGATAACAATCTAATACAGTCAGTATAACTAATACAGTAAAAATAGTTTTGTCATTAATATTTTAATTTCTTTACATTTACATATATACTTAAGTTGCGTAGAATATGTTTAAATACTGTTTTAATAAGCGTCCTTCTGCAAAAAGAACTGGTTTAATGATTTGCAATAGAATAAACTAACTGCCTTTCCTAAGTGGTCATCTTAAATGCCATTATAATAATTCACTGGCATTGTTGCATTCAAGTACTAGTATCATTAGTGTGTGTGACAGCTTTTTTATATTCTTTTTTATTTTAATATAAATACCAGCGTAGTAAAACTTCAATAACATAGCGCATTGCGGAAAATTCTGGTTATTCTCAGATTTTTGAAATGAAAATTTTTTATTTAAACAAGTACTATTGGACCGTCGTCGTTTCTATACCATTTTTTCAAAATGTCATCCAAAATCGACGACCAAAAGAAGACAAGAACGAGTGATAAAAATATGCCAGCTCTTTATCAGAAGAAATAAATTTGAACACACAACATACAATATTTTTATATGGTTCTAGGTTTATGGTCGTGGGAGTGAGGCACGCTATTTGGATCATTATGATTGGCTAGGATTTGCCGCGCTTTGCTTTGGTTTTAAACCATTTGGGGTTTTTTACAATAACTGATCATTATTGATTTAATAATTTACAATAATGTAAAATTATTTAAAATTAATAGCAAATATAAATAAAAAACAACTTCGTTATTTAGTTTTTTGTAAGAGAAGCTTAAAAAAAGTAAATTTTCTGTTACTGAAACGGTATATTTACAATAAATGATATTTGGTTACTGGTTATATCGTTCAATAAGTTTATGATGTGATCTTTTCTTTATGTTAAACATTCCTAAAAAAAACGTATTTTAAAAGGGATTTTATACCTCAAATTAGCGTATCTGAAATAAATAGATCAGCTTAATTCAATATGACTGATATAAATATATATCTTCGGATATATTCGGATATATAAATCTCTATAATAACTAAGTCTTATTTCATTACAGAATACGATATTTTTTTAATAGCCGTATAAAACAATTTTAAAGAAAGTATCAAAATCATTCGCGTCGACCTACACTCCTTTGTGTTTTTTGGCACGGCGGCCAAACATCAGTTTATGTGATGCATCCCACACCACAACACAGAGTACACAACACCAGTAGGTACACTATTCACTTAACGGAAATATGACTTGTGTTACTTTGAAGTAAACTTTTCTGAGCTTCCTTGACGATTCTGTTTGAAAGAAATAGGAAAAAATCTATCAATATATATAAACAGACTTAAAATTCGAAAAAATATTCTTAAAATCTACTAAAGATATTCTGAAAAAAGAATGAAACTTATTGAATTCGGGCTCTATTTCTGTTACTTCATCGATACTGGCATTATTCCAGTATAAAGCAACATTGTGCTTTATACTGGAATAATCAGTGGTTAGAGCAGTCGCCCGGATTGCGAAAGGCCGTGGATTGGATTCCCATCTCAGGGTGCCAGGAACCAAGTGGATTTTTTAAGCATTTTGTATTAATAATAATTTTCAGAATACCATTGTGAATGCAAAATTAATCAAAATATAACAATATTTTATAAAGTTTTCAAAATGCCGTTGCGCTGCCGCGGCGGCAGTGTGTCAAAAATGTTTGCAAAAGCTTATAGAATTGGCTATCACGCCTTTATACGCAAAAAAGCTGCTTTGTTACTCTAACGCTTGCGTGACAGTCTCAATAGCAGGATGACAGCGATTGCTGAGCGACCGGACTGCTCAATACAGAGACAACGGGTGGAGCTGGTTATATTTTTAAATCATAGCGTTTTCACTGCCTGAAATTAAGAAATAACTAAAGTTATAATATTCGTTATGCGGCGCCTTGCGCTAGACGTTTGCGTATATCACGGGTCATAAATATGTCAAGCTGCTTAGACGATTCCTAATATTAGGCGTTTCCTAGTTAAGCTATGTCTTGTTATAGGTTAGTGAAAATGAAAATGTGTGTAAATCTACTAAGTATAGTAGGTACTAATATAAAATAAGGTCATTATTACTAAATTATGACTAACAACTTACAGATAGCAAAAAGTCTGAAATAAAGTGTTGTGACGGGTTCGATGCTAAGGCCAATGAATAAAAGACTCACGAAGCTTGAGATAAAAACAGTTCATATGATTGCCTAAATAATAATAAATAATAATTCCATACCCCTTTTCTTTGGGGTTTGTGATTAATTTAACTTTATTATATTTAACGGAAACAGGTAATAATAAAACATTTTAACACTTTTAGCAATAAATTGCTATTGATTGAAATAAAATATGTGTAATGTTTCTAACTCGACGAATTTTTACGAACTGACATTCATAAAGAGTATATTGGATTACCTTAAAATTTCAAATTACGAAAAGTGAATAATAAAAATAAATGAAGTTGAATATCAAAGACAAAAAGTTTGCATGCGGAAACCTAGGACGAAATAAACGGTGGTACGGCGCACCTTTACAGCGTTTTTAATAATACAGTTTTAAAGACCTAACATTCGATACTTACGATAAGCTTTGCTTGACTTTTTGTGAGCAAACGTATAGTTTTCCATTCTGTAAAAAAACAGCGTCGCAGCATTAGAGGAGCGCTTGACGCTGCGTATGACGCTGCATTTTTAATAGAATGGCACTACTGGTTTCTTATATACTGTGACTTACACACAGACATACAGAACAAGCCTTTAATGTGTGTTTACAGAGTTAGGTAAAACAAACTGTAAATCTGTTGAAACTTTTGCATTTATATAAAGTTGTAAGTTAAACACGCGTTAATGATTCGTCTTTATGTTTGCTCGATCGTTGCGATCACTGCAATAGACATGGCTGCGGCCGAGACTCATAAAGATGACAACATTCATGCTTTATATACTCTGGAATAAATCGGCAGTTAAATATTTCTTTGTTAAGTTCTATCATACACAGGATGGATTTTTTTCACAGATTTTGGGAAAAATCAACAGTCAACAAAAATGCCAATAATAAATATTCCAATCAATCCTATTTCTTGCGGGGCTCAAATGTCTCTATGGGACCATTTAAGGTAAGTAGTAATAAGTACAGGAAATGACTCGAAAAGAAAACTTGCTTAACTTGAAAAAAGGGATATAATGAAACTTCTCCCATATATTTTGTTCTGAAAAATACAAAATCCACTCGAAATAAGAATTTCGTGTTCATTCGTTGTTAAAAAGTTAAATACTAATTTTTAACTCAAAGAATGACGTATTGTTATACAAAATTCATTTCTGTTTTGACCTACTCATGTATTAATTTGTGTTCTGACACTTGTCTGAAAACGGATATTGTGTTGGATGAATAAAAAAGTCTGTCAGGCTTTCTATTTTACTTTAGTGCCGAAATTTTATAAATAAATAAATTGTGGCTTAAGATCTGGTATCATCATTTATGAATATAATACGTTAATTCTAGAAGGTTTTTTTTATAACAGAATCATAATTTTTCCTCTAAAACTTCCTTATTATTACTGCATTAGTGTAGCTTTTTATAAAGTGAGCTTTACATAAATCAGTTATGTGTTCAGATGGTATTTAGAAATTTGAAAACACTTCACTAGACAATGGATGTTTTAACAACAGTAATAGAACACGCAAGTAGCTGGAAAAACTTGACAATAGAAATGATCCTATCCAGTTTGTAAACTTAACGTAGCCATTTCAGTTACATACAGCGAACGATGCATCATTTTATAACTAAAATTTTATTAATTGACTTCAAAAAAGGAGCTATTTAATACAAGTATTATGTATTCCATTCAAAAATGAAAATTCGATACATCACTGAAATATCATAAGGTATTAAAATAGATGACAGAACACATTATATGCTTTCGCCTAAAGTGACACATAAAATAATATAATTAAAACTTTAGGCTGAAGTGGCACATAAAATATTACATTATAAGCTTTTTCAAATTCAAATTCAATATCATTTGTTCAATCTATGATGTTACAAGCACTGGTGAATGTCGAAAATTACGCCACTGATTTCAAAATCTACTCAGCAGGGCTGCTTTTTCTCCCTGTTTTAGTCTTATTGGAAAGTGCATTCATTCGAATATAAATACACAGATATTTTTTTGATTACTGATTAATATGCTGGTTGCCGAGTCATATATAGTATTCATAATAAAAGATAATAGACGAAATTAAGTAGTCCAAAGCATCATGCGTGAGCCAGCCATCGCTTCGCTCAACCATACTTTGGGGAATGTAACGACCCGGCGCAAACGACACCACCGGAGAGCGTGGCTACTCTAGGCACTTAACACAAGCAGTCAATTAAGGAAACTAGTTCTAATACATCTATCAATGGCTGCAGGACTCGGTACACAATACATAGGTACTAATGTTAATCACATTAAGTTAAAATATCTAACACCATGCGTTTTTGTCATTTAGATATTCTTTTACTGTATAAATATCCTTTATTTTGTAGACAATTTTTAATACGACCCTTTAAAATGATTTATTGCCAAATCTAATACATCACTTAGTCTAAGATCCGAACCTAAATCGACCTTCACCGTGTTGATAATGGAATAAAACTTATTATATAATTAATTTAGTATATTAGAAAATATATTAAAAATGGGTTGGCTAAAAAAATCCTGGACAGAATATTTTTAATTATTTTTTAAAAAATATTTTTTATTAAATGTTGCAACATCAAGATAATATGAAAAATTTAATTCTGACTTAAAGTATAAAACATATAGAATGTGCAGACGTTGGGTTGTCTATTATTTACCTGGACGAACTACTGGGTTGTCAGGTATAAACAGGTATATCGATGCCAGTTAATTTCACTTGATTTGATAATAAAAAAAAATTATATCAACATAAGCGCTGTTTCATTACGAACACATTGATATAGGGTTGTCTGCAAAAAATTTGGTCCTAATACGGGTTTGCGAATTTTAAAAATTAAAATTTTAACGCGTGGAAAAGTGAGTGACAGAGAGATCCGCACTTGCACTATTAGTTATAAGGACGTAGGAGTTCATTAAAAAATGAGATTGATGATTTTCGCACTTGATTAAACTAGTATAATGCTATTTATAAACAAGGTTTAGCGTAGGAGTAAATTTACACTGAAACACTTTTTATTATTCAAAATTTAAAGAAAGGTAAGAGTTTGACTAGTACGAAGTTCTACGGGAGGAATATTTTCTTCTAGAAGGTATTAGGTTTGCTTAATCTTTCTACAAAATGAATCTTGCACTAATACTAAAATTACAATTTTAGCATAAATTTACTCTAAACCTTGTCTATTAATGGCACTGGTAGAGTATAATGTTATTATTTTTTTTCTTTTCTTTTTTTGTTAATTTAATTATTCATTAATTGTCTGCAAGTGTCCTATGTATGTGTGCCAGATAATGAATTTGATTTGATAATGGTCCATCGGATCCTTTGCACAGGAGCCGTAAATAACTATAACATAGCAACCGTAATAGAAAACTATAATCATTAATAAATTCATAATATAACAGAGCTTTTACCAGGCAAAATACCTCAGTTCCCCGGGTAACTCACCAGGAGGCGCTGGGCTGGCTCGGAATCAAACTCCCGGCCTCACACCTTCAATAGGCGGTATTTGGACGTCGATTTCCGTAGACGCCCGTAGAAGGAAGAAAAGAAAGATAGAATACCATCAACTTTTAGTGATTTTTCGTCTTTTAAGACTAGACACAACATATCCCTAGCCATAATCGATTTGAAGCCTTTATCATTCGATGTGAGTTCAAAATTTATTGCTGTAAAATCCGATTGTAATTGATGTGTTCCTGTCTGTAATTTTGTGAAAAAATGATAAGTAATCATATATTAAACAGATTTTTTATAAAGTGATATGCTTGAAGCTCTCTAGTGATCATTGATCAGGAGATGTATAACGTGTTGGTTGAATGATAAAACTGGTTCAGTTTTAACATGAACTCCGGTCCCACTTCCCATAGCCGGCGGCATTTTTCGCAGTGATATGGTGTTATTGAAATTTATGTAAATTTTTGAATAACGAACCTTGATCGACTACTGGAGTTTGTTTCCATTGTCCTACTAATTATACTTAATTTCGAAAGTTGGTGAGAATGTATGTCTGTTACGCTTATACGTAAAAATTACTAATTAAACATAATAAATGTGCCGTCAAGACATCGTGTAAACCAGAAAGCTAGTTGCTATTATATTATTAGTTAAATACATAATTTAACTAATAATATAATATGAAGATTTAAAGCTTAAAACAATTAATGATCTATCATATTCCCAAATAAAATGTCAGCATACCAATCAGTATTTGTTTGTCCAGTTCAATAAAAAAATTGCCACCATCCTGATATATACTACTTTTACACCAAATCAAGCTTACAATTGTTAAGCCCTGAAACATCAATAAAAAAAATGTCTAGTTTTAAAACCGTTTTGATTATTTGTATAAGCGTTCGAAAGTTTATTTATTGCAGTTTGTTTTATTACCTGTGGCGAAAGACACGATTTGCCTCTTAGAAAGTGGCGAAGCTCATGGACGTTTACAGCACAGATTCTAAAATATGAACATCTACGATATGCTTAGACTTGACGACGATCATGGGCACATTATTAATATAAGTAATAAACGAAGACCAGATTTTTTTTTGATTAAATTAAGCTCATTACAAGCACTTTTGAATTGTCCAATGTTTGGTTGAATTTGTCCAATGTGTGTGTGTGTGTGTGTTTATTCAATACAAAAAAAAAACAAATCTTTTATCCTAATAATATTTGTGTCAATATTACTTTATAAAAATACTAACTATCGCCAGCGTGGTCCCTAGGGAAATGTTTGGTGGGATAAAAAGTATCCCATTATTTAAGTCAGCTAATCTGTATACTAATAGTAGCTCGGTGGCGTAGTGGATAAGAGTAGCTCGGTGGCGTAGTGGATAAGTGCCGCGGCCCGCGATCGTAGTCGTTAAGCAACTTTCGCAAGGGTCGGTTATGGGATGGGTGACCAAAAAATTATTATCTCGAGCTACTCCGTGCTTCGGAAGGCACGTTAAGCCGTTGGTCCCGGCTGCATTTGCAGTCGTTAATACCCTCCAATCCGCATTGGGCCAGCGTGGAGGGTCATGGCCTATCCTCCTTAACCATCCATAAGGAAGGCCTGAGCCCCTGCAGTGGGGACGTAAAAGGGCTGGTGGTGGTGGAATCTGTATACCAAATATCATCAAACTCCGTTCAGTAATTTCGGAGTGATTTACGGACAAACTTACAAACAAAGAAACTTTCACATTGTTAATATTAATAGGATATAATCAAAACATAACTCACACAAATTTATTCCACATAAAATTTTTGTAGTATGTGGGTAGATTCACAATTTAATCAGCGTCGTTTATATATATAAAAAAATAAACATATTTCTTTCCATATAAAATTAATATAAAAAAAATACTTTCGGTGACAATTTATTAACAAGTGCAAATGGAAATGCGCAAGCGTCTACTATGTGACGTACATACATATCGACTTATTGCATATTACATTACGTAACACTCATATACCGCTTATTTCTGTCTGAATATTTATTAAGCGAGCTTATACTTAGCTACCGTGTTGAGATGTAATAAGGTTTGTAATCGAATGTTAATTTTACAATCTTTAATGTTTCGGTTTTGTAATTTTTCCATTTACCCCATTAATATAAGGAAAACGCTAAGCTAATACTACGTTTTTTATTTGCAAATGTATCTACCTCTGTCTTAGTATCAAGCTTAGTTGTAACACAAATAACTTTTATGTTACTACTTACTTGTAACTGGGTAAATATTGATGTTTTATTTAAAATTACATAATTAACTAAGTAGTAAAATACAAATTTTATATAGTTAAATTTTATGAGAAGAATTCTTTAAAAATGTTGATATGACCGAGATATGTTTTATTTATTTTTTTACTTTTATGACTTTTGAACTGTTGTAGGATTGATTTCTGAGTATTATTAATGAAAATGTTGCCAAAATAACTCCATATCTCAAACTTTTTAGATCTTATATCAGAGCTAAGTTACTCACTCTACTCTACATGCCCTAAACTAGCCGTAACATTACAAATTATGCATATAAGTAAACGCGTAAGGTTCTGCTGTACTATTATTTACTTCTCTGTATAAACAAAAGAATTCAAGAACAATACTTTTTTTAATAAATATATGAAAATATCTTATAAAGGGTACACAAAAGTGAGCGTTAATTTTTATGGGTCCCGTTTCTCAAAAGGATAAAACATTTGTTTTCCGTCTGACTATCTATTTGCCAAGACCCCGTCATGACCCAAATGCGTCAAAATATCGAGTTGAAATCAAAATAATATTCCCTTGAAGCTGTGAAAATAAGACTTATAAATTAACATAATAATATACAGGCGTTTATGATGTGAAAAACTTATATTTGGCCGCTCTCTAGGGAATCAAAATCGGAAGGGTAGTTTCTATTGACTAGAACTGTAAAAATCGGCAAGCAGCTTCATTTTATAGTATGGGTTCAAAATCTGATTAGGTACACACGTTTGCACGTCAGACAACCACAACATGACAAATTTCCTTCATTGATTTTGAACTCTACCTACAACGTATTTAAGTTTTTAAGTTTTGGTAGAGCCTAACATGCTGTTGACTGTACATTTGTAATTAAATCACAGATAATATCCTATGATATTAAAAACACAATTTTTAAAATTGCAGTTCCAGTTAAAGTGATATATTATTTTGAAAGGGTTTAAATTTATATTTTTATGACAGTTATTAATACTATGTGTGGGATACAATAACTGTAACAATTTCAATTTAACCTTTCATCATCATCATCAGGATAGGATGGTATAAACGACTGCAAGTGCAGCCGAGACCAACGGCATAACGTGCTTTCCGAAGCACGGAGTAGCACGAGATAATATCCCGTCCCGTACCCTTGCGAAAGTTGCTTAACAACAACGATTGCGTGTCCCAGCGTTTGTCTACTACGTCAACCAGCTACACTAATATATTGGTAAATTTCAATGTATCGGTAATGTTAATTTAAATTTGATCCTTATTTGGTTAATTTTAAATTATTATGATTTTAAAATTACAATTAAATATTCTTAATGTTTTTTTTTTAAAGTAGATGCACTTATTTACTGAGTTAATGTTTCTTTTTATTTATTTAAAGTAGATGCACTAACTGATTACAATCAACACGTGACTTCGACAAATATATCAGATTATTAAGATTATAGTATCCTCCTCCTCCTTAACCATCCATAAGGAAGGCCTGGCCCCTGCAGTGGGGACGTAAAAGGGCTTGTGATGATGATGATGACGATTAAGATTAAGCAATAATTCAAAATTAGTGTACACAGCATGATTGACTTACAATTTTTCAGTGGTCGGTCTATACAATCTTAGCAATAAAAACTAAATTACACTTACCTAACAGCCCGTTGCACAAACGTCCATTAATTTTTTTCATTAGTTTAAAGCTACTTTACCCATACAAATTTGACATTAGAGTTTAAAGGCGTCATTAAACCTTAGTGGGCGTTTGTGCAACTAACCGTAAGACTTATCAAAAAGGGATTATTTCGTAGGTGAAGATACCTGGTCTATAAGGAAGTCTGTTATAATATTTTTATATCTCGAGAATTTATGATCAAAGATGTCAATTGCAGTGCCTTTTCTACTTTAGGAAATCTCATTAAATGTGGGACACATACTAACTAGAGGGCTGTAAAACTTCGTATTATTTTTGTATACCTGCATAGTAAATGTATTGGAATGGGGCGATCTTTGTCTGACTGATGCGAGGAGAAGAAAAATTCTTTAAATAATCCACTTTGTCCCTGGTACTCTGATACGGGATTCGAACCCACGACCTTTCGTAATCCGGGCGATTATTCTGACCACAGAGCTACCTTAACATGACTGACGATTTTATCAAGCACTTGTTTCTTTTTAGCTACTACAGAGCGTATTTTCAATCCACCCAAACAGCCGAAAGAAATATTTTTACAAATATTTTAAACTTTCGATGAAGATGAAAATTTTGTTATTTTTATTATATTTTTACATTTTGTGAATGCTAAATTGATGAATATAATAATTGGATGATGCTTGAAATATTCCACTTATATCGTAATTCGATTTTATTGGCGTTATTATACAGTAAAGGAAAAATTCATAATTTATATTTTCTTAATAAAAGAACTATTCCAAAAGGAATGACTAAACAAATGAGTAGCTTAGTGGCGTAGTGGAAAAGCGCCGCGGCCCGCGATCGTTGTCGTTAAGCAACTTTCGCAAGTGTCGGTCACGGGATGGGTGGCCAAAAAAATATTATCTCGAGGTACTTCGTGCTTCGGAAGGTACGTTAAGTCGTTGGTCCCGGCTGCATTTGCAGTCGTTAAGACCCTCCAATCCGCATTGAGCCAGCGTGGAGGGTGTTGGCCCATCCTATTTAACCATCCATAAGGAAGGCCTGAGCCCCGGCAGTGGGGACGTAAAAGGGCTGATGATGATGATGAAACAAATGTTTTATCGTAGACTCTACTATATGTAATGAGAAAAAACATAATTATAAATCTATTTTGTATTAATAATATATGATTATATATGACATGAAATAGATTGAGTCGGTAGAATATTTGAAGATTTATAATGCAACTCTTATTGGTAAATATTTTTTTATAACTTACACTTTTATAATAGCATTTTATTTAAGACAGAATTTTGTTTTTCTTTTTAGAGTGTAATATAAAAATGTTATTAATTACTTTTATGGATTAAAAAAGCTCAGAGGTTATGAATCCGTGTATAATTCAGTGCTTATAAGTTTTTATTTGTTTTTTTTTCTAAGACATTAAGATAATCATTAATTTGGAAAAGAAAACGTGTAATTCGAAAGATATAATAGAAATGCAGCTTTAGTGGCTGTTTTCCTGTAACTTCTTCATTTATGTCACCCGCGTATGACGTAGCTTGCCGGTGTTTCTTTTTTTTTAATCAGTTCAGTAGTTTCGGGGCCTATT
This sequence comes from Diatraea saccharalis, assembly GCA_918026875.4. Classification (NCBI taxonomy): domain Eukaryota; kingdom Metazoa; phylum Arthropoda; class Insecta; order Lepidoptera; family Crambidae; genus Diatraea; species Diatraea saccharalis. The sequence goes on along the minus strand of OU893339.1, from coordinate 23,578,545 downwards.
TTATGCTTACAAACAATTCAGCAAATAAATTAGCAACTCATTCTCCTTAATAATATTGGTATAAACATCAGAATAAATATAGATAATAGAAGACATCGATTTTTCAAAATATGTTTCATATAACTAGTAACAATGACGTAATTTTTATAAGACACGCTCTCTTTAATGTAGTTTTTTTTTTGTTTAAATTACAATTAATTTTAATATTACTCGTACAAATAATGTCATAATAATGTCCGCATTTTTGCTTGGTATTAATTTAGTTCTTATTGTTGTATGCCTGATATGAAATAAAATATGTGAGAATGGAAATAAATGTATAAGCCCTATATCTTATACGTGTATCCAAACTTTCACTCGATGTTTGATTCCTACTCGATGATTTTATGCTATGTGAGATTTTTTATAAGCTCTGTTACTTAGACTGTGTATTATTAAGATCTAAGTTTTCTATATACACGATTTAGCTATATAAACTTATTTTTAGTTACTAACCTTTTTGGTTTGAGTCCAAGCTTCGAAACACATAAAACTTCTTTACACAGTAACAAATACTTTAAAAAGTACTTTAGTAAGTTTTTAGCGCACCCAAAACGATACGTTCAACATTTACATTCAGTTATTTTACAGTCGCTTTTATCAACACTTTTTTATTTCCTCATAACAACAATTTATTACATTTTTTCAATTTCACGCAACGATGACGGTTTGAAAAATAACATGATTCAAAAAAATAATCCGATAGTGCACTTTTATATTCTTTTATTTATGGAGCACTGAATTTAAAAAGTAAACTGTCACATTTTCGGGCGGGAACACCGCGGCGGGTTTTCGAAAAAAGAATCGCGCGCGCCTTCACCGCCGCACATCAGTGATGGCGGCAACACGAAATTAGAATATTTCGAAAATTTTATCGCTTAATTTTCATTGTTTCAGACCGTTGTGGCGCGCACATGCTGTTTCAACACATTATGATCTAACACTGCCCGACTCTCGATTGCAGAACATACTTATTCTAACTCAACTTACATTCGTTCATATTTGCCTGGAGGGTGTAGGGCTGTGCTGGATTAGAACCTAAACTATTATAGGTGCGCTTGCGTCTAAATTTCAAAAACAAAACTTAATGATTCCTGCACAAAACCTTAATAGCCTTACTAAGACGTCTGTATCAATGTTTCATTTAATCATAAAATGCACTTTACTTAAGAGGCAAAGCAGCCATCTGATTTGTTTGTATTAAAATACCTATTTTTTTCTATAATCTTTAAAAAAATAGAGAACTAAGAACCACATAATATAATTAAGTAACATAATTATTAGGTAGTCGGTCTCAAACAAGTATGAGTCAATTGATTCCTTTTACTTCTTTTATTTTGCATTGCCACAACCCTAGATTTCGCGTAGTACAAGAAACGTCTTGCATATAATAATATGTTTTAGCCTATATCCAGTGCTTTAAGGCACTGCGTAGCATGAGGCTGCTATATGTAACTGTTATTTTAAACGGTTGTGCTATTTTCACCTGAGAGATTTTGGTTTTTATAACTGTAAAAATTGAGCAACAATAAAAAATCTTTAAAGATATCTATTATTTTATTGCTAAAATACATTTATTTTACTGGTAATATATCATAATCAATTCGCATTAACTAAATAAGTATAATGTCTTATATAATACTTACATTCATAAGGTACATGATTAATTGTGATTTTGTATGAATTATCACACGGAGAAAAATTTCCTGACTTTTTTGTCAATTCTTCTCAATAGATAGTAAGTCTTTCGCTGTACATTTAAAGCTGTATATTTTACGAAGAGGCTTTCTGGAGTTCGTGTTATTAAACTTTGTAACCTATTTATATTATTTTCTTTGAATTCAAATATATAATTATATATTGAAAATGATGGTAGTATTATTGATAAAAATACATAATCCGATATTTTTTCAATTCGATTGGAATCCTATGATTAACATACATTATATAATGATCTTACTAAATCAGCTGTATTTGAAAACAATACTAAACAACCAATAAATCTGAACTATTATTTCGCAACGTTAAAAATAGCAAACGTATCCCAACACTAAAGCTGCTACAACGAATTCGCTTCCCTACTTAGTTGTATGCATCGTGCATTGGCCTGCACTGCTGTTGAGCTGCGCCGACGCAAAAAGTCACAAGTCACTGAAGGTGCAATTGTAAATGAACTCAATTTGATTATAACAACAAAATGTATTTTTAGAATTTCAACTGAGTTCTTTACGGGGGTTTTAGTTAATAACTTTTTTAGAAGCTAGTTCTTATACTTATTCCAGTATGAATTTTAGCTAGGTATAGAGGCATTAGGTATAGAAAGAAATTGTTAGTAACTGTGGGCGTAGAACCGTTTCTAGGACACAGCAAATGGTAGAAATCTCCTGTTAGCTCTATACATCGTCGTCGTGGTATAATTATTAGGAAGCTTTGTTCACGTTGTAATTTTTAGATTTTATTGGTTTTATGTTTGCGTTATATTAGTTTGGTAATAGTAATTAATATTTTATCAGCATAAGATTGTAATCGTTGTGTATTATTACGATAATTTTAGAAGATACGAGAGACATAAAGGGACAAACCAACTTTATTTTGTATGCATTGGTTATTTAAAATTATGTCTGTTGCAATATGGGAAATAAAAACCTAAAATGTACAAGGAACATAAAAAAGCTAGTTTTTTTTATAGTTTCGAGATGTTGGTATACCTAAAAATCGTTTAGTTTTATTTTTATTGAATCCATAAAATCTTTAAGAAACATGCTGTCTTAAAAGAGTACTTAAAGCCACCTAGTTAACTTTACACCTTTACTTGGAAGTGCTTTTAGAAAATCGAACATTAAAGAGCAAAAGTACATATTAACGCTTTAAAATGAGTACTTTATATTAACAAAATATTACTTCATATAGGTATAGTATAGTTACGTACCTGTTTTGATAATCTCCTTAGCTGATTGGCTCACGCGCCGGTTTCAGTGTCGCCATCTCTTAGGTCCCAATTCGATTCCCGGAAGGTTCAGTATACAAAATTAAGTTATATTTTGTCTCCAGTCTGGATGTTAGGTTACCTTCGTTCTTCCAAATTTCCATAATACAAGTTCTTCAACTACTTAAGAACAAAACATTTTAGTAAGAAACTATGCAAAACAATTTTTGTTTTTTTTTAAGGTTATACTCGTACTATTTCGACTTCCTAACTACGGTGTACACACTGTAAATGTTAGATAGTGTACCATAAAAGTAGAGAGCCATCTATTAATTAGGTCGATAGCAGTTAGAATTTAACCGGAATAGCCTGCCGTAACCTGAGAACCGTTATGTGGAAAATAAACGAATAAAGCGGTACGTACGATACAAAGTCGTTGTTACTTGAAAAACTATCGCCTGCCCTGTGATTCTGTAAAAATCCCAGCGCGAATTCGAATTCACTCAGGTTTCCGAATTCCCTTCAAAAAGCGGCATCAATTCAATCTTCAATTGGTAAAAACGTTTCATGGCATAAGTGAAGTAAATTTCGGAATAACATAGGAATATATTATGTACGCAAGAAAACATTACGATCTCTTCACAAAAAAGTAGTGTTCTTAATCTTAACACAAGAAATAAAAGTTAACTTGCCGTTTCAAGCTTCAGACTTCAGAAAACCAGAGGGTGATTTCTGGGTAAATGCATTGCTATGTTCAATAAAGTTCCACAAAATGTAGCTGACCTACCCATTAATAAATTTAAAATTCATGTAAAGAATATACTTATGAGTAAAGGCTATTATAAAGTTGATGATTATTTTAAGGATCGCAATGCATGGAATTAATAGCCTTCGCTTTGTTCTATAAAGACTAATTATATGTTCAACCTATGCCTACAGACTTTGAAAGTTGTATTTATTATTGTGCTACTGATAATACATATTATTTTGGTAATGATATGATTTTGTAAATGTCATTACTTATGATAAAGAGCTGGTAAGTTTCTTTCGCTTGTTCTGCTTGTCAGCTAAAAGACGTTCTGCCCTGCGATTCTGTAAAACTTCAAACCCGATTTCGAAATCACTCGGGTGTCCGAAATCACTTCAAAAAGCGGCATCCGCTCAAACTTGAATTGGTAATAATGTTTCGTGAAATAAGTGAAGTGAGTTTCGAAATGATATAGGATTAAAATATCTATGACACGTTTAATCAATCAATTTTGTTTAGTATTTTTATACAAAAAATGGAATCAATATGATTTCTATACTAAATGACGAGAATTCGGACACATGAGTGAATTCGAATTCGGGTCTGGATTGTTACAGAATCGCAGGGCTGAACAAGTGGTAGGGGAAAAAACTTTTTTGGACGATTCAAAAGTGCTTGTAACAAGCTTATTTGAATAAATATATTTTCATTTCATTTTTTACGCGTATATTTAATCAATTTGTTTCGCATTTTTATACAAAAAAAAATGGAATTTTTTTACTAAATGACGTGAATTGGGACACATGAAAGAATTCTAATTCGGGTCTGGCTTTTTACAGAATCGCAGGGTTGAACATTCTTCTTACTCTCAATAGATGGCGCTAAAACTTTATTTTTACAACTTCATCATCATCGACTATTAAAGTACCCACTACTGGTGCGTAAACCGTTCTGAATGGGATAGTTTAAGTATTGTGCCAGTGTGAATTGGTGAGTCAAAACTGAGAATGCATATGTAACCGGGACCAATCACTTAACGTTCCTTTCGAAGAATAAAAGAACCCGAGATAATAAGCATTTGGTCATCGATCCTATAATCAGCTCTCGCTAAAGTTGCCGAACATTCGCAGCACAAATCGAATACGAACACACGGAAAATATATTTTAATTTTTATATTTGTTTAATTTTGAATTCACAATGTTATATTGATATTATCTTAAAGAAAGTTTATAGGGCTGTTGCCCGGATATCAAAAGGACATCCTGAACATTTGGGACTAGTCAATTTCCTTAATCATTTAAATTTACAAGGATACTAATATTATTTAATTTACATAGGTAGCTATTTGTGTTTTCTTAAATTCTAAAATGCCGCACAAAGCGCTTTTCTTCATATTTTTTACTGCACACGGCCAAGGAGAACTCTCTGCCAGAGTCTTTATTCCCGAGTGGATATAACCCAGACCTATTTAATGTAAGAGTGAATAGGTTCCTTCTGGACAAGCTCGTCCCACCATAGACCGTCCTTATACTAGAATGAGGTCAACAGTGAGTCCATTGTATATAAAAAACATAGTACATATATATAATTAAAATTTTTTAGTCAATAAAAATGCAATGTTAACTGAAATATTGAGATATTCACTTTGAAAATTTATATAAATTACTTTTGAACCATGTAACTTATTTGATCTAGGATTCGTTCTGGGCGTCTTTATATAAACACAAGCTGTTATATCAAATAATAATGTTGTATATCAACCCCGTATGATGTGGCTACCCTTAGAGGAAAGTATTTTTAAAATCAGTCTAATAGTTTCGGAGCAAACAAACAATGAAATCTTTTCTCTTTATTATATTACTATAGAAAAATCAAATGAGTACAAACTCGATAGGTTTGCGTAATTTAACTACAAAGTTCCCATGGCCACGTTTCAGTTCCATTATCACAGCCTGGATATTATATCGGTCCAAAGTTCTTGTCAAGACAAATCAAACAAGCCCAAGCTAAATGGAGTTGTTCCGTTTAATTAATGAGATCTGGCGACCTCCCGCTACATCGCCAGATCAGATTCATTCCATATTTAATTTTACTTAGTTATTCAAATTTTAGTCACACAATACAGGACTGATGACATTTTTGTCATATATTTTATTTTTTACATTTTGCGTAATCAAATTATTACGGCGATTATGTTGGAAAGTCACATGACGTCACGCCTTTGTACATTTTCTTCATAATCGTGACCTAGCGAGCCCTCGATCTTCAACTTTAACGCCTATTAGCCATTTCTTGACAAATTGAACCAAAAATGATATACCTAATATTTTTCTATTGTCTCACTGACAGACTAAATAGATCTATTTTATTAACTCAAGCGTCATCCTTATTGTGCTCAAATTTAATTTGCAGGACTTGACCAACTAACTTACTAAAACGACCAGTTAAATAAAAAAAATATAGTTATATGATTGGCGCTCATTTAAAAACTTTTTTTATATTACAAAACATATTTATTTTTCTTATGTAATTGATTTTATTGTTTCTGAATTTAAAAGGCCATACACCCAGTTGCACAAAGGTACGTTAAAACATTCATTAGTGATTAAAGTCGGCGTCAAATATTTAAGATCGTTTGTACAATTCAGTGACAGATTTTTATTGGTATTCTTGTAATCTATAAATATAGAACAATTCTCTTTTTTTTTTCAGAAATTTATTCCCATTGGTATCGGAAATCAAGAGGTGATCAATATTCTACCATTTTCTTAAATAGAATTACTTCTTAAACAAAAATAAAAGGGATTATATAAAAATGCAGCGAAGACCGACATTGCATACCTTTAGATAACATACCTACCACCTATTAGTTTGAGATAAAAATATTTGATCACCCATCAGACTACCGACCTTTTCGGACGTTGTTTAACTTTCACAATCGGAGATTCACCCCGCTAAATACATTATAAGGCTCAATAGGAAGTATTTTACCTACAAAAGTATTAGAATACACGCCATTGTGCACCATGAAACTCAATAGACACCACGAACTAAACGCTAATGCATATAAAACATGATCGAAGACAACATACGGCGTCAGTAATGTAATAAGAGGCATTTTTCTTTGACAGTAACATGCGCAAACGCACTTAGTGGCGTTAGAAAATTGACTCTGTCACGTAAGACTCGAGTTTCATAGAGAAAGGTAGTCTACTAAATAAAACATGGATTACAAATATTTTTCTTAAAATGCTTAAAATGCTTTCATATGGTTGGTGCTTCTACAGTACAGCTATTATTTGGATTTTAAGAAACTTTTGTGGGGGCCTGAATCGGATGACCGAAAATTTACTATCTCGGTCCAAATTACATTTGTAGTCGAAAAAAATCCACCAATTCTGTGACAAGGACGATCACGACCCAAGTAGCACAGAAGGAATTATAATTATCTATACGTGGACCTCATTATGGCAATAGGCATTAAAAAAGATTTATAGAGGTTTCCCCAACATCCTAAAGCCGTAAAATTGAATTCATTTAAACTTCGTATGCTAAAGGTTGCGTAAAAGCTGAATAATGGAGAAAACAAATGCCTTTTTAATGCATTTAGTGTAATTCTGTCTGATTGCAATGCCATTATACTGCTTAAAGCATACTTTTATACCTAAGGTAACGTAAAAGAATTGTAAGAGTAGGCGCAAAATGCCAATGGTTCTATAACAGACACTCGTCATACCATTTTGATGCTGAATTTTAAAAGATGTAAGAATAACCATTTTAATGCTTAAAGTCGAATAAAGTCAGTGTATGGGACAGTAATGGATCAATTTTAATGCTGTTATTCTGCTTTAGGCTACTTTAAATTCCATGAGTTCTATAAAAGAACTTAAAGAGAGGTAGAAAATGGCAAAGGTTCTGTAGAATGGATAGGTTACACCATTTTGATTCTGGCGTTTTAAATGGGTGACTGTCATTCTTTTATAATTCTTAACGCAATAAAAGAAGGCAATTTAGAGCGTCCTGAAGAGTAAAAGAATTTTAATAGAATTAATAGGCCGTCGTATGCGTGTGTGGTTGAAAACAACAAAATGCTATCGTCTACGAAAAAAAAGGTAAAATTGTGGAAAACGAAAGCTAGGACTGGAAAAGGAAAAAAGGAATTTTAAAGGTTCATTTCATAGCCAAAAGAATTGTAGTGGAACTATAACGTACTACAATTCTGCTTAAATATTCCGCCATTAAATCGTTCAAACCTAACCTAACACGATATTTCATGTAAATATTATATGTAAACTATAGATGTAAGCTATTACTTATTGCTCAATTTATAATTCTAAAATATATATAAGTCTCCTAAATATAAAACTGTGGACATAACAACCAAACACATAAATATTTAATTTTTCATAGGCACTTTTTCTATATAATATTTAACTAAATACTCATCATATTCGAGGCGCATAAAAAAATTCAATAGAAATGTATATGGACATTAACAGTAAACTTGCCTCCGCAAGACTATTTCACGTATTAACCATCTAACACCCAATACAATATTAACAAATTTAATAATACTTATAGTTAATAGCGTCGCACCTCTGTTTTATCACAGTCACTGCTGCTACACATCACACAAATGTTTTGAATGTAAAAAAAAATACGAACTTTATAAAATACACCGCATATACGACACTATTGCGCTTTAAGAATTGTAATGGGTAGAAGTTGGACTTTTTTAGGGGCTAAAGAATGCTAAAATTCCATTACGGAGCCTTTTTAGTACTACTATACGGCTATAATCGTCACTGTGTACCTTATTGATTCCATTACAATGCTATTTTAATGCCTTTTGGCACCCGCGTAAGCCTAAGGCACTAAGATTTGTGCCCAAATCAGCATTGTAATGGAATTTTAAGTGCTTAAAATTCTTTTTTATGGCAAGTTTATGCTGCTTAAAGCATCTGAAAATGCCATTATTCACCCTTTATTCAGCTTTTTGTGCTTCTTGGGGAATAACCGTTCACCTCCTTTTAGAAAAATACAAGAGCTATTCTTATACCTTTTTCTATTACTTACATTACCAATTGCTGACGAATTCCATATTTTTTTACAATTTATTAGCTTCTAAACCAACAATTATATTTTTACTAAGTCTGCATGTTGAATTCTGAGCTCCATAATTACCGCTAGTGCCTCTGATATCGTATTATAAAACAAAGTAGTTAATTTAATTAAAATAATTGTGGATGCCATCAAAATTATTGAATAATATATAAATTATTGATGCCATTTAAAATATCTTAAGGAAATGTGACGTCATAAACAAATGTAATAATTCCAATTGGACTTATCTATGTGATATGAATTAAAGTACTAAATCCACACGATTTAGTTCCTTGTGGTTCCTTACAAAAAGGGTAAAACAGGAATTTATAACTAAGACTTCGCTGTCAGTCTGTCTATATCATGAACTGTGAAAGTTAGACAGTGGATATTTTCCCAGATAATGCATTTTTGTTGACGCTTTAATAACAAATTCTAAATATAAGAATAAAATAAAATTTAAATAAAATATAATAGAGCCTACAATAAACGTATTTTTTTTTGCTGTCACCGGGCTGTATCTTATGAACCGTGATAAAAAGTCAGTTGAGAATTTCACAGGTGACGTATTCTATTATAGCTATTAACAACATCTCCCATACAACAAACATGACTTTTTTGCTCGTTTTAGGTACGGAACCCTTCGTGCGCGAGTCCAGCTCGCATATGGCCGGTATTTTTTTCTCATGAAAAGTACTTAGTCTTATATTTACAAGCAAGTAGTTTAGTTATCCACTTTAATTAAATCACCAAAACCTAATGTTATAAAATTTTTTTTTAATGTTTTCAAGTGTGGCAAATAATATTTCATGTAAAATATATCTTACTAATAACCAAAGCTTCAGCTTAAGAGTAAATTTAGTGATAATTAAGTTTTATATCATTTAGAACCTTAGACTTTGTTTATTCGGATATCAAGGTAGAGCAACCTCCATTGCAATGCATACGCATCTTGCTAAAGCTTTTTACTCCGAACGCATTCTTCATAGCATAGATAGGTTTAAGCATTCCGGGTCTTGTACAATCGCACTCATGCGAAAAAAGCTATAAAAATATTGACTTAAGTATTCTTTAGATAGGTCTCAAAAGTTTTTTAAACTTTTATATTTAAGCATTATCAACATCATTGTACTTAAATTTAAAACATATTAAGATTTTAATCAAATTTTTAAATACAGTGCCTGTAATATTTTTATTTTCATCTTTCTTCTTCGAGATCTATACATAATATCTATAGCCTATTACTATTGTACATCAGATATTCATTCAATATCCAAAAGCTTTTAAACATAAAACGCATCGTATGTCCCGAAACTCATAATTTAATACCCCATCAATATTCAGAACTGCCATCATCAATACCACCCTGTAGGCGTTACCAGTATTTAATACAAAATCCTTCCATATCGATGCGTACATTTTTTCCACCCCACCACCCTCACCTATATAATTGACGGTTGTGAAAACTATCGCGCCGCTAAATGACCCCCACCTCCATTTTCCAACATGGCTGAAATCAATAATTTGGCTGGGCAATGACTGCGATGACTTGGACATGCGCCCTGAAAGCGTTCGAATCATCAGCAAAATCTGAACTTGACTTGACGAAAACGAAAGTAGAGGCATGTTTCTATGTCATTCTTACGACGCACGTCTAACGATAGGTGGCGTTATTAAGTAAAAAATTGATGGGAAAAAATGGTACCAGTGACGATAGATAATTTTTTGGTGATTCTTAAAATGCTTAAGATGATGTTATTTAATATCAAGCCGTTATTATAAAAGTAATCAAAGAATGAAAGATCATATAAAAGAAAGATAATACTATGACGACACAGAAACAGTTTACAACTGTAAAATTACACATAGGCGCGAGCGAGACAAACACGGCTTCCATTTTGTTTTAAAGCTGATTTCACGGAAAGCATATAATTTTAATCATGGCGTCGGTGCATCTACCTACTTTAGATAAGTAGTTAAATTTATAACTAAACATGGACCTTTTCCTATGTACATTAACACAGTCTATGAAAAAATGATAATGGATCAAATGAGTCTTAAAGAAACTAAACTGTCATTAACTTCTGCAAAAAATTAACCATCGAAATGAAGATCCAACTCGAGAAGATTCTCCAGTTTCATGGGTGCTTCAAAAAGTTATCGTTAACAGAATGTATGAATTCTCTATTGTTAAAATAATCTCTTACCTTGCTTGACTTTTGCTGAGAATAAAGACTTGATTCCAATTAGATGTTCAGATACGTTGTTCTTGACTGTATCTTCTCTGTCTTCAGATGATTCTTCTTAAATTTTTGATCGGAGTTCTGTTATTTTTATATTTATGTTTGTCTGAATGTGTTTTATTAGTATATTTATATTGCCTTTGTTATTTTTAGCCCGTTAGATTTTATACTCATACAAATCATTACAGGTATAAATAACAGAATAATTTAACTAAGTCTTAATTTCAATTTACATTCAATTTTGTACTATTAAAGAAATCTAGAAATCTTCAACAGGTAGATAAACTTGATTTAATTTTGTAATTTGTTTTTGTATTTTTGTAAAATTTTTGGAGTAATTTTATCTTACCTTTTTACTTACAATTTAAGGCCAATTTAAGGCACGAGAATTTGTTTTTGCTCAGTTTGTTTTCATCTTCCATACAATTCTGGAACGGTCGATGAAATTGGTCGAAATATTCCGAAATCTAATTTGCCAAAAGTATCAAATATCACTTAGCCTAACAATTAATGTCCAGAGTCTTCACTAAATTACTTTCACTAGAATATACATAGAGAGTCTGCATTTAAAAATTAAAGTAAATCAAATTCAAAAGTTCCAAAATTAACCAGTGTTGTTTAAATGTACTTAAAGAACTCAAATGCTTAAATCCTCTTTTCTATTGTTTTCTTGTAATAACGGTTGATATAAACTCAAAACTTGTTCTATTGCGAAAAAACGTGTTTCTTTATCGTCAAATGGCGATGGTTGTTATCTTTTGTTTGCTAGATTCCCCTTTGCTATGAAATTGTGGGTATCTTGTGCTTCTTGCGCATTTAACTTATTGTTGGCTGCATCTAGTTCTCCATGGTATTCTTCTTCTTTTAACCATGGATTTTCTCTTCCTTCTTCGTCTTATTTTTGCAGCGGTTCTTCCCGGATGGTTGTAGATGTTACTGTAGCCCTTACACAACAAATCCGAGCTGAACTGCCGACAGTTGCCTTAGCACTATTTTACAGTTTGCAAAAACAAAAACTGGTATTATTATATTGTGAGAGTTCAAGTGTTGCTGAATACTATTGTTTATAAAGTCACTTATCAACTATATGATTATGTTGAAAATTAATACAGTCTATTGCATAAATCTAACTCTTGAATGTGACGGCGAGCGGAATGTGACCCTAACGCATGCGCGCAATTTTGAATTTCGAACCAAAATTTTTGGTTTTTCGAATTGGACGCTTCGTTTATTGAATTTAGGCCGTTAGTTTTATTTTTCTGATTGGTATTTTGTTTTTTTGGAATGTTTTTTGTTTTTTTTTTTTATAGTTTATGCGCGGTGGCTTTTTTCGCGCGTTGCGTAGGTGTTATGCACGCGTCTTCCTGAGCCTCGCCGGCCACACTAAAGTTGGAAGGTTGCAACGCTGCTGCATTGCTCTCCCATGTCCAAGGGTATGAGTGACCCCTGCCACCCTCCCCTACCCCATTCCAATGATTCGCGTACACTTCGAATCATCAAATAATGATTTTATGCGTTTAATATAAAACCCATGGTATACGTATACTGCACGCATGTGAAATAGGCTAATTGGTGATTCAGCTAAGCGTAAGTGTTCATACGTTAATTTGTTCATTTTTGCACAATTAAAAACTATTAATTTTAAGAGTTTTATCGACAGTTATTCAGGTTCGTGGAAAATACATCTGAGTACATGTATGTATGCGTGATATAATATACCAATCAACAAATTATTGGAATCGATACAGCTATCCGGAAGTACTATAGACACGCTACCATGGATAAATATAAAATCGTGCGTAGAATCGTGTTTTCATTAATTTTTAGTTATCTAATTCGTTAATCATGATTATTCTTCGTTAAACTATTTTAACTTCGTTAAAATTCAATCGAGTTTACATATAAATTGATATGACTTGCCAATAATCTTGTAAAAGTTGCTAAATTCCTTTGTTAATTAACTTGTTAGTGTTAAAAAAGAGTAATCGATATAAAGATAATAAATAAAGATCTAGTCAATAGCTTTCGATCGGGCGTTTGTGAATGTTACTTACTTAAGTACAAGACTACTTAGTCTTGGAGCTCCTCTATAGACTTAAGTCGTAGCTTGATACCCAGCAGCATCTCTAGGTTTTGTGTAGAGTTTTAATATAAACTTCTTGACTTCTGATTTTTTTTACTCTTATTAAACTTTTCTGAAGTCTGTATTTTGAGGTCTCTAATTTAGTAAAGACTATTTAATTACTTATTTAAAGTGTAAACACATACAGTCAACATTTGACTTCAAAAACTATTTCAGATTAATTAAGCTAGAAAATAATCCAAAATTAGTGTACACAGCATGATATATTAACTTTTCCCAGCGAATAATCATCACCACCAGCCTATTAATAACCCCACTGACGGGGGCATCTTCCCTATGGATAGAAGCGAATCAAATAAGGAGATTGAGTTATAGCCCACCACGCGAGCCTAGTTAGGATTGTTAACGACTGCTGACAGCCGGGACTAACGGCTTACCGCGACGAACAAATGAGCACAGAGGAGCCCGAGATAAAGAATTTTTGGTCACCCATCCCACGACCGACCATTGCGAAAGTTGCTTTACTTCCGCATTGTAGACCATAACTGCTAATCACTGCACCATCGAGTTCATATATCAAATAATATACAAAATATTTGTCTCATTTTTTTTTTTTTGTTTAGGTTGTAAAGAGAACGTTTTAAAAATGAAATGAGTTCGCAACTATAGTTATAATCGACGACAGAGCTACGAAATAAGACAATGATTAGTAATATTCATAAATTTCAAAGATGTCTATCGTGACGTCATTTTCCTAATAATATTAAGCCTCAATTAATCGTATTATGCCACTATATGGCATAATACGATTAATTGAAACGCTATTGAGATACTATTGGAAACGTTAGCAGAGTTAACGGTCAGACCTTCCCTCGTTCTGACCATTCGTAGTGCACGATCTCTATAGCCAAGTGCTCGCACACCAGTTACAAGGTATCGCCCTCCCAGGTCCCGGAAAATTTATCTTTTCCCTGTTGTCTAAGGTCTGGCTATATTGTGATATATTCCTTGTTCCAGATCTTCATAATACAAGTACTTTAGCTACATAGCAACTGAGCTTATGATTTTGTCTAATATCAGTTATTTATTCAAACATATGCTGATTATAATATAACAAGCAATCTGTTAATTGTGCAACGGAAGTCGATGACAAAGCAAATGCCGATTATCATCGGATACTGAGGTGAAATTCTAATACTAAATATAGATATATTAGATCAAATACTTGTCAGGCAGATCAGGTACGCTTAGGGCTTTAATCAATATTTAAGCGGGCCCAAACTCGACAGAGTTGTGATATCTAATTACAAAGTTCTTATGGTTCCTTCCAGTTGCATCATGAGACTCTGGATATTATCTGGAACTAAAGTCCTCGACAAGACAAATCAAACGAACCCAAATTCAATGGATTTGTTTCTACATTGCGTAGGTCCATGGCTACATTACGGCTCCATCAACAGATCAGCTCCATTCAATATTGACATTGTCATCTTAGTTATATATGCATGCGGAATTACAGCTCTGACCGGGAATCAAACCTGGGGTCTCAGAGAAGGCAACACCTTTAAACCGGCGTGCAAACCACTTAGCTACGAAGGTCATCATATATGGTATTTTAAATGAAAGCTTGAAATAATAAATATTGGATCACATCACATACAGAGCTTAGATCCTAAACTCAGTAGCTAGACTTTGGATTGGGGAAATCTCAAACAGTAAAAGTATCAACACTTAGACCTTTTTTAAGCAACTCTCACTAGGGGGAAGTTAATCCGGGATCCTGCAAGGAAAGCTCTGGACCCACACTCAAACTTGAGAAAATATAGAAAAGTTAATTTTCTATGTTGGGAGCGGTGTGTGAAAGAGACTTGAAAGGAAGGTCGTGTTCACGAACATCTTTATCATTTCATATCGATCATCCTTGCATCAAAGTAATTGAAATTATAGTGTAATTTTTATAATAGATAAAACACCATTATTTTCTTAGTAATAAATCCCTAGTTTTTGCACACAAAATCCCCTCAGACATCATAGGAGGCGTAATGTTCACTACATAGCTTTTATATACCCATTACACATAAATATCCAAAAATGTTATTTTCATACAGTCTGTCCGTCGCTGCATCATGTAATCCCGTGCTCGTTACATGTTCCCGTAACTCTATACGTCATTATTAACTGAATGAGCTGAAAAGCTCAATAGTAGCGTTAGCAAATAAGTCGCATAGTAAAATATGAGTGTACAAAAAAGTTTGTAACTACAACTATATTGCCGATCACTTGTAGCCAAGTAACACATACAGGGTGTATTCTAAAGTCTCGGGTTGGATAACCAGCAAGAACGGATGTATTGGGGGTCAAGTGGTTATAACACTCGTCTGAACCAGTTGATTGATGCTTTTTGGACTACCACTGAATCTCGACTTTGTGACCCCGCTTATATGAAGGCTAGATGCATTATTGTGACTGGACCTCAATTTGTGACTTCCATGACTTGAAGGCTGAATCCGTCCTTGGTTTTTGAGTCAAATGATATCTTAATCGGATTATTATATTAAATGAGTTTAGTCTCATAAAATAAGAAAAAAAACAAAGGTTTAAAGGAAACCATATAAAGAAGAGACAAAAGCAAAAACACTACTGTTGAAATACTATTTGTATATATAATACTATTGAAATTGAAATACTAAATAAATAAAATAATAACGATAAATGGAGATACATAACAGAAAAAAGCATCAAATGGTCTGCAGTTTTAAGTAAGTGAATAAATAAAAGCTGATCCTGGCTGCACCTGCAGTCACTAACACCCAACAATCCGCACTGGACTTTCGTAGTAGTTCGCTTAACTCTGCAAACGATAATAGCCTGATAATAATGATATTAAAATAGTAATAGAATACTGATAAAAAAATAATTAAAATAATTACTTTGTTGGATTTTAAAATGATTTTTTTTTTAAAATCCACTTTGCACCATCTCAGGGTGCCAGGGACCAAGTAGATTTTTTAAGGATTATTCATTAAGAATTTTCTTCATAATAGCATTGTGAATACAAAATTAATCAAATATAATAATAATAACTTTATTTTTGCCAACCGTACACCTGTTTTCGAAAGCCACATAAGCCCTATAAAAGCAGCGGCCATGCTGTTAAAAATTATCAGTAATTAATATATTTATAGTTGTTGCCTACGTTTGTATGCAAGCCTTTGGATTATTTTCATGTACATTTTTAATGTACAGAAAATTAATTATTTAATAATTTTAAGATTCACAGATCGACCATCGCAAAGATTATTTTTCTCTTGATACAAGAAATTATATACAAAAGCTATGCTTATTACGCGTTTCGTTTGATATTTAAAGAAAGCTTTAATCATTGTATGGTTTACATTATAGGTGTGGACTTTTGATAGTTTTGCTTTCAAAAGTTTCACACATCAGTGTTTTTTTGGGATCTTAGACCGTTCATTTAGTTGCCCATTATGGCAAGTTTTAGATAACTGTTTGCAACTGGTTATACGTTGTAACAATATATATTCGATAAAAATATAATGAAAGTATTTCTCATAGCTTTTTAGAAGTATACGTATACAGTGAAGATATGTATTTCGCGCTTATCTAAGTACACATCAAAACACGCATAATACACATTTCATACTTACTTTAAGTTACGGCCTACGAAGTTTTGTTTGTTATCTTAATTATTTACAAAGAAATGTTGTAATAAAATAATTTCAGTTGATTCTTATTAAATAAATAAAGAAGATTTGCGTTCATTTCATGGATTTTGTCAGGTTTTTTAATTCTTCTTTTATTGTTTTTATATTATTTGTTCTTCAAAAATGATTTTTTTTTTGATCCTATGTCTTTTTTGTTATAATTACATTCATCCTTGAAACGATGTTTATGTTCAAAGTGTAAAAAGCCATAAGTGCCATTATGGCTAAGTAAATTGCATGGAAAAAGGTCACAACGTATTTTATGACCCATAGTTATATGGCTGCCATTGAATATATAATGGAGAAATATTAAAACTAAAGCTTTGTTTTTTTTGTCAAAATTACTGCAGTATTATTCCATGTTATATTAAACTTAAACATCCCAAGTAAACATTTATATATTCAAATAATATAAAAAAAAAAACCTTTTTCGTAGGATACAACAACATACATAAGTATGTTATATATGGCTTTTATTCAAAATTAAGTGGCTAAAACACTTGTAATAAGGAAATGAGAAACAACGAAGGTGACACAACACCCAGAGTCAAGACAATATAGAAAAGTTCATTTTCTACATTGAACCGAACCTGGGATCCGGATATGATATCGCCTTGAAGCTACTCGGTCACAGAGGTCTCCATGAATGGTAAGAAATAATAACTAAATTAATGAAAATGAATACAAGACTTAGGCCCCTTTTCACTAAACTTAGGAGATGCCCAAATCTGACAGCTGATTATTTGGGCATTGTTAAAGGGGAAAATGCGTTCACCAATGACAAAGAAACACCTAACGTCTTTAGGCGTCGCTTAAACTTAGGACATGCATTGTGCGGCGCCTAGCGCTGGACATTTGCGTAATGTGACATATACGTTTACTCTTTGGCTATAACTGGGGCACAGGACTTCCATACGCATACTGCATTCATTATATATCGAAGGCGCATCGGTGCGGTGGATGGCCAGTCACAGGATGGATGACCAAAAATTTATCATCTCTACCTTCGCTGTAATTTGATGGACACATTCAGCCTTATCAACGGCTCCATCTGTAGTTTTAAACATTCATTCCACACTAGGCCTACTCAGTGTGTTATGGGATATACTGCTTATTTGATTGATTCTATCCACGGAGAAGGTTTATGCTCCAGCACCAGCAGTTATATTAAAAGGCTATCGATGAGTTTCACTTAGTTTTCTGAATTTCGATAAGTAGGTATAGCTGTGACAATCACTTTTTTTAGTAAGAAGTTAACATAGGATATTTGAACATTGATGACTTTTATAATCTCAAGAGGGTTAATTTTAATATACAAAAGTAATTAAAATTTAAGTTACAAATTTAAGTTACAAATGTAACTTAACGATCACCTCGCAATATATCGTGCAAACCCAATATAACGTATCATAATATGTTAAAACGTATCATAATAACTATCAAGCGCATACATATTTATAGTGTCATGGGGTGGTCGTCCTAGACTATAGCATACCTAGACTTTTTGTTTCCGTCCTTTTCTTACACTGCGCAGACTCGAATCATCATCATCGGACCCCCCCCCCTCTCTCATAAAGGGGGTACCCCGCGTCAATACACTGGGAGCGTGGATAAAATAAACACACACAAATACAACCAACGATTAAACGCACACACATGTAAATACTTTTATAATATATACAATGATCATATTAAGTGAATATATGTAGTTCCCCCACCTTTTATATAAAAGGAAAGGGGGATACAAGAGGAGTGGAAAAATGAAATTCGCGTGGATTTTTCGGCATCATGTTAAATGTCCATCTGATTGCCACGTTGCTTTTAGCAATATTTGTAATTTCTTTGCCGGTAGATTTATGGGACGCATAAAATGCGTCTGGTTTTTTTTACTATAGGACAAGCGAACTATTTCGTTCAGTCTGAATAAAATTTTAACTGCAGTTTGATAACGATTCAATTGAATTTATTATACATGATGCAAGTCTTGCAGTAAACTTTTTAATATAACAAGCGACTAGCTTATAGCATAATTGTAGGGCATTCAAACATTTTTATTTTAAGGTTTTTTAACGTAATATTGTTAGCAAGCGTTTATTTGATACCCATATTATGAGTATTTCGAAAATCTAGGTCACCATCTTAGGTGGTCTATTCGATTTAGATTGAAATGACATGAAATTTAAAAATAATTTCATATGTCATTTCATCACAGATCACAAAGAGCTAACCTTAAATTATTATATAAATGAAACTTGTGTACAAAATTAGAGCTTTAGCGGTTGAGGATAGCTTTGAAATTCATTTGCGAGATTTGGCGGACAAACGGTCAGTTGCACTAACGTCCATTAAGGTTTAGGTTTCAAGCTCTAATGAGTGTCAAATTTGTATGGGTAATTCAACGTTGGTGAAACAGACATTTTTATGTATGAACTTACTTATATTGTAAGTTAAACAAAGGCTTGTAATAAAAAAGTCCTGAAAAGAAACTTACGAAAATACTAGAAGATGTTTTTAATACAATGGATCACCTCAATCATCTGCGTACTGAGCCTCGTGTTAAGAAAACTTTATTCTCTATTTTATTTTTAATTAACCCTAGTTGCTGCTACTTTTCAAAAATGATTTTGGCGTGAATCATAGACGATTGCCATAAGTCTATGGCAAATAGAGTTTTAGTTTATAGCGAGTTTAATGAGAGTGGTTTGTTCTTGCGAATCAGTGTCATGAAAGTTAATAAAACGTTCATCAATTAAAACTAGGGTAGGTAGGTCGTAAACAAGAAAAAAATGGTGCGTGTACAAACGGGTCACCATTTTTCTATGCATTTCTATGCATTCCCATGTCTTTTGATTGACATTTAAACTGCAAAAAAGCAATAAAACATCGAACACCAACGTTTAAGTAAAAATAGAAATCACTGGAATCTAGGCTGCATGGGTTAAGATCCCATTGCTTTAAATAAATTACTACTACGCCCAAGAAGTTTAGTTAACTTTATATTTATACAAAGCCAATTATGAACGGCTCAAAAATCCTTTCATGCTCAAATAAAGAAATTTTATTTTTGAAGACTAAATAATCAATAAAAATAAGAGATGCATATATTTATAATTATCTGTTTACTACTAAATTCCAGTATACAGATGTATCCAACTTCGTATATTGTATTCTGTTATATTTATATAAACTCCGGGTATGTTCCGGCCGCAACCATATCCAAATGAAGATATGCCAAGTAATCCACTTTCAGATACAGCGGCACCGCCACTATCGCCCTGAAAGTAAATAAAACGAGAAGTAATGTATTCTCGTTTATCACACATAGGTAGATGGCTCCCAGCTTCAGGACAGCTCACTACGATATGAGGTGTGGAAGACCGAATAAAAAATGCAAATTAGTTAATATTAAGACGATGACTAATGGTGAATTATGGAAGAAGAATACATATTGCGCCGATTACAAGTAAATAATTCGGAAAAGGTGAAGCAAACGATGGTATTATTTGCATATTTATATAAAGTGTACCTGACAGGCATCTTTGCCAAATCCTCCAGCGCAGAACATTCGATCTGTCAGTGTATGGTTGTACCAGTACTTCTTCACACTCTGACATTTATCGAAAGGTACGATTTTCATCTCGACCTCTTGTAAAACGTCATTATACTCACCCTAAAATAATGTATGAATATGAATTACATGTTTCATCTTAAGTTGTTTGTCCCCTAGTATTAAATACAATAACTGCAAAGTAAATACCAAGAAATAACAAATTATTTGTATTGAATAGTAAAGACACCCACTAGACTGTTCCATCACCGATATAATCATCTGTGCCATTCATGAGAGTCTACCACGTCTTTTGTTAAACGACTACGATGATAACTCTTCTGTCAAATCCATACTTTATCATTAATTTGTCGTTATTATAGGACGTACGTACCTCTAATATTACATTTCCCGCGCTTGATCTCTTACAGTGGGCATTGTAGACCGTATTGTTAGTTTCTGGACTTGATATGGTCATAACACGGTCTTGGTGTCGCACTGTGCAACGGAAAGTTTAGTTAAAAACTTACTTTCTCCATTCCGTATCCCCATCCAGAGGTAGTGATGTAGGTTGCATATCCACTCTCACTTATATCGATAGCCGATACTTTTTTACTGAAGTGTAATTTACGATATCTCAACAGTTGAACGTCGTAATCGAACTCGTGTTCGTTCCCATAACTGGGGTGTATAAAATGAGATAGGATTTTTATTTTTATCCCTTTCAGACGTCGATTGCTGCTAATTCTGATGAAGTTTGCCTCCTTACTGAAACGGAGCATAGGAAATTAAAACGACGATAAATGGCAATGGAGGAACTTAATGGCGAAGTGGATTGCGCGTCCAGCTTGCAATGCAGAGGTTGAGCAACTCTCGCAGTGGCCGCTCATAAGATGGCTGACCAAAAGTTTACTATCTCGAGCTACTCCATGCTTCGGAAGGCACGTTAAGCCTTTAGTTCTGGCTACATTTGCATACGTTTATACTCTTCCGCATTGAGCCAGCGTGGAGGATCATGGCACGTCCTCCTTAATCATCCATAAGGAAGGCCTGAACCCCTGTAGTGGGGACTTAGCAGGGCTGATGATGAATCTGTGTTCCTTGTTGTTCCTTAATACACGTTGCAGCTGCAGTTGTTAATACCCACCAATCAGCGCTTGACCTGCGTGGTGGGTGATAGACCTTTCTCCCTAATTGATTGCATCCATAATATACGTATACCTTCATTAAACATAGTTCTTTTACTTTGAAGTCCCCCAAATTTAATTCAATTAAATTTGGGGTGGACCACCTTTATCACGTAGGTATAAAAATAGATAGACAGATAGTATAGACAGGTTTTAAAGGTTTTATTACATTGTAGCTCTATGTAACCACAGCGCTGCGCCCGACAAGTTCCAAGCTGTTTTTAATAGAATTGATTCTATCAATTACAAGTTTATATTTTACTAGTGTATATTAAAAATTTCTTCTTGATACTTACCCACAATGAGCAGAGGTCAATGCCCACTGGCGGTGTATTAACACCCCGCCACATATGTCGCCATAGTTAATTTGATATGGTATTGTTTCAATGGTAACATTGTAGCCACCTAGTATACTGAAAATACATTATTTATTAAAAGGACATGCTTCATTGACACATTGATTGATTCGACCTGCAATTTCGAAGTTAAGCAACATTTTCAATGGCTGGTTATAGGATGGGTGACCGAAAATTTAGTATCTCAATCACCTCCGTGAGTCTAAAAGTACCTTAATCGGTTAAGTTTAGCTGCATTTGCAGTCGTTAATACCCACCAATCCGGACTGGACCCGCATGGTGGGCCATGACTCGTTCTCCATATTCTATTCGATTTCACTCACACTTCACTGTGCCCCAACAGTACGATATAAGTAGGTGGATTGAGAATGAAAATCTGCTTCAACACAGACAGCAACACAACAGCAGCGATATATACTATAATAAAATCTCACTCGACGTCGCGAACAGCGCTGCCACAGCATGGAAATTCAATCAAATAAAATCTATTTCAAAGTACAGTAAGGGAAAGGGGAAATGATGACCATAACAAAAGGGCTTCATGTGCATATTTCAAAACATTAAATTCGATAATGATCTCATATATTTTAATATCCAACACTCATTGAATTAACTTAGAATGGTTTAATTGCGTGTATTTTTGAAAAAGTATTTCATTTTCCAGTTGTTCCGAATCGTTTACAGGTTTGTTTAATCTAAGTGAACACAGAACCTGTAATGATTCCAAACGTATGAAAAATTCTATGATATGAAAATCATTTTTTTTTAAATACATGCGAAAAATCGTTTAAGAATCGTAAAAGCGGTTTTATTTATTTAATTAAATGAAAAACTATTTGTAACCTACAAATTTGTGAAACCCTTGGGGACCAAGTTCGATTTGCACTGTCCGGGTTCCAACTTTCAAACTTAGAAAAAATCAAATAGACACAAAAAAAGTTTTAACACACTTTACCCATATGCAACACACGAGCGAGAAAATAATTGGAACATAATCCGTGTAACACATAATTTTGTCGACATGTTTTATGAAAGCACTTTTTATTTGCAAAACGTCACGAATCGATTTATCGAGAAACGATCACGATGTGGAAATAACCGCATGACTCAAGAAAAATACTTCAAAAATATTTGCATATACTTTCATTTTAAATCTTTATTATTAAATAGTAACTTAATAATTGGTGTTGTTAACGTATCACAGGCTATCAATTATGGATATCAGCGAATATTACAGGGAGAATAGGGATTGGTGGGTGTTAACAACTTCAGATGTAGTTACCAACAGTTTAAAGTGCCTTCTGAAATACGTAAGAGCTCGAAGATGAACAAATTTTTGGTCATCCATCCCATGACTGGCACTTACGATAGCTGCTTAACCCCCATATCACATACCAACTCACATAACACACTTCATCAAGCTATAGCTCAGGTTATCACAATGTATTGTCTTAGCAGGGGAACGACCGTCTTATAGCCATAGATATAAAAACATTTTATAGATTTAATGAATTAATATGTTAATATTCTTTTTAATGTTCTAGGTTGTTGTAGATTTTTGAATTATTTAAGTTTGTCTAAACTAAAATATGCTTAAAGTTTGACAATTAAAAAGAAACAAATTTAGAAATTCAAAATTATCGAAAAGAAAAATAACACAATTTTTTGAAAAACGATATTAAGATATAAGAAAACTTGTAATTGCAAAAGAAAATTAACGTTTCCAATGACAAAATTCAGTAAATCTTTTATAGTTATGGTTAAGAAACTTAGTTTAATTTATTGCGTCTTTTACTTATTACTTATAAGTACTTTTTAATATCGGTTGCTGTCTTATTATTATACAGTAATTAATTTGATTTTATCTTTGAATACAATATTTATATAATTACCGCTAATATTTATATAATTCAAAGTTTTCATCATATGGCCATAATGTTTTTAAAGCATGAATTTATTCCGTGAAATTCACTTCTTTATTTTAAAAGTATTTCAAAAAAAAATAGTAAATAAAAAAAAAAATATTAAAAGAAGCGATATAAAATAACTATTAAAACAAAAAACGAAACAGGGGACACCCGGGTTTGAACCGGGGACCTCTCGATCTGCAGTCGAATGCTCTACCACTGAGCTATATCCCCAAGTGAGAGTCGGTTCGAAATTATTATACATACTTCAAGGCCAGCAACGTTGATATATTCTTTATTTCTTAATGTAGAGACGTAACATAAATTCTTACACTCAATATGAAAGATGACTGACTTTGAAAACCAAAATCGATATTTAAATAATTTAGGTATTTTTATCGAATCACAATGCAATGCGCGTTATTTACTTTAAAATCGAATTCAAAAAGGTAGGCGTTTAGCAACTCGTCTGAATTTGTATTTCATAAAATATCTCTGTCGATATTCAATCGAGTTTGATAAAAAGAGTTTTATTTTTTCAACGGTAACAAATCCTCTAAATCCCCGATAGAAATCAAAAGAAGTTTCATGAATTTGTTAATTACCTTTCCTGACTTTTTTATCCTATAAAATCAACCTTAATATTCTGTTGACAGAAATGTGATAATTATTCTACGATTCTTGTCAGTACTTTAGTGAAATAAAAATGATGGAAAAATTGGTATTTGGATCTTCACTTTGAACAGATTTTCTTTCAAAATATAAATCAGACTTCAAATATCTATAAAATCTTTCTTAATAAAGTACAAATGCTGTTAAAAAAAACTAAATTATGACGATTAGCTGGCATTCCAACAAACAAAAAAGTTCATCAGCATAAAAAAAAAAAAAAAAGTTTTCATTCGATTTAAGACTTTCTTATTTTTTATTGTCAGGTAAGAAAGGGTAATATCAGAAAGTATTTAATCCGCATCATGGCATTTTTGCCTCGTCAATAAGATTAAAACTAAAATTAAATAACTTAAATTAGTATGATCGGCAATTAGTGATTTTATTTTCACAGTAATTCCTCAGTTTCAAATGGCAGCAGTAGCATTGCTGTCAATTTGAAACTGATAAATTACAACAGCTGGCTTTAAATAATCCGATCAAAGTTCCTTAAAAAGATAGGGCGCGAGTATAAGGAATTCGCTCGGTAATCCTTGTGCCGAGACCTGAGGTCAGCTCCGGTCAGCAGCACTGGTGAACCATGAAGACTCGACAGGTAAGACAAGAAGGCAGAGTAGCGTAGGTCAGGCGGGCTTCGGTGGAAGAACCCCGATTTCGGGGTTATTTAGCACACACGTAAAAATATTTGAAAATCAATTTAAAAAAGTATTGCCGCGCTAGAGGTCGTTTTATAAACTAATTCACCATCAGGAGTCACGCTGCGTTCCTATGTATGCTTACCTAGATACAATAATTGTTACCAGTGTACCTACAATTATTTTTAATGATTATTTCTTTAAATATTTAAATCAACGTTTATTTTGTTTCTACAATTTGTTTCTATACTACGCCTCTAATAATATATAAACAACCAAGTGAATTCTTGTCATTATAAGATAACAAAACTGTCAAACTTTTAACCATTCTAAATAGATTTTTATAGTAATTTAAAAAAATAATATAGTAAAACATTTTGAGTTTAAAAGTTTCATTTATTAAATACTCCTGTCTATGAAAAAGTAAGACCAGTCACATTTTCGATCCAGTTACGAACTTTTGCGACTTTGGAGTACACGCCGTAAGAGCCTGGAGTTGCACATCCGTATCCAAAAGACACCATTCCAAGTAAACGGTCGTAAGACACAGCAGGCCCACCGGAATCACCCTAAAGACATGTAAAAAATGTATAAAAAGAAATAAGATTTCATTCGAGAAACTTCTATTAAAATCGCCCATTAAAAGTTCCTTTAATGAATTATTCTTGAATTCTCTTGAGCTTTTTGAAGTCGGCTTTTTTTTTGAGAATACTCTTTATTTTCTCCATTTTTTTATGTTGGTTGAGCTAGATTGTTAATATCTTCAAAAGCACTAAGTCGAAAGATAAATCAGCAAGGAAATAATAAATATTGCGATCCGATGTCCAAGATGGCGAAATAAGAGTCCACCTGGCTCTAACATATAGAATAAGAGAGTGTAAAGTAAACAAAAGGGTAGGTACTGTAGGTCTCCATCAACATCCAACAAGAATTGGTTGAGCTGAGAAATAGTCAACAGTTTTTGAGATAAAGCAAAACATCTTCCAAAACCGTAAATACACTCTGCCATTTACATTGCTGGTGAAAATTTTTTGTTGTTTGCTACTCCTGAAGCTTTCAGTGGAGAACCCGATTTGTAATTAACCACTTTTTCAAGGTACCTGACAAGCATCCTTCTTCCCCTCTGAGAAACCGGCGCAGAACATTCTAGCGGTGAGTCCTCCTCTAAAGTACGGGAAAGGTACATTCTGACAGTTCTCCTTTGATATAATAGGTACTCGTACAGCTCGCAACACGTTTGAGTAGGGACCCTGCACCATAAATGTATTCAAATTAAGATTCAAATTAAAATGACTATATTGAATTACAATGAAACAACTTATAAACGGTTTCATCGCGTTTGTATTTAGTTTTATTGTTGCTTCGGACCCTCTACAGGTTCCGCGTTCACATGAGACTAAGGTGTTGATTGTCTTTTTAATTAAGAACATAGGTACATACAATCACAATTCAAAATTGGTATATTATGGCAACGTTTACATTTATTAAGTTTAATTAAATTATTTAAAAAATATTTGATTTATTTATTTACCCCTGGCTACCGTAATCTACCACCATTACCAACTTTGGGGGTCCTGTCTGAGAGGAACTAGCGAAACAAACAAGAATAGGGAATTGCTCCTTTTATTTAACATTAACAGAATGATCTTTTGGTTTTGCAATGTATGATCTGGATTGAGATTGTTTTTGTTTCACTAATTACTGGATGGTATAGCCAACCTACATCTCAATTTAAAATTTTTAAAGATTGTTTCATTTATGGATAGTAGGCGTGAAAATATAAGAAATAAAATTGCTATTATTAAAATGTATATCTTCACATCATTGACGTAATCTTAAGTCAAAGATCTAAAATAAAACTTACTAAGCATAGTTATGAACCCACATTAGTATTACAAGTTGTGTACAATAAATTAAACGATGGTGACCTAAGTAAAGAAATATTAAAAGTCCAATATAAAATATTTTTTTCTTGTATTAATTTCTTGGGCGTAATATCTACAATTTTTCTATACACATCGTTTTCATTTGTTGAATAAATTGATTACAAACACGATTAGTCACGATAAAATTGAAACGTCTATTGTTTTAGCATTTATTGAAACTCCACTTATGTAATCTCATATATTTTTAATGCTAGTATTTATTAACTTACGTCTCTGCACTGTCGATTATGCTCCATCTTGCCATACCATAATGGCTTATTTACATTAGTCGATAGGGCTTGTATGCTATTGCTGTATTTTTTTTTATTGATTGCTCATTAGCTATCATTGGTTAATGGACCAATAAAATGAGCTTACAGAAATGGTTCCCTTTCCAAATGCAGGCCTTGTCGACTGATGCAAATGAATCATTATTTGATGGGCCTTTCAGATATTACGACTCAGTTGTTAGTTGTAATGTCACTTACATTTTCTTCTGTGTTTCCCCATCCAGTAACAGTTATCACTTTGCCAATAACCATATCTTGGATATGTGCTATTTTGATTGGTTGAACGTTTTCATCAAATTTCAGAGGCTCTCTCAATTCCAAAAGTTGAAAATCATAATCGAACGGGTGTTCCTTGTTCTTTGCTGCCCAATTAGGATGTACATAATATGCTTTGATGTCTACTTTTTTACCTTGATTTAGATATTTAGATCCCACTCTTACGTAGGGCTTCTTACTTTATAAATGAAAAGAAAAATATTTTTTACACGTTAAAGGATAATGGATAATCAAGAACATACAATATTTTTGTAACAAAATTCTTAATTTGATGCCTAGTACCTACTATTATGATTAATTATTACGTTTTTTAAAAATGGTTTTGAATTGAAACTTTGAAACATACCCACAGTGTCCAGCAGTAATAACCCATTTCTTATGAATGATAGCTCCACCGCAATTAGAGCCATACGCCACATGATACGGATACAAGTTTATATCAACTTCAAACCCTCCTACAATCTTATTTTCACCATAGTTGTCGTAATCTGTAGCGTCCCTAGTGTCACTTCTGTCATTGTTATAGTCAAAATTGTCAATATCAGGCATTTCAGTGGGATCCTCGTAGTTCGCAATGTCCAATCTGAACAAACCATTGTTTCTATTCTTTTGAGTGTAACGATCTCTAGGTGGTCTTATTTGTCCAGTCAATTTAAAAACATTCTCCGCTCGGATTGGAGCATTCTTTGGCACCGGAATAATGATCAAATCATATGCTGTAAAATAAGAAAATTCTATAAGATTTTTCAATATCAACTGACCTTTAGTTTGTAATTCTTTGGTATTGTCATTTTGTTAATAAAATGCTGTATAGCCAGATGAATCCAATTTAAATATTTTACAGTTACAGTACAATTTTAAGTGATATATAATAATTTGAGGACATTTAATTAACTTGTTTCGATGAAATAGTGTACTAACTTTCAGTGTATGTTAACGCAACACCGCAAAGAAAATAACACACGATGGTTAGGAACCTCACAGTCATTGTTATGATCGACACGAAATTGCAGTTTATTATAAAAATATAAATTATCCTGATTCACTCATCACTATTTGGACTAACTTCTTCAATACCCAATGCTGGTATATTGAAAAATATTTTTCCTCCATCACGACGACATTATGTGCGTGAAATTTAAAATTTTCAACACCTTGTTCACTTTAATTAGTTTTTTGAGCAGCTTTAGTATTTTTTTGTAGTTGAGATAAGAGTTTATTAAAGTGGATTTTCAAACATATCTCCATGTTATAATAACTGTTGTCAATGCAAGGCGAATACCAGAAACAGTTTCGGTTGAACTGTGTATCTTATATAAAGTTTTGATATGTTATCATTATCAAAACCTAGATCTTCACCTATTAGTTAGGGAATATCACAATTAATAGAATTGTGAGTTCGATTCCCGCTACGTGTGTTTAATTGCATGAGCATTTGAAAACAGAGATTTTGGTTAATTAATTTTAGGACCTATATTCATCATCATCTGTTTCATGTTAGGACTTGTCTGTGCTGAATGACATGTCTATATTGATTTGAAAACATGTTTCATATCAGGTATCAATCCCATCTCTAAAGTTATAAAGTTCCACAAAATGTAATTGACCTACCCATAAATAAATTTCAAATTCATGTAAAGAATATACTTATGAGTAAAGGCTATTATAAGGTTGATGATTATTTTAAGGATCGCAATGCATGGAGTTGATAGCCTTCGCTTTGTTCTATAAAGACTAATTATATGTTCAACCTATGTCCTACAGACTTTGAAAGTTGTATTTATTATTATGATAATACATATTATTTTGGTAATGACATGATTTATGTAAATGTCATTACTTATGATAAAAAGCTGGTAAGTTTCTTTCGCTTATTCTTCTTGTCAGCTTAAAGACGTCTTGAACAAGGGTAGTAAGGGTAAGGGTAAGGGTGGAAGGGAAAAAATTTTTTTGGACGATTCATAAGTGCTTGTAAAAGCCTACTTGAATAAAGACATTTTCATTTCATTTCATCTCTATAAGGATTCTACGTAAAACTGGACATTTCGGTATCCGTACCATCGGCACTGTCAAAATCGTCATCGTGAGCATCAGATATACAACACCTATCTGTAACAAAATCGTGTTCAAATAATTTTTCATTGCAAATGTCGATAGACATAGCAATAGTGCCGAAAGTGGGTGTTTCATTGAAAAGAGGCAAACAAATAATACTGATTTTAATCACGTTTGTTGCGTAGAATCTGTAATTTAATGTCTTTGATTGGAATTGCATGTTGATTGATCAGTGTGTATCAACATTTATAATGATTCACAAAATAAAACTGAATAAAAAATGAATAAGAATACTGTATCTTGGGTAAGGGAAGCTGTTGGAGACGACCAGCGCAGAACTGCAATGCGATCACCTATATCTAGTCATAACTTTGATTATGAGCTATAGAATACGACATCTTAGCGGTGTTTGACTTTGACATTTGTTTTGGTGGATAAACGACTAATTTGGTGACACTGTTGTAGAATTTGTAGTGGAGTTCCAGCAGTTTCTCGTTCAGTGAGGAGTCTTGTGTTATCATGGAGCGAGCGATAAAGGTGTAGATTGATTTTTGATCAGGGTTGTGTCACTGCTAGTTTCACCATCATTGTTAGTATTACACTAAACATCTACTTTTATTTAATGAAAGACACCATAGACAACCAGACGGTTACCATTGCTTTTTATTTTATAAGCTTTGCTTTAGGGCACTATTGCGGCGACCTTACTCTTTAACCATAAGATACGACATACAAGCAATGTTATAACGATACAATTGTGCATTTGACAACAATGTTACTAACTTAGTCATCAATTTAAAGAAAATCATCCACCAAAAGACATATCAAAGTGGGGAAAATAAACGAAATATTGCTATAACATCGCTTAGACCTTGTATCTTACGGCTAGAGGGTTAGTCGTTTGCTCCCCTGTTCTGAAAAAGATAAATATATGTCATTAAACAAATCCAACTTTGGTAAATCGGCCGCAAGTTCTCCTTATTTTGGAACAGTTAGCGAAGGGTGCGGCTCTCAATTGAAGATCGTCGCACTATGACCAATGTTCCATCTCTTCTGTCAAGCGACATTTAAGCGCTGAGACAAAAGTAGAACGTGACAACCGTTATAGCAGCGAGGGTATCGCGGCCACAACCGAAGTCTTCTTTAAAAGCAAAGAGAAAAGGCATTTGGCGTCTTAAGAAAGATAACGTGTGACTAGATTGTTGCAGAATTACTGATAGGACACTGAGATCTTAATTCCATAAATATAAATGTAAGGGTACCCCATCTTGTAAGTGCAACAACCAGGTGGAACATGAAATCCGACAACTAACTCTCTAGCCTTGATTCTAGCCATAGGATGTGACATCTTAGCGATGTGATGATGATATTTCGTCTTTTGGTAAATAAATTTCTGATAAATGATTAAGTTGATAACACTCTTAATAAATCTATAATCGTCATTATTTATTGTTCGTTCGTCATTACAAAATTACACGTCAAAGTAGTAAATGAAATGAAATATTCCCATAACATCGAAAAGATCTCGCACCCTATGGCTAGAATCATGGCTAGACAGTTGGGCGCTCTGCAGTACGAGTCCATGTCTTGTTAGAGTGACCCATACATAGTGTGGAGAGGCACACTTCACAAAGCAGCATACAAATCAATCTTAACAAATTAAATCTTATTTAGCCGCAATATAAGAGAGTAAAGAGGAATGGATAAATTTCAAAAATATGCAAAAATATAAATAGAAAAGGCAATAGTAAGAAAGAAATAAAATCGTTAAGGATAAAAGAGGTGAAAAACAAAATATGATAAATGTGATATTAGTATTGAGTAGAACGCAAAAACCTTATAAATAAGTAGTAGAAAATTTTAAATATAATGACGAGTAAAAGTGGAAAATATTAGTATTATATTAGTTTTAATAATATAAAAAATGTAATTAGTCAAACATTCTAATTACATTTTTTATATTTTTAATTTTTAAAGTAAATGAATTAAGAATTTAAATAATAATTTAAAAAATGAGTTAGAATCGAATAAAAAATATGCATCATCAAAATATAATTATTAATATAAAAAAATATCATCTACTGAGGCCACTCTGGTGTAACAATAGAATTTAAAAAATGCCTAGCGCAATTCATAATGCATGTCCTAACTTTTGAGCGATTTTTAAAGTCGTTATGCTCAGTCATTCCTGAAACGCATTTTCATATTAAACAATGCCTAATTGTTTATTCGTCAGATTTGGATGAATCCTAAGTTTGATGAAAAAGGGGAAGTGCAACTTGTACAGCGCCTCTAGCGGTTACTAAATGAAACTATAAACTTTGATACAAAAATTAAAGTTGCTTTTGAATACATTTTAAATAACTACAACTTATAACAGATATATAAATAAATAATTTATTTTTAAACAAATTTAAACTTTTCTTTATTTTTTACAAACTATATTATTGTATAGAAATTAAATTTATGTCACACATTAATTTCACGGATATAATATTAATTTGAATTTACCTAGAAAAGACACTAAAGGCACCTCCAATCAACCAAATTGAAAAAAAAATGTGCGAAAATATTTTTTCCTTTGTTATTTGTGCGAAAATATTGTCTTCTTTCACGCTATTTTTAGGTGGCGATGAACCTGCGCCATCTATTGTCGAATAGCAAATCTACTAACGTTTAACGTGCTTTTTTTCTTTGCCTGTTTCACTTATGTAAGTTTAAAGTGTTCTTATTAGTGTATTATAAACATACTCACGCAAATCATATTGAAAGTTTTCGTGTACATTTGGTGGCTCATAATTATATAATTTGAAAGAAGTACTTTTGTTAAAATTGCTTCTGTTATTCTTTGAGTCAACCTAAAGATATAAAATACTTAGGTATGCAGAGAACTTCATTGATAACCTGTTTGCTATACGTTTACTATCCACGAACCGTGTTATTTAATTGATTTTCACCAAAGATTCAGAGAATTACAAATGAAGACGACGGCAAATTTATTTTCTGATTGGAACTTTCGAATGCATCCTATTAGAATTATAATTAAAAACCCTTTTATTTAAAAACAAGGATGTGAAAGTCGAAAATTATGCTATCGCAAATCTACGACGGGAGACTTTGTACTGAGAAGAACGGGCAAAGAACTCAGCACGCAAGGACTGTATTTTCTACCTGTTTTAATGCACACATATAAGTCTTATTGGAAAGTGACTTCATTAGACTTTAAAGTCATTATTATCAGAATTATTAGTCATTATTATTGTCATGATAACAATATCAGAATTAACAAAACAGATATTTATCAAAATCTCAAATTATCGATTCCTTCAAGTCATAGAAATCGATAACCATGCCATATATTGACTAGCGTTGTAAATGTTGTTAAAGAATTTTGTTATACTCATTGATACAATAAAGTTTTTATAGCTTTTGCCTAGCCTCTGAGCTTTTTAGTTAGGCGTCCACTTAAAACGTCCAAGGCAGCGTCGAACACAGCACTATCATAGCATTAGAACTTCAATCAAACAAGAACTATAAAAAACTTTGAAGTAGGTTTATTTGATTGAATTTCAAAGGCTGAATTCTGTAATTAATTATTAAAATTCAGTACCATCACTGAATCGTAGTCAAATTATTGTCTCAAGAAATTAAGTATCTATATAAAATCTAAATGTTTTTCACCATGTTTAAAGAAATGAATAACTCATAATCTATATTTTAATGTGTACGTAAAACACGCTATTTTCTCTTATTTAATTAACTCCGGTTCCTTTACGGGAATCAAACCATCCACTGCCTATCTACAAATATAAGTAATAACCAGTCAAATTTGCATTTACCTGGCAGATATCGCGCTTTAACGATAAGGCCGCCGATTCGTGTACGTTAAAAGAGGTGTGACGGGTTCTATGCTTGGGCGAATTAATGAAAGGCTGACTAGCTTGAGAATTGATTTATTTTATGGTAATAATGGGTAAAGAAGAGAAACTGTAATAAACAAAAAAACATGAATATAAAAACAGTTCGTATGTTTACCTAAATATAAAATTAAAAGTGCTAAATAAAACAAATAAATGCCCGTTTTTGAGTTTCTTAATAAAAGCTTGGACGCAATAACAGGATATAATTTTATTTATTCTGTTTACAATTTTTATTTTGAACACATATCTTCGTTATTATAATATTTATATTTTTAAATTTATACGATTTACATGTTCACAACAGAAGATTTTTTTACGAACCGACATTCATAGAGAGCATATTTGATTAGTCGAAATTTCAAATTACGAAAGGTGAATAATAAAAAGAAATGTCTAATATCAAAGACAAAAAGTTTGCATGCGGATACCTAGGACGAAATAAACGGTGATACGGCACACCGTTAAAGAGGTTGTATACATTCGCGACATCAAACTCCTTAAAACCTCAAACTTCCATCAAAGAAGAAAAAAAATATGCGTTCGACTTTTGCCTTTTTGCGTTTTACTGAAAATAATGAATCTTGAGGAAAGGAGATGAGCTCATAGATACAGTGGTCGTGTAGGTACGGTCTGCAAAGCGACAGTACCTAAAGCGAATTTCGCAAGCCGGTTCCAGGATAGATGACCAAAACTTTATTCTATTGAGCTCATAACACCTTGATAAGTTGTAACTTAATATGAGAAAACAAATCATATTTTTAAGGAATATAAAATTTTCTCGATAAAATAATCAAACAAAGTTACACTGTAGTACAGCCGTCAGAAAAATACATTTTTTTAAAAGGAAAATTTTATAAATATTTGAATCAAAATATACTTAGTCGACGGACTTATTCAATAATTTTGCAATTACGCTACGCAATTCGTAATTGTAAAATTATTGAATGACGCAATTCGCCATCATAGTTTCCGGGCGCAAAAAGCAAGACAAACACACACAGTTTTTTAGCTTTTTACTCACTCTTAACAGTTGATATCTCTAGACGACACTTTAAATTCACCTATACTAAAGTCAGTGTAGATCATTAGATGTAGATAAACGACATTGGGCAAGAGATTAATACAAAAGAAATTATTCTTAATGTAAAATGCTTAAAATATCCAGTTTGTCCACTCTAAGATGGGACCCGAACCCATGACTCTATCGGCTGTTTGGGTGGATCGCCAGAACATCGATGAAAAAACGCTCTGTAGTAGTGAATAGGTAACAAGTGCTTGAAAAATTCGGTCCTGTTAACTCCTGGGTAGCTTAGTGGTTAGAGCGGTTGCCCGGTTTGCGGTTCAATTCCCATCTCAGAGTGGATTTTTTAAGTATTTTTCATTAAGAATATTTTTAATATAGCATTGCGAATGTAAAATTGGTCAAATATTATAACGAACGATGCAAATTAACAAATTCCAATAGGAAAATTTATTGAATTAACTATAATTAATGACCCATCATTTCGTTAAACTTTTACCGGCAAATAAAAATGGAATTTATCAGATATGATGCCGATACACATTAACAAATTCCAATTGTTAAGTTTATTAAATTATATAACTTGTTTAATTCATTAACTATAATTCATGACCCATCATTTCGTTAACCTTTTACCGACAAATAAAAATGGAGTAAAATCTACACACCACTTTAAGTAACACCATTTAATCACGGCTAAAGTGTTTTTAGTATTCCTTGTTATGAAGACAACAGAAATACATATTCTGCGAAAACTTCAACTGCCTAGTTATCACGGTTCATGAGTTACAGCTCGGTGACAGACAGACAGACTACGAAATCTAAGTAATAGAGTCTCGTTTTTAGTGCACAGAACGTTAAAATTACTATATCATCAAAATGTCAAATTCAAAAAGAATACTCTTTAAAACGCTTCAAGACAATTACTTAGAATTCAATGTTTAATTCTTATCTTATATATTTCTTAAACTCATCTGAAGCACTTAGAGTCAAACAAAAAAGGCAGACTCAACAATAACTCTTGGTAAATAAGAGCCAGAGTGGGGGTGGAGGGGGGTCAGGGTGGTTGAATACATAATGAAATTTCGCCCCTGCCGTCCGTTAATCAAAAACTGCTGCACAGCACTGGAAAGACGCAAGAAAATGGAAATTTTCCAACCCTCCTTTTTCCTGTTAAAACCCCCCCTTTGAGTCTGAGAGGTTGGACAACCCCCCCATTTCTGAGACGCGAGCGTGGAATAGGCTTCTTTAAACAAGTTATATAATTAAACACCTTTAATTGTTTTTTGTAGCAAGTTGTATTGTGTAGTATGCTTTGTCAATATTTTGACAGAATATTTATAATTATTATTTATAATTAAATATAAATTCAAAGCGGGGTCGTAGGATTTCCCATAATAGAATTAAATAGAAAGAACGAGCCATGTGTGTATTGGTAGATCTTGGGGATCGGACAGAGGATTTTCAAATAGTCAAATTTTGGTAACCCATCCCATTACCAGGCTTAACAAAAGTTGCTCCGCATAGCAGTTTGACCACGTTAACAACTGGACCAACAAGCATGTTGTGTATATATATTTTATTTTTCTTGTCCAAAATATCGTCACTCAATCCTAGGGAGCTGTTATCCAATTTGAAATGCAATTTGACATTTAGAAAGATATTCGCGATCTTCACGCTACAACTATATGATATTTCATAACGATTATAATAGCGATTTCTTTTTGTTATTGAATGAACGATATTGTAAAATTAACATTAATTGTAATTGTCTTAGACAAGCTTAGACGCAATATCTCTGAAAGCTATTGAAAAATGTCAATGTAAAGAGTTATCTAATATAATCTAATTAGAATGCTAACTACAATCATTGCAAGGGATTACTTATGTTTTTAACATGTTTCGTGAGAGTTCCAAAAGCGTATATGACTTCATATTATCTATTTTAATATCATTATTTTAAAAAAAATCTAATAATTTTCGAGACTTAAAACAGAAAATATTTGTTTTTAATGGACAAACTTATAAATTACAAGACTGTTATTAAATTTAAATCGTAAGGTTTCCATTAAATAAAATCAAATTAGCGCCATCTGTTAGCAACAGAAACTAATTGAATCTATTACAATTTTTATTTGAAAGTCCTCTCCATACTATCCCGTCCGCCCTCCGCCTGCAGCGCCCGTCTCAGCTCGAATGCAAATTTTATAACGCCGCCCGTTTTCTTATAGGCATTGTCGTAAACCCCTGCCTACTTATTTAGAGTCGGTCATTTATTTTATTTCTATACATTCACAGGCTTTAACACTTAAGTGCCGGTATTAGGTTGTACAGCGATCGATTCCATCACTTTCATAAAATAAAATTATATGATATATATGAAAAAAAAAACTCTTTATACCGTTTAAATGGAATATATTAATTATATCTAAATAAAAGTAATTACAAGTCATATGACGGCGGTCGCGTAACGGTCTGTGATGCGGAGTTTACCGAAGAACTGGTTTTAAGATGGGTAGCCGCTGGTTAACCAATCAATTTGAACTCGAGTTCCTCCACAGTTCAGAAGGCAGATTAAGCAGTTGGTCTTGGCTACATATGCAGTCATTGGCACTCATCAATCCGCACTGGACCTGTGTGGTGGATTACAGTCGGTTCTCGTTATTTAGTCCCTTCTCTTAATACTGAGAATATAAATAGGCTGATACTGATTATGGATTAATCTACTGATTTCAATCCTTATTATTTATAATGAATGAACTAGTATTAAAAGTTTAAATGTCTCTCTTTTTATCGCCAAAAAATCAAATAATATAACTCTGATAAAAAAGTTGATAATATATTCAAATTACGAATAAGTATTTTATAATATGCAATATAAAGTCACCGTAGGTATTTTACAATGTCTACAATGAGGATGAACTACATTTTTGCAGGTAGCTGCCTCCCTCAAGATAAGTGTAATAAAAGTTCCGCTAATGCGAAAACTTCGTAATGTTATCGGTATACGTGATCTCCCGGCTTTTCGGGCTGCTGGATTGTTCGCCAACTAACGTTTTTCGAATAAGGAACACGGCGGCAAAACCATTATTATCCGCTTAATTAAGGTCACTACCAACCGTCTGTTCCATTTTCAAAATTGCTAACTTCTTACTTTTTTTAAGTACGAATAGGCTGTTCCAATTTCAAAATAGTTCGAGTGGCTTTTATTTTTAAAACTAGCTTTTGCCTGCGACTTCGTCCACGTAGTAAAGTTAGTTTGTGCATCCTCCATCATCCCTTATTTTTTATCCCCATGGAGGTTTAATTTATCAAAATCCTATTTAAGAGGACGTCTTCATTATAGTAGTTCCAATCTTTAATTTCAGTTCAATCAGTCGAAAATCTATGAAATATTATACAAAATTTCATCCACTAGTTTATCCCCTTAAGGGTGGAATTTATCAAAATCCTTTCTTAGGGGATGCCTACGTCACAGTAGCTTTATGCATGCAGTCTCAGCCCGATCAGTTTAAAATTGACAAAGTTCATACAAACTTTCATTCCGAATTTTATCCCCTTGGGGATAGAATTTATCAAAATCCTTTCTTAGCGGATGCCTACGTCATAACATTTACCTGCATGCCAAATTCAGCTCGATCCGTCCAGCGATTTGAGCTGTGCGTTGATAGATCACTATGTCAGACAGTCAGTCACCTTTAAGTTATATATGTATATTTAGATTACATTTAAACAGAAAACTTATAAACTAGAATGAATTGTGCCAAAAACACCTAAATCACCTATTTCTGATTATGAAAGTTTGTCTCAAAATACATTAATAATGATATTTTTAATGCAGACTTGACCTTCTATAAGTTAATAAATAAAATAATAATAAAAAGTTAATACCCAAAATTAAATTTTAATCAGGGCTTCTTCCGCCCGCGGCCCGCGTGGTCGCAATAAAAACTATTCTATTTCCTTTCACAATGGCTAGTCTACCTGTGTACCAAATTTCATTAAAATTGGTTCAGTAGTTTAGCAGTGAAAACGTCAGAGTTACTTTCGTATTTATAATAATAGTACGGATAACTAATTAACTTTCATATATCAAAATATTTTAATAAGGAAATTAATCAAATGATCGCCAACCAGCGCCATCTATTTTAAACACAAATACATAAGTTACGTCAAACGACACATATTTTTTAACTGGAACATTTAACTTTGAAATACAAAATAGACCGATTCGCAAAACATTAGTACCTTCGACCACGGAAACCGAGCTGGATTCTTTTAGCCATTATTATGTCGAGTTATAATCGACTTTGCAGAGATATTTTGCAACACTGTATGTAAATACTTTGTCTTTATCTCGGTTTTTAGGAGTTACTGTCGTATGTCACATGGAAAGATATTTACGTAAATTATTTTATTCAAAGGTCGATCGTAGATTCACAATTTATTAATATTTCGATTGTGGTGTTTGAGAGATAAGTAATAAAACGCATGAAATATTTCACAGATTTTATTTCAGTGAATTTTTTTAGAAGATCATAGTGGTTTGCTTCTTTTGCTTGTGATTCTTCGGTCAATGTTATCTGGAACATAAAATATGCACCTGAATATAACAATGAATACTAAATGTAACATTTTATTTAAATCTAAGATAGTTTTTATACAAAATGTATATATATTTACTCGTACAAACTTCGTAATGACGCAAAAGCTCCAAGTGAAACTAGAAGCAATAATTTATTGACACCTTTTCAAAGTAAATCGCCAGACATTCGATACTTTACCAAACGATCGCTCTGAAAGGCCCCAATAGATTGAACTCAACACCCGACGCTTAAAGAAAATCAGCTAAAACTCCAAGAATAGCGGTACCCGAGTATTTTCATTAAGTTTTCCTGCCGCGATTTGATACCTTCACTTTGCCAAAGCCCGTAGATTAAATCCTGAATGAAAGCTTACATTTGCATAGAAATTAAAATTTACCTGGACCGCGCCCCGCTAGTGGACCCGAGTGGCATTCCGATGTCCAACTATCTATATAGACGGGGACGCTGTTATTTCTAAGTTCTAGCGAGTTTTGGAATTCACTGTTTTAAATTTGGAATAAGTTGGAAAATTTAAATTGTCGCGGTTAACATCGGACTTTACTTTTGAATTCACAAATACATATATGTATATTACTGACGTTTAAGCTTGTATTTAAAAAAAAGAACATTGAAAATATTTATCTATATAATTCGTTATTTTGAATTAAAGTAAGTCCTGTCAGATAATATGCATGAAATTTCCTTACATCTGTATAAATAAATGGTTTAAGTGTATATGGAAGTATAAATAAAAAAACGCAACGTTTTAAGGACTGTTATCAAATACTGTTCAAGTTTTGTTTTTCTTCAGAACAGTTAGGTAAATATATTTTAAAGTACTCTCGCACACCTTAAAGTAACGCAATTATCTCCGTCAATTACTTCTACTGCGTATTATAGCGTTTCCAACTCCGCATTCTCATAGAGTTTACACCTCAAACGTATAAATATTACCCAAGAAAATTATATTAAAAGTTCTCCTGAGGTATTCACGAAAAGATATTTGGTAGAATTAAAACAACACTTCGTCGAGAGAAAAGTGGTTCCCCCTCCGCCTGCTCGCCCGCCCCCTGCGGGTGCACCCCAATCCCAAGATGGCTTCTTTTAAATGGGGTGGACTGGGCTGGCCCCAGGAAGAATAAAAGTGTGCCGTACCTTCCGTAGATAGATATTTCGAGGTGGGGGGTAAGATGTCGGGCGCGAGCGCGTTCGATTTGCGTTCCAAATTTAAATTGCTTTTTGAAATTCGAACGGAGTTTTTGTCTTGTTCCATTTTGTTTTGTGCTTGTCATTACAAATTTAAGTGACTTCCACAATTGCAGAAAGGTAACAATGTTCGTCAGAACGCTGTGTCATTCATACTTTTTTAAATCATTCCAATATATGAACTTTTTTAAATTAAAACACAAACTATCTTATGTATAATTATATTATGTATAATTATGTCAACTTAATGTTAAACAGGAAAATATTTTTAATGTAATTAATATAGTAATAGAGGTTTATATTTCGAATACGAACGTGAAACTTTAGTTCGCCTATTTCCCAATTACCACAAATCACATTACACTTTACGTTTAAAATTAAACTCTGCTCCTTTATGATTAGAGTTAAACTGTCTTAATTGAATTGTTTGGAGGTCTTTAACCCGTGCGTGAGGTGTGTACGACGTATGTTTTGATTTAGAGGGCGATATGTGGGTCAGTATGTTGTAACAGCTGATAGATATACAAATAATATAAATAGTTATTAATCTATACTAATATTATAAAGAGGAAAGATTTAATGGTTTGTTTGTATGTTTGTTTGCATCGAATGGGCTCCGAAACTACTAAACCGATTTAAAAAAAATCTTTCACCTACGAATAGCAACATAATTTACCCGTACGAGGTCGCGAGAAGTATTATAAGCTGGAAGAACAGCCAGTATTATATTTTTTTTTATATTGATACTTACGAATATCTTGTTTTGGGCTAACACTCTTTTTTTTACAAAATAGACAATATTATTTATATCATAAATTGCTCAAATTTTACCAGGCGTAGCCAAAGCCTTCGCGTTTGGGTATATCAGATACTGAACACCACAACACCCAAACCCGAGAAATATAAAAAAAGAAATCATTTTCTACATTGTCCCGACCGGGAATCCAATTCGGGACCTTAGAAAGGCGCGGCGTGCGAACCACTCTGCTACGTAGATCGTCAATGATGTTGATGAGTTCTAAAATATATTTTTTTAATAACAAATGTAACTCGCATAATAAAGGTTTTTAGGTTTCATTCTAAAAAAAAAGTATTATTCTCTATAAAAATAATAACTGTCTCATTAGAGACTGCTATTGACAGCGAAACAGTAGACAAAAAAGTCCATTAAAAACTTGCGATAAATTTTTCTTCCGCATAATTTTAGAAGCATAATTAGTCGCGCTGCACCCCATCTTAATTGAATCCCCCTTCACCCCATGGTCCCCTAGGAAAAACAACCCTTTCTTATTTTTCCACTCCGGTCCTTTCCCCCTTGCAAGACGATAAATCCTTGCTAGAGACAACGGGGAGATAACTTACCACATTATAAATATACCCAAACGAAACACGAGTCTTTCTTATTACTCTACTAATAAGAGTTAAAATTGTTCGGAAAACTTTCAATATTCGACATTTCGAATGTTTGTAACGTCAACAAGAAAAACCCTCCACGATTCGTCATTGGAATTCCGCGGCCGAGTTAAAGGCGCTTCCATTTTCAAAGCTCGCGGGTATTTTAAATCTGCAATCGATATTGTGCGGCCATATTCTCGATGTTTACCGTTTTGCCATTTTCATTTAAAATCATAGTTTAATAGTGAAAGTTTTCGTTTAAGTTTGAGTATTGCTTTAATTTAAATGGCGTAAAAATTGCGTTCAATAACCATGGGATCGTGATTTTGATATATGATATGATAGCATATTTGACATTAATTACCTTCATGCTACCGAAATGTCAAGAGTCCCGATCACGAATCGTCAACAGACTACTATATATAATGTGACGTTCCACCTTACACACACAACCGATAAACCGTCAGTCCGTCAAAACTACTTCGGTTGATACGCCCGCCGAATCTGCCGACAGATATTATATCATACAATTTTAAAAGTTAATTTTTGACCGCTAATATTATATTTTTACTTATTGACATGAGGATATCATATAATATGAAAGTTTGATTATTTTATATCCATTCCTATACTTTTAAGTTGACTTACATACTTTGTAAATTATTTGTTTGCATTTAATAAGCTCTGAAACTATAATAGAACCTCTTTCACCTACAGGAAACATCATACCCAGAGTATGATGCAATTAAAATCACTAAAGTTAATAGTTCCGAAAAAAATAAAAACAAACTTTCTAAAGGATTATTATTATTATTATTATTATTATTTATTTAAATATTATGGGGTCTTGCCAATATATAATAATGGGATTCTCGCCATATTGATTTATGAGCATCACAATATCAATAAACTGATTGCCTATACACGACCTAAGACATTGAGAAAGTTACAAAATTCAAAGCGATATGTGTTACCTAATTTTAATAACTATTACCTAATTTTAATAAATATAGGAAATAGAAACTGGAAATTATCTGTTGCCGGCGATATTTAATGAAGTGACTGATGAATCTGTGTCTTATTATGTGAGTAAGCGAAATTATAAAAAATATTTGAAAAAATACTTTCTTGATACAAGTAATAATGATTATGCTATATTTTTTGATCTTATCTTTTGCTAATTAAGATTTATTGAGTTTGTTTGGTGTACCTTCTATAAATTGCATCATCACCAGCCCTTTTACGTCCCCACTGCAGGGGCTCAGGCCTTCCTTATGGATGGTTAAGGAGGATGGGCCATGACCCTCCACGCTGGCCCAATGCGGATTGGAGGGCATTAACGACTGCAAATGCAGCCGGGACCAACGGCTTAACGTGCCTTCCGAAGCACGGAGTAGCTCGAGATAATAATTTTTTGGTCACCCATCCCGTGACCGACCCATGCGAAAGTTGCTTAACGACTACGATCGCGGGCCGCGGCACTTATCCACTACGCCACCGAGCTACTACATAAATAAATTACATAAATTGCATTGTTGGATTATAAAATAGCGTTATGTAACTACCTTATTTACTTTAAAAAAAATTTTACAATGACTTTAGAATGATTGTATTTGAACTCCACCGCCACTGACAAACCCGAAAGGGTTGATGATGTAATTTTTTTTTGCATACATAAATATGTATTTTTTGGGCAAAAAAAAGTAACATAATCTAAAAACAAAAAAAAAGGATAAACAGTACCCAAATATTATCCCTTGGTTTTCTGTTTGTTTGTTACAGCCAATTTTTTCATCATCATCTGCAGCATCCCACAGTAGGATTTCCTAAGTCTTGCAAATTGTAT
This sequence comes from Diatraea saccharalis, assembly GCA_918026875.4. Classification (NCBI taxonomy): domain Eukaryota; kingdom Metazoa; phylum Arthropoda; class Insecta; order Lepidoptera; family Crambidae; genus Diatraea; species Diatraea saccharalis. Next base: position 23,534,856 of record OU893339.1, on the reverse strand, counting down.
TACTTGGAGTTATTTATAAAATATAGCAAAAATGACAAAATTATCTTTCCGAAACTACTGGTTGTAAAGTTATGAGAAAAGTTTTAAGTCTATATATTAAAGGAACCGTGTAGTACCGGTATAGAATTGTACTACCCCTTTTCATCCCGTGGGTGTCGTAAGAGGCGACTAAGGGAAATTTAACCCAAGGAGATGGGCAGCAGCGTCTTCTTGTGCGGGCCACAGAACTGGACCATACTGCGATCGCCAACCCGCTTGCCCAGCGTGGCGATTATGGGCATATCCCCCAAATGAAAAGGCACAAAAGGCCACGGCCCCTAGTTCCCGGCGGCCTCGCTATTCCTGGTCATGGTGGCGACCATGGTAACGGCGAGGCAGGGGGTGCTAAGAATCTCCGGGCTACGGGAGGCCACCACAACCGACTGACCCTGGCGACGTACAACGGACGCACGCTACGGCTTGACTCGCATCTGGCTCAACTTGAGGTGGAGCTTGGAAAGATTAGGTGGCACATATTGGGATTGTGTGAAGTCCGAAGAGAGGGGGAGGATACCATAACCCTCGAATCAGGCCACCTAATGTACTTCCGCGAGGGAGACCAACAATCCCAAGGTGGCGTTGGGTTTCTTGTCAATAAGTCCCTTTCTGACAACGTTGTAGAAATTTCCAGTGTGTCGAACAGGGTGGCGTACCTGATTGTAAAGCTCACTAAGAGGTATAGCCTCAAGGTTGTTCAAGTGTACGCACCGACCTCGACACACTCGGACGATGAAGTGGAGAATATGTACGATGATATATCGAGGGCACTCCACTTCACTACTAAGACCCACTACAGCGTTGTTATGGGGGACTTTAACGCTAAAGTGGGAGTACAAAATTGCGGCGAATCGGTAGTAGGATCCCATGGATTTGGAAGCAGGAATGATAGGGGGCAAATGCTCGTTAACTTCCTCGAACGGGAGGGGCTCTTCCTTATGAACTCGTTCTTTAAGAAACAGCCCCAAAGGAAGTGGACGTGGCAAAGCCCCGACAATGTGACAAAAAATGAGATCGACTTCATTATAACGGACAAAAAGCACGTATTCAGAGATGTCTCCGTGATCAATAGGTTTAACACCGGCAGCGATCACCGACTTGTCCGAGGCTCTCTGAATATCAACTTCAAAGCTGAACGTGTCCGCTTGATGAAGGCCAGGCTCCGACCTACTCCTCTCCAAACCATGATGGAATCTGAAACGTTTCAGTCAAATCTTGAGAACCGATTCGCTGCCATGGAAACCACAATTGACGTTGACGAGAACCTTGAAAATGTGGTTCGAATACTCAGGGAAGAAGGTACGAAATTTTGTAGCATGCAGCGTAAGGGCGGGAAGTCTAAGCTCTCCGATAGAACTTTGGGGCTAATGAAGGAACGACGTGAAAACCCACCTGTCACTTCGTCAGGAAAACGTGCACAAAACCAGGAGATCAGCAAACGCGTACGATATGACCTCCGGTGCTCCAACACTCACGCTATAGAAAGAGCGATCGAGCAAAACAGGGGGTCAAAAGTATTCGTACAATCTCTTGGAAGAAGCCACTTGACGAAGTTGACCACAGCAAGCGGGGAAGTCGTTGCTTCGAAGCCAGCGGTCCTCTCGGAGGTGGAAAATTTCTATGCCCGGTTATACGCTTCGCATGCATCTCGACCTGATCCCGGAAATGAGGATTCTAGAGCCACATTAACACGCCACTACACCGAAGATCTGCCAGAAGTCAGCATTGGCGAAATCGAGATCGCTCTGAGACAGCTTAAAAATGGAAAAGCCCCTGGAGAGGATGGCATTACAACTGAATTATTAAAAGCAGGAGGTAAACCAGTACTGAAGGAGCTCCAAAAGCTTTTTAATGCTGTTCTCTTCGAAGGGAGAACTCCGCAGGCGTGGAGTAGGAGTGTTGTCGTCCTGTTCTTCAAAAAGGGAGACAAAACCCTGCTGAAGAACTATCGACCCATTTCCCTTCTAAGCCACGTCTATAAGCTGTTTTCTAGAGTAGTCACGAACCGTCTTGCGCAAAGACTTGACGAATTCCAACCACCGGAGCAGGCTGGGTTTCGGAGTGGATACGGCACCATAGACCACATCCACACAGTGCGGCAGATTATACAGAAGACTGAAGAGTATAATCAGCCCCTGTGTCTAGCATTTGTGGACTATGAGAAGGCCTTTGACTCGATTGAGATCTGGTCCGTTCTGGAGTCCCTGCAGCGATGCCAAGTCGATTGGCGATACATCCAAGTGATAAGATGTATTTATGAGGCCGCCACCATGACCGTCCAAGTACAGAATCAGCAAACAAGTCCTATACCGTTGCATCGAGGAGTGAGACAAGGAGACGTTATGTCTCCGAAATTGTTTACTAATGCAATGGAGGATATGTTTAAGACGCTGAACTGGAAAGGACGTGGCATCAACATCAATGGCGAGTACATCTCTCACTTGAGATTTGCTGACGACATCGTCATCATGGCAGAAAATCTGCAGGACCTACAACAGATGCTGAATGACCTGGCTGACTCTTCTATGCGCATCGGCCTACGGATGAACTTGGATAAAACCAAGGTCATGTTCAACGAACACGTACTACCGGAACCGATTGCAGTATGCGGTGCCGTTCTCGGAATTGTTCCAAAATATGTATACCTCGGGCAAACATTGCAGTTAGGTAGAAACAACTTCGAGAGCGAGGTAAATAGAAGAGTTCGGCTAGGTTGGGCAGCGTTTGGGAAACTACGTCGAGTCTTTACATCGTCGATCCCGCAGTGCCTAAAGACAAAAGTCTTTAATCAGTGCGTCCTACCCGTTATGACATACGGAGCTGAAACGTGGACACTGACGGCACGGCTGGTCCACAAGTTGAAGGTCGCTCAGCGCGCTATGGAAAGGGCTATGCTCGGCGTTTCTCTGCGGGATCGAATCAAAAATGAGGTGATCCGGCAGAGAACCAAGGTTATCGACATAGCCCACCGGATTAGCAAGCTGAAGTGGCAGTGGGCTGGCCATATTAGCCGCAGAACCGATAACCGTTGGGGTAAACGAGTTCTTGAGTGGAGACCGCGTCTCGGCAAACGTAGTGTAGGACGTCCTCAGGCGCGGTGGAGCGATGATTTGCGCAAGATGGCTGGCAGGAGCTGGATGCGAACAGCCGAAAATCGAAATAGATGGCGTGCAATTGGGGAGGCCTATGTCCAGCAGTGGACGAATATGGGCTGATGATGATGATGATGATGATTAAAGGAAGTTTTATACGTATAAGTTTTTGAATTTCAACTTTTTTACTCAAACCTGTTATCTTTTTGGGGCGTATAAACATTTATGAAGGATATCCACGAGTTGTATATACAGTTCGATAGAGAAAAAAAATTGGTAAAGGTTCTCCCGATTTCGTCAAAATAGTTTATACGCGAAATTAACCAAAGGTGTCGTTATAGAACAAGAAAACACATTATTATCCTTTGGTCACGCTTAAGAATTATATTCCTGTTTGCATAATAAATAAATAAGAGAAAGCACCTGACTATAATAGGTTGGATTAAAAAATAAAATACTGTTAATATTTAAAATAATAGTATTATTTATTTAAAACATGAAGAAAATCCCAAAAGAGGATTACAATATCTATTACAATAAAACTCAGCAACAAATTAATTCCTTACAACAATAGGCAAATAAAATGTACCCCACCTGACCGTAAATTTATATAAAAACACCATCTAACAAGTAATAATGAAACGAACGACGCAATTTGAAATAAGAAGGGAATATTTTTAGGGTAAATCCCTAAAAGAAAAGGGACCAGACAAGTTAGATCTCCGCGGAAGAAACTTTTCGTCGGAAACACCCGCGAAGTTTTAGGGAGTGCGAGGTCAAACGACTTTGGTTTTTTTATAACGGGGGTTTTGGGGGGTTTGAAAGAAGAAGAAACGAAAGAACCCCTGTTTTAAATTGACATACGCGGGGGTGGTGTTACGCTCTTTAATTCTGTCTCATTTAGATGTATATGATTTTATATTCCTCTATATTAGGATAAAGTATACGAATTCCAATAGGAAATTCTGACTATACAAATCATAAACATACTAGGAATACAATCAATATAATAAAAAAAAATAGACCACTTATATTTGAACGAGGAATTCAATAATAGGGATGATGACTAATTTTTGTTTGTTTGTCCGTCAGATAGTGTTAAAAAATATTAAATACGTTTTTTTTTCGTAATCATAAAATTACGGGGTTACATTGGGTTGAAATTTCGCATGACGTCACGTTAGAGTACGTTTTCTACTCAACTGTGACGTAGCGAGCCCCCACTCCTCAACTTTAATGCCTGTTATCTAAGCTATTTCTTGTTAAATTGAATAAAAAAAATGTATCTAATATTTTTTTATTATCTGACTGACGGACTAAATAAAATTGCATTTTTTTTACCCATCGATATTACGTGGCGTACGAGTCATGTGATACTACATAAAAACTACTGTCAGAAACATAAATTTTCGAATGTTTAAAGATGATAATTAAGACATTATCAAGACACTTCAAAACTTAAATATAATGTAAGTAAGTATCGGAGAGATTAGTACTGAAAGAAATTAATTAAATGATAAAAATTGCAATAACAGTCTCACTATAATTCACAGCTCACGCTCTCAGCTATGCGTTTGTAAACATCTTTTTTAATTCCGATTTTAGCAGATTAAAAAAAAAGAATGAATACGTAAATAAATTTACTGTAACGAACACATAATTATGTTTTGCGTACTGACTACAAGTTTTTCCCTGTATTTATTTATAATAACTTGAGTATATAATATAATATATAACATATCTGTAGGAAAAATTATGGAAAATTAAGATACAATACTAAAACTATCTATAGACGAATCTTTCAAAATACGTCTATAGATAGTTTTATTGAATCGAGTATTCTTTCTTTTATATAGTTTTATTCGAGTTATAAGTCAAACTTAAAAAATAACATAATTATTTTTGGATGAACCCAGCCAAATGCGAATGGGATTCACACATTAAATAGCAATATGTATGTACGTACCATTTTCTAAAAAAACACAAAAATAACACGTTTGTTGCATGGGAGCCCCTTTAATTTTTTTTTCATTACTAAACTAAAACTACGAAACTAAACTGATATAATAAATAGTTTAATCTATTTCCAATGATCAACCTTCATTGGCAGACATTTTGAAAAACTTACGAATGGAGTATTCATAATTAATCCTCCGCCCTCTCCCTTCGAAGGGGTAAAAATGCACTCAGTCATTACATTAAAAGATATAATTAAGGGGGAGGGACCGGAGGGAAATTCGCCTTCTTTCGACGTTTTAAAGGGCCCTTTTCTTAAACCCTTAACGAAGACAAAGATAATACTAGATGTGATTTTTCCAATTATTCAGTCACAACACTTTTTATACTTATCAAGAAACGAACGAAAGAATGCAGAACATATCAAATACTTCAAACTTTCAACCTGTCACTATTAGACGTATTATTTGAAAGGAAGAAATAAGGAAACATAATATATTGAACACACACACACACACACACACACATACAAGTGGTGTCTAAAAACTGTCAAATCGACATGTGCTGCAGATCACTGCAGCATCGATTTTCATTTGGCACTCTAACAGTATTATTAATAAACAAGATTTAACGTTGGATTAAATTTTACGCTTATACTATACTTAGCATTAGTCAAAATTCATATTATCAAGCAAAGACTTAGCAAAGGTTAACCAAGTATGAGGTTCTACGGGAGTAAAATTTACTCCTAGAACGTAGTAGGTTTGCTTATTCTCAGTATTACATGAATTTGGACTAATACTAAAATTGCAATTTTAGCATAAATTTACTCTGACGCCTAAACCTTGTTTTTTAAAGGTATATGTCACTATTTCAGTAGTGTGCGTTGAAAGTTAATGTCTCAAAGTCACCCTCAATTATTATAAGGGTAAATATAGTAATATTAAATTTTATTATTGGTTGAAATATGTACAAGTTTATCGTAATAGAAATATATTTCACAACCGATAATTTATTCTAACTTCATTGTTAGAAACAAACAAGCAATGGATAAACTATTCACTTCTCAGAATCTCCATCACGTAAGTCTATACATCCATGGTTATAATACCCCAAAAACGTTTAAGACAAATAACGCTTATAATTACCAGAGGAGAGAAACATGAAATTGCACAGTACTCTAAGAAGTCATTATATCGCCCGTCAATAAAACTAATTTTGTATCGAATGCCGAACTATACGTAAATAAGTACAGAGTAACAATTTGCGCCTTTACAAACACTACCGTGAGTATCAAGCAACATAAATGTTAAAAGATATAAAAACAAATAATAACATTTTGAAAAGAGAACACGGAATCGTTTGTCTATTGCAATTCGAGGGTGCTATACCCGCGTCACCGACATGGGAAAAAAAAGAAAAAACACCCACGATAGAATAAAAAACGGACGAAAAACGGAAAAAGAGTATTATCCTTGTTAATACCCAGGCTAATTTAATTCGCGCCTAATTCTATTTGCCGAGCAAAACGGGGAGGTGATAATTGCGGACTTTTTCGTGACACGAAGGAGGAAAAAAGGGCCTTTTTAATTTTCGCTGCCGTTTTAAGTGTGATCCCTTCTTTTAAAGCGTGGGAATGGACCTTATGTGAATTTATTTTATGTTCGAAAAAGGTTTTCTTCTTTTCAATGTAGTAAATAGAAACGTTTTTTTTTCTAATTAAAAATCTACATGACTCGTTTTTATTCAAAAGAGTTTTATAGCCGTTTTAAAAAATAAGTGATACCTCTTTGTTAACTAATATTAAGTATATGTATTTCGTAATTGAATAACACAAGAAAATTAAAAGGTGTATACCAACCTCATATCAATAATAATTGCTTATTTCTTTCGCTGAATTCACACATTTTATACATTGATAGAAACAGAATAAACACAAACTTTTAATATTAAAACACATCAAACACTAACGCATTCTAATCGCGAACTGACCACTTCTTGCACCTTTCCTAAAAAACGATTAACAATAATAATATTTTTGACAACCCTTTGAGTAATACCGGTTTTGAAAATGACCGGTGTCCCCCAAGGGCCAAATCTAGGATCGTTATTGTCTATTTTTTGAATGGGACTGGTCAATCTGGTTCTAACTGACCCTTCCTTATCCTTTGGGGGTTTTGTCGGATTTGAATAGCAGCTGCTTTTTGGCTCGACACATTTTTGTGCATATTGTCACGTCCGTCGTATTTTTTGGTACAATGGTTGAATATAATATCGTTTGTGATAATTCTATCGATATTTTAATGCCACACGAGTGTCCTTAATAATTTACTATTCTGACAGTAGTACAGTTCTAATGATTTCTTGTATTAGTTTTTATTTTATAAATGAAACAGAAAGTACGCACACTGGCCCTAAACTCTAATAGCCAATTGCACAAAAGTTCATTAAGGTTTGACTTTAAGCTCTAATTAATGTTCTGAATTTGAAATATTTTATCGCTAATGTCGCTTTTTAACTCAAGTCAATTTTAATGGAAGGTTGTGCAACTGGGTGTAAGACGATTAGCTAGATAATTTAATGTACACATACCACATAAAAAGGGAGAGAAAAAAGCCTAACTAACTGTGCTTCTTGCTGGTTCTTCTTAGTACAAGGTCTCCCGCTGTAGATTTGCAAATCGATATTATATCTGGACTGAATAAACGAGATTGAATTTGAATTCGAATCAAGAAAAAGGACCTGCATAATACAAACAAAAACAAAGTATAGTAAAATCGGCGACGTTATCGCTAAAAAGCAAGTTAATATTTTAAATAGCAAATAAAAATAAAATTGTCTCACACAAGATAACATTATGTTTAGTAGCATCGGTACCAGTCTATAGACGATGGAATTTATAAAACAATCGATAAAAACCCGACATCTTTCGGTAGATTGAAATTTTATCGAGTGATTGCGTGATAGAGTTCATTGTATATTTCATGGGCCGAACTAGGACTTCAGCGTGACTTTATCGAATTCAGTGCAAGTGCAAGGGTTAAATGAAACAGTGCTATACACATATAATATCAGTATCAGAATACGATATGACTGACATAGATTTTTAAATGTATGTCAGTCATATTGTATTCGTTTTATTCTACACTTCGAATGTTTTAATAATCCTAATAGACCGGACATACCACGAGACTTGTCGCCGTGAGTCTGTTCGCCCTATAATTAATCATAGAGAAAACAACAATCACCAATAACATATAAGTTTAACTGAGTTTGCCAATGATCCACTCGGTAGGTAAACCATGGAAATGCTTAAGTTCAATCGCTTTAAATTCGAAGTAATCATCAGTGTTAACTCCAGTCGGTTTAAATTGGAAGTAGTTATCTTTCCGTCGTATTCTAGCAACACTTACACCCGTATCTATAGTTGAGTAAAAGTAATTATTTAAGCAAATATTTTCAACAAATAAATAAGAACTTTAATGTAGTAAGAGCTATTTAGAGCTATTAATATTAAGAATACCATTATTATTAGTTATTAACAGTTCCTATTTCATTCTAACTCTCGTCTATTGGTTAAAAATATCTGGTTAAGTTACGCCATTTTCTCAAGTAATTACGTCTCTCGGGTTACACTCGTGTAAGTATTTATGAAACAGCTTTCGAAATAAATGTTTTGATTATTTATTTATAAAACCAACAGGAAAATCCGACGTGAAAACACAAACAGTCGTCTCATTCTTGGCTACTTTTGCTGCTAATAATTTAAAAAGAAAAGAGTGGAAATCAATGCAATAAAACATGTGGGCATTAAGTATGAAAAAATTGATAAGCTATTTAAACTTTCGAGTTGCATTATATTAGATTATATGAAATTGTACCTCGGGATATATAGGTGGGTGAAAAACCTAACTATCAGTATATCGCGTTAATACCCGTTTCATACAATCTAATACATATGCTATTTGTTTATCAATCTCATTTTTATTTAACGAAGTCATATTATTGGTAGTCCGTACCTGTCTCTATTATACCCAAGGCTGTAAGGGCAGAGAACAGATTTTCTAAATATTCATTTCACGATCTTAATGTCAGAGCATCTCAGCTATTTCTTTCGTCATGTGGCTTAACCCTTATCATTACATAGTATAAAACAAAGTCGCTTTCTCTGTCCCTATATCCTTAGGTATGCCTTAGGTATGCTTAAATCTTTAAAACTAGGCAACGGATTTTGATGCGGTTTTTTTTTCATAGACAGGGTAATTCAAAAGTATGGTTTTTATGTATAATACAAGACCACGCGGGGGAAGCCGCTGGCGGAAAGCTAGTTAGCAATAATCCAGACTAGTAACCATAGTTTAGGAATATTTTAGATGTGAAACAAACACAAACACAACACAAAAATTACAAGAAATTGACAAGCGATTAGTGAAATAGGCCATGTGAGGTGAAAGTTCACATGGTTAGCTATAACGCGCGAAATTCAAAACATATTGTTGTATCGGCAAATTAATATCACCTATTGTGATATATCGTAACATCGCCAATATATAATTAAAAATGATTACATTAATAAACCAATATATAATTATTATATTAATAAAAATAAACTAGCTATGCAACCGATTCGAACCCATAATATTTTGTTGCATGAGATGTTTCTACTTAAGTAGACGCAACCGGTCTAAATTCCACAAAAAACGTCCAACTTAATTCCATATGTTATTTTTAACGTAAAAGGAATAAATTTTTACTACTTACCGAGTAACCCTGTCAGCGCCATCAATTTGATACAATACACCCTGACCACAGCTTAACCGTTTTCAATAAACTAAAATCAATAGATAAGGCGTGACTAAAAAGGTTTTTTAACCCTTCCGCGGCATATGGCATGAGATGCCCATGCCTATTTATCGTTACTCTCGTTTAATAATTTATAACGAAAACAAATATTAAATCCAATTTTGTTAACTTAGATACTAATTTAAAATAATATTGTTTTTAAGGCGGGCTAGTCTCCAATCGACATATTTTCATTGTTAACCATATTATACCTACCTTTAAATGTAATATAATTTCCTGATTTTTCTTATTATGATATTATACATATAGTCGTTTTAGATATTTTTATAGAATATATGTTTAGGAAGAATATAAAATACGTTATAAAGATGTAGATGTAAAGTAAAGATAATACGCTATGTTTAATTTATCTTTTTTTAATTCACATATGAATTAAAAAAAGTCTTTGAAATTAACACTTTTAATTTTTGATTTCATTTATGTTTTCTCCTACTCCTCCTGATTTAATTTATGTTATTCAAACATAACAAAACTCTGTAAGAAAAAAATGGCATCAGAAAACTACAGAGAAAAAAAAGAAGATATCACAACAATAAAAATGCTCTTATGCCCTGTAATTCAAACTCAGTACGTGACCAATAATAATTAATTTATAAATACAAAAGGTTAAACCATCGGTGTCCTTATGCCCTGTTTCGTCCTTTGTGAATTTTTGTATAATCAATAAACTTTTGGTCAGTTATGAAAATAAAAGGTAATTTTAACTAAATAAACGAGCGTGTTATTTTACGAAAAATAAATGAATTCAGAAGATTAAGCCATCATAAGATAATTTAATAAAAAACATTATGTAAAAACAAAAAAAAAAACTCATTATTCAAATTTATTTATATCTTTTAAATATACATGAAATTCGAATACATGTTTTTTTCAAGCATATGTATTCTATGCTGTTATTTGTCTACTTGTAAATTAGAATTAAAATAAATCCTTAAGAATTAATAATTATCGATAACGTCTAAAATATTGTAGTATTAGTACACGCGTCTTACACCAAATTTTCGACTTAAGTTAATTCACATAAAGTAATATGGCAAGAAAACACAAAATTAGTTAATACAAATACTACTTAAAATCCACAGCAAATTATGTTAAATTTATTTATTCTCACAGGCAGCTGTTTCGCACTGAAACCGGTTTTATGCGGTCCACGGTGGTCAATGCTAGTTTTGACCAGCGGTGACCCTTTCTTGACTATTGTCGCGCGGGTTAAAGTTCGGACAGATGTTTCCAGGTAAGCAGACTAGGGTTAACCGGACAAACCACTTGATTATCAATTAAATATTGATACTGTTTGCATTTATTTGCGTTGACAATATCAGTATCCTTTACTAAATTAATTTCTGAAGCAAGTAGGTAAATTTTTTGCCTTGAAATTTGTACAGCGCCAGCTCGGTAAAGGTAACCAAGATTTGCAATACAAAATTTTTTAATTCATGATTGATAGATCTTCTGATACTTACTTTTTCTTCAGCGTGTGGTCGCACACCGTTAAGCAAACGCCTCTCCATTTAGCTTTAGTTCCTACTTCCTTCTTCCAAAATGACCACTCAGCCACTTTTAGATCATCAGACCATCTATACAGACCATTGACAGATATTGGTAAGATACTTGAGAGTGTTATTTGAGAGTCCGATTAGTAGTCAGTATTCGATTCTTAATCGGGTTAATATATAAAATTATCTTTTCTGAGTTGTCTTGGGTCTGGATTTCATGGTTTGTTAAACATTTCTATAGGTTACAGCTTTAGTAGCTTTGAGATTTGAGCTATGTGCTTAATGTTGTTTAATATTTGTATTTGAGTTCTCTCAATGTTTATTGATAAGAGATGGTTTGTTACCGTTTTGTTCTCTGTTTTATTAATTTATTTTATTAATGTATATATTGTCTTTGAAATTTATATGTAACGCGCTCAGCCTACCTACATTATTATATATCATTGCTTCTTCCGGTTATAGGTTGCCTGGTAGAAATCGCTGTTAAGCGTTAAACCCGCGATAAATTACAAACTTACCGTAACATACTTGAAATTTACTCTTTTTATTTATCTCTGTTGTGTGTTGTACAATAAAGTGTTTTTATCTTATCTTATTTTTCTATGAATTACCACTTATATTTTTTTAGATATTATGTTTGTTACAAATTTAACTTCAGAATTAAATTCATCGGGGAAACTATAGACACAAATAGTATCAAAAACTTTTTGTTAAAACATTTTAAATTGTTTTGTATTGTAAAAAATCGGTTAATTTATTTATAAGCATACAGACGCGACACTTGTTCATAATTTGCATTGTAAGTAACTGAATGTAACTATTTAACGAGTGCATTTTCACATTCTCGGTGAAGGCATGGAACGCGAGCGTGGCGGAAGTGTGCGGAGGACCTAAGGCTTGTTCACCACTATAAGAAGATAACACGAGCTAAAAAACGCAGTGAGAATCGATGGTTTTGAGCTTATTGAGGCAATTAATAATACTAGTATAATTGAAAAAATAAATAAATAGGTATTTCATTTCAATCTTACAGTAAAGATATTTATTTAATTTTATACGATTCACGCGTTGTCAAATAGTAAATAGATAAAATAGTAAATACATTTAACATGTTGTAAAATAGTAAATAGTTGAATTATATTTTTGTATAAATTATTGTAACTTGATTTATAATTGATAGGTAATAAGTTCAGTTCTCTTGAGTTCAATACAATTAAATTAAATTTGTTTTTGTCATCCCAGGGCTGGCTAATATTCTCAATGCAATGGGAGGACCCATTGAATCACAAATGTTCCACAGAACGGTTCCCCAACTACAATGAGAGTTTTTTTTAACCGAGTCATAATACAACTTGTTTCTTTAATTTTAAGTCGATTTTAGCAGACGCGTTTCTTAATTTTTATTGTAAAGCGAAAGGTGAAGCGTGAGTTTGTTAATTTCTCTTAATATTTACATTGGTATTTATTTATATCAAAACGTAAAACGGAATTAAGTGCATCAGCTAAACATTCGAAAGAGGGACAGTTTATTTAATAAACTGTTACAAGAGTAATCTTCGGAATTACTGATCTGATTATGAAAATTGTTTCACCTACGGGAAGTAACATAGACGCGGGTGATATAAGCTGAAATTTACGTGTACGAAATCGCCGGAAAAAAGCTAGTACTATTTAAGATGGTAAAAGTTTAGTCGCTTTATTAAGATTTTCTTTCATCGCTTGCTCTGTGTTACTATCGTTACAGAGCTAGACTAGTGAGGGAGCGCGACACGAACGGTAAGAATTCGCGAAAACACCGTCGAGTTATTGTCGACTTCCCGAGATATATGGTACACTCAGCGACACAAAATTTAAAAAACAATATTTGTTATAATACTATACTCGGAGTTTCTCAGAGGGGTCAAATCTGAAATGAGGTAATTAATAATAAAGTAATCGAGCCACTAGATTTTACGCTTTATATGGCAGACCATATCAAGCGTAAATTCAACAATCGGTGGAGCAAACAAACTCTAGAGTGCAGAGTGCGAATCGGCAATCGTACACCAATCTTTACACAGTGGCTGGCAGAAATTGGAAGAAAGTAGCCGAATATTGTGTTGAATAATTATTGCTGGAGAAACCAACGTTCAGCAAGCAGTGCAGGAAGATATGCTGATGATTTGTCATGAAGAAAAAAAATGATATTTTGCTTCTTAAATACATATATCATTATTTTTTATTAAAAAGACAAAATATAATTGATTTTAATTGATTACTTAAAATTACTTTAAAAAAATGTTTATAAGAGAATAATGATCGTAAAAGTATTTATAATTCATTATTTGAATATCTCGCACTAAATTAATGTTATACATGTTTAGGTATATCCTTTATAAAACTCGTAAAATAAAAATAGTAATAAAGTGTTCGACAAACAGTAGCTTAGTACGCTCAATAGCAAATCGTAAGCGATAACTTTCAAAAGAAATTTAAGTTAAATTTGTTATTCTAGCGACTGTACCCGGTTCTAATGTAAGATTTACACCGGTTATCCGGCGCTAGAACCGACTACGGATATCCGGATACAGTCACACTAAAAATTCACTCGCGAATAGTTGAAACAAGTCGGATATTTGGGGTCGGTGACGAATGGCACGTAGTGTAACACACATTTTAGTAAATGTATTTATAAATTATTCATTTTGTGAGAAATATTATAATGCGTGGTGACGATTTAGCTCTTCTTTTAAATTTAAAAAAGATATAGCGCTTAGCTTTATTTAAATTAATTGCATTTTATTTATTTTTTTATTTGAAGCTATTTTTAAGATCATTAGCTATATCGCATATCTAGCTGGAAATCATACGTCAAACGAAATCATTTGCAAGTCACTGTAGACAGAAACTCGGACTTAAAAATTCAATTTTTTGATTAAAATTCAATGACAGTTGTATGAAGTTCGATAGGCTACAGTTTATAAGGAACCGTGCCTTTTAAATAAAAATAATTATTATTCATCAATTGAACTAACTCATTAAGCTTTGAACTTCACTATACTTATTTAACATGCAAAATGTAACTTTAACTATGTAATCTATTCGTCACCAACCTATAAATGTTCATCACGCGGGCCCAGTACGAATTCGCGGGTGTTATCGACTGCAAATGCAACTGGGACCACTGAGAATAGCTCACAGAAACGGATAAAATGTACTAGCTTTAGAAAGTGTTTCGAAAACTGTTTTCTGATAAAACTTCTTTCACAAACAAAAACAATAAATTATCTAAGAATGGTTTTTAATAAAAAACATAATAATATGATCTGATAAATGATATCTAATAATTGAATACTTTTAACAAATAAAAACCACACGCGGCCGCCGTAAACTAAACGCAAGCTTACAAGAAAGTAAAAGCAACGTTAACATAATAAAGGGTTACATCAATAAACTACGAACCTGTTATAAAAAAAACAAACTTCATTGTCAAAACATGACAAGGACGAGCGCCTCCGTTGACCAGTTGTGGCAAGACATATGTCGCGATGGCACCCCTATCATTAAAGAATAAAAATCAAAAACAGACGTACGAGAGACACATTCGAGGTTTAATACCTACCAAGCGGATTATTATTGACAAATTCAGAAAAGGTTTTTATACAATTTGGAATATTTCGTACTTTTAATGTGTAAAGTATGTAAAACTAAAATTTAATTTTTATTATATAAAAAATTTATGCTTTTAACTTGGTGTTATTCTAAGAAGTATCCATCAAGTAACATTATTTTTTCCATTCACAATACTATAAAAAATCCATATTCATATTTCTAGGTCGTCAGAATATCCTATCAATTTTCAGTGACAAAATATTTAAGCTTAAGCGGTCGTTATATATATTTTACAAATTGAAATTAGAACTTTTAATTATTGACTTTTGGTTTTATTTTCAACTATAAGAACTCGATTCACATGCCTTTGTTTTTTTCTTTTTAAGTGCGGAATATTACAAATTGGCTGTTAGCAAGTCAATTATAGTAATGCTATTATTATTATCAAGTACTTAAAATCAAATGCAACAGAAATCGAGTGTGTAATAAGAATAACCTTCTTTTACTTTTGAAATAAATAATAATCTTTGACGACTTCAAAGGACTTGTCGAATTGTTATTTATAGAAAGCACCTTATTGAATTTTAAACAGCTACCTTTTCGTATTTTCTTAGAAAAAAATATTTTCAACCTTATCGTTAGAAAATAAAGTTCATAGATATTTGTGAAACTAAACGTATACCACCACATGCTTTTGAAATGGAAAGCATAAAATCAGGGTTATCGACGATTCGTGACAGCGTTTAAAATTCAAGGTTTATTGATTTTTTTTTAAAGAAAAACGAAAGTGATTCTTCCTTTTTTGTCGTCGGATCTTTAACGTTGCTGTATTTTTATTAAACAAAATATGTTTATTCTATTTGAAAGATGTCGAATTTGATGTTCGACTTGTTGTTGACTTTTAATAAGGCGCTAACATGGCGTACACAAAAAGAGACTATTTATACAAAGAAATAACGTCCAAACAAGCTGTAATTAAAAATGAAAAAACATATCATATTTTTAAGGGTTTTGTCGCAATCAAAATCTCAATTTATAATATTTTCTCGAGTAGCTCGGAAGCGTAGTGGATAAGCGCTGAGGCCTGCGATCGTTGTCGTAATGCAACTTTCGCAAGGGTCGGTCACGGAATGGGTGACCGAAAAAATTCTCCTTGTTTCGGCTTCGGAAGGCACGTTAAGCCGTTGGTCCCGGCTGCCTTTGCAGTCGTTAATACACTCCAATACGCATAGGGCCCGCGTAGAGGATCATTGCCCATCCTCCTTAACCATCCATAAGGAATGCCTGAGCCCCTGCAGTGGGGACGTAAAAGGGCAGATGATGATGAATATTTTCTCGAGAGGAAAAATCGCTCTTAAAATTCACCGTCTTTTAATTTTTTTCGCGTCATTCACCATGCCCTGTCATTTGTGCCACCTTCTGCTCAATCGATAATATAGGTAATGGTATAATAATATGAGTAAGGTAGGTCCCATACCCAAACGATAAAAACATAATCCTGTTACTAAGTCTGTTTGTCCATCTGTCCGTATGTGTATCGCCAGGCTTTATCAGACTCTTTATCAGACTCTATCTAGGTATGCGGCAGTCAAAAATTTCACAGATGATGTATTGTTTGCTATAATAATAAATAATTAAAACAAATTAAAATAAATATTTAAGGGCCTCCTATATAAGAAAAACAATCTTTTGAGGTATTTTAGATACTGCCATGAAACCCTTCGTGTGCGACTCTGATGCGCTCTTGACTGATGAATGAGTGAATGAAAACTTTATTGTATCAGAAGATTTTTGTTAGTAGGCTGATTGAAAATTAAAATTATGATAAATTACCGTAACAAGTTTCGATTGGAAACTTTCAGACCTCTCTCTCGCATCTGATATGCAGTGTTTGTAACTACACATAATAGAACCTGTATAAAACAGAGCAAGTCGCCGCTCGCCTATGTAAGTGCAATTTAAAATGTAAATTAACGCAGCAAAGAAGTGGGGCGTCTCACCACTACATTTGAAACTCACCAACACTGTCTCCTAAACCTTGTACGAGACAATTTTCAGAAAACAGAACGTGATATCTTTATATCACGGTTGAAGTAAATACTCCTTAGTCTCTTAGGCGTTAGAGATTAGAATCAAGAGAGATGTTCACAAGAAACAAATGACTGTCTTCTACGATGAGCCACACTTTTTGATATAGAGTGTTTGTAAGCGAATTTTATGTTAACAAATAAGGTACGACGGTTGATTTTAGAATGTAACCTCCTTTCTAGAGATAGGCCTTTTCAATTTTGATTTTTATATTTCTTACCAGCACAAGGGATTTTGTTTGCGAGGAAAATTTAAGACAAGACGGACTGTGGGTTGTATTTTGGCGGTGGAGGATATTAATAATTTTTGGTGGGGTTGGATGGGGGGTGGGGAGTAATTACTTTTTAATGTGGTTTGTGCTACGGTAATGCAGACAAAGGTGGTAGGGGGGATTACAGTGTTTTATATTGCGTTTTATGATAAAAAAAAAGTGTTGTCATTTGTTAGATATTAAAGATATTTAACTGTATACTCTCATGTGGCAGATACACTATTAATACGGTAAATATAGATTTAGGACAGGTTTAAGGAGTGGCATATGTCTATTTAACTAAGCTTATTTGATTTTAAGTGTACCACAAACACTCATATAATAGAAAATAAAGACAAGTGTGTTTTTGTATCAATAGAAAATTGAAATGGAAATTCTTCGATTATTTAATACTCGTATATACTGTGCTTGAAACTTCATCGAGTTCCGTCCCGTTTTACAAAAAAAAAGTTATCTTTAGAACGGCTAAACAACAAAGTAGTGCACGATATCGATATGAACTATGGAGAGTCTCTGAAATCATAGTGATACTATCATCAACGACTGATTAATGTTCCTAGTATTGGGTCATAACTTATGTCGCATAAGCCTTCTGCTTACATGGACTTTAAAAAATAAGATCCATCACGCAAGCCCTGTGGGTATTGATGACTTCTTGATCCCAGCTTAACAAGTAACGGTTTGTCAATATATAACTGAAGTTTGTCCACTCTTAAATTTTAGGTCACCCATCCCACAATTGATCTTTGTAGAAGTTGCTTAATTTAGGCATTATCACTGACCCCTGCATCATCAAGCTCTACAATCCTCCTATTAAAGTTTAAAGATTATTGTCACTATTATAAAAAAGAAAAACAATTTTGTCATACCGCTAGAACATAAAAACATATTTTATTCCCGAAGGTATACGTTGCTAAGCAACGAGGAGACCAATTCTTTTTTCTCCTTCTACCGCGGGTCGGGGAAGTGGGAGGTGGGAGGGTCGAGAAATGGAAAACTCCGGAAAATTGTAGCATTCTTGAGGCGACGCGCCCGCTCACACCTTCTTGGCAGGAATGGTAAACATTTAACAATAGTTTAAGGATTGACATTTTAAAGGTATATTTTAATCTTTAATCTTTGTGTCAGCTAATAGGACTGTTTCTTGAAAGATAAAAATGTGACATTTTATGTTCATAATGTGTTACGAATAAATGCTATTTTTTCCGCATTCCAGGAAACTATTAAAATTAAACTGAAAAAAAAAACAATTTATTAATCTAACTAACAAAACAAATTACAAGAAGTGTACCTTTTGACAAAAAAGGCCCTGGTAATGTCATAATAGATTCATTTTAGAATTCGTTTAGTTTCTAATATTTACTTCATTGAGAAACAAACAGTTGTTTGCAGTTACATGAACTCAATATGTTATACAGAAATAAATCTATTGCATTTAATTAAATAGTTGCAAAACTATAAGACTATAAAATATAATTATTTTGTAAACATAATTAAATACAAAGTTGAGTTTAAAGCTTTTTTTAATGGTTAAAAAGGTGAAGTTAAAATATATTTATTTAAAGTACTTTTGATTTATCTAATAGTATTTTAACCAAAACTTACTACTTATGGAAATCTGTCACAAAGAAAATAATACAACATCGAAACAATATAGCATATTATTTTCAAGATGGCCATGATTGGAAACTGAACTGGATGTCGAAGATAACGATACATTGAAACTCGCGAAAGTTTACCTCATTAGGCTCTCATCTAAGTGACATGTTATTTATATTTTTCACGTTTAGCCAACGAGTAGCTGTTTGAAGTTCAATACTTTACTTTTGTAAAATTTTTACGGAAATTCCAACAGAAACCTAAATCAATATTTTTATTTGTCTAAGAATACCTATTTTAGATGTAAGTATCTTATTAACCCCAAACAGTAGAAGCGATATTTTGATAAGCCATGTCATATCTATAAATTGTTGTTAGAAATCAGGATGGGATCATATTTGAAAAGAAGTATAAGACAAATATATACACATCAACCTTTAATTTAAGACAACAATTTTACAAGCAAAATCCCAGTATTTCCAAACGCAATTATCTTATTCAAAATAAATACCACTTACCACCTCGTAAGTCAGCCTTCAAAAGAGAGATGTCAAATGACAGCCAGACATAATGTTATGTATATTGGTGACATGACATTCCCAACACTGTTTTAATAACAAATATAAGGTGTTATAATTAACACTGTAAGAAAATGTTCCACTCCCCTGCATCGGCACGGAACGTAAAAAGGAGCTCGGTGTCGGACGGCCCCCTCCATCCCTCCGCGCGGCCAGCTTGCAGGGACGCGGACTCAGAGGCGCGGCTATATGTACAGAAATATAAGAAATGTTCCGAGGAAAATTATTGCTTCAGTCACATAATTGTTAAGTAATATTTTACGTCCGAAGTTTCTTTAGACAATTGATGACACAATAGTTAGCACCTTCGGCGTGCATTGCGGATGCTAAGCTACTTTAGTAAAGGCTAAATATAGGATGGATAACCGAAAATTTTATATCATAAAATTCTCCGTGTTTTAGAAGGCACGTTAATCTGTTAGTCTTAAATGCAGTCGTCACTTTAACACCCACCATTCTGCATTGGCCCCACATGGTTGATTATGATCTGTTTTTGTAATAATATAAGTTGTTAATGATTTATATTATTTCTTCTGGCATTTTGTTTTTAATTCTCCTAATATTGGATAAGCAAAATAGTTTCTATCCTTACTTAGACTTTCAGTACTTAATTTTACTTTCATAGCTTTACATTATATTGCGGTTTCTCTGTACACCGACGGGCTTAGCTTAATTAGGATCTAATATGGAGGTGTTAGGTGGAACGACACTTACGTTATATTAAATGATACCTAATAGATGGTGTTATAGTAATTTCATAAATACTTTCTCTTAAGCCCAAGATAGGACTCTATCCGGTTATCATTCGCAATTATTCAGTAAGAAAAAGTTTCGATTTCAACATCGCGCACAGTGCTGTTTATCCTAACCTAATTCAAAGGTTTGATTTAATTGATGGAGTTATGCTCGACCCTGCGATCGACGCTATATTTTTACATAACAGCAACAGCAACTGCTCTAACTTTGTTTTTTTTATGGGATAGGGGGCAGACGAGCAGACGGATCACCTGATGATTAGTGATTACCGTCGCCCATGGATACCTGCAACACTTGAGCTATCTTAGCAATACTATCGCATTCTTCAAGATGTATACCATGGTTATTATTTTTTTTTTATTTATTTATATACAGGCACACAAAACAGATTACAGTCATAAAAAGTAAATACATATTCGACAAAATAATTGGGTCTGGACTACAATCTAGAACGATGCGTACACAACATGGTAATAATAATTGTCCATAAAATTAATACAAAAAAATGTTTATATATATTTTACAAACTATAGAAAAGAAAAGAAAATTCGTTTTAACATTGATAAGTCCCTATTTTATTTATTGTTTTATTCCTTATTTAGGTGCAAAGCTCTCTTACGCTTCTTTTAAATTTCACAAAAGAAAAGTGAAAAATATCGATATCTTTGTCAAGCACAGCGATTTCGTTATAACAGCGACACATTCGAACAAGTGGATTGAAATAGGAGGAATAGGAGGAGTTATTTGCTAACATCTGATAGAAAATATGATCGTTCAACTGTCAAACAAAATCTCTCTCTTTAGACGTTCTTTATTACTGAAGATAGTGGTCATTAAATTCGCAAGACAACACAGTTTTCTTCTATATGTCCAGGGCCGGCTTACACAGCTTGGTGAATTTGGTGGAAGAGGTGACCTTTTTCACTTGGTCGGACCAACGTGTTGGCGAGCGACCTCGTGTTCTTATGCCTCCAGGAGAGTGAATGAATGAAAATGAATGAACGAAATGAAATGAATGAATGGCGGATTGATTCAATTTTTTGTATAAAATAAAAAACAAGAAGGGAATATTACGTTTCGCATATTTACGGAATCTCTCAGCAGCATTGCCTACATCTGGATAAACACCAACTTTTCTGTCATTCAACAACTCAGGTGAACTAGAGGGAAAAATAAGTCTCAGTAGTTGAACCATAAAAATACGGGAATAAAAGTATCATTAGTTCAACCGGTTGAAAATATTCAGGTGAATGAACTAGTGGTTATGAGCGATTTTTTTCTAAATTTTCATCTTTTCGCTAATGGCTAATAAATTAATTGCCATAAATGCTACTCACTTTTATAAGCTTTTATTTATGTATTTAAAACTTTATTGCAAGAACAGCAAAAGGCGGACTTAATACCAAGGGCATTCTCTACCAGTCCAACAGACAGGACGTAGGAGCAAAAAAAAATTTACTTGTCGTGTTAGTTGGTGTGGCTCAATTTGCAAGCTAAAGACCTCCATCTTTTCAATTGAGCTGAAAATTTGCACATATACTGACTGTACGCGAGATCTTTTAAACTACATAATGTATTTTAAAGCTACTTTCATCAGTATACAAAGTGATTCAAGCGGAAGGTATATACCTATGTATAATATAAAAGCACGCGGGCGAAGCCGCTGGCGGAAAGCTAATGACTAACCAAGATGAAAATTTTAATATGGAATGAAGCTGATCTGATGCTGGAGACGAAAGGTCGCGAGATCTCTGTGATTGAATGAAGTTAACCCATCGTGTTTGGGCTCGTTTGATT
This sequence comes from Diatraea saccharalis, assembly GCA_918026875.4. Taxonomy (NCBI): domain Eukaryota; kingdom Metazoa; phylum Arthropoda; class Insecta; order Lepidoptera; family Crambidae; genus Diatraea; species Diatraea saccharalis. Next base: position 23,512,733 of record OU893339.1, on the reverse strand, counting down.
TGTCTTGATAAGGACTTTGGTCCGAAATAGTGTAGAGTCTGATGATGGTTGGTGGTTTTGGGAAGTCTGTAATTAAATAGCGCAACCTCCTCGATTTTGGTTTGTCCATACAAGATCTCTAGTCGAAGATAATATTACAAAAAGGTTATTTTAATGATTAGGTTTGCTCAATTTTTCATTCACAATGTCATTCTGGTAAATATTTTTGATGAAAAATTATTAATAATCCACCAGCTAATCTGAGTGTCTTTGAGTCCTATCTCGGGGCTGGTGGATTTTTGCTAAGCATTTTTCATCAAAAGTGAATTTAAATTCTAAATTATTAAATTTAGTCAATAAATTATATTAAAAGTAATTCAACAAAGAAATAGACCAAATGAAACATGGGTCGCAAATCTATGAGACGCTGTATACTTTTATTTTACTTGTAAAACGACATTAAATTATTTGGCATATACCTTTACCATAAAACCGTAAGATGGCGTTATACCTTTTTAGATCTCGCTATCATCTGTTTTATTTTGGAATTATATAAGTTTAGAGTGTATTTAATTCAGCTTTCCAAATAAACCAAGTTTTCTACAACAGATATTTCTATTTGAAGTACACCCACGAATTGGACTTTGACAACCGAACCCTGAAGGTTGTTCAAAAGTATGAACTGCGTTGTCTGCAGTCCTGATTATTCATCTAGTCCGTTCAAAATAAATATAGTTCAATACTTTTTCGTCCTTTTGAATATGTACTTGTTGTGACAGTAAAGCGTGAATCGATTTTATTTTGTCGTAAACTGCAATAAAGATTGATACGCGGCACTAAAATAGGCATAAAATTTTGCGACTTCGTCGTTCAAAATGGTGACAATAAAATAAAAGTGAAATATTTATTATTATTCGAAGAGAGTATTAGACGATACCAGCAATAAGAAATTTGTATTAATAAGAATTATAAATAATTGCTTTAAATTGCCTTCTATTTCGTTTTAATTATATTAGACAACATCAACATATGTATAATTTGCTAGGAGAAATATTTACTTTCCATAATTCCAAAATTTCTTTTATTATTATTTTTATTAATATTTATATTAAAATTAGAACAATCTATAATACTCGTAGTATATCTGTATACACTTTTACCCAAACTCGTAATTGTTTGTAATTCATTTAAAAAGTTTCTACATTAAATTCCACCATAATTATTTCCATGCCTGTCTATCTTATTATCGTTGCATTTCTGACCAGCGGAGGAGGCTTTAAGCCAAAAAAGGTTCCTGTTTATCTTTTTACGCCTGGCAATGAGCTAGATAGTGAAAGGGGGAGACGAATTAAGTGGTAAAGAGTAGAGCAATAAGCTTGTGTCCTTCAAGTTTCTGAAAATACAGGTTTCAAATATGGACCATTTTAATTTATAAATATTTAACAAAATAAATTTTATGACATTTATTTGGAAAATATGACGTTTTGAAAACTTGAAAAAGTTGGGGTTTTTTAAACAACATTTGTAAAAATACATATTAAATTAATAACTTTTATAACAGCTATAAACATAAACGCATTAATAACAAAGATATTACAAAGGGCTATTTATTTATAAAATAAAAAACAAGTTGTCAACTAGCATATTCTGCTGATGTTACCGTGATTATAGAAAGTTAATAGTGCTTCGCTACAACAATGTATGACATTACATTGCACTATAATATTGGAATTATGCTTGCTGAAAAAGTATCGATGTGTCGATACATCGATATTTTGAATTCAATATATCGATATTTTTAACCGATATATATTGATCCGAAGTGTCAAAATATCGATACAAAATATCCAGTATAGAAAACGATATTTTTTTTACTTCTTATGGCAATACCCATCCGCTGAGACCCGAAACTGTGAAAAACCCAAAAAAAAATTTTGTTTGTCTGATATTTTGGTTTGATATCTTAAATAGGTTTTAAAGTTAGAAGATAGCCACTTAGTTCTTGATATTTATGTAATGTTTGATTTATGTAATTTAAAAGAAAACTTTATAAATTTACATTTTAGTTCTGATAGAACTCTTAGAAATATGATGTAATATTCTAATTTTAAATTACAACTTACTTGAAGCTATTTCTTTAAAAAAAGTCAGTGATTATTGGGTATCGTCCCTCCCCTATAAAGGCAATTGTATGCACACAGCTTCACTAATTTATTATCAATTTAAATCCAATTAAACTATACTCTAACTATACAAATGGAATGACTGAAAGATATTCACAAGATTATTTACAAAATTATATCTTCTCGTCATCCAGAATGCTGAGACTTTGATGCGTCAGCGATATAACGACCAGCACAATTCGGTCCCCCTCCTACTCCCACCCTCCGTTAAACTCTAACAATTAATAAGAAAATAAAAGAGTCGAACGGCTCAAGTTACAGTGGTGGTAAGGTTTTGTTTCGACCGACTTAAATGATGCAAAAAGCCTTAAGAAATTACAACGAAAATGGAATGGAGGGGCTCTATTGTTCACTGATGAGTTATTATTTATAATTTTACATAAAAGCGATATTATTTATTGCGTGGTTTAGTGAAATGGAAACAGATTGAAAAGTGGAGCTGCAAAATTTTAAATATCAAGTGAAATGAAATGAAAATATCTTGATTCAAATAAGCTTATTTCAAGCACTTTTGAGTCGTCCAAAAAGATTTTTCCCCTACCAATTGTTCAGGACGTCTTATAGCTGACAAGAAGAACAAGCGAAAGAAACTTACTAGCTCTTTATCATAAGTAATGACATTTACATAAATCATGTCATTAGCAAAATAGTATGTATTATCACAATAATAAATACAACTATCAAGTTCTGTACGTATTTTATTCACAATTTCGTGAATAGTGCACTGCCTTAATTTCTTGTTCATTTTAACCTATTAATGTCACAGTTTATGATATTATCTATATATAGGTTAATAACCTTGTGATACCACACCAGTGCGGAATGCTGGATGTTGACGATTAAAGATACAACCAATGTTGAAGGCTTAACGTGCCTTCCGAAGTATCGAGATACTTTTTTTTTTATATGATCGATGTATGATAAGGGTCTATGAGTCTTAAGGAAGGGAAAATCGTATGTAACTCCGCCTGGTGACGCTCGGTGTTTATATATTTTTCTAAGTATTTTTCTTAAAGATATTAATATTTAATGTATCTACCATATAATTATAACCAATACTTGTGATTTGGTAAAAAAAAAACAAAATATTATTTCATTTAAAGTAACAAATTCGATATGTTATTTTTATATGTAAAACTATTTAGAATAGTCGAGTACAACTATGCTCAGAAAGCAGAAGTTGCCAGGAGGATATTTCCCCGGATTTATGGTTCTATACAGACAACTTTGTTTTATTGCTTAAAGTTTAGTTAAGTTTTAAATTTAATTGTATACTCTGTGCCTTTTTCAAACGTAAATAAGTCTTTTATTGTATTTTTTTCGGTGATTGCTGATATATATGTTATATTAAATAGTTATATATATGTTATATTATATGTTATATTTTTTTAAACTTTATGACACGGTGTACTTCGTATGGTGATACGAAGTACACCGTGTCATATAGTTTAAAAAAAAATGTTTCTTGTAGTCTAGAGAAGGTTAATGTGACAGGTGTGTCACATTAACCTTCTCTAGACTACAAGAAACATTTCAAAAACAAAAATCAGTTAAATGTATTAATAAATTTATCGAGACAAACGAAACTAACAGCAATCATAAGTATTTCAATAAGTATTTGCAATGCATTTTGAATATCCATAATTATACGTTTTATTACATATCTATCATCATTAGCCAGCAATGTCCCCACTCCTGGAACATAGGCCTTCCATACGGATGGAATAAAATATTTACATCCCATAACCCACACGAGTATAGTGTGTATTTGTAGAGTAGCAATAAAATTTTGATCACCCATCCCATTACTAACCTTTGCGAAAGTAGCTTAGCATTCGCAATCATAGACTATCGAGCTCTGTCGGACTCCTTATCACAATAAGTACTACTTTGTCAGAGTAAAGTAAATATGTCTTTGCCTTGAAAATTGCAAATTGGTTAGCAATGGTAATATAATTATTGACATCTAATCAAAATATGATTTAAATTTTTACTTGACTACCTTACGTATATTCTAAAAAGTTTCCATATATATATTCTAAAAAGACTAAAAAAATATATTAAACTTGTATTTTTAAAGTAATAATGCAACAAGATTCCAGTCCCAATGCTCAACGCATTTATTAAATCAACCATCTTTATAATTCAACCCTGAAACGGCACAACAATAGGAAACGCGAAACAAAAACCAACCAACGCGGTACGAAAGCGCGCCGTGAAAATTACGCGCTTAAAAAGCATTAATAACCCCCCAGAAAGCGCCTTGCCGCCGGGGTCCTTCGTGAAAACTGTGAAAAACCACCCCCTCACCCCCCTGAACCCCCCGGGCCAGTTTCAAGAAGAAGAAATATGGATCAATAAAGAAATTGCTCTGTGCCCAATGGAGGCAACGGCTAGTACGCACACAGAGTCGCGGCCACTTGTATACGGAAAAATGCTACGTTTGTGTGCGTACTACGTTTGTGGTCTGTTTTTGTTATGCATTTTAAAAGACTATACTCTCGAATGTTTTTTTTTTAATTTGGAATTCTATGTAATAATGGAACTGCATTGAATTATAAATTTCGAATTTTGATAATTCTTTATTTAGAATAATCAGCATTGATAGTAATTATAGGTATTAACATAATTCACGTAATAGTTATGTAAGTGGTTAAATCATTTCAGATTGTTATTTGTACTCGTAAACAAAATGCAACAGACATTCTTTTTTGTGCTTATAAACAAAATAACTCTGATTAATAATGTAAATACATACTACTTGCGCAACTTGTTTGCTAACTTTTTCCTGGATTTATTCATATTTATTAATGATTTTAAAAAAGAACTTATTTAAACTTGAGATCTTAAAAATTACAACAATTACAACAGTAACTTTATAAATATCACCATTCGTCTTTAGAACGCCCTCACTGATAAAATATAAAACAAAGAAAAACCGCGCTAACATTCAAAAAGGGAACACCGTAAAATTTTTAAAATCAAGCAAAGGAATCGCTTCGCAAACGTCCCAAATAAAAAAGGTCGTTCAAAGAGATCCCTTTACAACCGGCTGCAATCTCAAAAACAGCCCTAATAATTCGACTCATTACAGAACGTAGGAAAAACATATTCGCTCCCTTACCGAGCCCATAAATAAGGCAGGGGAGGGAAAAATTTTATTATCCTTGCCATCCCCTAAAGGAGAAATATGAAATAAAATGAAAATGTAATGGCGAAAAAATACGGCGCTCGGCAAGACAAAGGGTTGGGAGGCGGCACTTTAATGTGGAAGCGACTTTTGAATTCGGGCGAGCATATTTAAATTATGCTTTTAACTCGACTTGAAATGAAGTTTCTTGGATTTGAATATATTTGATCAATTTGGTTATACTGAAAAATATTCTTCAATCTAGGGAAAGTGGATTTTTTAAGAATTTTTAACATTTTTTTAAAGATTATTTTTTAAGATCATTTTTTGAAGTCGTATTTTGTAAAAGAAAACAATTTATATATTTTAGAAGTTTTATTTACAAGCAGAGTGCGATCTTTATAATTATTAAGTTTAACAAGTGATAATTCTTCATAAAACTCGTCGTTATTGAAATATCAGACTATACCGTCCATTTATAGTTGAATCAACAATTTTTCTTTGTAATAAAATAGAGGATGTGAAACATTTATTAACGGAATGTTCCAGAAATCAAAGAGAGCGACATTTATCGATAAATATTAATATTTGTCGCTTTCTTTGTTTTTTATTTGGTAGATTCTAAGCCACAAAACTTATAATATTGCAGTATTTCTAACAATTTTAGCTAATCTCGCATCTAAAACAGCTAAACAAGATACGGTGATGGTTCGTCGTCAAATATTGTATTCTATAAAAATATAAACTCGAGTTAAGTGAGAGATTAGGCTACGATGGGACTGAATATTTTATAAGTTCATAAAAAAAATATTATCTATATTCATATAAAAAACGACATATTTCACAAAACCACTAAAATGGCACCCCATGATATACGTTAGATTTCGAATGTAAAAAATATATTAAAACACAGCCAGTTAGAAAATAACTCTTCTTTTTTAAGTCAGTTAAAAATACATTAATTTTATTAATAGAGTTACGAGTACAAATGTGGACATAACAAAATTATCATTTCATAAATTAAAAAATAAATTGTTTAATTTATTTTATTTATTATATATATTTATTATATTGGATTAAATAAATTATGATATAAATGACTGTATAAATTTAAAATATCTAGATTACTTCGATTATTCGATCAAAAATGATATTGTTAATTTTAACTGACTATCTGCCCGTTGCAAAAAAGTCCATTAAAGTTTAATGAAGCCATTAAGCTCCAATGAATGTCAAATTTGTATGGGTAATGTCGCTTTAAACTAATAAGTATTTTAATGGATATTTGTGCAACTGGCTGATTTCTCTTTGATCTTTGTCAATAATTTTTTTTATTGATTCATTTATTTATATACCGTATCTGTAATACAGATAACTTTCGTTCAGTTGCACAAACGTCCGTTAAGGTTTAATGACACCTTTAAGCACTAATAATTGTCAACTTTATATGGGTAATGACACTTTAAACTAATGGAAATTTTAATGGACATTTATACAACTGGCTGCTTACGTGATAAATTTGTAAATGTTACCACTTTTTAAAGACCATATTAATCGATTAACGAAAGGCATTTTTAATGGATCTCTGTATGAAATAACTTAAAGTAAAAGAAAAAAGTAGCCCTTGCTGAGTTTCTTGCCGGTTCTTCTCGGTACATGGTTTCCTGGCGTAGATTTGCGAACCGATGGCGTAGTTTACGTCATTCATAAGTGCTTGTAACAGCTTAGAGTTAATAATTTATACTGAATTGGAAGATTTCATTTATTAGTTAATTCACTTTCCTATACCAAGGTGAGAAAGAGTGAATGCTACGACTTTAAAAAGTTGTCTAATAATTATAAAGATGGAAGATTTGATTTGTTGTATGTTTGTTTGCATAGAATATACTCTGAAACTACTGAACCGATTTTAAAACATCATACGTTATAGGCTATATAGCCTGATACAATTACCAACTTTCAGTATGGAGATCAAACATTAAAACATAACAGCTGTGTTTTTTTTATTATGAGGCTATCATATATTTCCTTTTTAATATATGAATTAATCCAACGATATTTTCTTTCGGATTATTAGTAAAAAAAAATAAAATTCCTTTAATCTCTCAATGGCATGATAAGCAAAATACATATAAAGTGACTTCTACGTATTTTCACACTGTTACTTATGTTACTTCCATAAAATACGTAAATCTTCCTAATATTATATTTGGAAACTCATATTTTTATATAACACGGACAATAAATATTTAAAAAATATTTGTAAAAAAATCAATAATATTAACAATGAAATACGACTTCAATCGATATTACTATATTGCGTTAAGTATATTTTGTTTTGAATCCAATGAAAATCTCCATGGGAATATTGCATACCAATATTCCCGTGGAATATTGGTATATAACACGCAATATATGCAGCAGACTTTTGAGTGAAACACATATTCTACTAAATATCATTATAATCCACTCATAAATATTTAAATAAAAGTTTTATTATATTAAAATACAAAAAAAAAATTAAGTAAAAAATAAAGTTTAATAAATATCACTATTTCCTGCAATTTTTTTTGTTGAATTTCAGTAATTTTCATTGTCGCTATGATAAATAAAACCAAAATTTATAAAAAGTCGTGTTAGTAATTTTGCGTGAATAAATGAAGGTTTTTTGACCTGATGTTTTTTTTATACCTTCCGTAGCTTAAATGAGATAGATTCTTAAATATAGTCTCTTGTAGGTAATTGGCTCACAAACTCGATTAAAAATATTCCAGGCTTATAACGAATTATTTCCGTTTTTCTCGTATTTGTATCAGGCTAATAGTTTACGCGTGAGAATGAATGAAATGACAACAGCTAGTATATTAATATAGTATATAACTTTTCCGTTTCCATAATATTGAGCCCTCAGGAGGGAGTATCACAGCCTCTGGCGGCGAAGACTCGTTTCTATAAATCGTACCTTATCGCAAAAATATACCGCCCCATGCCCTCACCGCACGACCCCGCGCCGTCTGTCCGTCTGTACAGAGATTTTCTTTTAATAACAGTCTAGATAGAGTAAATTATTTTGCGCTGAAGTTATTTCAGTTCAAAGAGGTTTTAATACTGTTGTGAAAAGTAATAATAGTACTTGCGTTTAATAAGATTACGTTAACATTTATGGCTTATAAACACTGATCGATGGTATATGTTCTATGAGGTCCAGCAAACAGGATGTGTTAGGAGAATTATAGAATAATATGTGGCTTTAAACTTTGACATTGATTCGCCAACCTTGTAATCAAATCTTGATTTCATTACTAAATTTCGCGGCCTAAGTCACACGATGTTTACCCAGAGGATATGCACAAATAATTCTTCCTATTACAATCCTTTTACAATTTGGTTTATAAATATCAATTTTAATTAATGAATTATTTGGATTTGATCTGATTTTGATTTGTTGCTTTTTATTATAATTATATTATTGTTTTATGTCTAATTCACTCATTACTATAGATTATCCGTTTCTTGATTATTATATAAATAAAAGGTTAATTATGTGTACATAATATTAAGAATTATGGTCCTGTGTAATTTGTTTTTGTGCCAATAAATAAATAAAATACACTTGTTCGAGTGTGTCACTGCTATAACGAAATCTCTGTGCTTAACAAATATATTTTCACTTTTCCTTTGGGAAGTTTAAAAGAAACGTGAGAGAGCTTTGCGCCTAATTAAGGAATAAAACAATAAATAAATTAGGGACTTTACAAGTTATAACTAATTTTCTTTTCTTTTTCTTTTATAGTTTGTATAATAAAAAATCTTTTTTAATTAATTTATGACACAACTATTATTATAATACCATGTTGTGTACACATAATTGTAGATTAGACCTAAATTATATTGTCAAATATGTGTTTACTTTTTATGAATGACCATCTGTTTTGTTTTGTGTTATGTTATGTTATAAATAAACATTAGAGTTCTTGAATGTAACTACTTTAAACAGCGCGTTTATATTCGTTTTTAATGACGTTTCGAACCTATTACAGGTAAGTACAGTAAGACTAAGGTGTTAATTGAGTGGGTATTTATGGCAAACACAAAAATCAATTTTCTTTGGAGGACGCTTATTCCACGTAAGAGAGCCCTAAACAAGATACTTCAATATCCTTCCACTATTAACGTAGATGTAATGAAACATACTTAAATAGAAACATTTAGTCGAATTGATAACTTTTTGAAACTGTAAAAATTTCTTTTGGTTGTTTAGCTGTCTCCACTGCTGGGGTGCAAGCAAAGGCAAACGAATCGAATCCTAGAGGGAGAATGGGTCATGCCACGCGACACGATGCAGCTTTGTATTAACGAGTGCAAATGCAGCCGAAAGCAAGGGCTTAACGTGTCTTTCGGAGCAAGGACGAGCTTGAGATAATAAAATTTTGGTCACCCATCCCATGGTCGGCCATTGCGAAGGTTGATTATCAGATCAGATTATGATCAGATTATGCTTCTGAGTCTTCGAGAAACTCGTCAGTCCCATTGGCTCTCGGGTAACTCAATGGCTGAAGTAGGCACAAGGATTACCAAAGGTTGCCACATTACTCAGTTGCACGGCGTTAGTTAGTTCGAAATAATAGGTACTATTGATACTAAAATAAGGTACTATTGATATTAAAATTAACTATTAATAGAATAGACAAACCAAAAAAAAAAAATTATAAAAGACATTTAAAATTTTTGTTTTTTTTGTATAGGTATTTATACTAATATTTTAAAGAGGTGACTTTTCTTACTTTTTTCGTTTATAGAGATTAATCTTCGGAAATATTTATACTTAGCAAATCATAAAAAATCTTTCGCCTACGGATGAATATGAATTATAAAAATAAAACAATTAAGTAATCTATAGAATAAATCTGCATCTTTCTTAAAGCGATCTTTCTAATATGTACACAACATGGTAATATAATTATAAAAAATAATAATTGACACATATGTTCATAATATTTCTTTACCTGATTTTCTTTAAATTCATACGCGAACTAATGAACTGACATTCAAACAATGAATATTGACACGTATATGCCATAAAACTGACGCTCTAAGTTTGTTATACAAAATAAGTTTCTGTCCACAAGATTATGCTTTAAATAATCTAACCACACTTAAAAGTTTTCCATTTTCTTTCCCTATCATCCATGTTCATGGTGTTTTATGGAGTTTGAATGGATGACATCGTGGACACCATAAAAACACCCCTATAAAAACAAAAGCATCATGTGTATTAAAAAGCACTCTACAATCAGCTGACAACACGCCTAAGCATAGGTACCATTATCTACGAAATTCACTTTACAAGTCCCTTACAAAAAGCTGAAACAATACCGACCCCACTCCTCACTCAAATACGGCAGAAAAATTCTCCTAACTCCCGTACAGCCCACCGCCCACCCTTGTTGGGCTAATTTTTAAGGGACTTTCTTTCGTAGCGCATAAGGTGGAAGGATTTCGCCGGGCAAATATTTTTATATGTGCTTAGAAATAATTTTGTAATTTTAATTAATTGATATGTATGTCTTCTAAAATACTTTAAAAATATAATTACTAATGTTATTTAAAGCGACTGTACATCATGTCACTATTACTCCGTTATGTGTACACCGATTTTCATAAATTTTATTCAAAAGCTTTAGGCCTGAAGTAGTTTCGTAAAAATATATAAAATACGCGGTTTGAGTGGTAATATAAAAAAAATAGTTTTGCCCTAAAAAAAGTATATTTTCGTTTCAGTTTTAAAATCATAATTCGTATTTATAGATTTTTTTTCTGAAAATTAAAAGAGAAATCGCCTAATTCTATGGCAATATTTCTTTTACTTCTTCTTTATTGGATTTTACTTCGTCTTTTAGTGGAAGACTAACGGCCGGTTTTTTACGTTTTACATGGCAAAAGTCTAGTTTTAACAAACTGCTATCATATGTTAATAAAAAGAAATCAAATCAGGAACGAAAACCTGCTTAAATGACATTTTAAATGGCTTAAGTACGGTTTGAGACTTGCTTAACTATAAATTCTCTATCAAGAAACCGGCTGTAAAATAGTAACTGGAATCTGAGCAATCTGTACTGTCTAAAGTACTAATTATAAGCGAAAGTATCATATAAAACACATTCCGATTCATACAGTAGTGTTTCTATTTCAGTGCCAATACTAATTAAGAAAAAACACGATTAATCAATGAAGTATTAAAATGAGACGTGTCATTTACGAATATTGCCACAATTCAAAATGGAGTAAATTAAAAAAAAAACGAGAGCATATAATACGCATGAAACGACACATTTTTCGTTTCTGTCACATGTCAGTGTAATAAGTGACTTTTAAATACGTAGGAAGACCAAAATTTTAACAAAAACGATGTACAGACATGACGTGACTAAGTGAAAAATGCATACATCATTTGAGTGTTACGTATATATCATTAGTTGTTTTCCCGCTACCGAGTAAATTGTAGTTTATGTCACCTGCATATTATGTAGCTTCCCGTAAGCATGGATGATATCTTATTTGTCCATGCCGTAGGTTAAAGAATTTTAAAAATTAGTTTCAAGTAGTTTCGAACCCTATTCGATGTAAATAAAGAAATACCTATTCCCTCTTTATAATATTAGTACAGATTACTATTAATATAATATAATAAAACAATAATCCATACTCTAAGCAACAATCAAACGTTTATTCACTAAGTCTTTATTTAAAATGTTATATAGATACAAAAAATATGTGGAGAAAAAAAAACAAAGCGACTTCGGATCAAGCAATCCCTTCAAGTTGGCAGAGGGCCGCCCCATCACCCCTCTACCCCACCATCCCTCATAATTTGGGGGGCCCAAGTAACTCCCGTGGATTAAAATATTTATTTTTGCGATGGAAAGAAAAAGTACTGCAAGGTATCGTTCTGTAGAAAATTTAATACACTTTAATTTATTTTTTTGAGATTTACTGAGCTAAGGCGAGTGTGAAGGCGATTAAGGGAATTATGTTAAGTTTCAATTCGCTTCTGGAATTAATGACGATTGGAATCATCAAACAACTTAGCAAAAAACTGTCGAAAGATTGCAATCAGCATTAAACTTTTTCTATTGACATTTTTTAAGATATTTTCGTAATTTAAAACTACTAAATCTAGAAATTTGCACAACCAGTCTGTATGCAAGACTGCTGTGCACCGTCGTGGTGGTTGTCACTGTTAGGACTGTCAATTCCTGAGGATGCTCTGTGGAGGAACGAAAAACGTGTAGAGCGAGTTTTGTTGCGGCTCGTGCACGTTTATTTGATTACGGACGGACAGTCTCAGTCTCGCTCTCGTCCGTTTCTCGAGACTCTCGAGTTCGTCATGCTACGCGGGCTGATCTGGCAGATACTCACTGAGTGTTAAAGTAGCTAGATATCATAATTTTAAAATTATACGATATATTAAATAACTTTTATAAATTAAATGTAATGTAAATAAAATAAATTAAATGTTATATTAATAAATTACTTTCAAGCAATTCAATTATTTCTTATGACTATTAAAGCTAAGAGAAACATCGGAAAAGACTAGGAGATTGTTTGCCGATTTGATAAAAAATTATAAGTGCGATGCTAAGAAAACACACTTATAAGTTTATTGTGATAAAATAATCGAATTGAAAATTCTAATAAGAACTAGTGACACTTCTCTCATTGACTGTACCTACTTCGTTATGATTATGAAATATGTAGAGTAGAATTAGATTTTCCTCTGTATTTTTTTCAACGTTTATATGCAGTGGTTTCGGAGGCCTTGGAGAGTTGTTAATTAATAATTATTTGCTCTAATAACTATGTATTTATTTAAAAAAGCAAACATTTTTAATTCTCTTTTTATAAGTTTATAGCTTTTATATGTCATACGATGACTGAAAAACTTATTTCAATTTTATAATAATCCTAATTTACTTTATAATGTTACAGACACTTACCGAAAGTGGACACCATATTTACATAGAAACTTTATTAATTTATGTCAGTCTTAGTGACACCAATCTGCATATTAACACCAACTATAGGTTTTTTTTTTTTATAAAAATTGTATCATTCGACTCCACGGCACTTTTATTCCGAGCTCCGTCTAATGGAAAAAAGGATGGAAATTTTACGGGTCCTTTTAATATTTTTTTCATTAAAGTTTTTAATATTAATGGGATGGGTATCGGTGCGGCTTCGTCCCTAATTATTTTCTACCCGTTCCCGTTTGAAGAGTCCCGGTTTTTTTTTTAATAAAAATATAACACAGGTGTATCAAAATTAACCGGTTTTTATGGACTGTCTGGCAGAAGAATTAGTTACGACCCGATGAACTACGCGATTTTTTTCTCAACAATGAATCCGAATTGATACAATTTGGTTGGGTTATGTGTTGCGAAATATTAGTAATGTTTATCGTAAAAAAGAAAATCTAATTTCATTCGATCTATTTTAACTTAAGATTTAAACCCACACATGATGTCATGACATCGTCAAGACACGGAATTTGTACTCGGTTATATCTTAAGCTATTTTCTTTATATTCATCATCAATATATTTTGTTAAGGTATAAAATATTATTTAATATTATCTCTTGATGTGGATTCTCTTTGACCTGTTTCGACATCATTTGAATTAAACAAACTGAAAATTCTATATATGGTAAATTAATTTAACCGTCAAGAAAAAAATGCACGATGCCATTTATTATTAAAAAAACTTATCAAATGGCAAAGGTAACTTGCGCCATCTAGTGTCGAGTAGAAGAAATAATATGCTTTATTTACAACTCCTGCGCTATTTTTAGTATGTAAAACATTTTGTAAAATAATCATTCAATCTGAAGATCGTTCTGGAAAATTGTGTAAGGTTTTAACCTTACAAACCTTACTAACGTTACAAAACTTAACTGAGAAAGTAGCGTCACCTATTGTGAAATAGAAAGAAATAAAATATTTATGTAACACATTATATATAGGTAGTTAACTTATTATAATCATACCTAGTCAATTTATTTATGATATAAGTTTTCTGTTAGAATCAACCAGAAGAAATTTTGAAAAATTCCTTTCAAATGTAACAATAATATACTTATTTTTAAATTCATTTTTTACAATATAAGTACTCATAAACTTACAAATTGTAATGCTAAACTTACATCATATAAATGCATTTTGTACCTTAATATTTGATAAAATAAATTAATAAGTTAATTAACATAAAATAAACATTACAATCATGCGACATCTACAGTCGTTTCAACAAATCAGAACACGATATAAATAACAAAGCAGACGTTGAAAAAATTACAAAAACAAACAATCGAGAATCGAATCTAATCCCCAATCAGTTGTGTGACGACAACGAATTTTTTTCAGCACTCAATACCAATGAATGCCGCTTTCATTTCCCTCTTACAGGCTGCTTTTCAATTTTCAGGGTTCCTTCGAGTTACGATGTTATATAATTTTTTATTTCGATAATATAGATTTCGACATTTATCTGATAACTAAGTCAAATAAATATTTTTAATTAAGAGAAACATCCTAGTTATTTTGGGAATTAATGAATGGTGTGGAACTAAAAAATATTAACACGTTTTTATATCTACGTTATTAAAAAAATTAACAAAAATGACGTTTTCAATACTTGGACACGGCATCTATTGACGCTAAAAATAAAATATTCTGATATTCCAATTGGAAAACTCCGACTTCTCCTTATTAAGCATATTGCATATTTGAGATAAGTTCCACGATCAATTGCCGCCATTAAAACAAAAGCTCCACAATCGAATGCAAATCTTATATTTATTCGACTTGGTACACCAAATTGTAAAAAAAAATTCAAATGATTATCACCGCCAGAAACTAATTTTTAAAACTAAGTAAAAACTTTGGTACAGGAAAGTACTTAGAAACAAAACAGAACAACGAACAAAAAAAATACATATCATGTCAATGAAAAATGAAAACTGAGGAAAAAAATAAACAACATTTATAACTCGATCGCTTCCCCAACATGCAACAAGTAAGAAATAAAAACAAAAATACAGAACCCTCCATCCATACATGTAGGCTGAATTTCCCTACCATCACAGCCGCATCGTTGAACATAACTGACGCATTTTTATACTTTTGCCGGCCCTTATTTTCAATTTATCTTTTTTTCCAGTGAAGAGGATTTTTCGCTTATTTGCCCGCTTCATTGGCTTGTAAGTGAGATGGGTTGGAGGGTGCTTTTTATTCTTTTGTTTTGTAAATGAAGGCTCGATTATTGGATTTGGGTCATACTGGAATTCTCATTGGGATTCAGCGCCTCTGCGTGGTATGGGCAGAATGGGAACTACGCTTTTGGATTGCGACATCTAGCGGTGAGTGGCTAAACGAAACTACTAAAGCTCGTGTTTATAATTTTTATCTTTAAATGCATTATTTATTTATAAGTTGATAAACTTATAAAACTGCTTAAGAACCAGTTGAATATTAATTCAATAACTTATGTTAAGTTTTTAAGCGTAAATGTTTGAGTAATATTCAATTTTAATTTTAAGTAAAATTATAAGGTATAAATAATAAAAGTAAATATAATTATAATAATTATACACATTATCTTAAAACAAGCCTGAAAGCTCATAGAAAATATAAATGTCTTGAAACTTAAGGGGCTTAAGGATGACGCAGTGGTTAGCGTGTTTGATCTGCGATTCCGAATATAAGCAACTCTCGCAAAGACCGAGCATCGGGTGGGTGACCGAAAATTCCTTTATCACGAGCCGTTCCCCCGTCCGTATCTACAGTAGTTAACAAGTTATAGCCCGGTTACATGGATATTTGATTCCAGTGTAGGACAGACTAAATGCGAAATCTAAACCTTCATAACTTAAAACATTATATAGTGATAGCAAAAATTCAAAGGTATGTAGTACGTTAAATTTCAATGTAATAATTATTATTTATGTGTTTCATTAAATTTCTCAGTATGTGATTTATTATTTTGAGTGATTTTCTTTTAATTTATTTCTTTTGTTAATATAGCTTTCTGTCACCATATTCTATCCATAAGTTATGCCTGTTCCAGCTATGGCGGAAAAAATCGGTTGATGACGATGATTAGGATTATGATATTGAGTTCAGCTTTGCTTTTCTGTAATAAATCAGCCTCGATTTGACTTCAAGCACAGTGCTGGCACAGTGCTCGAAGCATTACAAATTGTCACTGTTGTTCTGCCTTTAAGAAACAAAAATCATTTATAACAAACATTCAGTTTTTGAGTTAATTTCTACATTAAATATTTTACGAAATGCTTATTTTGAATTAAAATATTCTAATACTATATTAGAAGATTTAATATTTTTCAATGAATCTATGACGTGGCATAATAATAATTGACTATCGAAAAAAATATATTATTTATGATATTGTATTGGAAAGTGTCTTCATAGTCTAATAAAGTCACTATCCAATTGGACTTCTCTCTACGAAATACAACGAGAACAAAAAGCCGCTCTTGCTGAGTTTCTTTTAGTAATTCCGGTTCTTCTTAGTACAAGATCTATATATCTATAAACAATATAGAATTTGTGTCATATCCAAATAATAATCCAATCTTTGGTTCTACACTAATTAATATCTAAATCTAAACAAGTACCTACTTTACAAACGATTTTGTTTTTGCTAACACAAACCAGTGTCTCCCCAACGGTATAAAAACAGCTCTATTCCAACAAAAAGCTATAATAATGTCCAATTTAATTTAATTACCTTTGCATCTACCCCAAAATTAACTGCTACCTTTCCCTCAGGAGGGAAAAACCCCTTTACACGGAAAAAATGTGTTATTTTAACTCAAACGAGTGCTTACAGCATAGGTAAATGGAAATACAGTATGATAAATCGCAAAACTGTTCAGCTTTTAAAAGGAGGCTCTCGCTTTAGCTCTAGCTACAGCTTTAAATTCAATGAATATGTCAAGTTGGTGTTCTACCGGTGAAAGAATTTTTCAAATTGAACTAATTCAAACAAATATACATAAACTTAATGTCAAGTGCTTATGAGAACATAAAATAGACATATTGATGCATACGGCGGCATCTAGCGGGCAATAGCAGAATCAGTTTGTTGTTGGATTTTAACTGCTTTCGTAACTTTGCTTAGATATTTATTATTTATACTTATCTATGACTAAACAAAGTTTTAAATAAGACAGAAAAGGTAATAAAAACAAACCAATATAGCGCAGGATGTAAATAATATTGCAAAACATCATAATACAACTGTTTTATTACTGTTTCAAAATATCAAAAATGTAGATACTTATTAGCCAGTTGGACAAATGTCCATTATATTTATCATTAGTATAAACATTCAATAGACATTCAATAGAGCTTAAAGGGGTCATTAAACCTTAATGGACGTTTGTGCAACTGGCCGTATGTGTCGTGTCTTAATACTATCGTATCGTGTCTTAATATTTGATAGAGTTCAAACAAATTTACTCATTTAGTTAAGCTTTTTTGTCTCTACATTTCAAAATTCAATTAAATAGAATATAAGGAGGAGATTAATTAAATATGAAATAATATGCATGGGATTATGTGGAATAATGAAAATTCTTTCTTCCTAAACTACTCTCTATAGAAAAAAAAATTGAAATGAGCCAAGTGAACCCGCAAGCAGGGGCGCGACTGCCTAACTCATGGACGTAGCCGTAGTCGAACCTATAACCGCTTTATCGATATTTGTCTTGAATCCAAAATGTTTGAAAATTTTTATATATTTTATAAAACATTTTGGTTTGTTTCTATTTTCGAAATAGCATTGTATATATCAAATCGACATTTTGTAAATTTCGTTTAACTTTAATAATTCAATAATATTTCAATTAAACAAAAACAACCAAAAGCATTCATTAAATATGTAAGCTATAAAAACGATTAATTTTAAAACAATATCAACAGATTTATGTGAAACACCTATAGAGCGTAGGTTTTAGCTACGACTATGGCTACATCCATAAGTTATGCGGTCGCGCCCCATGTGACCTCACTTTTACCTCTCACTCGACCTCGATCATATCTTAGCGATATTATAACAATATTTCTTTTCATTTTATTACTATGCACTTTAAATGCGAACGAAAAAAAAAATGGTAAATGGTAAATTTGTTCACCAAAAGACATAGTAAAATGAAACAAATTATCATCGTAACATCGCTAAGATGTCATATCATATGGCTAGACTGGTGGTCGTACCTCTGGTCATGGATTTGCTAGATATATAGAAAATCTAAATATATTCCCCTATTAGGAACAATTTAAGAAAGAATTCCGGAATGCCTTATAAAGGATACTATTCCATATACCTGTAGCCCAATTTACCTAACTATGATCATTCCAAATAACACTGAAGTTTATAAACCATTCGATCGAAGTCCTATCGAAATGTGTTATTCGGGTTATGCTCAATTACCAATAAATTTTTTTGCAGTAAATTGATAATTAAATTTAACATAAGTATATTAACTTTAACTAATTTAAAATATAAACAGTGAATTAATGAATAGAAAATCAGATGTATTATTTAGCAGGCATTGATATGAAATTGTTTGTGGGCGACATTTATCGCCATTTATCGAAAACATTTTCTTCTGTTTCTTTTTTAATTTTGACCTCATTGCGTTTACACGATTCTGCCAATATGATGTTGATGGCCTTTACACGTAAAAAGAAATCAAAATTAAATAATTATTAATTTTGGGGAATTAAAAAAATATCTCTAAGCATGTGTGTCTAATATGTATAGTTATGTGCAATAAATATTTAAAAAATGTATGTATCAATCTAATAAAGTTTTGGTTAAAGAGAATTTAAACACGTTTTTTATTTGTGTGAAAACTTAGTAGTGAATGAAATGCTAATGTATTTTATGGAGGGGACATACACAGACCTTACCCTAGGTTTTTATTCTTTACTCATTATTGGAGTGAGCTCATATGAATGAGAGTTTGAACTAGAGACTACAGAAAAACCTGTTCTGTGATTACTTCTTGATGAATCTAAACGTTTTTATGAAGTCCTTTACAGGCGTTTCAAAAGTATGCTCAGTTACCCTTTTTAACTGACTTTAAAATATTTAATTCCAATATTTAGCATTTTCTTGAATAATTAAGTCGCTTTTAAAATAAGTATTATTTCTCATTTTTATCAAAGTTTGAAGCTAGTTCTACTTTTAAAAACAAAAAGAAATTAATAGCCTTATTTATTTCTCCTTCGCGACTCACTTATATCCAATGGAATAAATAGATAGCTAATATAATAAAAGCTTAACTAAAGCTCATATTGATTGACCAATTAATTAACTTTTGTTAAACTGCGTCTAAATAGTGTAATTTAACGTTTGGTCGATCCGCATCCGATCGAAAGAAATGTCATTTGGTAGTAGAATAGCTCTTATCGTCCGATTTTTCGCAAGTTTTCACGCGATTGTTTTCGTGAATACGCTTCGACAATACTCCGATAGAACTACTTTAAAACGATTAAAATTGCGTTACTAATTTTGTTATTTATTTTTTTATTTAGTTACAATACTCTACAACTTGGCCGAAATCTGATTCCATACTTAGCTGGCCGTGGCACACCGTTTTTTTCCATTTTCGCCCCGAGCAACCGATGATACCCATTTGTGGATTAGTTAATCACTCGTTTAACCAGAGTTAAGTCAATTTAACGGTTGTTTGTCTGGCCGGCCGCAAGCTGGACACTGATCTATTGTTTAAAAAAGGAACGCATAATCGCGCTCTTTCTTTTTCCATCTACACTAAAACGACGCGCAGTAATACTCCTTTGGTCACAGCACATACATTTTAAAAGAATAGTTCAAAGTATTTTTTTTTTATTGCGTAAAGATAATACGAATCCAAAAAACACATTTTTGATAATTTATGCGAAGGCAGGGTATGACACAACCTCTGATGGACAGGCAATCTTCACGTTTATAATTTAAAATAACAATTAAGAATGAATGACTCGAAAGTTTCAGGATTTTCGTTCAAGGACAAATAGAATAGGCCCTCAAGTGTCATGTTAATTCGTACGATTTATATTTCCTTGTGTTTTCCATAAAAACGATTCAATATTTGAAATTTCGTATTAAAATAATCTGTGGAAGTATAAATCCCGAAATATGAACCAGCTATAGTCTTCAAAATATTGGAAATTATAAAATTAATATTTTCTTAAATTTAAGCCACTGAAGAAAATGTTGGTTTAATTTTACCCGTTTTAAAACAAAAGAACCATAGGTAATTGAAAATTCTGTATTTTTTTTTTGTGTAATCATCAATTCAAATACAAGTACGATTCAACTAGAAACCTTATTTTTTTACTCAAGTTTTAACTCAAGATTTTTTCCCGAAAGATAAAATTAACGAAGAAATTTTCTCAAAAAATAATTTTCCCTAAATTTTCCTTATTATAATATCTAATAGAACTAATATTTTTATTAGATACTAGCTTTCAGACAGCAGCTTCGCCCTCGTGGTATCTAGGGAACTGTTTATTTGGATATCGGTTTATATCATGACTTGGATATAATTACAATGAAAAATTTAACAGTAAACAAAAATTAATATTCCCTATATAAATTTAACGTTTGAATTCACTATAGAAAATGCCATTCCTATTATCAGCCCTTTATTTGATATTTTTCGGAATTAAATATAGCCCATGTTCACCGCTTACGATGTAGCTACCCGTAAGTGAAAGAATTTCAAAATCGGTTCAGTAGTTTTGAAGTCAATTTTTTTGTAAACAATAAAATCTTTCATCTTTATAATATTAGTATAGTTTATTTTTTCTATATTATCAAATATTAACATGTTTCTTTTTATTGGTTCACTGATGTATTAATCTAAATGGTGGTTAGCAAATTTAAACTGTAATACTAAGTTAAGCAAGTTTTACAAGGACCAGTTATTGGATCGATCACCAAAAGCTATTAAATCGAAATCCGTATTTGGGAAAGCACGTTATACCGTTAGTCATTGCTGAATCTGCAGTCGTTAAGACCCACCAATTAATTCACAGTGGACCCTGTGGTGGGTTATGGGTGGTTCGCCATTCGCTGACAGACTTAGTGAAGGCCTATGCCCCAGCAGTGAAGATAATAATAGGCTGATGATGATGATTAATCTATATATTTATTTAATTTAGTTATATAATAATATTTTATTGTTTAAACATCATCAGTTGTATAATACTGGTGCCATTTTTTAAATGTCAAATTATGAAATAATTACACCATACTCTTAAAACTACATTACTTGAGGTCGGCCAGAGAGTCTAGGTTTCATCATAATATACCTTTATAGAAGGTAGATATAATAAAATAAATATGCCTATAACGTTGAACATATAACAAAGCAAAATATCGTTCGGCAGCTAATAAGATAAATACAACTAGTGATAGAGGTGAGGCGTATTAACTAGAACAGTTCCATCTACTAGGTATTTTACAATACTTGGTCGCACCAGTTATAATTTTCTAAATACTTTTTCCATCTAGAATTTCTATAATTTCCACGATTTTGGACACTAGGTAACCAAAAGAGTTGGAGATCACTATTTCGTACACGTGTCATGCTCACCTATTATTTTTCTTCTATTTCATAATTTTCGACTTTATTTATAATTACAGTGTCAGATTTCATAATTAGTTAGATACAAGTATACAAATATATTACGAATCTTATTTTACCACATATTCCGTGATACTACTAAGTGAGGTGAAGCATATTTACTAGAACAAATCCACGTACTAAGTAAATCACAATACTAGTCTAAATTTCTTAATCCACCAAGTATTTCTGTAAATCACATGATTTTCGGCCCCACGCTAAGAACATATTTGCAAGACGTGTCATTCCCATCTAGTATTTTTCTCCATATCATAATATTCGTATTACCACAACAGAGTAAAGTATTTATAGTTAAGCAACAGCGATAATTAAAAAATACTAGGTGCCTTAGGTATTTGAATCGAGTATTATACAATACTAGGAATAGGTATGTCTAGTATCAAATTTGCCTAGTGTAACCCAACTCTAGCAACTGACATAAAACATAAAATAAAGCGTCAAAAAAATATTTCATTTTTCAAAAAATATTTTTAATAATTTGCATTTACTTTTTTACAGATTTGTTCAGTCCAGCCCAGAAGACTAACTAGCCGCACGCAAGCTACACTCAACATTTCGTAGTGAGCTATAACTAATTATTACTTAAATACCTGCTTGGAGCACTAAACTATAACTTAAAAATAAAACCAAATAATTGGCTTACTTAAAATTACTAAAAATCTAGGACCAAAAAAGAAATTATCCAAAACTAACGGATAAATCGGTACAATTCCGTATCCGAAATTTCGTATCAGTGATCATCACTACTATAATACAAGTAAATAACTTTACACATTTGTCTACACGATCGAACTCATCAAATTCATACTTTAAATATAAAGTTAAGTATATTAATTAATTTTATAAAACAAACACAATATACTTTATGAATTTATCGTTTTCCATGAGATCGCGAAGGAAGGTGAAATTTAAATAATATGTTAATACAATGTTTGCTCTGCCCCCAAAAACTTGGCGCCCCCAGCGATATTTCTTCGCTCCCCCCAAAGGGGGCGGCCCCAATTTTAATTAAACCTCTCCTAAACTCAGTGCCTTGGAATTTTCTTTGTAACACAGGTGGATTTTGTACGGGCCCGAATTCTCTTATGTACTCACTGTAAAGTTAACAATTAACATTGATGAAGATCGTCTTCGTATTCAGTTTATATATGTAACATATTATTAAAGTTAAGCAACCTTCGCAGAGGTCAATCGAAAGATGGATGACCCAAAAATTTGTTAAGCTCTATCATGATTCGTGCACATCATATTTATAGTTCAATACACTCACAAATCCACACTTTGCCGCTTGGTAGGTCACCCATTCTTCCTTTTTTCCTAATCTCGAATTTATCTTTAGGATCGGTCTGTGCTCTAGCCGTGCCATATTTCCCGCACTTACTATATATTTTTGCCTTTAAAAATATAGAGTTAATGCGGAAATACGTCCGGATCAATTATTATAATTTGTTTGACGAATACACCACCAGCAACCACCACTTAATTGGTGATAGAAGACAAATAAATTATTTGGTATGTGCCATTGTTTAATTCTCTGGTGTATCGGGTACGATTCCTGATCAACGCAGAAAATTGGTTTTTCCGTGTTTACTGTCTCAGGTATGTTTGTTGTGGTCCTTCGTTTCAGATACTCCATAATACGAGTACTTTACCTACTAATCTTGGAATCTGAGCAATGTTTGTGAAAATACCTTATATTTTTTTATTGGACCGCTCCAGTGAAACAACCATCCTCCAAATTGTAGGTACACTGTGATAAAGGGAAGCTCCGTGGCGCAGTAGATGGCGTAGTAATAAGCGTTAAGCAACTTTTACAAGGGTCTATCACGGGATGGGTGACTAAACATTATTATCTCGAGCTACTTCGTGTTTCAGAAGGCACTTTAAACCGTTTGTCCCGGTTGCTAGTACCCTCCAATCCGCATTGGACGAGCGTGGTGAGTCATGATCGATCCTAAAGGGCTGATGGGGATGATGTGATAAAGTATGCACTGGACAGGATCTACTAGTTACTTCGATCAACAATTCAAAATAAAAACGTTTTTATGATTTTATCAAAGAATATGTATTTATTCTTTTATTTTATAATGTTCATGTTTTATTATTTACACATTTTATATATGATTTTGATCATTTTTAAAATTAAACAAAAACAGTGATTTAACCAAAGTGAAATAACCAAAACTTTTGATTATTTTATTCAAATAATAAAAAACATAGTATTATATGAGATATAAACATATAACAATAAAATCAATAAAAGTTTTTATAGCTTAAGGTAGAGTTATAGCGCAATAGGCGGTCGCTCCCCTGGTGGAGGCTGACCACGATCGTCAAGCATGACCGACCTAGCAGAGAGAAGAAGTAGTAGTAATTTCGTCCATGGGACAGGCGAAGGACTACCAGAGAGAGAAAATACCAGGACTTAAACTATCTTAAAAAAAAGTTTGTCTTATCGATAAACTTTTTTTGTATATATCGGTGGAATATTCCATTAAAAAGAGTTTAGATAATGAAATCTTTCAAAAAGGTCACCGTATAGCTGCTGGAATTACAAGCGACAATTTTTAATAACGAACACTTCAAGATTAGATTTATTATTCGAAACAATATGCCCATTTTATATATTGTGACGAATGTTAGGGCAAAGATAGATCGTGATGGCAACTATGCATTGTCTTTTCGGTGGATCTCACGTTAACCTGTGCGCCAACATATTCGCCAAATCCAATCGCCACAATGTGTAGAGAGAGTGTAGAGACGGCATAAAATTTTTAATCATAGAGTTAACGAAACAAGATTTTTCATATTCAAATTTTTTATTCAAAAAGTTTAGAATTTATTATATTTTGTTTAATTAGGCTTTGTTTCTCTTAAAACCGAATTACGATTCATGATATCAATATTGCTATTTACAATATAATACTTGCTGCAACCAGTTTAACAAACCGCAGTCACTCTATGTTCTAACATACTTACCAAGCATTGAACGAGCACCTAACGAAATCAAGTATAGAAACCTTCATAATCAAATTCCTCTACAGTGCACGCGTTAATAAATTTATAAATTTTCCTTGAGGGCGCCACCGTTTCTTACAAAGCGGCAATTTGAGCTTGGTACAGACGAACACACGTACGTTGTGTTATATATGTGTATACGTACATACACGTGCAATTTAAGATGAATAATTATGTGGCAGCGCGCCTTCTACGGCGAGTAACGGGTTAGAATTATGTGGATACACTTTTGAATTAAAACTTTCGAGAAATTTCTAGCATAAACACAAAAAAACTGTGATAATATTCACAGATTTTCTATACTAATATTTTAAAGAGAAGATTGTTTGTTATTTTGCCTTAACAGGTTCAGAAACTACTGGATTGATTTTTAAAAATTATTACACCTACGGGAAACTGCATCAAACAGTGACATAGGCAGTAATTTAAGCCGACAAAATCAAGAAAAAGCAACTACTTATGTATATATATCTAATAGATTTATAACTAAGTATTCATCTTCATCTCTGTACAGTGGACTATCAGAGAATGCTAGAATATTATATATATGTTTATTTAAGTGCCCTGTGA
The DNA here is from genome assembly GCA_918026875.4 of Diatraea saccharalis. NCBI lineage: Eukaryota > Metazoa > Arthropoda > Insecta > Lepidoptera > Crambidae > Diatraea > Diatraea saccharalis. The sequence continues at coordinate 23,487,114 of OU893339.1, read as the reverse complement.
GAATATCCACAATTAATTTTAGTGATTATTCTTCAGTCATTACTCGTTCTGTCATTGATTACTTTTTTCTTTTTACTGAATCAATTTAGATTAAGTAAAATGAGTAATCTAAAATACTATATATCTAAAGTACACAAAAACAAACGATACTGTTAAATATATATCTACTGGATTAACTGTGCTATGTATACTTCTTGCGTATATTATATATACGAATAATACTTGTATAAAAATAACATTGTGATGTTCACCGATGACACAAACATTCTAGTTATTGGCATAATATGTTTTTGCTTGTTTCTTTTTATTACATTATATTTAGTATACAAACAAACTAATTATTATTTTCGAAGTAAATGAATCGAAAGTCTTATCCACTCTATGTCAACGGTTTCTCAAGAAGGGTACCCCAAGAAAACACATACTACACTTATTTATCTACGGCCCCACTCTTTATGAAAGGAATGATTAATGTCTGCCGGCATTAGGGCTCGCTAACGAAGCCTTTACCCCCCTTCGCCCTAGTGGTAGGAGGATGCCCCCCTCCAACTTCTAATTATTACTCGTACTTATAAGAGTTTCACGAGTTAAGTAGTGATCTGTTTTAATTTGAACTTGAGGGACGACAATGATTTAATAATGAATTCGGTGTCGTAAGATCGATAAGGAAATATCAAAGTTACGGCATTACGAAGACTTCTAGGTGGATAGAAATTACATGGATATTACGCCATCGCAATACGTATTTAGGGAGTACACTCAGAAAATGTGATGAAAGTCGAATTATTTTTTATTAAAACACTTCGTACAAAAATTATTAGGCATCCATTACGTATTCGTGACTTCTTTTGGCTAATATGTTAAAGTTGGATACATCAGATATCTACTTCTTATACTTTTGTAAGGAAAGAGCCTTTGTTCAATTTTGTTTTATGAGAATACTTACACCTACATTACATTATAATAAAATACATCGTGTGATTAAATCTCTTTTCACAACTTCCATGAATTCAATGTATTGGTCTATAAATCAGATATCCCTTTAAAGAATGCAGGATTAACCACTAGCAGTATCTTAAGGTGACTATCGAAGCATAGAAAAGCTCGTGAAAATTATGAATAACCTATTTAACGACGAGCTTTTGCAATAGTTAATACTTTGCATAGCGCCATAAGATTGCTCTTAACCAGGTAAAGATGAATGGTTCTAAATTCTTTATATCTTGATATATTTAATTTAGTTTATTATTATTACAAATATCATTGTAAATACTTATTGAATGTAACCCAAACATTGTTCATACATTTTTTTTATGTATATCCTTATGTTATATTTAAAACTATACTCATACAATATACGAGTAATAATACAACTTCATTTTAAACGCCAGCAATGCTATTCTAATAAAATTACAGCGCTGAATACATCGCTGTCATAGCACAGAAATTCAATCAAATCAAACCTACTCGAAATGGTAATAAAAGTTTTATTTCGGTGAAGCTCTACCGAGATACATATATTCATGAAAACAAACATAACATCGTAATGCAACTACAAGCGATATTTTCGCTTAGAGCGATTTCTACTATAAAAGCTTTGGTTAGAGAGCAATGAATAATAGTTTTTAAAATTTCATTCACATTCCAACAATTATTGTACATTCACGAAATAAATTCCATAGATTGATATTTCTAAAAAAATCAAAATGATCTCATCGAGGCTTTATTATAAGTTCTTATAATTTATATTTTCTTCGCATCAGAAGCAGTGTTCTGCGTTTGTTGTATCATAAACAATCGAATAATACCTTTTTATAAAGTTATAATAGTATATTTTTTCGTACAATAATAAGGCATCTAATTACATACCTAGAGTTTTGAGCGGTCCATAAATTGTAATTAATCTTCCTGAAAGAAAGGGTTTTTAAGAATCATTGAATTGTACCAAATAGACTAAATTACGGAGTTTTTCATGTAATACGTTTTTCGGCATCTATATCTAGTTAAAAAATTCACCATGTTATTTTAAAATTATTATATGTGAATATTTAGGACGATATGGAAATAAATAAATATTAAACAACATCACATATTTTGCTCAGATTCCAAGTTAAGTAGCTACATTCCTCGTATCATGGAGTACTTATCTGAGACAATGAAGGTACCACAACAGACAGACTAGAATAAATACAGAAAACTCCACTTTCTATATTGATCGGACCAGGAATCGAACACGGACTTCTAAGATGGTTTTTGAAACTGTTTCGGACTTCCATAACACAAGTACTGAAAACTGTTTAATTTGTGATCTAAGCAATGTTTATGGAGAATATATACTTCAAATTCTATCTTCTTCAATGTGGTATAACTTTAAATAGCTAAAACAAAAAGGAAGTAAATAAATTAATTACAGCAAGGAATGAATAAGATAAACTAAAGTTTAATAACATTAAAGAGGTTTCATCTACCTATATAATTCTATCCCTTCCGTGATCCTTTTGTTCGATGTCACATAGTATGTATATAAAGAGCATAGTATAATAAATGAATGTATGTCTGTATGTAAAGCCTGCCTTAGACGGGTGAGAATAGGTTTTTTGCTAAGAAAAGGCCTCCTTCATAGTTAATTACTAAACGGAGAAAATTTAATACATGGTGCTCCCATTTTGATATATCAAATGGTATGTTTGAAGTCGACAAACTTACGACTTATTTATTTTTTTAATTATTTATTGTGAATACATCACAGATTCGAATTAAGGAGTTTGATGGAGAACATTTTAAGACATTTTATTCGTTTATCAATAATAATATTATAAAGAGAAATGTATCATAAGCTGGTGACATAAGCTATTATTTACGCTGACGAAGTCCCAACCAGCTAGTCTATACTGATATTATCAAGAAGAAAGATTTGTTTGAACGATGCAAACTAGAATCCGAAACTACTAGAACGACTTCGCTAATCCTTGCATGTGAATTCCCACAGATACGGGAAGTTAATAGATATATTTTTCTATTATAATATATTAAGTACTTACTTCTGTTAATTTAACAAAATTGAAAACTCAAATTTAGTGTTGTTTGTGGCGAAATAACACGCATAACGCGACTGACTGATCTACCAACGCACAGCTCAAACTACTCAACGATTCAAACTGTTTGGCTGTTGAAGAGTCTCTTCTAAAGGATTTTGAGAAATTCAACCTCTTAAACGGTTAAATAAGAAAGCGAACAAACTACCAACATTAAAAGTTTGAATGTTTCGAACAGCCTGTAGACACAAAATTCGTCTAAGAAAACGTGGGACCGGGTTCGCTGGCAATTTATCACGAGTCAAGTTATATTAATGTGGATAAATGGGGCGTTCGCGGGGGTTAGGGGGACGTCTCGGGGGGAGGGGGGCTGACAGACCGACAGCTCGGCTTCGAACCGTTACCGATTGGCGCTTTTTGTTCGATATTCTTGAATAATTATTACTTAGACTTACTTTAGATAAGTTATATTAAATAGATTACATTCAAACACTGTGGTCGTTTATAGGAACATATAATTGAATCTTTTTAATGATTTATCCAAACGTGGACGATATGATATCCTTTTAACGTATTTCTTCTTTATTTGGTCTACCATCGGTTGCTAAATTAAATAAAAACAACAGTCATTTATCTATACCGATATCATGAAGAGGAGATTTAATTGTTAATAAATGAAACAACTTTAAATGCTTTCATCGCGTTTGTATTTAGTTTTATTGACGTTTCGGAACCTTTACAGGTTCCGCGTTTACATAAGACACAGATCATTTTATATGTGTGCACTGAATAGGCTCTGAAAGAACGATTACTTAAAAATTCTTTCGCTTACGGAAAATTACATCATACGCGCTGATAAACATGGAATAACTAATTGCTCAAACCAATTATTAATAGACAGCTGCATTAAGACTTAACTGGCTCCCTATTCGCCGGCGCAGGGACTTACACACTCTTACGCTTCTTTATTCTGTTCTTTTCTTGCCCATGTCTCCACCCTACTTAAAAATTTTTTTTTCCTTTCGCAACTCCTCATCCAGATCACAGTGTATTCTGCGGTCTGCCTCAAACCTAAAACTTGATATCCCTCCTCACTCCTCTGACTTCCTATCCTATTCTTTTTCTGTTCAAGCTGTTCGGCTTTGGAACTCGTTACCAGAAAATATTAGGAAGGCTCGCACTTTGCGATCTTTCGTCGCAGAAGTAAAATGTCACTTTCTCTCCAACTTTTAACTCTCTCTCTTTCGTGTACATTATATATTTTTCTCTTTATGTATATCTATTTAATTCCTGTCGCTATTGCACCTACTCCCCGTCATCATTCATTACTGTTTATCTATGTTTTCTATGCTACCATTGGTTGCCTGGAAGAGATTGCTGTATAGCAATAAGGCCGCCTTTTGTACTGTCTAATCTTTTTTCTTTCTTTGTAATGTGTCCTATATTTGTGCAATAAAGAATATTATTATTATTATTAAGATGTAACAATAAAAATAAAAAATCTTCTTTGAATAATATGAAGAGAATTACAATTAGATTATAAGATTAAAAACAATATATATATTTTACTGTAACAAACACAATATTAAATTTTGTGACACGATTACATAATTCCTGCTGTATATATCTACGCTTATGTTATAAAGATAATAAAATTGATTAAGTTTTTTTTTACAAATGGGAAGCTTCATATACGCAACGCGGGTGACATAGGCTGTAACTTAAAATCGCGGGAAAACAACTAGTTAATAATAAAATGAAATATAAACAATTTTCCTTTGTTGTATAAACACAGACCAATCTGAGACAATAGTTTAAAATGGTTTAAACTAGTTAAAACATCCATTAGGCATAGATAACAAAGCTTGGTATAATAAATATTAGCCCTGTCAATACACGCGTATATAGGAAACTTATCTTCAGATATTGTATAAACGCCTCGGGCCCTGCGAGCGGCGGAGTTAAGCCCGTTCTACACTGAAGGAGAAAATTTAAGAGTTGTCAAATGTAGTCTTATATTGACGTATAGAATATTTAGTAGCAAAGCACACGTATTATGGAGACTCGGACACGAGACATTAGATACAAACCCGGGCCCTCAGAGATAGCGATACGTTGAAACCAGCATGCGCACCACTAGTATCCCTTCCGCTTGCTTGTCCTTCTGCGAATTGTTTCATTTGACCTGGCCATAATGTCTTAAGAAACGTGAAGTATGCAACTTCACGTTTCTTGTTGCATAAAATATTTACATTATTAACCTCATTGTCTTTGACACATGTGTAACAATTTCTTCTTAAGTTAAAAAAACATTTATACTTACACAAACAAAAGTTCATCAACCTACTTTAAAGGTCACAAAGGTTTTATTTTGTTGAATCTCTTTGACGTGAAAATGCTACTACGTTCTTTGACGATATCAACAGAATAGCATAATTGATCCATTCATACAAATAACATAATATCGCTGAATAACGATGGCTGTGAAAGTTCGAGTGCTAAAAATAGATTTTAAGGCTCGCTTATAGAACTGTCAAATTTGACCAATAGGATATCGATATCTTTACAGTGATAAATTTACTTAAAAAGACTTCCAATGATAAAAATTAGCAACCGAATTCAGTTATATTACGATCGCTAACTCTGTTACCAGGTCGTACTTTAAACTGTTGCATAATTCTTCTGGCGCGGTAACATTTGTCGCGAAAATTAATTATAATATTCTTGTACGAATGACGTCATAGTCGCCGACAGTGTGCAGCGCCCCGATCCCCGGTAATGAGCCTCGGAACAACTTTCTGCAGAGCCGCGAAAGTAGCACGGAAAACTTTAACAGCGTCTTCGCTGTATACCGCCTACGACACATCTTGATACTAGAAATACTTGCATTTAAATTCCGAGTTAATATGCCGAAAATATTAGAATCAATACTTTTCGTTTATTTTATACTCAGACATAAGGAAAACATAAATACTATTCGATTGCTTTCATTCTGTTGTGATCGAGTGGCTCGCGTACCAATTTCATTAATATTGTTTGTAATTCAAAATCTTAAAGATTAAAAGTTTTCTTTGAGCATAGTAAGCCCCAAAACTATCATAAATAAAAATCATTCTGTTAAGTCAATCATAAGTCTTATTACCATCATAATTAATATATTAAAAATAGCTACGCTAATAATAGGATTTAAAGTATAAAATTGCCAATTTGTACTAAAAATGAAAATTGTTCATTTTTAATTTTTACAAATTTATTTAATCAAAATAGTTACCATTATTGTCTATACATTACTGCCATCTAATAGGAAGGTCATTTATGCCTTAGAGATACTCTGAGGATCTAGACTGCACTAACTGTGTGAAAGCATTTTATACTACCTTCTGCAGTTCCTGAAGGGTCAAAACGATTTCTCCTGCTGTATGAGGTCTCGCGTTGTCATGGAGCAATAATGGTAAAGATCGATTCATGAGTCGGGGCTGTTTTACTGCTAGTTTTGCCAATATTGTTCGGAGTTCGGCACAATAGTCATCTGCCGCTATTGCTTGCCCAGATCGGAAAAAACTATAATGAATAACACTATGCTGAAACCACCAAACGGTTATCATTACCTTTTTATTGGTAAGATTTGCTTTATTAGGACACTGTTGTGGCGTTTGACCTGGGGTCAGACATAGCATTTTTTTTTTCACGATTATCATAAAGAATCCACTTTTCATCACATATCACAATTCGATCCAAGATTCCTTCATTTCTGTACCGATTCAATAAGGCAATACAAGTTTCAACACGTGTTTCTTTCTGCAGATCAGTCAAATCATGAGGCACCCTTTTTCGTATATTTTTATTTTATTGACTTGACGCAAATGATTCTATATTGTGGTTAAGGTAACTCCACTTCCACTATCTCTCTTAATTCATCATTATTGACCTGTGTGGACGGTCTTCCTCGTGGCTCATTCGTCAAGTCGAAGTTTCCTTCACGAAAGCGTTTAAACCAAAATCATACGGTGCATTCATTGCGGTCTGTTTCTGCCGCGTTACTTCCGCGTTGGAACTCGTTTTAAAAATCACTCGAATTTTCGCAGTATCCATCTTGTTTGTCTAAGTTCAATAACAAAAACAATTGAAAGTCTATATTCAAATGTTTCACATTTTTTAAAAGAAAAACATCATGGAAAATTCTGTGTCAGTTCAAGGAACCTATTACAATAAAATGACAATTTCATGCTTTAACTCCTAATATTTAAAAACTTTAATGAAGTGATGAGTAAATGTAAACGAGGATGTAATTTTAAAATAAATGACAAAAACTTCTTATTACAACAAAAGTTTTTTTTTATTCAAATGTTCGTTCCTTTCGATGACCTTTAAAAAACCAGTTCTACACTATATCACAGTTTTCTCACGCGCTGACCAGTGTCCGATGTCTTGGGGATATTAATCCCTTTTGTAATGCTAAAACCTGTTCTGCACAAAACGCAGTAAAAAGTTTTCTTGAATCCATATTGAGTACCCGTATTTGTGATCATTTGTTATCATTATTGTATTCATCTTTATCATATTCAAGTAGTTTTCCCCCCTTTTTAACCGACTTCAAAATCAAAAGGGGGAGGTTAAATGTTCGACGGCGATGTATGTTTTTTTTTATTTTCACCAATAATTCCGCCAATTGTTGACTGATTTTCAAAATACTTTTTTTATTCGACAACTTAATGGACCGCGGTATTCCCATTTACATTTATCAAAATCCAATTTGTAGTTTTCCTGTTACAACAAATAATATACACTTTTCACCGTAACATGTATTTCAGCAAAAAAAAAACGAAAAGATTGCGTATTTTTGATTCATTCAAAATCCAAAAGGAAGATTTTCTATATTCAAAGGGTATGTATATTTTTTTTATGAAAGTAGGCATGTCAATCGATTTCTTCTTGAATTATCAAACTAGTTATTTCCCCGCGACTTGGGCTGCGTTAATTATAACGTATGTTGAATGCGTATTATGTAGCTTCCCGTAGATAAAAAAAATTATAAAACGGACCAATAGTTTCGAAGCCTATCCAATGCTAACAAACAAGCAATCAAATCTTTTCTCTTAATAGTATGAGTATAGAATTATTGTTGGAAAAAAATATGTCGACCAATAAACAAAATCTTCATTTCTAAGACTTTCACTATTGAGTATTTTTTATGGATAGGTATATTTAATATCAATATCACTAAAAAGCATGAAATAAAAACTTAAAAAAACCAAAATAAAACTGTAAAAAAGTGATACATAAAACTTATATCAAAAGCGCCTTTTAAAAAAAAATGCTATTGATATCGGGTGGATACAAATCTCCGGAAAAAAGTGTTTTTTTTTTTGGATAAGTCACTTTTGAGATAAATATTATTTATCTTTTTAAAGTTTTTATTTAATCTTATGACGAATAATATTAGTACATGACATCGGAGATTTTTATCGCCGATATTATAAGATTATTAGAAAATAATTTTAAATTTTTTGTTACCTTTAATATTTTAATTAAATGATATTGTAGTTGGGTGGAAGTTTTTTTTGGTTGTTAAGTGATAATCACCGGTCTTTTATAGAAGTTTCTTAAATAAATGAATTGCTTTAAAAATAAATATTATTTTTTCTTAATTGAAGATTAAGATTATATTTTTTGAAAAACAAACTATATCTCTATTTTATGTAATAATACACACACACACACAAGTAATAATTGTCAACGTAAACAACTTGTTTTATGTTACGGTGTTCTTCGAAGCCTGGTAACTGAAAATAAAGAGTTTAGTTTACTACTAAGTTCAGTGTCAGCTTCCAGTCTCTCACTAATAAATTAAATTATTATTATTATTTTTACACTTTAACAATATCTTTTCTGAAATCCGCATTAAAATTCTTTCAGCATAACGCGAGATAATCGTAGACAAACACTGGTACTGGAACCTGAGAACCTCCATTATCGTCATCGGCGTTGTCTCACGGAAGTGAAGTCAAACAAAATCCTATGGTCACAAACAGATGTTTTAAATGCACCAAATTCCCAATAACTCTCAGTGATGCATTAATAGTTACAACCCTTACACTTACATTTTCCCATGCACTGACCACTGTCCGGTAACGTCTCAGGTCAGTGCAACCCCTTCATTTTAATGATAAAAACCAGTTTTAAATAGTGTGTCCGTATAAATTCTAAAACCGGTTTTGATTCTCACAATAAGTCTTAGACTAATTTTTTGTCCCATTTTAGATTATCCCATTGAACGGATTGCAATTTTTTAGTAATTTAATTCAAGACGGTATAAATTTTCTGTTTTTTAAAAACTCACTAACTTCTAATATATTTCTGTCATTCTATATAAATCTCGACAATAGTAAATACTTTCATGGTTCAGTCAGAGGTTAACATAATTGATCGTCGATTACAAATATTAAGCAACTTTTATAAAGGCCGTTCATGGGATGGGTGACCTAAAATATAATATTATAGCTTCTTTGTTTTTTAAAGCAAGCCACCGGTCTTGACTGCCACATTAACACCTACCAAACCACACTGAGCTCGCATAGTGAGTTATTTTCATCCAACTCTATTCACAGCATCTACTATAGGCAGAGGGGATTTAATAGGCAGATAATAACATGAAAAACGTTCATTGTAACAATAAATACTTTACATAATCAATCTGGGATGACATAATGCGACTTTGTTTCCGTTAATTGCTATCTTTTTTACTAGTTGTTTTCCCACGACTTCGACCGCGTATATTATACTCTATGTCATCCCTGCATGGTGTAGTTTCCTGTAGGAAAAAAAATATGATCAGATAGATATTTCCGAAGATACCGAAGATACTCCCTACAAATAAACAAAGTTAGAAACTTTATAATATAGCATACATCTGTAAATCTTGATTTATTACGTAACAGCAACTATCAAGATCATAATTCGCCGTACATCATGCCGGAGATAAATTTCGCAGCGTCAGTGAAATTTTAATAACTAATTTTCTTGTAGGAGCTGAACTGAGCCCGCGGCGGGATCCTCCCATACAGATAGATAAGTATACGCTCATACATAATTACATAAGTATATACCTAAAACTGTCGCTGAGGAACTTGATGACGCAGTGGCAAAGGAGTTAAGCAACATTCTTAATGTCTGGTCACAGGATAGGTGACCAAGATTTCTGATCCCAAACGCCCTGAACTTTAGAAGGCACGTTAAACTGTTGGTTGCTACTGCATCCGCAGTCGGTAACACCCACCAATCCGGACTTGGCCCGCGCTGTAGTCTATTCTTCCTATTCGTTTCATTGAGGATATTTAGGCCGTTTCATATAGGCCGATTATAATAATACCTAAAAATTGCAATGTGCATTTAATTTTATAATCTAAAACATTTTGTTCTCTGGTTAAAGTTATTGTTTTACTATAACAATAAAATAATTTGTTTTTCTTATCAAATGACACAATATAAAAAGAGTATGGTGCGTACAAATTCCACAGTCAATTTTACAAATCAGCTTGACATATATTGCCAAATTTGACACAAAACATTAACTATAGGGGTGTAGAAAACTTTTCTTATATTTTATTTTATAGATATACATGAAATATATTAAAAAATATATTTAAAAAATATCATTCATATCAATCAATAAGTTAAAATCTAAAAATAATTTTAATTTTAAAAAATTCCCGCGGAAACGATACTTCTGTCATGGCGTTACTATGAGGTCACGGCAATCTGAAACAAATGTAGTTTTATGTATGCATACTTATGTATTAATCCTCTAAGTTCTGATGAGTAAGAAGGGCTTGACGCGTCACGCACAGTTTGCAATCACGTGACAACGACCATAAAATAAGTTTAATTATCGGTACCTAATAGTATTATGGTGCATCCGTGACCAATTCTAACAACTTTTACAGTTCTATTCTGTTACTTAGGAGTCGCACATAGCAATTTAATCAACTAGATAATTTATATTGCCCTTTAATATAGGAACTTTTAAACAAATAAGAGAATATTAGATAGATTTTGTTTTACATAAAAAATTTTTGCCGTGTGCTTTTTCCAATTACCAATTTATGACAAAGATGTTAAATAGCCAGCCACTCCCGTAAATAAGTAATTAATATATATGTTATCCATAATACTGTACCCATTCGAGTGTTGGACTTTATTAAGTACACGAAAAACTTGAGTGTGCTGTAATGAAAATGCTGCTGTGGGCGGGTGCCGCGACTTGTAATGATAACTAACGAAAGATAAATCTAATATACTTAAAATTTGGTTTAAATCATTGTCTGCCTAAACCTAATTGACAATGACAGAAGAGAAAATGTCAAATTGTGTCGTGTTGACTTATATTGGTGGGATAATGATTTAATTTAAGTATCTCGGTGGCGTAGTAGCTCAGTGACGTAGTGGACAAGCGCCGCGGCCCGCGATCGTTGTCGTTTAGCAACTTTCGCAAGGGTCGGTCACGGGATGTGTGACCAAAAAATTATTATCTCTTGCTACTCCATGCTTCGGAAGGCACGTTAAGCCGTTGGTCCCGGCTGTATTTGCAGTCGTTAATACCCTCCAATCCGCATTGGGCCAGCGTGAAAGGTCATGGCGCATCCTCCTTAACCATCCATAAGGAAGGCCTGAGCCCCTGCAGTGGGGATATAAAAGGGCTGATGATGATGATGATGGATGATTTAAAACCTTGTTTTTAAATAAGATCGTAAGAGACTAGGTTTCGCCAGTGTAAGCATGTGAAACGAAGAGAGGATACCTACATCTTAAAAAAGGACAAAATTTAAAATATTCAGAACGTGCCCTCAAGGTTTCAAGAACGAAGGCAATCGCTAAACACCTGCTGATACAGCGGAAAGATTGGTTGTTTAAGCTTTCATGGTCATTTACATTAGAATTATAGTTTTCTATGGGATTTCTGCCATTTTGATAGAGGAACTATTTCTTTGTTCGGCACCAACGAGAGAATAAGCTTCGAAACTATTAGACCGAGTTTAAAAATTCTTTTAACTTAAACCTACGGAAACCCACATCATACGCTGGTAACATAGGCTATAAATTCACGCGAACGAAGTCGCGGGAAAACAGGTAATAGGTACTTTATATTGTAAATATAATAAATGTAACTAACATATTAACTGTAAACTTAATTATTTACTAATTATAATTAAATCAATTAAAAACTCACACTCGTGTGGGTCCAAATTAAAAGCGACTGGTAAAGGAACCATTTTATGTTGACCCGCCCCTTATAAGTCAATTACTAAAATCAGTCACAATTTCTTAGACGGGAAGATATCTAGTAACACTGGTCTGGCAAATTGCCTGAAGGAAGGGTGGTTGGTACAGGAAAAGCGCGAAAATTACATGAGAAAATTCCTCTATTCAGCATCTTTGTGTTTTCCTCCAAGATGGCGCTCGGCGTGTACCGAATTTGTGTTGGAAAGTAACGTAAGTGCGAAATCTGGGTTTGATTTTTTCAATTAAATTTAATATTAACGACCTACTTGCTCACTTGTCGGTTTTTATCGTGTCACCATCTCTGAGCTCGGGGTTCGATTCTCGGTGGGTCGATATAGAACAAGGAGATTTCTATATCGTCTCGGATATATTGTCTGGATGATAACTTTTGTAGTTCAGATTTTTATGTTTATCAACCAATTAGGTCCTTTATATTAATAATTCATAAAAAGTATTGTTATAATTTATGTCATATTATGAATTTTAAAAACCATTAAGCTTTGTTCTGAGTCGGTCATGGAAATTTTATAAATTCGTTGAAAAGTATTTTTCTTTTTAAAAACGTTTAGTGTGGAACCTAGCTGACTTGCCAATCCACTATTTTCGTTTCTTTTTCATAATAACAGACCGTATTATTTCCAATTTGTTTATTTAATATAAATTTATACAAATGCGTATAATTTAACAATATACAAATGTGTATCAATACAAAACATTTCTGTTGTTTTTATTTGATTTCTGCCGTTTTGATTTGATATAAAATAATGTTTAGTAGTACATAACAAGTAATGGCAGTTCGTATACATAAGTATATTCGTCGTTAAAAGAAATCTACAAATGGTAAGAAAAATTTTATAACTTAATTCCTGGGAAACATCATCATCATCAGTCTATCCATATCTGTACTGGACTCCTATATTAAATGCAGGACTTCGTGGGGTGGATTAGTTAAGTAGGTATACTGAACAACTTTTACTATGGGAGCAATACTGAATTCACGAAAAAATAAATCAGCTGTTTCATACTGTCAACGATAGTAGGTATTACAATTTTTTATAATATCTTATACAATATGTGACAGAAATAAGGCACATCCTTAAAAAACCCAATTAGAAGATTGCATTTATAATCATAAAACGAAAATTGGAATTTAACTTCTATGTACTAAAACATTGTTTATATACGGACACAGTTATACTAATTGCTGGGTAACAGTGAGGGCATCTTACAAATCCACACATTGACGTCAAAATTACGGCTTATGTACCAACAGCGCAATAACACAATGATACCACCTACCAATAAAAATTCTCAACATGAAATATTATTCTATTTCGCGATTTAAACTGTTTTTTAAGTTTAAACAATAATTATGATTCTTATTCGTTATGAGTATCGGCTAGTCTTGCGACCACATATCACACGGCGAGCACAGTATCAACACATTGTGCCTAACCTTAAGCATTTCGATGTATACTGTACGTTGGTATAACAAAAAATCATCGCATGTGAAATTAAAAATTCGATAAATTAAAATTACGATAAAACCATCCACTGCCAATGCCATGTTTGTTTATAGTATAGTATATTATATCTCATAAACAAAGTTTTATCTTTGTTTATGAATTCTTTTAATCTTTTGTTTATGAATTTGTGCATCATAGCGTTTAAGAACATTTTAGACTGAAAACTCACTATCAGAAAGCTCATTATTCTCTGTTTTCTTCCTATGTTATATTTTATTTCAAGCTAAGAATATAGTGCATATTAACAAGCCTTATTACATAAAGTTTATTTTTCATTTGTGACTTCTATAATAGTTACAGGTGACCGTAATTTACTAGATTCCAATATATAAATTTAGCAAAAAAAAAAAACCTGTATTAGAAGTTATAGAAACCGAATCAGTGTCTGATTTTAAACAAACTACTTTCAGGATGTGCAATAATTATGTTACACGTTGAATGGAGAATAGAGAACTGGTCTTCCGTATGGATGGAATTGAATCGAACAGGAAGAATGGACTATGAAGACCCACCACGCGTGCTTAGTGCGGATCAGTTAACGAATCTCCAGCCAAGACCAACAATGCCTTCCGAAATACGGATCATCATTTGTTTTTTTAGGTCACCCATCCCGTGACCGACTCTTGCGAAAGTTACTTAATAATAACGATAGCTGCGGCACTTATCCACTAAGCCACCGTGGTACTCGGTAAATACGAATCGTGATAATGAATTTTTGATCACCCATCTTATAACTGGCCCTTACGATAGTTGATTCACTTCGCAACGCAGGCCGCACTCGCCAACCATTCCACATTCAAAAATTCAATGAACATACTTAAAAAAAGAACACCAAGATGTAAAACTGAAAGAAATATTCATTTACGACATTAGATACATGGCCCGCTACAGGAAGTCAGTACAATAGCTGAGCTCGGCGGCTCTCCTTTGATCATCGTAGTAATTAACGCCTTACATTCTTACCTACGTTCTCGCATTTAGAGCTTTTGTATGAAAATACATTATTTTTATCTATACTACTTATGATAAAAGAAGTAAAGTTATTAAATTTGTTTCTATCATAATATTATTATACCTACGGAAAGCTTCATCATACACGGGTGATATAAGCTATAATTTATGCGAGTGAAGTCACGAGAAAACAACTAGTATTAAAATCAAATGTCATCAATCATCAAGATTCCTATTATTTTATCTTTCAAATGAAAGAAAGAACTGCAAAATTAAAGCTAAATAAAAAGATTAAACTTTTTTCTTTATATTATTTATAAAGTCTTCTATTTACTTTTATAATCTACTTATAAAAATATCTAATAGCAATAAAAGAAAACACCAATAACGAGTTTTTCAAGTTCCACCACTTCCACACGTGTTTCATATTGTAACGGATTATCGTTCCAAATTTAAACAAGTTTGAAATTTGAAATCTAGTTTTTAAATAAAACAGAAAGAATCGCTATTGAAAAACCGGGCGCAACCCTTCGCGACATTATTATCTAGTTTGTATTTTATAATAAAAAGGATACATTATAACCTGTTTTTTTTTTAATTGAAATAAATGATGTTATTTTTTATAACATCATCATCCATGGTTGAGTGGCTCGCGTGCTAGTTTCATGATGACGCTAACTCTGAAGGTTCGAATCTTGGTCCGATCAAAATAGATAATTAAGTTATATCATGCATTACTGTAACTGTCTCTCCTGTCTTGCAATAAAATTATAGAAATCGATTTCTAACTCTACCTCTAACGCATTAGAGTTTAATATTGAGTGTAGAAATTTGACAGATTTGTGTGACGTACCTGATGAAATGATTAGTCTAAACACAGTAAAATCACACGTATACAAATCATAAAAGTTGGCTGCTACCCGTGCATACCCGTTACCCGTTTGATACATAATAAAAATAAAAATAATCTATTTTGAGATATTGTGATGTGTATATAAAATACGATTTTTTTAAGTTGTTTATTCCACATTCACCCGGTATGAATGTGGAATTACTATAGTAATCAAAGAAGTTCCGTTAAATGTTATTTGAGAGATCATAATGTATATTCTGATAAAATTACTAATTACTATTAATATCAACAAAAAAGGCACTATTATTCCAAACAGAACAAAGGAAGCGTTCCAAATTCAAAACTGTCGCGCGCCATCTTAGGTCTTTTATCGTGTCGCCAGAAAACGTCGAGCCATTTTAATTATAGTACGAAGCGGTATAAAAGCAGTTTATCGCGAGGGAGGCCGTGGGGCAAGAGGTGGGGATGGGGCAAGAAGCAGAGATTTTATAGCTCGGTACCGTCGCAACGCTTTTAATGGCTTATTTGCCGGGCCTTGTGGGGGCCACCCACTGTTGTCAATTTTATTCGACCGGGGATGATAACGGTACGGATAAGCGTCTTGAGATTGGAGTACGCCAAAGAATTTAATTACATACTACTTGAGGGTTAGTTTAGTGAAAATTTTATGTAGAACTTGACGGTTTTTTTGTATCGTTATTTATCTAAACTAATTTTATAAGGATGTAAAGTGTCTTACTTTATTCATAAGAGGTAATCTTTATTTTTTAGGAATTTTATTTCTTTCAGAAAATACTGAGCCGGTTATAAAAATTATTTCAATTAGTTATTCATAAATAACTACATATAACGGACATCGTCGTCCTCAAAGTTAATTAATTATTATTGTTTTACAATTCCTGGACATTTGTCAATTTTCATAGATAACACCGTATCTATGAAAATTGACAAATATCCAGGAATTGAACTGCTACCTTTTCGCTAAACTAACTGATATACACTAGACATTAACAAAATCAAGAACTTGATAAGACGGACCATCACATTATAGCAAAAAAATATAATTGTGCTCTAATTACTTGTGTAATACGATATTTACTAATACCAAATAGAAAGTACAAAATATCTATACCTGTAACTGTTATCGGAAAGGTTTTATGCAGAAGTAGTCGAATACGAAAGCCGCGTATCAATATTTTATTCATTAGAATTTGCTTAATCCTCTAGCTCGGACGGACCCAAGGAATCAACCCTGTCTTACATTGCGTCATACTTACCTTATTGTCTTGAATAAGACACTGTTCGAAATTTAGGTTCTAGTTCGTGATTTTATTTTCTTTATTTATAAGGCCAGTACTTTTTTCTTCATAAAAGTTTGATATTGATTACAGGTAACTATTGGAAAACTTTTCGAATTTTTATCAACTTTATTTTGATTATATGTGTTATATAACCTTTTTTTATAAATATGTCAAAGTTCGATCTACAATGCGAGGGTTAGACTACTTTTGTAAGGCCCGATCATAGAATGGTATCGCGAGTTTCTCCATGCTTAAGAAGGCACTTTAGTTTTGTTACTCCCGTCTGCAACACCCACGAATCTGCACTGGACCCGCGTTGTAGGTCATGGCTCGATCTACCTATTTGACTGGTGCCATCCATGGAGTAGGATTTTATCCCAGCAATCAATAATATAATAATTAATGATGATCCTGAAATTTAAATTAATAAACATGAACCATTAATTCGGTTCGCTTTTTACGAATTTCAACTAAAATATTTTAAAATGAAAAGTATAATTTTAAACACATATTTCATACTGAGAATAACTCGATTTAATAAAGTGAAATCGTCAAGACTTAAGACGACATATGTTCAGTTAACGCATTTTAAAATTTAATTAATTTCTATATTAAATGATAACAAATTAAATGTAACATCTTATAACAAGTATTTAGCAACAAAAAGCACTAAACATTGAGATAACAAGCAAAACGAGCTAACAATAGGAGATGCCTCAAATATTACAAACTTACCACAATAGTTAAGACGCTCGGATCCCAACCAACAAAACATCCCGCGAAATATACAAAACAAAGGCGACTCCTAATCTCCGGCTAAAATCAATACCTTTTTACCTCTTACCCCCTTAAAATTTTCCAAACTACACCCTCTTAACTCCCCCCAAATTTCAATTTAAACGACAAAGTATTATTTAATTTCCACCGTCTTTTCTCTATTGTAAGGCGAGAAGCGAGAGAAAAGAATGAGTAGTCCCTCCGTCTCTTTCTTTTCTTTCGTTTAAGACGACGTTCGCTCGCTCTGGCGTGTGTTGATACTGAAAAAAGCGCGAGTGCGAGCGAGATGGGCGTACGCAAGACGTTTGCTCTCCGTTTTCTTAATGACGTCATATAGATTTATAGATGTACAGTAGGGGCCGCCCCGCCCAGCGTGGAGGCAAAAAGTTTTTACAACCCGCTATGAATGTTTCAGTGGGGATTTTTTGTGTTCTTTTTTGCAGAATTGTTTTTCGGCGGGAGCCTTTATAGTATCGTCAGTTCAGGCAGAGTTAATGTTTCGTATTAGCGATATGTCGAAAGAAAACAAACTTTATATTTATTGTGTACCAATAAAAAAAAAAATGTTCTAAAATCAAATCAAAACCACATATTTAATTAAATTACAAAAAGCAACAGCTTCACCTGCTCATTAAAAAACAAATGAGCCACGTTCCAAATTTAAATCAGCACGGTACAAATTAAACGCGCTTTAATCCATTTAAATTCAGAGGCGCGTACTGAAACCTCCAAGGCATAAAACGCAGAGACGGCTTCGAAATACGAAAAAGCCGTTGTAAATCGCCTAATCTTGAGACCTCCGCTCATGACGCATGTGAAGCACGTCGAGACCGCACCATCGTTCAAATTTGGAACGCTCCTACCTTGGTAGACCACAGACTAATCGTTAATGGCTATTGAATTAATATTGAGTTTTGGGATAGACATTGAATTAGAGTAATTTTATCGTATTCCTTGAAGTTCTAAAACTATTAGATATTTTTGATTTAATTACATGAATATACTTTGTTTCGTTGCTTTAATTCAAAATGGTTAAATTTAAATAATTTTCTATACATAGTCTTTCAGTTATTTGAAAATCGAATTACTAAAAAGTATTTAATTTACCTGTTTGTTGTCTATAGTATCGCAGTTTGAACGTTTTCAGGAGCAAATAGAGGAATCTTGGGCGGTC
Organism: Diatraea saccharalis; assembly: GCA_918026875.4. Classification (NCBI taxonomy): domain Eukaryota; kingdom Metazoa; phylum Arthropoda; class Insecta; order Lepidoptera; family Crambidae; genus Diatraea; species Diatraea saccharalis. Next base: position 23,468,218 of record OU893339.1, on the reverse strand, counting down.
TAATCCAGCAATTACGCATTTTAATGGCTCTTCGTTCGTCGTACGCTCGGTTTTAATATTCCGTTCCTTGTTTTACGGCTCACGGCTTAGTTTCCTGCGAGGACCCTTTGATATTAATGTATTTACTGATTTTAATTGTAATAGGTATCATCTATTTAACGCGACGTGTATTTTATTATACGAGGGTCAAACTGAAAGTTCTTAGAAAATCAAAAACTGATTACATTAGCCAGTTATTAGTTTTATTATATCTTTTCAAAATATTGTCCATTCACGTCAATACACCGCTGCATGCGATGGAACCACTGGGAAAAGCACTTTGCCCACTCGTCCTTAGGGGTCTCTTCAATGGTATCGCGATACGCAGCCACCGCTTCTTCAGCATTCATAAACCGCTTTCCTTTAAGTTTTTCTTTAATTTTTGGAAATAAATAAAAATCACAAGGCGCGAGGTCGGGGCTATACGGCGGGTGACCCAGTAATTCAACGTTTGATGTCGCCAAATAGTCGATCGTTCGCTTGGCGGTGTGCGACGAGGCGTTGTCGTGGTGAAGGAGGATCCTACTGCGAGGTCGTTTCTCTCAAACTTTTTCCAAGACAAGTGGCAAACAATTGGTAGTGTACCATTCTGCAGAAACTGTTTTTTGATCCTCTAACACAATTGTTGCAAAATGACCTATCCTTCCAAAGAACGAGGCCACCATTTTTTTTCCCGCACTTCGATCTCTCTTCACTTTAGTTGGCAACTCCTCGAAAGGAAACACCCACTGAGCAGATTGTCTTTTGGTTTTAGGATCATAACAGTAAATCCAGCTTTCGTCACCTGTTAGTATGTCGAACACAGCATTTGAGTCACCTCCGTTAAATCTTTCAATCATTTTACGACACCAATCCACACGATGGAGTTTTTGAGCCTCAGTCAAATTATGAGGTATCCACCGGGCGCAAAGCTTCCTGACCGCTAAATGTTCGTGGAGGATTTTGTGCACTTGACTCATACCGATGCCTAAGCTTGTCCGAATCTGTTGATAGGTCACTCTTTTGTCAGTCTCTATCATACGCCGCACAACACAGATGTTATCTTCAGTCGTCGCCGTAGAAGGCCGTCCCTCACGTAAATCATCAGTGAGATTAGTGCGACCACGTTTAAACTCATTAAACCAGTTGTAAACAGTCGCACGAGATGGGGCTTCATCGTGAAAGGCCAATCGTAGTCTATCATAACTTTCTTGTTGACTTAAATGACATCGAAAGTCATAAAAAATCATTGCACGAAAATTTTCTCGTGTTAAATTCATGATGACGTGACACAGACAATTTTCAATTTGCCGCCAAATCGTAAAACAAATGACAAATGAATGAAATATATACTCAGTAATATTGGCAAAGAGTTATATTTTCAAATTTTAGAATTATTTTTTTATTATATTGTTTATAAGTGGCCAGTTCTAAGAACTTTCAGTTTGACCCTCGTATAGTGTGACGTGACTTCGTGACTTTGATTTATCACCGCAATAGGTAGGTTATGCCTTATTAATTTATCAAACGTAAAATGGTTTTCCTTTCGTGTTAAATTAATTATCTTTAAATTGATGCAAAAATAATACGATTAATCATAGTTTATTACAAGCTGACTAACATAAGTATTTAAAATTATGATAATAAATTTACCACCAAATAAAAATAATGACACAAATCCAATTACATTATACATAACAAAAACTTGCGATACACGTCTCCAATGCGACATTAAAACGAAAATTCCCATTTGGAAACGGCAAAAGGTTGCTAGCGGAGCATAAAACTCTGAACACGAAAGACGGCCAGCATTTATTAAAACGCCAGTTTTGCGAAGTTAAAATTAAACATGAAAAACGGCTCCCGCCTTCCTATCCCCACCCCCCACCCCCCTAACTACCCGCGGTGGGGTCTGAAGGGGTAACCCGCACAAACTATGCTCTACTTTATTTCGCTGCGAAATTCACAAATTTATGTAAATATTTCGTCTTCAACGGCGGCAAAAGTTGAGCGTTAAGGCGAGATATGAAAGGTGGGAAGTTCCTAAATATCTTTTGAGTTAATGGCGTGTTTATAGAGAAAGTTGGATTACCCCCCCTCCGCCTTCCTGTAATATATTTTGTTATGAACCTGTTAATATTTTAGAAAGTTCGCGTAAATAGGATAGGGGTAGCTTTTATGCGTACCGGACAGAAGATAGAAAATGCGATATTACGTTATGAGCAAAAAAGGTAGGATTAAGTGTGTTTTCGATTACGGATAGTTTAATTAAATTTTTTATATATAAGTATTATAAGAACTTTCTTAAAAAAAGGTGTTAAATCTTTATAATTTTACTGAATAAGGCTACCTAGGCTTAGACAGATATTCTTTATTGTACATACGACACAAAATACACTTGCAGATGCAAAAAGTTTGCGACTCACTTTTTTAAGTTGCACATCCCAGTTTAAGTTTTTATACCTAAATTTCTAACATGACCACTGATATGTAAAGTGATTTCATCAAAAACTATTGGCGGGATCTGTAAAATTTTTACTTACTCAATAAAACATTATTGTTATCGACCAGAGACTATATAAAAATAAAATGTAACAATTTCACAAATTTTTGGTATACATTTAATCAAAATCAATATCATATTTTAATGGCGATATTGCGGATCTTCCTGGATCTTGAACAGATTTACACGTAGCTAGCCGATGCTTGGACTGTATAATTGAAACTTCCTTCGATGGTTTTCACTTCTTCTTTATTCTTAAATCTTGAGGGCCGGAGAGCTTACAAATTTCGCTCAAATCGACCCGTCTTACATTTGTTGGGGTGGCTCGCACTTAGCTCCGTATATTATCAGTTGGTTAGCCTATTACACATCTAACCCCTACTTTGCGAAGCCATCCCCCACCCTTAACATCTATGTATCACATTATTGTTAATTACTACGTTTTACTGTTTCTACATTTACATCATAAATCACGTTAAAACATCATCATATTATTGTTACATAACTCGTATCGTGTCGGGCAAGACCGCGCCGTCGAAGCTCATAATCATTCTAAGGCGCGCCGCGCTCTTGCCCGATGTATTTATGTGGTCAGAGCGAGACGGAAGATCCCGCGTAAACCAGCGCCGTCTCGCTCCGATACATTTTTATCGTTAACATGAAGGTAGTCGAACATTTTACATTTTAAACACCCCTGTATCGAGGCAATACCGTATAGAAACCCACATAAGCTCCCTTGACTCGGGCAATACCATATAGAAAACCCACATAAGCCTCCTTGAGTGAAGCAATACCATACAGAGAGCTACCTAAGCCTCCTTAGCGAGGCAATACCTTATAGAAAACCATAGCAAATAAAATCCAACCCCTCACAATCATTTAATTTGCTATAACTTAAATTATCTTAATACTAGGGGAATAAATACACCCATAGGTTGTATCATTTAATTCTAAGCTTTAACCACATTCATTTAACTAAACTTACTTATTATATATAATTTACTTAAGATCATCTACTATACAACTCGACGAGACGTGCGTCCGTAACAGAGCTCCCCCCGGCGCAGCATCCGCGTAGCCCCATCACTCCATCGTCAGGACCGCCAGTCTCGTCGCCGGTCGCCGGAACGTGCCGCCCTTCGTCTTCACCTCCACATTGCGTATCTCGTTGTCTGGTCCAGGATATACTTTGGTGACGACGCCCCTTGGCCATATGTTGCGGGGTAGTGTGTGATCCACAACTATAACCAAGTCACCCTCTTGTATCGCACGACGCCCAGCGTCGCGGGCACCTCCACGTGGTATGAGCATGGGAAGGTACTCTCGTAGCCATCGACGCCAATATTCATCGGCCAGCGCTTGTGCTGCCCTCCAGGTTCGCTTGTCGGCGCGCTCGCACGGCCCGGTAAAGGGCAGGCCGTTCGAACTACCCAATAAAAAGTGATTGGGTGTGAGTGCTTCTGGATCTTCAATATTGACTGGTACGTGTGTCAGAGGTCGAGCGTTTAAAGTGTATTCGACCTCGGTCAGTAGTGTGACTAAGACTTCCTCTCGCGGCGATTTTTCATGTAGCGTCACTCGTAATGCATTCTTGACACTTCTAACGAGACGTTCCCATGCGCCTCCTTGGTGTGGCGCGCCTGGTGATATGTAACGCCAGTCGACTCGTTGTGTAAGCGCATAGTCTCGTAGTGCCGGCTCCCATTCATTGTATGCGTCCCGTAGCTCACGGTCGGCACCTCTAAAATTCGTCGCATTGTCACTATACATTGTCTTAGGCCACCCCCTCCTCGCCGCCATTCGTCGTAGTGCCATAATCGCGGAGTCGGTAGACAGGCTCCCCACCACTTCGATGTGCACGGCGCGGGTTGAAAGGCATGTGAATAGCGCCCCCCACCTTTTCTCATGTCGTCTTCCTATTGTCACCGTCATAGGGCCAAAATAATCGACGCCACAATTACTGAATGGTCTGATAAAGGCTTCCAATCTTACTTGAGGTAGATCACCGTGTACTGGTTTCGTAGGTATCGCTTTTCTCACGCGACAGAAAGCACATTTATAAGCCACTGCACGCACCGCTGGTCTTAATCGTAATATCCAATATCGTTGTCTAACATCATTCACGACGCGTTCATTGTTCGCGTGATGGGCGCGACGGTGTTCGCGTTGAAGCAACAGCCGCGCATACGGGTGGCTGCCGTCCATTATTACTGGCGTAGTAGCGGGGGCAGACACACCCGCTGCCCTTATTCTCCCGCTCGCTCGTAATACGCCGTTCTCGTCTATGAATGGATCCAGTTTTCGTAATCGACTGCTGTTAGACAACTTTTGGCCAGCTATAAGACGGTTAATATCATTTGTGAAGCTTTCTTTCTGTGCGTTTTTCAAGAGTAACTCCTCTGCTTTGTTTATGTGTTCCGCGGTTAAATCAGTACCACGGTGGCGACATCTATCGACGAACATTAAAACTCTTGCCATCGTTCTCACGTATCGTTCGTAAGAGGAAAAGCGATTCACATCGGGAATGCTATAGTTTTCCTGCGGCAGTTGTGCTATCGCGTAACATTCATTTTCATCCGTATTGTTCGTGACGTCACAGATAGGCCACTCTAATTCGCTAGCGTATAAAAAGGTCGGTCCAGTGAACCACCTATCCGTATTCGATTTTACGTAAGCTTCGCCTCGCGTTGCGTCATCTGCGACGTTATGTGCAGTAGGCACCCATCTCCACTGTGACGCCGTCGTGGTTTCAGTTATTTCGGTTACACGATGAGCCACATACGGTGTAAAACGCGCTGTATCATTGTTTATCCACTGCAGGACGGTTTTTGAATCGGTCCAATACACGACGCGCTCTGCATGCCATCTTTGTTCTCTCGCTACGGTATTCGCCAACCGCGTAGCGATTAACGCTGCCTGCAATTCCATTCTAGGAATACTTTGTCTTTTTATCGGTGCCACTCTGGCCTTTGCGGCGGCCAGCGTCACTTGCACCGCCCCGTCATTCTCGATTCTCCAATAGACTGCGACGCTATAAGCGACCTCGCTCGCGTCACAAAACACATGTAGCTGCTTTCCCGTCACTCCCCCCGTATAGAGACGCCGGGGTAGACGCAGCCTACTAATGGTACTCATTCCATTAAGCCATTCGTGAAATTCGCCGGCTTCCTCATCAGGTAAGGCCTCGTCCCAGTCTATTTTCAATCGCCATATGTTTTGTAATATAATCTTCGCCCGTATCGTGTAATAACTTAATAATCCGAGCGGATCAAATATAGACATTACTGCGCTTAATGCCTCCCTTTTTGTAGGGGCTCGTTTCATTTCTTTTATGTCCGTATTCACGCGCACCATATCCGTGTTAAATGCCAGTTCGTCCGTAGACGCATCCCACAGCAATCCTAGTGTCCTACCCCATCGGTCCTCGCTTATGGCGAGTTGCGTAGGCGATGTGGCACGGCTCTCTACTGGCAGATCTCGCAACACTTCCGGTCCGTTTGAGTTATAACCGGTTAGCGTGAATCCCGCCTGCGCGTGCACAGTGGCTACTTCCTTTAGCGCATCCATCGCCTCTTGTTCTGTGTCGTAGCAGTCGACATAGTCATCCATGTAGTGACTCTTAGTGATTGCTTCATATGCGCGTGGATACTCTGTAGCATGCGCGTAGGCATTCGCGTTCCGTACACTGTGAGCCAGGAAAGGAGAACTCTTAGCTCCGAATATCATAGACGTCATCTTGTATCTTTTCGGCGGCGTGGTTCGCTCGTCGCCTCTCCACAGGAACAACTGCGCCGGCTGATCCTCCTTGTGAATCTTTATCTGAAGAAACATCTCCTTGATATCGGCCGTGACGGCGAACGCTCGTTCTCTAAACCGTAAAAGGAGGCCCGCTAGATCTATAAGCAAGTCGGGACCCTCCAATAGTTCGTCATTGAGACATACTCCATTCGTTACGGCAGCCGCATCAAACACTACTCGTAACTTTCCTGGCTTATTCGGGTTCGACACCGCGAAGTGGGGCAGATACCATAATCGTTGGCTCTGTAGTTCCTCCCCATTGCATTCCTCCGCGTACTTTTTATCAATCAGATTCTTTATCTGCGCTTTATATGTGTCTCTGAAAGAGCTTGACTTATCCATCTTCTTTTCAATGGTTTTCAATCTCTTCACGGCGGACTCGTAACTCGGTGGCATCTTCACATCATTGCGTTTCCACGGCAGTCGCACCTCATATCGTCCGTTAATTTGTTTTGTCGTTGTATTAAACAATTCCATTGCGCGAGCGTCGTTCGGACTGACTCGCTCCTTTCTATTTATTCCTATGGAATCGATTTCGAAGTGCTCCTTTACTTTTTCGTGAAGCGCATCATCCCGGTCGAGAGGGCGCGAGACCGTCGCGCATCGCGGTGTGTCTACGTATAACACCGAGTCGCTCTCTTTCAGCATCCCCGATCGCGGCGCTGACCCATGGATGACCCATCCAAGCATCGTGAGGGAAGCGATCGGTTCGTCACGCTTACCCTCGAGCAGTCTTCGAGTTACTATAAGATGCCAGTTGTCCGCTCCGATCAGTATGCGCGGTTCGGCATACCCATAACATAGATCTTTGCTACGTAAGTGGCGCATATGCTTATAGTTTAACGTTTCTTTATTTATCTTTTGTCGGTTCAACGTAAGATTTTTCATAGTTTTAGCTTTAATATTGAATCGCTTCTTATTCCCCGCGATCAATTGAAGATTTACTTGTTTCGTTTCGTATACATTCTGCGTGTTAATGCTTCGTATGCTTAAGTTATTTGTCGGCCCGTCGGCACCCACGTAATTGGCGAGATCTTCATCTATCACTGTTATAGTTGACCCTTCGTCGAGTAAGGCGTAAGTGTTGACCGAGCCTTTCGGTCCTTTTATGGTGACGGGACACACTTTCAACAATACTTTGGATCTTTCTGTTGAGTGAGTAGCTGATGCAACCATCTCGGCTTCCTTTGTGGGTCTCGCTTCGCTCGTTTGGGCACGGTTCTCGTGTAACATCGCATGATGTGGGTGGCGGCAGCCATCTACACCACATAACGGGCTGTCACAGTGTATCCGACGATGTTTTCTGTTTACACATCGAAAACAAATTTGGGATTTCTTAACCCATTTCCATCTTTCAGGTATCTTCATAGCTTTAAACCGTTCACATTGTGGTACTTCATGACGTCCCCCGCAACATAGACATACTTTGGAGGTGACGTCATCGTTGGTCGCGTACACCGCAGTGCTTCTCTTTCTATCGTATCGCGGTTTCATTTGTCCCTTTGTCTCGGCGATATTCTTTTTCATAGCAGCGGTGTTGTTGTTAGTCACATATGCGAATTGCAGTGATCTATTTGCTTCGCGCATCAAAAAACGAGACAATGTTACGATCTCTGGCTCTGCGTAGCTTCCGGATTCATATGCATAGTCGCACCAACGCGATCGGAGGTGGGGGCTAAGCTTTTCCACCACTTCTCTCACTAGTAATGGATTTCTCAAATACCCTCGGTCGTCGACATTATCCAATATGCATACTATATTTTGAAGCTTAATTGCGAACGTGTTGAGTTCGCTTGCCGTCGTACCCGGTCGCGGTAAATTCTTTATGTCTTCTAGCACTCGATAAATAATCACTTCGGGTCGACCGAAACATTGTTCCAAAGACTTCATGATTATCTCCGGATCGGCGACGGTATACAAAAGCGCTGATACCGCTTCTTTCGCTTCGCCTTTCAAACAACTCCTTAATCTGGCTATATTTTCAGATTTAGTGAAGTGCCACTGTTCTGTGGTGTCGCGCATTGCTGCTTTAAACGGCAGCCATTCGGCCGGTGCGCCGCTAAAAATTGGTAATTCTTGAGCCTGACGCGGCACCGGACGCCTATTCATCATTCTTTCTAACGTATGAGCGAGCTTATCCATCCCCGAGTCTTCCTTAATCGTTTGCTGATCTCGGTTTGCTGTCTCATCGATTAGTTTATCATCACTCTGTTCCTTGAAGGGAGAGTCCGTAATGTGGCGGTGTTTATCTACCTCTACGGCTCGCGCATCCTTCCTTTTCTGTTGCGCGGCCGTATCGCCGTCCCTTTCCGACATGGGCTCTAACACGTTCTGACGCCGTAGATTCTGGAACCAGTCGTCCACTCGTTGGACATTATCGACGGCGGGTAAGCTCTCCGGATCGGTTTCCTCTTGTATAGTAGCTATTTCGTATGCTAATCTCTTTTTTACTAGCTCCGATTCAATATGCAACTCGCGGCGTCGTATTTCCGCGAGTCGCTCTTCCGCTGCGAGTTGCGCCTGCTTAACGCGCGCAGCAACGCTCGAATTCGAACATACCGTTGGTGGCCTCGATCTAGGCATATCGTCGCGATGTTCAATTCTCTGTGCGGCGGTACCTTCTACGGTTTCTTGTGGCGCTTCCGACGGCATCACGGATGAGGCAAGGCACGAGGGTGACGCAGGTGGCCTGTCGAACACTTTTCCTTTAGCGCTGTCCATTTTGCTTTGTTCGGCTTGGCTTTGACGTCTCGTCGTTGGCATGTCCTCTTCTTACTTGCAGCCCCTACTCCTATCAATCTCAAACGGGTACGCTAACTGGGGAGCCCGCTTGAGGATGGATATCGTGCAGGATAGGAAGGTAGGAACTACCCAGCAGAGAGTCGGTCGCGGACAACGGGGCGCTCGCGTATCGGCTGGAATGTCCGATAGCATTGGCAGTGCCTACAGAAAGGACCCCCGCTCCACGCCAAACCTTACTGGCGTAGTAAGACGTAGTTCGGAAACGAACTATCAATCTAATCCGTATGTTTACAGCCCCGCGAAATACGACGTGTAGTTCGGAAACGAACTGACCACTTCGTCCGTATGGTTACAATGCCTTGCGTAGTACGACGTGTAGTTCGGAAACGAACTGACCACCTCGTCCGCCTTGAACGGCGTTAACTCACTACGCACACCGTTTGGCACCGTTAGGTGGTGTACGCAATGAGCCCGCGGTCCACCCGCGTATACTCGTGACAGAACACGAGTGTTTTCTTCGGCTATGTCCGTAGGTCTGGAACGTTTTTCAGTCTTCTGACTTCATATATCCGGCGAGCGATGGACCAAACTTCTTTCTTCGTAGCTCGGTGAGCGGTGGACTGTATAATTGAAACTTCCTTCGATGGTTTTCACTTCTTCTTTATTCTTAAATCTTGAGGGCCGGAGAGCTTACAAATTTCGCTCAAATCGACCCGTCTTACATTTGTTGGGGTGGCTCGCACTTAGCTCCGTATATTATCAGTTGGTTAGCCTATTACACATCTAACCCCTACTTTGCGAAGCCATCCCCCACCCTTAACATCTATGTATCACATTATTGTTAATTACTACGTTTTACTGTTTCTACATTTACATCATAAATCACGTTAAAACATCATCATATTATTGTTACATAACTCGTATCGTGTCGGGCAAGACCGCGCCGTCGAAGCTCATAATCATTCTAAGGCGCGCCGCGCTCTTGCCCGATGTATTTATGTGGTCAGAGCGAGACGGAAGATCCCGCGTAAACCAGCGCCGTCTCGCTCCGATACATTTTTATCGTTAACATGAAGGTAGTCGAACATTTTACATTTTAAACACCCCTGTATCGAGGCAATACCGTATAGAAACCCACATAAGCTCCCTTGACTCGGGCAATACCATATAGAAAACCCACATAAGCCTCCTTGAGTGAAGCAATACCATACAGAGAGCTACCTAAGCCTCCTTAGCGAGGCAATACCTTATAGAAAACCATAGCAAATAAAATCCAACCCCTCACAATCATTTAATTTGCTATAACTTAAATTATCTTAATACTAGGGGAATAAATACACCCATAGGTTGTATCATTTAATTCTAAGCTTTAACCACATTCATTTAACTAAACTTACTTATTATATATAATTTACTTAAGATCATCTACTATACAACTCGACGAGACGTGCGTCCGTAACAGGCGAAATAAACTAAGTAGCTATATAAATTTTAATTAAGCTTTTATAGAACTTGGAAACTTTTCAAGTGTATTTACATAAAGAAAATCCATTAAAACAACATTTTGTAGCGCAATCCACCCGCCCGCCTCAGAAACTATTTCAACTTTATGAAAATTCAAAATTCAATTATAAATTTACTTGGAAAGTTAGAGCTGAATAAAAAATTAACATTTATAACTACAGAGATATCCACTGCTGCTAAAAACAAATATGAATGTGATCATTTAAAAATGGAAGTTCTCATATGAATGAACAAAAGAAGTTCTATATAAATATGATGAAAACTCCACCAAGAAACCATAGAGATTGTTCGCCAGGAATTATTAAAAATAATATTATTTTTTAAATCCATCTTATACCGCCTGTTCATTATAAAAGTATAACAGGGGCTTATTGTGTACATAAAACATTGTGATTGCCTTTGACAGTGCGCCGCGAGTAGTAAGTTTTAATAGAAATTTAAATTAGCTGGCGGTTGTTCACAATGGTTGTATTGTGACTTGAGGTATTATTAAGAGCACACAAATAATATTCTTAGGCTATAACTTATATAAGTATATAACAATTTATAACAATAAAAATCACATTACACGGTCCAATCGATCGCGTGCTATCAAAGATGATGATGGGACCTAAGTCCCACAAAAACATCTATGAAACATATGAAAAGAATAATAGTGAACGTCAGGAAAAAAGATATATAAAAACTACGCCTTGTAGTGTTCAACTATGGTATTCTGTGACAAAATAGCCTCAAACTCAACATGTGTCAATTAATATAAGTTCAAAAATCTTTATTATATTTTTAGCTTTAAAGCAATTTTATATCACAATAGGACTCAAAAGCATCTACCGACTTCGCAAGGGGTGTGGAGTGAAAATGTAGATTAGACAGAAAGTAATTCGATGACTCATTATAAAGTATATACTTGTTTACTTTATCGATATACGAGCAAAATATCGACTCCAACATTTAATATACAATCAACATCTCTAATTTGTGGAGAAATTGAAATAATCTAATAACAAAAACCAATAACAAGAGAAGTAATTCTCAAACTAGGTATTAGCATATCAAACAAGAAACTTGGCGTATTCTGCCAAAATAAAGGAGCGACTCGCGATTGTCAAACAAGTGCCAGGGAAACGACTGTTGTAAGCCAGGGGATAGGATGGACAATTTCTTTTTGCTGTCATGTATATGAAATTTTTATGTAAAGTCATTTAAATTATTAATTCTCTGCTGCTCCAAATCCCTGCACTGAGCAAAATACATTTATGTTCATAAAAAAATTGAGCGCGTTCTAATTAAAAAATTATAATCTTTCAATTTGAAAGTACTGACAAAAATAGCAGCATTCCCAATTTATTTTACGTAAATACATTAGATATTAGAAACACTGCTCAAATAACAATTTAAGTAGCTAAAGCACTTATGTGCGACCCGGGATTGGAAACCGGGACCTCAGAAATGGGGACACTTTAAAACCGACACGAGCCAGTCGTCTTGCTACAAACCTTTACCGAAAAAGTCGTTCAGCTTTGATAACTCTATTTTGTCATGACCCGACAATCAGCACCCTGGTCTACGTTCGTTGAAGTTGTGAGCCCTAGCTCGTTTGGCGCAAGTTTTGATAGAATTTTCAATTACCCTCCTTTGTTTCAAGAGTTTTCCCGCGTCGCCTTGTCTCGCGAGTCTCGCTCTTCTAACAATATTCACAAGTATATTTAAAAATATATCTACTTAAGTACGTAGTATTGTTTTGAGTTATATTATGCAGAAATTGTTGTATTGTATTTAAGTTTGCAGACGGCTTCATCAGCGTAACAGACCGAGTCTATGTTTTAATTTGAGTAATATTATATAAGTATGTTGAAATAGTTGGCGTTCCGTTGGCTATTCTATTATTGAATCACGGTGTAATGATTTTTTTCTTTAAAATATATATGTATGAAAGTATAGTTTGGATCTCTTTTTGGAACTCTACATGTGTAAGTAATGTCATATTTTGTACCTTTTTCACAATCGATTTTCAAATCTGAAGTTTCTGTTATGTGGTTAGTGATATGTCTTTTCTTAATATTAGTATTTTAATGGTACCTACTCTTTAACTTGAATAAAATTAGAAACCACCTACGCCAAAATATTATTATGTACTTTGACTTTTTCGTTTGTAGAAATTTCATAAGTTACATTGAAATAAAATATTTTCGAATAATAAATACACCTTAAATAATTTCATACGTTGTAAAATATAATTAATCAGTTAAACTTTAAATGGTGATTCATTACTGTGTCGCCACTGGCATGAATCTAAATAGAGAAAAAATGTACTAGGACTCATCAATTCAACGTTGCAATGAATCCAGTTGGTTTGAGTGCTGATGTTCCTATAACAGCAGTGTCAAAATCGTTATAGCCCGATCAGTGGATTCGCTATATTTTAGTTCTAGCAGCACCTCACATTACAAAAATATCGTAAATTCATCAGCCAATTTTGAACTCTATCTGCAATGCGCTATTGATTGAAATCAAATGAAAATATTTGCAAGTTTTCTTTTAACTTGACGTATTTGCTGTAACCTACATTGCTAGTTACCATTAGTATTTATGATAACGATGCTTTAACTGGCGACTTAGTCGAAGAAGTCAAAGATTCTTCATAGTCAGATTATATCAATCCTTTTGTAAACAAATTCTTTAAACATTAATTAGATTGCATTTATTGTATTTTCTGAATAACGTTTTATCCCAAGCGAATCAAACAATTAAAATAATAACACAAAACAATTACAATAATAATGCTACGACGTTTCAATGAAATGTGAAATCTAAACAATGAAAAACTCAATGTTCTATGTAAATGAAGCAGCACAATGACTTACGCCCCAGAATGCATCTGTCGGCTGTATGTATGCAGATATCAAAATCTTAATTTGAATTTGGAATAAGTACAAGATGGCGCCCGCATTGAATCCGGTAGGAGTGGATGCGAGCGAAATTAGATGACGCCGACTTTTAGATAAATCTGTGCTACTTCCGACAGTAAAGTGCAATTATAACAAAGTCTTATCTATATATCTTATAGTGATTTGTTTGTTTATTCACATGGAACAGATTTCGAAGCTACAGGGCCGATTTTAAAAATACTACACTTAAGTGAAGTCACATCACACACGTGTGACATTAGTGTAATTTATGTGGATGAAATAACGGGAAATCAGCTAGTATATATAGTAAACATAATATTAACTAATGTAAAGATATTTCTATAACAGAATTCACACCAGAAGACGTGTGTATTTACAATATACATAAAATGCCTACATAAAAAAAGTCAAAAAATTTCGAAATAAATTCAAAAAGCTTCCAAAATCCATTAAACAAACCAGGAACAAAGTTGAAAAATTGATTAAAGCGCAGCGACCGCTTGCGGGAGACGTCGGTAGTTCGCTACGGAAACGTCAAAGTTTTAGAAGGGGGGCCACGGGTGGGTGGGGGGGGGCAAAAATGAACGCGAAGACGGATCGGCGAAGTTTAAATTTGGAATTCGAAATTCCACGACGTTAAGTGCTAGATGGGCTCTTTGTTACCCGTAGCGCTAATTTACTTTTAAAATTTCACTTTTAGAATAATACAAAAAGGAAAGTAGGTATTATTAAATCTACAAAAAATAATAGCAATCTCTTTGAAATTTGAAAACTAACGAAATATGAAATTAGAACAGTTGAAAAATTTATTACCTACCTTTAGACTATAATAGTAATGTATTAACTTATATACATCTACTGTTTAATAAATAGTTCCACTTTCAAAACAAAAGCGTTCCATTATCCAAATTCAAATAATACTGCGCTATTTCGCAAAAATTGAACCGCATAAATCCATACCCCGAAAAACGGTCTGAAAGAGTTTTCCGAAGGCAATTCTCGCAATTTTACTGTCCAAACTAAAACTATCCGGTCCCGAAAGGCTAAAAAAGGTCCACCTAACCAAACAGCGACCCTTATAAAGTGCCCTCCCGAAACTGAGCTAAAAACACCCAAAAAGGCAGTAAAACTAAAGGAATTAGGGCCGCGCCAACTACTTTTCAAAACACTTTTGAACCCCCGCTGAAATATATGAATCCCAATTTATATTTTCTGGTTCGGGTCGGTAAGGGTCGGACTCAATTTGAAGTTAAAATTTTACAATAATTTATCTAGGATAGTAAAAATTTTATACGAATTTTCGAATATTACTATTTCATATATACTTAAGAGGGCGATTAAAACCAAAAGACTGTTTATATCATTACTGGATGCGAACAGTTTTAAGGTAAAAACTCGCGAACTATTATAATATTTGCAAAACATAAAAAAATCTTAATAACAAAAGGTAATGAAAAAAATCAAAATTTTATGGGTAACTTTGTAATTGATTAAAACGTGGTTTTCCTCATTTGTAATAATAGCTCATTTTGTCGTTATTTCTTTCTACAAGCAGTTGAAAGATACTGATTATGAGTATACATACGCGCCTATTTCATTATTTAATAGAAAAGATCTTTTAAAATACATACCGATTCGGCGTAAATTTGCAATTCCATTCCACTTAAACTGTTTCTTAACCTACGTATAATGCAGAGGATTAACGTTCTTATTTAAAAAGATAATTTTCAAAAAATTACACTTTAAACAAACAATAGACTTTATCATATGATATTAATGCAAATTTATTAAGCAATAAAGTTGTTTAAAAATAGGTTCGTATTCACTGTTATGTAAATTTCATAATTGTATTATACTTAAGTCTCTCTCACGGTCTAAGATTTTACCCTATAGTATCTTATCGAATTGTACTTAAATTACCTTAATACGTGTCTGTAAAATACATGATAGAAGACCCTTAGGCTGTAGGAAGTCCGTGTCATTTACGTTACCTCAAATGAATAGATCCAAACGTTCTAGTTATTTTCACAGGCTATGCAAATTATAGTTTAGTTTTACTTACCTTAAGAGCTGGCCTTTTGTATTATACATAATAGTGTTAATCATGGCCTCAGTATTATCTATTATAGCTCGAAATTGCGATGAGAGTTTCGGGGTTAACACATAATTTTTAATACCTTTAACTTCAAATAAATCTAAATTATGTAGTGTTATTTATATGTTTTACGAATAAATAGTAGCATATTCGTATATTTTATTGCATATAACATCTACTAAGTTTTATTAGTAACGAAGTATTTATAATTTAAATTCCTTTGCCTCTAAAGCGAAACAAGCCGAAATCATTCAGCTTTGTCTATTCCTTTTTCGAAACAACGGCGGGAGAAAATACGATAGCAATTACTCGCCTTTCGTATCGCGAAATTTATAGCCTCCCCAAGAAAACGGTACTCTTATCGCGGGAACTATAGAAATTAGCTGTCGAATTAATATCCTACAATTAAATTTCCTTTTGCGTAAGGGGCGAAGGAAGGGAATGTGGGGAACTCTGTAGGAACAAGTATCTCATTTGCCTTTACTTTTGATGCTGTAAATTTTATTAATTGTGTTTTTACTTTTTTTCTTTTTGCTCCCCTAATCAAAGATCATTGTGCCAATGAGCTCAATAAATCGTATATTGGTGGTGTTTTTTATTGTCTTGCTACAATTGTATATAGATAATATTTTAATGACAATACCTGAAACAAAATATTTCTTTGTTCTAAACCTTTTTACGAAAATTGTGAAAACGAATACAGATTATGAGAAGCAATGCAGGAAGCTATTGTATTTTTTATGATAGTGCTTAAAAATATATTAAGAAAAATACAGAAAATGTTATCGTTCAAAAGTATTATTAACATTATTAAAAAGTATATCATGTAAATAGTGTCTGATTGGTTTTAGGCAGATTCCAAAATTGTAATACAATTTCAAAGATTGTTTCAGTAATTGAAACACAAAATATCAATTTCAAAATGAAGCTTAGGTATGTAACTGAAAAATAAGACGAGAAAAATTTAAAGTACTTACAAAAATAAAATATAGGTTGTTTTTATGAAGGTATATTTCGTGTCTTCTTTGTGTTCAAATATCTTAAAGTTTTTTTATACGAAAATAATACATAGCAACATTCACATAAAAAAGGTTATTCTTACTTTAGTTTCCTTCATCTTAAGGATCTTCCTCAAAATACAAATCCAAGATGGCGGCTAACGAAGGGGTCTGCCATTGCCTAGTCATCATTCAGATCACGAACACCTGACAAAAGTACTGCATCTGACTCCGAACTTCAACAAATTCAATAAAGTTCAGCCGAAACTACGCTAAGGGGAATACATAATTTCTTAGTGTCTCTTTGTGCGCCAATAGGTATGCGACTGTGTAGTTAATTTTTATTTATCGATAAAATTATTATTAATAAGTGTACGAAAAATAATATTTTGTCGCTTTCTAGGAAAGAAAAATTAAAGTTTGTCAGTGGTATTAATTAATAAAGCATTGGAGTAAATTTACGCTGAGACTACACTAAGTATAAGTATTAGTCAAAATTCATATTATTAAACAGAGACTTGACAAAAGTTAATTTTTTTGACACTGAGAAATGCGTTAGGTTTTCATACTCTCCCAGCACAGAGTCGGCGGGCGGCCGAACAGCCGGTTCGCCACCACTTCAGCCCGCCCTGAATAGGACAGGTCGCTCTGCGGGTTAGGAGTATGTCTCAGAGAGTCGCAGTAAAACAAACTCCGCAGCTCGCTCCCCGCGGCAATCAGCCGCTTTGTGTCCCTCTAGATCGCATTTGAAGCAGAGGTTCAAGCAATCAACCTCAGAGTGGCAAACATATTGTGCCCATAGGGGACATGTCTTATGCCCATAGGGACAAGTCTTGTGCCCATAGGTGACATGTCTTGTACCCATACAGTTGAAGCAGCGCATGGGCAGAGATTCAAGACTCTGTATTCGACTATACGATCACCACCCTACCTTCTTGACCAAAACATTGGCAGCCACAACTGGGCACCTTAGGAGAGTCATCTTCAGACCCCCCACTCCCACGCCAATAGGTCATATGATGACCTGCTCTGAGGGTTTTCCAACCTACGCAGCCACCGCCTCTCGCAAATTTTCCACTTCAACAGAATCATCAAGCGCCGTTATACGCATATCAATGCTTTTAGCGAGTCTTGAGTTCTCCACTTCGTCTCCTAGCAACTCCCTCAATTTAAAGGTAAGCTGGTCAGCTCTCTTCCCATTATCAGCCTCCAGTACTCTCAAAATTCGAGTCCCAATTGCAGCTCTCCTCAAATTTACTCCCGGAATGCCAATCTCTGAGAGTGGGATCTCCTTCTTCGTTCTTTAGAGGACGCCCTCATACGACACTCCCTTGGCCTCCGCCTCAGAGAGAACGTTAGCATCACCGCAGCACCTTGGGTTTGTGTCTACCTCTCTTCTTGCATGTAGAAGGTTTCTGCGAGACAGAAGCTTCCGACTCCAATATCCTACCCTTTTCCATTCCCTTACGCCCAACCACCAAGTCCAAGATCTCCTCCTCTAGTACGACCGGTTTCTGGCCAACCATCCTCTTTTTCGAATCTCCTCTTCTTCTTCTTCGGAGTTGATGAACCATAGTCGGGCGCTAACTGTGGGCGTAGCCCCTACGAAGAATCGTTTGTTTCGGCTTCACTTTGGCAGCCATCGTCTTTCTTCTCAACTACCACTGCCTTTACTTGGCAGCAAAAATTTCTTCTTCTCTCTCCGACTGGAAGACGAATCAATAGGTTTCTAAACCCGAGGTAGTACTGTCTCGAGACCGATTCTCATTCCCCCTTCCCCACCAATTGTGAATCCCTCTTCACACATATAACAGCGATTCGATGATTAATGATACAAAAAGATCAAACATGTGAGAATGATTTTCCATTTAAAATTTTACAATAATGAAAGATATGTCCAATTCCGTTTACTGAATAGAATTTCATTAGTAATTTAATCAATATTATTCGTTGTTATATTATCGTTTCAACAAACGAGTATTCGTTACAGTTGCAGGGAAAGCAAATTTATATTCGTTTTTGTATACTAATCAATTATTATAGAAAAGTAAAAGAAATATACTAATAATACTAATGAGTTGGCTAATAAGTAATGAGCGTTTTAATTTTTATTTTCTAGAAACTTTGAGTAGGTTCGACAACGTTCTATGGCGGGGGGTTTATAAAGAGCGAGTCGTGACCATGCACGCCAGTAATACTTTGAATGTCGCTGCGTTATCTTCAATGGAAAAATTAATGATATTAAAACCCATGTCCGACATTGTTTGTTATATGAGTACCAATCTGGCCATTCCGCTGCAGAAGCTGCACGTAACATATGCCAATAGGTAGCTCATGATGCAGTTTCCAAGGCAACAGCAAAGCGGTAGTTCCAACGATTCCGCAGTGGAGACTATTCCTTCATAGATTATCCGAGGCTTGGGCGTCCAATAGAAACAAATATAAATAAACTAAAGACGATAATTGAAGAGGATTCTAGATACAGTACACGTGATTTGGCTGTAGAGCTTAGTTGCTCTCATAGTACAATTGAAAATCATTTGCATGCAATAGGAATATCTTACAAATTTGACGTTTGGGTACCAAGGATCAACTCGTTTACCATGCTGATATAAGTTTACATCTATTATCATTGCGTTGTAACATTTAACTTGCTAGACTAGACCATACATGCCAGCGCCAGTGGCTAGGCCGCAACGAACCAGGCAAACCTACTCCAAAAAAAGATCTTGATTCTCACAAGGTGATGCTCTCGGTATGGTGGGACGTGCATTGAGTAACATACTGGGAAATTATTCCTACCAATACCACGATCACAGCGAACGTGTACTATAATCAATTCGATAATCTGAAGCTTGAACTTCATCGTAAGCGTCCACATCATGACAAAATGTTTTTCCACCATGATAATGCCCGACCGCATATTGCTAAGAGTACCCGACAGAAACTATTGTAGCTGAACTGGGAAATAGTTCCACATTTTCCGTATTCACCGGACTTAACACTAACCGATTTTAGTTTATTTCGGTCACTTAGTAATCATTTGCGTGAAAAAGTTTTCATGATGAACCCCAGTTACAACAGCACATAGATGAATTTTTCAAATCCAAACCGGCAAAATTTTACAGAGACGCAATCCAATCTTTGCCTAATCGCTGACGTACAGTGGTAGATAACGACAGTGACAATATTGTGAATGATTAGGTATTATATCATAAATAAATAAAAATTTAAGTTACGCGTGTCGCTCATTATTTATTAGCCAAACTAATATTATTATCTATTCGATAACCACGACGTATATACGAGAAATATCGATAAAAACGAAATCTATCGACATCATCTCATCTCAGATTCCCCGCTCCGATGGCGTTACTATTTAAATCTAGTTACAAGTTCTGAATGTATTTTGTTAATTTCAACTAAGTTGGGACATGAAAATTCCACTCAAAACAGGTGCGGCCAACTTGGGCCTTACGACTCTTTCATTAGAACTATTTTGGCTAAGAGCGTAGAAGTAAAATATAAATACACAAATCTTTATACAAAGGGGAGGCAAATAAAAATTTGTTAATAAGGTATGGCCTAATAAGGCCCGCTAGTTATTTACCGCTAGAGTGCTAAAACCTCAACTATTTTAATTACATTTTCTGTCATTACTGTATTTAAATCTACTTACGAGTATAAGAGAGTCTAAGAGACTGTCTCGTTGTCTAAGAGACTACATAATACGGTTTTAGCTACTCATAGGCATCTAAGTAATATAATGAGTATTAAATATTATAATTAATATAAGTGATTTTATTTTGAAAACCACAAAATCGCTTATTGTGTTATAAACATAATACAGATTATAGCATTGTAGCATATGCTAAATGCATTTCTTACTAACATTTCAAAATAACACTATCATATTAACAACGCTATCTTAATATCAACAAAACTATAGATATTCCTAATGAAAAATACTTAAAAAATCTACTTTGTCAATGGCACTCTGAGATTGGTCTAGAACCCATAACCTTTCGCTATCCGGGCAACTGCTCTAACCACTGAGGTACCCAGGACCTAAGAGGACTGACGAATCTTTCAAGCATTTGTTACTTTTCGCTACTACAGAGCGCATTCTCATCAATGTTCAGGCATCCACCCAAACAGCCGAAAGAAACATTTTTATAAATATTTAATCTTAGGTGTTATACTCTAATATTTTTTTCTTAAACAATAAACAAATGAGAGTGTTTATAAGATTATAATAAACCGATAGACGAAAAAAGTTTATATATTTTCTTAATTACAATTACATGAAACGGAGTCATAAATAAAACAAAAGAAAATCCACTAACATCCCAACCGCACATTATCGACCGACTGCAAACCACATAGTTACGTTCAAAAACTCGCGACCCTTTTCAATTCGTTTAATAATACCAACTATACACACACTACGTTATAAAAACACGCACACATCGCTTGGTGGCTACCCCGCCCCGCAAAAACACCCCACGCCTTGGGGCAATTCTTCAAAGGGTGAAAAAACCCCTTTCACCCCGGCAGGCGGGACCGCCTTCAAGCAATTCTTGGGTTAAAAAAGGGGGGATACTTAGCAACGAACAAGAATAGATGCAGGATTGATTTTTAGGAGGGTTTGAATTTCGAACGCAGCTTACTTTTTTTTAATATCATTACACTCGTATTAATAATAGAAAGAGGTTTTATAAGTTTCGTTGTTATCATTCTGTTTTCGAATACGTTTTCGTAAGAAGTTTTGTTATCTTTAAATAAAAATTAAATTATTAATTCTTTTGACTGATATAATTCCCCCTTTATTATGTATTTTGAATTTAAAAATTCAAGCATTACAAATTACATGTAAAATAATAAAGACATAAGTTAATTTTCACTTTCATACTATTGTTATTCAATGGAATGAAATAGTATAAAATAATATGTGTAAATACTTAATCAGTATAAAGTGTCATCTAAATTAACAACCGACGAACAATCTATATCTTGATTCTCACAAGGTGATGCTCTCGGTATGGTGGGACGTGCATTGAGTAACATACTGGGAAATTATTCCTACCAATACCACGATCACAGCGAACGTGTACTATAATCAATTCGATAATCTGAAGCTTGAACTTCATCGTAAGCGTCCACATCATGACAAAATGTTTTTCCACCATGATAATGCCCGACCGCATATTGCTAAGAGTACCCGACAGAAACTATTGTAGCTGAACTGGGAAATAGTTCCACATTTTCCGTATTCACCGGACTTAACACTAACCGATTTTAGTTTATTTCGGTCACTTAGTAATCATTTGCGTGAAAAAGTTTTCATGATGAACCCCAGTTACAACAGCACATAGATGAATTTTTCAAATCCAAACCGGCAAAATTTTACAGAGACGCAATCCAATCTTTGCCTAATCGCTGACGTACAGTGGTAGATAACGACAGTGACAATATTGTGAATGATTAGGTATTATATCATAAATAAATAAAAATTTAAGTTACGCGTGTCGCTCATTATTTATTAGCCAAACTAATATTATTATCTATTCGATAACCACGACGTATATACGAGAAATATCGATAAAAACGAAATCTATCGACATCATCTCATCTCAGATTCCCCGCTCCGATGGCGTTACTATTTAAATCTAGTTACAAGTTCTGAATGTATTTTGTTAATTTCAACTAAGTTGGGACATGAAAATTCCACTCAAAACAGGTGCGGCCAACTTGGGCCTTACGACTCTTTCATTAGAACTATTTTGGCTAAGAGCGTAGAAGTAAAATATAAATACACAAATCTTTATACAAAGGGGAGGCAAATAAAAATTTGTTAATAAGGTATGGCCTAATAAGGCCCGCTAGTTATTTACCGCTAGAGTGCTAAAACCTCAACTATTTTAATTACATTTTCTGTCATTACTGTATTTAAATCTACTTACGAGTATAAAAGATTCAAATTACATTTTCCTAGAAGTAAAATATAAATACGCAAACGTTATACAAAGGGGAGGCAAATAAAAATTTGTTAATAAGGTATGGCCTAATAAGGCCCGCTAGTTATTTAGCGATAGAGTGCTAAAACCTCAACTATTTAAATTACATTTTCTGTCATTACTGTATTTAAATCTACTTACCAGTATAAAAGATTCAAATTACATTTTCCTGTTATTTCTGATTAATTTATGCGAGTCTATAACTGAACCTTTTAGCAATGGAAAGATCAATAACGATGAGTTTTATAGGGCGTCAGTAATTTGTTTGTTTAAATTTTAAATAACTGGAATACGGAGACTATATCTTATTTATAATATTTTCACATTTCAACACAATACAAAGACAAATAGTGACGGTCAAATAATAAGAGAAATCTTTCTCGACTATTTGTAATAGAAACAAATTACAATAATTATTTGTGAAAATGTATGTATATTTTTCATTTGTATGTGTATTCAATGTATGTATATTGTGCATTTTTGTATGTTTTTTGTGCAGGGTTAAACTGCTTTTGATTTTTTTTTCAAGAGTTAGTAATTATCATAGATTTTATAGTAAATTTTTGGCGGTAGGTTTCTTAGTGTAATTTAATTTAGATATCCTATCTATTCAGCATAATGAAAAAATAAATTCCAAATTAACATCAATTATTTGTTTAATATGAAATTGAAGTCACGTTATTAAATAAATCACGTTATTCTGATTATGTTTTCTCACCAACGCACCTTAAACTAGTTTGTACGCCAACAAATATGTACCACCATAATGAATTCATAAATAAATTATGCATTTATGCGTAGACTGTCACCAAAAATCTTAACTCGAGCGCTCACGCCATATTGTATTTAATTCCCGGGAAGTCGCCTCGATTTTCGAATTTGGAAACTTCGCTGTTCCACGTTTAAATTTCAAGTTTGGATTGAACACGTTCGTATTCAGGCCACGGGTTTTAGTATCAAGCCTCCTTGTAGAACCGAGAAGGTAATATTAATAGGAAATTTAATTAATATATTCCAATTATATATTAGGATTCATATTTTTTTAACTAAAATTGTCTTCAAAAATATAAAAAGTATTTCTTAAAACCAACTCAGTCGGAAGAAAATAATTCAATCAAATGAAGTAGATACATGTTTTGAATTATTTCAGTTAGATATTTTTGAAGTTAGTTTTAGTGTTCTCTTTTTGTTTATTTTGAATTTTTCGTAAACATGATATTTTTTAAATTATTTAGACGATATAAGTTCTTCCCGTTTTTTAATATATGTTTTTGGTTTTGATTATAAAACCACTGATCTATAAAGAATATAGGACAAGGAACTCAGGTCTTAAGGACATATGAACCATCGGACACGTGTACGCGTCGAACCGTCAGAACATTACCTGTCATTTATGTAAGGTCTAAAGAAAACTCCATTCGTGCGACCCTTTCGTCTCTGTTAGATTTTCGAGTACATATAGTAATTGTCAACAATAACAGGATGACCTCCGTAGCCAAGCGATTCGTACGCGGTTTCGCCATCTCCGAGGTCCCGGGTTCCAGGTCGGGTCAATATAGAAAATTTACTTTACTATATTGTCTCGGGTCCGGATATCGCGGTACCTTCGTTGTCTAAGAGACTACATAATACGGTTTTAGCTACTCATAGGCATCTAAGTAATATAATGAGTATTAAATATTATAATTAATATAAGTGATTTTATTTTGAAAACCACAAAATCGCTTATTGTGTTATAAACATAATACAGATTATAGCATTGTAGCATATGCTAAATGCATTTCTTACTAACATTTCAAAATAACACTATCATATTAACAACGCTATCTTAATATCAACAAAACTATAGATATTCCTAATGAAAAATACTTAAAAAATCTACTTTGTCAATGGCACTCTGAGATTGGTCTAGAACCCATAACCTTTCGCTATCCGGGCAACTGCTCTAACCACTGAGGTACCCAGGACCTAAGAGGACTGACGAATCTTTCAAGCATTTGTTACTTTTCGCTACTACAGAGCGCATTCTCATCAATGTTCAGGCATCCACCCAAACAGCCGAAAGAAACATTTTTATAAATATTTAATCTTAGGTGTTATACTCTAATATTTTTTTCTTAAACAATAAACAAATGAGAGTGTTTATAAGATTATAATAAACCGATAGACGAAAAAAGTTTATATATTTTCTTAATTACAATTACATGAAACGGAGTCATAAATAAAACAAAAGAAAATCCACTAACATCCCAACCGCACATTATCGACCGACTGCAAACCACATAGTTACGTTCAAAAACTCGCGACCCTTTTCAATTCGTTTAATAATACCAACTATACACACACTACGTTATAAAAACACGCACACATCGCTTGGTGGCTACCCCGCCCCGCAAAAACACCCCACGCCTTGGGGCAATTCTTCAAAGGGTGAAAAAACCCCTTTCACCCCGGCAGGCGGGACCGCCTTCAAGCAATTCTTGGGTTAAAAAAGGGGGGATACTTAGCAACGAACAAGAATAGATGCAGGATTGATTTTTAGGAGGGTTTGAATTTCGAACGCAGCTTACTTTTTTTTAATATCATTACACTCGTATTAATAATAGAAAGAGGTTTTATAAGTTTCGTTGTTATCATTCTGTTTTCGAATACGTTTTCGTAAGAAGTTTTGTTATCTTTAAATAAAAATTAAATTATTAATTCTTTTGACTGATATAATTCCCCCTTTATTATGTATTTTGAATTTAAAAATTCAAGCATTACAAATTACATGTAAAATAATAAAGACATAAGTTAATTTTCACTTTCATACTATTGTTATTCAATGGAATGAAATAGTATAAAATAATATGTGTAAATACTTAATCAGTATAAAGTGTCATCTAAATTAACAACCGACGAACAATCTATTTATAATTTCTTGTCAATCATTAAAACCATTCACCAATAATTAAATAGTTTTTGAATATTTGCTACGATTCTAAATAGAAAATCAATATGAAACAGGTAAAAACTACTCCATTCCCTCCATAACTTAACACCCTCCTCTTTTAAACCATCTTTCCGAAATATCAAATTAGACCCTCATCTAAAAAGCTTATCCGCACACTAGTGCACTACACCCACACGTATAAAAATCACCCGGGAACGAACGTACACAGACAAAAAACGCTAACTAGTCACCAGGGCTACCAACATATATCTTAAGAAATATACCTATATAGTATTTTAATTATACAAAAGAAAAATATCGTTTATTTTTATATCCATAATAGATCCGTCCAAATAAATCTAAGCTTTGTTTTTATTTTGATATAATACTAAGATAAGTGATATAATTACCTAAGGGTTTGCTCTATCATTTATACAAAAACTATCAATTATTACGGTAAAATGCTTTTATTTAACATCGATATGTTAGTTTATTATTATATAAAAGGTATCTTTATATCTCTTCTAGTTCAAGGTCTTCTAACGAATCATGGTTAATGCATGGTTAACAACATAATTTTTATTTATGTCAAAAAGTCGAGGTTTCACGCATTTTTGACTGTGCAACGACAACGTACTTGTAAAAAAATATGAATACCTCATTTGCACATAAATAGGTTTGAAACACAACCCTAGAATTACCCCCTCTCCGCGCCCCCTGGCGGTCTGGGGGCCCTCATATCCTTGCAGAAAATTTGTTTACTTCTCTCTCGGCAAGGAGCGCGGATCCGGGAAGCGACTCGTTTCAAATAGGAACGGATGTTGCTGCGCTCTAAGTTTGAAACTGGCTGCTTTGTTCCCAAACGGATATGAAAAAACTGAACTGCATTCGTAGTATTTCGTGGTATTAATAATTTCGTGTTTGAAATGTGTGATGCGAAATTTCTACGAATATGTAATATTTGATTTCATTACCTGTGAAGTCGTACTGTTTCGGAATTTCTATAATATCAAATTCAAAGCAAAATAACTTCTGCTTCAGAACGAATAATTTAACGATAAAAAATTTTTTTTTGGATCATATTCAGACATCAATTTTGATTGAGAAAGATCCGATTAAATGCTTTTATTCAGAAATAGATGTAAGGTACTATGGCAGAAGTCGGTAATCCGCAGGACGCTCTTTCAAATGTTGCGTTTCTAAAGTTACATTCACAAAATAATACTCGTATTTTACCGTCGAAGTTCTTTAAATCATACTATTGAGTTATACTGATTATGATTAAAAGATAAATATTTTGATTAAAAAGAAATCTTTCAGTAGCCTATTAAACGCTGAGAAGTTCTGTATGTTGTAGCTTTCAACTCTTCCGTCTCATATAGTTGCCGACCCTATACTAAGGTATTCTGAAATAAAACATTTTCTCCTTAAAAACATATCTTAAAACGTACATGTAAAACATAAACAAACATTAAAATTCATTATCATTTGCTTGCTTTAAGTAAACACAACTTTACATACAATGTTTGCCTTCCGGCCTCCCCTACGTTCGAATACACAATAAAAGTACCTAAAGGGGTAAGAGTTAATGCCGCATCTTAACGAAGAGTACGCAAAGATAAGCAAACGAATACTGAACGCGCCCCCGCGAAAGAAATATACACAGGCTGTTTGAATTTCGAATTAATTTATATTTAGAATTTAAGAACGCGACTATTATATTGAATACGATTTCCATTTTCAGTTTCCGTCCCACATCAGGGACAAAGTGGATTTTTAAGCGTTTTTCATTAGGATTTTTTCACTAATGAATAGTATAGCACTGTGAATACAAAATTGATCTAATATAGTAATTAGAACAGGTTTTCATCTTAATTGAAAGTTGAAATATTTGTAAAAATATTATTTTCGGCTGTTTGGGTGGATTTCCTGAACACTGAAGAAAATATGCTCTGTGGTAGCAAAAAAGTAACAAGTGCTTGAAAAATTAGTCAATCCTGTTAGGTCTTGGGTAGCTCAGTGGTTAGAACAGTCGCCCGGATTGCGTAGTCGTGTGTTCTAGTCCCACCTCAGAGCGCCAGGGACAAAGTGGATTTTTTAAGCAATTTTCATTAAGAGTATTTTTCGGTATAGCATTGGTAATGCAAAATTAGTTAAATATAATAATACTCGAAAGAATAGAGAAACTGAATAACAAAGATATTTTTAATAGTTTAAGTAAACTTTTTTGCTATAACCTTTATGAATTTTATAACCTTTTTTTTGCTATCTCACTCACTGTTTTATCGATTTCCTATATCGAAATCGAAATCGCCTTGTGTCCATAACGTATTAGGAATTTGAAAATAATTAAAACCGTTCTGTATCTGACGCTGCTACGTTGGCTGTAAATATACAGTTCTTAAATGATGTTCTAAAAAACTAATAAAATTAATTATTTTATAAAAAAAATTATTGAAATATTAACTTACTCAATATCCAATAACACGTAAAATTTAACCCGGCAAGAAACACCGAAGACCATAAATTAACACTCTATATAAACATTTGCACCCTTGCGAAAATCTTCGCGAGTCATTACTCCCACCCGAGGGGTGTTAGGGAGGAGGGGGGGACGAATCTTCGTTCAAATCTCTGACATTTTATCTAAATGGGCCTCGGAATGGGTGTCGTTTGTACTAATGACCCCGAAGAAATAGTAAGACGTGTGACGTTGAGTTAGTGTAAACAGCCAACTGAAATAAATCCTTATTTCTGAACATTCGTACGCGGCCGTTATCGATGACAGTGACGTTTTCAAAAAAGGAACGAAATGCAATATTGTCGTAATAAATTTCAAATCATGTTCTACTCAGATTCAAATTATAGAAATAGAATTAAGACGTTTGTCTCTGAAGAAATTAAATTGATTAGTTTCAAATACTATTTATTCATTCAAAAAAATATTTAAATAAATAAAATATATTTTCTTTCATTAATAAACAAGGTCTAGCCTTGGAGTAAATTTACCTAGAGATTGCACTTAGTATTATTAGTCTAATTTCATATTATTAAAAAGAAACTTAGCAAAGGTTAACCTAGTACGAGGTTTTACGGCAGCAATATTTACTCCTAGAAGGTTGTAGGTTTGCTTATTCTCTGTATAATATGAATTGGAACTAATCATAAAATTGCAATTTTAGAGTAAATTTACCCTGTCGGAAACCTTTTAATATCATTGATAGCTAGTGGAGATGAGGACTGTAAATAAGACCTAATGGAAATATGATAAAATATAATAATGATAATAATAATATGATTTAATGTAATTTAATATAATTTGACATTTTATGTAATATTTGTACGCCAACTAGGCAGATTTTTGTTGGGATTTGACTTGGCTATAACACCTTTGCATTTGTTTTGTATACCCAAAAATTTGACAAATAAATGAATTTGAATAAATCACAAATGACAGTAAGCAACGAAATGTCAATTATATCCAACAAACGCAAAAACAAAGAGTAGTAGTAAAAGAACAATATAAATATATGACAAACTAATATAAAACGGTGGCGCTTTCCAGCCAGTCGCCTACAAGCACTGTTAGAGTTTAAGGTAATAATCTTGTGGAAATTGATAGACGACATTGATGACACGTGGCGTGATTCAACCAAAGCGGCAACATCGCTTTCAAATCTTTAATCGAATCAATCGTATACTGACAGAGATTCGAACGCATCTAAATTGATACGATTTCATTAGTGTAACGGTACGCGACAATATCGTTCCAAATTTAAATGCAAAGGAAATTTTGCCTAGTCGCGGCAATCTGCCGGTACAGCAATTTAGCTCTAACTGAGTCATTTGGTGCGGGGCGTCTTGGAGCGGAGGGAAGAGGGCGGGGCAGATGATTTGTAATTTGTTTTCTGTAGCTCTTGGCTTTAGGCAAAGGTGTAAAAAGGTGTAAGTGAGTTTTATAATATGTAGTGTATTAAAAAAAATAATTCGAATCAACACGGGAAAATTTCATATTACATGCTCTATCTACATAATTCTGAACAAATTTTTCTATGATAGTAACATTAAATTCAACATAGGTTTCTTACATTTACTTGAGTAAAAAGCATTTTAACTAAACGAAATTTAATTATAATCGACATATATAATCAACAAAAGAGATCGTAATTCCTTATTATGTATATTACCACTCATATTTGCAAAATAAAATCATATTAAAAATTCCAATTTACAACAACTCACTATAATAAGTAGCTCGGTGGCGTAGTGGATAAGCGCCGCGGCCCGCGATCGTTGTCGTTAAGCAACTTTCGCAAGGGTCGGTCACGGGATGGGTGACCGAAAAATTATTATCTCGAGCTACTTCGTGCTTCGGAAGGCACGTTAAGCCGTTGGTCCCGGCTGCATTTGCAGTCGTTAATACCCTCCAATCCGCATTGGGCCAGCGTGGAGGGTCATGGCCCATCCTCCTTAACCATCCATAAGGAAGGCCTGAGCCCCTGCAGTGGGGACGTAAAAGGGCTGGTGATGTGATGACAATAATAAAATCAGGTGGGTTTTCTGAAAATGTCCACTTACATCAGTTCACCTGCCGCCGCTGACTGATGCCGCCGCCTCGAGAAAATGCACGGCGTTTCATTACGTTTTCTCGTTTAGAAAGCCACGATTTATGGCTGAACACCTAGCCTGCCCGCGGTCCGCCTACATGCAAATACCTAGAGTTCACGGCGATAATTTCCTAGAGCGAGAGATAATTATTTATAAATAGAATACGTTTTTGTTTACATCCGTTCTTTGTTTTTCTATTTTTTAAAATGCTCATCATACAAAAAGTACGTATTCAATAGAACCTATTTGAAATAAAGAACACAATCACGATCGGCCGTTTTGTTGTGACAAATATTACATTTTGGACCGTCGACTATTGAAAGTAATATTTTGATATACGAAAACATAAGATTAGGTAGATATTTAAATTTTGCTATCACAGGTGGATGTGTAAATATAAAACTTATAATAAATATAATTTTAAAGTACACAATAAATTTATAAGATAATTTTAGCACATTTTCACACTAGAAATCACACTTAAATCACTTTATGCACCAATAAATTATCTATTGAACAATCTTTCATACCACTTTGACACTACGATTTTGAAAACTAGCCGTGAAAAGTAAATTTTAAGAAAAAAATATCCACTAAGAAATTCAATTGATCACATTTCAAACTTTTGTTTCTTCTGCATAATGACTATAGATTTCAAGACTTTATCTATTAAAACTATTTATAAAAATGGAATGTAACCGTTCGGATACTTTAACTGTAATGACATAAAATTCACTGTCCACTATGAGAACAAGAACAGGTTTTTGAAGTTCGAACATCTTAACCCTTTCTTGCAGACAGGATTTTATCATAACAAATAATGTGAGGGGTGCGTGTGACCCCAAGACGGACAGTGGTCATCGCGTGGGAATTTGGAGATGGGATATTTTGACGCGTGATTTAGACATTAACATTAAATGTTTGGAATCTTGCAAGCGGGTATAATATAAACTGTTATTTTTTTAATAGACTGATTACATATTGATGAGTTACCTGTACCTTATACTATTTTAGGATTATTATACATTTAAATATTCGTTTGAGTTCTTATAGTATTAGGCATATATTTTAAATATTTGAGAACTCTTTTATATTTATTTCTCATGTGAAATATTTACAATACTTATTATTATTTGAAGCTCGCTGAAGAAAACCTAATTGTATAATGAGCCTGAAAAAATCAATTTAAGAGAAAATTAGGGCAAGAATATCATATATTTAAAAACACTTTGATAATCACAAAAACATAAGATAGAGACTAGAGTAACAACAAAACTTATAAACAATTAGCTTTCCGCCAGCGGCCTCGTCCGCCTGGTCTTGTATTATACATAAAAACCTTCCTTTCGAATCACCCTATTTATTAAAAATAAAACCGCAACAAATTCCGTTGCTTAGCTAGAAAGCGACTTTGTTTTATACATGTATTAACTTACTTACACTTACATTATAACTTTTAACTTAAATTTAAAAAAAAAATATTTTGATTAGTGAAAATCAGTACAATATTTTGTTTTTTTGGTATTATTTAAGGCAATTAGTGTCATTAAATTTGGTAATCCGTTTAGTTATCGCTAAACTCAATACAATAGTTTTCCAAGTAGCTTTGGTTTCAACTTTATATTGTTTAAGGCTACTGAAACCAACTTCTTCTTTTCTTCTTTAGCAGCATTTCGTAACTCACAGTAGAATATAGATCTCTTCATTCACACGCCATTTCTGTCTATTCTTGTATTCTGTGCATCCACTTTTTTCCGCACAGTCTCGAAATATCGTTTGCATATCTTGTTGATTGACGGACACTTCTTTTCCTTACCCTTGGTTCGAAAGCGAATCCATTATGGTATTTGAATAAATAATGATGTTCTAGTTAAGATTGAGTTACAAATAACCATATAAAAAAAGGTTTGTTGCAATTATAATTATTTTTTTTACTTATAATTGAAATTTTCGCATAAATATATAGGTACAGTTTAGTTAGTTAAGTTCCTTAAAAAATACTTTCGTATCGAAAGTATTTTTTAAATTAGTAATATTAATTACATTAAGAACAAACTATTTTTTCGATATACTACAGTGTTAATAATACGAGTTGTAAAATAATACACAATAAGCTATTGATAATACAATTTGGTCATTTTCCCACAGAAATAGGACACGATAACCGGTTACGTACCATCTTTTCCTAAAACAAGTTTATGGTCATTTAACGGTCAAGGGGTCTCTTCGACCGCAGGCGAAATTATTGTTCAAAGCAGGTCGTCGTAAGGGTTGAATCTAGTACGTGGGACGATATTAAATGGTTAATTTTTATATTCGTTCTCTTTTAATTCCTAGCTGTTTTCCTGCATAAATTATAGATAAATTATCACCCACGTATAAAAAGAAACTATTTATTAAATCGGCCCAGTAGTTTCATAGCATATTCAATGTAAACAAACCAACGTTCAAATTTTTCTTTTTTATAATATATATTTTTTATAATTGCTATAGACAAACTGGCTAATATTATAGAATAATCACTCAATAAAATTTTGATTATATATATTTTTATTGCTTCAAAATTTGTTTTTGTAAAATTTTATAGTTAACAAACAAGTTAACAAACATTTAATGAAATTTTTTTTAAAGATTATATTATTAGTATCAATGGAACGTGTAGCTAAACAAGTCCGAAAACAAAAATTTTAAGGATGAACCATATCTCAAATCCTACCTTCTTTTTAAAAAAAAAGTTTCCTTTAAGTTATCTCTATTAAGAGATATGTATAAATTCCTCTACAAATAGGTATACGTTTTTTTTTTATTATTCTAATAATGGATTAGTCCATTAAGTTTGGTTTATTTCAGTAGACTTATTTCACATTTTTTTTTCTATTTCACTGCCTGCAGTGCGACTGTCTTACGTCTAGCTAGCTAAATAGCTTATTACACAGGTATTTTATTTAAATATATAACCAATTCATATTTTTATATCATTTTTAAATTTTCTTGTTTTTTATTTAAATTCAAATAATTCTTTTACATATTAATAAATAGTATTTATTTTAAAACTTTTCTGAATAACAATAAATAGAACTAATTCAAAATATGGACGAATTAAGCAATACAAAGCTCTTTCTACCCGACTGCGCGACGCAAAGGAGGGTAATGTGTTTATCAGTCCATGTATGTATGTTTGTTTCTATGTGGCATTCTAGAGACCAAATGCGTAGGCCGATTTTGATAATTCTTACGTCAATCGATTCGTCTTAACCTTGCGAGTGTCACTAAAGATATGACAGTAATCAAAAATCGATGAACTATGTTAAATGGGGTGTCGTTGAATAGGTATTTTAATTTTTAGGTTCCTTTTATCATTTTTCATTTTAAATAATAGTATATGATAAATAACGGTGTAAAGTTGTTTAACAAAACAATCATCGCTAATTTTCTTACTTGTTGATTTAAGTTTTTATCTAAAGTATAAACGATATACAAACAAAAAAAAACAGTGAAAAAGCATAAAAAACAAATATTTTTGGTAAAAAAAATTACTTTTATTCATCGCCAAGTCACCGAGTAAATAAGTTTACCACCAAGCTCGATAATGACTATATTTTGACTTTGACTGTGATACGATATTCAGTAAATAAAAGTGTTTTTTGCCGTATTATTGTGTGTGTAATGTTACAATATTTTATTATTATTCATATAGAAGGCATATACATATACATATAGAAGGTAGATAGATAAAATAAATCAAAGGGTTCCTCACTTTTTATTGCATTTTATATTTTATAAAACTGCTGCGTAGATCAAAAGTAAAAAAACATAAGTTATTAGGAATAATCAGTTCAGATTTTGTACTTTTCTCAAACCATGTTTGTAACACAATTTTTGTACAAGTATATACAAATTGTGTATGTACAGTTTGAGTTTTGCATATAAATTGTGTATTGAGAACATTAACATGAAATTGCTATCAATGCAACAATCGCTGCATTATTTCTGAATATAAGTTAAAGCTTCGAAACACTAACACCCGGTTTCTGAATTGAGAGTTTGAAGTTGAGCACGTCTCAAATCGTACTTAAGCCATTTTAAATGTCAATTAAACAGGTTTTCATTACTGATTTATAATTTTTTAATGATCAGTTGACAGCAATTTGATAAAACTGGGACTTTTTGCCATATAAAAAGTCTTTTGCTTTTTTTTGCACAAGATTTTGTGCATTTTCTCAATTCAGAAACCGGCCGTAAGAATATGAAAGAAATGATATATATATGGACAATTTAATAAGTTTGTTCAACAAAGTAACAAATCTTTAGTATTACTTTTCAGATAAATATTTCATAAATTATTTGTCTGCTCCTCGGATTTGAATATTTTGGCCACTCTATGTGTCTTCATTATTGTATTATCCAGTTCAGTTTCAAACAAAGTCATAGCCTCTCATATCTGATAAAAATTGTGCTTCAGAGCAGAAAAGGTCTTTATTCATTCGAAAAAAGAGGCAATATTTCAGTAGGTGTTAATCGACTTATAACTAATATTTTTTATTACGATAGATATTTTTACAAAAAACAAGGCCTTTACCCTTGAAAGAACAATTTTGTTTTTGCGGGTTACTTTATATGCATGCTTTTAACAACACAATCTTATTAGAACTAGCAGCGCCCTCTTCCAGCGTTTGCGTATACTATTTTTTTATTTTAATCGATATCATTATTTCTATATTAATATTAATCTGATATAACGCTGATTTGAGAAGAAATTAAGCTACTCATTATAATTTTAACATAATCCATTAAGAGTGTGTATGGTTATTTTATAACGAGAAGAATAGCTCCGCCATCTAGCGTTGTAAGGAAGAACCAATTTTATATGCCATCTTGTGACGAGCTTCAGAACTTTTTAGCGCCCTCTTTTGTCGAGTAGCAACCAAATTAATTCTAGTTTATTTTAAAAGGACAAGTGATACTTTAATGAATTTGTTTTTATTTAGTTGCTTATATTAAATCAATTAAGTTCAATTATCAAAGTGGTTCTTTTCACATTTATGATGTATTTCTAAAAACAATAATGCATATTTTTCTATTTTTTTTTTATTTTACAAAGGCTAAATAATAGTTTATGATCACTTAAGAGGCGAGCTACTTTAAACACTTTTTTTATTTGATAGCTTTTTATCTTAACGGAAATTTATGCCTGTCAATTTATTAAATTTAGTTTTCTATAAACTTCAAAATCAAAAACGATGGAGAAGATTCTATGCTCGACTTATATATGTATACGTTATTTTTTTAATCGAACCTTTTAAATCTGAGGTAGTGTCAGTCGGAAATCAGTTCATCCTCAATCAGATCTGTAGTATTGTTTTTATATAAAAATAACGGCAAAAGTCTTTAAAATCATACTAATTTAAAAGAATTCTTCCAGTAACTCAAAGTCTAGCGATAATTACAACATGCTCTACTAAACGGTGTTTCATATATTAAAAAAAAAATATTAAAATCAGGAATTTTTTTTATGTTATTAAATCGCCCGATTTCAATGGAAGTTACTGAAAGTAATCTTCCAAGTTATCAAAAGTCGGAAGTATTCCATTTTTCACTGTTTGAAGTCTTTTTCTATCTTTCTATAATTAATTGATTTATGCCACTTCGGTATGATGTCACCTATGATGACGTAAACAACGCACAAATTAATCGTTTGTTTGTCTGTCGTGTTGTCAAACGGTCAATCACCGGCCGGGCCGCGTCGGACTGGACAATGACCTCGGCCGAAGGTATGGAGTCGTGTTGATATTCATAATTTTTTTAAACAAAAACTGAATAAAATTTGGTAATTGTTAGAAAATAATCAAAGATGAAAAACTTTAAAGCGGTGGTTTGATAACACATCCATGCTAAAAAATTCTACATAAGGAGGTTTTTTAGCTAGAGAGCAAAACACAGTTTCGGAAAATTCAAGTCTCCAGCAATTGGTCGTTTTACGTATTTCAATTGTTATGTATAATAATTTGATTGAATCAGATTGATCTGATTAAAATCTCGTCGAGACTTAGGTACCTGACCAATCACGTTGCCTAACTAATTCATAACATTACGTATAAAAATGAATATGTATTTGGATACCTTGTAAAGTAGTACTCGTGAAATTCTAATAAATATAATATTTTTAGGACCGTATAAGATTGCTATTAGAAAAAAAAGTATGATTCTTTTTCACAAATAAATCTCTAAGAAGTTACTGGTAAGTTTTGCTTTTCACCAGGAATGTAAGGTAATATGTAGTTTTTGTTAAAAAATGTTTTTATTAGCATTTAATGCTTTAATTCACGTCTTGCACTTGTGATTACTCGTGCTCTCTTCATCTGTGGTTGAATTAATATTTTAGTATTAAATCTACTAAAATACAG
The DNA here is from genome assembly GCA_918026875.4 of Diatraea saccharalis. Taxonomy (NCBI): domain Eukaryota; kingdom Metazoa; phylum Arthropoda; class Insecta; order Lepidoptera; family Crambidae; genus Diatraea; species Diatraea saccharalis. The sequence continues at coordinate 23,431,670 of OU893339.1, read as the reverse complement.
TTAATCTGATTATGAGTATAAACAGTAATAATACACCAACATTCAAAAATATATTGTAAGGTGTCAAAGAAATTAATGTGATTATGATGCGAGTTTGAATTAATCTCACACGGTTCTTATTTACTTACTTCAACAGGGAAAATAGGCCATAACGCGGATCGATGCAACTAGAACCAACAGCCTAATGTGTCTTCGCGCTTAAAATATTACGTTTTTGGTCACCCATCCTATGATTGGCAGTTGAGAAAGTTGTTTAACTTCCACATCTCAGATCAAACGCGCTAACCATTGCGCCATCGAGCTTCTTAATAATGTTTATTTATGGTCTTTATTGAACGACCACTAGTCTACATAAAAAAGTTTAATAACTACTCCATACATCCCGTATGCGGGCGGTCGGAACCCCACAAATAATTCCTGCGCCCTTACCATGGTCACTTAGATGCGATGCAAAACTCGTTGTTAAAATGAGACGTCGATGTATACCGTTAAGGCGCCGTCTCACTCTAACTGCTCTTATTGGATAGCGTGAAAGAAATCATGGTAAGGGTAGTAGTGTCCGGCATATATGTGTCACTAATTACGCAGCTAATATTCCTGTTTACACCTCGTTACTCTGGAAGACACAACTAAGATAGGTTACTGGAGCGCGACCGCCTAACCTATGGACGTAGCCGTAGTCGTAGCTATAACCTACGCTTTATAGGTGATTCACATGAATCTGTTGATATTGTTTTAAAATTAATCGTCTTTTATTATTAACATATTTAATCAATGCTTATGGTTGTTTTTGTTTACTAAATTACTAAAGTTAAACGAAATTTACAAAATGTCGAATTGATACAAACAATGCTTTTTCGTAAAGAAAGACAAACCAAAATGTTTGATAAAATATATACGAGCTACGACTACGGCCACGTCCATGAGTTAGGCGGTCGCGCCACTGAACAGTTTATTCTTTTCGGCAATAGATGGTACTGGTGCGATATATATATTTTTTATTAAAATTAAGCCTTTATTTATCAATATTAGATTATTTCAGTTATCCATAAAATATGCTTATTTTATATTTCGATTGTATTTTGAATAAAAAATAATCATATGTACAGCTTACTAAAATAAACCAAGTTAAAGAAAAACGTAATAATCTCTAAATATTTAAAACATTATAAAAGACAGGCATTTTTATTGATAAAAAAATCTTAAAACATTAAATCAAAATAACATTAGTGAAACAAAAAAATTAGTAATAACATTCCAAAAAGCACATTGTGCTTCTTTAAAAAAGTTTCTAATCTGAAAACTTGTAAAACTTATTAAGATAAAATTCTAATAAGACTACAAGACAGTTTCCCGCTACTAAGCTTGCGTGATTTATTTGTGTCTCTGTCAATCGCGTATGATTTAGCGTCTCGTAGTTGTAAGTGTTTAAATCGATCTAGTAGTTTTGGGGCCTATTCGATACAAACAAACAAAGAAGCCAATCTATCGTCTTTATTATATTAGTATAGATTTTACTAAGGATATAGCTAAATAAACGATTTTTTTGTTAGGCACTTACTTTATAGCGCGTTAAAAAACTTTTCAATATGGAAATTATTAAATTAATTAAACTAAAACTTCAAAAACCCATAAAAAGTTCAATGCAAAGAGGCGGTTCATACTGCCCAGGCAACTTTTATTCAAACTGAGCGAATATTTTGTGCAGATAATTAATATTAACAGCCCAACTCCAACACAAATTTCTTGTGTATTTAAATTAGAAATTGACTTAGGTATTATTTTTCACTATAAAGTTTTTTTAACACATTGAATGCCAGCTGGGTAAGCTGATTTTCTGGAAATGGCCAAATTGTTATATTTCTTTAAAATTTGATTTAGTTTGCTAAAATTACTTTCTATAGAGTTACTTTAATTTTAATATTGTCTAGGTTGGTTTAACACGACATAAAAATATATCACGCGATATCGCGTCATCGGCCATACATAACACAATTATTGCACACATTCGCTACAATCCCGCGATATCGCGTGGACGGCCACTGGCTGGCGGGCCAAATCACGCGATATCGCGTGATTGGCATTCAACGTTTAATGAAAACTGCTTTGTTTACTGAAATGACCTTCGCACACATTTATTTAGCTGACTCTTTATCATTTGTTATTTAAATATTAAAACAAAACTGCTCAGCCCATTTCGATGGACCGCCGCCGCCGCGCCGTTCTGTTAAAATTTCGTTTAAGCCGCAAATCTTGAATGGAACGCAGATCATCCCATAGTAAGACCTATGGTTTTTCAGAGAGGACATGAGTAAGCTAATGATAATGGGGTGCTAAAAATAATATGTACTAACTTTATTAAATTTACAATAAACACTTATTTCTAACGGCCCTGAGCTGTCAGTCATATACTGCAGCGACCAGGGATGCGATAGCTTAACTCTCTAGCCATAGGAGATGATATTTTAGTCATCTTAGTGATATTATGGCGTAATTTCGTTTCATTTTACTACTTTAACATGGCTTTTGGTCCTCCTTAATTCATCCTTCTTTATCATTCGTGATTCGTTATTAAAGTGCATGTCAAAGTAGTAAAATAAAACGAAATAGCGCTACAAGATCGCTAAGATGTTGCATCCTCTACACCTCTACAATAGGGAATGTGCGTCTGATATCGAAATACGGTTATTTATATTTTATTTCGATCGTTATTAAGCTTCAGAAGACAGTCTTGTAAACAGTTTTCAACATTACTTCATTTTCGTCTTGAAAATAATTATTACAAAGTGCAATATCAATGCGGTATCTTCATAAACTAGATTGTAAACGCACATGCTACTTGTCAGAGCGGCTGTGATCGAAAATGTACACGTATAGGGACGTCGTTGTTACATAATAGTTAACATCGATGCAATAACATCATTGTATTCATGTCGCAAAATAAACGACTGATTACAATTAAAATGACGTTTTAGGCTTTTATTCTTATTTCACCAATTTTGTAAATTATACTGATTTATCCCAAAAGTCTACTATACTTTAAAAAATCGAGTGAGCTTCTAATCGATTTCGGTTATTGAGTAATAATCAATCGCTAATAATTCCATCTTGATTCAACATGTAATATCATCTAGTCGTGTACTTTGACATCACGACGAGCGCGCCAAAAATTCCGGTGTTTAAACTGCTCGTAACTATTACTTATTTTCATCGATTATTAAATCTTACAAAATTTTAGTATTTCATGCAGGGTATTTTTTTACAGTTATATATTGATGTAAATTATCATATAAAAACATTTTCCAAAAATGTGAATATTCCCTATTCTTTGATATAAAATTTCCCAAACTTACTAACTTACAATAATAGACAAAGTTAGTAAGTTCCTTTCATTTTATAACAAAAATTAATAAAAAAAAAACAAAAATAATACAAATGCACACTATAACTATAGGTCATTTCAAAATGTTGCATTTGTGTTTTTAACCAACCATCATTATCATCATCACCAAGCTCTTTTACGTCCCCACTGCAGGGGCTCAGGCCTTCCTTATGGATGGTTAAGGAGGATGGGCCATGATCCTCCACGCTGGCCCAATGCGGATTGGAGGGTATTAACGACTGCAAATGCAGCCGGGACCAACGGCTTAACGTGCCTTCCGAAGCACGGAGTAGCTCGAGATAATAATTTTTTGGTCACCCATCCCGTGACCGACCCTTGCGAAAGTTGCTTAACGACGAAGATCGCGGGCCGCGGCGCTTATCCACTACGCCACCGAGCTACTCATGTTTAAATTATGTTATTTAACCAACCAGACCATGTTTAGATTACATTCGCATATTCCTATTAGTCTGTTTACATAGAGCATCGCATTCCAATAAAAAAAAAAACTATCCAATGTCTTGTATTGTTTTAAAACCTAAATGCATTGGTAGTAGAGTTCAGAGTCGATTAAGGAAATTTGACATATTTTGGTAAATATACTTTATGAAAAATGCTTAAAAAATCCACTATGGCACTCTGAGATGGGACTCGAACCGATGACGCTTTTTAATCTTTACCAAAAGTTTAAATATCTGTAAAAACGTTTCATTCGGCTTGTTGTGTGGATCAGGTGCGTTAACTGCTAGTACCTATACAATCGATGTCTAAGTAGAAATAATGTAAGTTTTATATTCAAAACGTCCAGGTTTGATTCTCGAACTTAGAATATGTTTTTGGTAAATGTATGATTTTTTTCTTGTCACTAAAATCGGTGGCATAGTTCCTAATACAGGAGAGCGACCGCCTATAGGTACTCTCTTAATATAACTCTAGCCATAGCTATAAAAACGTATTATTGATTTCATCAATTAAAACGTAAGTTTTCTTTTATAACATGTTTCTTTGAATTATTGTCAAAAATTTTGCCTTGTTTCAATTTTAGAAATATCTTTTTGAGCATATTTCAATTGATTAAAACTTAATTCAGAAAATTACAACAAAAATCATTGATTGAATAAATAATAACAAAAGAACATTAGAAAAGGATACACTCATATTCATTGATAATATCAATAAAACCTTTTTATAGCTATGGCTAATTATTATAGCAAGATTGATTATGCTATCGCTGTACTGCCCCGCGATTCTATGAAAATCCAGATCCAAATTCAAATTCCAAATTAGAATTCGAATGTAGAAATTCTATTGATTCCATTTTTTTGTACAAAAATACAAAACAAAATTGATTGAATATACGTGTCTCAGATATTCCTATGTCATTTCGAAACTCACTTCACTTATGCCACGAAACGTTATTACAAGATTGAGCGGATGCCGCTTTTTGAAGTGAATTCGGAGACCTGAGTGAAGTCGAATTTTTACAGAATCGGAGGGCAGATCTTATTGGTAGTTTTAGACTTTCCCATACTCATACATACTCTAAACTAGCTTTTGCCTGCAACTTACTCCGCATGGTAAAGTTACTTTGAGCAGCATTTCTAACGAATATTTATTAATTATATCGCGTAAAATACCTGAATTAAAGTTTAATCCTCTATTCTATCCCCATAGGGGTGGAATTTATCAAAATCCTTTCTTAGGGGATGCCTACGTCATAGAAGCTTTATGCATGCAGTCTCAGCCCGATCGGTTTAAAATTGACAAAGTTTCATACAAATTTTAACCCCTATTTTATCCTCTTGGGGTTAGAATTGATCAAAATCCTTTCCTAGGAGATGCCTACGTCATAAAAGCTTTATGCATGCAAAGTCTCAGCCCGATCGGTTTCAAATTGACAAAGTTTCATACAAACTTTCATCCCCTATTTTATCCACTTGGGGATAGAATTCATCAAAATCCTTTCTTAGAGGATGCCTATGTCATAACATCTACCTGCTTGCCAAATTTCATCTCGATCCATCCAGTGGTTTGTGCTATGTATTGATAGATCACGTCAGTCAGTCACCTTTAAGTTATATATATTAAGAAGATGTTACAACCTGTATAGTAATATATATCCGGCTGCAGCTATTCCTTTTGTCGAGGAAAGTGAATTATAGAAAACACCACTCGGCGATGATCCGCTGTAGAATCACGTGGGACAGGAGAACTGAATCTATTTAATCTACTGGAAAATTAGAGAACAATGAGAATGGTAGTTTTTTGCAGGACCCCTACCGTATATTTTATTTTTGTCGAGTTCATGACATTTATTTATATTGTTATCGCAACAAAAACAAGATAGAAGGCAAAAAATTATGATTCTAATGTGAAAATAATATATTAGACAAGAATATTTTTTTAAACAATTTTGCATGCTTAGTTTATGTTGATATTTGTCTTGAAGAAAAATGCTTAATAATTCACCAGTCCCAGGCACCCCGAGATGGGTACCCACAATCTTTCGCAAACCAAGCGACTGCTTCATTTGCATATTTTGGATTGCGTATGGGTTCGAGCCTTGAGCACCCGGAGAGCGACCACCTTATGGGACCTCATGGGATATGACATCTTAGCGATATTATAGTGAAATTTCGTTTCATGTTACTATGTTTCGTGAATAAAAATAACCAAAAACTATCCGTTTTGCTACAATCCGTAGCATTTCCTACCGATGGTAGCAAAAAAGTGTTTCAATAACATACCATTGGTAGGTAAAGCTACCGACCATTTGTTACTAACGGATTGATCTGATACTGATAACCGTTCGTAGGCAAAATGTATGAATACGTCGCAAAAAGGTGTTTCAATAAAAAAATCTATACGTCGGTAGAGCTGTCAAACTATCTATCCGTAGCTTATCTGTCAAATTTGGCTACCGGCCATAAGAGGGCTCCCATACAACAGACGTGATTGTTTGCGTTTTTGACATATAATTTCCCTTCATGCCCAAATCAACTTACACCTGCCCGAGTTTTTAAACTATTTTATCCCATAATTACCTATCAGTTTTGTAGTAAGTAACTAACCGAACTTTCTGTGATCCGACAAATAAACTATATTTGTATTTCAGTTTTTTGTTAATAAATCAATTTGAATTTACCCAGTTTTGGTTTTAAATCCATTTTAAAAGATAAAGTCGATATGCTCCTTTCATTACACTTGTTTTTAACGATACCTTCAGTAAATACCTAATTAGGTAGGTATTAAATTTCACATCAAAATAATATATATACTTGTACTTTACTTACCATGGAATATGGATGGAATGAGGTATTTAATCTTATTTTTTTATCTTTTCTCTTCTCAAGCTCCTCCGTGCTTCGGAAGACATGTAAGGCCGTTAGTACCGGCTGCATCTGTAGTCGATAACTCCCAACAATGCATAGCCAATTGTCCCTATCCGGTTTGATTCGACGCCATCTATACGCAAGACCTGAATTCCTTTGTCTTTTAAAAACTAGTGTCTGCCAGGAGTAATGTACTGTCGACAACACGTCACTACAAACTACCGAATTTCAACTATCGATTGTAAGCCCTAAACTCATGACAATTAAATCCTAATTTGATTATAGAATTTCCAACTTTTGTAATAACCGATGTGCTGCTCTGTGTGCCTTTCAAATGCTAAAATCATTTTTAAAAGGTCTCTCGAGGTTAAACGTTATATATCTTTCTTATATATATCTTACTTACATTATTTACTCATTCACAAATCTAATTTTTGTAGAAAACCTATTTATTTAGGTATACCTACCTACTCTTTTCCTCTAGCATATTAGCATGTTGACCTTAAACCTAAATTATTGGAACTTAAAGTACATTTTATGTTTACATCTTGAAATTTAAATGTCAAACATCATAACGAAACGCAACGAAACCGAACTAAAATCCAATAAAACCTCCGCACTTCCAAAACTTCTTCCAAACTTGATCTACACTATTCCGCGGAACGCCCACTGTAAAGCAATGCCATTTGTATAGTCATCCCTTTTACGCGCAATCATAAGTTTCATTGTAAAACGAGACGGATACATTACGACCGAGTGCATTGTTGTGATAGTTTTGAAATCCGAACTCGAAATGATGGAATTCGGATATAACGCTATGCGATAGTCGACTCTACTGCCTGTCACTAGAGTAAACGTTTATTTAAAATATTTGGGGTGTAAGGTCGTTTGCAAACAGCTTCCAAGACGGAGATGGGTAACATTTTTACGCGAGCGATTTGCCATCGTAAGGTGTCGTCGTAAGAGCTATAGTGGCGTAAAAATAGGCAACTTAAGACGTTCTCGAAAAAAATAAGCGCGAGCTAGTTTATTCTCTATCGACGTCTTGCACAAGATGGCGGTTCTAGAGGCGTTCGGAATTTGAATTTCTCTGAGGAATAAGGTGGGGTAAATGTACCTAGTTACGGCACTATGAAATAGGGGCCGTTTGACAGCTCAGCGGCTGAAGCGCTGCGTTATAATTTGTATGGGAATAGCAATGTTATTTAGCCGTTAGCAGTTTCTTATTTCGTGATACTTTTGTATTGTTTTTATAATAACACTTTGTTATTGTAATATATATAATGGGTAATATAAATACCAATTTATCCTAGCAAGTAGTTCTTTATCGATGTCTTTGACAAATTGTAGATTTATATTTAATACCTTTTTATCTCATTAAAAAAAACTGAAATGTCTAATCAGTAAATTTCTAGTTTTTAGAACATTAATTTTATAGATAAAACTGTAGTAGTAAGCGACAAAGAGTAATTTTATATTTAAATCTCTAGCTATTTATTAACCGACTTAAAAAAAGGAGGAGGATCTCAATTCGACTGTATTTTTTTTCTATTTGTTACCTCATAACTTTTTACTGGGTGGACAGATTTGGATGATTGTTTCTTTATTTGAAAGCTAGTGCTTGCCGTGTAGTCCCATTTGTAATTTGGTCCAGATCTGGCAATGGCATCTATAAGAAACCCATATAAGACTTAAATTTGCATTGAGTATGCATGATTTTTGTTACCCCAAACTTCAAAACATCACTAAAATACATGAAATAAAAACTTAAAAAATGGAACCGGCTTCAAATTAAAAACATGAAAAATAATACTTATCATAATCGTGGTTTCCAAAGAACCATTGATGTCTTCTTAAAAAAAATTACCGCATTTAAGATAAGTATTAATCCACTTTTTTTTTAATTTGAAGCCGGTTCCATTTTTAATTAGTAGGAGAAGAGCAAATCAATATTGATTTACTTATGCCAACCTTTTTACTGCCCCTTACTCAATATCACATCATTTATAAAGTCGTGGGAGTATATGTTGCTTGTTAATAAATTTAGAGATAATTGGAAATATCACAAACACAATAGTAATATTGTCAAAGTACTTATAACAATTACAACAAGTTATTATGCCTAGTTTAAGTGTGTTTTTAACACTTTTATACACTTCACTGTTGACACTTTGGGATACGAACAAAAACTGCCGAATAAGCTTATAATCTAAATTAACTAAAAGATTCCCATCAAAACTAGTTCCGAAACTAGACTAAATAGTTTCTTCAAACTTATTCACCAAAGCTTCACATTCTCATGACACTTTTGACCTCAATGTTAACACAATCCCTTCGATTCCTTATTATAAAATGAAAACATTGAAAAACTAGTTCGTAGTTAAAAGAACCAGATATGTCTCGAGTCCAATTTGAAATCGTCAACTCCGAAGAAGTTAAATGAAACGAAAATCCTTTAAAGCTTTTTAAACTTATTACAAATACATAAGGCGCATTAGTTCATTGTAGACAGACAAATTACTTCTATATAATAACCTATTACTAGATTCAAACAGGTACCATTATTGAAATAGTTAAATACATATCTTAAGATAGTGTTTTCTTAAGAATTCAATAACGTCCAAAAATTACAAGGACTTTGTTTCCTAGGTTTCCGCATCCGAACTTTTTGTCTTTGATCATTAATATAATTTCTCATTTATTATAAATTTTTCGTAATTTGAAATTTTGAGAAACGCGCTATGCTCTTCCTGAATGTCAGTTCGTAAAAAATTCTTCCGACAAGAACATGCTTTGGATTATTGTATGATTTTAATTTAATTTTACTTGTATTACAATTGATTTTTGTGTTATGAATTATTTGTGGTTGTGTTATACTTAATTAATTTATGATTAATTATGTAATGATCTAATAAAATAAGCCAATTGTTTAATTTTATTGTAATTTTATTCAAATTAGAATGTAATTATAATTATATTAATATTTGCACGCCATTAAAAATGGCAGATTACACTGGAACACAAGTTTTTAAATATTTCAAGATCTGTATACGTGTGTTCTGCAAATAAATTATTATTATTATTAAAATCTATACTGTGATTTACGAGTTGTATTTATGAAGTGTATCCCTTCTAGATTAACCTTAGAAACGGGTTTGTAATTGTTTCTAGGTACTATATATCATATTTTTAGAAATTCATACGTAATGTTTTTATATTCTTTTTTGTTTGTTGTTACAGTTTTTTTAATTTAAACTAAAAATGTACCAACTTATCAAGCCTAGTCAGCCGTTTCACTTTCCAACCAACAACTAGCTCCGAACCCGTCACAATTTTTTTTATTTTGAAACAAGTATAAAAACGGCGACTTTGCATCAAAATGACGACAAGTACCTTAATTATCCCCACCCCCACCCCACCCCGAGAATACTTAATGATAATGAATATGAAAATGACGACAGATTGGACATATGTACAGTTTGTCGATCCATGGACCAATCGTTTTTAAATATTATTTTTTTTAAATCCGTGTTTCAATCACATTTTTTACACATCACTGTTGACACTTTAAGATACTAACTGAAACTGCAGCGTTAAAATTTTAATCTGAATTAACGAGAAAATTCCCATCAAACCTCGTTCTAGAACTACACTTAGTAGATTCTTCAAACAATTCATCAAAATTTCATATTCTCATGACACTATTGACCTCAATGATAACACAATCCCTTCGATTCCTTTGCTTTAAAAATAAAAACTAGTTCGTAGTAAAAAGAACTAGATAAGTTGCAATTCCAATTTCAAATGGTCAAATCTGAAGTAGTGAAATAAACAAGCGCCATTGAAACGTTTTTAAACTTAATACAACTAGATAAGGCGCATTTTGTTTCATAATAGACAGACAATATACTTGAGGGTTTTTTTGAGAACCTGTTACTTTATTCAAACAGGTATTTTATTGTTAAAAAAAATATCTTGAGACGGTGTTTTTAGAAGGGTTATAGAATTCAAAATAAGAATGAAATTTTAACATAATAGAATGTTCGTGTTGTTTTTTTTTAATAAATAGCAGAAGAAAAAAATATATCGTTTTATTGATATTTTTTTTTTAAATACCAAGCAGTTTGACATGCAAACATGTCAGTAGTTAAAAAAGTTCTATGATATTTAAATAAATAATCCAATATTTCTCTGATAGGTAAAATATTAATTACTTTTTTAATAGGTAAAAATAAAATGCAGCTTAACTAGATAGTTAATATACATTTAGTATTTTTTATTCTATAAATAGTGATGATTATTGATAATTCTTGTCGTATCTAACCATCAGTATGTTTTTCATTTTTATTCCTACTACGATTTTATACCTGTAATTATTAAAATTCTGTAATACAAACTTATCCAAATCTCTAAGAACTTTCATCCTATGTTTTTGTCTATTTACACTATTGTAAGCCCTTACCTGTAGCTTTCTTAGTTTTCCGTTTTACGTTTTACTGTTTCTAATGATATTAAAGCACTTATTTATTTAATATTACACAATTTATCACTAATTTTAAATGTTTTGACAGATTTGACATGAAAGTTTTTCTTCGCTGTCATGGTTATATTTTATACTCTTCATGAAATTTGACTCACTGTTTGTCATTTCTAGGCATTGAAACTCTGTAGCTTTTGAATTTTTAGGGTTCTAAATTGAAATCATTTATTCCCAAATTTGAGCTCGCCTTCAAGTATATAAAGCCTTGTCTATGTAGTTTAAGATCATTTTAACGGCAACAGTTGCCCAAATAAGCTTTTTGGAGCTCGTACAGAGCTTGCTAAATTCTTAAAAGGCCTACTCACTCTTCAAAATTAAGGTCTTAAAGTCTTTTGACACCAATTAAACGTCAATAAATCAATACTGACAGTACTCCACTAAACCTCCTTCACCACCTTCAAACTTGGACGGAAATATTTTCTCCTGAAGCTGTCTACGAGACTTCATCTGGAGGCCCCAGCTGCTGTTCCGTTCTGGGCTACCAAAAGAACTATCTGCTCAATACATCTAGGGACGCCTCGTCGAGAAGGTTCTCTGACCCACGCCCCAACACCAGAAGCCTTACGTTGACGACGGCTATTTCTGCGCTGACGGAACGGAACTTCACCGCTGATCCACGCCCCCTTCACCAGATCACCTACACTAATACACTCATCAGTCACTTCGTCCCTTTTTGTTAATTTTTGTTATTTATTGTAAATAAATTATTTAATTGAAATTACCCTTTTTAGTTTATTTATTCTTGTTTCTTAACATTCTTAATTATAGCTAATATCGTTAATAAGTATCATTATAAAATTAAATAGCATTATTATCATCATATAATAATGCTATTTATTTTTTTTTAAAGTACAGTCTACAACACATTGGATTATAAAAAACTCTCAAATTTATTTCACCCTTAAACCTTAATGCGTTGAAAATAGAGTTGAAAATAAATTACGAAAGTTTGACATATTATGATAACCTGACTTTCTGCTCTGTATACAATATTTTTTTAAAAACATTAAATCATCAAAATAAATAAAAGAAAATAATCACTTTAAATTAAATACCAACACACATTTCATCCATTTAAAAAAATTTATGATTGTTTTTTTCTAATATATTTTGATATATTTATCTAAGATATTTATTTTTTCTTTTGTTGCTTTCGCGGAATCACATATAAATAACTAGGTAATACCGTATAACTCGTATGTACCTACATATTGAACCTTCGCATTGAAATTTCAGGGTGAAACAATATCGTAATTCGATGTACACCCAAATTCTACAATACGTTACAGGACAAGCGGTCAAGGGCGGTCAATAATTGGGCCTCTACCACATTATAACCGAAACAAGCGAACAGGTCGTCTCGAATACGAATAAAATAACACACTTTATTCACCGTCTGATTGTTAATCGAAGCGTTTTTCTTTTTTATTTCAGAAAATTTTGAAATCAGTTTTGGCAAATTGAAAATGGAATTTCCTTTCTATAGATACTAAAGAAAACTGTACCTTGTTGGCCAGAGCTTTTTTAAGAAAAAATACACGAAAAGAGGTTTAATATCAATTGAAATAATTATTATAAGATTGTACGATAATGTATCCAGTTATAAGATACCTTTTTAAAAATATATATAGTTACTATGATTACGTAACATGTGCGCTTCACTAATTCAAATATATATTTAAAAAGTGCTAGTAGTATTTTAACTAGTTGGACGATTCAAAAGTGCTTGTAATAGCCTACTTGAATAAAGATATTTTCATTTCATTTCATTTCATTTCAGTTATTCATAAAATATATAAACTTGACCTCGAGAAAATGATCTAAGATTCATAAGCAGGAGGTATCAGACACGCAACGATTTTCCAGACTTCCTTCAGGAAATGGATTGGCGTTTGATCACGTTAGATTCAGCTAATAGCTTTACAAATCAAGATCTATTTCGTCACTAAACATTAATGGAAATGGACTTTTAGTAGAATATAAAATGTCATGAAATATTCGTTCATTCATGAAATTAGAATAACAATTATTCTTTAAAGATGGTAGGTATGAATTGGAAAAAATAAGCGTTTTAATTATGCTTTCTCAAAATATTGTGGCAAGCCAACAGAAAATTAAATAATATTAATTACTAACAATTTTAGAAATGTCCTTTCGTTTAGTTATAATCATAGGTAAAGTACATTCGACATTTTAAATAAAAAAATACATTGTTTTTCCTTTTTCAGGAAATTTTAAAATATTAAACATGTAATTATGCTATTTGTTTATATGTTGTTTGTTCTGTATATGTTGATTTATTAAATGTGTAATTAATGTAACGTTAGTTCCGCGTACCACACAGGCTCTGCCAGAATACCAGCATTCCTGTGTGTCACGCCAACACCAGCTGAGGTACTCCTGATTGAACCCTTTCATGTGAACATGTACTGTCTAATTATTATTTGTCGTCCTATGTGTATCACATTGTATTCCTTTGTTTTTGTTTTTAATTGGAGATAATAAAGAACTCTGTGTAATATAAAAAAATAAAAAACTCGCTTAATTGTCTTTGACCATAAAGTTTGAATGAGGTTTTATTATCTTCAACTTTATTTATTTACGATTATGCGATGTTCAGTAAACAAAAGTTTTTTAACGTATTATTGAGTGTGTAATGTTATAACGTTTAATTATTATTCTTCATATATATAATGGTAGATAGATAAAATAAATAATAAGGTTCCCCACTTCTTTTCATATAAGAACTTTGCTAAATTTTATACTCATTTCGTTTTCGCAATCTTCGTAAAAAGAGGTCCAAACTTTTTGCTTGAAATATTAATATAATGCTGCTAACGAAATCATTATAGAAATAAATAGCTACATGTGTTACTGAGCTCAAAACGAGAACGATTTGACTGGTTTATTTTTTGTCGTGTTTCATGAAGTCTGGAAAAGGAAAAACGTATCAACTGATCAATTACCTTTTCTCACACATACCACCTTGTCTCCAGCTGACAATGCGTCTTGAAATTCAAATTTGACGTCAATACATTATTGTTACTTTGTTTAGTGAAATAAAGCAGAACAAGGTCTGTCTGTATAGCTCGTCATCGTCATCATTATCAGCCTATTAATAACCCCACTTCTGGGGCTCAGGCCTTCCCTATTAATAGAATCGAATCAAACCGTTTTGGGGAAATATGGGCCCATGATCACATAGGCCTAGCGCGGATTGGTGCGAACTGCACATGCAGCCGGGACCAACAGCCTAGCGTGCCTTCTGGTGCTCGAATGAGTTCGAGATGATAAATTTTAGGTCACCCATCTTATGGCTGACCGACAACACTAACCACAGTGCAATTCAGCTCCATCCATTAGGTACAGTTAATACCTAATTAAACAAAACGTCCTACCTGTCAAATATGAAATTTAATAGTGTTTATTAATCGCGGAGACATATTTTTGTGTTGTATCAAATCATTGATGTTGCTGTCCCATGTTGCTTCATACATTAAAATGAATCCGATATATTTAAACGGCATTAATTATATTTTAACGGCACGCTACAAAAATGGTAGGTGGCTAATATGAAAGTTGCAATGAAATCACCGGTTGGTCTCCGACTGAAACTTGGCCTCGTAAAGGTTTAACCATCCGGCACACGACGGTCAACACATGCCAACGGTTGACCCATACATGTCTATCAACACATTCATCCCGTACTATTGTTTCAAATATTGTAATATTGATAAATATATTCATGTATAATATTTATTTATATTATATTTAATCTGTTTGTTTACTATTTTAGGAGTGTTTTTCGTTAATTAGTATAAGTCTTTTTTTCAGTTCTGCTTTCTTTTATCACCGTAAATTTTTTTGTTTATTATGTTTACTAGGTCGTGGCAACCTATAATAAAAACGTCACCATTTGGTATAATTATATTTATATGATTTAAATTTTAAAGTTGCTCAGTGGTGTAGAGGATAAGCGCCGCAGCCCGCGATCGTTGTTGCTAAGCAACTTTCGCAAGGGTCTGTCATGGGATGGGTGACCAAAAAATTATTATCTCGAGCTAATTCGTGCTTCGGAAGGAACGTTAAGCCGTTGGTCCCGGCTGCATTTACTGTCGTTAATAACCACCGATTAGGCCAGCGTGAAGAGTAATGGCCCATTCTCCTTAACCATCCATAAGGAAGGCCTGAACCCCTGCAGTGGGGACGTAAAAAAGCTGATGATGATAATTATTATGATATAAATTTGTTATTTGATTGCCGAGTAGATTTTGTTGATTGTTATAGAATATTTATTCTGTGATAATATATTGTGTACACACAATATACGAAAATATATTGTGTGTAATTATATTTATATTTATATTTATATTATTTAATATAAATATGACTACACACAATTCACTGAAAAATAGTATTTAACAAAATGCCGATTGCCCAAATATGGTTTCGTTTATAACAGATAGAAATTTAATACCAAAAGATATGTTTTAATATTTAATTAAACTAATAATAATAAAGTCCAAATTTTTCTGAAAAAATTGTACATTAGGTTAAGTTAGGTATATAAATGTGATGACAAAAAACACATCCATACTTTTTATAGTGTCTCAAAGTGTTGCCAGTATTATTATAACGACCATTTGAATTGCAATTCGACAACTGAATATAAAAGTACATAAAGTAATAGCAATAAAGTTAAAAAAATAGAAATAAGTTTGTATTGTAATCGTTATGAAAAAAAAAACTTATATAATGAACTTCATTAGCTATTCTGAAGACAGCGAACTAGAGATAAAATGTTTCGTATTTACAGTATAAACATTTTAAATAAAAAATAATATTTTGATACAATGAGATATCTACACTAAAAAAAATATTGAAGAAAATATTTTTGTATGTACATAGTGACTAATATAACCTAGTTGGCTTAATCACTTCTGAATTTAAATTGAAAAAAAAAACTATTTTTTAGGTTGGATTATGATTTTATACGTACAATCTTCAATCTCTGTTTTTAGTTACTTCTTGTTTTTTAAATGATAGGAATTTTCGAATTTGGAAGACCCTTTCTAAACGATTTGAAAATAGAATTATGCTTTGAACATTACTTATGTACTTTCCATTTGAAACCAAATCTTGTATAATAAACAGTTCGATAATTAAATTATTGAACAAGCGACAAATAGTACCTAATTGCTCGATATCCATCTGCTTGTTAAATTGTCTTTAGTACCTACATACTTGTCAACAGGTCTTTAACGCTTGATAACTGACCGATGATATTACCTATAACTTGTATTATATTATATCTAACACATAAAAATAAAGTATGTACTATGAAAAATGGTAATTATTTACAGTTTTAAAAAACACCAAGGGAATCATTAATATTGCCAATAGTAACAATAATCACATAAGCAAGTAATAAGGACCCATCCATCCAAGAACGAACATAAGTATCTCATAGATTCTGTCCTAATACAAATAGGTTATCACACAAATCCAGGAAAAAAACAGTGAGAGGCAATAAGATTAATTAAATATATATTTAATTAATCTTATATATAAATCTTATTATATTTGATTAATTTTGCATTCACAGTGCTATACTGAAAAATATTATTGGTAAAAATATATATTTCGGCTGTTTGGGTGGATTGCCTGAACATTGATGAAAAAAAACTATGAAGTAGCGAAAAAGTGCTTAAAAAAAGTTCGTCAGTCCTGGATAGCTCAGTGGTTAGAGCAATCGCCCGCTTTGCGAAAGGTGATGGGTTCAAGTCCCATCCAGAGTGCCAGGGACAAAGTGGGTTTTTATGGAATTTTTCATTAAGAATACTTATTATTTCTTTTTCTTTTTGTTTGTATTAAGATATATTATTATTGCTTTTTTAAGTTACCTATGATATAATATCAACGAAATAAAAAACAACGTCGGCACTCTAAAATTTATTTTCCTCTTTGTGATTTAGACAAAACTCAGTAAAAGATGTTCTAATCATTAAAAAACTACTCATCCATCCTCATTACCTTCCAAACAAAAAAGTGTATCTATCAGTCTATACATAACTATCAATATCAACATAAAGACCACACACAACACACACAACCCCATCTCATTTGATCGCTTGAATAAATAATATACTTCACCCGCGGAATCTTTCGTCCCCCTTTCACCGTACTGCCTTTGGTAACAAGGAAATTAACCTGCGATAAGAACTAAGAGACGTCTGAAGAGTAATGTTTCCTGCTCCAAACACCCTCTTTGGGGGAATGGGGGTAGAGTCCTAAAAGGGCTTATCATACAAAAGGTATCGGAGAATTTCCCACTCCCCTCTTTATAGAATTTTCGGACGGGCGCGAGGCAGAGTGGGGTGTACCCCCTTTTTGCGACGTACATTTTCATTTCCTTCATCTTTCTCCGCTTTCGAGGTGGCCAGTAACGGACTCGGTTAAATTTAGTTTTAACAATCTAAACTAATAATATAAGGAGGTCTTCGATCTTCGGAAATATTGATCCATGAAATGTATTATATCTACGGGAAACTACATCATACGCGGGTGAAGTCGCGGAAAAAGTCTATTTTCAGGTATCATGTTGTGTTAAAACGAAATCGCTGATATGAGTGTTTTTTTTTTTAATCTTAGATTTATTGAATGGCGACATCTAACAGCAGGTGCACTCTAGAAAGATATGTAAGATTCACATTCTCCAAAATACTAACTAATTCCCTCTCCATAGAACGGACGAGAGTGACAAAATAGTCACGGTGACAATAGACACTAAGTTATATGACAAAATAAACATTTTTAATGAAAAATAAATACTTATCGTTATCGAAACTAAAAACCATCTTGGACATAATAATTTATCAGAAAGAAAGAAGAAAGAAAAATCATTTATTAAACACACACACATGCAATTTTGCAAAAGACATTAATAAATTATTATTAACTTATAGAGTGCATCCGATGTGGTGTCTAAAAGGTGCCAACTCGACATGTGCTGCAGTTAACTGCAGCGTCGCTTTTCAGTTGGCCCCCTTAGGTGGTATCACTGTTTCTCTTTCCAATGTTCATATTTCTTATTCCCAATAAATCTGCAAACTTAAATATTTAAACTGAAACACGAGCCCGGTAAATGATTCGAAAAATCTAAACATGAAATCAAATATCCACGTAACATCCGTTTCACAATAATGTAATTTTTTATACGAAAATAAAAACTAGGCAGGAATTTATATATAACACTTTTACAAAATGTTATAATTTCAATAATTATACTTAATTATCGTTTAAAATTTCTAAAATGAAACCTAAATCCGTCCCTGCATCCAATTCCCCGTCTTACAACCTTAGTCTACGGTCACACCCCACCCCCCTCACTTCGTTAACTTCCATACTTTGTAATATGCAAATGTGCCGTCTAGGGACGCGGTGTTAGGCGTCTTAAAATGAATTAATGACGCAGGTGACTTGCCTACTCGGGTGAGTGGGAGGGGCATATATACTGAATAGTTGGAAAATAGAGACGCTATCTAAACTGAGACTGGAATTGAAAAGGTTCTACTACATAAATATAAAAGATCTACCTAGAGGAAAGTAATCAAATATTGAATAGTGCCTGTACCAAAAATGGAATAATGAATTTTCTAAATTATCTTTTCTATATAGAAATCTTGATAACACGAATTTTGTGAACCTATTGACAATTTAAAAATTTTCCCTTAATAGGAATAAATTCAAAAGGAATTCCAATATTTCATTTTCGAGGTTCTATTCCATAGTATGACCCGCGTATGTTGAAGGTCCAGGAAAGTATTGGTCATATATAAATTGCTATGAAATCCAATTAAAAGGATGGAAAAAAGACATTTCCACGCCTCACAAATATAGATCTAATAGCAGAATAATCGGAATCTCAACTATGTAACTTAAAGATGATTAAAGTACGAAGAAGTGCTCGATGGTGCAGTGGTTAGGTTCTTTCGCAAGGGCCGGTGATAGGATGGGAGACCAAAAGCTATCATCTCTAGCTCCTCCGTGTTTTAACGTTAAGACGTTGTTTTAGGCTTAATTTTCAGTCATTAATGGTGGATCCGCATGATGAAAGCCATTCGTAGGAAAACAGGCCTGCCCCCGCAATGATCATATTAATAGGCCGATATTAATTATTTTTTTCATTAATACCTATAAAACTAGGTTATTTTTTTATTTTAGGGCTTCATCACGTAAGTGTATTTCACCTAATATTAAAGTTACCCCAATATACATTAAAAGTATTATTTTTATTTTAGAATCCAAATTGTATTATTCACTAGCATGCAGAGAGAAAAAACTAGTTGCAAGAGAATAAGAAAAAACCAGTCGCTGTTCTTTATTTCTATAAAAAAGAACTAGTAGATACACTTCTATCAGTTTCCCATAAGTAGATAAAAAAGGGTGATACACTATTCAACTGTTAAGCATTATGACTGTGTATTCTGTGACTACGACCTTTGTGAAACAAGTTATTTGAAAAAAAAAACTTGTTATTTCTAATTTTGAGAACTGAAAGCGGTTTTTGCTTACTTTATTGTGAGGAGATTTGTGTTACTATAAGCTATTTTAAACTTAGAAATAGTTTAATTTTTAAATACTTTACATGAGTGACTTAACCCTGTTTCGTCAACTGGCAAATAAAATCATCATTGTTGGATGGGTCATTCTGGAACTTTGCACTTAACATTTATTCATTATCATTATTCTATTAATTTCTCTACTCCATTTAAAAACATGGAGGATTCGAGATAGGTACCTACTATAATTTAGGGGCGTCATTTCCGCATAGCATTTATTTCATTCTGCACTAAATATTCTGTGATATTGTCAAGAGAAGAGATTTGACGTTCTGTATTTTTTAATGGATAAACTCAGCAACTACTGAAATTATTTTAAAAATTCTTTCCACAATATGAAGCTTAATTATCTATTACGGCTACATATTTTATTTTTAATGTAACAACATAAAGTTTGAGAGGTCAACTTGTTATTTGTAAAGATTTAATTATTGTTTTAATAACATATTCTTCACGAAACAGTAAGTTATGGACGCAGACGACGACGCCCCGAGCTCTCCTGAATCAATATTAAAACTCATATTTATTACAGCGTTAAGAGAATAATAAATAAAACAAAAGCTACGCTCCAACGTCCAGATGTCCTATTTATCATAAATATTGGGCAACTATCGGCTCGTAATTAATGGGGAGAGTTGAAAAGGGTTAAGCAATAAACCAAAATAGTACTGAGGGAAACTCTTATTTAGTTCTTTTTTATAGACCAGCGAATGTTTGAGGAATATTTTTTTGTCATTGCAAAATTATTGTTTTGTTTCTTCATTTTGTTACAGAAATATTTTTGTTATTGTAATTGTTATAGAGTACATTCATAATGCTATATTTATTATGTTACTGTTAGCATAGAATTTTAATTCAACTTTTCACCTCGTAATGAAAAATATATGGTAAACCCTTTTTAAAATTTAAAGCCGTTAATACACCGACAATGTGTCGGTGTATTCGCAGATGTTTCGCTTGCGAAAGCGAAACATCTGCGAATGAAGGCGAAACAAATGTTCGTCCGTGTTACAACGTTTTTCGCAGTTACCTGAGAAACAGGAGAGCACAAGATAATAATTTTTGGTCATTCTTCCTATGACCTTTTTATATGTTCAACCGTTTTTGAAACAGGGTAGCAGGTCTCCTTTTGTTATATCCACACAAATACCCACTACGTCATAGCTCTAAACTTTTTCATGTTAATAAAAGTAGAACCAATTTGGGTTTGCATCGGCCACTTTCTAGATTATGCTCATTATATAACAAGATATCAAATATTGTACCCGATATTGATATATATTTTTTTTAATAATAATTTATTTATTCTAATATATTTAATGATAGCTTTACAGTTTTCAAGGATAAAGTGCTGAAACATATAGGACAGTAATCTGTGTTTTTCTAAATTTTAATGTTTTATTATATTTTTTTGTAATTTTAATTTATATGGTAGTTTTTGTATTTTCAAGTAGCTTAACCTGATTCTTAACAATGTTGTGTATACCAGTTATTGGCTATCATGTAGGTCCTGTGCAATTATTCCCGTATGTAAAAAAGTGTATTTACATATATAGCCGTCGGTGTACCTTAAATAAATAAATAACAGTGAATCACGGTGTATACTAGGTTCATTTTCTACATTAACCCAACAGGCGGCTCTTCCGTCTCATTAAAACTATGATTGATATGTCAATTT
Source organism: Diatraea saccharalis (assembly GCA_918026875.4). NCBI lineage: Eukaryota > Metazoa > Arthropoda > Insecta > Lepidoptera > Crambidae > Diatraea > Diatraea saccharalis. The sequence continues at coordinate 23,410,117 of OU893339.1, read as the reverse complement.
ATTGATCTGATTAATTTGTCAAATTATTTATATAGAGTACTGATTATTCTGCCTTTATTGATCTTATCAAAATAAAAGTCTGACGAACTACCATAATAAAGACCTGATTGATATGCTGTTATAAATATCTCAATGGTCTCTCAAGGAAAGAACTAATTGGTCTTTTAAAGTAAATACCTGACCGAAATATCTAAGTAACCTGATTGATCTGTCGACGAATAAGTTTGATTTTTCTGCTATTCAAGTAAAAATCTGATTGATAAAGTAAAGTAGCGATATGATTGATTTGTTAAAATAACCCTGAACGATCTGTTAAGTTGCTGGTTCATCTGGCAGCAAATCAATCAGCATAGATCTAAGATTGAAGATTTAGGTCTTGAATGGTCTGTAAATTGATTATTCAGGGCTACATTTACTGATAATAAATGTAGCCCTAAATGTAGAACAATGGGAATCGAACCGTTATGTCTAATACAATTTAAATATCGTTATTTGGGTAATATAATTCAACAAGCTAAATTGCATGTAAGCATTTTAATAACTAAACTAACAAAAGCGGAAAACCGTCGTTGAAAATGTAAATTAGTCGAAAATCGACCCTTACGCTGGGTCGTCTTATACTCACCCTAAGGTCCTCAAACTGTTAGTAGCCTTAGTATCAAAACAAATAAGCGTAAAAATGAAATTGTTATTTCAAGGATTTGTTGACCATGGTTTATTGAATTTGTTAACCGCCTTTTAAGTATTCAAGGATTGGTCTTCGATTTTTTTTTTAAGTGTAACAATAATTATTTAATCAATTTATAGTGACAACAACGTCGTTAAGATTAATATTATTTATGTATCGTTTTTTAGTATCAAAAATCTACCGATATGATTACGATAAATTTTTAAAAAAATATAAAAATCAGTCTAACTTAGTCACAATGAATAGGCGACATTTCCCTTGTTTCCCTTCCCGTTCCCATGTTAGAGTACCAGTGGCCTTGCTAAGTGGCCCTATAAAATGCGGCAAGAGACGCGAAATAGCTTCATTTCAGTGGTGTTACGAAGGGTTGATTTAACAAGAATTTATTAACTGCATAGCTGAAATTAAACGAAGAAATAGAATTTACTAATTATTCTATTTGATCAATTATTCATTCACTATGCTATACTGTTAAAAATTATAAAAATAAAACTTATAAAAATATTCTTAATGCAAAATGCTTAAAAAATCCACTTGGTCCTTGGGCCCTAAGATGGGATGTGAACCCATGACTTATCGCAATCCGGGCGACTGCTCTAACCACTGAGCTTGCCGGGGACTACAATTTATATTTACAGGGTCAAAATTTATAATTATTTGAAATTTTATATCGTTTTTATTATTAATTGTGTTTATTAATTGTATTTAAATAAAGATGTAGCTATAAAATAAGATACTATAAATTTCAGTGAACTAAATAAATTAATATTATATTTTATATTATACTCGTAATATTTATTACATTATTAGTATATGTAGGCCTATTATAAAAATTAAATCAAAAGTAATTAACAAACTTCTAAAATTCTATTTATAAATTATTTTGTAGTTTAAGAACACCAACCACTATCCCATTATTAAGTTTTTTATATGTAACTCCATCCCAAGGCTATCTGGAAGAGAGTGATCTCTTGCAGTGATTTTAGTGAAAAGGCCACCAATTGTTCGTCTCCTGTTTTCGTTATACATATAACTGTATTTTGTTTCGTGTGTACAGTATCTTTAATTTTCTTATATTCTTTCTAAATAATACTCATATTTATAGCGATTTATTCAAGAACCTGCTATTGAAATAGAGCGGATATCATTTAATCAATACTAACCCACAGAAAACTCCGGTCTGACAGCTTGGTCTTTTCCCAGCTCGTATGATTACTCGCGCGTCATATTTCTTTAGCTCCTTGTTCTTATCAGCCTAAAAACATTTTTAAATTCTATTAATGTTAGCGTAATTATGGAATATCAGTAGTGCATGAACTACAACCTCTTATAACACAGTTCTTATTGCAAGATCACAAAAAATAAATATTTCTGTACCATTAATTTATGAGGAAGACATTGCACTGATAATACTGGACTTCAGGTAGATACTACAATTGCTCAATGCAAATTGAAAAATTGAGGCCTTGAACGAGTGGAAGGTTGCTCAATTCGAAGTGCTTATTTGAATTATTATTCAAATAAGCACTTCGAATTGAGCTATTTAGTCCGTCAGTCAGATTTACTTGACGGTAAAAAAAAAATTATTTACAAAAATTAGTCGTGTAACCTATTATATTTTCATTTTCACTAATTATGACTAAACAAACTTAAACATTTTACATCACTGATTGCGGAAGAAATTAATTTATACAAAACAACCCGCCATCTCGCAAGGCGGCAAATTAATTCAATTTAGAATTAAATTGAAACGTCTTGCCTATAATAATGTAATAATAATAGAATAGTTTACGTAATTTTATACTCCCCTCCCCAACCCCCCTTCTGGGATTAACAAGATTCCATTAAAATTATTATATTCCAAGCGAAGCTCTACGAAACAGTACCAGAGGGGCATGCTTACGTTTTGAAAAGCGAATTTTGGGTGAGTATTGTGTAAAGAAATATGTAGATATCACTGAACTAAGTTTATTTTTCGATTGGTGGTTAGAAATATAAAGGTGTAAGTGAAATGTTCCACGTTTTGTTATTTCTATCATTTTCTGTTTTTAAAAACAAACTTGTATTGGTATTTATCTTAAACCATAGACAAACCAAATGAGCCCCAACTGGACAGTATTGCATTACTTAGGTAATTATAAATGTCCTTTTCCATCTTCCAGTTCTATCATCAGACACTGGATATTATCTTGGACCAAAGTTCTTGTCAAGCAAGACAAATCAAATTTGAATTGTCTTTTCGTTCCCATGACAGAGACAATGTAGATTTTATTCAATTAAACCTCTTTGCTGTAACAGTGCTGCTCGACGTTGATTTCGAGGCTAATTTTATTGCATAATAGCACTTGAGTAACGTTTGAAAAAGTAGAGAAACTTGTGGAAATTGAGTTATACCTATAGGCATGTTTTATACAATAACATTCTCTCTCTCTCTCTCGCTCTTGCTGGCGGACCGGTGAAAAAAAAAAAAATCTTGTTAAAGCTCTGCCACGGACAAGCCGACCTCGCACATATGTATATCACCTGAAAATTTTAATGTATATACTTTTTAATTTTCTTGTTTGTTCATATACTTTTTAATTTACATAATTTTTGGTCTTCCATACTATGAGTGGCCTTTGCGAAAGTTGCTTTACTATAATTATTATACCGTATCACATACCGAACACTACAACCAGAGATCCACCGAGCTCCTAGAGAGCTAAAAATCATACAATAATAAAAAAACCATTGCAATGTAAATCTTGTCTCTCTCCAAACTCCATGGCCAAACTCCTACCTATCTCAAAACAAAAATCCATACCTACCACAATTTGTGATTATATATATATTATATTTGACATTTGTAAGAAGAACGTTTGTAATACATACATATTATAAAGGAGAATGGGCAATTTACTATGAGAGTTCGGCTATTTTTGCGTAACTGTGCACCTTGTTGAATTTAACGGTAAAAGATAGTGAATTATTTCTAGAATGTGTAGGAAAAAACTCATTAAAAATTTATGCCGGAGTTGGAGACTATCTGAATATTTAACAGGGATATTTAGCAATTGTTTTAATAGAGTTCATTTTAAATGCCGCATTATTTTAAAATAGTATTTATATAGAATAAATTATAATTAAATAGAAGATTTTTGATAAATAAATGCGTAGTGCGCAATTTTGCGTAATTTTAGCCGACTTCTGCCCATTCACCTTTATTTGCATTTATATATAATATTAATATGGAAGTATGAATATTTTCGACGTCATAAAACATTTACTTTTTGGTTATAGCTTTTATTTCAGTTAAGCAAAATTATTAATTTAAAGCAATTATTGTGAATACAATACAATATCTTAACTAACTTAACGGCAAATAATGTGTGAAAGATATATCGAGTCCCAAAGATAGATAGATGATCTATTGATTTAATTGTAATTCATGATTCTTACTCATGTATTTTCAAACTATTTGTTTCATATTATGGAAGAGATGAAAACCAATAGATGGCGCCAATAAAGCGCCAATAGATGGCGATATTATTTAAAAAAATGAATAGAGCAAAATTATGCATTATGAAACAATGAAAAATAATCAACGCTATCTATTAGTTGATAAATAAAAGTCTTGATGTTTTATCGTTTTATCTCAACGAGCATTTATGAAAATTAAAAAGTTAATCGGCCGTCAAATCGTTGTATTCGTGCATATACATAACTAGCAATATTAGCAATATTAGGATACATACTAACCTCTTGTTTTATTTCATGTTAGCTTTACGTCAGCGACTTCGCGCACGTGTGCCTGTATTATACATTCCTTGAATCACTCTGTAGGTATGTCAATGAAAATCGTATTGAAACCCGTTGTATACAAAAACATCCCAGCGTACAGACAAACAGCAGCGACTATGTTAATACTTTGTATAGACAGATAAAAAAATCTTAATAGCAAATCACCACTTAAGAATATACTTTTGTTTTTTTTTTAGCAAACACGAAGGAAGTTGTAAGGCTATCGGCATCACGCATATTGAATCTCAAAACCATGGATCAAATTAGTCAACCAAAAAAATTACGCAAAATATTCTAGTAGTAATAAGCAAAGACGACACTCGAGAAAATCAATACCTTTTCTTACATACACATACAGTATCTTAATTTATATACCCCAAAGTACATACAGTTATTTATTCACCCCAGTCTCGCGAAAATAGGAGATCGCGGGGTGGCTCCTCCACAAGGGGTGAAGGGGGCAAGCGGGGGCACCACCTGAGACATCGTCAAGACGGCTCTCTAAAATTTTGCTTACGTAACGCAGATGTAGTTTTGAATTAATTAGTTTTAGTTTTACAGCATTTGATGGTTAATATTAAATAGGGCGTGCATTGTGTTTAATTGCGTTTCCTTACTTGTAGTTGTGAAGTATTATGATCCCTTAGGTGAAGTTTTGCTTTTACCTACGAATTAATGAATATAGTCAACTTAAAAAAAAAAAAAAACCAATTTTTTTTGGTAACGGCGAGTGTGCAAGGTTGAAGAATGTCATCCTACTAATAATATAAATGAAAGTTTGTGAGGATAGATGTTAACTACTGAATGGATTTTGATGAAATTTGCTATTCGGATAATAGGGATGATGACTGGGTAAAAAAAATGCAATTCTATTTAGTCCGTCAGTCAGATAATAGAAAAATATTAGATACGTATTTTTTTTACCTCAATTTAACAACAAATAGTTTAGATAACAGGCATTAAAGTTGAGGAGTGGGGGCTCGCTAAGTCACAGTTGAGTAGAAAACGTACCCTAACGTGACGTCATGTGAAATTTCAACTCAATGTAACGCCGTAATTTTATGATTACGAAAAAAAATAAAAAAATACGTGTTTAATATTTTTAACACTCTACCTGACGGACAAACAAACAAAAATTAGTCATCATCCCTATTCTAAGAGTTAAGTAGGTATATTCTGTCAGTTCTGAATGCTTAGTGTAAGTTTTTTTGATGTTTACGTTCACTGTCGATCGTGAGCGCGTTAAGATTTTAGTATAGAATCCGGTAAAGCGCCTCTAGCGGTAACTACCAAGAAGTATAAATCTCCATACAAATTCTTAACGCGCTCACTAGTGAACGCGTAAGCGTAAAACTTACACTTACCACTCTGACGTCTCGCATCCGACAGTACGCGACGGATTTTCTGTTAGGTATGCGATGAACCTTATTTATACTGATTTGTTATATGATTTTTCCACGTCATCATCATCATAGTGAGCAAATTTGTTTTTTTTCCTAAAACGATCCATGAAAATTTAATGCTTTAAATCATTTTTTGTTAAGTTCACACCTCGTTTGTAATTGTAAATAAAATTGTTTTCAATTCAAACATTAATTAAATTGAATTAAAAGAAAAAGCATTTTTTGGTTTGATTTTCGATCGGGTCAATCTAGAAAATGGATTTTTCTATATTGCCTCGGGCGTGGGCGTACCTTCGTTGTCTAAGATACTTCTTAATACGGGTGGCTTTAACTACTTCATCTTGGAATCTGATATATGATGCCTAATGTTTATTGACTATCATTGAATCAATCTGGGGGCCAGTTCTACTAAATAAGTTTTGTTTAAATCGAATCGAAAACGGATCGAAACCGAACGAAACTACAGTTTTTAATGGTTTTCCTATTCTACAAAGTGACATACGATACAATTCCAGTTCTATTTTAGCTGGAATTTAAATCTAAGGAAATAAACTTAAAACTAATAATATTCAAACGTGCTACCTAAACTACAAAGTTCGCCGGGCTAACACATACATACACACGATGCTTAAGCGAATTTTCTGATTTTAAAAATATATCGCTATCTCTTTCTATTTGACATTTGAAAGATATTCACGAATTTCACTCTACAAAAATTGCGAGAGCGAAGTTTTTTAAGATATTGAAGGAACGATATCGTTAATTTAATAATAATTCGATGATAATTATAATCATCTATACAAAGCGATAGGCTAACAGTAGCTTTTAACTATCAGAAATTTTTCTATATTGCTATATATGTCAAATGAAAAAGTTGAATGCTAAATGCAATCTTTCAACGAGTTTACGTAAGTTTTTTTTATTTCTTAATCATTAATTGAAAAAGGATTGCGTTTTTAAAAATTATGTATTTCCATAATCATCATCATCACCATCACCAGCCCTTTTACGTCGCCACTGCAGGGGCTCAGGCCTTCCTTATGGATGGTTAAGGAGGATCGGCCATGACCCTCCACGCTGACCCGGATTGGAGGGTATTAACGACTGCAAATGCAGCCGGGACCAACGGCTTAACGTGCCTTCCGAAGCACGGAGTAGCTCGAGATAATCATTTTTTGGTCACCCATCCCGTGACCGACCCTTGCGAAAGTTGCTTAATGACAACAATCGCGGGCCGCGGCGCTTATCCACTTCGCCACCGAGCTACTCATAAGTCGCTCCATAATTTTTATGTCTTTAAAAGGGATTGCGATATATTAAAATTAGACAATCAGCGTACAGATTCCAAGATAACACCCCAAATGGCTCTTGTCCTAACACAAATGTTATGTGAAAAACTTAATAAATGTAGATGTGCAAAATAGACAAACGAATAATTCTAAGTTATTTATGTAGAATATCAACCTAGTGTGAGTCGCACTCGGGCACGAAGGGTTCCGTGACGAAAACGAGCAAAAAAATCACGTCTGATGTATCAGAACCCTGTTTACTGTTATTCTGTTTTTTAATATATGATATAGCGGTAACAGAAATATGTCATATCTGAAAATCTGAACTCTCTAACTATCAAGGTTTATGAGATACATCCTGATAACAGCAAAAAAAGTCACGTTCGTTGTATGGAAACCCCGTTAAATATATTTTTTAACCTGGCTTTTAATATTCGTTGTAGACGCGGCTAATAAAATCATCTGTGTAAAATTTCAAATATCTAACTATCATACGGTTCATGAGATAGAGCCTGATGATAGACAGACAGACAGCGAAGTTTTAGTAATAGTGTTCCCGTTTTAACCCTAAAAATATCGTATAATGATTACTTATACAATAGGTGCGGGAGTCGTACCGCTAGTTTCAGCTATACTTAACTGTAATATACAATATTGTTATAATATATTCGGAACAAATGAGTTCTGAGACTCGGCAAGTAGAACCGCGACTTAGCGCACGTACTTACCACCACCCACCCTTTCCTTATAATTCGGAGACAGGGTTGGCAACAGCTCGAAAACATTTCTTAAAAATACTTGCTCTTATTTAAATTTTAGAGACCATTTCCATATATTTCTCAAAAAAAAACCTTTTTATTTCATCGGCTGAATCTTGGTCGTATTTCTAATAATGCATCTATAACTCCATGTCCATATAAGAAAGACGTACGCCCAACTCTCTAGCTACAGGTCTCTAGCCATAGCTTTGAATGAATAAATGTATTTATCTTCCCCTTTATTGTCCATATTCAAGCAGCTGTTAAATATGTTTATTATTAACATAATATTATAATAATGGCTTTGATTGTTGTAGTTTAATTAAAGTGTGAATAAAAAGTGACTTTCGCAAAAGCCAGTCATCGTCATCACCTAAAAATTATTATCTGGAACTCCTCACATTAAGCAATTGATCCCGGCTGCATCGTACTTCTATATATAGGGCAGACCTGTGTTCCAGCTGCAGTGGGGACATTAAATAGATTTATTATGTACACTTAATATTATTTTTATGCTTAGTATTATTTATATACTTATTATTATTTTAATTTTAAGTGACAACCCTGTATCTCAAGAAAGCGCAGTACAGAACAAAGTTAGATTGAGAGCGAACGAACTGAGCGAACGCCCGCCCCCCGCCTCAACCCCCGCGCGCCTCCGTTATGAGTTTACGGCCTGTGATGCCTCCGCCACGAATATTGACGCCTCGGGAGCTTCACCTTCGGTCGCGGATTTTATTCCAGCGTAGACGGTGACGTCACAAAACCTTTCAATTTTATTTTTGTTATACTTTACATACACATTGGTTATTGGTTTTCTTTAGTTTCTTATTTATTCCTTTCACAGACAATTTTTTTATTTAGAAGCAAAAAAGGTGGGCAAAGGGTAAAAGACCCGTGGCCTAATTGTCTAATTCAAAATCTATCGCAATTCCCTTCAAGTTCATTTTAAAAGTTATATCGATTGTGCTAGTGATTTATGAAATTATGAAACGTCAATATTTATCAATTGCTTTCGAAACGAATGATGATTTGAATAATCAAAAACATAATTAAAACTTTAGTAATTTACAGTTTAAACTAAAAGTAACATTTGCATCTAACGGTAGCCTTAGTGTCAACTTAACGACATCGTTCTTTGAATATCTTTTAAAATGGCGGGCTCGCAATTGTTATCACATTTCAAATAATTGTAGCGTTAAGTTCGTGAATATCTTTCAATTGTCAGATTGAAAAGATTGCGATAGATTTTAAAATTAGACAATTAAGCCTATGGCGTTGGCCACTGCCCCTTTTTGGCCATACTGTATGCACAATCGTACAAAGGCGGACTTAATGCCTTAGGCATTCTCTGCCAGTCAACTTTTAGGTGTCGTGTAGATTAAAATAAACAATAAAGGTAGGTGCAAATGTCATCGTCGAAAAATTTTTTTTGGAATAATATGCACACATAATAGGAAGAAAATATATAACTACACATATACTTCATACATACATATACAATTTAATACATATTAATATAAATACAAGTACATACTTGAATGAATATTAAACTTAGAAGATATGAAAATTTTTTTTATATAATTCTGCCTGATTTAATATGAAATTGCGCAAAATCGTTTTAAAAGCAAACCGACTGGGGGACATCTGATGTCTGTAGGGAGTGTATTCCATAGGAGAATAGCTTTAACAAAAAAAATAAGAGTGAATGGCGTCAGAGTAGGACACATAAGTAATCTATTAGAAGATGATCGAAGATCTTTTATATGACTTGTATATAAGTACTGAAAGTATGGAGTGAGATAGCTTGGAGCATAAGGTGATTGTACCAAAGAAAACAGGGTTGATCAGAGCACGAACATCCCTACACTTTCGAATAGGCATCCAGTTCTAAGGTCTGTATATGACCACGTATCTGCCCAGTCCGATGGGCAGATACGTGGTCATTTACAGACAAAGAAAACGAATGGAATGCAGTTGTTTAAAACAAGGTCAAGTTTACTGAGTAGATCTACATTCAAGTGTATGTGTAAGTATGTCATCTTTACTTGTAATATTGGTCAAAGGAATTCTGATATAGGGCTCCCTTTAACACTCTATGCTTCTCTTCAGTGGCCATGTTAAAATGTACACAGTAACATACATATGTATGTAGTATTTTAATACATTATCTCGCGGCACGTAAGTAACGTGCGAGGGCGAGATGAGATCCAAGATGGCGCCTATACACTTCTTAGCGGGAACACAGTTTCGGCGGAAAAAGATGGAGATGGCTTGCCTACTCGTAAATCACTTCATCCTTTAAGGACGAGCGAAGGTTATTGAGCTACAATGCCAAGTGTGCGGTGTATTTTCTAATTTTTTTAATTCATGTATTATATATTTTTTTAAGTTTTAATTTTATGTTTTGTAGAGATATTAATATTTATTATTATATTTGATCAATTTGAATTCACAAAGCTATACTGGACAATATTCTTAATGAGAAATGCTTTAAAAAATTCACTTTGTCCCTGGCACTCTGAGATGAATATTGAAAATAGGTTAACAACTCGCGTAAATATCGGTGAACATACATAAAAAAACATACATCCCCGTCGAACATATAACCTCCTCCTTTTCGATTTTAATGTCGGTAAAAAAGTTGCCCTTTCTTGCCGGTTCTTCTCAGTACAAGTTCACAAGCCGTAGATTAGTGAACTAGTGGCATAGAATTTCGACTTACACTAGTAGCAACAACAGCCTAAACTGATATAAGATTTTGTTCTTGACTTTTAAGTTAGATTAAAATGTGCTTGAGGAAGACTGTCTCGGAGCAACTCAATTGGTAGAGCAATCGCCCAGTAATGGATTCCTCCTCGAACAGTATTTTTTTTATAATATAAAAAGAGGTTTGTTGAATTAATCAAATAATTTATGAAATCTATTAAAAAGGGGACCTAATCCTTTTCTGACGTCGCTTCAAATAGAATCCATCTCCACACAACACAGCCGCAAGTACACGAAGTTATAATATCGCTGCTTCCAGTTTTCGCGGGGGTTTTAGGGGGCCATGAGTAGAAGAGGGGGGGGGGGGGGGGTGATAACTCGCTACTTCATCGTTTGCTTATTTACATAATCCTATCCTATTAATATTATAAAGGCGAAAGTTTGTAAGTATGGATGTATGGATGTTTGTTACTCTTTCACGAAAAAACTACTGGACGGATTTGGATAAAACTTTACAGCAATATAGGTTATACATCAGAATAACACATAGGGTACTTTTTACTGGGAAAACTTCTCACTCCCACGGGATACCGACTTCCACGCGGACGAAGTCGCGGGCGTCCACTAGTTACGTATAATTCTCAGCTGCGTTACGTTAATATGAGAACGCGCAGGGCAATTTCACTAACGTCTCCGTCTTGTTTACTTACTTTGAAGAGACACTCAAGGAAACTGAACGTACAATTTAAGACAGAATATCGTATTTAGTTTTATGTTTAAATATCTATCTAATGTTATTTAATATTATATTCTTCATAATTATACATTCTATGTATATTAATTCTATTTTTTTAAGATTTTTATTTCATGCTTTTTAGTGATATTGATATTTTAATATAATAGGTAACACTAAAAATACTTTTACACCGAAAGCACTTACTTTCAAAAGAAAAAAAAAGAAGAAAGAATCGGAGAAGGATCGGTTCACCGTGTAAAAAGTTTTGAGGTAACAAATATCACGCATACTTAATGCAAATTTATGACTTATATGGTTTTCTCATAGATGCATAATGCCATTGCCAGATCTGGACTTTATTAAAATGGGACCACACGGTACGCAACTAGCTTTCAAATAAAAATAAAAAAACAAAATCGGTCCGCCCAATAAAAAGTTATGAGGTAACAAACAGAAAAAAAATACAGTCGAATTGAGAACCTCTTCCTTCTTTTTAAAAATTGCGATCAATTTCCAGATTTGTTTTGTTTATTTAAAATTACGATGACTTTAGCTGTAAATGGCTGTATCACACACTCCATACATCCTTACACTCCATGACTTTTATATGAATTAAAGTTGCAATGAGAGTGGATAAAATGAAATTTAACTAAACGTATTATAAGCTTCGGAAGAGGTTGTTAACATTCAAGAAGTAAGTATTATCCCAATTCCACAATGAAAATAAAATATCAATCAAACCTTCATGCCGTATTCTGCTCGGAAGGTAATGAGAACAAAGCGTCATAGATTATACACCCTGCATCACGTGGTGACACGCATGTTTATATACTAGCTTTTTCAACACAGGACAGGGTTTATATAACTCTCACAAAAGGGTAAGGAAAGCTTTGATCACGTCTACTTTCTCGATATTCATATTCATGTTTATACGCGTTCACCTGCTTTATGGTTTTCTGCCCTGACCTTCCAATATAACTACGTCAATTTAATCGTAATAAGTATGCCTTAGCTTCACATTATACATATTTCCTGTACGGTGTACCGCACATATTGTGCTGTTCGCAGCGCCTTTATGGTTGCCGCGGATTTGTATTATGACGAGTAAGCATTTGTGTATACTGTCGCATTTGGCGTTAAAATATATCAGTTCGAATATTGTAACCATTCGACTCGGTTGTATCATTTTCGTCTCCTTATACTATTTCCTCAGAACATCCTCCTTATCATTCTATCAGCTATCAATCCTATCAATTATCATAGTTATCAGCTATCAATTAAATGTGTAAGGCTACCCCCTACATTTCCACTTTTGCATTGTAAACCACGTATTCGATCCAACAGCCTCTTATTCAATTATAAATAAATAATCTATTGATTAACCATGGGTTGCACTGTGCAATTCGTTTTGAAATAAAGCAAAGAGTCTTTAATCTAAAATTTTATATCAAAGAGAAACTTGTTTATGAATTGTATGATATATTGACAGAAACGAATTTCGGGGACTTTTTAAATGTGTTTTTATCAGTTTACAATGTTTATTTATAAAGTTTAAAAATGGATACAGAAGAAAAACAGAAACCACCTAGCCCCTTCCAATTTGACATGTTTTTACCGTGGGCATGTCATCAACTACAACTCAAGGAAAATTTAAATCTAAGGAAAATCCAAAGTAAGTAAAAATAACTCAATTAAGTTATTGTCTCACTTAAATAATATATAACTTAAATAAATCAGCCCTTATGTTAAGTTTTATTTAGAGGCTTTGATTTAAGTAGATGCTTCTAGCATCTAATGATTCTTCATCATAATGACTCAAAGTTGTCATAGAAGCTTTCATTTTACTATAACTACATATTTTACAACTAAAATACTCACCTAGTTTGAAGTATTCATAACGAGATCTAAGGAAAATGATGTTATTGTCGCATTATAAGTACATGTGTCTTTTTTCTTGTAGCTGACAACATTGCCATCACTGGTACAGATAGACTCAAATCAAAAACTAAATCTAGAACAGATCCTGATTTTTTTTTTCAACAAGAAGACCAAGATTCCCCACAGACGCTGACAGCGAGCCGTCGACACTCTGACATCCAGGTCATCGCTATATACGACACAGCGGATCATCTTATAAAACTACAGTTCCAAAATAATAAAAAGATTCCAAGACTTATATTTAAGATCATAAATTTGATAATAAAATATTACGAATTCTTGAATAACATTACAATCAACAGAGGTATAGATGAATATACTCTTTATGAAATTGGAAAATTTTTACCTTATTCCAATATAACAGATATTTGCTTAGATAATACCTTTCTCGAAGAAGGCAACTATCACCTACTACTAGAGAACAGATCAATGTTACGGTATCTATCTTTAAGAAGATGTAGTATAAACGACAATGTTATCGAAAGATTAGCAACTACATTGATGTATCCTAACGCTGGCTCCAGATCCCTATCAATATTAAATTTAGCGTCTAACCGAATCACAGATGTAGGTGCAAAATATTTAGCTGGTGCTCTACGATCTAATAGACAGCTGAGCTATTTGAATTTGGCGGATAACAGCATCACAGATATCGGAGCATCATGTATATTAGACTCCTTGTTGAAGTTCCCTCTAACTTTTACTGAGTTGATCGCATCTAGATCCCGGCAAATGAATTATTTGAAAGAAAAAAATGATCACATCTTGCGAATCGTAAAAGGTCTTCAAATAGGTGAGCTCGATAAACGCATCAATAAGAGGAAATTGACAAAACCTCAAACTGCATCCGCCAAAACACGCACTGAGAGAGAGAGCCTCTCAAAACTTGCTCCGTCTTCAAAGAGCCTGACTAATATTAATCAAGCTTTAATTGAAAAGGCTTCAAATATGGCAGACAACTTATTAGGTGCATTCACCGATCCTTACGATAAACAAAATACTAAAGCCAAAGATGCTATAGTATATTGCCATGGCAATAATAGTCTTTGTAGCTTAAACATAGCGTACAATAATTTATCTTATGTTACTCTCAAGAAATTATTGGCGGTTCTAATATATCAAAGAGAAATGGGACGAAAACCTAAAGGTTTGATCAATGTGACCATTGAAGGTAATAATATGCCTGTATATTGTGGAGAATTTGATCAAATAAATAATATAATAAGAGTCGGTTTAATGTCAGTAAATAGAAGAATATCTGGTGGTAAGAAGCGTTCTCCCGCTAAACCTGGGATGCGTTAGTTTATAAATATAATTTGTATTTATTTTTAATATATTTTAGATATTATTTATTTCATATTTATCCTATTATTAAAAGTTACTTTATTAATATTAATATTACTTTCTATATATGATTTGATTTGAGTTTTGTGAACTGTTTAAACTATTTTTAATGTTAAATTATTTTGTTTAAAGTTATTGTATAAGTTATTATTACATCATTAAAGAATTATGTTAATGTTGTTTTAATTGCTCTTTGGAATTTTGTTTACTGCTTGCTCCATCGTGAAATTGAAAATGCAGTGAGATTTTATATATTTGCTACTTATTATAAATATAGCTATAAAACACATATAGAACACACGAGAACTAGATGACACGAATAAGCATGTTTATTTTACTTAATTTCTAACTGAAGCGTAACAACGCCTAACTATTTCAAAACTAAAAAGTTTGTCTAATTATCAAACCATAGAATTTACATATTATAATAACTCTGTTACGTAATTATGAAACAAGCGTATAAAAGTCTTTAAGCAAACATAATTGGAACGCAAAAGTCTAAGCAAAGAAGTCGGAGAAGGTCAAAATAACTCATTAACAGTGCTATTCATGAACAAGGTTTAACGTCAGAGTAAATTTACGCTAAAATTGTAATTTTAGTATTAGTCCGTATTCATATTACACAGAGAATAATCAAATGTACTACCTTCTAGGAGCAAATATGGTATTAGGTAACCAACCTCGTATTAGGTAACCTTTGTTAAGTCTCTATTTAATAATATGAATTTTGACTAATACGAAGAGTAGTTTCAGCGTAAATTTACTCTAACGCTAAAGCTTGTTTATAAGTAGCACTATAAGGATAAAATTGTGCTTTTGTTGAAAGATGTCCATAAAAGTCCACGAGCACAATATGCTCTATAGACATTGTATGATCTAAGTCTTTATGAATCAAATCAATTAGATCACATAGTTCCAAAGTAAAATACCTACAATCTAAAATAAATTACTTTAATATCAATCAGAGGCTCTGTTTTGGTTTTATGTGGTTATCTATGATAATATTACCACAGAGCATATTTTATAGAAAATATACATATTATTCTGTGCAATTTTTCTGTCAATTTTCAGGAATTTATTCTAGTTTTTTTCATTTCGACAATTTACATTCTTATTTTGCTATAAAAATGGTGGAAGACGAACCGCAGAGACCAAATCCGACAGATTTCGATATATTCTTACCCTGGGCTTGCCAGCAATTGCAATTACACACGATGGTTCAAGTCGTCAGGGAGGAACAACGTAAGTTGTTTTCTGCGTATTGGACAAGTAAATTATAGTTGGGTACTATAAAATTACAATATTTAACAACTTCCACACATAAAACCAGCAAGATACTGTACATCATCATCATCATAACCAGCCTATAAATGTCCCTACCTGCGAGGCTCAGGCCTTCCCTATGGATGGAATCGATTCAAAATGAATAAGCAGAATGGGTCATGATTTACCACCCGGGCCCGGACCTCGCATATCTGTGCCCTTTCAGCGAATTAAACAAGTGCACAAATGACATAAATCTTGCAACCACGTGTTTCACTTTTCCACAGATTATCCTTGTTAGACCACCGCCACAGTGCCAACCGTGCCAACCTTTTGTTAGTACATGTTACGTTATAGCGAGCTACGGGTTTCCGAATGTCGAGCACCGTTAAACAGGGAAAGAATTAAATAGGAATAGGGGTTAAAATAGGGAATGTTACGCATAGCCCATCTTAAAAGTCGAGTGCATGCAGAGACGTGCGAGTCATCCATTAATTATTTACCTGCCGCCCGCAGCACAATTTTTGTAATGTTTCATGCACATCGCCGTGGGCTGTACTAATAATAACCTTGCTTGAGTATAAGTCTTGTACATATACCTTGCAAGTTCTAACGGTTATTGCTAGCTTTTACTAACAGTTTCTCCAGCATTAACAAAGGAGAACAACTAAGTGTTCTTTTTTCAGCTGCACAAGTAACTTATGTCAAATCTGTTTTTGTACAACATATAACAGATATGTTAAAAGGCTTTGCAGTATTAAAATGTAAATTTATATCAGTTGAGAAATTTACTGTAATATAACCAAATTCAAGAGACAAATATAAGTGATAGGAATAAAGCTGATAAGTAATTTTCCTCAAATATTATTTTACAGAAGAGTACGTGAGCGCAACAACATCTGAACGTACAAAAGTCAAAACGAAACCCAAAGCTAAAGAAGACACACAGACCGATCTCGATTCAGAAGTAGACCAACTCAACAGGATGCCAGCTATTACTTACGAAGACATCTTATACATCAACGCTGTTTACAATTACAATAACAACTTGGTGCAAATTAAATTCGCCAACACATGTACGATACCGAGACTTGTCTTGAAAATAATAGGACTCATAATCAAATACCACACCCACTTAACATCCATCATTATAAACAAAGGTATCAACGAATATAGCATGTATGAACTTGGTAAGTTGCTTCCTCTCTCCAACATAACAGATATATGCTTGGATGGGACTTATTTGAAAAATGCTAACTATCAATTATTGTTTGAACAGCAAAGCTCTATGCGTCAATTATCATTAGCCAGATGTAGCATAGATGATGTTGTTTTAGAAGTTATTGCTAATGCATTAATACATCCTTCTCCTGCATCTAAATTTTTATCAATATTAAATTTATCATCAAATATAATCTCAGATTCGGGAATTATATCACTAGCTAATGCATTGAGAACAAATAGGGCTCTAAATTATCTGAATCTTTCTAATAACATGATAAGTGATCGAGGTATGACATGTATACTGGACACATTAGTAAGATTTCCTCTGTCATTATCTGAGCTTGTCGCTTCTAGGTCTCGACATATAGAATTTATGAAAGATAAAAGTGAACGAATAATGAATTTAGCAACAGAATTACGTTCATATGATATTGATAAGCGATCTATAAAACAAAAAAGTATGAAAACTCTTAAAAAGGGTAAAGTTTTAACAGAAAGAGATACGTCTTTGAAAAACATTAATGAAATAGATAATTCAAACCAAGAGGCATTGTTTGAAAAGGCAACAGCCATAGTTGAAGCTACCTTAGGCTCTTTCAAAGACCCTTTTAATAAGAACAATACTTTTGTAAAAGACAATATAACTTACTGTTTTGGAAATAACAGCCTTTACTATTTAAATGTATCTTACAATAATTGGAGCTATTTGAGTTTGAAGAAGTTGTTGACCGTTCTGATATATCAGAAAACGATAAATAGAAAACCTAGGGGCTTAATTAACTTGTCTATTGAAGGTAATTTAATTCCTGAACATTGTAAAGAGTTGTCGTTAATAGATTCACTTTTAAATGAATGTCTGTCTTTGATTCAACGTGATGTAACCATACCAAAGAAGAAAACATTAACCAAAACGAATAAATAGTTAATTTGTTATTAGTTTAATTTTAGAATTTACTGTAAGTTTAGTTTTAATTTGTTTGTATCTAGCTTTAGTTTCGGCTCTAATTTTATTTGTATAAGGTTTTTATTTTAAGATTTATTTAATAAATAGATTTCGTTGGTTTTAATTTTATTTTTAAACAGTATATTCAATTGAAACAGAGTTTAGTTAAAGAGTTAATTATTATATGAATCACGTTAATCGTTAAATAATAATCTCAATACTGTTCATTTAGACTATAAGCGCACAATCAACGTCATAATTATCGAAAAGCCGACGGTGATCAAAAAAACATAAAGTATAGTAGTTTAAAAATATATTAATAAACCAAAGTTGCTCAAATAATCTTATCGGAGTGATCAAAATTCTTGACACCCTTGGTTTAATTTTATCTACCAACTAACACATGATTTAAATCGATCCGACTCTATAAAACACTATTCAACTGTATGTAGTATTTCTAAATTTGAAGAAATAATGCTAAGCTATAAATCAAAATTATTTAATCAGACTAGGCTGTTACAAGCACTCGTAAAAGTCGAGAGCTACGCCATCGGTTCGTAAATCTACTGCGGGAGACCTTGAACCGAGAAAACGGGTAAGAAATTCGGCAAGGGCTGCTTTTTTCACCCTGTTTTGTTACATACAGAGCGTCAAGATTGAAAAATGACTTCATTAAAATATGAATTCACTTTCCTTACAATATTAGAAACAGTATTTTCGTCAATCGAATCACATGTCTAGTCAAACAAGCTTACCGATAAATAATTTAATATACATAAAAATAAGCCATATTCAACACCAAGCAGTTTTGTCGTTTAAATATTCATTAACAATATAATATCCTTTACTGAGTAGACAATTCTTAATATGGGTTTAAAATTTAGGCAATGGTAAGTTTAAAATTTCAATGGGATTTTTTTTTATAGTAGTGTATACCTTGAATGTATTACCCATAAATGTTGATAGAACCTTCTTTAGCCTGCATGACGGCAAAACAAGTTTATCTTTATTTCTAGTTATCAAATTGTGTACATGACTATGTTTAATGTAATTCTTAATATTTTTTCTTTCTTTTTCTTTTCTTTTCTTACAAAGTAAAGGGTATTATACCGTTAAGGAATATCTAAATGACAAAAAGGCATGGTGTTAGATATTTTAACTTTGTTGTATTTACTTTCTAATATTGTAATGGAAAGTGACTTCATATTCTAATGAAGTCACTTTTCAATAAGACTTCTCTGTGTGAAATAAAACAGGGAGAAAAAACAGCCCTTGCTGAGTTTCTTGCCGGTTCTTCTCAGTACAAGGTCTCCCGCCGTAGTTTTGCAAACCGAAGGCGTAGTTTTCGACTTTCACAAGTGCTCTGTAAAAGCCTAAACTGAATAAATAAATTTTGATTTGATTGATTTGATTTGATTTTGTTTATTTTCTCTTTTCTTTTGCAGGCTATTTAAGATGACTATATAGGTCAAAACTCTTACTCAAACTTAAATATTATCACTATATATACAACCCTATTATTATTATTCCTGTATCCATAATTTATTATTATTATAACAATTGTATATCAATTGAGAGGCTACTGTTAATATCCCAGTTTCTTTGAATTTATCTCTAAGTTATGTCCTTGAACCTAATTGATAAATAGCCCTTACTGTTTTCTTTTTTGTAAAATAAATATCTGCAGCCATACCCCACATCAGAATGCCATATGAAATAACGCTATGGAAATAACTTAAATATACTATCCTAACAGTATCTACATCTATGAGTTGCCTAATTTTTCTTATTGCAAAAACAGATGAATTTAGTTTTTCTGCCAATAATGAAAAGTGAGGAAGCCATTGCAATTTAGAATCCAGCGTTACACAAACGAAAATTGTAGAATCAACCAACTCTAGCTTTTCATCATTAAGTTTAATTTCTGTTAGATCATTTATAGATTTAGTTTTTTTAGCAATTAACTGGAGATTATTTACAGTAAACCAGGGGCGCGACCGCCTAACTCATGGACGTAGCCGTAGTCGTAGCTATAACCTACGCTTTATCGGTATTTCTTATGAATCTGTTTATATTCTTTTTAAATTAATTGTTTTTTTTTTATTTCTATATTTTATGAAACATTTTGGTTTGATTTTCTTTTCGAAATAGCGTTATTTGAATCAATTCAATATTTTGTAAATTTCGTTTAACTTTAATAATTCAACAAACAAAACAACTAAAAGTATTAATTAAATATGTAAATTATAAAAAATGAATTATTTTAAAATCAATATCAACAGATTCATGTGTAAAACCTATAAAGCGTAGGTTATAGCTACGACTATGGCTACGTCCATGAGTTAGGCGGTCGCACCCCAGGTCATGATCTGTGAGAGAGCATTGTTTACATCGTCAAAGTCATTTTTACATCTATCAAATTTAAATATTTTAGAAGTATCTTAATAAAGAATTATATTTTGATCAATTTACGAACTTAAATCAAAGTGCGTAGTCCATGAAATATCACCGACTGGTACCTACTCGTACTACCGACTTTTGTGTCACCGTGATTTTTTGTCTCATTTTTTTCAATTTATGTTAGTAAAAGTCGTAGGAAACCAATAAATGCGATCTTTTGTTCTCTTCGATGATGAAAATACATCAAAGTATTTTTATTATTTGTAAACTGCTTTTCACGACTCCGGACACCTTAAATTTGTTAAAAAAGCAATAACGGTAAAATTCAATGTATGTAATAGCTGTTTTCCCGCGACTTCTCCTACGTAAATTATAGCCTGTCATCCGCGTATGATTATTGACAGAAAATATAATCAACACATCTATTAATATTATAAACAGGGAGATTTGCTTGTTTGCATCCGAAACTAGTGGACCGATTTTAAAAATTCTTTTACTCACGGTTAACTACTGTATACATGACATGGCTCTAAATTACGAGAACGGACGAGTATAACTAGTACTCAATAAAAAAAAAAAAAGTGTACATAGATACAAAAATAATTCGAAAATTCATACGTTATTCGTTCCACACCTTTACATTCAAGACGCTACAAAGACGTTACGAATCGGCACAAAATTCGCGGCGAAGTACAGGAGGGGCGCGGGCGGCGGGGGTGCGTCGATATTCGCGCTCGGAAGCCATCTTAAAATATAAGAGCCTCCCCCTCCAACGCGCCTCCTTAGACGCTCGCTTTTTCCGCCGCGTTGGCGCGCAGGGGTCGACAACATTGCGCGAAAGGGTGGTAGGTACTTTTTTAATAACCTTAACATACAACGTTGCATTTCTCTTGTAAAAAATAATGGTGTTTTGATAATTATATTGCAGGCTGTAATGGTAGTTGTAAGTTATTATAAATATATAATATAAAAAAAAAGTATTTCTAATTCGAAGGTAAGTCAGATGTCTTAACTGAAGTATATGATATATCTATGTTTTGTTCTTGAACAGTATGATAGAGGTATACTTGTAATTAGGTACCACTAATAATTTATAATGCCCATTGTTTTCTACCGCTGTTTTAATACACATACATAAAAAAATATTTCTTTGGATTAAATTTAGAATACCTCTGATCAAGGCGGATAGAAGAGTATTATTAAAACATATAACAGTTGGATGTTTACCATTGCTCAAAAACTATGAGCCTTATTAGACGTATGTGACCTTATCTCCGTTTAGTTTTACCTCTATTATTGATTTTTTTACACATATTTGTTTTTTATGTGTTATGTTTTTTTTTATGCAGCCAATTATTACTATGCAAATATCATATTCGTTTCCAACCCATTGTTTCTCATACAATTGGGCTGGTTTAAGATAAAGGTATTAAAATTAAAATAGGAGACTATTTAAAATAAAAATAAAAGTTTCCCTTGTTGTTACATAGTATATCTTTGGTCGGTCTTTGACTTATGCTAATTGTACCATTCGAAAGCGACATAAGTCATTTTGACCAAAAATTATGCCACCGACCAGGGATATATATATACATACAGTAGAACAAGAAGTTACCTTTTTTATTTATACATTTATTTGTCACACTATAGCTATAGACACATAATGCAATTATACTGAATAAAAAATGCGGAATGTATAAATCTGCTAAAAATAGCATCAAATGGAATTCATAGGTACATATAAATATTAGATAATATAACAAACATTAGCTTAGATCCCAATTAGGTAGCTAAAGCACTTATAATATGGAAATCTAAAACAACGAAGGTAAAAGAACCACGAGACGCCAAACGGTATAAAAAAAGTTTATTTTCTACATTAACCGACCGGGAATCGAAGCCGGGACTTTAGAGATGGCGACGCTTTGTATTCCAGCCACTTAGCCACGAATGTCATTATAATTGCCAATACAAAAAGAAAATAATCGCTTCTCTATGCCTGTATGCCTTTCCCCTTTTAATATCTTACACACCTAAGTTCCACCTTCACTGCATTTTTAGGAAAATTCCCCTCCAATTACTATTATAAAACTGCCATCTTGGAGATTATAAATTTCTTGCGAACCGAACCCGCAGGAGCTAAATCAATACGGCATTAACTCACACACGTGCACCCACACCGATGCACAAAAACTATTGAAATGAAAATATAAGTCCGCACACTTAAACGTTACACCCACACAGTTACAGGTAGGTACACGAATCGCGACCCTACCTCCTACCACCCGCCACCCCGCTTACGCCTTAGACGTTGGCTTTTTACATGAGTATAAGCAGCCGCGCAGGGGTGCGCAACATTCGGTTTCAATTTAGGAATTCTGGGGTTAAACTTACGAGGTATTATACTAATGAACTATCTACCTACACATACCTACGCACTTGATACGATCAGTTTTGAAGTTGCGGAATCTTCGCTTTAGGCAATTAGTTATTCGGATTCTCCGATATTAAGTTTTAATATGTTAGTTACGTTTACTGTTAAACTATAGATGGTTTATTTTTATAAATGTAAATGTTAATTCAGATGTTTTTAAACAATATTAATATTTTTAACCGACTTTAAAAAAAGAGCAGGACCTCAATTCAACAGTAAGCTTTTTTGTGTTTGTTACACGATTACTCGGTCAATTATGAATTGATGGAAAAAAAATCTTTTTATTCGACAGCTTAACCTTTTGCAAACCTGTTGACTGCTCTATCCTGGAACTGGCGAAATTTTAAGTATTTCCTTTTAAAAATAGTAATCTATTTAATATCTGGTTCAATGAAACTATTTTTTGTAAACTTAATAAAAGTATTTCTTATCAAAACCAAAAATGACACAAGTATTTTTTTGTTAAGTTGCCCTTCTTAGATTTGGAGATAACCGGTTTTTGACAATTGAATCACATTTATTGTTATCAAGTCCACCTCGACTACATCCCTTACGACGCGACAGGTTTAGAAAAAGACATCGGACACAATATTTCTTGTGTGGGAACACGGATTTCTGCTTTCAGAATATTTCTTCACCAACCTGTTAGATTGAGAACAAATTTTAGGGTGATTCTAGTTTATTTCGAAGACGAGTTTCGGACAATTGCGTGGTAATTCTATTTTATCGCGATTCTATTGGTTTTAGGAACTTGTTTTTGGGAAAAGGTCCTGGGAATAAGAGGTTATGAGAAATTATGTTGCTTAAATATCGGAAAGGGGTGAGATTTGATGGTAATCAAATATCGTGAGGGTACATTATAAAATATTCTTATGAAATACTTTAATACTTGTTTTATCATTAAGCGAAAAAAGTGAAAAGCGTAAAAAAACCTAGTGTGTGTGTTTTTTTTGTTATCTTTTAACTTTTTTAAGAATAAAAATTTGAAAAGATAACATATTACATAATGTAAATAAACGTGATAAATATACAAATCAACTTTACTTTAACTTTACTTTAGAGTCCTGTAAAGATACAGGACTATTAATAAACAAGGTTAGCATCAGAGTAAATTTACGCTAAAATTGCAATTTTAGTATTAGTCCAAATTCATATTATACAGAGAATAAACAAACCTACTACCTATAGGAGTAAATACTCACGTAATTACTCACGTAGAACTCCGTACTAGGTTAACCTTTGCTAAGTATCTCTTTAATAATATGAATTTTGACTAATACTAAGTGCTGCCTCAACTTAAATTTACTCCAACGCTAAACCTTTTTATTTATAACACTGTTAGAGTTTGTCTTAATTGGCTGAAGTATGACAATAGTTGTAGAAGATGTCATAAAAAACAATATAACTAAACAAGATTATTCCTACCTGTGTGTAATGAGTTTTAGTGCAACATTATCTTATATAACTTCGTTCTAATATAAAGAGTAATAAGTTCCATATGTATGTTTTATTCTCCCGCGTAACAACTTCCAAGAACAGGTTATCCAATGAATTAAAATAGTTTCACACGACATTTGAACCGGTTCTTATTTTTGACCGTCTTAAGTTTATTGTTGAAAGAACCTGTAGTTTTTAATATGATACAGGTGTATTTGTTGAATGTGTTATATGGTCAGTCGTGTTCGAAGGTTGTTACTGTTAACTATGATAGTGTTAAGTGTTATATTTTTGACATGAAGCAACTTTAAGCGGTTTCGTCGCGTTGGTATTTTTTTTTTTTTTAATTAATATTCGGACTATTTACAGTTTCCGTGTTCAAATAATACTGAGGTGTAGATTGTCTTTTTAATTTAGAGTATAGCTACCTTCAAAACAATATTATTGGATATATTCACAATACAATAATTTTATATTTAGATGATGAAACCGTTTAAAGTTGCTTCATTTCATGGACAGTGTGTCATTCAAAATTTAAGAAACCAATATATTATATTTGTGTTAATAAAGTGAGTTAGAAAATTAAGAAAGAACAATAATAAATACAATTTATTTAAGGCTAGAGAGGGAGTTAGTTTGGGTGGATTGCCTGAACATTTATGAAGATACGCTCTGAAGTAGCGAAAAAGTGACAAGTGCTTGAAAAATTCGTCAGTCCTGCTTAGTCCTGGGTAGCAGTCGTCCGGATTTTGTTTTGTAAATACAAAACACAGCATTGTAAATACAAAATTAATGAGATATAATAATGTAGATAGTTTTTATTGGCGTCTATTTTTGTATAATATAAAATATTAGCAAAGGATCGTTAGACTGGACCATGATGTAGTTATTATATAATTTTTGTTGGTGATAAATAATACGAATGAGTTTAAAAGAAAACTTTAACAGACATAATAGGAAGTTTACCGAAACCGGGGATCCAGGTAAACGTGAAACAATATAATAATTTTCAATACTTTTCGGAAAAAAAATATCTTGAGCTTCAATATTTTTTTAAGTAAAGAAAGCTAGAGCTTTGTTTTTTTTTTTTTATTTGACTTGGCTATTTTTATAACCAACTTATATTACTTAACATTCTCGGTATAATCAACAAACCAAATGATCTATTCGGCTTGTTGCTTATCCTAAAATAAAACTATAAGTCCAACACAATTATTTTTCTTTTATTATGTAAGTATCTAATTGTGGCGAAATTTGAGATTGTATGTATACTCAAAAGAAGCTAGATTTCTACATCGATTGAGAGTTCTTTAACAGAAAAAATATAGAACTCAAAAACGCATATTTTACTTTTGTTTGACTTTTTATGAATAACACAAAAAATCATTAAATAAAAGCAAAATAAATCTACTTCAAAAACTTCATAAATTGTAGATATCACACGCGTATGATGTAGCCTCCGATATAGCTTCCCATAGGCGGAAGAATTTCATGATCAGTATTTCCGTACTACCTCATTTAAACAAAGTAAGTAACTTTACCTGTCTATAATAATATATTTAAAATAGCTGTTAGTAAAAAAAGTGTTGGTAAAAAATAGCCAAGTTATATCTGGCACAGAACTTGGCAATCATGTATATCTCGTTTCCTTAAACGGTGAAGTCGAAAACAATGTATTTTTAATTAACGAACTTGGCTCTCATTTTAAATTTATGTTTTTGAAGGGATTGATAACCTATACGAAAGCTTCTCCCCACTTCAATTGATGTTTGATAAACATATAAGACGCCTTTATAATAAGTTACATTTTTCACTTTATTAGTTTTTAGGACGATTTTTTCGCTTTTATTTATTTATGATTTTTAGTAATTCACAAATAAAGTCAAAGGGAAGCAAAATATGCGATATTGAACTTTCATCGGTTAAAATTCTTTCAATCGATATAGAAATTTTTCTTATTTTTGTCCCAATACACATATTATGTACATAAATGCTGACGAACTCGTGACCCGTTTTTACTTAGAAATACGTTTCAAATCTCCCCCGAATAAGCGTAATCTGTTCTTCTGAACGATATCTACCGCCAACAGGGTGTCGTATTACTATAAACCTAAAAGTCGAATCGATATTAGGCCTTACTCTGTTAATAGTTAAGTTCAAAACTAATTGTAGAAATACCTTTTGTAATTGATGGGCTGCTGTGTGAACATAACCTCAGATTTAGACTATCTCTCAATAAAAGTTTGTTTTTTAAATGTGAAGATAAAAGAAAACGTGAGATATCGACTTTAATAACAAAATATACTCGTAAATATATCATTGAGAAATACAAAATTGTTTATAAAAAGTTGTTTTTTTTTATTAACTTAAATACATTCACACTCTGTTTCATTAAATAATTATCACACTAACGGTAAGTTACACAAACGTTCATTACGGTTTAATGACGCCTTTAAACTCTAATGAATGTCAAACTTATATCGGTAATGTCGCTTTAAACAATTGTCAATTTTAATACAACTAGCTTTAACTTTCGCTTAACTTTCATTTTGATAACTAATACAGATTAACTTTCGATTAATTAGCCAAAAACAATAATTGCTAATGGCATTGCAACTTTTTAAATATATTTAAAAAAAAATCTAATTTACCTAATTTGAAAAATCAGAAATAAACCGAGCAGCTTACATTTTCCAAATAAAAATTAATATTCACAACTGCGCGTACGAAAACAACGCAATATCCCTAATTAGGCATTTAATTATAAATCCGCCATGAATTCTTAACAGACTAGACATATTAAAATTTCATTTTCCCCCTTATACTGGCTGTGCCTATGGCGTATCGCGTAGCCCCATCTCCGCTGTCTTTCTAAGGGGACCACATAAAATAGTTATAGAGGGTTGGGGGTGCTACTTAACCGTTTTTAGGAGACCCCTCCCGCAGAAACACCCTGCTACTTCAACCCCACTTCCTGCTCCCGGCGCCTCCTTCAAAGGAAGGGGGATTTTACCCCCCTCTCCGCTATAACTACTCGTATATTTTTGCAAAAGCAAAATTCTTACCGAGGGCTAGTTGTACCTGCTAAGCTTTTATAGTTGCGTTCGAAACTCGAACGGGCGACGCGACGCTCATTGGTGTTTTTGTAGTAGTGTGAGGGGGTGATTCCAAATTTGAATTCGGGTCGCACGATTTAGTTTTAATTTCGTGGGATTTCGTTAGAATAGGTTGGTAGGTGGGTTATGTTTTAGTTTTTGTCCGGATGCGGTGTGCATGCCAAAAAGCTGTTTCTTCCGTTTAGTACCAAATATTTAAATACTTTTACGGGCGTGGAATTGAAAGGGAAGCTTTTGGTTTGAATAGGAGATTTTTATATTTCTGCTTTTCATTAATAGTAGATGCAAGCATATTTACGGAATGGTTATTCTTTTAATAAATATTAACATTTAATGCATGAATAATGTATGTGAGCCATATTGCCGGAAATGAAAAGTCTAAAAACCCTTTTAATAAATTAATGATTTGTAATTTATCGTTTAATAACTTTTCTAAATTCTTTATATTTAAACCCGAATTTATATTAAATTAGCAATATTTGCAACAACACAATTAGCAGAATGATATGGACACCATGCTGGGACCATAGGCCTTCTCTATGGATGAAATAAAGTTGAATCGAATATGGAGAAGGGCCTTGGCCCACCACACTAGCGACAAATGTGCATTGGTGGGTGTAAAAGACTAAAGATGCCGACCCATTCTATCATTAACTCTTATAAAAATGTTGGTTAAGTAATACGCCATCATCACTACCAATATTTAATTTTGTACTCAATTTCAAGAAAATAGGTTTATGCCTATTCTAAAAATCATTTTGTTTTTGGTAATTTACCCATTATAATACGACTTTGACGAGATGCGACATAGCCCTTCTCTTGGACCTAGAAACTCATAGACAAATATTGCTTTCATACATAGGACATGTTACTTTTCAGCGTCAACAGATGGCGATGGTATTGATTTACTTTTTTTATTTCTTTTTATGTTTCATAAAGTCTTGATTTTTCTGTTAAAAAGATATTTGAACATCAATAAATTAAAAATATATTTTCTTAACTATTAAACTTTGTTTGTTTGTTGAAAAAATAACCTTCTAAAGTATTGGGGTGCGACCGCCTAACTCATGGATATAGCCGTAGTTATAGCTATAACCTACGCATTATAGGTTTTACACATGAATCTGTTGATATTGTTTTAAAATTAATCATTTTTTATTATTTATATATTTAATCAATACTTTTAGTTGTTTTTGTTTGCTGAATTATTAAAGTTAAACGAAATTTACAAAATGTCGAATTGATACAAACAATGCTATTTCGAAAAGAAAAACAAACCAAAATGTTTGATAAAATATATAAATAAAAAAACAATTAATTTAAAAAGAATATAAACAGATTCATAATAAATATCGATAAAGCGTAGGTTATAGCTACGACTACGGCTACGTCCATGAGTTAGGCGGTCGCGCCCCTGATCGTAGCCTATGTCTCTCGCGTATAGGTAATGTAGGTGAAAGAAATTTAAAAATTTCACTAGTAGTTCCAAAGTCTATTCAATGCAAAAAAACAAATCTTTCCTTTTTAATATTAAGTATACCTACATCATTTTACTTTTTTTATAAAAATACCGTAAACATGCTTACCGTTACAAGACGAAAGATATGATTTGTTAATTGATTGCTATATTTATAAAACAATAAATGGAAACAAGTCTCTGAGCTATAGTAAAAAAATCCACTTTGTCCCTGGCATTCTGAGATGGGACAGAGGATTTTTTAAACATTTTTCATTAAGAATATTTTCAGTATAGCATTGTGAATGCAAATTGATCAAATAAATAACCTTTAATTCATATTTCTTGATTTTAAACCAAGTACTAACTTTAATCCTTGTTTTACCAAAAAGTTTAGATATTATCCTAGCGCTGCCTCAGAAGCGAAATTGGCTGAAGTGCGCTGAATATTAATGTATTATATATTTAAAAAGAGATATATGTACCTACTACGAGCATATTTTATATGACAAACCGTGATTTAAGAACGTACGTATAAACACGTCATAGACAATATACTTAAACAGTAATACTTAATAGTACTTCATACATTAGACTACAACATAGATTTCAAATACTCGAATATTGGCAAGAAAACATTATGTAACTAAACAAACTGGACTCTTTGTTCATAGACATAATGACACACAGACATAACGTGATACGCTGCTGAGGTAAAATTCGGGGAGAGAGGTACACGGCGGAATAGAGGCGTAAATGAAAATTCTGTATTGAATTTATTGACATTTTTTTGTTATATTTTGGTTTAACTAAAAATGATATGATAAAATAAGTAAGACACCGCTCTAAACCTAATAAAGCAAGTATATCATGCTCTTCTTCATGGAAATTACAAATCATAGAGGAAATCTCGAGACTTGATCAAGTAAGAGACATGCTCCATAACACATAACCTGTCACACGTTCCATTCTTAGTAAACTTTAAAAGGATTTATGTATTAGGATCATGTTAACGTGATTAACTCTCTCAGATTTGGATCTGGATGGGACTCCATAACTCACAATAATCAGTCCATTAACCAATAATTTACAATATTTGCTGATGGTATCACCTTTTGTTATCTGGTAATATTATTATCTCGTAGCTACATTACATAGCGTTTA
Source organism: Diatraea saccharalis (assembly GCA_918026875.4). NCBI lineage: Eukaryota > Metazoa > Arthropoda > Insecta > Lepidoptera > Crambidae > Diatraea > Diatraea saccharalis. The sequence goes on along the minus strand of OU893339.1, from coordinate 23,380,035 downwards.
GGTTATTATCTGTGATAAATTAAAATAAGTGTTTTTAGTAGATGCACATTATAAGGTTGCTCTGATGTTACATAGTTAACACAAATTATCATAAATTAATGCTATTTGATACTAATGACAATAGGGGATATAACAAAACACCAGAATTCCAGTCGAGAAGACTGGTTACAACTTCGAGTATCTGGATTCCAGTATTTCGTCTATGTCACAAGGATAAAAATCCAAAAAGTATCTTTTCGCAATCAGATGTAGAGTTGTGTGTTGGTGCTAGTAAGTGGTGACTTAGAGAACAGTGATAATTAAGTGTTAATTTTAGATATTACTAAATATACGGTCATAGGCTTATAATCTGGCAGTCAAATCGTTTATACGGTTTTGCTGGTCTAATTCCAAACAATACTGTATCTTAAACTTTAATAATAAATAAATAAAAAATAAACCGCTGCCCACATTTTACCTACACGACTGCAAATGTGTATAGATTTAAAAAAAAATACATCTACCACATTCGAATAGACAACCGTCGCTGTCTTGATACAGCATATAAGTCGATCGCTAGGGTGGTTTTTACATTCTCCCCTCAAGAGTACCCACACTCCCGCGGAACCCCCTACTTTCATCTATACCCTCAAAAAAGAACCTTGCTCTCCTAACCATAAGATTGAATATCTTCCAACGTATCGTCAAAGCTGAAGCTTTGCCCGGGTAAAGGGGGTAATCTTAATATTAATATCGTCTTGGGAGCGTCTTATACGATCAAGTTTTATGTTGATATGTTATGTATGTTGGATTATGTAGTACGTGGGATAACACACAGTTTTATGTTACATGAATGACATCATTTCTGATATAGACGCGTCGTTAAAGGTGTTGCCAACTCAAAATTACCTTGAAGTTATATAGTTTGCGATGAATTAGTAATAACCAAGAAACAATGGTAGCAATACTGTTGCACGAACTAGATAAAATTTAATTTTAGAGTTCGTCTCACGAAAGAAGTCCCTCGGATGTTTGCGCAACAATAATGTTTTCGCTTTTATTACAAAGGAATACGACTCCTTTCGTGACACAGACTTTACATATAATACTGTGGAGCCTAATTTTTGATTCTGCATTAAATAACCCTTAGTTCTAGTACAAGAAAACAATTGCAGATGAAGCTGAAAGCAACGCCTCGACGAGTTGACGTGCCTTCCCATACCCATCCGACGACAGGCCTTTACAAAAGTTGCTTAATATCCGAAATCGCTCACTAAATATACTAATCACTACATTATTTAGCTCCATACAAATAAGTATCATTACTATAGTGTCATAAATAACAGAAATATAACCCATGAAAATCTAAAATAGTCACAATTCGCGAGAAGAGATGACACTACAAAAATAGGTAAAGACTAAAAGAAAAGGGCGGGGAGGTCTAATTAGAAATAAAATTGACTGTAGCATTTAAAAGTATCTTTAAATTAAGAAAAAAAGAGATTGAACTATGTACATAGTTTGAAAAAAAATGACGAGCTTAAATAATACAAAGAAATAAATTCATACCTTATGGTGGTGTTCATATATTAAACTTTATGTTCAATTAATTATTTAAAATATCACAAAATCTATATAATTATCAATATTATAATACAAAACCTGTGGCATCCTGCTCTTCGTAGTGAGTTGTATTTGTCTACGATCGCGTGTACCATCGAAACATCTCGGAGTAAGCCTGTAAACTATAATTTTTGGTTATTCTATTCTTGTATTTTTTTATTACTCTTTCTTCTTTTGGATGTGAGTACATATTGACTTTTCATCAAAAATAAAACAACAGTACCTAGTCTTCATCTGTAAATCATAATAGTTTATGTAATGATATTAATATTATTAATTTGAAAGTATCTTTGTTTAGATGTTTGTATTAGCTGCCAAATATAACATTTCTCTAGGGACCACGCGGGCAAAGCCGCTGGCAGAAAACTAGTAACTAATAAAAGTTAGTGTAAAAAAAAACTTTTTTGAGGTTCTTGTAACGAAGTGTATTCGAAAACCCTCTTGGGTTTCCATTTATCTATTTATAAATGATTCAAGCTTACTACTCTATTTATTTCTTAATTTCGACTCTACGGGTATATACTCTACGACGAGCGGCATGGCACCTTCTATCCTATTCCTTAGTTGTTCCTTAGTATCAGAACAAGAACACGAAGTTTCTACAATAAATCACCGAGACGCTGTGAAACGCTCGCAGCAACCGCTGTACTCAAAACAGACACTATAACGGTCCTCTTTCTCTACTTAATGGTGCATTAGGTAATATTATTATCTGAAAATAATATGACCGAAAGATAGTACAACATTATTTATATCATTTGAAATTATTTCTTCAGAAAAATTTTTAAAAGACTATAGTAAAATTCCCCATTTCAATAAGAGTGACTGGTTTAAGATTTTTCTTTTAATAATAACATCAGATAAAATTAATCAGTTAACTTCAATACTATTTTTTTTTACTATTTATTAAATATTTTAACAGACCAACTTACAAACTTTTTTCTTTAAAAAAAAAACAATAACAAACATCAACCTTCTTCTTCTTTTATTAATGGCTTATATGATTTTTAGACAATACTGCCAACGTGAAGTGAATAAAATTAGTTAAATTATAATAAATGAATTTCTACATGTGTAATGAAAATGAAATGAATGAAAGAGATGCCAAAAAAAACATCAATAATTGTGATGCATTTGGAAATCGAAGAGGATCGAGAAATTATATTCAAATTAAGAATATTCTTTTAAATAGGGAACATGAAAAAGAACCAGCTGATTTTCATTTTTTAATTTCTATGCATGCATCTCAGCAGAGTCACATGCAGCCTAAACGCATGCAGCCAGTGGCGTACGCTAACCAACAAAGAGAGTTTATTTCAGTTAATGAAGCCCAACATATTGGGCAGTCTTCTCACATAGTTGAACAGGCCGGGCCGCCTGATCGTAATCTATTTAATTGGAAATTTCCTTTGATTAAACGCAAAGACGTTGTTAGAAGTTGACCTAATAAAATATGTACCGACAGCATAACAAGCAAAATTGTTGATTTATATTTAAAAACAATAACATATAAAAGTATTAATGTTTCCAATTAAAGTAAAAACATCTTCGCATTCAGTAATAGAAGTTTTATATGATAAAACCTTTACATAATTATTCGATTGATCCTCTATGCTGTGTCAACGCTGTGCTCTACATCGAGTTCAAGGCTGATTTTAATACCAAAAATGTTGACTGGATATAAAAAAAGAATCTAATTGACGGACTAAGTCAATTAGATAATAGAAATATTAGAGACATATCTTGTTTTGCTTCAATTTAACAAGAAAAGCCACGTGGATATACAAGTGGATATTAGCCACGTCACGACTATGTAGCAAATGTACAAAAGTGTGACGTTCGTGCGAGTGTATCACCGTTATTTTTTAATTATGAAAAAAAAATAAGTGTTTAACATTCTTTATTGATCTACACGACGGCCAGACAAAATAAAAAATAGTGATAGGTGTCTATAATCATACCTATAATTATAGACACCTACCTATAAGATAGCATTTAATTGTTTAGTTATTATTTGTAATGGAAGGTGCATACAACTATATACTTTTAGCTATTTTTCAATAGCCGATGATCTTTATTAACGAAGTACATTTTTCATTCACGAATTCTTATAGGTAAACAACCTTAAAAGGATATTGGATTACGCAAAGGAACGTTTTTTTTATTAAACGATCCAGATAAACGAAGTTAATATTGTATTGTATTGTTGTAAACAAACACTCCCAATTCATAATATTAGTACGGATTATGAACCTCTAAAAATATCTGGAAAAAATAAAGCCACCTACAGACGTTGAAGTCGCTTCTATAATTTTTCAAAAGATTTATTTTCAATGATAAGTACTTTTTAATGAGAAGTAAAATACGCTTAATGATTAAATTACGGCGATACATTGAGTTAAAATATCACATGACGTCACGCTTTGGTATATTTTCTACTAAACTGTGACGTAGCGGTCCTCCCCATGACCGTTATCTAAGCTAATTCTTGTTCAATTGAAGTAAAATTTATTTTACGTATCTAATATGTTTCTGTTATCTAACGGACTAAATAGTTTTGTATTTTTTTTTACCCAGTTGCCATCCCGATTAAGTCGTACAAATATTTTTGCTATTTGGCAAAACGCTTCCGTTTACTTTATTATAAAACCGTTACTCCTTTTTCGAAATTAATTTCATGACACCACCCCAAGCTTTCTAATAAAAATAATTTTGTATCTCTGTCTCTCCAATGAGGAAGAATTAAAAAATAGAACCCTAAAAAGTATATCCACTAAATGGCGACTCTAGAGAAAGTTGCTTTTTGCAGGAAACGAATGGACCAAAGATAGTCATTTCCGTTCCTTTTAACTAAAAAACTGAAATTTGCAAAGTTCAAAACTTAGATATCAATGCAAATACGAAAAAGTACAAATAGAATATGAGTTGTTTATTGAGTTTTGAAAACTTGAATACATGAAAGAAAACCGGAAGGGTTGAGAAATCAAGAAAGTACCGTAGGGACATCTAGTTTGATTTCGGAAACTAATGTTTTTTTTTTTTAATACTTATAATAGTGGGCATAGATAAATAAATACACACCAGTGGCACATTTTGTACCTTTTGAATTTTGAAGCCAAATAAAACTAACCAAATCTGTTTAGAAGATTATCAAGCGTTTGCAATTCTGCACGTACATATATTTAGTTCCTAACACCCGGTTTTCAAATTGATTATTTAAAAATTAAGAATCTTACACTGTACTTAACCGTCACTTACACATGTTTACGTTTCTGATTATAGTTTTTTTTTATTATAAATTTATAGCAGTGTCATTTACCTAAGACTTTTGCCTTGTGAAAAGTAAAAGCTTAAGTAATTGAAAATTATCAGTTGGGACATTCAGAAACTGATCGTAAGTCTATAAAGACCCTGTCGGGCACAATAACCGTGTTATTTATTTGTGTTAACAATTTTCCCAACCCTACGTAGATTCGTATATCTTAAAATTTCCGCCCAGTGAATCTTGCGGCGGCCCAGATTATACCAATAAAATTTATGTTCACCCGCATCGCTATCGAAACTTACAACGATAGGACGTAGAAACTATTTTGCTTACTGCCTATTGTTGTACAAAGCTAATGTTAGGAGATTTATATAATGTTGTCTTAATAGCACTCCAACGACCATAGAAGATATTTGGAGTGCTATTGTTGTTAAAAATACGACGTCGAATGCTGTCGCAGTATTCAAATAAAATCTACTTCATAAACTAATAAGGATTCATTTGGTTTTATCTTATAATGTGACAGCGCTGTTCCCGACTACGTTTGAAGTCGCATTCCGCTCTTGGTTCCATCTACAGGTAAACAAAAGTTAAAAAAGGTTTCATATCACTGAACAGCTATGCAGTGATAGCGTTGCCCGCGGCTGCATTTGAAATCGATAACACCTTTCCGCATGGGTCCACGTGCTTTCATCCATAGGGAAGACCTGACATTAATAGACTGAAAATAATGAAGGCTGTGTTATGTACGAAATGCCAATTACAAATCATATCAAAGAAATTGATTCATTCAATGTCTCGTGCCTTCAAAGACTACAAGTTCATAAAAAATTATCAAAACGAGTATTACAATATAAATAAAAAATTTAACTGCTTCAACCCCACAAAATTACCGCAGGAAATCTCCGCTGTGGGAAATTATCCCGCCAAAAATACGGTACCATTCCGACACAAAATAAAAACGGTATGAAAACGATATAAATAGCGGTTAAACGCGTTGATAAAAATCATGACTGGACATGGTACACGTCCCGAGTGGCGGAAAAAAGTATAATGAATACTAACCGTGTCCAATAAGGGCAGAGATGCTATGAGAGCAATTCTTAACAGATTTTTTTTTATTATCTTATTTTTTTGAGAAGTTAAAACACAGAAAAAATATGTGTTCAACGGTAAGATATATACACATATATATATAAAAATAAATTAAAGAATACAAAAAACCTTGTTTCACGTTTGGCATAAGCATCCGTTGCCCCTTTTCCTTAACAGCAAATCACAGATCTTAATTATTGAACATCAATTTACGTTATGCCTACTTTTTGAGAAATTCCTACAATGTACAAGTTACCGCCACAGCACTATAAATTTATACCTACATTAGCTGTGCCCGCCACTTCGTCTGCATGGGAAGTATTTTGGTAGAATTCTTTTGAATGGAGTCGAATCAAATAAGATCAATGGGCCATAACTCACTATGCGGGCTTAATGCGGATAGGTGGGTGTTAATGTTCCCGATGCAGCCAGGACTAACGGCTTAACGTGCATTGTGCCAGTGTTGTGCACAGTACTCAAGATAATAATGTTGTGGTCACCCATCCTGTTAATGGTCCTTACGAATTTTATTTTCTATCTTTTTCTCGTTTCTCACACTCTGGTTGTCGCTTGTGTCTGAGCATTTTATTCGTGCCTTTAAACTGTCCTTCTTTTGTTTTTGATCTTTTTAAATCATTATTATTTGTCTAGTTGTATGCACAATTGGCTATTTATTGTTCTATTTTCCAGGTAATGCTAGGTTGCCTGGAAGAAATTGCTGGCTCGGGATGAGTTTGTCGTTTGTACTTAGTTATGTAAAATAAGTATTCATGTATGTTCTTGTTGTGCAGTATTTACTTATTTATTTAACTTCAATTTAAGCCGAATCCGCTAACCCACTACGCCATCAAACCTCTTATACCTAAGCTATACTAATATAATAAAGAGCAAAGATTTGGTTGTTAGTTTGTTTGCATCTAATTTGCTCCAAAACTACTGGACCGATAGTTTCAGAGCGATTCCGACCTACGGGAAGCTACATCAGACGCGGATTTCATAGGCTATAATTTTGCGGTAAAGTCGCGGGAAAACAGCTAGTTCATTATACCCTGACAAAACTTATCTGCGGTACGCCTGTGGAGTATGAAGGCAACACTGATTGGCGATAATCGAAACTATTTTCTCGATCTCTATTGTGTCAACTACGAGCTCTTTTAGAGACCAAGCGCATTTCTCTATCATGATCATCATCCCTTTTACGTCACCATATGCAAGACCTCAGGCCTTCCTTATGGATGGTTACGGAGGATGGCCCACAACCCTCTATGCTGGCCCAATACGGATTGGATGATATTAACGACTGCAAATACAACCGGGACCAATCGCTTTACGTGCTTTCCGAGGCTTGGAGCTGCTTGAGATAATAATTTTGGTCACCCATCCTGTGACCGACCTTTGCGAAAGTTTCTTAATAACTATAATCGCGGGCCATGACGCTTATTCACTACGCCACCGAGATACTCTGCACCGACCCTCAGACTCGCGTAATATTATATAAGTGTTGTGATCAATAAATAAACCATTGTTTCCAGTGAAGACTGAAAATACCAACTTTGAAGTACGTATCTACAGCAATTTTTATGTTTAAAAAAAAAGCAAAAAGAGTATTAACATTAAAAATTGTAATAAGAGTAAAAAAATATATATGACTCGAGTTGTCTTTACCTTCTTAACTTCAGTTGACGTGAATCTTAACTTTTTAACGTCGTGGAAAAGCTTCTGACAGTGTCTCTATTACCTGACAATCAACAGTGAGTAGGATTCTCCTCCGTGAACCCGACAGTGAGCTGCCCAGTGGGTCCCCAGAGGCCTACCCACCAAAACCCGTACGATCCACCCTCTCATAGGAGATGAAACCCGGAAAGCTATGGCCGAGTCACCGGGACACTCAAGTATTGGACCATTGGTCCCCTTGCAGATGGAAAATTGAAGAGGCTCGGGTAAATCGAGTGCCTCTCCCAGACAGACGAAACCGTGCAATGCGTGGGCGGCTGCCAACCACCGCCGCTGTCCCGACGACGACGTGATCCTAATCACGTCTCGATGCTTAATTGCATCATCGGAAGGCTCTTTTCGCTTGTTTTCCTACTCGCGTGATCGCATACCACACGTTCATTATAAACTGAACCCTATTTAATATGATTGGCCATATATAAATGAGGTCAACTTACTTTGGAGTATTCTCAATTTTGGAATCTAACTTTTTTATTTGTCATCTTGAATCTTGCGGCGGCCCAGATTATACCAATAAAATTTATGTTCACCCGCATCGCTATCGAAACTTACAACGATAGGACGTAGAAACTATTTTGCTTACTGCCTATTGTTGTACAAAGCTAATGTTAGGAGATTTATATAATGTTGTCTTAATAGCACTCCAACGACCATAGAAGATATTTGGAGTGCTATTGTTGTTAAAAATACGACGTCGAATGCTGTCGCAGTATTCAAATAAAATCTACTTCATAAACTAATAAGGATTCATTTGGTTTTATCTTATAATGTGACAGCGCTGTTCCCGACTACGTTTGAAGTCGCATTCCGCTCTTGGTTCCATCTACAGGTAAACAAAAGTTAAAAAAGGTTTCATATCACTGAACAGCTATGCAGTGATAGCGTTGCCCGCGGCTGCATTTGAAATCGATAACACCTTTCCGCATGGGTCCACGTGCTTTCATCCATAGGGAAGACCTGACATTAATAGACTGAAAATAATGAAGGCTGTGTTATGTACGAAATGCCAATTACAAATCATATCAAAGAAATTGATTCATTCAATGTCTCGTGCCTTCAAAGACTACAAGTTCATAAAAAATTATCAAAACGAGTATTACAATATAAATAAAAAATTTAACTGCTTCAACCCCACAAAATTACCGCAGGAAATCTCCGCTGTGGGAAATTATCCCGCCAAAAATACGGTACCATTCCGACACAAAATAAAAACGGTATGAAAACGATATAAATAGCGGTTAAACGCGTTGATAAAAATCATGACTGGACATGGTACACGTCCCGAGTGGCGGAAAAAAGTATAATGAATACTAACCGTGTCCAATAAGGGCAGAGATGCTATGAGAGCAATTCTTAACAGATTTTTTTTTATTATCTTATTTTTTTGAGAAGTTAAAACACAGAAAAAATATGTGTTCAACGGTAAGATATATACACATATATATATAAAAATAAATTAAAGAATACAAAAAACCTTGTTTCACGTTTGGCATAAGCATCCGTTGCCCCTTTTCCTTAACAGCAAATCACAGATCTTAATTATTGAACATCAATTTACGTTATGCCTACTTTTTGAGAAATTCCTACAATGTACAAGTTACCGCCACAGCACTATAAATTTATACCTACATTAGCTGTGCCCGCCACTTCGTCTGCATGGGAAGTATTTTGGTAGAATTCTTTTGAATGGAGTCGAATCAAATAAGATCAATGGGCCATAACTCACTATGCGGGCTTAATGCGGATAGGTGGGTGTTAATGTTCCCGATGCAGCCAGGACTAACGGCTTAACGTGCATTGTGCCAGTGTTGTGCACAGTACTCAAGATAATAATGTTGTGGTCACCCATCCTGTTAATGGTCCTTACGAATTTTATTTTCTATCTTTTTCTCGTTTCTCACACTCTGGTTGTCGCTTGTGTCTGAGCATTTTATTCGTGCCTTTAAACTGTCCTTCTTTTGTTTTTGATCTTTTTAAATCATTATTATTTGTCTAGTTGTATGCACAATTGGCTATTTATTGTTCTATTTTCCAGGTAATGCTAGGTTGCCTGGAAGAAATTGCTGGCTCGGGATGAGTTTGTCGTTTGTACTTAGTTATGTAAAATAAGTATTCATGTATGTTCTTGTTGTGCAGTATTTACTTATTTATTTAACTTCAATTTAAGCCGAATCCGCTAACCCACTACGCCATCAAACCTCTTATACCTAAGCTATACTAATATAATAAAGAGCAAAGATTTGGTTGTTAGTTTGTTTGCATCTAATTTGCTCCAAAACTACTGGACCGATAGTTTCAGAGCGATTCCGACCTACGGGAAGCTACATCAGACGCGGATTTCATAGGCTATAATTTTGCGGTAAAGTCGCGGGAAAACAGCTAGTTCATTATACCCTGACAAAACTTATCTGCGGTACGCCTGTGGAGTATGAAGGCAACACTGATTGGCGATAATCGAAACTATTTTCTCGATCTCTATTGTGTCAACTACGAGCTCTTTTAGAGACCAAGCGCATTTCTCTATCATGATCATCATCCCTTTTACGTCACCATATGCAAGACCTCAGGCCTTCCTTATGGATGGTTACGGAGGATGGCCCACAACCCTCTATGCTGGCCCAATACGGATTGGATGATATTAACGACTGCAAATACAACCGGGACCAATCGCTTTACGTGCTTTCCGAGGCTTGGAGCTGCTTGAGATAATAATTTTGGTCACCCATCCTGTGACCGACCTTTGCGAAAGTTTCTTAATAACTATAATCGCGGGCCATGACGCTTATTCACTACGCCACCGAGATACTCTGCACCGACCCTCAGACTCGCGTAATATTATATAAGTGTTGTGATCAATAAATAAACCATTGTTTCCAGTGAAGACTGAAAATACCAACTTTGAAGTACGTATCTACAGCAATTTTTATGTTTAAAAAAAAAGCAAAAAGAGTATTAACATTAAAAATTGTAATAAGAGTAAAAAAATATATATGACTCGAGTTGTCTTTACCTTCTTAACTTCAGTTGACGTGAATCTTAACTTTTTAACGTCGTGGAAAAGCTTCTGACAGTGTCTCTATTACCTGACAATCAACAGTGAGTAGGATTCTCCTCCGTGAACCCGACAGTGAGCTGCCCAGTGGGTCCCCAGAGGCCTACCCACCAAAACCCGTACGATCCACCCTCTCATAGGAGATGAAACCCGGAAAGCTATGGCCGAGTCACCGGGACACTCAAGTATTGGACCATTGGTCCCCTTGCAGATGGAAAATTGAAGAGGCTCGGGTAAATCGAGTGCCTCTCCCAGACAGACGAAACCGTGCAATGCGTGGGCGGCTGCCAACCACCGCCGCTGTCCCGACGACGACGTGATCCTAATCACGTCTCGATGCTTAATTGCATCATCGGAAGGCTCTTTTCGCTTGTTTTCCTACTCGCGTGATCGCATACCACACGTTCATTATAAACTGAACCCTATTTAATATGATTGGCCATATATAAATGAGGTCAACTTACTTTGGAGTATTCTCAATTTTGGAATCTAACTTTTTTATTTGTCATCATACAAATTATCATTTTATAGACAATATTAATTCGTAGCTCGGTGGCGCTACGGATAAGCGCCGCTTCGCACGATCGCTATTGCTAAGCTCTTTCGCAAGAGTTGTTCACGGAATGGGTGACCAAAAATTATTAAACAAAGGCCTGAGGTCCTGCAGTTTGGCTGTGAAAGAGTTAATGATGATGATCAATATATCAAAGAAGAAAATTTAATAAAACAGTTAATATTTCATAGCAATTTTGGCGAACACGTCACTTCAAATTGACATAACTTTTTTATTTGTGAACCGATTAAAATAAATCTTACAATAAATGTTAACGGAAGAATACCACAATATAATAACTGCATTTCAATCGGTTTAACCGTGAGATTATAGTGCACAAACGCACAGACAAACAGACAAACCGACAAAAAGACAAAAAATTTATTAATGGTTGTTTTGTGTTCTGTTATGCTTATAACTGCCTCTCATAACAGTTTTTTTCATATATCTTCGATGTACAGACATCGATCGGTTACGTTTTTATTATAGTATAGATATTAAACTATTATATATTTATTATTTTATTTATGTTTGTCGTGGGTTTTTTTCTTGTACTATTTTCCAATGGACCTCTTTTCATCATTCATAAAAAATATAAGTATTTAAATTCAATATTGAATATTAAAAAATATTTGAAGACCTTCGAGTTCTTATTAGAAACACATACAAATCAACTCATCAATCTGATTAGAATTAAAAGTTACCCTAATGAGATCGTAATATGAAAAAACGTGTGAAAAAACACTATGCAGAAGATTTAGAAGAAATATTTATTGTAATAAATATATGTCAAAAATTAAATATTTACAAAACCCAATTTGAGTCGTTTTAATGATTATATATTCTAAGCTTTTAAAATCATTTGCATGTAAAATATATTTCCGCATCTCAGTGTGTCTCTGCCATAAACATCTCTGAGCAATCGAAAAAAAAGGAAACAAAAAAAGGCAATTGAAAAATACTGCAAATGAGTACTTTTAAGTTTTTAAAGTCAATTTAATATGCGGAGATTGGGCATCTTTCGCATGGGCCGGTCATTGGATGGGTGACCATAAATTATTTCTTCCTCTTCTCTTTGCTTCAGAAGACACGTTAAGCCGTTAATAACGGCTGCATATGTAGTAATAAATACCCATTTTTCTGCTTTGGGCCCCTTGGTGGGTTAAGGCCCATTCTCCTTTTTTATTCCATCCAAACTGAAGTCCTGGGTACCACCAGTGAGAACTTTGATACTGACAATGATGATTTTAAATATATTATGAGGATTATTTCTGAAGTAATAAGAAGCAGTGGACAGAACGTAATATAACTAAGACCTTCAGCAAAACAATGTATATATACATTTATCCTAAAGAAAATAAATATATAGAACTCCGTTTCGCCCGCAGGACCGCCACCTGTTAACATCTTCGTACCAAACTGATAAATCGTTTTTTAAGTGTCCAACGTGTTTTTTACACAGATTTTTTTCCCCGGACATCCGGCTCCATTAAAGTGATTAATACTCTTGCTCGGGGCGTTTACACACTTTTTTTCCGCTGCCCCACGATTTTTCCCTCGCCGAGGAAGCTGTAATTTGTCCATTTTAACTTTGTGGTGTGCTTAATTGGCGTTTTGTGGTTATTTAACGGATTACACGCAATTTTTGTGACAAAAATCAGTGGTGTGACAAGAATCTTGCTGATTAGAATATTGTCTATAGTAATATTATTTAAAATTATATTCTCATAACTATATGGTACCTAATTGTTTCTTGATTTTATAATTTCAAAGATTTTACCTTTTGTAAATATGTATATTTCGCACTGCATACAATTTTAAAGTAATCGTGAACAAAAGAATAAAGTCTATAAATAAGAAAATACATATTTAATGATAACTCGGATAAACTGTATTCACTAAACCCAAGTTTTAATAATAATGAGACTTCCGTTGTATTTACGTAATCATGTGCTCTTATTTTGATTCTTTAGACATTTTAGTTAATATAATAAAATTCCTGCCTGTGAGACGCTATTTGGATCTTCTTATTTTTTAGAGAATACCTAAGATTTTTAGAGTAATTTACTCTTTAGAAACGTGAAACTGGAAACATTCCTCGCGAATTTATTTATTTCGTTCAGTGGCAAAGTTTACTTATTTTTAGGTCGTATTTTGGCGGACACATGATATTCTAGTTATTATTTTCATCAGTAGATATTTTTATATAAGAAGGAACAAATAATATAGGAGAAGAAAACCAAGAAGGAGGAGTCCGATTCGGAAGGTTCGGGCTTCGGTCTTTTTGACTATTTTAATATTAAATAGTACGCGGTATTTGCGGTTGTTATTCTAATTTATCGTGTATACGTAACTGAGAGCGAATATGTTTCTATGAAATATATCCTCTGCAAAGGTAAAAAATAAAATAACAACTTTTAAGTTTTATAAAAACGGTTTTCATTTTTATGCATTAAAAGTATTAAATGAAAATCCTCTCAATGTGTATATTTTTTCTTCCATTCATATTAAATAGTAAAAATGAACCTACATACAATCCATGCGCTGTTACCAAAAAAAGCCAACTAATGCCACGGTACCAAAAAATCAAACGTTTTGGAAGACAACTACTGCCATCTAGTGTCAAGTAGATTACGCTATAAAAGTACTGTTAGAATATTAATTACTCTAAGAATAAAATATACGTTTCTGTTTACATAAACATTAAATTGATATATAAGTATTTTTATCGCTGAATATTATTGAACTTGTTTTACAGACATAGCCTTATTAATGCAAAGCGATATAGTTTGACTACTCGCCACCAGAGTATTGTTGTTTAATATATAACACTATAGGTGGCAGCACTAACATTAGTGTGATAACTGTCCGGTAGATGACAGTGTAAATATATACCTCTACTCGCTAGATGTCACTGTAAAATTTAATATCACTATTCAACACTAGATGGTATTAAATTTCTAGTCTGTTCAAAAAGATATATTATGGAATTTTTGAAGTGCACTTTGTTGCCTAACGATACTGTCAGCTGTAAAGTTAACGAAGCATATTGAGGAAAACTCTTATTTTTATAAAATAATGTCGTTTTACGTTACCGTTACAAATATATTACATAAAAATGATATCTATCAGTTTGCATAAAAGTACTTAATAATATTTTATTTGGAAGTAGATACCTGTATAGAATTTTATACAGCAAAAATCAAGATCTTTTATAGGTATTCAATAATAAATAAAATAACGTTAATTCTTATCATAAATGTAACAGTTTACTTAATAAACTGTTCTTCTTTTGAATGTTTAGCTGATGTGTTTATTTCCTTTTTACTTTTTAATACAAATTAATTTAAAGAAAATTATCTTTAAAAATAATTGTAGGTACAATGTTAACAATTGTACTATGGAGGTAGGCAGACATGGGAGCGCAGCGCGGCTCAAAGTGGTGAAATAGTATTTAAATGACTTCTCGCGAATTAATACATTCATTTTTAAGTGATTTTTCAAAATTGTAAATTAGTGTTAAATAACCCCGAAATCGGGTGAGTGTTCTAATTTTTTTAATTTTTACTGCTCGCTTATAAGCTGTCACCTTGGAGTATTTTATTTTTAAAATCACAAGTCCAATAAGTAACTTTAAATTCTAAATCTATTTCGCTGTTTTATAATGTTTGACATTTTAATTGAATATTATTACTGAAGTAAAAATCCAGTTCTTCACCTAGTGTTCGATAATATTTTTGTTCTATTTCGATAAAGGAGAAATAGATATTTAAGGAAATATTATAAAATTTTTGCTATACTTGGGGTTAATAAAATGTTTATTCAAAATTAACATTTTATTATTTTTCTACCTTACAGATTTCATATTTAATTTTGTCTGCTAAAAATTAAATATAATCGATACATTGTCCGAATGCAAGTTATCTCCAAGAATTATATCATGGGAACACGTTTTTAACCCCATAATGACCGACATCAACCCTTATCTTAAAAGACAAACGATACACCGATGACATGAATGCACCAGCTCTTAATACAAGCAATTAATTTAAATAACAATATAACCCTTTCGGTCTCTTTGACCCCATTCTTTCTTAGCCATCTCAGGGTTGATCTTTGTCTTGTCTTGGCTATTGGGCATCTGTGTGATCTATACAGAGCTAAACTGAACTTTTTTTTTAAACACAGCTGCTTTGACTAACGTTCGACGCTTATTATTTTTATTCTTAAATTATACGGTCATAATAATAACAGTCATTTACTTCAAGTATTTTAATCATAAGTTTACAATAAATAAAATTATATTGTACATATAAATAAACAAAATTGAAAACAAAAAATAATCGAATCATCGTTAAGTCATACAGTCAGTTGCACAGACGTCCATTAAAATTCTGTTAGTTTAAAGCGACATTACCAATACAAATTTGACATACATTAGAGCATAATGGCGTCATTAAACCTCAATGGTCTTTTGTGCAACTGGCCGATAGCAAATACATTAAAAAAATGAAATCATCAACTATTAAAAACATCACATCATTAATTAAAATTTTAATTAAAACAAAGTAAATAAATCATTCAATAAATACAATTTCATTAACACATTATCATTTTACACGAGTCATAAATTGACAATATAATTTTAAAATTTATTACAAACAAACTGTATTGGTGCGATTTTTCCTGCGTAAATTATAGTCTATATTACCCGAGCATGATATAGCTGTCTGTAGGTGAAATCATTTTAAAATGAGTCGGTAGTTTCACTAATAGCAAACAACCAAAGCTTACTTCTTGAATTCGGCGAATTCTAATGCTATATTATGTAAAATTAACCTGCAAATGTTAATATTATACCTAAAATAATACGGAATGAGTTTTTCACCTACACACATCGTTTATACCTACCAAGATCATCATCATCAGCCCTTTTACGTCCCCACTGCAGAGGTTCAGGCCTTCCTTATGGATGGTTAAGGAGGATGGGCCATGACCCTCCACGCTGGTCCAATGCGGATTGGAGGATATTAACGACTGCAAATGCAGCCGGGACCAACGGCTTAACGTGCCTTCCGAAGCACGGAGTAACTCAAGATAATAATTTTTTGGTCACCCATCCCGTGACCGACCCTTGCGAAAGTTGCTTAACGACAACGATCGCGGGCCACGGCGCTTATCCACTACGCCACCGAGCTACTACCAAGATAGTTTACACAAACTTGGACAATTAAGTTATAATTACGGTATGAACGATTCAACAAAGATTTTTCATAAAATTTTAGAATTCACTGTTTTATATATTGAACTGACTTTATTATCCATATTTGATGACCGAATATTTTAACGACCTCCGTAGTTGAGTGGCTCGCATATCGGTGTCAATGTGTTGCCATCTCTGAAGTCTCTGGTTCGAGTGACACAACAATTGTTATTAAATGTGATAATACTAATAGTGACACATTTGAATGTAAAATAACCTCAGCACTATCAGACGTTACTAAATGGTTGGATTCAAATGATTTAAAGTTGAATATAGGTAAGACACGCTTAATTCAGTTTAGATCATACAATTCAAACCCTATTCATTTAAAAATTAATTTCGGAAATGACGTAATAGAAGAAGTAGATTCAATACGTTTTCTTGGAATCATTATTGACAAACATCTTAATTGGAAGCAGCACATTGACCATGTATGTGGAAAACTTAACCGGTTTGTATTCGCCATAAAGAAACTGAAACAAACAGTTTCTGTTGAAGCTGCCTTAACAGCATATCATGGTTATGTGTCGTCGGTTTTAAGCTACGGCCTGATACTTTGGGGAGCCTCCGTAGATCTAAACAGAGTTTTTAAAATTCAAAAGAAGTGTGTTCGTGTTATGTGTAATGCTTGGTTCGATGATAGCTGTAAGCCACTTTTCAAAAAGCTTAATATTTTGCCTCTACCTTGTATGTACATAAAAGATATCTGTGTATTTGTTCACTCTCATTCCAATTACTGGAGTAAACGTGTGGACATTATTCCGAGACAAACAAGACGAAAATATAGAAACCTGTTGTATCAGCCTCCTTGTCTTAAAAACATCTATAAAAACAATATTTACAATATGTGCATAATTTTATATAACAATTTGCCAGATGACATGAAACTGTTAAACATGAATCAATTTAAACTAAAACTGACAAAGTGGCTTCTAGAACACTGCTTTTATAGCGTTAAAGACTTTTTAGCTTTAAAAAAAATCCATGACATAATGATAATATATAATAATAATTTGTAATTTTATGAGATGTTTGATATATAATATGATAATAAAAAATGTAATAAGTTAATAATATAATAACAATATTTGCACGCCTGTCCGCAGGCAGAATACTGTACTTGTCTGATTATTTGTGACCTCAATGACTTGTGTTCTGGCAAATAAAGATCTTATCTTATCTTAAAAAAAAAAGAGTACCGGTCGAGTCAATGTAAACGTAAACGTATCGAAAAATGCGTTACTTCGTAATCCTATTAGCGTCTCGAAAATAGACGAAATTTTCTTTTTGGAGGAACAGAGTAAGGCTTCTGTTACGCCACTGACATATGGGAATCAAGCTTAAAGGCTCTAACATAATACGGTAAGTCTTACAGTATAAGGAAATCTAATAATTGCTTTTTAAATAATACTCAAGAAATCACTGATTTTGTATGTATCTAAAATTATATTATTATTTTCGCTATGTTTATTTATTACTTTAAAACTTTTTCAGCGCGAAATACATTCATTATTTTAGTAGAACAAAAAATATTTACTGTGGCGGTACTTAATAGTCAAAGGCTATGACATAACTGGTAAAAGGCTATTTCAAAGGAAGATTTAAATATAGCTCTCTGTAATCCACGCCTACAAGTCACGGGCTGTGATCTAATTTATAAAATTTTTAGATCTATTTTATATTAATTCAACTTTTTTTTTAAACAAACTTTTTAGAGCAGTTATCATGTATACTTATCAAACAAGTCTAAAGTTCCCATACTTTACAGTTCTATCTTCAGACCTTAGATATTATCTCGGACTAAAGTCCTTGTCAAGATAAACCAACGAGTCCAAAATTCGATGGAGTCGCTTCGTTTAATTAAATAGGTCAAACAAAATGGTAATGATGCATTGTTGTCCAATATGGGTATGAAAATTTTCCGCTCAATTAAAAAACGGGAAGCGACGCAAATTTAGTTTGGAACATTTGGCTCACATTAAGTAGCATAGGAAAATAAATAAAAAATTGTCTATTTTATTTTCATTGAAAATTAAATTAAAAACTCTTATTCCAATAAAAATACCTAAAGCCCTTGTGTTATGGTATCTCAAACCCAGAATGGAGACAATATAAAAGATCATTATCCACGTTGACCCGACCAGAAATTGAACCCGGGACTTAAACCAGCGTGCGAGTTAGGTACACTACTTCAATATACAAGTGTACGTATCCAAAAGAGGAAATAGGATGTTAGGATTCGTGATTCGTAACACTAAGGAATTTAAAACTAATAAAATAAAGATTTTGTCATTCAGTAGCCTTGTTAGCGCATTGGCGGAGTAGACTGGAAACCGCACTATGCTACACATTCTTTGAAGTTAGAACGACTGCAAAGAAAATTCGTTTCTTACTTGTCATTTATGGAAAAAATCACTAACGGCCGTTTGCACAAACGTTAATTAAGGTTTAATGTCGCCTTTAAGCTCTAATGAATGTCAAAATTGTTGAGTAATGTCGCTTTAAACTAATGACAATTTTAATGCACGTTTGTGCAACTGGCTGTTAGAGTAATAGATGCTATTAAAAAAGGTCACATTACTTTGGATTACTATCTCTGGCTAGCCGTAGGAAATTGTTAGATCTATCGTTTTTTTTTTAAATTAATGAGAAAATTAATTGTCCTATTCTCCTCCGAATGTTTAAGTCTAGAGATCCCAGTAGGTACCCCCGTTACCCAATGTCGCTCATGTGTCCTCCATATCGTAAGTCGCACGTAGGTGCAAATTCACCTATTAAAAGACTTTGTAGAAAACAGCGATACTTGGTGACACATTTGCTAGAATCAAATCGATACTGTTTGAGACATGGAAACAGTACCCTCAATAGGTAACATTTCTAATTGTACTGGTAGAGTAGTAATGGTTGAAGTATTTTAATTATTGAATATTACTCAAAAGTTGTATCTTAGACCTTATTTAAGAAAATAGTAATTGTCATTTGTTTGTACTTAGCACGTAGTGTACCTGTAATTGTTTGTTAAATACACGCGTGTGATTCATCTTTTGCACTTTTTACTTTAGTATGTAAATTTATTGTGTAATCGAATGTAGAAAAAGAAATAAGTGTAAAAATTAAAATGCAGTCATGTGTTCATACAAAATACTCTTCATAATAAATTATTACCAAAAACGTAGACCTGTCAGGAATTAACAATATCTATGTAAGTATAGAGTAGCTCGGTGGCGTAGTGGATAAGCGCCGCGGCCCGTGATCGTAGTCGTTAAGCAACTTTCGCAAGGGTCGGTCACGGGATGGGTGACCAAAAAATTATTATCTCGAGCTACCCCGTGCTTCGGAAGGCACGTTAAGCCGTTGGTCCCGGCTGCATTCGCAGTCGTGAATACCCTCCAATCCGCATTGGGCCAGCGTGGAGGGTCATGGCCTAACCTCCTTAACCATCCATAAGGAAGGCCTGAGCCCCTGCAGTGGGGACGTAAAAGGGCTGATGATGATGTAAGTATAAGGTACCTTAACTTAATTAACATTATAACGGATAGCTAACACAACTTTCCAGACAGATAATTTCAATATTATTTCATTAAACTTTTTTTTCTTATTAATAAATACTATGTTGATTTCATATGAGATTTGTATCATCGTTAATTACATGTTATGTATTCTAAAAGCTTTGTGTCAGAATTCCAAATCGTTTAACTAAGGAACCGGATTATTTAATTGGCGGTCGCAGGATCTTAACACTACAACCGCCTAACCTAAAACTAAAGCCAAAAGTTTATTTTATTAATTAAATATTTTGTAATTAAATTATTTTATTAATATTATATTATTTTATCGACATATTGTTATTTTATTATTAAACTGAAATATTAAACTATTTTGTTTTTCCGCGACTTGACCCGCATAAATTATAGCCTATTTCACCCGCACCCTCGTATGATGTTTCAATGCAGTAGTTTCCAGCGATGGAAACAAAAAATTTAAAAAAAAAACCTCTTTATAATATTACCATAGATTAAGTAAGACTAAAATAGAGAATGCTCAAAAAAGTCTTATTGTCTAAGACGAAAAATAGGTTTTCTGAATATCGTTATAAAATTAAATTAATATATCTATCTGGCTAACTCTAGCTTTTAGTTATGTATATCGATGCTTTTAATTACAGGTAAGCTTATAAGTAGTATTGTTGAGTACAAATGTTGAACATTATTTAGGGAACGAAGACATGTGGTGTCCGCTCGTAGGCCGGGTGCGACCCCAGGACCCCTGAGAACCGGTCACACCACTATGCAAATCACAACTATTCAAAGGCATGGACAATTCTTCGTTTTTTAATTGTCCAACGCTTGCCGACGCGTCGTGTAACTATCTATTTGAGCGGGGATAATTTTTATCGATGTTTAGAATATTTCCTTGTAAATTTTTTTGTTTTATTAAAGTCACTTTTGCAGCTCACTTTGTTGGCATAGATGTTATTATGTTTACAAGATTAAACACAATTATTCTAATTTTTACAAATAATAGGTTTCAATTCAAATAATTCCATTTGTGTTATTCCATTGTTCCGAATAGTGTTTGCTTAATACATGTTTGAGTAAAATAAGACAGAAAATAGAAGTTACCACAATATGACGAAACTCTTCAATTGACTTTGAACTTTACCGATAACACGTTATGGTTTAAAATCAAGTAGAGAATTTGTCATATCGATAATTTGACTTACTATTGAGTGTATTTTCAATAAAATGCTCACTGGAAATTAAAATAATTTTATTTCAAGTTCTTGAGAAATTCGTTATTTTATACTCGACTTCGACATCTTTGTCATCTTTTTGTTTTGTTAATCCTTAGTTTGGTTTTATATTTTTTATAGCATACATTTTATTCAGTTTATAAATATTCATATTAAGTAGTTACGTAATTACTTAAGTTATTAAAAAATCATCGACATGTCCATGATCTTACAATTAATTATCGAAAAATACCCTCACTATTGAATAACCACCAAAACCGGTCAGGTCAGTTCCGCAAAAATCACAATAGACGACCCATTGGATACTTAAATAGGTCCAAACATTAAAATTTACTATTATTACACTTCCCGGTAGCTCCCTTTTTTAAACGTGATTCCATTATGTCCAGTTTGCACCCTTTCGGGCCCATTGTCACGGTCCCTGAGGCAAGATAACCGGTAAGACAGCTTTTGACCCTCGCGGTGAAGGGTTAAAGTTTTCAAGTCAGTTGTAGTTTGACCGTCAAAGTGCTAGTGTTACAATGTGAGATCCAAAAATTCATACGGTAAGTTTAAAAATAGAACATTTGATCAGATATCAAAACTACTTGTATGATATATCATAATTATGCTACCAGGATTTTGATAAATTATACATTATATTTTTATTCTTGAGATTCGGTTTCCTAATTTAAATTTCACAGTTCTCATTACAGAAAAGACGCGTTATCTATAGCATGGTTTCCCTCCTGTCATTGTCAATATCCACGTCTCTATTCTATTGTCTATGTTTTAATCCCCATTTTTTGCCGCCTCCCGCGCTCATCGATTACATTTTTATCCGTCAGAGTACGCTACGATTGGTCGTTCGGCGGACATTTTTGTTCGTTATTCAAAAGCTTTTTCTGTAGTAGGCGTCTTTGGGGTGGGGGTGGGTGCCTCAATATGGATGCTTCTTAAATTTAGCGAAGGTCTCTGGGCACCCTTTTTAATGGGTTTCGGATATTCTTATTTTTAACTTGGTGTATTTTTCGTGGCCGAAATTAAAATGTTGTAAGAATTTTTGGTTAAATTTTTTATTTCATCTAAAGTTTTTTGTTTATATTATTCATGTAGGAACTTATTAATTTTATAGTGAAGCTATTACTTTAAAGTTACGGATACTTTAGGAACCTATATTTTTGTTTTCTATAAATACGTATGTACTAACAGGTTTTCCACAATTGGGCCCGCTTAAATATAGCATGTCACCTACCTATAATGTAGCCACCCGTAGATAAAATATTTTTTAAATCGTTCTAGTACTTTTGGAGTCTATTCGATGCAAATGAACAATCAAATCCGTTCACTTTATCATGTTAGTATAGGCTGCGCAACTTTTGCCAACCCTTAAAAAACTTTTAGACTAAAATAAATTATTTATTACAATAAATATTAAAGTGACAGATTTTCTTGTCATAGAATAAAAAAGTTACCTACTTCATGTCCAATAAAATATATATCCCTATAATTTTTATGAAATGAAAAAGTTTATTTTTAAAGATCATTAAAATAAAACTAATTCATGACTCGCGATTCATCGAACCCATTCATTCGTTCATCACTTACCGAAGATGGCGGCCATCATTAAAATTTCTTAGCAACTTTGGCGCCCTAATTAAAAAATCGTGTCGTCTCGCAAATAAAATCAATTCCCCCATTTTCTACCCTAAAGGAGTTTTCCGGGGAGTTTTTCTTAGGACCCTCTTTGGTGCGACCTCGCGTAATTATGTTTGTGTAATGATCGTGGAGCTTTGACGGACTTGCTAAGCTTTTGTTATCGAGGTTAATGTCTTTCAAGCAATTTTTCTCGTTAAATGTGAAAGATGAAATAATAGTAGTGTGAGACTGAATTCAATATCATTTATTTCGTCTAGGCTGTTACAAGCACTTTAGAAACTCGAAAGCTATGGCATAGGTTCGTACTGATGAACTGATGTGAGATTTTGTACTGAGAAGAAACGGCAAGAAAGTCAGCAAGAGCTGCTTTTACCCTGTTCTATTTATACAGAGAAGTCTAATTACAAAAAGATTTTATAAGACTATGAAGTAATTTTCCATAATTAAAAAATATTAATTAGATTAAATAGATGTGACATACGAATTTATGATAAATAAAATTAAAAAATTATGTAGTCAAGTTTACTAACAGACTGAGGAGCTCGATGACGTAGTGGTTAGTGCGTTCGGTCTACGATGTGGTAGTTAGGCAACTTTCGCTAGGGTCAGTCATAGGATGGGTGTCCAAAATTTATTATTAATTTATTATCTTGACCTTCTCCGTTCTTCGGAAAGCACGTTAAGCCGTTGGTGCCTGCTGCATCTATACGTTTACACCAACCGATCTGCTCTTGACCTGAGTAGAGGATTATGGCCCATTCTCCCTATTCGATTCGAGTAAAAATCTGTGCCCCAGAGCCGAGGGCATTAATAGGCAGATGACTAAAAACTCAAACTTCAAAGACATAAGGGGGAGGCCTATGTTCAGCAGTGGACGTCTTCCGGCTGATGATGATGATGATGACTAAAAACTAACAGCTGATCTAAAAAAAGAATTATCAAAATCGTTACGCTATGTCGAAGATATAATGGAAAATAGGTATTAAAAAAAACAGTCTAAGTAATAACTTCTTCCTTTTTTAATATGATTATTTTTTTTTAATTCGATTAAAAAAGTATTGCTATAAAAAAGTATACAAACATAACGTGAAAACTGTTAATTACTGGTGTACAAAGAGAAATGTTTTAACGTTGAAATTGCTGATAACAAGAAGAGTGCGATTAAAAATATTAATTCTAAGAGGGCGGACGGCCACCCCAAGAGGGTTGGTTAGCTACTTTTTTATCTCCCACTACCTGTTTTTTCGATGGGGAGAACTCTGCAATTTAAATTTTATCTCTTCGAAATGAGAGAGACGGAAGATACGAAGCTAGATTTGTGAAACAACTGATGTAAATTATCTCGTTGTTCTTGAGGTGTACTGTTGTTATTTTTTTGCTTCTCGTTAAAATCTAATTTGCGCATAACGAAAAATATCTGACTTTTTAGTTATTTGAAGTGAACTTAAAATATTTCGTTTAATCCCTGGTATTTTTTTTATTATCTATCTCTATACTAATAATATAAAGAGGAGAGACACAGGAGAGACTGTTACAGAAACTACAGAACCGATTTTAAATATACTCTAACCTACGGAGAGCGTATACACGGGTGACATAGGCTATAAATTACAGGAAAAACAGAGAAAACAGCTAGTATTTGGGCGCAAGTTTTTCCTAGAATGTAAAGAAATTAGAAGAGCTAGCTAAACCCACGTGGATCCAGTGCGGATTAATAACTGAAAATACAAATTATTTGAAAGTTCATAACAACTTTTCATAATATTCTTAATGAAAAATGTTTAAAAATCCACTTTGTCCCTGGCACTCTGAGACGAGACTCGAACCATGAACAAACTAGATTTTTAAGCAATTTTCAGTAAGAATATTTTTCAGTGTAGCATTGTGGCTACAAAATTGATCAAATATCATAAGTTTTCATAAGTTTATTTTTTAATAAAAATATTTTGACTACAAATAAATAAAATAATCTTTGACGTTTGTTTTACGTTTGTTGATTGGCACCTAAACAATTATTGTCGACATTGGTAATCCAAATCACCTACTTAAAAGCATCAACAACTAATCTTCTCCACACACAACTAAACAAACTTCGAGTATAAACTGTATGGAAGTTTCTAGAGTTATTTCAATGTTTTTAACGTACAAATGGAGGCTATTAGTGAGAAAATTGACTTCGGAAAGTTTAAACGCAAAACCGTCACGCTGAAAAATTTGGAGCGACCGAAAGTGATCTATAGAGCTACTATACAGCTATTGGTGATTGGAGAGAGTTTGTAGAGGACATTATCGCTGTAAGAATGTTTCAGCTAGGGATGTCGGTAACTGTAACCGACACTAACAGATATCCGAAATAAATGTCTAACAGTAACAATAAATCTGCCATGTTAAGAAACAACCTCTAACTCGACTTCGAGCTAAGGGCTGTCATAGCATAGAGCTTCACATGCCTTTTTAAATAGGTTCAATTTGATTGAACCTCTACGGTCTGTCAGTGCTGTATATCTGCTAGTTCTAGGCGACTTACAGAAAAGAGCTGCAGTTAAGTATTTATTATTTATCGTTGTTAGTATTATCACAAAAAAATAATACCTAAATATAGTTACATTATTTTTATGCCCGCTATAATAATACAAAAGATAGTCTATAAATAAAAATTAGTTATACCGCTTATAAAACCAGTGTAATATAACTTTTATATCCGTATCCGTAATCTAACATCACAGTAGCATCCGTGGTTTCAGCTATCACGCATTGACTTACTTTGGATATGTGAACTTGTACAGACGGTTAATTCGATCATTTAGGTTTATAATCTCATAGAATTTCCTGTTTATTAAAGTTGAGTTTCTTAATCACTGCTAAACGAAATATTGAACTTTTATTAACACCAATTTCCACCTATCAGACATTAAATGTTCCAATTAGAGTGCATATTAGAAATTGTTGTCTATTCTTTGTCCCTACGATACCTTTAATCATACTTCTTGATTATAATTTCGTAATACAAAATCTGCCCAGCCTGCAAATATAGTGAAGACAGATGAACTTAAAACATTTATTACAAAAAAATAATTAATATTCTTTGCGCACATATTTTTAGTTTGTGTCCGTCATTTGTACTATGTGCAAAAAAGTTTTCATAAATAAATAAATAACTGTTCTCATACACGGCTACATAATAGATAAAAGAATACATATATAAATTTACTAATGTGAATATGATTTAAGATTTAATGACGGTTTTAAGCTCTAATGAAACATTTAAATTTAATATTTTCTGTAGATGTTTCATCTGAGCCTATAAGTAATAATGTTCCTATAAACAAACGATAATTTCATGAATATTTATGCATCTGTATGTCTGAAATTTTAGTCCATGACTATTAAAAATTAAATTCTTTTTTGCAATTAAACCTTTCGCACCTAAACTTCATGTTAGCAACTTTTAGCGTTGAAAAATTTGACTTTCGAACGTGGCCCGCTCGCAAATTAAAAAGTTGCCAACACTTTCCCTCCAACTTTTAAACTTCGAACTATTCCGCTGTCATTTTGGTTTGGTGTTTAACTTTTAAATTTTTCCTCTTTGCGTTCATGGTTTACAGGATGGACGTTGAATAATTTTACAAAATAATTTTTGTTTACCATGAAAGACAGCTAGTACAATTTTAAAATAAAGAATATTTGCATTAACACACAGAAAATTTCAAATAAGATTCGTTTCAACTGTTACATAAGATACCCGTCAGAATTTACAAATTATATGATATGACATTGAACCTTGTGTACACTCGACGGTAATTCAATCGTGTACTAACGTATACTATAGTCTTTCGTCAGTCACTAACTACCCGGTTCTAAGAAATTGACCCTCAAATATAAAGTGCTTAATAATATAGAAAAACGAAAAGAGGACTTTAGCGATGGGATATAATATAACTAGTATCTATCGTTTATGTTATTTTAAGTATTTTGAAAACAATTTAAAAAGGTTAATACACTCGTCTTCATACAATTTAAGAGGGATTCTTAATTTAAAATAGCAAATCACCCCATCCTGCAATCATGCAAAAATTTAGACCACAACAAATCTAAAAACTTAATAAGTTCCGCAATTGCAATATTTACGTCAAAAACTCTCATAAAAGAATAGTAATTAAAACAAACAAATTACAAAAGTCCAAAGGATTCGCGGTCGAGTTTTAGCGGGTGTAATACCGCTCGCCGCCATTTTGTGAAAAATTACTCTAATTTGAAAGTTCTCGTTGGTCCGGAAGTGACTTAATGGCCAAGTTCCGGTAGGACAGGATGTACCACAGCGGTGCATGAATAGCTAGTTTTCAATAGACTTTAATGTTATTTCACGTCCCATAACAATGAAACCTCCTTATTGGGTATAGACACAATCAATACTAATAATAAAAAGAGGTAAAGTTTCTAACGTTGAAATCATTAAAATTCTTTCACCTATTTAAATCTACATCATACGCGGGTGTCTTAGGCTATAAATTACGCGGGTAAACACCTAGTATATTATATTAGCACTTATCTAAGTATCCACTTCCCAATCGACCGCCAATTGTGCGTCTGTTTTTTATTTCTAGTTATTAGTTTCTTTGTGTTCACTTTTTAAGATTTTCCTTTGTGTCTAAATACCTAACTAGTTTTCACAGAGGCCTACTATGAACTGTTAATTCAGTATGAATTTTTTTAAATGATAACACTTCAATAACTATAACTGATTAGCGCTAAATAGCTTACGTTTAACTAATCTAGCTAAAGAATTATATCTAGCCTTGAATTCGTCTGTTTAGTATGCGTTATGTAACCGTGGAGACACGCGCGCTAAATATAATTCTGGCTTTAATCACGATCAAACCCATTAACGACTGCACCGTCAAACTTTTTCGATCATTAATATATATTTGAAAGTCATATAACACTAAACGCAAATTCAACATCGAGTTTTGTAGGAGATAATAGGTAATTTGACTTAAAAGAAATGATTAGGTACCGAATTTTACTTGCAATATCCTGTAACACTTATTGAAAGAAAAGAACATTTATTTTTGATATATTCCAAGTAGTTTAAATATCAATCAATTACTATAAATTAAACATTAAAATACTACCGAGTAGCTCGGTGGCGTAGAGGATAAGCGCCGCGGCCCGCGATCGTAGTCGTTAAGCAACTTTCGCAACGGTCGGTCACGGGATGGGTGACCAAAAAATTATTATCTCGAGCTGCTCCGTGCATCGGAAGGCACGTTAAGCCGTTAGTCCCGGCTGCATTTGTAGTCTTTAATACCCTCCAACCCGCATTGGGCCAGCGTGGGGGTCATGATCCATCCTCCTTAACCATCCATAAAGAAGGCCTGAGCCCCTGCAGTGGGGACGTAAAAGGGCTGGTGATGATGATGAAACATTAAAATAAATATAGAAAAATATTAATTTAGTCAGATATTTTACAAATAATTTGTTATTAACACTAACCCACATGGGATTAAAACAAGATGACAGTATAAAATTGACTTTAATTTACTTCAATGGGATTTGACAGGACTCCGTCCGACGCCATCTGAAGAGAAGTATTATTTACAAAGTTAATTAAGTCACAAAAGTTTTCATAGGATAAAATATTTGTACTGATAATGAATCCGAGTTGTTATTCGAACGACACCTATATTTCCTCTTAAGCGTGATGCCATGTGTAAAAACATGTCGAACCTTTTTTAAACCTTAACGTGAAGAACCAATATCTTAATTTAGTGTACACAGAACCTGCAAAGGACTTGACACGTCTGAAAAAGTAAGATTTATCAAAACCTGACGTGATATAACCGTTTAAAAATACTTGGTCCTATAAAATAAGTATTTAGTCATTTAAATGACTATTTTATACAATAATACTTTCAAATTAGTCTTTAAGCCAAACTAAATGGAAATTCATCGTAGAAAATTAACATTTTTAACCCAAAAAACGCGAATGCAACCTGTTTTCGACCTATTCACTAAGCTATAGAGTTCAATTCGGAATGAACTTTTCTCTTCCAATATTAAGTTTCTTAAGTTAGTCGCCGGCAATTATTCTTGAAAATGGCTGCAGAAAAAGTAGGGGATTTCAAAGGATTGGGCCAATTTAGATTTATTTTTCTCCCTTTCGGGGTCCGAGGCGAAAGTTTTGTTACCACCTAGACGCGAAGGGGTTGAAGTATGCCGAGCAGAACGAAAGTACTTACTGACAAAATTCTTCAACGTAAATATCTAAGAATAATGAATAAAAAAATATTTGCAAGAATACGTTAATTAAATACTTTTAATCTCCTTCATCTGTCTTTACGATACGATCAAAATATAAACATATTTTTTGGATATTTGTTTAAAGAAGAAATGTTTATTATATCTCTTTGATTTAAAAAAAATATGAATTTGAAAAATATTCTAGTTAGATTTCAATAATCTAATAAGAACTCATTATCCTATTAAACTACAATGATAGGATACTGGAATCCCTGAAATCAAAACAATTGTCGAACACTGTACTTAAATAAAAGTTTACTATAAAAAGAGTAAGTTATTTACCTTTTTTTCAATACCTACAACAAATCTTACCTCCTACTTTATAGCATAAGTTTCAATTGATTGTGCTTATTAAAACAAACAAAATGCATTTATTTTTAATATGAGGAGATTATGAAAAATAAAAACGTTTACCAAACATTTAATAATATTTCATTGCTCTCCGTACTTTCTTGGAGCTATGCTAATAATAATTTGGAACAGATAAAAAATAAAACAGGGTACAAGTCCCCTTGTAAAAACTCCTTACAATGCCACCCCAGTTCTACCTAAATATAATAGTTATGTGCAACTGTCAACCTATAGGGAGAAAGGAAATTAGATAAAAAAAAACATCGATCGACTCGAGAGAGTAGATTTTGAAAAAAGAAAAACAAATGGTAATAGCTTGTTCATCGCCGAAATTAGAAAGTAGATCGAAATTTTAAAGAAGCGAATAATACCACCATTATACATATATATAATAAATTTTATTTTAAACTGTAACAAGATAAGTGTTTAATTTTTTACTTAAGCTGAAATAATGACAATTTTTTTTGTCATTATTTCAGCCTGTTCTTTACTCAAACAAGCAATTAGAAAACAAGTGACTGTGTTACATAATCTACTGAACATGTTTTATGTTGAAAAAAACACGCAGAAATTATCACCAAAGAAATAACTATTCCTTACTTCAATAATTATGAAAAATATGTAATAGAATTACGATATCTTGTATACAAAAACCTTTTAAATAAAAAGCTTCCTGTACTGTCTGTAGAACTAATTCTTTTCTATCTTAACTAAACAAAGAAAAATCTAATAATGAAATGATTTTTCTTTTTACAAATAAGATACATACAAAAAATAAATTCCTACCACTTGTTTACTAGTTATTATTTAAAAATAGATAGTCATTTACATGTTTTAATAAGTTTACTTTTATTAACAAACTTATGTACAGATTTATAAACGCGGTTTCACAAAATTACATAATACTAAATTTAGTGAAGTTGGTACAACAGAACTGCCACCATTGTCTTGGATCAAAAAAAAAAGGTCATTAAACTAAAGCTGAAACATATTTTTGAGGGTTGAAACTAGCCAGTGAGACAGACAACGCTGGAAGGCAGCCAGCCGCCTTAGGCTTCAGAAGAAATGCCATTTACAGATCTTGCAAGAAAAAGATAGACTAGAAACAAAGAAATTTAGTATGTCGCAGTGTATTAGGGCTACCAGACTATTTTAATATTTTTCGTACATTTCCATTTTCTTCGAATTTCCACTAATTGTTCAGAATAATCAATAGAAATATATTTTTATTGTAAAGTGAATTTTAAAATCACAAATTTATTGCCATTTGTAACTTATTTCTCCGGTATAATAAGATGAATAGTTAATTTTCCTTATCGGGAGCCAGAATACTTTATTCTTTAGCCAAGGGATTAAGTTCAGTCATGTCTGAGGTTTTCTCTTGTACTTTCATTATGACTTGATGATTTTTATTCTTTTTTGAAATTTACTTAAGCCAATCAAAAGATATAAAAAAAGTCTGCAGGAAAGCGGTGGCCCGTTCGCGTTCGCGCGCTAAATTCACGGAGCACTATTACAGTTTACGACCCATACACCAACATATTTCATTGAACATTAAATTGTTCGCTTGCGTGGCACTTTGGCTCGCAAAACAATACCACTTCATGACCGAAAACTCACTATATTAAGAATAAAATAAATGGAATCCATAAGGATTCTATGTATCCACACTAAAGACTTTGAAACAGAATTGAATCCAATATACTCGTATCCAATGCAAACTTAATGTCTGTTGACAGTCTATTGTTATTAATGCCGCAAATGAAGTTGCTTCCCGTAGGTGAAAGTATTTGTAAAATCGATCCAGTAGTTTAGGAGCCTATAAGATACAAAGAAACACACAATCACATCGTTCCTCTTTATAATATTAGCATATATACGTATAATAACCCTTTTTAACCGACTTCAAAAAAGAGGATCAATAGCAGTGATTTTGATGTTCTTTTTTTTTAAATTGTTTAATACCAAGAAGGCATATTTTGTTATCAGAATTAGATTAGTAGCTTCTTTGCTAATCAGAAAGTTACTAAATACCTGTTAGTAAATAAAACCTGAAATATGCTAAAAAATAATTTCATTCAAAAACCTAAAGACGACTTCAAAAAAATCGAAAAATAATTGATAAAGACTAAAATAATTCAAGAAATCGAGTTCCTCGAATGTGTTTTTTTGATGAAGTTACTTGACTCAAGAATTATATTTCGACTTTCATTAAGCCAGTTTTAGTTTTGTTTTTAAAAAATATCATCTAAAATCATCAACAAACAGTATGACTAGTAGATACTAAAGCTATCTATCCAAGCGGGTGTTGAAATTGTCTTAATTTTTCATCTCGCAGACCACCCACCACCCTTTGGCCGACCCTCTCATAATTGTTTTTAATTTAAAGGAGGGAAGAGAAAACTCTAGAAGACTTGTTACAAGAAAAATAATACTCATTTCTATCATGTTGAAATTATGTTTTAATTTCACTGTTTTATTGTTTTGGGGTTGAACCATAGATTTATTATTTAAGTGGATGCTATGATTATTTATTAGAACGCAAATATTTATTTTCATAATAAATTATTTAAGACAGAAGACCGCGTTTTGGCCATTTGGTACTAGGGTTTGTTACAAAGGCGTTGCAATTATCACATAAGAAAATGTATTACTTTGCGCTCTTCAAAATGTTGAGCTACGGAAAAACTAATCAGAACCAGGTTTTATAAAATAATAAGTAATAAGAACACGCCAGCCAAAAACGCGATCAACATCGATGTATGCTATGCTCGGGGCATATGAGGGTGTTGTATCAATTCGATGCAAAGAATATTTTTGTTAAAGTGTTATGCGTTACAGACGTAGCCATAGTATTAGAAGGCATAGCACGCGGTTGATCCAATGTAGTTAGTACAGAGTTTATTTCTTGCTTCATACGTTTCATATCATGGTCATGGTATGAGACAGCTTAATAGAAGAGTCGGTGTGTACGTTATTAAAGGAAAAATTTTTATTATTCTATTCCATCCATAGGGATGCCCTGTACTCTAGTAGTAAACTATGATGAAGATAATAATAAAATGTTTCTCAAACTTTAAAAGCAGTAACAGTCCTCTATGTAGGACATCTAACATTTAAAACCATGAGTTTCATAGAACAATCGTATAAAAGAAAACAGCTCGAACATTCAATTGCAGTTTATTACTCTTAAGTTTATTTATTAAAATTATATTTGTATTATATACCCACATAATGTATAACACATTAGACAAAAAAATTGATAATTCAAGAGTTATATAACTAAAAATAAATTACTTATAATTCAAATACTAAGAGAGAACTCTTCTTATGAATTACTTAGAAAACCTCCCTACATTTAAAGGAAAAACAAATTAATGTAGCTATAGACAACAGTACGCCTCACCTCACCACCCCACGGCGAAAAAAACGCGAAAGAACGAAACAGTAATATCCACTGGCAGTCGTCAGAAAAGAACAGACGATGCCCTGCGAAAAATTAAGATTCAAATCGTAAGAAAATTAAAATTCGAGGAGCGGTCATTGTGGCGTCTTGCTCTCTCGTTAGACGTGCAACTACTTTCATCTCGCTCTGTCGTGTAAAAAAAGGGTCCGATTGACGTTCCATTAACGAATAGGAAACTCTCTTTGAATAATCCTATTGGAATTCTAATGACTGTTTGGCTGCGTATAAAAAACTTCTTCGTCTTAAAATTAAACTTTAATCGAGGTCGCCTAAAAAGTATTTATTTCAAGAGTATTTAGCACCATTTTATCGTGTTAAGTTTAGTAGCAATTAAAAGTTCGGAAATGAATCCACATTAAATATTTTTGTTTTTGGTACTGCTTTATTTGTACATTTAAAAGGTAACTTAAAAAACTAATGCTAACAGTAAATTTAATAAATGATATTTTTTATTGCCGAAATTATTATATCTATCAGAAATAACTGTCAAAGTTAATTAGTATTTACAAATGCGCATACGCCACTCTTTTAACTTACAGGTCTGTAACTGAATGAATACCATCAATTAAAATATAACTATTATATATTTGTTATTCTTATTATCAGTCTTTGTTATCAGTTGTTGTTGTTAAAGGGAAAAATAAAAAGATTAATGCCCTTAGTAAAATTTTGCGACATTCAGGACTCTTCTGCTGATTCCATGTTTTCTTATGATAGCATGCAGAAAATTTTGCTTACTATTAAGCTCATTTTATTATACTCTTTTTGGACGTATAAACTTAGAACGCAGTTTTGTTCATGCATCAGGTTCCTTTTAAAATCATTTCTATAAAAGTTACGACGAGCTTACTACCTTCAATTTTTCTTCTATCTATTATAAAGAGGAAAGATCTGATTGTTCGTTTGCATTAATTAGGCTCCGGAACTACTAAACCAATTTTAAAAATTGTTTCATTAAGGGTAGTAAACGGTTGGTGACATAGGCTCTAATAATTTTCGCGAACTAAGTCGTAATAAAACAATCAGTGGTTTATAAATCATTATTACTCTCTTATAACCTATATTTGGTAATAAGAGTTTATTTATTAAATGAAAACATGAATAAAGAGGCGAGACATTGTATAATATTACTTTACTGAAAAAATAATAACTTACCAAAATGGTGGCCCGTTTCAAGAAAAAGCGGGAACGTTTTTTCATCGCATAATTAAACGGCGACGTCAAAATGTCTGATCAAAGAGGGTTGAAGACGCTAAAAATGTCCCCCCGCGGGGCGAGGGTGGGCGGAGGTTTCGTTTCTTTGTCCCGCGTTATCTATACAATTATTTGAAGAAAGTAAAGTCTCGCAAAAAGATAGGAAGGCTGGACTCCCGGGTTGTGACCGTCGCCTTTCTAAAATGTATATTAAAATGGAATACGAACTTTTTCTTTTGTTTACTTTTAAATAGCGGACTATTTTTTTTTTATTTATAATTACGGTATTTATAATTTGATAGGAGTATTTTATAATTTTTCGAATTTCAGACTATAAAGCATCAGATATAACATGTACGGATAGATTCTACATAAAACATTTTTTAACAAAAATATTGTACCAGATACATAAATTCCTTACTATATAATTGTAATTTTCTTATTTCAGGCCACTTGAGAGGAACTCTCCACTGGACGCCCTACAAAAGCGCTGGGCGAGGGGAACCGTGGCAAAAATGACGCTCCAAATAAAATATATACTTGTCCAATTTCACTAGACCTTCCTGCCTTCCCGCTGCCGAAGCCAATAAAGACGAGAGAGGGGACGACAGAAATTCTGTCAGAGCTCTTTCAAATTTCGAATAAAATAGATCGTCCACCATTATTCATTGAACTACGCTCCCCCCCTCGAATGTTCGAAAAATAGACTGAAGAGGAACAAACTCACCTCCACGTGGAGATCTCCTATTTCTGGTCCATTGTTTACTAACATTATATAGATGACGTTCTTAAGATTTACGCGCCAAAAATTAATCGTCACGAAACAATAAGCTGTTGTGAATTTATTGATGCTCTATTGATACAAACAATGAAACGACAAAAGTATTGAAATATCCTAGAATCTCATTTTTTATTTCTTTATTTGGTATCTTGTGTAATATCTATGAATATATTGAACTATTTACAGGATTATTTATATGTAATCACTGGTTAGTATGTATTTTATCTTAAGATAATAGTTTTCTTTCATTCATTATTATTTTTCTGTATCACAATATTTCACAAAACTCAATGGTATATTACCAAAAAATTTCAAATTTCCATAGTTGATTATGTACTCCAAACTGCAATGCATGATAGTTTAAAATGAACTGAAAATTTGAAAGCTTTCTATGTCCTGTCTTGCTATGATTGACTGTACCTAGAACAACAAAAAAGTTAACTAAATGAAATAAATTTTTCACTTTTTTGATAAATGTAAACTTTTATATCATAATAATCCAAAACACCAACAAGTTGCTAAGTTGCTTCATATACACAAAGTAAATAGATAAATTCTTCCCAAACAATTAAAAACTGTAAATTTTATGGCACAAAGTTTATTATGCCATTCGTTCTTATTTCTTTAAAAAATGCATTCTTATTGATTCATGGATATTTTTATTGCTTTATTATAATAGTAATAAATTGGTATACAAATGTCGTAATTACTATTAAGAGCCGATTAATTTCTTGTGGCGATATAAGTAAATATTCTTGTTTTCAAGAGACATCCTGAACGGTTGTAATATAGATAAAAGTTCGGCCAAAAATGCTTTCATAAATCTTATTTTCTTAAAGAATACTTTCATTTCATTTTACTCATTCTTTTCGCAATAACTCAATGTACCTACTTACAGTCGTTTAGCAAAACATAACAATAATTTAAACGTAGCAAGAACAAAGGCGTACCATAAATGAAACTGGACAAACAGACTGCGAAATAAAATAACATCTTATAAAATAACGGGAGAGGCTAAGATGGCCGCCCCTAGCGAACCACTTTTGTTTCTTTCGCCAAAGCCATTTTGAAAGGAACGTAAGAATAGAGATGATAAACACTTTCTTATATTTTCAAATAATACTTTAAATATCTTTGCATTCAACTTTTAGCGAATTTTGTATCTCCTTTTTTAACATAAATTATAGCTTATGTTATTCTCTAATAATGTAGCTTTGGTGAAAGAAATTTCAATATCTGAGCCTTTTGCCAAAACAAAATAATTGTAAATTCATAGACTTAATTTTATTACCAAGCAAATAATGTCATGATGTAGAGTGAAATTCGACCAAATATCGCGATTTGTTACAAATTACGAACATGGTTTACTAGATTCTGTATAGAAAAGCTATTTTTGAGAATTTTTGATGTCAAAATGTGTTATAATTTTTATTTAAGTTGTTGTATTCGCTTATATAATGTTTGTATCAATTTGTTTTCCAATTATTAGTAATTTAACCCTGTTTTGTGTTTTTCTAAATCCTTTCCTCTAGAAATAAATGAAAAATATATAGATTTACTCACTTAAGTATATTTATTTTTCTGTATATTGTATCAGACAATATTTTCAGATCCCTTGTACTAAGTGGCTTGTAATATTTTTAACAAAAACCTCCTTTTGTTTGAGGTCTATTAAAATATGAATATGCGTCAAATGTTAATTGATTTATAAAAGATTTTCACTTACATATAAAAAACTACAAGGCAGGAACAGCTAGACCTAATCAATAAAAAATAAATATAAGGCCACAAACAATCCTTAGATTCTAAGATGAGGAGCTAAAACAATCACATTATGGAATATCTGAAATAACAAAAGTGTCACAACAAAGTAACTCTCAGCGATGGTAACATCAGCGTGTGAGCCACTCAGCTACGAAGATCGTCTTAACTGTGTGTGTGTAATCTGCATTTTACAATAAATATGGTTTGATTTAAATAATTTTATTTACTTGTCATATCCACACTAAGATTGACAGCTAGAGAAAACTGTTTTTTCTCGTTTTATATTAAAATCGGGCGGGTCGAGGAAATTGTCAGTCGGATGGGAAATTGCCAGCCGCCCCTCGAGATCGTGACCAGGCTTGCTATAGCTCAATCCTGCTAAGCCCTCGTTCTAGCTGATAATCACTATGTTATAGGTAAAAATGTTTATTTCTACAGTTTGTTTTGATAGTTCCATATTGTTTTGTTGCAACTGTAAGATAGTGTAACGTTGGTCAAAATACTGGCCACGAAAGATACTTCAAAACAATGATTCTGGATGCGTATGTCATTGTCATTACCAGCTTATTTATATCAGATTTAGGAAAGGATGTAATCAAATGGGGAGAAAAAATCATAACCCATGATTTGGGCCCAGACATGATTATGGGTGTTAGCGAATACACGCGAGACCACATGCTTCCCGTAGCACAGAGGAGGTTGATGTTATAAATTGATCACCGATCTAAAAGGTGCTTGGTTACCTTCTCATTGCAGATCAAATGCGCCGATCGCTACAGCAGCGAGTTGGTATTGTCAATACTTTTCAATCTGCGGTGTGAATGATTGTTAAGTAGAAATATAGTTCGGTTCAAAATTAGATTTTAACTAACTTTAAAAAATGGAATGGTAGTCATTTCCGCAATATTTATTTATGTATATAGAACTGATTTTGAAATCTTTTTTTAATTATAAAACTGCTAAAAACTGATGAAGATCCTGGAGACTAAAATTCCTTAAAACAACAGCACTATTAAATATAACCAGATTTTGATGCTTTTTCATAGAAATATGTTAAATAAAAAACTCTTTATGATGGTCATACTAGATGAACAATATAATCAGTCTGTAATTAACGGTCTACGGCAAAAAGTTGCGTCATACTAGGAATTTTCTTTTAAGCGTCTACGTCGTAGCAAATTGGACTACGATCTAAGGCGCAATATTGCTTCTGTAAATTTCCTTGTTTGTTCTTATAGAAAATTTTAACAATATGCATTATTAATAGCTTTATTTTTATGAATATCTCGTTACTAAGTATCTGAGGTCTACTCGCAATTAAATCAAAACATAACAAAATTATATTTTATCCCTTAAAATTTCGTTAACAATTGAAATGTCTATTTTTCGTATACATAAGCTATTGGATTTGATTGTTTGCATCAAATAGGCTCCAAAACTAATGGATGATTTTAAAAATTGTTCCACCTACACCCGTAGCTACCCAGCTACATCATATATGATGGAAATAGGACATATCTTATCCTGGAAAACTGTAAATAAAGGGATGAAAATGGGAGTAGAAGTTTGTATAGAGTATGAAAAGTTACTATAGTAACCATTGTTAACTATTCAATTTCATTATTATTATATCCGTGTCATCATAATTATGAAGCCTTATGTAAATGATTTATCAAATTAAATTCTTGGCCTGGATGATACTTTTTATCCCACTAAGCAGTTTCACAAGGACCACTCGAACGAATCCGCTGGCGGCAAGCTAGTAATATAAAAATGTAAGATTTCTAACTTTGTTTGTTTCTAACATTGGGGTACTTTTCGCAAATATTGATCTGATCGTGGAAATTCTTTTATCTACGGCTAGCTACATCATATGCTGATAACCTAGTCTATAAGCAGACGAAATGTTTTCATTAATAACGTTATAGTATAATATAACGTTTTTAAAAAGATGTCTACATTTGTTTTTATTATTTCTACAATAATTATTTACAATTTGCAGACTTTTAAATATATAATTTAATAATTTCTTTCACAACGACCTAATCTAAGTGTAAACGAGAAACTGCGAATTAGAGGCGTTGAAGGTGTGAAACTTGCGGTGAGGAACTTTGAGAGCGAACTTATTTTAACTGCGCATCTTAAATCATTAATTTACTCAAGAAACTTAAAACTTTCAACACGGAATTTTATCCCAGGAAAGTCCTTGAAAAACAGCTGTTTGATGCACTATATGACCCACCATCTAGCTTAAAGCCATAACTTTAAGAACTTCAAAGCATTATGTACAGGAATGGTTTATAGTTTTTATGAATTAAATATGTTTATACTTTCATGATAATACTTTTTCTTATTAATCATTTATTTAATCAATGATTTCGTAGCTGTTAGTTTAATGCTTTATATTAAATTCCTGTATAAATTTTATATTTATAGTAAGTCTAAATTGAAATATCGAATTAGCATAAACAGAGGTATTGCTTTGCTACATTAAAAAATGAGACACTTTTTGGGTTTGAAAAATTTAATCTCAGCTACGTTCGCAGTCGTTAACAACCACCGATCCGTACTGGGACCGCGTGATGAGTAATGGCCCGTTCTAATATTTTGATAAGAAAAGACATGTGACATTCTGGCATTAATGATAATGCTTGTTAATGCAGAATTCACAAAATTATTATAACTTAGGTTTTACTTGTAATTTAATTCCTAGTTTTCTCATTGTTTTCTTGAAATTGTATTATATGTATTAGAATGTTGTGCATACCTATAATTAAAGTACATATATGATATAAATTATTGATATGTAGTGAATAGTATGTCTATTATGTATTTAGTTGGTAAGCCTTTTTTAAAATAAAATAAAAAAGAAATCACTATTTACATTTCAAACACATTTAAGGCGTTTTCAATTATTTGCTATGGTCTTGAAATTCGTCTAAGAATTATGATCGCAACGTATCTTACAAATAAACTCCCCTATCTCTGCATGTGTCCGCTTGTCTATTTAAATACGATAGACTTCATAACCAGTGATGGGTTTTTATGCGGTCCACCAATAGACCGAGAGATTTATATAAGGGAGATTTTAGAGTCAAATTAATTTACGTGTCAATTGACTGATACAATGTAACGAGTATTGAAAATGTCAATGCAAACAAATAATAAAATCTTTCCTCTTTATAATATAGTTTAAATGGCCACATCATTTTGAATCATTTGAAGCACAGGCCTTCGTAATAATACAATCAAATAGGACAAACTGTAACCCACCACGCGGTTTAGTGGATATTAACGACTGCAGATGCAGCCAGGAACAAGCGCTTAACGTGCCTAATCCTAGGGACCAGTTCTTTCACAATGTACTTTAAGAAAAAATTAGAACAACTTCGAGCAACCTTTTGTCAGTCCTAAAAGATGAATAGATTGTAGGTGAAATATAGATATTGAATGATTCTACAGATTTTTCCACATATAAACTTATTTAATTAAAATAAATATATTTTAATTTTAATTTAAAATTGTTCATTTAATTCAGTCTATTCGAAACTCATTCCTATTTCAAAATCTGCACTCTAAATCCAAGAAAGAATCACGCCTTATCTCGAACGTTTGTTTCACCGCTTCACACGCAACTGTAGTAAGATTTCGCGAATCTAATATGTAACTATGTAACAATAAAGTCTATATTTATACAACTTTAACTACTCTTAATAATTTTCAGGTTAACCGTCTCAATGGCAATTCAAACAGCCGTTTTTAAGGCCCCGATTGATTTGTATTCGCTAAGATAAGTAATTACTCGCCCACTCCGGCCAGATCCATAAATCCAGGGGGGCCACCCTTAAAAAAGGGGGTGTTCTTCTTATATTTAAATATCGAACCCCTTCCGGGTAGGTGCCACGGTTTTTCCAGTAAAAGGGGTAAGTGACAGAACCAGTGAAAAGTGGAGCTATGGAGAGGGTTTCGACAATTTTTTTTTAATTTCGTGACAATCAGAAAACAAATAAAGGATGATTTAAAAAATAATATTTGTTTAAA
This sequence comes from Diatraea saccharalis, assembly GCA_918026875.4. NCBI lineage: Eukaryota > Metazoa > Arthropoda > Insecta > Lepidoptera > Crambidae > Diatraea > Diatraea saccharalis. The sequence continues at coordinate 23,339,183 of OU893339.1, read as the reverse complement.
TAAAAAATTATTAGGTAATTATTTTTAAAATATAGTATCAAATCATATTAATTTATCAAAAAATTTAATTAACTTTATTGTGTAATAAATAAAAAGGAAAAGGCCTAGAGGAAATAAACATAAACGGTTCTAAAAAAATACTTTCATTTCAAATAACTGATGTGCTACTGTGTGTACAAAATGAGTATAAGGTGCCATAACTATAAAAACGTTTTATTGATTCTATCAATAAATACGTGTATAATATTTTATTAAGTACTCGTTAATATATTTAATCAATTGTTCTGGTTGTATTAATTTTCTGAACTATATTGAGTAAAAGTTGAATTAAGACAAACAAATCTATTTCGAAAACTAAAACCAAAATGTTAAACTTAATATATAACTACTAAAAGCATATCATTAAAAGAAATCAACTTTTAAACGGTTTCATCGCGTTTGTATATAATTTTATTGGCGTTTCGGACCAATTACAGGTTCCCGAAACCGGCACATTTATGGATAGTACGCGTGAAAATATATAAAAAAATCATATTTTTATAAAAGAAACATCGTTCTTGTTGCTTAATATCAAAAGAGACTAGTGATAACGCGCTAGGCAGTCGCACCCCAGGCGAAAATCTCTAGGCCTATGTGTTGACAGCTAAGCGAGTAGCACTATACAAGCTTTATATATAAAAGTAATATAATTATTTTGTTTCTTGAGCCGGAAAAATGTAGTCGATAGTAAATTACACAAATGCATAAAAAAATATTAAAAAAAATAATAACAACTCCTATCCTTTCCCTATTCTGTCTCGAGATGGACTTAAGAAGCAAAAAGGAAAGAGTCCAGGGGAGGTGAGGGGTTAGCCACCCCACCGACCCATCGGAATACAGAATAATAATCGCCAAAAGAAACTGGCAGCAAAAATATAAATAGCTATCCACCCTAGATATTAAAACGAGAAATATTTAGACTCTGTTTCTGTTCGGCCGAAATACAAAATTATTTCGCCTGGACCTTTTGTGCTTTTGAATGTTTGTAGGTACTGGCTGTTTAGCTTTAACCTTTCCCTTCTTTTATATTAAAAAAATATGAAATAAATCTTCTTCTCGCTTCATAAACAATAGGTAATTAGATTTCGAACAACATAATAATACTTACTGATATTTTATTGTTGTTTATCTTCGAGAAGTTGTTCAACCAAAATCGGGTGTGGAAAAAAGTCTGATAAAAAAGTTTTAATATGACAATATTACAACTGTTGCACATACCTATGATATTCAATTAAGAGGCCACAGTTATTTTGTACGGCATACGCTCATACGCTCAAGGCAAAAAGTGGAAAACTCAAAAAAGTGCACATAGCAAGATTTTGGTTTGACAAACAATGATATTACTGATATATAATCTCATAAAAGTGAATTCTGTTCCATTTTTTAATTAAAGTGGTAGTATAACTATATGAAGCCTAGACTGTTAGAATGTCTTGACCTCATTTCTGTGTTCTGTGGTCCTTATAGAAATCCTTTAACAGAGCACCTAAATAAATTCTTAAGGGTCTATACAAATAAAAATAAAATGCTAAATGCATTCAAAACTCAAGAATAGATGATAATTTTATTATATTTATAATCGGGAGGACCACCAACACAAAACTTATATCTAAGTTTTAAATTAATGATGGCGAATAAAAGGTTTCCTAAACTAGTAACAATAAAAAGACATATTACTTTAGAATTTTTAATAAGACCACATCGCCAACATTATTATTACTAGAATATATTCTTCCACTTATTTTAATAAAAACAATATTATCTGCTGATCCTAATACAAAAAAGTTTAATTGGAAACTTTCGTTGTTGAAGCTATCATAGCTTAAATTTCCTGATTTCAATCCCTCATCAAGCAAACAACAAACAAAACCATTACAGTTTTTGTATAAATAGATAATAAATAGAAGGAGTACTGGTTCAATTCTTTATTTAAAAAAACTAAATGCTTTTTTAAAGTCTATAATATTAAGAAAAGTCACAGGAGATGTGAAAGTCAGCTTCTTAAGTGAAAATCACCCAACTTAGTCACCACTTTATGCAACTTAAACCGTTAACTTCGGCCGGTTAAGTAGCGTCAGCAATATAAACATAAATAATATTTTTTTAACAGTATTATGGCTTTTTGATAAATTTTTTAATCAGCTTGTCACTATTCTCAGCTGTAAAACTAGTAGGTTCAGAATAAGGTTCTATATGTTAGCTTTAATGATATATTTTTGTATTTAAAATACAGCAGCTCGTGTATTTACATTTGTATTATATTTAAAAATTTATAGTTTATAGACAAAATATAAAACGTAGAATTAAAAATCAAGATGCATATAACAAGCAAAGAGGACGGTGTTTATACACACTATAAGATCATTCTTAGTTGTTACTTCAAAAGATTTTAAAGATTTTCTGTCGTGGACACTCTATAACTGTATTGAGTCACCATGTTCGAAGCTGTTTTTAACTTTAATATATTTTTGACTTGCAACATAACTGGTGTAGTCAAAAATATATCAAATGATTGAAAGCTTAAACATCGAAGCAACCTTTTTGGCAGTATTGAATTATACAGATGGGTCAAACAAAATTACCAAAGTAGAAATTTGCTACAACAACTTATTATATAAATTGTAACTTTTTAGGAATAAACTAATAATAATTTATCTATCATTAGATCTTTTTATCTCCAACTCCACTCTAAGGTTGCTTGGTGGAAATCACTATTAAATCCGCCAATTATACGTCTAATTTCAAAATATAATTCTGTTTTATGTGTTATGGTACAATAAAGAATTATCTATCTAAATATTTATATACCTAACACTTTCATTTGCTTACATTTACATTTGTGTTTATCTTTCGACTCTTTCGTTTGGTCAGGCCCGGATCTACGATTTTTTTCACATGGGTCAAAACTCGAAAGGGATGCCATTTGCAATAATGAAAATAAATCACAAAAAAGGATCTCGATTATAAAAATATCAAAATGATATGGTGAGAATCTTATTTTGCTGTCGCTACTTATTATATTGCTCACCACCTGTTGCGGAATGTACCGTCATCATATAGAATGTCATCGCTTATAATGTCTGTATCTGAACAAGTTTCACAAATACACATGTTATATATAGCGGTGGAAATGTTAAGTTACGAATTGGAACTGTAAGATGTTTAAATTAGCACGTGTTATATCGAGTTGTAAACTTTATTTAGTAGTGGGTATTATAATTTAATAAGAAGCTCGATGGTGCAGTGGATAAGCGCCGCGGCCCGCGATCGTCGTTGCTAACTTTCGCACATGTCGATCACGGGATGGGTGATCAAAAAAATATTATTTCGAGCTGCTTCGTGATTCTTAAAGCGCGTTCAGTAGTTGGCCCAGGGTGCATTTGCAGTCGTCAATACCTTCCAACCGCAATGGCCCAGCGTGGAAGGTCATGGTCATGCCACTGAAATGGCAAAGTAAAAGACGATGAAGATGATCTAAGATTGTTGAATAATTAAAACATTACAAACCGACAAGTTATAGTCCGACTTGCCCACCGAGAATTGTAGATTACAAATAGACCTGATATAGAAAAAAAAATGAAAAATATGCATAACAAAACCATTTACATGTTTCCCTTAAAACAGCTTCAATTTAAATTTCGAACCCATGAGAGTGTCAAAACATGCATTTTTGCGGCATAAATTATATTATTTACTATTTTTACATCAATTTAGAATTTTATTGTTTCTCTCGACTTCAAAAGAATCGTAGATCTGAGAATAACCCGGTATCTCCACCAAAATCATATAAAAGTCTTGACAGACCGACAGAACACTGACACCAATAAGGGTCACTGTGTTAATTACATTTTTGCATTTTGAGGTTCAGTATAGGTACCAAAAAAAAATAGATTTGCAAAAGTAGAAGAGTCAAAACTGTAACTAAGTGCTAATACATAATTAATGTTCACATAACAATTGTCTTTGTCACTAATATGCATAGACTAAATTACCTATATCTCATAAGTGTAAATAAAATTTGAAATCCATAAGAATGTCTTGTGTCCCAGATGTGGATATATTATTAGCCTGATAATAAGTGTAATGATGATTTAATAAAAAAAAAAAACGATATTTCAATTACACAACAAGTAAGAGCAGATTACGTGATAAAAAAGAAGTATTCTAATCTTAAAAAATCGAATTTCAAAATGCGTTCAATACTATTATGTTAGAAAAGGACGAGAAATATTTTTTGTCAATACTAAAAACGAAGGCGGATAGAACCCTCTCTAGGGAGTTTTAGAGAAAATTTTAACTTTTCTTTATTCCGGGCGATACCTCCTTCGAATCGCCTCCCTCCACGGAGGAGGTCCCATTTTTCTTCCAGCATTCTCTTTGGGCACTCTCAAAGGAAATAACACAGTACTCTCGCATTTAAGAATTTATTAAATTGAGGCACTCAAATGAATCGCTTATAAATTTTATTTCGGTATTAATACATTTATTCACACTCCATTAAGGACATCGTACATGCACCTACCATAATTTTTAATAAGAATAATTGTTATTTTCAAAAAAGACTTAACTCTATTATAACAAACTTTGATCTACGCATGCACGACGATCCGCAATTTTTCTATATTGCTAGTAATTCTATATTTGATTTTACTGACTGTCCAAAAAAGGACTGTATTGCGTTTAGGGTTTTTGTATGTATGTATGTGGGTTTTTTATTCCACTACAACTTTTGAAATACTTAACGGATATGAATGTATGTGTAAGATTGTTATCATTTATATCCGGTTCAGTTAAAAGTTGATTAAAACAATTTAACATCGTCGTTTGATTTATTGTAACTTTGTGCCCCACCTTACTATATCATTATAAGCGTTACATTTACATACATTATCCCAAGTGACACTGGCTACATTCTTTTAAAATTATTAATTAAGTTATGATTCTATTACATATAGCGGTTCTACGATTCCTTCCGGCCCTAGTGTCAAAATTTTGGGATCATATATGTAGATTCGTGCCTCAATCAGCAAGCTCAAGTAAGTAGTGTCTGCCAGTAAGTAACCGGAATATTGCAAGCATTTTATCGCCTAAAATCTTTCTGCCAGTTATTATCAAGGCTGTGCTTGTGCAGACCTTAATATTTTCCATAATCGACTATGGTGATGTGTTTGTTGAGTAGATCTGCATTCCGGTCGACGCTGAATGCAGATCTACTCAACACACTTGATCGTATTCTGAATAGCTGCATTCGATTCGTATTCAGTCTAAGAAAATACGACCATGTGTCCGCTTATCGTTCATACTTAAAATGGATGCCCATCCGGCAACGAAGAAGTATCCGTGTTTGAACTACTTACCTTGTCTTCTTTTCTGAACTCTCCAAACGCTCCTTCTTATCTTACCTCCCACTTCCAGTACTTATGTACTCTAATCGTCTACTTCGCTGTCCATCTCGTCACTCCGAAATCTATTCATTTGTGAATGATCTCTCATTAGACATCAATAGTAAATTACCTTTTAAAAACATCTTGAGTAACTTTTTGTTGGAACAAGCAGATTTATTAAATAATTAGTCGTCTTTCTATGTATGTATTTGTTATAAATATATTCTTTGGTATGTATAGTTTAGTAGTATTAATTAATGTTTATGTATGTATGTGCTTAAGTATATGGTATATGTAAGTATACTTAAAGTATAGTGTTTTCCTATAAAATTTCCACCTCTATTGTGCACCTATTTGTCTACACGTTACCCTAAGGTTGACTGGTAGGAAATGCCTACGGCATTATGCCCGCCATTGTACATTTGTGTAAGCGGTATCAATAAATAAATGAATAATTATGGTGAAGAAGTCATTTGAGAAAACATGAAGATATTTTTTTTCATTGATTATAGCAATATGGGTAACAAAGAGAGGTCTCGATGAGTACATATAAGAAACTGGTTTTCCGCCAGCGGCTTCGCCCCCGCGGTCCCTAAGGACTTGTTTAAAAAGACTGGCAGTATGCTTTAAAAAGCATCACCTTAACTTCATCAGTACATCGTGCAAATCGGCGTGCCAGCATATAACAGCGCCAGCTGTTATATCCCCTCGTTCCCTTTCGGAGATTCAGTGACCAAGGTATTTAAACTGCGAAACTACACTTGACTGAACACTGCCTAGTTGTATTGTTGGCATGGTATTATAATGTTTGGTGCCTGCTTTAAATACCATGAGTTCACTTTTTTTCGCATTATATCGTAATCCATGGACCTCCGCAAATCTTTCACATATTTTAAGCAGTCGTCTTAGTGCACATGCTCCATTCTAGTGACATCCGATTTTGGATTCGCTAAGCTCAACGATCAGACCATTGATATACACGTTAAGCAGTCGAGGCGAAGTCAACCCCTCTGTCTCACCCCACTGTCCAACCCGTACGGCTCCGAGAGCGCTCCAGACCATTTTACTACATTGGTTTGATTATTATACCAGAACTCCAATAGATTGGTAACTTCAGTTGCCACGCCATTTATACGTCGAAGCTTTTGCCAGAGTAGGTATATCATATGACACAAGCTCAAAAGCTTTCGACAAGTCCAAGAAACAGGCGTAAACGGGCGTCTTTCTATTCGTGTAGTACTGGACAGTGTGCTCGAGAGACTGGATAGCACTTTCAGTAGACAGTCCCGGTCTAAAACCGAACTGAGCGTCGTGCAATTCGATATGTTTTCCTAAGTGTCTATCAATCAGACTATGCAGTATTTTAACTGTGATTGTTGACAGTGACGCATCGCGAGTCTTATTTTTAATAATGGGCGTCACTACAGTACGTATTAAATCATGGGGTAGATACAAGTGCCCTATCATCATCATCATCACCAGCCCTTTTACATCCCCACTGCAGGGGCTCAGGCCTTTCTTATGGATGGTTAAGGAGGATAGGCCATGACCCTCCACGCTGGCCCAATGCGGATTGGAGGGTATTAACGACTGCAAATGCAGCCGGGACCAACGGCTTAACGTGCCTTCCGAAGCACGGAGTAGCTCGAGATAATAATTTTTTTGGGCACCCGTCCCGTGACCTACCCTTGCGAAAGTTACTTAACGACTACGATCGCGGGCCGCGGCGCTTATCCTCTACGCCACTGAGCTACTCAACAAGTGTCTGAAAATGCTCAATACTAAGGCTATCATGACCTGCACGTGTAGCATGACAAATTCGAGAAACGCTTTGTCTACACCCAAATGTCACTTTCTCGAGTTGAGAGTGAGATATAGTATGAGCGCACCCGAGAAAAGTGACATTTGATTGTAGACAAAACTTTCTCGAATTCGTCATGCTACGCATGCTGGAGATGGTTGGCCAACCGTGTAGAAGGCTGTTCGATCAACTCCGACATGACCTTCAACGCCCTTAATCGGAGCGTACCGTATCGGAGTGTTGTCACATAAGAATTACGGAATTTGGAGTATCTCGAAGAGATAAAAATTGATTATAAATGTGCTCGGATTTTAAACGTTACATCACAATAAGATATAAATTTTACAACGGTGAATTTTATTAATCGATAGAGATCGATTAAACCAATGAATTAATACCACCATAGGAAGCCACCCTTTATTTGAAACAAGTAAGCATGCAAATCAATGGAAATATAGAGTTAAATTATCGATACGTATTGGATATTTCATAAGTCTATACTTATGCTTTTATTGAATATTACATTCTTAATTCAACATAACATCTACAAATATATACTGGAGACATTACTGTTCCTAGAATGATCCTTAAGAGCATTATAATCGATTATGAATAAGTCCCCTAAATGTCTAAATATCCGTGAAAGTCACTTTTTGTTTTTAATGTTTATGTTTAAATTATATAATTTAAATATTTATATGATTGAAATCCAAAATCGAATTATTTCAGTGACTTTATAGTGAAATAGAGAAAGAATGTTAAGTGTGTGTGATGAAAAGAGTAAATAGATTAGATTATGTCAAAATGATTGGTTGTGTGAAAGCAAGACAAAATATATGTTCCCTAGGTATAAGAGGGACGCAAATAAATTATTATAACCGGAACCTAGTCTTTCATTTACAGACTAACCCCAAGAATATAACTTTAGAAGTTATAACTACATCTTTCAATCTTTGAAATTAATTAAAAATATCAATCTCGTGTTCTGTAACATCCGTATTTAAAGTTTCATTGAAAAAAACATTATTATTGAACCGAAAGTGACAATTAATCACGTTTGGACCTGTAATGTCAGGCAAAAAATAAGCACTCATTTTTATTAACAAAACCAGAGTTAGTAATACAAAACATACAATTCAACATCTCCATAGACTTTAAATTTAATAAATACATGTAAAAGGTTTTTTGTCTCTCCTGAATGGCAGCACTGCCGGTTGAACTAGTTCCTAACGCTTGGTTGGGAACCGGTGCACACGCTTCAACGCCCCAACTAATGCGCCGATTACACTACCCAATCTATCGGGCCCGATATATCGGCCTCGATTTAGGGCGATTGGCGTTGTTGTGATTACACTGCACTAGATCGCCTCCCTAACTCAGTTGGCATGCAAACATGGCGTTGAAAGGATGGCTCCTTCCTCCACTCACAAAGTACCAAAAAATTGGCATAGCCCATACTTTAACTGCGGGCGTAAATAATAAAACAAAATGTTGGGTGAAAAATATTTGCTTCTAAGAGACCAACTATGCAGTTTGAACTACTACAGAATGAGTTCTGCACAATTTGATCATATATTAAACTTAGTCATACCTTATATAGCGCAAAACAGCGGTTAGCTGTGCTGTAACCTTAAAATTTTTAGCAACGGGAAATGCATATCATGACCTAAAGTATAAATACTCAATAAGTTTATTGTTTCCATAGGTAATTTAAAATAATGTTACATAATTAAGTTAGTCTCACTATGGACCCTATCGGACACAACAATAATATAAAGCAGATGCATTAGTTTTTATTATTGTAATTTATAAAAAAATTATAATACATAATTATAAATTTTAAATTTCGCTAAAATCATTGATATCAGAACCCCTGCTATCAAAAATTCTACCAGACACATGCAGGGCTATCTAAAAATGTTTAAAACATTATATCATATATATTCCCAAATTTCGTTGTCGTTCACTGACGTCTCATACGTACGCTGCGCAACAACCGACTGAGCGCTCTAACACCCTAACAGCGATCACATTACCCGATAAATCGGCCCTAACTCTCATCGGGCGGTCGGGCGGCCACGTTCACCCGATATCGGGACCCTAAGGCGCCTATTACACTACCCAATCTATCGGGCACGATATATCGGCCGCGATTTAGGGCGGTTGGTGTCGTTGTGATTACACTGCACTAGATCGCCTCCCTAACTCAGTTGGCATGCAAACGTGGCGTTGAAAGGATGGCTCCTTCGCTCACAAAGTACCAAAAAATTGGCATAGCCCATACTTTAACTGCGGGCGTAAATAATAAAACAAAATGTTGGGTGAAAAATATTTGCTTCTAAGAGACCAACTATGCAGTTTGAACTACTTAGCCCGCAGTTAAAGTATGGGCATAGCGAGCGTAAATAATAAAACAAAATGTTGGGTGAAAAATATTTGCTTCTAAATGACCAACTATGCAGTTTGAACTACTACAGAATGAGTTCTGCACAATTTGATCATATATTAAACTTAGTCATACCTTATATAGCGCAAAACAGCGGTTAGCTGTGCTGTAACCTTAAAATTTTTAGCAACGGGAAATGCATATCATGACTTAAAGTATAAATACTCAATAAGTTTATTGTTTCCATAGGTAATTTAAAATAATATTACATAATTAAGTTAGTCTCACTATGGACCCTATCGGGCACAACAATAATATAAAGTTTATTATAGCATTAGTTTTTATTATTGTAATTTATATAAAATTTATAATTGTACCAGACACATGCAAAGGCTATCTAGAAATGTTTAAAACATTATATCATATTGATATATATATATTAGAAAAAGTAATAATATTAAATACACTTAATATTATTTCTTTTCCTTTTGAGAAGACATTTTTGTCTGTTCGCAAATTTCGTTGTCGTTCACTGACGTCTCACACGCACGCTGCGCAACAACCGACTGAGCGCTCTAACACCCTAACAGCGATCACATTACCCGATAAATCGGCCCTAACTCTCATCGGGCGATCGGGCGCCCACGTTCACCCGATATCGGGACCCTAACTCTCTAACTGCGATTAGACTACCCAATTTACAGTGTACCCGATGGATCGGGCCCGATAGATTGGGTAGTGTAATAGGCGCCTAAAACTCTCTAACTGCGATTAGACTACCCACTTTACAGTGTACCCGATGGATCGTGCCCGATAGATTGGGTAGTCTAATCGCTGCTTAAGGTCACGCACGAACTGACCAAGGTCAACTGGTCGGAGCTTCGACCTCCTGCCATGTAGACGGCACTTTAGTCAGGGCTCGGATTTGCAAAAATTGCATTATAGTAAGTATTTTTCTAAAAAAACTCAAAGTAGAGTTTGTGACCTGAGTGACGTCTGTGATAAAATGTCTTGCTTAATCGGGCTGCAGATCTCACACAGGAAGAAAAGAAACTACTCCAGAAACGATAACATTTCACCGGTGAAATAAGATATTGCTTTCGAGTTTACTGAAATAAGTGAACAGCCTGAAACTTATTATTATACCGATGTTTCGTGTAAGTAGTCTTCATATCTGTTTACACGAAGAAGTCAGAAGTTTAGTTTACATTTTAGAGGTTATAATTATGTTTATTCGTATAGTGATGTACACATATAGTTCTATCAAGTTCTATATCGATAACTCAATTTTATTTTCTACTACCATATTAATAAGGCGTACGGTCTATACGGACGATAAGAAATCATCTTAGTAGACACTTAATAAGTTTGATAATTTAATAGTACTAATATTTGTTATTGTTACTATTTATTTATATAATATAAATTTATACAAAGGAAAAGTTTACAACTTTGTTTGTTTGTAGAGGGTAATCTTGGGAAATACTGATCCAGTCATGAGATTCTTGTTTTTTTTTGTGGTGTACAATAAAGTTGTGGCGACTGATACATAGCGACATCTAACTCATCGCACTAACATCGCCACAACAATCGATAGCGAGAAAGACTATCATCGTCATAGTCATCGATAGCAAGACGAACTGCAATTAGTTTCAACAGCAAGTAACGAGATGGTGCTGTACCAATACAAACAGCATAAAATTAATAACTACAAGGCATTTAGAACAAAGAAACCTACATCGCCCACAATAAGTTTCATTACCAATTAGCATAAATAGAACGTCCAACCTAGATCGGTTGGACCGCGGTCCCCGGGCTAACAACACCTAGTTCGGAGGGAGACAATTATCCTTTAGTCTCCCTGGCCAGTTGTCTCCATCACCACAGTAGGGACCCAACCTTCAATCGTATGGTTCCTAAAAAGTGTTCATTCATTAATTCTTTCACCTATGGTAAGCTACATCAAAATGGATGACATGGGATCTGAATATTGCCGAAAACCACAATAAAATCCATAAGATAGCATAAAAGATCTCATTGTACAGGCAGTGGTTAGCTATTATACTATTTATAAAAAAAATTCCAGTTTCAAATAGTGACAATTACCTCTTTCTGGATTAAAATTATACTATACTTACACTATATACTGATATAGTGATCTAAAATACATTTAGTACAGTAATTCCAAAAACTAAATCGAAACATTATTTTATTACAGATTTCCAAAAAATGAAGCCTTAAGGCAACTATGGTTACACAGCGTATAATGAGACCTAATTGGACATGGAATAAACGCAGTCATATTTGTTCCAAACATTTAACACCTGATTCTTTTGTGCCTAATTCAAATATGAAATGGAGGCGGCTGAAAGAAAATGCTTTGCCTACATTATATTTATTAGATACAATCACATTGGTAAGGTTAAATTTAATGATCTATAGGTCAATGTTAAATAATGATTTATCTGTAAGTACAATAATAAAATAGAAGCACTAATTCCATAATTTATTTGTTGAAGTCTATAGATGATATATCAGTACCCATGGGTACTAGTGCTGCACTTGGAGGAGTCTCTACTTCTACAGCGGAATCACCTCCTATAAATATTGGCATTCAACAACACGTAGGTGTTTTATTGCTAGAAAACTTAAAAAATCATAAAAATGCAAAACTGGTTGAAAATCAGTGAAATTATCAATATGCAATACATTATTTGCATGACTTTATCAACGAAACTCTGTGGTTATTGTAGAAATTTTGTTCAAGAGAATGATCAACAATGTAGCTTAAAATGTTTGTTGGAACAATTGTTCAAGGAACAATTGTATTAACAAATTCAATAAGAAATAGATAACAGACACACCAACAAATTTGAGGGCAATAAATTATAAGTAAATTGTGGTGCATAGCATATAAATAGTAACATTGTAAATTAAGACATATTGGAATAAATTTGGGTGCAATAGCACACTAAATTTATCATTTATATTAGTTCAAATCGAATATTAAAAAAATTTTGACTAAATAATCGACTTCTAAACTACGATCTTTCATTTTACTAACTTCAATAGAATTTGAGATATATCTGAATATTACACCAATAATGCCTGATTACTTGACGCTTAAAGCAACGGCAATTCCATAAAAACTGGTAGGATTTTTATTGGATCCTAGGTTGGATGGTGTCTGGTCTATGGTATAAAGAGTAAATCAATTTGACGCAACATTCATTTTTACTTGCTTTTGTTTTCTCTTCACAAAATACATTAACACAATCATTATTTTATTACTTAGTATCTACAATTTAATATCACCTACTGGTGATATCAATTTTGGACCTTGTATATACTCAGAACAATTGTCACTGAATGAATTGTGATTCTCATTCTCATGACATAAAGCCCAAAGAATTCTTTATTATTCATTCAAAACGATTAAATTACTTCTTCACACTAAAATGATCATGGATGCTTGCGATGAACTAAAATATCAATGTACACTATTCGAACTTTAATAATATCAATAAAATAAGGTACAATAATTTTTAAATCTTTTAATATTATAGTAGTAGTGTTTCCGAACCTTAGGGGTTCGGAACCACCCTTCCAGCGGGGGAAGGAGGCGGTGAATCCTTCATTGGATACCACACAGCCGGCTGTAAGGTTATGTCAGACTCCTACTCAGGGCTTGGAAACCGGTTAATTTTTTGAACCGGTTCGACGTAAGTACATGCACAACTTTACATAAAAGGTTCAGCTCCTTTGAACAGGTTTTTAAACTAGTTCACTAGAAATACGGTTTTCTTCACTAACCGGTTTAAATATGACTCCAACCAATGATCTCACAAACTTCAGCGCGGTTTTTAAGTGCCTTTACTCCTATCTATAACATCCGTACACAGGTATGATAAATGTCATCGCTTAAAAATGATATAATTCGCATTAAAAGCGTAAGAACATTGCTTTTTACGAACCAAGCGAATTAACCGGTTTTTATTCCATCCGAATTTCACTCCGCATTCAGTTCCGATCCGGAACGGAACATTATAAAAGAACAGGTTTTACCTAAATAAAAACGAAACCGGGGCCCCCCAATCGAAACCGGGGCCTCAGAGACGGCGACACCTTGAAACCACTACTCCACCAAGGAGATTATACTTTTTACATAACTATGTTAGCCAACATTAGAAAATGCCTCGTTATATTACATGGCTTTGTATGGGGTCATGACCTGAGGGTCAGCGTATGGAGGACAGGGAGGGGAGCATCGCATACCACAGATTAATGCCCGTAACAATTTGTATGGCCTGCATCCTGAAGGGATGGCAGGTCGAGAGGGCAGTGAGGGGGTTGACCTGAAGAGTCGGAGTGACGGAAGTGGGATTGGCTTACTGGGTCTCGTGAGGAGGTCCAGGTCGGCCAAAGGATTTGAAATTTTAAAGCAAATAAACACCTGGCTGTTTTGTTATTTAAAATAGGTACATAGAGCCAAGAAAACAAAATCTTCAACACAAAAAAATTGCTTTAACAAGTTAGTATTTGTCTGATATTAACATCAGGAGCACTCTCCCTGATACCAACCAAACCAACAAGGAGCGTCATTGTCGTAAAGAAACAAAAAAGACATAGCCTGTAATTTCTAAACTCATACACCCTACTGCCTACCTGCTCTTTTTAAATTTAAGAAATACATGATGCAATGTATAAGCAGACAGCAGAACTTTAAAAAATATAATATCGAAAGCCGATATATCGCGGGAAAAAAATATCGCTGATTTATATTGTTTTTTTTTTCAGAAAAAATATCGATCTTTTGATATATCGACAGTTTTTGCCCAATCCTAACTCCTTGAATGGCACCAAAACGTCAAGATTTTGTCCACAGAAATTGTTTGATTGAAATAAAATACAAAGAAGTTGGAAAGAAGTGTATTTAAACAGTGTTCTATGTAATGTATAAAGTTTACATTTAAAATACATTATTTTCAATTTAAGACAATGGTCAAGTGCAGTATTATATCTTGCAAAAATAGATCTGGAAAAAATATTGTTGGTGTATCATATCACAGGTAAGTTAGAAGCATTTTGTTTATTTCTTCGTTAGTAAAAAGATTCTTATTACCATAACTGATGAGAACCTTATTAAATAACGGCATTATACAAACTAAAAATATATTTAATATGTGAAATATAAGAATATAACCTCAAATCATTAAGGCTAACATCTAAGTGCTCGAAATCTCCCCTTAAGTGCTTTAAAATTAAATTATTAATATTCTGTTACACAAATATCTAAATGTTTGTATCTGGACTATTTTATAAGTATATAGATCTACAAAATGCGATTTAATTAAAATAAATCCTAACCTAAAATATTAGTATTTTTGAGCATCTCAGTGTAGGTTTGATATTAAAATACCGCTTAATTTACTTTAATGTAATGTTGCACTACATCTTCTATACTTAGTTCAATATAATTTCTTTATTTAGAATTACTAAAAATTATGCTAAGTTTGAGCTTAAAGCAGATAATATAACAAATTTTATCAATCTTGCCCTCAATATGTTTTTACATAAATTATTGTTATTCCATATGATGACCTCAATTTTCCAAATTAAAATATGAAATTAATAAAGAAATGTTTTTTTAACTGTATTTATATTTTAGATTTCCATCACATGAAACTGAACTTCAAAATTGGATTAAAGTTTGTGGAAGACCTAATTGGAAGCCTTCAAAGCATGCCAGGGTGTGTTCTATTCATTTTGAAAAACATTTATTTTCAAATGTAGGAAGAAAAACGACATTGACTGCATTTGCTGTGCCAACAGTATTGGTTTGTGTGAGTACATAATAAGGATTTATTTAAATAGATATAATAAATATTTATTATACAAGAAAGGCATTAAGTACTTAACAAGTCCACTTTTGGCTTGTAACCTACATCAGTTACTACTATAGTTAAGTAATCAATACTTAACTGTAGTAGTAACTGATAAAAGGGATATACAGTGTTAATCCCTTTAACATTAAGAATGGTCAGTATAGAAAAGTCTAAAACTATAAGATATGGCTGTGGCAAATTCATCTGACATTCTATTTTTTTTTACTTATTGTGTAATAATAAATATCAGGAGTAAGGAGTCTCCTCTTACCGAGGGCCCCTTCCAGCTGGGGGCCACTGGGGAACTGCCAGAAGCCAAATCTTAGCACAGAATTAAGGACAAACTCAACAAACATAAAGTTATGACGATTTCTTTAAATTGAAGGCTATGATGGTGATAGTGTCTTATGCTCATCTTATAAAATAGTTATAATATCTGTATTATATTATATTTATATTATACTCGCATTTTTAGAGATGGGTAAAAATAAAATAAATTTATAATAAATTTGGACTTATATAACAGAACTTATGATTAGTTTAATAATTAATATCGACATCACAAATATTTTTACCCAACTTTAAAAACATCTAGCTACTGAATTGGGCCTCCGGTTTATTTATCACTGAGTCTGTTGGTTATTCATTGCCGTCACTGAGACGTCGTAACGCGCGAGTTTTTAATAACTAACTGAACTACCGAAGTACCATGGTACACTAACGATCACCGTCAAGTCTCTTTATGAAATCGACCAGATAGCAGATACGACGGCGGTGGTGCCTAAACGCCCATACCTCGGAAACACTAATACTGTTTTGAGGTAATGAAACCCAGAATCTGAGTAATTACGGAAAGTCCAATATCGCAGGCGTTACATAATTTTTTTTGATCCATAATTATTAAGATTCTGGCTATCACTATTTATCAGTATTTCGTCACAAAATAAGGGACCAGAATATTCGATTGGAGTAGTCAGAATTTACCTAGATCTGCGAAATGTCAACCTGTGTCAACAGTTTCAACGTTTTATTAGATGCTAAAATTATATAAGGTTTTTAAAAAAATGGGCTATTGACTAAATAAATGAACAGTGGCGCTGCTAGACTGACCTTAGCCCAACATCGCCACAATGTTTCTTATTTGCCTTTCTAAATATTTATATAACCGAATAAATAGCGTTATATCACCGACATGGGGAGCATTCGCCTGAGTGTCTCGCTATATAGCGATTGTTTCTAGATATCTAGACACAGCAGTTAGTAAAAAGGTTTTATAATTTTATCATTGAATGTGTACGTTATTGTCTTTTAAACACATTTTTTATTGTCTATATATTTTTCAAATATTTTGCTTTCATGAAATTATCGAAATAGCTTTGTTTGTCTAAATTCGACTTTTTTACTAAATTTTAATTTACTCGAACTTAATATTATTTGGAAATAGATGACAGCAAACTGTTGCCAAGCATCTATGATTCTGCATAGATCGTCTAAATTAAAGTAGTAAGACAAGTACGCAAATCCCCATTTACGACCGAGTGTTCGATCTGTGCACATCTGCTTTGACGAGAAGACTTCTTTATAATTAAGTAGTAATTGGGTTAACCATGGCAAACTGTAGTGTTAAATGGTGTGGAAAAAATTCCAGAACATCTAATTACTAGAAAGATAGTATAAGGGCCAAAATACTTTTTTATGCCTAAAAACCTGTCCCTTTGAACTAATGTTGAATTTTACGGTAAAACACTACAAAAGTGTAAAATAAGTATGCTAATTTCAAAATATTACATTATTGTTTAATACAGAACACAAGATTTGACCAGTAAAAATACATCATTATAACAAAAAATATAGTAACAATGTTGTCATTCTTAGTAACGCATTTGTTCTTCATACAAAATACAATTGTCCTTGAGCACTTGTTTCAAGCTTCTCTGGATTTTTTCCACAATATTTCCTAGGTGGCGATTCATAATGAATTCCGCTTTAAAAATTTAAGCCCTAAACCTTATTTATAATGCCAATAAATATTATTTACATCAAAAAATTATTGGAGTAAAAAATTATTTTGACTGTGTCCCTAACAAATACTAAAATCGTAACTACCTTGCGTTGCTATATGAAAATAAACCTTTAAGTGAGTGTATTACCCTTTTTTGCACCTTATTCGGCTTTACATATTGTAACTCGTATAATGAACGATGGCAACCGCGGGGGAAGAGGATGCTCGTCAGATCAGTCGCGTCGGAGTCGTCGGGAGAGGTGCGTGTATTTATTGCGTGACCGCTGAGTTACCACTGTCGAAAGGTACGTATTGACAATATTTACATAATATTTGTTTTAAATGTAGTTTGTCATGTATTGGATCTATCAGTGTTAGAATATTTGCACTTTGTTATTTTCTTTAGTGATTATATACAACATAGTCAAATATTTACAACTGCGATACTGCTACACTGCGTTACTTGAAAATGTAACGCAGTTGTGAATATTTGACTATGTTGTAAATAATCACTAAATGAAAAACTAAAGTGCAGATATTCTAACACTGACAGTACAAAGACATGACTAACTACATATAAAAATAAATAATATATTTGTCAATGTTGGTGATACGTTATTTAAGCCTTAATTTTCATATATTGTTTCTTTTGTTATCTTAGAGACAAGATTCTGCGCTAAATGGCGTTAACAAACGCAAAAAACAACGTCGCTATAGGCTTAAATTAAAACTAGACCCGGTGAGAAATGCTGAAGCTAAGAAAAAACACTAAGAACGGTACACTAAAGAAGGCTTATCTAACTCTAAAATAAAAATTGCTATTGTACGCGAGACGTTGGGAATTGATCTGATGAAAGTGATGAAACGACAACAAAATACCTCAAACAAAAATCTGGTTAACAGCATTAAAAGCTTTTTTGTTCGTGACGATGTTTCTAGAGCTACGGCTGGAAAACGGGAAACTGTCACTTGTAATAAAATTAAAATACAGAAGCGATATTTACTAGACACAATGAAAAACCTATTTCATTATTTTAAAAAAGAAAATCCAGAATTGAGATGTTCTTATTCGTATTTCATTAAAAACAGGCCATTTTATATAAAGCCACCTTCAGTTTCTGGAAGAGAGATTTGCCTATGCAAGATACATATAATGCGCAGTATATTTTAGATGCTCTCTACAAAACCAGGGTTATCGCTCACCAAAACACTGAAGGAGTTAAGCAAGGTCCGTTTGTATTTAGTGACGGACAGTGACATACAAAACATTGAAAAAGCTCTACCTAAAAACCTTGTACCACTTCAAGGTACGATGCTAGTACATCAAGTTTTTACTGACACTCCCGGTGAACTTCAATATAGAGAGCCCAAAAACTTATCACCCTGTTCCTGCTTCCGTTATTGACACACTTACAGAAGGTATTCTCTTGGATGGATTGGATGAGGAAATAGTTCTCGATGATATTTTATATATAATTACCGTACCAAGAAGAACATTTTACAATACGGTTTATTCCACACCTTCCAGCTCTGATGACGAGTTCTTAGCCAGCTATAGCCAACCATCAGTTTCTAATATAAAAGAAAGGCAATTAATTGAAAAGGAAAATATTCATCCTACAAAGATATCAGACGGTGTCCATGTCTTAGTAAAAGTGTCTTCTGTAAAAGACAAACATTACACTTATCTAGGCGTTGCTAAAAGTGAAGTTGATGAAGAAGGAGACGTCAAAATTATGTTATTAAGACAGTAGATAAAACTGGTAAAAGGTTCAAAGCAGTAGATACTGATATTTCTTACGAACCTTACGATAACATCTTAGAAATTGTTCCTAATCCTAAAATTGTCGTAAAAAGTAAAAAGGATATACTTTGATTATGATAAGCCATTAAACATCTTTGAAAAGTAGGACTGATTTGAAAGTGTTCCATTAGTTATTAAGGTTGATTTTGTGATTTTTATTTTTTGAGTTTTTAAATTTATTTCATTGAAGATACTTTATTTTATATCGAGTCATAGGAAGTTATATTTTGTTATGTTTTTATCGTTATACTAGATCTCTATAGAAAGTACAAATATTGTATGTACAAGAATTGTATGTAAGAAAATACTACCGTGTTACTGGGCTTACTACTGCGTTACTTTTATGTCCCTCAGATTTTTTATAGTATTTTAAATATATCTATGATTCTTATTATTTAACGTGCTTTAATTTCATACGTACGTATTACTCATCAAAATTGAAAGATTATGTTGTAAGTTGGTATTAATTTTAAGTTTTTATTTGTGATAAATAGAAAAGTTTATGTTATAAAATTAAATTTTGGTAACGCAGCCATCCAAAGTAATAAGGATGCTCTATGAAACTGATAACTTCTGTGATTTAGTTTTATAAGAAGTTAATTATAAGCGTTACAGTTTAAAACTGACACGTTGTGATTCTCTTTGTACAAGATTAATAAAAATTAAAAATAAATTCAAAATGTAACGCAGTTGTTTAATTTTCCGACACCTTCATATATTGTTGACCATAACTATAACTAACTCATTTAAACTAACGCTGCAGAGGTAGGTATAACGTATCTATATATGCATATAAAAATAAGAATATTAATATTTTTATAAAAAAAATAAATTTAAAATCGTATGTTTAGATTAGGCATTAAAAAGTATTTTAGCCCATAACTTTCCACCGGTAAGACAGATTTTATTTCTATTTTTATCTCGCGTAGTTCAAGTTATAGTGGATATTTTAAAGGTTACTAAGATAAGATAAAAAAAGCAGCACGCATTGATGTCTAGTTGAAACCCATCCATTTTTCTCATTACTAAATTAGTATATCCGTTTCATTCTGATAAAGGCACGTCTAACACTGGTGTCAGTGCATGCTTTTTCTAGGTATGATCGATATCGATATTTCCATACGTAAACATTGATTAGTATTGTTACTATAAATCATACTCACGTTATATTTTCTCTTTTTAACCTGCTGACATCATAGATAAATAATAGAAGAAATGAAAAAAAACTAAAGGTATTCCCCTATTGTAATCGTAAGTTAATAACGTAAGTATACCTACAGGACTTACGTTAACTTCTTTAAGATAAACATAAAAATGTATAAATAAATAACTTACATCAATTTTTAAAATAAACATTTTCATAAATATGGTCTATTTTAATGATACGAAGCCGCAGGAAAAAATGTGCAATGATTGTTTTATCATGTGTATTATATTAAATACATAATTAACAAAATAAAACTTTTGCTTAGATTTCCAAAGTGTCCTGAAAAGAAATCAAAATGGATTATTGCCACATTCCGCGGCTATGACTGGATACCAAGACATACTAGCGTTATCTGTTCAAGACATTTTACAGGCGATAGTTTTCTTTATTTGAAGGATAGAAGACGAATCATGGAGTCTGCTGTGCCTACTCTTTATTTGCCAGCTGTGGTATGCTTACTTTATTATGGTATATGACTTATTATATTATAAAGGATAAATTTTAAAACACCAATAATCTAGCAGAACTATTTTTTTGTTTATACCGTTTCTATACTCAAAGCTCTAAAGGAGCTTCACTATTAGTCATCTAAGTATAACTTGGGCATTATCCTATTTTAGTGATAGTTTTGTGGGGTGTTATGACCGAGCCATATTTGTTCAAAATATATAAATTATACGTCAAAGCGTAGGTACAAGTATATTCAAGTATATTGAAATATTTTTTTTAGCAAAATCCTTTCTATTCCTTACATGAATTTTTGACAATGCGTATAAGCGAATCTACTTTTATGACATGATGAAATAAGATACTGTAAAATTTATTTTTTTGACATTTAGATTGAAGATATGTATAAATAAATACTATAAGTTATGAACTGACATACCTTGTATAACAATATTGTTATAAATAGCTAATAAATAAATTGAAATTGATATTCTCGAGAAGGTAGTTCAGGCCCTTAACAACACCATGTTTAATAACCAAGAATAGTCCTTTCAGCAAGACTCGGCAAGGTCATAAAGCTTGATCTACCCAATCTTAGTTAGAAACTTAATCCTTCTTGATACTTTTCATACTATTTTATTACTTCTTCGTTATTTAAAAGCCCAAAGCTTACAACTTGCATTTTTTGCCAAAGTTCACCCCTTTACGAAGATTTAACTTAATATTTTTATATGAGCACAGTGATGCAAGACTTTCATTTTTGCCTTTGTTTTGTATCCAAGTGCATTTTATCGTTAGTTATTTTTGGCGTACGTAACCAAAGTTAGTGATTTTTGGCGTACGCGCTCACTGAGGCCTTGCCGTTTGATGCCTTGTCGAGCAATTAGTCTATAGTGCTATAAATTATAATAAAATAAAAAAAACATTTAGTAAAATATCTTTTTAATCACATCTAAAAGTAACACATTTATCGATCAATTATATCGACATACCTTTATTATGATATGATTTTCATCACGACGGAATACGTATCTTTGTACAAGCCAATACCGTCGCCGCAGTTAGGTACCTCCTCCCCTAATGATAATATTACTCTTTGTTTATCTCGCCTGTCACCTACGGTGCCGCTAGGATAGGCATGTTTATTAAGATGGTATTGTAAATGCAAATAGGCCATGAATTAAAAAAGAAGAAGAAGAAGATGGTATTATGAAATTTTAACTCTATGGAAATTACATATCTATTAAAGTAAAAATAAAAATATTCATGGCTCATGACACCTACTGCGTTGTCAACTGCAAGAACAATGGCAAAAACAGTGATCGCAAATTCTATAGATTTCCACAAGCGTGTTGGAAACGGAACAACGAATGAAGTGGATAATCGCTGTCAAGAGAAAAAAGTAAGCTAAAGGTATATAAAGGTAGATTAAGAAATGTGAATGTATGTTTTTATGTTTTTCAATGTTGCAATTAATTAATGTAAAAAATGTTTTAGCACCGAAAAACAATAGATAGGTACCTATACTCCATTCATTATAGCATTAGACACAAGTTAAATAAGGTTCTTTTTATGGTATACTTTGTGACAAAATATCAACATTCATGTTACTCTTAAGACTAACGGCCAATTTGCTACATATCCACTTAAATACCCACTGCTATACTTACCCGTTGTCTTTTAAGTAAAATTATGAGTGTTTGACTAACATTAAAGATTTAATAACTATTACAATAAAAAGTGTTCATCTTAAAGAACCTAAAGAAGCAACGTTCTACAAGCAACCGAACATTGCAAACTCATGTTATAAAAGTTTCTGTTAAAATGTATAAATTGTTTCATATTTTATTTTCTCTATTATTTCATTACATTTGTTTTACAGTTAGAAGACGATATAGATAATTATATTCAAAATGAAATTATGACTTGACAAGAAAAACATAAAACCATATTAAGATTGAAGAAAGGCATCCTTCGTCACCAATTTCATTGTCAAAAGATTTCTACACCACAGCCAAAGAGGCAAGCTTACAAAAATACATATAGAAATAATTAAAGAAGCTTTATCTCCACCACCACCTTGCACTACTCCCAAGCTGATGAATAGGACAGTCCTAGTTACGGCCCAAGTATATTTCCTGCTACATACACCTCTACAATGTTTAATGCGAATTTAGTTTTGTCAAGATACAAACGACGCATGGAATGCAGTAAGAATAAAGAAAAAATATAGCTAATATCAATAGTGAATCAAAGACATTTGGAAAAAAAAATACTTATAATATGTAGTTGAAATATAAATCAAGTTATTATAATTTATTTTGGCTTAACTAAAAATATACAAAAAGCTTTATTAACAACATTATGAATGATCATCTGTAATATATAAGAAACATATTTTTGGATAATATTTATTTCATTTACATACTCGTTTACTTTTCTTGCAATTAGATATTTTAAAGTTCAACCTAATTGTAAACTCTAGTTAGCAATTCCGTCGCGTACCCAGTGAATAAAGAAATGTGACTTTGGTTTGAAAAGAAGACAATCTAAAAATTATTTAAATATTCATAGAACCAAGTCCCTGCTTGCGCTCCGTTTTCACTAACCTAGAACAAGGCATAACTTAACTAGGAAACGCCCAATCTTACGAATAGCCTAAGAAGTTTAGTTAAATTATAATTTTTTCTTTAAACCCTTGACACATTTGTGATCTGTCGTATTCCGCAAAACCTTAGCGCAAGGTACCGCATAACGCATATCATAACTAGACATTACTTAATATCCTCATGTGGCCCTTATTCATTTGTGAAATGCATTTTCATCTTAGGCGATTCCTTAATATTAAGGCGACAGATTGGACGACCCCTAAGTTCAGTCAAAACAGGCCACCAATCTTTATAATAAGAAGTGTGCTGTACCAATCTATCAAACTACCTTCAATACATACCCTGACAAATTTATTAGCGTCTTTAAATGTCCAAAACAGTGTAAACAATTTATAACTAATTGTTATGTTGATTTTTTATGTACAATGAAGTGTTCATTCAAACTTTAGCTAAGACCAAGTTCATGTGAGTAGGGTAATAATCTAATGTTTTTTACGTTTTACAGTTACCAAATGATATCGAAAATGACATACAGCACAAACTAATGGGTTCTATTGGGAAAATAAAAATGGTACCTGGATGTCCGCCTTCAAGATTGGATTGTCAGGTAGGTTAACAAATGTGACTGCCATATTCTAATATTAAATCTATACCTCTAATACTAAAACGTCAACAGGGAAAGCTGAAAGATGCTGGAAACACTTTACTCAAGCAAGATGGTAAAGAAAAGCCTAATTCTAGTAATGATACTGTAGAACCAAAGTTAGATGAAACTATAAAATGTCAAAGTCTCGTAACAATTAAAGAGGCGGGAAGTTTGTTAAGAACCCCTAAGGATAGTAATAATGTCGGGCGGTTCATTACTATTGCACCCATCGATAACCAAACAAACAAGAATAATTTTGTGAGCAATCCAGTTAAAACAGGTAATCTCAATTATGTTTAAAAATCATCAATGTTATGTGTATAATATCTATCTAGGAAATATTACAAAACTGAAGAGGCGGGAGAGTCCTCTTTCGTACTTGTTTTATGCTCTGAGTGGTAAGTGTAAGTTTTACGCTAACGCGTTCACTAGTGAGCGCGTTAAGAATTTGTATGGAGATTTGTAGTTCTTGGTAGTTACCGCTAGGGGCGTTGTACCGGATTCCATACTAAAATCTTAACGCGCTCACGATAGACAGTGAACGTAAACGTCAAAAAAACTTACACTAAGCGCTCTGGGCACTTTTGAACTTATTCCTTTATATGAAAAAAAACGGTCATTAACACAGATACTATATTTTAAACATAAATTTATGATAAATAATAAATCTATAGTTTTTCAACCAATGAAATACTTGAAAATCAAACATAATATCAAAGTATTTATAATACCTATTGAAAATAGTGCATTCTACATAGGTAGACCATTTTACATATAATTATTTATTATAATTTAAGAATTCTTTTAAATATATTAGCTATATTTTCATTATCAAATTCATAACTTATCAAAATAGCGTGAGAAATATGTTAAATTTAGTTTTTCTCTGTATTTCTTCCCAGTCTACAAATAAAATATGTTTTCTTGTTCCATTTTTCAGTACGCGACAACAATCATATAGACAGTATTCCATGTCATTATTGCAAGAATCCAATTCCAGGGTGAGTTTATTTAAATAAATAAATAAATATCAATAGCGTCTTGGACTTAGAGTATGTATTCAAATAAAATGATACTTTTAAGATAATAGGTAATGCAACTGATTCCAGTTGCCTACATAAAAAACAAATATTAGTAAAAATTAACAGGTAAAATCACGTGATCTGTAACACAAACCGCAACATGTGACTTTCCAGTTACCAGAATAATCTCTAACAATGCACTGATCATTGATCATAGCGTTTTTCAAATTCAAGTATGAAAGATATTTTAGTTTTGATTTTTTTTCAAATTTCAATTCTGAATAGACTACAATACTTTTGAAACAGCATTCAAAGATCTTATTTAATAATAGTACTGTACTCTTAGTATATAACACATTTATTAACTTTGAGTGATATCAAACATTTACTATACGTAGTATCGTGGTGGCTTATACAGATTATTCATTTCAATTGTCAAAATGACGTTAAGTGTTCAAAATCGAAGATAAAATTTTTACTTCCTGTATTTATTACGATTAAAATTGTCATAAAAGTACAACTAAATAATCTTTATTCAAATAGACTTCTTAAAAGCCTTAAATTGTCCAACATTTTTTAGTCGATAAATAAAATTAAACAACTAATATGAGAACACTAGCGCCATCTTTTGACAGTTAATATGAATGGAGTTGTGACATTTCTTAAGATAATATTTTTATGATCAATCAGGTTTGTGTACTCCTGCCTCGAGTGCGAATATCACATGTGCCACTTATGCAACATTGATAGTGTACATGCACATCACTATGTTTTGAGAGGCCCCTTTGGCAGGAATAGTGTGAGTATTCTTATACTGATAACAATGTATGTTAGTAATGGTTATTAATTAATTTATTTATAATAGTACAATAACAGATATCAGACATTTTTTGGAGAAAAATATATCTGATAGTGGTTTAATGTGTTCATATGAAAGTTTTTAAGTAATATTACCAAACAGTCGAGTCGATGCATAGAAAAATAAAAAAAACTAAGCATTTCTGACAAAATTTAATGCCATCTAGCAAATATATGAAATGGCATTAAATTTTGCTAAAACACGTACTTCGTGAAACACTTTGACGTTCGTAGTCAACAGATCTTACATCAGATATACACTGGCCCTGCATTTAATTTCCTGTTCAAGAAATATTCTGTAGGATTACGTCGAAACAAACCCAAATTAAAAACTCTTTAGTTGCGATCTGTTTTTAAGTCGAAATAAATAGGAGCGTGATTTTGATTTGATGAGACCTTTTTAGGGATCTTTTCTGCATGCCTAGGCATCTAACGCATAATACTAAGACAAAACAAGGGAAATCTAGACAGATGGCAACTGAAACTAATCCTTATAATAATTGAAATAAAATGTAAGCTCCATTGATGATTTGCTGATTCCGTGCCCAACTTATAACACCTTTAGAAAATAGTAGTATAGAATTCGCTCATTAAAAATTTTACCATGATACCAGGAATCAAATTGGGAGAGTGAGGTCATATCATTATCTATTATGCGGGCCCTGTACGGAATGACGGATGTTAACGACTATAGATGCAACAGTGATCAACGGTTTAATGTGCCTTTCAAAGCACAGAGGAGCCCAAAAAAATAATTTTGGTCACCCATCTTATAACTGGCCGTTGCGAAAGTACCTTAACCTGCGCATCGCAAACTAAACACTAGCCATTCAGACTATCTTTCAAAATTTTTACAACTAGCAGTAAACATTTTGGTCTGTATATATTATATTATTAGTAAAAATGATTAATAAATCTACTTTGTCCCTGGCACCCACGAAAGAATAAGACAGCCAGGGGCAAAGTGGACTTTTTAACCATTTTTCATTAAGAATATAATATATTAAGTTGTGCTATACTCATTCGAATGTAAAATTATATTTTTGGGAGTCTAACATTGAGATTCTGATTAATATACATGATTAAATGTGATCGAATACTCATACTTCCTTTTTATAAATATTTACAGGTAGAAGTGGCAAAAGTCAAAAAGAAGGTTATGCAAATTCTAAAGCCTGCGGACATGGAAGTAGGATCTGATTTAAATAATACAACTCTTCCAATAGAAGATAACATAAAAGAAGAAAAGGACCTAGATTTTGATATGGAGTAAGTGTGCTTATCTTTTCTTTTATTGTATTATAAAGAGGAAAGATTCGATTGTTTGTTTGTTTGCATCGAATAGACTCTGAAAACACTGGACCGACTTTAAAAATCTTTTCACCTACGGTAAATACATAATTCGCTGGTGACACAAGTTATAATTTAAGCGGCCGAAGTCGTAGAAAAACAGCTAGTAAATAATAATATTAGATAACAACACGACGCACTCATAATATGGAAATTTGAAACAACGCAACACTCAAACCATAGACAATATAGAAAAGCTTCTCTACATTTACCTGGCCGGGAATCAAACCCGGGAACTCGCGAGATGGCCTTGAAACCGGCGTGCAAGACATTAATGAAGGTCGTCTAATGATAAAATCGAATAAAATAAATTGAAACTCGTGTGCTTTTCAGGATAAAGACTGAAATAAAGATAGAGGAACATGACCCTTTAGCTCAATTAGGTATGGAACAGAGAAGTAGCATGTTTGTAGACTCCTTGAGTGATACAAACGTCAGTATTCTTCCGGAGTAGATATATAATGAGATGTGACGTCACGTGCGAAGAAACCAAAGCGTTAACAACGGCATGCTCTTACATCATATCTGAATAAAGTAGGTATTATAATAATAAATAATAATAAAGCTTTATTTAATTCCATGCATCATACATATTAAATAATTCCAATTGTATTATATAAATTGATAAAAATTAAGTATCATTTTGTAAATTAGTTTAGATATTAATAAATTTGATTAGATTGATTACAACTACCTAAGTTAATTTAATGCATGGACCTCGATCGGGTAAAAGCCTCCCCCAAGGAATGCCATTCTTCTCTGTCCTTAGCTCTCTCTATCCAGCTTCCGCGGGCACACGCTACAATTTCGTCTGCCCATCTGGCCTTTGGTCGACCTCTAAGTCATGGACTAATTTAATGCATGGACCTCGATCGGGTAAAAGCCTCCCCCAAGGAATGCCATTCTTCTCTGTTCTTAGCTCTCTCTATCCAACTTCCGCCCGCACACGCTACAATTTCGTCTGCCCATCTGGCCTTTGGTCGACCTCTAAGTCTGATGCCTTTTGGTCCAGGCCACTTTACTGCCCGTAGAGTCCATCTATCGTCCTTGTAGCGGGCTACGTGGCCCGCCCACTTCCATTTAGCCAACATTGCAAAAGTTAAGGCATTGCATACTTTTGTCTTCTTTCGAATGTCTACGTTCTTTACCTTATCCTTTAGTTTTATACCTAGGCAGCTTCTTTCCATTCTTCTCTGGGTAGACTGAATTTTGTTCCTGGTTTTAAGATCGAAAATCCAAGTTTGGCATCCATAGGTGAGGCACGATAGAAGTCCTGTATCCATGACTACTTTCTTGGTCTGTAGCGGAAGTTGTGATTTTAGTATTTCCTTATGGTGCCAAAACTTGTTCCAGGTAATCGCCACTCTTCGGTTAAGTTCTTCAGTACGTCTTTCCTTACTAAAGGAAATTTGTTTTCCTAAGTATATGTAGTGATTGACCCACTCTAGAGGTGTGTTATTTATAAAGATGGGCGTTGTCCTGCGGTTAGTCATAATTTTAGTTTTATCTAGATTCATTTCCAAACCAATTTTTGTACTAACCTGGTTTAATTCATTTATCATTTTATTTAATTGGTCAGGGGTTTCCGAGAGTAAAATTATGTCATCGGCAAATCAGAGACGACTTAAAAAAACTCCATTTATATTAATACCTTGTTTGGACCATGTCAGCTCTCTCATTACGTAAAGTAGATATTAAAACTGATCTAGCACTAGTGAAAAACTTTTTTTTAATTATCATCAAGCTATATCCCTACTGCTGGGGGCTCGATTATATGAATGGAATAATTTAGGGAGAATGTGCCTTGACCCACTACGCGGCCCCATTGCGGATTGGTGTGTATGAACAACTTCAAATGCAGCCTTTCAAAGCACTGTCAAACATAGAGATAATAACTTTTTGGTCATCCATCTTATGATCGGCCTGAACGAAAGTTGCTTAATAGCACCGCAGAACGAACGCGCTAAGAGGCTGTTCTAATATTACGTGACGCAACTTTGAAGATTTTTGACCCGTTTCTCTCCTCACGTAACGATTTTCTGACCTTCCCCCCCCCCCCTCCCATAAACTTTACGTAACACTCGAGTGATTAAAGTGTACGCAGGTTGGTCATCAAACCTATGTTTTCCAGCAGTGAAAAGTTGGTTGGCATTTATTGGCACAGTTGCGATGGCCTGAGTTTTTATAGGCCAGGAACAGCTGGTGATGCAAATCTCTCTCTTTTAAGTACGTTATGGTATGAAAGCACTTTTATAATACTATATATATAGCTTTGGAGACATTAATTCCCTACCTTGGTATTTAATAAAAAGAAATACCGATATTGCACAACGCGTTGCACGGACTCTCCCCCCTCCCCCCCTTCATCCTTGTAACGCATCGTAACGTTTCACAAGCTCCCCTTCCCCCAAATTGCGTTACGTAATCGGAAAGTCCTAATATTGGTTACGCCTTTCTAATAAGCCTTTATGCTAAATGACAAATGGTTAACGCAATTTTCATTTCTTTTTCAGACCGCACCATTCAGTATAGAAGACTGGAAGCATGGAATTATCTTCCAATTTTGTTATTTAATTTTAGCCCTTTTTATAATTAGTTATTAAAGTTTTTTTAAGTTAAAATTAAGGTTTAATTTTAAAGTGAAAGTCAAAAGATATCTACTACTCTACGAATTAACATGACACCTGACGGCCTGCCCCCCTTATTCTCCAACGCGATCGCGACCAATTGACATTGCAATGAAGGAAGTATTGAAAAAAAAACACAGCACTAAAAAGCACCTCACTAGATGGCGACTCTAGCAAAAGTTAATAATTGCAGGAAACGAATGGACCAAAGATAGTCATTTCCGTTCTTTTTTACTAACATTTAAAAAACTGAAATTTGCGAAGTTCAAAACTTAGATGTCAATACAAATACTAAAATAGAATATGAGTTGTTTATTGAGTTTTACTTTTTAATTACTTTACTTTTATACATGACAAAAAAAAACCGAAAGGGTTTTCACGTGGAAGTCATGAAAGTACCGTAGCAACATTTAGTTTGAATTCAGGAACTAATGTTTTTTTAAATATTTCTTCATAGTGCCGTTTCGTAATCTTGATTAGTTTACTAGTGAACCAATGAAGAGTGCGGAGCAGCACAAATGCAATCGGTCGATCGCGATTGCGTTAAAAAGGGCAACCCCCTATTTCTCCAAAAAACGAAATTTCATTCGAAATGCTAAGACTTCAAAAGAATTCGATAATGTATGATCCAACGGAGGTAGGTCCTGACACTGTCTCTGATGCACAGATAATCTTTACAAATATGATTTTAATAAAATTATAAGAACAATTTGCAATTTTTTTTTTATTCATATGCGTCAATATTGTTTGTGCATCAGAAGCAGTGTCAGGGTCCTACCTCCGTTTCATTATTAATTATCGAAAAGATGTGGTCCTTTAGAGTCGTAATATGACTCTTTCGGGTTTCGCAATATAGACGGGCCTTACGATTCCGAGGATGATCGAACATACACTCAAAAGTTATCTTAAATAAAATCGTGTTTCAATATACATAAGGTGTAAAATTCAAAGTATTAGGCGTCAGTGTCACTCACACTTAACGAGGGGTCTACACTTACTAAATGTTAATTAGTTCATTCGATAACCTTTCGTGTACCAAATCAAGATTACGAAACGTCAAAATTGCAAAGTCAATCGATCGCGATTGTGTTAAGAGTACAGGAGAGGAGCGTGGATACTAGCGGAATGGCCGATGGCCTTATACTTGAATCATTGTGATTGGTCGACATTAGGGATGACGTCTGGGTAAAAAAACGAAATTCTATTTAGTTAGATAATAGAAAAATATTAGATACGTATTGTTTTCAATTTAACAAACAAGAAATAGTTTATTCTTAATAGAAAATGCTTAACAATCCACTTTGCCCCTGGCACTCTTGAGATGGGTCTCGCACCCATGACCTTTTAGCAATACGGGCGACTGTTCTAACCACTCAGCTACCCATTTTTCAAGCGTCATGTGACATTTTAACTAGATGCTTCTGAGTAATTCAACGATTACACGAAAGTGTTCTATCAACATATATCTCAACATTCTATCTTAACGGAAAAAGATAAATTTAGTCATCATCTTTTGTCCGCTTCGAAATTTAGTCTTCTGCCCAGATACATAAGCAAGTTCCATCAGTTATAATGATAAATTTACGGCGTAGATGTAAAATAAAAACATTTTTATTTTGTATTTTTTATTGAAATTCGATTTATGGTAGTTTCATTTAAAATTACAATTAGTACGGACTGCGTTCAACTAGATTATCGCGCGTATCAAATCCAACCATTGTGTTGCACTAGTGTTCGTGATTTAGAAGAGTTCGTACGCATCTATTTTGAACGTAATTATCAACGAATTAGGGTTTCAAATAAATTTGAAAGACCTAACTATTTGGTTGCCAGCAATGAAACATTTCTTCTTAACCTTTCACATTCAACTTGAATTTTAAGAGCATGAATGCTTTGAATTGTTAAGAAAATTATAAGCTCTTATTGCGTACCAAAGACTAGAAATAGGATCGTGTGAATGGGCCTTAAAAAGTAATTAATTTATGGAAATATCCAAAACTTTTGTAATCGGAGCACTTCACATAGTTATCCTGCTTCTTATTAATACAGCGAAAAGGTTTATTTTAAAATAAAAACAAAAACCTGAATCATAACATTCTCTCGTAAACAAAGGTGCAACACAACGTCAAATATATTTCACCATACAATAAATTACAAATTAGTTTCCAATCGCACAGATAATTCGATTTTTAATAATTTCCCAATCATCAACCTCAATATTCACAAACCTTCCTCTTTAGAACATGATTTTATCCCTTTCTCTCCCGATACAAAAGAAAGTGATAACATATACACAAATTACACGAATGGAAAACTTACGAAGGAGGCAGTCCTTATCCATGGAAGTTTACTTAATATTACGTACCTTATTTATAATCAACAAAATATTGTATAATAAGTATAACAAAATAATAACATAACAACAGCAGAAACTTAATAAAGTTATGATCTGGCTTAAAATGGAGTTTAGCATTATTACAATAAAGTTTACTTTATAAAAACTTATTTCAAAACTTCTCCATGCTTATAAAAAAGTAAACACACGTGCTAGAGTTGCTTCGATAAAAAATTTGCTCAGCTCTCCAGCACATAGTAAATTAATCTTTATAAAAAGTGGATTAGGTACGAAAATCGTCTGGCATCAGTGAATTATAATGATTTTGATATATATTTACTTTGATTTGAGATAATTAGTGAAACGAAATGTTTCCCCTAATATATTAAACAAAAACATGACAATACAAGTAAACACTTAGTTCATACATGCATCGCGCACTTCAGCTTTAGTATGTACAAACTACACGATATCACAGAGCAAAATAATACTGAACTTACGTAGGTTTAATTTAATTCTAACGAGAGTCGAGATGGCTCAAAAATCACCTTTAAGCCTATGAACATTAAAGTACAATTTCCATTGAGTTTATAAATTAGGTATATTCAATGCATATAAATCAGTAAGCCATCTCAATCTCTTAATTGAAGTATAGATTAGAGCTGAATTGGCACTAATAGGACTTTAATAAACATTCATATTCCACAGAATTTGGAGACTTGGTCGAACCTGATTATTGCTAGTTTTAACGTAATTTAAATATCGACATTGTTTTTGTTAGTAAATCGCAATTTAACATCAATATTTTTCACTTTTTATTATAAAGATACCGTTGTACTAATAATATATAGATAATAAAAGTGACATTATACAATCAAGCCTTACACTCATATCTATAGTCGAGTAGTAATTATCCTATGGAATGCACTCCCCACAGACATCAGAATGTCCGCCAGTCGGTTTGCTTTTAAATCCAAGTTGCGCAATTTAATATTAGATCAGGCAGAATCATAAAAATTGCTATCTCATTTCTACTAGGCATAGTATTTATAAGTATGTATTGTATTTATTTTTATTATATTATATATGTATTATGTTATATATTATTATGTTATATATAGTATGTATGTTTGTGTTATGCTTATTTTATATTATTTTTTTTTCTCTCAAAGATTACATATGCACCTACTTTTATCCTTTATTTTAATCTCCACATCACCTAAAGGTTGACTGGCAGAGAATGCCTAAGGCATTAAGTCCGCCTTTGTACGATTGTGCATAAAGAATAAATAAATAAATAAATAAATAAAGAAAATATTATAACTTCAGCACTTATTTTGACCAAATAAACTCTCAAAAGTGAGAGTACTAATATTATTAGATTTTGGCAGTTCTTACTTCACCCAAATTGTTGGCTATTGGGAACACTTACATTAGATATGACATTTTTTCAAGTAATTACTTCTCTCGACTATAGATACGTAGGTTGGTATTTCTGAACATTTTTATAGCACGTAAATGAGATCTAAAAACGTAACAAGATCAACTAAATTCTAATTAACAACATTAATATATTTACTGAAATAACGGTAAATTAACCGTTTCAAATAGTTGATGGTTTTATTATTTTCAGATAATTGAATAACTCATATGATATTCATAAATATTGCCGTCTAACTACGCTTTGGCACTTTCATTTCATTAGGATTAATTTGCCAGGCGAGTGATGTAGGTATATTAATGTTATTAATAATACAACCACAAAATTAATCTTAATCCTCTTGGAACTCAATTAAAATGACTAGATTGGAAGCTTAATAAATATTTGAGATCTCAAGAATAAAGTGTCAATGAACAAGTATAGGTCATTCATAAGTGTCATGATTTTCTAAAGCTTAAAAGAAGTTAAAATAGTCTTTGCCTTAACAAAAACGCATATATTTTTTTTCTTTAATATGACAGTAAAATTAAAATATAAAACTTTAGACTTCATCATTTGTGATTGTACAATGTACATAACAAAATGGTTAGCTACATTTCATATAACATATCATTATTCTATAAGATTTATTAATAGATATTGCACGTAAAATTAATATATAATTATACAACATTTAGAACAAATCAGTTTGACTGTACTACTTCCGTGGTTAAACCAATAGAATTATCAATTTAGAAACATACTTTTGAAGTTAAATAAACTTTTTTTAAAAGATTTTATCGATTTAAACTTAAACTTAGAATTTTTGGTTATACCAGCTTTAAAGAAAAACTTTAAAGTTCACGATTTAATGTCAATATTTCATTATTTTTGTCTGTCAAGAGATGGCGCTTGTGTTGGCATTCGTGAATACTATGAGTGTAAACCTTAATGTAACGCACTAAAGTCTATAGTTCAAAAATGTCGATGCTCGTTTCCTATCAGCTTTAGAATATTCTACTGTGAGCAGACGAATTTTGGCGACGCTACTTATTATAAGTGACAGTACTGTACATCAATAGACCATATTTTTCTTCAGAAAAAACTAAATAAATTACTTAATTTATAAAAAAATAAAATAGTAAAAAGCGCCATCTATCGACAGACAGAAAAAATAAAACGATAATATTCCATTTTAATTATAAATTAATTCAACATTAATTTATTTATAAGTTATTTTTGGCACTAACTAAATGACGTTCCTATTCAGGCATCAGTTTTTTCCTTACAAGAACAGACTTGAGAAAATCTCGTAACAAATCCGCTTTCTCATACATCAAACTGTCTTCCATAACTATATAGTTCAATGAATAAAACGATTATTGTAAACTTCAGTAAATGAGATCATTCAATTATTAGATGCGCCAGAAGAATGTTTGTACTCCATATTTATATAACACATAAGTCGCTACATGTAGTCAGTTAAAAGTCACAAATAAAGAAAATTAAAGACGAATTTTATAAATATATACGATAATTGTCATTACAGATTTATAAAACTAGTAAATGCACGGTTGTTATGCGTGCGTAGATAGTTATTAGATAGTTAGTAAGTAAAATGAAAATTGATCTTTCAATATTTTCCATTTTGATACGTGTTCGTTTGCCCTTACATATAGTAGCTAAAGAGCTCCGCCCACTATATAATGTTACTGATATACATATTTTTGGATTAAAATTTTCTCCCTATAAGATATTGCAGCAATTGTTTACGTAATATAACATGAAACGTCTCTGTATAAAAAAAAAAAAACAGAAACGAACTCCTGCTGAAATTATTGCGGTATAATTTCTGTACATTATCCATAGACTTACAAACCGATAGCATAGTTTTCCGGCATCCACGAGTACTTGTTAACAGGATAGACGGAATAAATGATATTGATCTTAATTCCCGAGTAATATTTGAATGATCCCACACCGTTCCTATCAATTTGAACCCTATCTATAGCGTGCAACTGATCTATATCACTACATCCGCAAGCGACCTCTCCACTACTCACGATATCTACAACGAAGCCAAGCTCATTATATCCATAGATTATTATTAAAAAAAAAAAAACAAATCGCGCCCCACCCTAAGTGTAAAAGCTATTTCAAATTCGAAACTACCGCGAAAATTGTAAAATACTAACTGTTTAATTAATTGGCCCTTTTATTAACACTAACCTATAGTTTTGGCACAATAAGTTTATTTATGTGGCACGTAACACTATATACTCGCTCTGTGCGGTGGCAGATTGAACGTCAGAGTATCGTTTATGAAATACTCCTGGTCTTCCTCATCGGGCAGGTAGTATCCGTAGCTGCCGTCGTTGGATATTTGATCTGGGTTCTTCGGCAATTCACACGTGTACTCTTCCCATTTTTTCTCTAAAGATTTTCTTCTTTTCGCGAATATTATCGAACCGTCGAAAGCGTATTCGTCGTCGAAACGGAGCTCGGCGTCGTCATAAAAGTAATTGTCGACCTTCTTAGTGTTCCTAGCTATGTTCTTCATTAGTTTCTTTTTAGCGTAACTAGACTTTTCCGAGTCATAGTCGTCTACTAACGGGTCGTTACTCCTGTTCTCCGTTCTCAAGTTCATAGAGTATAATGATACAGAGGGTGGACTGCATCCTCTGTTGCTGATGCTGTGTCTGTAAAGATCGAGATACTGTTCGTTGTTGTTATAATTCATTTCGTTCATGGTCATTCCCCTTCTGAGCTGTTCTCGTCTTTTGGCGACCATCTCTCTGAAATCCTCGGGGTCTAGTTGGAAGTCGTTCGTTTTAGCGTTCATGTATAAGTAGCCTGAAGCAGAGTTTAAACGGAGAGATTGCGAGCAATTCTTCGAGGATGATTTCTCTATGTACCGCGGTAAGCTGCCCAGTTCGCGGTAGTTTTTGGATTTTATCTGTTTTATGTTTGTTGGTGGAACTGGCGATAATGGATCACGGTAAGGTATCGACCTGGAAGCAATAATGTTTTATATTTCTTTGTGTCTTTATATATTGTTTCTAGAATTGTAACATATATGATATTGTTGGAAATGGATAAAGACAAAACATATAATTGCTTTCGTTTGTCAACGTTTTATGGATATTTCTTAGTAGAAAGTAAACGGCTCATAGCCAGTTGCAGAATAATTTTAAAGCATTTTTAAAACAATGGTGAAATATTAATGGTGCCGCAGTGATAGTGTATATTTAATTAATTAGACAACCATTTTGAAAAATTAGAATATATATCATTAAACACTACCAAAACAATAAAATAAGCTCTTAATTATTTCTACAACTGATTGCCACAGTGATGGTTTAATAATAATGCAATTTCAGTTTTAATCAGTTACTATCTACTGTCTATTATGGTAATGAAAAGAATTGAATTTTATTTATATAAAAGCAGGATTTTACAAAGTAAGACTTAAAAATAAGACTCTGTGTATTATAAATAAGGTAGAAACTTGCCTGTTCGGAGCGAAGCAGTTACAAGAACAGCTGCATACACTAGGAGCGTATTCTTCATCAACATACAGCGGCACAAGAGATGCATCTGCTAGAAAAATATAGTTATTAAAAATCATAAACATTTAAAAAATATCATCATCATCATCATCATCCAGCCCTTTATTTCGTCCCCTGGATGTGGATGGATAAGGAGCATGGGCCATGACCCTCCACGTTGGCCCAATGCGGATTGGAGGGTATTAACGACTAAAAATGCAGCCGTGACCAACGGCTTAACGTGCCTTCCGAAGCACGGAGTAGCTCGAATAATATTTTTTTGGTCACCCATCCATCCGTGACCGATCCTTGCGAAAGTTGCTTAACGACAACGATCGCATGCCGCGGCGCATATCCACTACCACACCGAGCTAATTAAAAAGTATATGATTTGTATAAAAAAAAATATGATTATGACCATGAACGTGGAAGGAAATGTAAGGACCTTTCCTTCCTTTTCCCAAGACCGATCAAAAATAGGATAGACTGTAAAAGATGATATTGGTAATTGTCTACTTGACTATTTTGGGCATAGTATTTATATGACATTATATATAAAACAACTATCAGATTTATTTAACTCCAAAAGTGTTATTAAATAAAGGGAAATCATATTTTTATTTATCCATCTAAATTGTTCCGCGTAAACAATCATTCGCGTGACATATTGAGCAGTGACGTCACATTTCAATAAACCTTTTTTTGGTAAATTAAAGATCTAAGATAAATATGAGTAGGTACTGTATAATCGACTCGGCACTGCATTCTTTGATCTACGCGACATCATACGCGGGTGATAATTTGGGAGAAAGAAGCCATGAGAAACGATTACACCGATTTTCACTAACCTAAAACTCAGCATATCCTAATTAAGAACCACCAAATCTTATGAATCGTATTGTTTTTCGCATGTCCTAGAAAACGGACATAAGTGAAATATATATAGATGACCTCACTCAACGATTGTTTTCAACTTTAAATAATCAACGGCACAACTACAATTGATATAATTTAAGAAAACCCTGTTTAAAGCTTAGCTTTATGAAATATCCTTAGTGTAATATAAAATGAAATAAATATATCGACGCTGGAAAGCAAACACGTAGTAATCTGCAACACCAAAATGGATATTTAAAGTGGAAAATCTATATATTTATAAAAAAAAAAAAAAAAACATTTTTCCGTATAAATTGACTAAGGAACACCTTATTTGTTACCATGGACGTTTAAAGAACAATTTTGGTTTTGCAGATTACTACGTGTTTGCTATCTAGCGTCGATATAAATAGATATTACTTGTGCCCATGTGCCGCGGATCGGCGGGCAGCCGCGTGCCGCGCGACACGCCGCGCAACACCGCGCCGTCCGCGGTTATCACATCACCCTCTAGTCTCACCGCCACTTGCTGAGCCTGCAGCAATAAAATATTTAAATAATATCTCGCTTTAATTCTTCACGGCCTTCAACATATATAATCGTGGTAGAGAATCCGTTATTAACAATTATTCTAATAAAATAATTATATATGAAAGTATATTGGACGCTGTAAAGGTGCGTAGTACCACCGTTTATTTCGTCCTCGAAGAGAATCGAGTCCGGGCCCTCCTTGCTGGATACCGGACTCATCCATTCGCGTGAGGTGAACCGCAGCGGGTTTTACCAGACAGGGCTTCCACACTAACCTGCCCTCTTAAGGGCGGGCTGGTAGAGGAGCCCTGGTTTAAGGCTTAAGGTGGCTTATAAAAAAAAAATCGCATGCAAACTTCTTGTCTTTGATATTTAACATCAATTATTTTATTATTCACTTTTCGTAATTTGAAATTTTGAGTAATCCAATATGCTCTTTATGAAAGTGAGTTCGTGAAAACTCGTCAAATTTCAATCAATAGCAATTTATTGTAAAAGATGTTAAAATTTATCTATTATTACTTGTTTCCGTTATGCTCACGGAACAAACCCGAAGAAAGGGCTTTTTTGTGTTACTATTAATTAAATCAAGTTCTCGATCTTAGTCAACCTTTTATTCATTTGCCTAAAAGTCCGTCACAGCGCGACGCACAAATCTACTAAATATACCTTTTCCAAAAAACAATGTAACATTCTAATTCGTTTGTTAAAAAAACGTCTAATTAATATGTCAAAGCATTGGTTTGGACTGTACGAGCATATTAGAATGAAAAAAATGTAAAACACAATGTTTTGCCAGAATAATATTTAAATATAGTGATATAAATATATTTCTATATACTAACAAAAACATATTCTTGTAAAATGTTGCCAAGATGACACCATGTGGCTCGCACCGTCAAACAGTTTTCAGATTTTATGTAAAGCCACACTCACTCTACAACATTTATCTTTGCAACCTTAATAAAAATATTTGACTCGGCCGTTGTGCTGCCGTCACATAGCCATAATGTTACTATTGTACGGTTAATTATCTGTTATAAGTACAATAATAGCTTTTGTAATAATTATTTCACATCCCAAGATTTTGTTTATCTGGTACAATCCAAACGCAAATTATGAGGGTTCAAAAAAATTACTTAGTGCTTTGAGAACAAGTAGATAATCTGTTAATAATCTTTTAATTATTCATGAAAATTTGTAAGTATATAAGATATATAGCGTTTATATATGTATTCTGAAATGACATTAGAATCTGTAAATTCCCCTTCTCTCTCTTTAGTCTGTCTCAATCCTTCGGGGATAGTTTCTCCTTAATTTACGGCAAACGCCATGTTCTCGTACAATCCGCATCCATATTTAACAAACGGTCCTATTGTTGTCATTATGCTAATGAATTTAAATCCTTCTCAAAGGACGCTTTTGACCCAATGTACGTTAGTCAAGCAGCCGCTTAATCTTTAACGTGGTTTTATGGGTAACATATTCGGTTTGGCTGGGCGATATCTGTGATCTTGGTCTACTGGCTCAACCACTTAAATTACCCTCAAATTGTAAAATAGAATAGCAAAATAAATGAACTTACCTGTTCAGCCTGTTGCTGATCTCTCTTCTCGTCCTCTGTGTTCATGGTGACGAATCTTAACACTAGTAGATTGAGACACGCGGCAACTATAGCGAGGCCGAACAGGATGAAGATCAGAGCGAACATCACGTAGGATGGTTTGCGATTTAACGCGTTGTCCCGCTGTAACGCCACCATGTCACCGAAGCCTAAATAATTACATACATTCTCAATAAAAAATACTTAAAATATCGACCAGTCTCAGGTAAAATACTCTCATTAGTAGCAAAGAC
The DNA here is from genome assembly GCA_918026875.4 of Diatraea saccharalis. Lineage (NCBI taxonomy): Eukaryota > Metazoa > Arthropoda > Insecta > Lepidoptera > Crambidae > Diatraea > Diatraea saccharalis. The sequence goes on along the minus strand of OU893339.1, from coordinate 23,298,549 downwards.
TGACGAGTGCTTGAAAAATACGACAATCTTATTAAGTCCTGGGTAGCTCAGTGGTTTGAGAAGTCGATCGGATTGCGGAAGGTCGTGGGTTCGGGTATCTCCTCCCATATTAGAGTAACTGGGGTTGGTGGATATTTTTAATCAAGACTATTATCCAATTTAGCAATGGATAATATTCTTAATTAAAAATGCTTAAATTTTATAACTTTCAAATGATCATGTTAAACCTATATCTGATTCATTTTCTTAGAAAAAGTGTTATTAAAAGAAAGGATAAATATATTTTTTTAATTAATTACTATTCTCCTGCAAAAACAGTCACGTGACATACCGAGTTGTGATGTTACATTTTATTAAGGGATCAAATTTGGCTTAGTTTTGAATACATGTACTCGGAAATGAAAAATTTCGTTTTGATATGATATGTAAAATCTTGAAGTCAATCAAGATTACATATTGCCTATTTCTAGATGTAACTACAATATTTCTATGACTTTTCAGTAATTCTCACTCACCTATAGTAGTCAAAGTGATGAAGCAATAATATACACTGTCAAAGTAATTCCATCCTTCAAACTTTGAGAAAGCAGCTGCACCCCCGGCTATAGTGAGGGAGGATAATGTTGTCACCACGCAAATGAGGTCCACTTCCGAGGCGTTTGTTTGTTGGCAATTCATAGCTTTTTTAATGGATTTAATGATGACACTAAAATGATAATTTTATAATAATTAATTAAAGAAAATCTTATTTAATTGTAGACCTTATTCATAAGGAAACTATGTAAATAGTAGAACATGTTATGTTACATATTATACTATCACCACTCTCACACACACACAGAGAGAGAGAGAGCGAGAGGGGGTGAGAGAGAAGGAGAGAGAGGAGAGAGAGAGGAGAGAGAGAGGAGACAGAGAGAGCGAGAAGGGGTGAGAGAGAAGGAGAGAGTGGGGTTGAGGTGCGGAGGAAGAGAAACATACACAAACCAAACACTCACTATCAGCCAAGAAAGACAAAACTCACCAACTCACACATAATTTTGTAATACAGCAGTTCTACAAGAACAACTAAGGGTATTGTTGTACTTAGCTTATACAGAACTTACCTGCTCAGTCTGTTAACTCGTTCACCAATGCTCTGGAACATGATAAGTCCGAGGGGAATTCCTACTATTGCGTAGAACATCGTGAACAGCTTCCCGCCAATAGTAGCTGGTGTTGAGTGACCATAACCTGTAAGTGTATTTGAACATTTAAGTTCTATTTCATGAGTTTTCCTCTGGAAAATCTGGTTGCACTGTTACATATCTTGAGAATTGTATCCTCTAGCTAATCAATCCAACTCAGCTCAGGCAGCTGTAGTTCTAATGTTTTTAATTGTTGTTTTATTTGTGTTGTTTATTAGATGTTGTTTTAGACTAACATATAAACTAGGATGCAAAAGTGGAAAGATGTAGAAACCTGAGGTAACAAGAATCTTCATACTTTCTCTCAAATTCATCATATAGAATAAGTTCAAAAGACAATGCATAAACTGAAAAGCATCTATAAGTAATGAACATAAAAGGTCCAACAGATGTTGCACTGTAGAGGCCATGCCTTGTGGCTCTTGGTGCTCTTTGTCAACTGTGCAAGAAAATTAGCATGAAGATATAGATAATGATATTTCATTGCCCTTTTTGCAACATACCAATAGTTGTCAGCACCGTAGTAGCATAGTAAAAAGCTCCTGTGAATTTCCATTGCTGGCCGGCCTTATGAGGCTCCGATTTGAGGACCACTGTCTCCATCACACGGAAGTCCTCTTCCGTGATGTTGTATTTTCTTATTATAATGCCTTCAATAGCTGTCATAAGCAAAAATGTAAAATAAAAATTTGGTTAAAAATGTAACATGATTACATCATCTAATTAAAGTGGATGAATAGTGTTGATTGTTAGTATTGTATTAAAGGGTTTAGCCGGATACGTATGACGAGTCGGCCCCCAAATGGGAATCGATATTGAAACTTATGGTTTAATATCGACTTGATGTTCAAACACGATTTATGTACTTTTCGCGACCGACTTCCGCTTTGACCTTGAGATAGAGAGCAAAATATCCGTATGCTTGACTATTACTGAATGTGATATATCTCTAAAGCTAATTAAGATAAAGAAGTGAAACTAACGCGAGGTGTTAGGTTACATTACAGAGTATATCACATATATTTTTTTATAATTTTTAGAATAAAAAAATACATTAAAAAAATAAAAAATAAAAAAGTCAGGTTTTTTTTTCTGAGTTCTCTGTGACTTACAATCACGAAATTAATATATGTTATGCTCCTTTGTGTGCTCTATTACCCATAAAAATTGCGTGAAAAAAAAGTTGGTGCAACACAACGAAAAAAAAATATATGTGATTTCTGTCTTATGGTATACCCCTGTATTATAAGGTTTTCACATTACATCATTGTTTTTTTTTCGAAATTTCACATCAGCTTGTTTTAAAACATAAGTAACTAGTCTTAAGAGATGGGATAATAGTTAAAAAAGAAATGAAAAAAAAAAACAGCCAATGTTCAATACTCATTATTATTACTTTTTCGTGTCTATCAAAATACAAGAAACAAAATATTAATCATCGTCACTATTGTAATTAATTACAATCGGAACACTTTGAGTCGCAAATAACTTAGTTAGGACCTCAGCAGGACGTACGATTTTGGACAAATATCATCGATATGATAGATAATAAATAATAGCTGCTACATGAGAACAGCATCCCACTGTACGTTTGCCATTGGGGCAATCACAGCAATAACGAAGAATACTATTGTAGTCATTACCTTCGGAAATATAGTGAATGTAAATTCGATAGACTTTTCTATTTATATGTCTTGATTTTACTTCTGCTTTGATGATATTAGGTGCTGATTTCACATATTGTACTGAGAGATTATTTTGATCGTCCATTATTTCGGCCAAGTTAAATGCTGCACATTTAGAAGTAGAAGCTTTTTTGTTAATATATGGGATAAGTCGACACTTCTTACAAAAAATATCATTAACTATTACGATTTTATTCAAACAGTCACTAAACACTTTAGCTTCTTCTTCATTCTTTATAATTTTTTTATAACCTCCTGGTTATCTTGGTTATCCTGGTCTCCTGGAATCTTACACAGGTACTTGTTACAATTTTTACACTTTCTCGACATTATTACTTAATAATGATTTGGTTCGATAGTTAATAATTTCAAAATGCTGATACAAAATACCTATGACAGAATTTGAGTCCCAAACTGCCTTCTTGTGTAATACAAATGACTGCTACTTTAGCTAAACAAACGATGCAGTAAACAGCTCGATAACAAGTTCGAACTTGTTTGTTTATACACTCACACTACAAGGCGCGAATCACATATAATTTTTTTCCGTTGTGTTGCACCAACTTTTTTTTCACGCAATTTTTATGGGTGATAGAGCATACAAAGGAGCATAACATATATTAATTTCGTGATTGTAAGTCACAGAGAAGTCAGAAAAAAAAACATGATATTTTTTATTTTTATTTTTTTAATGTAATTTTTTATTCTAAAAATTATAAAAAAATATATGTGATATACTCTGTAATGTAACCTAACACCTCGCGTTAGTTTCACTTCTTTATCTTAATTAGCTTCAGAGATATATCACATTCAGTAATAGTCAAGCATACGGATATTTTGCTCTCTATCTCAAGGTCAAAGCGGAAGTCGGTCGCGAAAAGTACATAAATCGTGTTTGAACATCAAGTCTATATTAAAACATAAGTTTCAATATCGATTCCCATTTGGGGGCCGACTCGTCATACGTATCCGGCTAAACCCTTTCAATTTGCAATACAAAAAGAAAACATATTTTAACAATTTTTATGCAAATAACATACCTTGCAAAACTTCAAATCTGTGTCTTTCAGTGGTAGATTCTAATGCATCAAAAACCGCAGCACCCACTAGCAAGTATGTAAATGTGCACACAATTAAAGATAAAGTGCGTACATTTTGCTTCTTCATCACTGCCGAGTCTCAGCCCGGCTTGTAGGCGATAGGCCCAATACAATCTCACAGTTTGTGAGCACAGAAATTTGTTAATTACTAAGTGACCATTTCAACTGTTTTTATTTAGAATTTGTTAACATTCAAATTGAGAATTCATTTTTTTTTTATTTGCATTAGCAGACATATAGTGTTTATGGTAAGTAGCTACTAAAGATGATATGCCTTCTTTTATTTTTTAAATTTAGAAGCCTTTCAATCTGGTATACAGAAATCCATTGTAAAATTACATCTGGCAGTGTGTCTACTCCATTTTTATGTGTCTATGGGAAAAGATTTAAAAGTATTTTTCAAAATGAAATTCTATCTATAAATTGATCCCTTTTGAGGAAGTCATAATTTATACATTGCTATGCTGAATCAAATTGTTTTAAATAGTCTCTTTTCATAACTGAGAGTAGAATGCAACTTCAGACATATTTTGTTTTAATGAATTATCAGTAATGTTCTTCTATCTGCAATAAAAAATACACATGAAAAAGTATGTTAAGATATTTTAAGTCGATAGTTAAATTTATCGGCCTTATAATGTGCAATATTGGAATCTCTAAATTCAAACAAAGAACTTACCAAATCTACTGAAAAAAATAACGCAGCTTTTTTGTTTATAGTTGGATCGGCAATCCGGCGTCACGTACGGCATTTATAAATATTTAATTATCTGCAAAGCTGTATCCTAAAAATAACATCGCGCTTTAATCCGCATTCATATCCATAGGTCATCGCACAGGGAACGATAACTGGGTCAAATGTTCTGACGATTTTCCTGACCAAAATATAGAAGTAAAATGATCATATTACCTTATAAATGACACCACAGGTCTTAATTGGGAAATCATGGACAGAAATAACTCAAATATGATATTTTTTCAGCTAAATTTTCTATTTCTTGTCACTCCACAAAATATTTTCTGTCCATATCACACCCACTCTTATAACTACCATAACTGAAAACGAATTTCTCTCACTATCATCTTGATGAAGCAACAATAATATCTCTATTTATTTGCATTTGTTAAAAATACATAACAAAAAAATATTTTTAGGGAACAGATTTTCTGCACTTCCTTGACCTGATTTGTGTGACCATTTATGAAAATTATCTGCCTTTGCTTTACTAAAAAGTGAAATGATGAATTCACAAGAAGTAAATAATTTAAATATTGTATCTGATGCTAGTCTTTTACAATAATATGTATAAACAATATATTAATAACTCATTAATAATATTTTAAGATTGTTCGTCATGTATTTATTCAATATGGCAAGACCAAAAAGTATAATGCTCGAGCATGCTGTGTGATCAAAATGTCAACACTATACAAGTGCCTAGTCACGTTAAGAGGTGGCGCTTTATATGATTTTAACCTGCAGAAAGGGCAGAGTGGATAATAAAATTAATAATATAATTATCTATCTATCAATATGTATATAAATATGGTAGGTTATAAAAAATGACCCTCTACTCTACTAGAAATGTTTTTTCATTTGGCGAAAAAAAACCATGGTTCGACATTATTTGAAATAGTATTTGTAAAAGTTTAATTTAATTCAAATAAGCCACAAACTGTTTTTCACTTACTCTCTTCGGAAAAACGCATCTTGTCTAGTAAGAACCAGTTTTAACTGATATACATCTTTTAGGATTCGTTAATTCTAGTTTTAACAAAGGCATTTAGTGACAACTAATTCTAACTAGGGAAAACGCTTTCTATATAAAGGCTAGTTGTAACTGTAACATATACAAAACAAACGCATAAGTATATTTAGGTATTATTTTAGATCAAAATTGCTTTAAAAAGATATCAATCAGACAAGAACAGTCTAGTCTATCTAACGATCAGCTATAAAACAAACGGGTAGCTGTTTACGACGATTGTTACAGACGCAAAAATATTTTTGCCAATATGACGTCACACCATGGCGGGTCATAATTACCTACCCGATAAACATATTAAAGAATCAACTTTTAATTTTGATAGATAAGTCTTGTGAAATTATTACCTAAAATCAGAATATCTAATAACGTAAACTATTTAAAGATAAATTTATGTCGAAATTTATAATACATTCTCACCACCGAAAATGATTTTAGAATGGATTTATTTTTATTGCGAAGGGCATCACAGTTGCTACTTTGAGTGAGAAGGTACAATTCGCACCAGAGCAACTGGGCCGTAAAGGGAAAGCGACGCAGGGCTGCTTTCTCGAGCTGAAGGAGATGTGAGAAGTGTGACTTAGATGTTTCTAATGGTAGGAAATGGTATTTATAACTTTTTAAGTTTGCCCATTACGACGAATCATAAGATGACTTTTGAGTTAAGAAGAGCGAGCAAAACTCATTACAAAAATCATATCATTAACTAGTGGCCGCCAGCGACTTCGCCCGCGATTTCCATTATTTCTTCGCTCCTAATAGTTGCAGCGTGATGTTATATAGCCTTAAGCCTTCCTCGATAAATGGTCTATTCAACACAAAAAGACTTTTTCAATTTAACAAACTCTTCAGCTTTATAATATTAGTATAGATTAGTATAGATAAATCATCAAACAAACGATGTACCATACAATAGATTTAAAGCTAAATTATTATTATTGGAAGACCGAAATCTTTACTTGTTTTTTTACTAGGATTTTATTTGTTTTAGTTTAGATTTTACTAGTTTCAGTACTTGGATTTCAATAAAATATATAATACACCCGAAAATCAATTAAATAATAAATATTAGTTCAAAAATTAGAAAGATTGAAACAACAACAGTTTGTTTTGTTATGATCAGTGACGTGAGACTGATCAAGAAATTTATTTTATAGCAAATAGCTATATTATAATATAGCTATTTGCTATAAAATAAATTTCTTGATTCAAAACTTTATAGCGCGTGATTTAGTTCACTTTATTATTTTTATCTATTAGATTTTTTCTTGTTTTTATCCGACTTAAAAATTGAAAACAAGGAGGTTACCTATATGTTCCACGGCGATGTATGTTTTTTTATTATGTACCTATGTTCACCGATTTTTCTGTTGACCGAGGTAGTCCCATTTAAATTTAATCGAAATCGAATAGGTAGTTTCAACAGATATATATTAAGATATTTCCAAATTTAACTTGTTTAAATCTAACATGATTGCTGCTATAACAGATAAGTAATTGTTATCATAATGATAGAATAACTAAGCATAAACTTATTAAACATCTCTCACGTATTTCCTCCTGTGTAACTGTACATGCCGTGGCAGCTTGTAATTGAGGCAACACTTATTTGCATGCTTTTTTATTATTGTAAAAATGCTACTATCAGTGTATTGTCTTGTAAGCTGTCCTTAAATAAATAAATAAATATTACCCGTATATGACATGGCCCATTTCAGCTAAAAAACAAAAGATTGTGTTTTTAGATTTCATTCAAAATCTGAAAGAAAGATTTTTCTATGTTCAACGAGTATGTATACTTTACTCTTTGACGTATATTTTTTATGAAAGTCATAGATAGGTATCAATGAGTAAAGTATATGTAGGGGTAGCTTCGATGAATAATACAACCAAATAGGAGTAGGTATGTTCATAGATTTCTTTTTGAATCGTGTACCAATTCTATCTACTTTGATAGAGTTTTACTACTTTTATATATATATATATTTATAGAAAATCGAAGCGACTTCATACTTTAAAAAAGTGATAAATAATACTAATCTCAAAAGTGACTTATTCAAGAAAATGCTATTGAAGTCGTATAAATATAATTTTAGAAGTATATTTATAATTTTACTTTTTAAGAAAATGTAAAGATTGTAACTGTTGTTTTCCAAAGTAAGTAAAGAAAAGAAAGACTTTTCTGGCAAATTCAACTCTTACCACGAAACTGGGGTTGTCGCAAAATTATGATGCAAAACAGTCTCCTGTTTTACTACTGTTAGGGTTGCCATTTATATTTACGGAGAATATTTTACAGATTTTTTTAGGTAATTGATAAGCTGCTGCATACTGCTCATACTTATACTAAAGTTTTAAATATAAATACACCATCACCGACATAGAACGGGCCATAATCCACCATATGTAGTCATAATCTTCAGAGATTTGTGGTCGATAATAAACCTGAAAATTAGATTATAAGGTCCTATAGATTTGGAATTATATATAGAACATCAGAACTAGTATATACTTAGACATAAAAATATATATGTACTTGTTTCTTATAGTTTCACGAGTTTACGAACGATCTACATATTTAAATAAAACCGTTTATAGGTAAGTAGTTTCTGTTTTGGTTTCTGGAAAATAGAAAATGGCGGCAAGATGACAAGTATAATCCTAGTAGTTAGAAGGATGACAAATATAATCCTAGTAGTTTTAATTGAGGCATTTCCGTATGTTAACAAAATATGATATACCGTGTATTACTAGTATTACTAGTAATACATTGCATTACCGAGTATTACTATTTTAATTGGTAGATAAATTTGTTGTTATATTACCTGCGAGTATACTATAATCTCTCATATCCCCAATGTGGGTGCTATCTACCAATCAAAATCAAAATGATTGAGTATCAGTTATGTAAAACGATACTGTTAAATTTAGTACTGTTGCCAACCCTACCTCTAGTAGGAGGGAGGGAGAGAGTATGATAAGGTGGGAGGGGTATGCACTAGACCTTTCTCCCAAGTTCTGGGTCACGTTTATGTAAGACAGCTTACGTCGATCAACGACGTAGTTTTTTAGCTTATTTGATAAGGCCAAGGTTGTAATTCGAGGCTAAATGCGTTTAGCGGTATTATGAGTGAAGTTTTAAAATTTTCCTGACGTATATTTTCGTTACGACTGCGAAGGTTAAGAGCCATATGACAAATTTTCAATCTGTGATTTGAGTTCTCGAGAACTTATTCAAGGTCACGAGTCCACAATACTGTGTTGAAACCACGTTCAAGCTATTTTGATACTTTTCCCAATTTTTGTATTATTTTAGTATTTCTATGGTGAGATTCATTATCGATTCCCGAATATTTTAAACGACTGCTCTCGAAAAGGAGTCTATTGTTTTTAGAATTAATGTATGTATGTGAGTATTTTTATTGCACCATAACTTTTGAAAGATATAACGGATATGAATGTACAGGGTATCATTAGAAACATCATCCTAAGTAACCACAAAATACATAGAGAATCAGTGAAACTAGCTTAATTATTAATATTAAATAGGTATGGGGACGTGTGACGCCATTTAAAAAAGTATGTTTTTTTATAATCATAACTTTATGGGTATCAAATTAAAGGTCCATTAAAAATATATATTAAGTGCTCACTAAAATGAATAAAATATAAAAATTATTTAAAAATTAAAAACACGACTACTAAGATCGGACAAAAATTAAAAGAAACAAGTTTAGCCAAATCATAGGTTATAAATATAAATAGCGATGACAATATAACAATAAAATTATAAATATTAATTAAAAAATATGCGTGCCATATTTTTCGTCGACGATTTCGAAATATTTTCGTCATCCATAGGAAACATGGACTGTTTCCTGTTTGGAAAAGTAGTAAATTAGAATTATATTAAACTAGTTGTGCCCGCGGCTTTATGCGAATGGAAAGTAACCTAAGGTTCTTTTCTCATGGCTAGATGCGATGTTATTCGATATGAATGAACGATATCACACGAATCGCATGCACTTATAAAATGTATGGAAAAACTCAAGTGTTTGCTCATGAGATTGTACTATCTGTCAATATCGGTCACAAATCTCATGGTCTGCGGTATCACTTCAAATGTATGAAGGCGGTAGAACGCTCGATCTGCTTTTGATTTTCTGTTCAATAATATCGAGGAACGATTCATTTGCTCATACTTACCATATCATAAAAATATATTGAATTTTACAAAAAAATACGGCAATATCCGTATATAAACAAATGAAAAGCTCGATGGTGCCGGATAGCTCGTTTGATTTGCGATTGAGGAGGTTAAGGTAGGCCATTGTGATAGGTAGCAGGTTTAATATTAATTCTATTTCTGCATTATCTTTACCACCCCTGCTTTTGGATGGGACTCAGATCGAGTTAACAGACACTGTAAAAAATCTTGGAATTACAATGGATTCAAATCTATCATGGACTGCCCATGTATCTGAGGTTAGTCGTAGGACCTTCTTCTCATTTCACACACTTAAATATCTTCAAAACTTTTTACCTTTTAAAACTAAAGTGTTACTAGCACAATCCTTAATTATACCTCTTCTTGACTATGCAGATGCATGTTACTTGGATGCCACTGAGGAGTTATTAAACAAACTTGAACGACTTCAAAATCTAGCGATTAGATTTATTTATGGTCTTCGTAAGTATGATCATGTGTCACATTTACGTAAGCAGCTCATGTGGCTTCCCATTCGTCAGCGTAGATATGTCAGGATTGTCTGTCTTCTGTTCAACATCCTGTATAATCCCGTCTATCCTTCCTATCTGCGTGAGCGTTTCTCCTTTCTCCGTTCTCCGTTCTCCTGATGCTCTTTGCAGATCCCACCTTAAGACTTGAAACTCCTTCACACAAAACGGATTTTGCTTCATATTCCTTCACTGTTCATGCTGCTAGACTCTGGAACTCTTTGCCTGCCGATATACGTGACAGTCGCACTATTTCTGTGTTCAAAAAAAGAGTAAAGGATCATTATCTTTCCTGTTGTTGATATTGAATAGTGTAGGTATTATTAATCTTTATATATTATAGATATATATATTATTATTTATATAATGTTTGAACCGTTATGTATTTTTATTTTCTCTCTTTCCCGGTATTTGAATTTGTTTTTTTTATTCCATATTAATTTATTTAGGAGGTACACACTGACTACCTTATTGTATTTCTTTTTCCTGTTTTGGGCCTGCTGGTAGAAATTTCAATTTGAAATAAGCAGTGCCCTTGTACTAATGTCTGTTACATTTGTTCATATGAAATTGTATGTGTGTACAAAATAAATAAATAAATAAATAGATAATCCAACATTTTGTGGCGGCGGCCATCTTGTATATAAAATTTTGTCATAGTAAACAGTATTCTACTACTCAAGCCCTTTTATTTAATGTCCGTATTGAGGGAGTCGTGAAAAATATGTAGGTAATCCAACATTTTTGGTGGCGGCCATCTTGGATTTGAAATTTGTCATAGTGTTCAGTATTCTACTACTCAAGCCCTCTTATTTGATACCCATATTGATGGAATGGTGATAAAATATGTGATCCGACATTTTGTGGCGGCGGCCATCTTGTATCGATTTTCATCAAAGTGAAGAACACTCCCGACTAATACACCTTTTAAACAAAATCAAAATGGGTTCATCCGTTCGGGAACTATGATGCCACAAAAAGACACAAACACACCACACACACACACACACAGAGACATGTCAAACTTATAACACCGCGTCGTTTTTGCGTCCGGGATTAAAAATATATTGAATTTAGAAAAAGTTGTTTCATATGCGGATCTCCGATAAATTTGATATCGGTCGAATTGCATCGAGCCATAAGTCTAAGTTAATCCTCATTACGTAAATCAACTTCTAGTGAAAGTCTCTTCAAAATCGGCCAAGCCGTTTCAGAGATTAGCCAGAACTAACAGACAGACAGATAAAATATATTATTTTTGTATATGTACCATGTATACACACAAATGTATTTAGTGAAAAGCGGTTATTTTAATATTACAAATATGCACTCCAATTTTATGTACTAGTATAAGTGTATTGAGAGAAGAAGTACCTTGCTTTATTTGCATTTCATAATATAAATATATATTTTAACTTTCTTATACAAATATACCTAGGGGTCTTTCGACCTATGCTGAAAATAACAAATGTGTATTAGAAATAATTCAATAAGCTATATAAATTCCATATAAATCGAACTTCGTGACCAAAGTTGGAAGTCCCACTATACTGCTCTATTTACGCTCGCTCGAACGTATCTAGATCGAAAAATGGCGCGAAGAAATGCGACACAGGTCTAACGTTGAGGAGCGCTCGCGCGGTACTGAGCTCAGACGGCCGCTGCATCTTATTTTGTAGTGATTTTGCGTTTACATTTATCGTATTTATTGAAATAATATAATAAATTTATCCTTTAAAATTATGATAACTTTGTTCCTTATGAAATAGTCATTAATCTGGCATAAATTTTGTTAAATAATATTGTTGTGGCTAAGAGAAATTCAAAGTTAACTTCAAGCAATTTTTGATGTTTTTTGGTTTGTAATATAATTGTTTTTCTATATTTAATCAGTGCTATTTCAAAATTTCGAGCTACTGTTTACTTTACGACTATATAAGAGATATCATTCTATTTCTTTTATTTCGTTTGTTAAGAACAGTAGCTCAATCCAGGACTTCAAAAAAGTGTCTTTGCGCATTTTATGAAAAACTTTCTCTGGTATTTTGGATTTAATTAAAAAGATGAGCAAAATTTCCAAAAAGTTGAGCCACTAATTTCTATACCAAGAGTTATTCTTCACTATTCGACAAGTCAAAATTGTTAATTTGTTTTTGTTTCCGAGAAAAATCACGCAGAAATCACAGTTGCGATGTAATATGGCTCTTAAGCAACTTTCACGACGCCCGGTCAAGTGATGGTCGATCAAAGTTTTTTTATGTCAAGCTCCTCGGTGCTTCGGAAAGACCAATGATCGAACGTCATTTATCCCGGCCTCATCTGCATTCGTTACCACTCATACATACGCACTAGCCTCGCGTGTGGAGTTACAGCTCCTTTTCCCTATGTCATCCAGGAATATACTGGAAGAATGGTCGCTACTTGCTACAAGGTTCGCTACATGTATCTAACAATCAACCGTAAATCGAAGGACTTATTGTTAAATACAGTTTCTTCCAGGTAACGATATGTTGATCTGGAATTTACTTAACTATTAGAGCTCAGTTTTGATAAATGATACGTAGACTGAAATCGACATGAATCGGACCACAGAAGTGTGATGCGACTATTAACTCTATCGGGTACTTAATCGAACAATTGACAATGCATTTATATAATTAGTAGGTACAGTAAGATTAACAGATAAACATTTTATTTCACACAGAATTCTCAACACACAGAATTCAGAACAGACAACAAAGGCTTACAAATTATTTTGGAAGCTAAATTACTAGTAGAATAAGCTTCTAGATACTTCCACAAATATTATTAGAATGTAGTCACTGTGGCAATAGAAAGGTTCCGTGCAATAAGCATCTCTCTCGGAATCAAGGAATTTTCTGGGCCTTTCACAAAGTGAAACGGATTAAGTGTACTTAACCAAGCATTACAGAGCCCTCCGATATTACGGCCATCTAGAGTTATAATAATGTTTGACGTCAAAGATTTCCATTCAGCAAATACCAAAACAGACTTCGCTCACCTAATTTATAATAGCCTGTGTATGATGATAAATACCAAAATCATAGTCTGTATATAGTGTGTATGTTGTAGCTTCCCGTTAGGAGACAGAATTTCAGTCCGCTCGATCACATAGTTTCGGAAACCCTCTTTATAATTACAAATAATAGTGTTTTCCCGCGACTTCCCCAGTATAATGTATAGCCATGTCTTCCGCGTATGTTGGAGCTTCTCGTAGGTGGAAGAATTTTTAAATCAATTCCGTATGCCGCTTCGGATACTTAATGCGAGCTTTTCTTTTTATAGATAAGATCTAACGAAGTGAAGTTCGGTCATTAGTATATGACATTTTAACCGAATTTAACCGAAGTATGTTTTTTTTAATGTATCATGTATGTTGTTGTTATTGTTGACTGGTTTTCAAATTATTTTTTTTATTCGACAGCTTTAGACCGAGGTAGTAGGTCAAGCGCCTATCATTTAAATAATAACCTATAGCAAACCTCCGCGCGAATTCAATAGCATTTTTTCTTGAATAAGCGTTTTGAGATAAGTATTATTTATTTTTTTTATTTTGAAGTCTTTTCCATTTATTCCAATTTTTTATATTAATGACAAATCGCTGTTATTCTTTATTTAACTTATCTGAATTTTCCGGAAGTATTTTAATTTAGCATAACTAACATTTACCTATGAAAGTTTATCTAGAACAATGACTCATATTTAAAAAACTTCTACGGGTAAGTAGGTAAGTATACACGATCAATTTATCCTGATACTTGTATATGAATTCCAACATTATTAAGGAAGAAATGTTTTTCTTTTTTTATATCTAAACGATATTATTTAATGAACTATTTAATGAAAATAAATATAAACTTTGTCACTATCAATACATAATAGGTACAATACAATATATCATAACTCTACCTGTTACAGTTGAAGATAATTACGGAATTTTATAGTTTGATTGATGAATTGCATCCTTTAGCTAATCTTTAAAATAATGTCGAACGACCGGTATTTAATTATTATTTAATTAACATGCTTAGATTGGTCAATCCGCTTGTTTACCCGCTGTGCCCATTTCTCCCCGTTCTACACCTTTCTTTACGCACACTTTTATTTTGTATGTTTGAGTGAGTGTTTATACAGACAGTGCACAGACAGACTATTACATATAATAGCTTAGTTTATATACAAGGTTTTGGATTGTGTGCGTTTGAATGTAATGTTTATGGTATGCTGTGGCGGTTATGGAATTTAGAGGTCACGGTTTCAGCAGTGGTGTGATAAAAATATGATTTGAATAATCAAGAAACATAATAATAACTTAGTAACTTAAACTTAACGTAATATTTGCGTCTAACGCTTGCTTTAGACAATTCCAATAACGCCGCGTTAACGATATCGTTCATGTTAATTTAAAATAGTTGTTACGTGAAGTACTTTATGAATATCTTTCAAATGTCAAATTGAAAAAGATTGCGATAGAATTTAAAATCAGACAATTAGACCTCAGCTTCGGGCTCGACGTCAAGCAAGCACTGTACAGCATAGAGGTTTACTCAAATAAATCCTGAACTACAATTTGATTTAAAATTGGTTTTATTTCATAGTTTTTGTATCAAAATATAATAAATAATAAAATATAAATAGCTTACAATTGGGATTTATTATAGACACCAGTGATATAGTGTTAATTAAAAAATAACTTCATCGATTACAAATCCATTTTAGATATTATATTGTAGTCTGTCGGCTTGAAAAAGCCAAAAAACTATCTACCAAACGTATAGTCATGTTTTTTATCTTTTTATAGGAAAAGTTTTGGTATTTAAATTCAATATGGTTCTGTGGAAATTTTCTAATGATGCCGCGATTATACCTTATGCCTTTGATTAAAAATATAAAATCTTTATTAATTACTTTTCGACCTCTATAGTTGTAGTCTGTTTTGTTAATGTCACACTTTCGCGCCTTCCCAGCTTATTATGTACTGTCTATGTGTAGTCTTTATGATACATCTGTGTCATACAGCCAACTGTGTATATGTATATAATAAGTGGTATAACGTTGTGTTAGCTTGTGTTTGTGTTGCATTGCGTTGTGTTAGTGTTGCGTATACGCATGCAATGTTTACGCGGGAAACCGACAAGTTTTATTTTCTCTATAACATTACAAGACCGGAAAATTTCCTGTTTACTAGGAAACTACTTTTGCTTCTATGAAATTATTATAATCATATATTTTTAATTGTAAGTTTATGTAACAGATACGATATACAATGTTATTTTTTTTTTTTGTGTCAATTCTACTTACTTATACATATTAATACTTATATTGTATACGAACTAAGGAAAACAGATGTTGAGATATAAGTATTTAAAGTTCTGGATTATGCTTTTATCTTATTGTAATTGTATTGTAATTATTTTTAATGTTAGGAAATATATAGAGTCACGGTAAAATGCGATATGTATTATAAACAGTAACCTAAGCAGTAATTTGCTTTCGTCATCCTATAACCAGCCTATTAATATCCCCACTACTGGGGCACAGGCCTTCCCAATGGACAAAGTCAAATAGGGAGAATGAACTGGACCTATGTGGTGGATCCTAACCCAGTCCATTCTCCCGGCGGGACACGTTTCACACATTCACGGATTAGTAGGCGTTAATAACTGCAGATGCACCAATGGCTTAAAATATCTTCCGAAACACAGAGAAGCTCGAGATAATAAAATTTGATCATCCATCCTATGACCGGCCTATGCTAAAGTTGCTTAACTTTCGCACCGCAGACCGAACACGCTAAGCAACGCGTCTTCGAGCTCCTCCATTTATAAACATATCTCTTAATTTTTGTAATCAAGAATTGATTCTCATTATATTTTTAAATATCATGAGCATCTTTTTTTTTGTAATTACAACCAAAACACAGATGCAACGTAAGTATTCTGCGATTAAAAAAAAGCGTGTTAAGCACATGACACTGAGATTGTTATCAAACACGCATTTTTTTCTTACAATCACTAACATCGGTTATTTATGACCGTGAAAATAAATAAAGAAAGCCTTTTATTTCTTTGAGTTTTAAATAATATTTGCTTACCTAAATATATGTAGGTGTCAACATACTTTAGCTCTTCATTCTGAAGGCTCATATTTAAACCAACCTTTCCCCAGTTTAGTTGCTCAACAAGCTGCACTGCACTGTAGCACTGCTATGAATATTGTTTGAGAGATGACGTCACCTTGTGTTACTCCTCTACGGGTTGGTATACAAGGCCCGGTCGTCTCTAATTTGATTCTACTATTGCAATTTCGATATAGATGTTGTAGCACCTTCATATATGGCATTTCAAGATTTTGCAGTTCTAGAGACTCCCTTATTGAGTGATGTTATGATAGATAAAACGTCGAAAGCTTTTTGGTAGTTTATAAATAGAAGGTCTGTGAATCTTTTGATATTTATCTATCAGCATTTCGATAGAATTGATGTGATCTACAGTAGAAAAACCTTTTGTAAAGCCGCCTTGTTTCGCTGATTGGTGCTTTGCAACAGTGCTTCTTATTTTGATTTTTTTAAATTGACGACAATAATTTGTAAATTGAAATCAATGGGCTCATACGTCGGAAGTTACTTATAATATTTGGATCTCCTTTTTTATATGATAAAATAATATCAGATTTAGTCCATTGTTTAGGTGTAGTGGCCGTTTTCAGCACCAAATTAAAGAGCTGTGTAAGATGGTTAGATAGAGACTTCGTAGTTCCAAAAATTTGTTGAAGTTGTGAAAATGAATAAGCATTAATAAACATAAGGCATGTTCATTTATAAACGAAATAGGTTATATGTTTAAGTTTAACTGCGCAGTGAAAGCAGCACGAAGCCGGTGCATTGATGCAGCAAGCGCGACTGACAATCTTTGACACTTTGACAAATCATCACTCAATTTTATTGCATTCTATGAAATACCTACAATAAAAAAGTCAAATCAATTTTTCAATAATCTACGTTTAAAAGGTATCCAGAAAAGTAAAGTAAACCAATATATATTCATAAAAATAATAGGATAAAAGCACAAAAATGAAAAGAACATTTTCATAGACTACGATAAAATCGTCAAATTAAAATATTAATGTCATCTCTTGTCAGTCTGAACTAATGCACTTGCTGGTTACATTACGTGTAGGCATGTCGGTCGTTATGATATTTTCCGTAATTTGCTATGATCTTTTATACAAAACATTTATTGAATTATACACTTAAACCTTTCCCATAAATACCTCTGTTTTTGAGTTTATAATAATACGTTCAGACTTTTTGTTTTTATATAATAAGTTAACAATCTATATTTGTGTACTAATAATATTATTAGGAAAGATTTGATTATTTGAGCATATTCGATGCAAACAGCATCGAATATGCTCCGGTACTACTGCACCGATTTAAAAAATGCTTGATCTACGGAAACCTACGAGTACATCATACGCGGTTGACATAGGTTATAATTTACGCGGGCAACGTCGTGGGTAAACTACTAGTAAAATATAAAAATGATTTCGACACCAAATAAAAAACAGAAATTGTCGGTCAAGTATCAAATCAGCTAATCCACTTGACACATGAGCTGGGGAGATCTAGGCAGGGAAAGTTGCAGCGCTTTACCGTTAAGCTCTAAACACCCAACCGCGATGTACTCATGATCATAACGTTTATGATTCATATTAGCCCTAACGGTTAATATTTAATAGCATTAAGTATATATACTTACGCAAGATCATATTAATTTAGGGTCGAAGAATATATTATTTTTAAAAATATTTACAATATTTCCATTTTGACAGTTATTTGCTTTTCAAAGAAAAGAAGTTCTAAGCATAAATTTACTTTAATAGTAGTCTTTTATAAAAGAAAGTTGTAAAACTTGTTCGGGATACTGTCCGATTATGTAGGTAACGCAATGATGAGTAAAATTATGATTTTTACGTTACCTTGCCATACTTGATGTAATATAGGACTCATAACATTATTTTTTTTAGTATCCTCTCTCGCAATTCACAGTTGTAACTGTCTGTGTTAATGTTACCAGACGACACAATAGATGTGATAAATATATCGACATTCTAACGGTATTTATTTATCACATCACAAATGTAATCTCTGGAACTAGACCGACTGTACAGAACAATAAAATGCAAAAGAACAATGGCAAAATGCCATCATGGCGACCGATAAAAGTAGTGAAAAAAAAGCAGCGCTGTTCCAAATTCAAATAATTTCCCACACGTAACGTTACGCGGGCGGACATTGAGCGCAAGCCGTTATACGCGCGGCAGTGACCCACATTCTGACTTGACAACATTTCGCCGCAATCGAGCTGACTTTTACATTGCTAACTTTGACGTTTTTATCTCTAAAAACCGACTACATCGTTGCTTTAGAACTGTATTTCAAAATAACAGCAGTATTAAAGATTTGTTGTATATAAAAATCAGAGTTTATTTTTGGAGTGTGTGCGTGTTATGAGTATTACAGATTGGCAGTGTAAGTTTGCCGCGCTTTCTGATTTTGAGTCAAGAAATTATCTGTTCGTTTCCAAGTCACGTACTTACTTATCGTTACGTTGGATGGAGCAATTATTTATTATGTATAGTTTTATCATTGACGTTGATTTGATAAATAAATGTAATATAATTTATGTCCACTCATTATTATTAGGTTTTGATAATATTGTAACATTTTACATACATATATTACCAATGCAGATGACACTAAGAAGCAAAAAAGGAACCTATAAATATCTAAGACTAGGCTGGCAATTAATTTAGCCATGTTTTGGAAGTAATACAACGAAAATAAGTATAAAATAGATTTAATTAGGTTTCCATGATTTTTTTTAATAATTGTCTATGGTCGGATGGATGTTTAATACTCGTAGACAAATTAAATGGTGATGTAAATAGTTGTGCTGTATGATCGATGGATCATGATCTCGTGTGGGTCTGTAATGGCGTAGGTACACACTTTATTATTACCATGTTGACTCATGAGCTATGTGTGCTTAACTGTATTTATCTCTTGCTCAGGGATGCAACATGCAAACTTTTTTAATATATGCATATACTAGGAGGATACAAATTAATATAAAGAAAAAGTATTTGATTGCTTGCTTGTTTACAATGAATATAGTCCGAAATTAATGGACGGATATTAAAAATTCTTTTGCCTACGGGAAGCCACATCATATGTGGTGACATACCTAATTTACGCCGCCAAAGTTGCGGGAAAGAGCTACATAATTAGTATACCGTTACACACATGTATTGCGTCAATTTTAAGCTAAAAAATATGTGATAAAAATATTTAAATACTTAGTAGTGATAAAAAGTTGATTTATGTTAATATAGAAAGCTATATTTGCTGATATTTGCTGTAATATATCTTTTTTAAAACAATAGTGCATTGAAAGAAAATTGATCGTTTCGCATTTTTTGGTATTCCAGTGCTTTGTTTGTAAAAAAATACAATAAGAAAAAGTTGACTCCTGCTTAATCGTAGACAGCCCTGCAATTGTTCCTATTTGAGGTTCAGCACATCGGTTTGGACTCATTTTTTGTTATTTTTATTAATGTCATATTACTGTTTTATGATGCGTTCAACGTAATGTCACCAATGACAGTATTGTAAATTTATATTATAAACTAATATAATTACGCTTAGCTGTGTAATAAATAAACCACTCTCTGAACCAAGCAGTATTTTTTAAACTTTTTTTTCACTGTTGAATACGCAATTTGACAGGACTAAACGTCAATTTAGTCTTGGTAACAGACAGAATTGCTGCTACCGATTTAATTAATAATTTTCTTCGTATGTAATATATATAAATAAAACTAAAACTTGATTGGTAATAAAACAACTCCTATTCTATTGTAAAAATTATCACTGTATAAAACTACGGTTGAATACCACTTGTTGTTCAATGCCGGGCCTATTAGGAGTGTATGTATCATTTAGCTTTCCATAGATCAAAGAATTTTCATGATCAAATCTGTATTTCCAAAGATTACCTCCCACAAACAGACAAACAAATTTAGAAGCTTCACCTCTTTATAATATTAGTACCTATTCAACATCACAATGAACTATTAAATCCGATCCAGTAGTTTTCAGTTTATAAACAAACGAATAAAATGAAAAATCAAATCTTTGTATAGGTAAAACTTAATATAGACATAGGTATTCTTAATAATTATATTTTCTTCTAGAGCGATTTTAATTTCAAGAACATTATGTAAACTTAATAAAAAAAGTCATTGTTATATTCTACGTTTCATCGCCGCCATCTTGCTTTCGGCTCTTATTAACTGGAGCATCGTTTTCGGGTCACGTCATACTTAAACATAAAAAACTTTAAGTTCAGAAGGTTAATCCCGAGAAACTTCATGAAGCATATTAAAAATGTATAATAAAAGCTCACATATAGTTGCATCTGCCAGATATATGTTCAAAGATTTGATAGCTCCTTTGAGGTCACAGTTTTCAATAGGATTCGGACAAAGTGTGGCAGGGCACACAAATATTTGGACATCCTTTTGATGCTAAAAACAGACACTGAGGCAAAGCGTACTTGTTCAATTAGGTTGTTTTATATGATAGGAAATTTGGGTTTCGAATGGTACTTACAGACTCTGATTGTTCTACCAAATATGTCGTGCTGGTGCCTTTTGGACACATCACACTGGAATACATGTCCGTAATTTACCGTAATTTGTGTGTCCAATAAATTCATTCATTAAAATCTTAGGAAATACATGTGAAATAAAGGGTATTTCACATGTATTTCCTGAGATTTTAAGATTCTCTTGAGTGTTCCGATTTTATTGGCCAATATTATATTTATGTGTTCAATGAAATACTTAAATCAAGAACTCCATTTGTAAGAAATATTATAACCTACTTTAAGAAATATTCGGTTAGTTTTAATGTTTTATTGAGAATCGTAAGAGGAACTTGACGTAGTATACCAAAAGCAAAATAAGGCCAACTGTGTTCTTCTTTCGATCTACTTTTACATTACATATATTGCTGAAATTTCAAGAAGAATAGCTTAAGCTAATAATAGCTTTTAGTTTCAACAGATATATATTAAGATATTACCCGTATATTACATGGCCCATTTCAGCTAAAAAACAAAAGATTGTGTTTTTAGATTTCATTCAAAATCTGAAAGAAAGATTTTTCTATGTTCAACGAGTATGTATACTTTACTCTTTGACGTATATTTTTTATGAAAGTCATAGATAGTAGGTATCAATGAGTAAAGTATATGTAGGGGTAGCTTCGATGAACAATACAACCGAATAGGAGTAGGTATGTTCATAGATTTCTTTTTGAATCGTGTACCAATTCTATCTACTTTGATAGAGTTTTACTACTTTTATATATATATATTTATAGAAAATCGAAGCGACTTCATACTTTAAAAAAGTGATAAATAATACTAATCTCAAAAGTGACTTATTCAAGAAAATGCTATTGAAGTCGTATAAATATAATTTTAGAAGTATATTTATAATTTTACTTTTTAAGAAAATGTAAAGATTGTAACTGTTTTTTACCAAAGTAAGTAAAGAAAAGAAAGACTTTTCTGGCAAATTCAACTCTTACCACGAAACTGGGGTTGTCGTAAAATTAAGATGCAAAACAGTCTCCTGTTTTACTACTGTTAGGGTTGCCATTTATATTTACGGAGAAGCAGCTAATCAATTACCTAAAGAAAATCTGTAAAATAAGATTTTCTTTAGGTAATTGATTAGCTGCTGCATACTGCTCATACTTATACTAAAGTTTTAAATATAAATACACCATCACCGACATAGAACGGGCCATAATCCACCATATGTAGTCCTAATCTTCACAGATTGGTGAACGATAGTAAATCTGAAAATTAGATTATAAGGTCCTACAGATTTGGAATTATATAGGACATCAGAACAAGTATATACTTAGACATAAAAATATATATGTACTTGTTTCTTATAGTTTCACGAGATCTACATATTTAAATAAAACCGTTTATAGGTAAGTAGTTTCTGTTTTGGTTTCTGGAAAATAGAAAATGGAGGCAAGATGACAAGTATTATCCTAGTAGTTAGAGGGCCTTTAATTGTTTAAGTATTACTATTTTAATTGGTTTAAAAGTTAAAATTATTGAATATCAGTAATGTAAAACGATACTGTTTAATTGAGTACTGTTGCCAACCCTACCTCTAGTAGGAGGGAGGGAGAGAGTATGATAAGGTGGGAGGGGTATGCACTAGACCTTTCTCCCAAGTTCTGGGTCACGTTTATGTAAGACAGCTTACGTCGATCAACGACGTAGTTTTTTAGCTTATTTGATAAGGCCAAGGTTGTAATTCGAGGCTAAATGCGTTTAGCGGTATTATGAGTGGAGTTTTAAAATTTTCCTGACGTATATTTTCGTTACGACTGCGAAGGTTAAGAGCCATATGACAAATTTTCACTCTGTGATTTGAGTTCTCGAGAACTTGTTCAAGGTCACGAGTCCACAATACTGTGTTGAAACCACGTTCAAGCTATTTTGATACTTTTCCCAATTTTTGTATTTATTTTAGTATTTCTATGGTGAGATTCATTATCGATTCCCGAATATTTTAAACGACTGCTCTCGAAAAGGAGTCTATTGTTTTTAGAATTAATGTATGTATGTGAGTATTTTTATTGCACCATAACTTTTGAAAGATATAACGGATATGAATGTACAGGGTATCATTAGAAACATCATCCTAAGTAACCACAAAATACATAGAGTATCAGTGAAACTAGCTTAATTATTAATATTAAATAGGTATGGGGACGTGTGACGCCATTTAAAAAAGTATGTTTTTTTATAATCATAACTTTATGGGTATCAAATTAAAGGTCCATTAAAAATATATAATCTGTATACAAAATGAACTGCTCACTAAAATGAATAAAATATAAAAATTATTTAAAAATTAAAAACACGACTGCTAAGATCGGACAAAAATTAAAAGAAACAAGTTTAGCCAAATCATAGGCTATAAATATAAATAGCGATGACAATATATCAATAAAATTATAAATATTAATTAAAAAATATGCGTGCCATATTTTTCGTCGACGATTTCGAAATATTTTCGTCATCCATAGGAAACATGGACTGTTTCCTGTTTGGAAAAGTAGTAAATTAGAATTATATTAAACTAGTTGTGCCCGCGGCTTTATGCGAATGGAAAGTAACCTAAGGTTCTTTTCTCATGGCTAGATGCGATGTTATTCGATATGAATGAACGATATCACACGAATCGCATGCACTTATAAAATGTATGGAAAAACTCAAGTGTTTGCTCATGAGATTGTACTATCTGTCAATATCGGTCACAAATCTCATGGTCTGCGGTATCACTTCAAATGTATGAAGGCGGTAGAACGCTCGATCTGCTTTTGATTTTCTGTTCAATAATATCGAGGAACGATTCATTTGCTCATACTTACCATATCATAAAAATATATTGAATTTTACAAAAAAATACGGCAATATCCGTATATAAACAAATGAAAAGCTCGATGGTGCCGGATAGCTCGTTTGATTTGCGATTGAGGAGGTTAAGGTAGGCCATTGTGATAGGTAGCAGGTTTAATATTAATTCTATTTCTGCATTATCTTTACCACCCCTGCTTTTGGATGGGACTCAGATCGAGTTAACAGACACTGTAAAAAATCTTGGAATTACAATGGATTCAAATCTATCATGGACTGCCCATGTATCTGAGGTTAGTCGTAGGACCTTCTTCTCATTTCACACACTTAAATGCCTTCAAAACTTTTTACCTTTTAAAACTAAAGTGTTACTAGCACAATCCTTAATTATACCTCTTCTTGACTATGCAGATGCATGTTACTTGGATGCCACTGAGGAGTTATTAAACAAACTTGAACGACTTCAAAATCTAGCGATTAGATTTATTTATGGTCTTCGTAAGTATGATCATGTGTCACATTTACGTAAGCAGCTCATGTGGCTTCCCATTCGTCAGCGTAGATATGTCAGGATTGTCTGTCTTCTGTTCAACATCCTGTATAATCCCGTCTATCCTTCCTATCTGCGTGAGCGTTTCTCCTTTCTCCGTTCTCCGTTCTCCTGATGCTCTTTGCAGATCCCACCTTAAGACTTGAAACTCCTTCACACAAAACGGATTTTGCTTCATATTCCTTCACTGTTCATGCTGCTAGACTCTGGAACTCTTTGCCTGCCGATATACGTGACAGTCGCACTATTTCTGTGTTCAAAAAAAGAGTAAAGGATCATTATCTTTCCTGTTGTTGATATTGAATAGTGTAGGTATTATTAATCTTTATATATTATAGATATATATATTATTATTTATATAATGTTTGAACCGTTATGTATTTTTATTTTCTCTCTTTCCCGGTATTTGAATTTGTTTTTTTTATTCCATATTAATTTATTTAGGAGGTACACACTGACTACCTTATTGTATTTCTTTTTCCTGTTTTGGGCCTGCTGGTAGAAATTTCAATTTGAAATAAGCAGTGCCCTTGTACTAATGTCTGTTACATTTGTTCATATGAAATTGTATGTGTGTACAAAATAAATAAATAAATAAATAGATAATCCAACATTTTGTGGCGGCGGCCATCTTGTATATAAAATTTTGTCATAGTAAACAGTATTCTACTACTCAAGCCCTTTTATTTAATGTCCGTATTGAGGGAGTCGTGAAAAATATGTAGGTAATCCAACATTTTTGGTGGCGGCCATCTTGGATTTGAAATTTGTCATAGTGTTCAGTATTCTACTACTCAAGCCCTCTTATTTGATACCCATATTGATGGAATGGTGATAAAATATGTGATCCGACATTTTGTGGCGGCGGCCATCTTGTATCGATTTTCATCAAAGTGAAGAACACTCCCGACTAATACACCTTTTAAACAAAATCAAAATGGGTTCATCCGTTCGGGAACTATGATGCCACAAAAAGACACAAACACACCACACACACACACACAGAGACATGTCAAACTTATAACACCGCGTCGTTTTTGCGTCCGGGATTAAAAATATATTGAATTTAGAAAAAGTTGTTTCATATGCGGATCTCCGATAAATTTGATATCGGTCGAATTGCATCGAGCCATAAGTCTAAGTTAATCCTCATTACGTAAATCAACTTCTAGTGAAAGTCTCTTCAAAATCGGCCAAGCCGTTTCAGAGATTAGCCAGAACTAACAGACAGACAGATAAAATATATTATTTTTGTATATGTACCATGTATACACACAAATGTATTTAGTGAAAAGCGGTTATTTTAATATTACAAATATGCACTCCAATTTTATGTACTAGTATAAGTGTATTGAGAGAAGAAGTACCTTGCTTTATTTGCATTTCATAATATAAATATATATTTTAACTTTCTTATACAAATATACCTAGGGGTCTTTCGACCTATGCTGAAAATAACAAATGTGTATTAGAAATAATTCAATAAGCTATATAAATTCCATATAAATCGAACTTCGTGACCAAAGTTGGAAGTCCCACTATACTGCTCTATTTACGCTCGCTCGAACGTATCTAGATCGAAAAATGGCGCGAAGAAATGCGACACAGGTCTAACGTTGAGGAGCGCTCGCGCGGTACTGAGCTCAGACGGCCGCTGCATCTTATTTTGTAGTGATTTTGCGTTTACATTTATCGTATTTATTGAAATAATATAATAAATTTATCCTTTAAAATTATGATAACTTTGTTCCTTATGAAATAGTCATTAATCTGGCATAAATTTTGTTAAATAATATTGTTGTGGCTAAGAGAAATTCAAAGTTAACTTCAAGCAATTTTTGATGTTTTTTGGTTTGTAATATAATTGTTTTTCTATATTTAATCAGTGCTATTTCAAAATTTCGAGCTACTGTTTACTTTACGACTATATAAGAGATATCATTCTATTTCTTTTATTTCGTTTGTTAAGAACAGTAGCTCAATCCAGGACTTCAAAAAAGTGTCTTTGCGCATTTTATGAAAAACTTTCTCTGGTATTTTGGATTTAATTAAAAAGATGAGCAAAATTTCCAAAAAGTTGAGCCACTAATTTCTATACCAAGAGTTATTCTTCACTATTCGACAAGTCAAAATTGTTAATTTGTTTTTGTTTCCGAGAAAAATCACGCAGAAATCACAGTTGCGATGTAATATGGCTCTTAAGCAACTTTCACGACGCCCGGTCAAGTGATGGTCGATCAAAGTTTTTTTATGTCAAGCTCCTCGGTGCTTCGGAAAGACCAATGATCGAACGTCATTTATCCCGGCCTCATCTGCATTCGTTACCACTCATACATACGCACTAGCCTCGCGTGTGGAGTTACAGCTCCTTTTCCCTATGTCATCCAGGAATATACTGGAAGAATGGTCGCTACTTGCTACAAGGTTCGCTACATGTATCTAACAATCAACCGTAAATCGAAGGACTTATTGTTAAATACAGTTTCTTCCAGGTAACGATATGTTGATCTGGAATTTACTTAACTATTAGAGCTCAGTTTTGATAAATGATACGTAGACTGAAATCGACATGAATCGGACCACAGAAGTGTGATGCGACTATTAACTCTATCGGGTACTTAATCGAACAATTGACAATGCATTTATATAATTAGTAGGTACAGTAAGATTAACAGATAAACATTTTATTTCACACAGAATTCTCAACACACAGAATTCAGAACAGACAACAAAGGCTTACAAATTATTTTGGAAGCTAAATTACTAGTAGAATAAGCTTCTAGATACTTCCACAAATATTATTAGAATGTAGTCACTGTGGCAATAGAAAGGTTCCGTGCAATAAGCATCTCTCTCGGAATCAAGGAATTTTCTGGGCCTTTCACAAAGTGAAACGGATTAAGTGTACTTAACCAAGCATTACAGAGCCCTCCGATATTACGGCCATCTAGAGTTATAATAATGTTTGACGTCAAAGATTTCCATTCAGCAAATACCAAAACAGACTTCGCTCACCTAATTTATAATAGCCTGTGTATGATGATAAATACCAAAATCATAGTCTGTATATAGTGTGTATGTTGTAGCTTCCCGTTAGGAGACAGAATTTCAGTCCGCTCGATCACATAGTTTCGGAAACCCTCTTTATAATTACAAATAATAGTGTTTTCCCGCGACTTCCCCAGTATAATGTATAGCCATGTCTTCCGCGTATGTTGGAGCTTCTCGTAGGTGGAAGAATTTTTAAATCAATTCCGTATGCCGCTTCGGATACTTAATGCGAGCTTTTCTTTTTATAGATAAGATCTAACGAAGTGAAGTTCGGTCATTAGTATATGACATTTTAACCGAATTTAACCGAAGTATGTTTTTTTTAATGTATCATGTATGTTGTTGTTATTGTTGACTGGTTTTCAAATTATTTTTTTTATTCGACAGCTTTAGACCGAGGTAGTAGGTCAAGCGCCTATCATTTAAATAATAACCTATAGCAAACCTCCGCGCGAATTCAATAGCATTTTTTCTTGAATAAGCGTTTTGAGATAAGTATTATTTATTTTTTTTATTTTGAAGTCTTTTCCATTTATTCCAATTTTTTATATTAATGACAAATCGCTGTTATTCTTTATTTAACTTATCTGAATTTTCCGGAAGTATTTTAATTTAGCATAACTAACATTTACCTATGAAAGTTTATCTAGAACAATGACTCATATTTAAAAAACTTCTACGGGTAAGTAGGTAAGTATACACGATCAATTTATCCTGATACTTGTATATGAATTCCAACATTATTAAGGAAGAAATGTTTTTCTTTTTTTATATCTAAACGATATTATTTAATGAACTATTTAATGAAAATAAATATAAACTTTGTCACTATCAATACATAATAGGTACAATACAATATATCATAACTCTACCTGTTACAGTTGAAGATAATTACGGAATTTTATAGTTTGATTGATGAATTGCATCCTTTAGCTAATCTTTAAAATAATGTCGAACGACCGGTATTTAATTATTATTTAATTAACATGCTTAGATTGGTCAATCCGCTTGTTTACCCGCTGTGCCCATTTCTCCCCGTTCTACACCTTTCTTTACGCACACTTTTATTTTGTATGTTTGAGTGAGTGTTTATACAGACAGTGCACAGACAGACTATTACATATAATAGCTTAGTTTATATACAAGGTTTTGGATTGTGTGCGTTTGAATGTAATGTTTATGGTATGCTGTGGCGGTTATGGAATTTAGAGGTCACGGTTTCAGCAGTGGTGTGATAAAAATATGATTTGAATAATCAAGAAACATAATAATAACTTAGTAACTTAAACTTAACGTAATATTTGCGTCTAACGCTTGCTTTAGACAATTCCAATAACGCCGCGTTAACGATATCGTTCATGTTAATTTAAAATAGTTGTTACGTGAAGTACTTTATGAATATCTTTCAAATGTCAAATTGAAAAAGATTGCGATAGAATTTAAAATCAGACAATTAGACCTCAGCTTCGGGCTCGACGTCAAGCAAGCACTGTACAGCATAGAGGTTTACTCAAATAAATCCTGAACTACAATTTGATTTAAAATTGGTTTTATTTCATAGTTTTTGTATCAAAATATAATAAATAATAAAATATAAATAGCTTACAATTGGGATTTATTATAGACACCAGTGATATAGTGTTAATTAAAAAATAACTTCATCGATTACAAATCCATTTTAGATATTATATTGTAGTCTGTCGGCTTGAAAAAGCCAAAAAACTATCTACCAAACGTATAGTCATGTTTTTTATCTTTTTATAGGAAAAGTTTTGGTATTTAAATTCAATATGGTTCTGTGGAAATTTTCTAATGATGCCGCGATTATACCTTATGCCTTTGATTAAAAATATAAAATCTTTATTAATTACTTTTCGACCTCTATAGTTGTAGTCTGTTTTGTTAATGTCACACTTTCGCGCCTTCCCAGCTTATTATGTACTGTCTATGTGTAGTCTTTATGATACATCTGTGTCATACAGCCAACTGTGTATATGTATATAATAAGTGGTATAACGTTGTGTTAGCTTGTGTTTGTGTTGCATTGCGTTGTGTTAGTGTTGCGTATACGCATGCAATGTTTACGCGGGAAACCGACAAGTTTTATTTTCTCTATAACATTACAAGACCGGAAAATTTCCTGTTTACTAGGAAACTACTTTTGCTTCTATGAAATTATTATAATCATATATTTTTAATTGTAAGTTTATGTAACAGATACGATATACAATGTTATTTTTTTTTTTTGTGTCAATTCTACTTACTTATACATATTAATACTTATATTGTATACGAACTAAGGAAAACAGATGTTGAGATATAAGTATTTAAAGTTCTGGATTATGCTTTTATCTTATTGTAATTGTATTGTAATTATTTTTAATGTTAGGAAATATATAGAGTCACGGTAAAATGCGATATGTATTATAAACAGTAACCTAAGCAGTAATTTGCTTTCGTCATCCTATAACCAGCCTATTAATATCCCCACTACTGGGGCACAGGCCTTCCCAATGGACAAAGTCAAATAGGGAGAATGAACTGGACCTATGTGGTGGATCCTAACCCAGTCCATTCTCCCGGCGGGACACGTTTCACACATTCACGGATTAGTAGGCGTTAATAACTGCAGATGCACCAATGGCTTAAAATATCTTCCGAAACACAGAGAAGCTCGAGATAATAAAATTTGATCATCCATCCTATGACCGGCCTATGCTAAAGTTGCTTAACTTTCGCACCGCAGACCGAACACGCTAAGCAACGCGTCTTCGAGCTCCTCCATTTATAAACATATCTCTTAATTTTTGTAATCAAGAATTGATTCTCATTATATTTTTAAATATCATGAGCATCTTTTTTTTTGTAATTACAACCAAAACACAGATGCAACGTAAGTATTCTGCGATTAAAAAAAAGCGTGTTAAGCACATGACACTGAGATTGTTATCAAACACGCATTTTTTTCTTACAATCACTAACATCGGTTATTTATGACCGTGAAAATAAATAAAGAAAGCCTTTTATTTCTTTGAGTTTTAAATAATATTTGCTTACCTAAATATATGTAGGTGTCAACATACTTTAGCTCTTCATTCTGAAGGCTCATATTTAAACCAACCTTTCCCCAGTTTAGTTGCTCAACAAGCTGCACTGCACTGTAGCACTGCTATGAATATTGTTTGAGAGATGACGTCACCTTGTGTTACTCCTCTACGGGTTGGTATACAAGGCCCGGTCGTCTCTAATTTGATTCTACTATTGCAATTTCGATATAGATGTTGTAGCACCTTCATATATGGCATTTCAAGATTTTGCAGTTCTAGAGACTCCCTTATTGAGTGATGTTATGATAGATAAAACGTCGAAAGCTTTTTGGTAGTTTATAAATAGAAGGTCTGTGAATCTTTTGATATTTATCTATCAGCATTTCGATAGAATTGATGTGATCTACAGTAGAAAAACCTTTTGTAAAGCCGCCTTGTTTCGCTGATTGGTGCTTTGCAACAGTGCTTCTTATTTTGATTTTTTTAAATTGACGACAATAATTTGTAAATTGAAATCAATGGGCTCATACGTCGGAAGTTACTTATAATATTTGGATCTCCTTTTTTATATGATAAAATAATATCAGATTTAGTCCATTGTTTAGGTGTAGTGGCCGTTTTCAGCACCAAATTAAAGAGCTGTGTAAGATGGTTAGATAGAGACTTCGTAGTTCCAAAAATTTGTTGAAGTTGTGAAAATGAATAAGCATTAATAAACATAAGGCATGTTCATTTATAAACGAAATAGGTTATATGTTTAAGTTTAACTGCGCAGTGAAAGCAGCACGAAGCCGGTGCATTGATGCAGCAAGCGCGACTGACAATCTTTGACACTTTGACAAATCATCACTCAATTTTATTGCATTCTATGAAATACCTACAATAAAAAAGTCAAATCAATTTTTCAATAATCTACGTTTAAAAGGTATCCAGAAAAGTAAAGTAAACCAATATATATTCATAAAAATAATAGGATAAAAGCACAAAAATGAAAAGAACATTTTCATAGACTACGATAAAATCGTCAAATTAAAATATTAATGTCATCTCTTGTCAGTCTGAACTAATGCACTTGCTGGTTACATTACGTGTAGGCATGTCGGTCGTTATGATATTTTCCGTAATTTGCTATGATCTTTTATACAAAACATTTATTGAATTATACACTTAAACCTTTCCCATAAATACCTCTGTTTTTGAGTTTATAATAATACGTTCAGACTTTTTGTTTTTATATAATAA
The DNA here is from genome assembly GCA_918026875.4 of Diatraea saccharalis. Lineage (NCBI taxonomy): Eukaryota > Metazoa > Arthropoda > Insecta > Lepidoptera > Crambidae > Diatraea > Diatraea saccharalis. The sequence continues at coordinate 23,266,649 of OU893339.1, read as the reverse complement.
GTTAACAATCTATATTTGTGTACTAATAATATTATTAGGAAAGATTTGATTATTTGAGCATATTCGATGCAAACAGCATCGAATATGCTCCGGTACTACTGCACCGATTTAAAAAATGCTTGATCTACGGAAACCTACGAGTACATCATACGCGGTTGACATAGGTTATAATTTACGCGGGCAACGTCGTGGGTAAACTACTAGTAAAATATAAAAATGATTTCGACACCAAATAAAAAACAGAAATTGTCGGTCAAGTATCAAATCAGCTAATCCACTTGACACATGAGCTGGGGAGATCTAGGCAGGGAAAGTTGCAGCGCTTTACCGTTAAGCTCTAAACACCCAACCGCGATGTACTCATGATCATAACGTTTATGATTCATATTAGCCCTAACGGTTAATATTTAATAGCATTAAGTATATATACTTACGCAAGATCATATTAATTTAGGGTCGAAGAATATATTATTTTTAAAAATATTTACAATATTTCCATTTTGACAGTTATTTGCTTTTCAAAGAAAAGAAGTTCTAAGCATAAATTTACTTTAATAGTAGTCTTTTATAAAAGAAAGTTGTAAAACTTGTTCGGGATACTGTCCGATTATGTAGGTAACGCAATGATGAGTAAAATTATGATTTTTACGTTACCTTGCCATACTTGATGTAATATAGGACTCATAACATTATTTTTTTTAGTATCCTCTCTCGCAATTCACAGTTGTAACTGTCTGTGTTAATGTTACCAGACGACACAATAGATGTGATAAATATATCGACATTCTAACGGTATTTATTTATCACATCACAAATGTAATCTCTGGAACTAGACCGACTGTACAGAACAATAAAATGCAAAAGAACAATGGCAAAATGCCATCATGGCGACCGATAAAAGTAGTGAAAAAAAAGCAGCGCTGTTCCAAATTCAAATAATTTCCCACACGTAACGTTACGCGGGCGGACATTGAGCGCAAGCCGTTATACGCGCGGCAGTGACCCACATTCTGACTTGACAACATTTCGCCGCAATCGAGCTGACTTTTACATTGCTAACTTTGACGTTTTTATCTCTAAAAACCGACTACATCGTTGCTTTAGAACTGTATTTCAAAATAACAGCAGTATTAAAGATTTGTTGTATATAAAAATCAGAGTTTATTTTTGGAGTGTGTGCGTGTTATGAGTATTACAGATTGGCAGTGTAAGTTTGCCGCGCTTTCTGATTTTGAGTCAAGAAATTATCTGTTCGTTTCCAAGTCACGTACTTACTTATCGTTACGTTGGATGGAGCAATTATTTATTATGTATAGTTTTATCATTGACGTTGATTTGATAAATAAATGTAATATAATTTATGTCCACTCATTATTATTAGGTTTTGATAATATTGTAACATTTTACATACATATATTACCAATGCAGATGACACTAAGAAGCAAAAAAGGAACCTATAAATATCTAAGACTAGGCTGGCAATTAATTTAGCCATGTTTTGGAAGTAATACAACGAAAATAAGTATAAAATAGATTTAATTAGGTTTCCATGATTTTTTTTAATAATTGTCTATGGTCGGATGGATGTTTAATACTCGTAGACAAATTAAATGGTGATGTAAATAGTTGTGCTGTATGATCGATGGATCATGATCTCGTGTGGGTCTGTAATGGCGTAGGTACACACTTTATTATTACCATGTTGACTCATGAGCTATGTGTGCTTAACTGTATTTATCTCTTGCTCAGGGATGCAACATGCAAACTTTTTTAATATATGCATATACTAGGAGGATACAAATTAATATAAAGAAAAAGTATTTGATTGCTTGCTTGTTTACAATGAATATAGTCCGAAATTAATGGACGGATATTAAAAATTCTTTTGCCTACGGGAAGCCACATCATATGTGGTGACATACCTAATTTACGCCGCCAAAGTTGCGGGAAAGAGCTACATAATTAGTATACCGTTACACACATGTATTGCGTCAATTTTAAGCTAAAAAATATGTGATAAAAATATTTAAATACTTAGTAGTGATAAAAAGTTGATTTATGTTAATATAGAAAGCTATATTTGCTGATATTTGCTGTAATATATCTTTTTTAAAACAATAGTGCATTGAAAGAAAATTGATCGTTTCGCATTTTTTGGTATTCCAGTGCTTTGTTTGTAAAAAAATACAATAAGAAAAAGTTGACTCCTGCTTAATCGTAGACAGCCCTGCAATTGTTCCTATTTGAGGTTCAGCACATCGGTTTGGACTCATTTTTTGTTATTTTTATTAATGTCATATTACTGTTTTATGATGCGTTCAACGTAATGTCACCAATGACAGTATTGTAAATTTATATTATAAACTAATATAATTACGCTTAGCTGTGTAATAAATAAACCACTCTCTGAACCAAGCAGTATTTTTTAAACTTTTTTTTCACTGTTGAATACGCAATTTGACAGGACTAAACGTCAATTTAGTCTTGGTAACAGACAGAATTGCTGCTACCGATTTAATTAATAATTTTCTTCGTATGTAATATATATAAATAAAACTAAAACTTGATTGGTAATAAAACAACTCCTATTCTATTGTAAAAATTATCACTGTATAAAACTACGGTTGAATACCACTTGTTGTTCAATGCCGGGCCTATTAGGAGTGTATGTATCATTTAGCTTTCCATAGATCAAAGAATTTTCATGATCAAATCTGTATTTCCAAAGATTACCTCCCACAAACAGACAAACAAATTTAGAAGCTTCACCTCTTTATAATATTAGTACCTATTCAACATCACAATGAACTATTAAATCCGATCCAGTAGTTTTCAGTTTATAAACAAACGAATAAAATGAAAAATCAAATCTTTGTATAGGTAAAACTTAATATAGACATAGGTATTCTTAATAATTATATTTTCTTCTAGAGCGATTTTAATTTCAAGAACATTATGTAAACTTAATAAAAAAAGTCATTGTTATATTCTACGTTTCATCGCCGCCATCTTGCTTTCGGCTCTTATTAACTGGAGCATCGTTTTCGGGTCACGTCATACTTAAACATAAAAAACTTTAAGTTCAGAAGGTTAATCCCGAGAAACTTCATGAAGCATATTAAAAATGTATAATAAAAGCTCACATATAGTTGCATCTGCCAGATATATGTTCAAAGATTTGATAGCTCCTTTGAGGTCACAGTTTTCAATAGGATTCGGACAAAGTGTGGCAGGGCACACAAATATTTGGACATCCTTTTGATGCTAAAAACAGACACTGAGGCAAAGCGTACTTGTTCAATTAGGTTGTTTTATATGATAGGAAATTTGGGTTTCGAATGGTACTTACAGACTCTGATTGTTCTACCAAATATGTCGTGCTGGTGCCTTTTGGACACATCACACTGGAATACATGTCCGTAATTTACCGTAATTTGTGTGTCCAATAAATTCATTCATTAAAATCTTAGGAAATACATGTGAAATAAAGGGTATTTCACATGTATTTCCTGAGATTTTAAGATTCTCTTGAGTGTTCCGATTTTATTGGCCAATATTATATTTATGTGTTCAATGAAATACTTAAATCAAGAACTCCATTTGTAAGAAATATTATAACCTACTTTAAGAAATATTCGGTTAGTTTTAATGTTTTATTGAGAATCGTAAGAGGAACTTGACGTAGTATACCAAAAGCAAAATAAGGCCAACTGTGTTCTTCTTTCGATCTACTTTTACATTACATATATTGCTGAAATTTCAAGAAGAATAGCTTAAGCTAATAATAGCTTTTAGTTTCAACAGATATATATTAAGATATTACCCGTATATTACATGGCCCATTTCAGCTAAAAAACAAAAGATTGTGTTTTTAGATTTCATTCAAAATCTGAAAGAAAGATTTTTCTATGTTCAACGAGTATGTATACTTTACTCTTTGACGTATATTTTTTATGAAAGTCATAGATAGTAGGTATCAATGAGTAAAGTATATGTAGGGGTAGCTTCGATGAACAATACAACCGAATAGGAGTAGGTATGTTCATAGATTTCTTTTTGAATCGTGTACCAATTCTATCTACTTTGATAGAGTTTTACTACTTTTATATATATATATTTATAGAAAATCGAAGCGACTTCATACTTTAAAAAAGTGATAAATAATACTAATCTCAAAAGTGACTTATTCAAGAAAATGCTATTGAAGTCGTATAAATATAATTTTAGAAGTATATTTATAATTTTACTTTTTAAGAAAATGTAAAGATTGTAACTGTTTTTTACCAAAGTAAGTAAAGAAAAGAAAGACTTTTCTGGCAAATTCAACTCTTACCACGAAACTGGGGTTGTCGTAAAATTAAGATGCAAAACAGTCTCCTGTTTTACTACTGTTAGGGTTGCCATTTATATTTACGGAGAAGCAGCTAATCAATTACCTAAAGAAAATCTGTAAAATAAGATTTTCTTTAGGTAATTGATTAGCTGCTGCATACTGCTCATACTTATACTAAAGTTTTAAATATAAATACACCATCACCGACATAGAACGGGCCATAATCCACCATATGTAGTCCTAATCTTCACAGATTGGTGAACGATAGTAAATCTGAAAATTAGATTATAAGGTCCTACAGATTTGGAATTATATAGGACATCAGAACAAGTATATACTTAGACATAAAAATATATATGTACTTGTTTCTTATAGTTTCACGAGATCTACATATTTAAATAAAACCGTTTATAGGTAAGTAGTTTCTGTTTTGGTTTCTGGAAAATAGAAAATGGAGGCAAGATGACAAGTATTATCCTAGTAGTTAGAGGGCCTTTAATTGTTTAAGTATTACTATTTTAATTGGTTTAAAAGTTAAAATTATTGAATATCAGTAATGTAAAACGATACTGTTTAATTGAGTACTGTTGCCAACCCTACCTCTAGTAGGAGGGAGGGAGAGAGTATGATAAGGTGGGAGGGGTATGCACTAGACCTTTCTCCCAAGTTCTGGGTCACGTTTATGTAAGACAGCTTACGTCGATCAACGACGTAGTTTTTTAGCTTATTTGATAAGGCCAAGGTTGTAATTCGAGGCTAAATGCGTTTAGCGGTATTATGAGTGGAGTTTTAAAATTTTCCTGACGTATATTTTCGTTACGACTGCGAAGGTTAAGAGCCATATGACAAATTTTCACTCTGTGATTTGAGTTCTCGAGAACTTGTTCAAGGTCACGAGTCCACAATACTGTGTTGAAACCACGTTCAAGCTATTTTGATACTTTTCCCAATTTTTGTATTTATTTTAGTATTTCTATGGTGAGATTCATTATCGATTCCCGAATATTTTAAACGACTGCTCTCGAAAAGGAGTCTATTGTTTTTAGAATTAATGTATGTATGTGAGTATTTTTATTGCACCATAACTTTTGAAAGATATAACGGATATGAATGTACAGGGTATCATTAGAAACATCATCCTAAGTAACCACAAAATACATAGAGTATCAGTGAAACTAGCTTAATTATTAATATTAAATAGGTATGGGGACGTGTGACGCCATTTAAAAAAGTATGTTTTTTTATAATCATAACTTTATGGGTATCAAATTAAAGGTCCATTAAAAATATATAATCTGTATACAAAATGAACTGCTCACTAAAATGAATAAAATATAAAAATTATTTAAAAATTAAAAACACGACTGCTAAGATCGGACAAAAATTAAAAGAAACAAGTTTAGCCAAATCATAGGCTATAAATATAAATAGCGATGACAATATATCAATAAAATTATAAATATTAATTAAAAAATATGCGTGCCATATTTTTCGTCGACGATTTCGAAATATTTTCGTCATCCATAGGAAACATGGACTGTTTCCTGTTTGGAAAAGTAGTAAATTAGAATTATATTAAACTAGTTGTGCCCGCGGCTTTATGCGAATGGAAAGTAACCTAAGGTTCTTTTCTCATGGCTAGATGCGATGTTATTCGATATGAATGAACGATATCACACGAATCGCATGCACTTATAAAATGTATGGAAAAACTCAAGTGTTTGCTCATGAGATTGTACTATCTGTCAATATCGGTCACAAATCTCATGGTCTGCGGTATCACTTCAAATGTATGAAGGCGGTAGAACGCTCGATCTGCTTTTGATTTTCTGTTCAATAATATCGAGGAACGATTCATTTGCTCATACTTACCATATCATAAAAATATATTGAATTTTACAAAAAAATACGGCAATATCCGTATATAAACAAATGAAAAGCTCGATGGTGCCGGATAGCTCGTTTGATTTGCGATTGAGGAGGTTAAGGTAGGCCATTGTGATAGGTAGCAGGTTTAATATTAATTCTATTTCTGCATTATCTTTACCACCCCTGCTTTTGGATGGGACTCAGATCGAGTTAACAGACACTGTAAAAAATCTTGGAATTACAATGGATTCAAATCTATCATGGACTGCCCATGTATCTGAGGTTAGTCGTAGGACCTTCTTCTCATTTCACACACTTAAATGCCTTCAAAACTTTTTACCTTTTAAAACTAAAGTGTTACTAGCACAATCCTTAATTATACCTCTTCTTGACTATGCAGATGCATGTTACTTGGATGCCACTGAGGAGTTATTAAACAAACTTGAACGACTTCAAAATCTAGCGATTAGATTTATTTATGGTCTTCGTAAGTATGATCATGTGTCACATTTACGTAAGCAGCTCATGTGGCTTCCCATTCGTCAGCGTAGATATGTCAGGATTGTCTGTCTTCTGTTCAACATCCTGTATAATCCCGTCTATCCTTCCTATCTGCGTGAGCGTTTCTCCTTTCTCCGTTCTCCGTTCTCCTGATGCTCTTTGCAGATCCCACCTTAAGACTTGAAACTCCTTCACACAAAACGGATTTTGCTTCATATTCCTTCACTGTTCATGCTGCTAGACTCTGGAACTCTTTGCCTGCCGATATACGTGACAGTCGCACTATTTCTGTGTTCAAAAAAAGAGTAAAGGATCATTATCTTTCCTGTTGTTGATATTGAATAGTGTAGGTATTATTAATCTTTATATATTATAGATATATATATTATTATTTATATAATGTTTGAACCGTTATGTATTTTTATTTTCTCTCTTTCCCGGTATTTGAATTTGTTTTTTTTATTCCATATTAATTTATTTAGGAGGTACACACTGACTACCTTATTGTATTTCTTTTTCCTGTTTTGGGCCTGCTGGTAGAAATTTCAATTTGAAATAAGCAGTGCCCTTGTACTAATGTCTGTTACATTTGTTCATATGAAATTGTATGTGTGTACAAAATAAATAAATAAATAAATAGATAATCCAACATTTTGTGGCGGCGGCCATCTTGTATATAAAATTTTGTCATAGTAAACAGTATTCTACTACTCAAGCCCTTTTATTTAATGTCCGTATTGAGGGAGTCGTGAAAAATATGTAGGTAATCCAACATTTTTGGTGGCGGCCATCTTGGATTTGAAATTTGTCATAGTGTTCAGTATTCTACTACTCAAGCCCTCTTATTTGATACCCATATTGATGGAATGGTGATAAAATATGTGATCCGACATTTTGTGGCGGCGGCCATCTTGTATCGATTTTCATCAAAGTGAAGAACACTCCCGACTAATACACCTTTTAAACAAAATCAAAATGGGTTCATCCGTTCGGGAACTATGATGCCACAAAAAGACACAAACACACCACACACACACACACAGAGACATGTCAAACTTATAACACCGCGTCGTTTTTGCGTCCGGGATTAAAAATATATTGAATTTAGAAAAAGTTGTTTCATATGCGGATCTCCGATAAATTTGATATCGGTCGAATTGCATCGAGCCATAAGTCTAAGTTAATCCTCATTACGTAAATCAACTTCTAGTGAAAGTCTCTTCAAAATCGGCCAAGCCGTTTCAGAGATTAGCCAGAACTAACAGACAGACAGATAAAATATATTATTTTTGTATATGTACCATGTATACACACAAATGTATTTAGTGAAAAGCGGTTATTTTAATATTACAAATATGCACTCCAATTTTATGTACTAGTATAAGTGTATTGAGAGAAGAAGTACCTTGCTTTATTTGCATTTCATAATATAAATATATATTTTAACTTTCTTATACAAATATACCTAGGGGTCTTTCGACCTATGCTGAAAATAACAAATGTGTATTAGAAATAATTCAATAAGCTATATAAATTCCATATAAATCGAACTTCGTGACCAAAGTTGGAAGTCCCACTATACTGCTCTATTTACGCTCGCTCGAACGTATCTAGATCGAAAAATGGCGCGAAGAAATGCGACACAGGTCTAACGTTGAGGAGCGCTCGCGCGGTACTGAGCTCAGACGGCCGCTGCATCTTATTTTGTAGTGATTTTGCGTTTACATTTATCGTATTTATTGAAATAATATAATAAATTTATCCTTTAAAATTATGATAACTTTGTTCCTTATGAAATAGTCATTAATCTGGCATAAATTTTGTTAAATAATATTGTTGTGGCTAAGAGAAATTCAAAGTTAACTTCAAGCAATTTTTGATGTTTTTTGGTTTGTAATATAATTGTTTTTCTATATTTAATCAGTGCTATTTCAAAATTTCGAGCTACTGTTTACTTTACGACTATATAAGAGATATCATTCTATTTCTTTTATTTCGTTTGTTAAGAACAGTAGCTCAATCCAGGACTTCAAAAAAGTGTCTTTGCGCATTTTATGAAAAACTTTCTCTGGTATTTTGGATTTAATTAAAAAGATGAGCAAAATTTCCAAAAAGTTGAGCCACTAATTTCTATACCAAGAGTTATTCTTCACTATTCGACAAGTCAAAATTGTTAATTTGTTTTTGTTTCCGAGAAAAATCACGCAGAAATCACAGTTGCGATGTAATATGGCTCTTAAGCAACTTTCACGACGCCCGGTCAAGTGATGGTCGATCAAAGTTTTTTTATGTCAAGCTCCTCGGTGCTTCGGAAAGACCAATGATCGAACGTCATTTATCCCGGCCTCATCTGCATTCGTTACCACTCATACATACGCACTAGCCTCGCGTGTGGAGTTACAGCTCCTTTTCCCTATGTCATCCAGGAATATACTGGAAGAATGGTCGCTACTTGCTACAAGGTTCGCTACATGTATCTAACAATCAACCGTAAATCGAAGGACTTATTGTTAAATACAGTTTCTTCCAGGTAACGATATGTTGATCTGGAATTTACTTAACTATTAGAGCTCAGTTTTGATAAATGATACGTAGACTGAAATCGACATGAATCGGACCACAGAAGTGTGATGCGACTATTAACTCTATCGGGTACTTAATCGAACAATTGACAATGCATTTATATAATTAGTAGGTACAGTAAGATTAACAGATAAACATTTTATTTCACACAGAATTCTCAACACACAGAATTCAGAACAGACAACAAAGGCTTACAAATTATTTTGGAAGCTAAATTACTAGTAGAATAAGCTTCTAGATACTTCCACAAATATTATTAGAATGTAGTCACTGTGGCAATAGAAAGGTTCCGTGCAATAAGCATCTCTCTCGGAATCAAGGAATTTTCTGGGCCTTTCACAAAGTGAAACGGATTAAGTGTACTTAACCAAGCATTACAGAGCCCTCCGATATTACGGCCATCTAGAGTTATAATAATGTTTGACGTCAAAGATTTCCATTCAGCAAATACCAAAACAGACTTCGCTCACCTAATTTATAATAGCCTGTGTATGATGATAAATACCAAAATCATAGTCTGTATATAGTGTGTATGTTGTAGCTTCCCGTTAGGAGACAGAATTTCAGTCCGCTCGATCACATAGTTTCGGAAACCCTCTTTATAATTACAAATAATAGTGTTTTCCCGCGACTTCCCCAGTATAATGTATAGCCATGTCTTCCGCGTATGTTGGAGCTTCTCGTAGGTGGAAGAATTTTTAAATCAATTCCGTATGCCGCTTCGGATACTTAATGCGAGCTTTTCTTTTTATAGATAAGATCTAACGAAGTGAAGTTCGGTCATTAGTATATGACATTTTAACCGAATTTAACCGAAGTATGTTTTTTTTAATGTATCATGTATGTTGTTGTTATTGTTGACTGGTTTTCAAATTATTTTTTTTATTCGACAGCTTTAGACCGAGGTAGTAGGTCAAGCGCCTATCATTTAAATAATAACCTATAGCAAACCTCCGCGCGAATTCAATAGCATTTTTTCTTGAATAAGCGTTTTGAGATAAGTATTATTTATTTTTTTTATTTTGAAGTCTTTTCCATTTATTCCAATTTTTTATATTAATGACAAATCGCTGTTATTCTTTATTTAACTTATCTGAATTTTCCGGAAGTATTTTAATTTAGCATAACTAACATTTACCTATGAAAGTTTATCTAGAACAATGACTCATATTTAAAAAACTTCTACGGGTAAGTAGGTAAGTATACACGATCAATTTATCCTGATACTTGTATATGAATTCCAACATTATTAAGGAAGAAATGTTTTTCTTTTTTTATATCTAAACGATATTATTTAATGAACTATTTAATGAAAATAAATATAAACTTTGTCACTATCAATACATAATAGGTACAATACAATATATCATAACTCTACCTGTTACAGTTGAAGATAATTACGGAATTTTATAGTTTGATTGATGAATTGCATCCTTTAGCTAATCTTTAAAATAATGTCGAACGACCGGTATTTAATTATTATTTAATTAACATGCTTAGATTGGTCAATCCGCTTGTTTACCCGCTGTGCCCATTTCTCCCCGTTCTACACCTTTCTTTACGCACACTTTTATTTTGTATGTTTGAGTGAGTGTTTATACAGACAGTGCACAGACAGACTATTACATATAATAGCTTAGTTTATATACAAGGTTTTGGATTGTGTGCGTTTGAATGTAATGTTTATGGTATGCTGTGGCGGTTATGGAATTTAGAGGTCACGGTTTCAGCAGTGGTGTGATAAAAATATGATTTGAATAATCAAGAAACATAATAATAACTTAGTAACTTAAACTTAACGTAATATTTGCGTCTAACGCTTGCTTTAGACAATTCCAATAACGCCGCGTTAACGATATCGTTCATGTTAATTTAAAATAGTTGTTACGTGAAGTACTTTATGAATATCTTTCAAATGTCAAATTGAAAAAGATTGCGATAGAATTTAAAATCAGACAATTAGACCTCAGCTTCGGGCTCGACGTCAAGCAAGCACTGTACAGCATAGAGGTTTACTCAAATAAATCCTGAACTACAATTTGATTTAAAATTGGTTTTATTTCATAGTTTTTGTATCAAAATATAATAAATAATAAAATATAAATAGCTTACAATTGGGATTTATTATAGACACCAGTGATATAGTGTTAATTAAAAAATAACTTCATCGATTACAAATCCATTTTAGATATTATATTGTAGTCTGTCGGCTTGAAAAAGCCAAAAAACTATCTACCAAACGTATAGTCATGTTTTTTATCTTTTTATAGGAAAAGTTTTGGTATTTAAATTCAATATGGTTCTGTGGAAATTTTCTAATGATGCCGCGATTATACCTTATGCCTTTGATTAAAAATATAAAATCTTTATTAATTACTTTTCGACCTCTATAGTTGTAGTCTGTTTTGTTAATGTCACACTTTCGCGCCTTCCCAGCTTATTATGTACTGTCTATGTGTAGTCTTTATGATACATCTGTGTCATACAGCCAACTGTGTATATGTATATAATAAGTGGTATAACGTTGTGTTAGCTTGTGTTTGTGTTGCATTGCGTTGTGTTAGTGTTGCGTATACGCATGCAATGTTTACGCGGGAAACCGACAAGTTTTATTTTCTCTATAACATTACAAGACCGGAAAATTTCCTGTTTACTAGGAAACTACTTTTGCTTCTATGAAATTATTATAATCATATATTTTTAATTGTAAGTTTATGTAACAGATACGATATACAATGTTATTTTTTTTTTTTGTGTCAATTCTACTTACTTATACATATTAATACTTATATTGTATACGAACTAAGGAAAACAGATGTTGAGATATAAGTATTTAAAGTTCTGGATTATGCTTTTATCTTATTGTAATTGTATTGTAATTATTTTTAATGTTAGGAAATATATAGAGTCACGGTAAAATGCGATATGTATTATAAACAGTAACCTAAGCAGTAATTTGCTTTCGTCATCCTATAACCAGCCTATTAATATCCCCACTACTGGGGCACAGGCCTTCCCAATGGACAAAGTCAAATAGGGAGAATGAACTGGACCTATGTGGTGGATCCTAACCCAGTCCATTCTCCCGGCGGGACACGTTTCACACATTCACGGATTAGTAGGCGTTAATAACTGCAGATGCACCAATGGCTTAAAATATCTTCCGAAACACAGAGAAGCTCGAGATAATAAAATTTGATCATCCATCCTATGACCGGCCTATGCTAAAGTTGCTTAACTTTCGCACCGCAGACCGAACACGCTAAGCAACGCGTCTTCGAGCTCCTCCATTTATAAACATATCTCTTAATTTTTGTAATCAAGAATTGATTCTCATTATATTTTTAAATATCATGAGCATCTTTTTTTTTGTAATTACAACCAAAACACAGATGCAACGTAAGTATTCTGCGATTAAAAAAAAGCGTGTTAAGCACATGACACTGAGATTGTTATCAAACACGCATTTTTTTCTTACAATCACTAACATCGGTTATTTATGACCGTGAAAATAAATAAAGAAAGCCTTTTATTTCTTTGAGTTTTAAATAATATTTGCTTACCTAAATATATGTAGGTGTCAACATACTTTAGCTCTTCATTCTGAAGGCTCATATTTAAACCAACCTTTCCCCAGTTTAGTTGCTCAACAAGCTGCACTGCACTGTAGCACTGCTATGAATATTGTTTGAGAGATGACGTCACCTTGTGTTACTCCTCTACGGGTTGGTATACAAGGCCCGGTCGTCTCTAATTTGATTCTACTATTGCAATTTCGATATAGATGTTGTAGCACCTTCATATATGGCATTTCAAGATTTTGCAGTTCTAGAGACTCCCTTATTGAGTGATGTTATGATAGATAAAACGTCGAAAGCTTTTTGGTAGTTTATAAATAGAAGGTCTGTGAATCTTTTGATATTTATCTATCAGCATTTCGATAGAATTGATGTGATCTACAGTAGAAAAACCTTTTGTAAAGCCGCCTTGTTTCGCTGATTGGTGCTTTGCAACAGTGCTTCTTATTTTGATTTTTTTAAATTGACGACAATAATTTGTAAATTGAAATCAATGGGCTCATACGTCGGAAGTTACTTATAATATTTGGATCTCCTTTTTTATATGATAAAATAATATCAGATTTAGTCCATTGTTTAGGTGTAGTGGCCGTTTTCAGCACCAAATTAAAGAGCTGTGTAAGATGGTTAGATAGAGACTTCGTAGTTCCAAAAATTTGTTGAAGTTGTGAAAATGAATAAGCATTAATAAACATAAGGCATGTTCATTTATAAACGAAATAGGTTATATGTTTAAGTTTAACTGCGCAGTGAAAGCAGCACGAAGCCGGTGCATTGATGCAGCAAGCGCGACTGACAATCTTTGACACTTTGACAAATCATCACTCAATTTTATTGCATTCTATGAAATACCTACAATAAAAAAGTCAAATCAATTTTTCAATAATCTACGTTTAAAAGGTATCCAGAAAAGTAAAGTAAACCAATATATATTCATAAAAATAATAGGATAAAAGCACAAAAATGAAAAGAACATTTTCATAGACTACGATAAAATCGTCAAATTAAAATATTAATGTCATCTCTTGTCAGTCTGAACTAATGCACTTGCTGGTTACATTACGTGTAGGCATGTCGGTCGTTATGATATTTTCCGTAATTTGCTATGATCTTTTATACAAAACATTTATTGAATTATACACTTAAACCTTTCCCATAAATACCTCTGTTTTTGAGTTTATAATAATACGTTCAGACTTTTTGTTTTTATATAATAAGTTAACAATCTATATTTGTGTACTAATAATATTATTAGGAAAGATTTGATTATTTGAGCATATTCGATGCAAACAGCATCGAATATGCTCCGGTACTACTGCACCGATTTAAAAAATGCTTGATCTACGGAAACCTACGAGTACATCATACGCGGTTGACATAGGTTATAATTTACGCGGGCAACGTCGTGGGTAAACTACTAGTAAAATATAAAAATGATTTCGACACCAAATAAAAAACAGAAATTGTCGGTCAAGTATCAAATCAGCTAATCCACTTGACACATGAGCTGGGGAGATCTAGGCAGGGAAAGTTGCAGCGCTTTACCGTTAAGCTCTAAACACCCAACCGCGATGTACTCATGATCATAACGTTTATGATTCATATTAGCCCTAACGGTTAATATTTAATAGCATTAAGTATATATACTTACGCAAGATCATATTAATTTAGGGTCGAAGAATATATTATTTTTAAAAATATTTACAATATTTCCATTTTGACAGTTATTTGCTTTTCAAAGAAAAGAAGTTCTAAGCATAAATTTACTTTAATAGTAGTCTTTTATAAAAGAAAGTTGTAAAACTTGTTCGGGATACTGTCCGATTATGTAGGTAACGCAATGATGAGTAAAATTATGATTTTTACGTTACCTTGCCATACTTGATGTAATATAGGACTCATAACATTATTTTTTTTAGTATCCTCTCTCGCAATTCACAGTTGTAACTGTCTGTGTTAATGTTACCAGACGACACAATAGATGTGATAAATATATCGACATTCTAACGGTATTTATTTATCACATCACAAATGTAATCTCTGGAACTAGACCGACTGTACAGAACAATAAAATGCAAAAGAACAATGGCAAAATGCCATCATGGCGACCGATAAAAGTAGTGAAAAAAAAGCAGCGCTGTTCCAAATTCAAATAATTTCCCACACGTAACGTTACGCGGGCGGACATTGAGCGCAAGCCGTTATACGCGCGGCAGTGACCCACATTCTGACTTGACAACATTTCGCCGCAATCGAGCTGACTTTTACATTGCTAACTTTGACGTTTTTATCTCTAAAAACCGACTACATCGTTGCTTTAGAACTGTATTTCAAAATAACAGCAGTATTAAAGATTTGTTGTATATAAAAATCAGAGTTTATTTTTGGAGTGTGTGCGTGTTATGAGTATTACAGATTGGCAGTGTAAGTTTGCCGCGCTTTCTGATTTTGAGTCAAGAAATTATCTGTTCGTTTCCAAGTCACGTACTTACTTATCGTTACGTTGGATGGAGCAATTATTTATTATGTATAGTTTTATCATTGACGTTGATTTGATAAATAAATGTAATATAATTTATGTCCACTCATTATTATTAGGTTTTGATAATATTGTAACATTTTACATACATATATTACCAATGCAGATGACACTAAGAAGCAAAAAAGGAACCTATAAATATCTAAGACTAGGCTGGCAATTAATTTAGCCATGTTTTGGAAGTAATACAACGAAAATAAGTATAAAATAGATTTAATTAGGTTTCCATGATTTTTTTTAATAATTGTCTATGGTCGGATGGATGTTTAATACTCGTAGACAAATTAAATGGTGATGTAAATAGTTGTGCTGTATGATCGATGGATCATGATCTCGTGTGGGTCTGTAATGGCGTAGGTACACACTTTATTATTACCATGTTGACTCATGAGCTATGTGTGCTTAACTGTATTTATCTCTTGCTCAGGGATGCAACATGCAAACTTTTTTAATATATGCATATACTAGGAGGATACAAATTAATATAAAGAAAAAGTATTTGATTGCTTGCTTGTTTACAATGAATATAGTCCGAAATTAATGGACGGATATTAAAAATTCTTTTGCCTACGGGAAGCCACATCATATGTGGTGACATACCTAATTTACGCCGCCAAAGTTGCGGGAAAGAGCTACATAATTAGTATACCGTTACACACATGTATTGCGTCAATTTTAAGCTAAAAAATATGTGATAAAAATATTTAAATACTTAGTAGTGATAAAAAGTTGATTTATGTTAATATAGAAAGCTATATTTGCTGATATTTGCTGTAATATATCTTTTTTAAAACAATAGTGCATTGAAAGAAAATTGATCGTTTCGCATTTTTTGGTATTCCAGTGCTTTGTTTGTAAAAAAATACAATAAGAAAAAGTTGACTCCTGCTTAATCGTAGACAGCCCTGCAATTGTTCCTATTTGAGGTTCAGCACATCGGTTTGGACTCATTTTTTGTTATTTTTATTAATGTCATATTACTGTTTTATGATGCGTTCAACGTAATGTCACCAATGACAGTATTGTAAATTTATATTATAAACTAATATAATTACGCTTAGCTGTGTAATAAATAAACCACTCTCTGAACCAAGCAGTATTTTTTAAACTTTTTTTTCACTGTTGAATACGCAATTTGACAGGACTAAACGTCAATTTAGTCTTGGTAACAGACAGAATTGCTGCTACCGATTTAATTAATAATTTTCTTCGTATGTAATATATATAAATAAAACTAAAACTTGATTGGTAATAAAACAACTCCTATTCTATTGTAAAAATTATCACTGTATAAAACTACGGTTGAATACCACTTGTTGTTCAATGCCGGGCCTATTAGGAGTGTATGTATCATTTAGCTTTCCATAGATCAAAGAATTTTCATGATCAAATCTGTATTTCCAAAGATTACCTCCCACAAACAGACAAACAAATTTAGAAGCTTCACCTCTTTATAATATTAGTACCTATTCAACATCACAATGAACTATTAAATCCGATCCAGTAGTTTTCAGTTTATAAACAAACGAATAAAATGAAAAATCAAATCTTTGTATAGGTAAAACTTAATATAGACATAGGTATTCTTAATAATTATATTTTCTTCTAGAGCGATTTTAATTTCAAGAACATTATGTAAACTTAATAAAAAAAGTCATTGTTATATTCTACGTTTCATCGCCGCCATCTTGCTTTCGGCTCTTATTAACTGGAGCATCGTTTTCGGGTCACGTCATACTTAAACATAAAAAACTTTAAGTTCAGAAGGTTAATCCCGAGAAACTTCATGAAGCATATTAAAAATGTATAATAAAAGCTCACATATAGTTGCATCTGCCAGATATATGTTCAAAGATTTGATAGCTCCTTTGAGGTCACAGTTTTCAATAGGATTCGGACAAAGTGTGGCAGGGCACACAAATATTTGGACATCCTTTTGATGCTAAAAACAGACACTGAGGCAAAGCGTACTTGTTCAATTAGGTTGTTTTATATGATAGGAAATTTGGGTTTCGAATGGTACTTACAGACTCTGATTGTTCTACCAAATATGTCGTGCTGGTGCCTTTTGGACACATCACACTGGAATACATGTCCGTAATTTACCGTAATTTGTGTGTCCAATAAATTCATTCATTAAAATCTTAGGAAATACATGTGAAATAAAGGGTATTTCACATGTATTTCCTGAGATTTTAAGATTCTCTTGAGTGTTCCGATTTTATTGGCCAATATTATATTTATGTGTTCAATGAAATACTTAAATCAAGAACTCCATTTGTAAGAAATATTATAACCTACTTTAAGAAATATTCGGTTAGTTTTAATGTTTTATTGAGAATCGTAAGAGGAACTTGACGTAGTATACCAAAAGCAAAATAAGGCCAACTGTGTTCTTCTTTCGATCTACTTTTACATTACATATATTGCTGAAATTTCAAGAAGAATAGCTTAAGCTAATAATAGCTTTTAGTTTCAACAGATATATATTAAGATATTACCCGTATATTACATGGCCCATTTCAGCTAAAAAACAAAAGATTGTGTTTTTAGATTTCATTCAAAATCTGAAAGAAAGATTTTTCTATGTTCAACGAGTATGTATACTTTACTCTTTGACGTATATTTTTTATGAAAGTCATAGATAGTAGGTATCAATGAGTAAAGTATATGTAGGGGTAGCTTCGATGAACAATACAACCGAATAGGAGTAGGTATGTTCATAGATTTCTTTTTGAATCGTGTACCAATTCTATCTACTTTGATAGAGTTTTACTACTTTTATATATATATATTTATAGAAAATCGAAGCGACTTCATACTTTAAAAAAGTGATAAATAATACTAATCTCAAAAGTGACTTATTCAAGAAAATGCTATTGAAGTCGTATAAATATAATTTTAGAAGTATATTTATAATTTTACTTTTTAAGAAAATGTAAAGATTGTAACTGTTTTTTACCAAAGTAAGTAAAGAAAAGAAAGACTTTTCTGGCAAATTCAACTCTTACCACGAAACTGGGGTTGTCGTAAAATTAAGATGCAAAACAGTCTCCTGTTTTACTACTGTTAGGGTTGCCATTTATATTTACGGAGAAGCAGCTAATCAATTACCTAAAGAAAATCTGTAAAATAAGATTTTCTTTAGGTAATTGATTAGCTGCTGCATACTGCTCATACTTATACTAAAGTTTTAAATATAAATACACCATCACCGACATAGAACGGGCCATAATCCACCATATGTAGTCCTAATCTTCACAGATTGGTGAACGATAGTAAATCTGAAAATTAGATTATAAGGTCCTACAGATTTGGAATTATATAGGACATCAGAACAAGTATATACTTAGACATAAAAATATATATGTACTTGTTTCTTATAGTTTCACGAGATCTACATATTTAAATAAAACCGTTTATAGGTAAGTAGTTTCTGTTTTGGTTTCTGGAAAATAGAAAATGGAGGCAAGATGACAAGTATTATCCTAGTAGTTAGAGGGCCTTTAATTGTTTAAGTATTACTATTTTAATTGGTTTAAAAGTTAAAATTATTGAATATCAGTAATGTAAAACGATACTGTTTAATTGAGTACTGTTGCCAACCCTACCTCTAGTAGGAGGGAGGGAGAGAGTATGATAAGGTGGGAGGGGTATGCACTAGACCTTTCTCCCAAGTTCTGGGTCACGTTTATGTAAGACAGCTTACGTCGATCAACGACGTAGTTTTTTAGCTTATTTGATAAGGCCAAGGTTGTAATTCGAGGCTAAATGCGTTTAGCGGTATTATGAGTGGAGTTTTAAAATTTTCCTGACGTATATTTTCGTTACGACTGCGAAGGTTAAGAGCCATATGACAAATTTTCAATCTGTGATTTGAGTTCTCGAGAACTTATTCAAGGTCACGAGTCCACAATACTGTGTTGAAACCACGTTCAAGCTATTTTGATACTTTTCCCAATTTTTGTATTATTTTAGTATTTCTATGGTGAGATTCATTATCGATTCCCGAATATTTTAAACGACTGCTCTCGAAAAGGAGTCTATTGTTTTTAGAATTAATGTATGTATGTGAGTATTTTTATTGCACCATAACTTTTGAAAGATATAACGGATATGAATGTACAGGGTATCATTAGAAACATCATCCTAAGTAACCACAAAATACATAGAGAATCAGTGAAACTAGCTTAATTATTAATATTAAATAGGTATGGGGACGTGTGACGCCATTTAAAAAAGTATGTTTTTTTATAATCATAACTTTATGGGTATCAAATTAAAGGTCCATTAAAAATATATATTAAGTGCTCACTAAAATGAATAAAATATAAAAATTATTTAAAAATTAAAAACACGACTACTAAGATCGGACAAAAATTAAAAGAAACAAGTTTAGCCAAATCATAGGTTATAAATATAAATAGCGATGACAATATAACAATAAAATTATAAATATTAATTAAAAAATATGCGTGCCATATTTTTCGTCGACGATTTCGAAATATTTTCGTCATCCATAGGAAACATGGACTGTTTCCTGTTTGGAAAAGTAGTAAATTAGAATTATATTAAACTAGTTGTGCCCGCGGCTTTATGCGAATGGAAAGTAACCTAAGGTTCTTTTCTCATGGCTAGATGCGATGTTATTCGATATGAATGAACGATATCACACGAATCGCATGCACTTATAAAATGTATGGAAAAACTCAAGTGTTTGCTCATGAGATTGTACTATCTGTCAATATCGGTCACAAATCTCATGGTCTGCGGTATCACTTCAAATGTATGAAGGCGGTAGAACGCTCGATCTGCTTTTGATTTTCTGTTCAATAATATCGAGGAACGATTCATTTGCTCATACTTACCATATCATAAAATTATATTGAATTTTACAAAAAAATACGGCAATATCCGTATATAAACAAATGAAAAGCTCGATGGTGCCGGATAGCTCGTTTGATTTGCGATTGAGGAGGTTAAGGTAGGCCATTGTGATAGGTAGCAGGTTTAATATTAATTCTATTTCTGCATTATCTTTACCACCCCTGCTTTTGGATGGGACTCAGATCGAGTTAACAGACACTGTAAAAAATCTTGGAATTACAATGGATTCAAATCTATCATGGACTGCCCATGTATCTGAGGTTAGTCGTAGGACCTTCTTCTCATTTCACACACTTAAATATCTTCAAAACTTTTTACCTTTAAAAACTAAAGTGTTACTAGCACAATCCTTAATTATACCTCTTCTTGACTATGCAGATGCATGTTACTTGGATGCCACTGAGGAGTTATTAAACAAACTTGAACGACTTCAAAATCTAGCGATTAGATTTATTTATGGTCTTCGTAAGTATGATCATGTGTCACATTTACGTAAGCAGCTCATGTGGCTTCCCATTCGTCAGCGTAGATATGTCAGGATTGTCTGTCTTCTGTTCAACATCCTGTATAATCCCGTCTATCCTTCCTATCTGCGTGAGCGTTTCTCCTTTCTCCGTTCTCCGTTCTCCGTTCTCCTGATGCTCTTTGCAGATCCCACCTTAAGACTTGAAACTCCTTCACACAAAACGGATTTTGCTTCATATTCCTTCACTGTTCATGCTGCTAGACTCTGGAACTCTTTGCCTGCCGATATACGTGATAGTCGCACTATTTCTGTGTTCAAAAAAAGAGTAAAGGATCATTATCTTTCCTGATGTTGATATTGAATAGTGTAGGTATTATTAATCTTTATATATTATAGATATATATATTA
This sequence comes from Diatraea saccharalis, assembly GCA_918026875.4. Taxonomy (NCBI): domain Eukaryota; kingdom Metazoa; phylum Arthropoda; class Insecta; order Lepidoptera; family Crambidae; genus Diatraea; species Diatraea saccharalis. The sequence continues at coordinate 23,245,485 of OU893339.1, read as the reverse complement.
TTATTTATATAATGTTTGAACCGTTATGTATTTTTATTTTCTCTCTTTCCCGGTATTTGAATTTGTTTATTTTAATTCCATATTAATTTATTTAGGAGGTACACACTGACTACCTTATTGTATTTCTTTTTCCTGTTTTGGGCCTGCTGGTAGAAATTTCAATTTGAAATAAGCAATGCCCTTGTACTAATGTCTGTTACATTTGTTCATATGATATTGTATGTGTGTACAAAATAAATAAATAAATAAATAGATAATCCAACATTTTGTGGCGGCGGCCATCTTGTATATAAAATTTTGTCATAGTAAACAGTATTCTACTACTCAAGCCCTTTTATTTAATGTCCGTATTGAGGGAGTCGTGAAAAATATGTAGGTAATCCAACATTTTTGGTGGCGGCCATCTTGGATTTGAAATTTGTCATAGTGTTCAGTATTCTACTACTCAAGCCCTCTTATTTGACACCCATATTGATGGAATGGTGATAAAATATGTGATCCGACATTTTGTGGCGGCGGCCATCTTGTATCGATTTTCATCAAAGTGAAGAACACTCCCGACTAATACACCTTTGAAACAAAACCAAAATGGGTTCATCCGTTCGGGAACTATGATGCCACAAAAAGACACAAACACACCACACACACACACACAGAGACATGTCAAACTTATAACACCGCGTCGTTTTTGCGTCCGGGATTAAAAATATATTGAATTTAGAAAAAGTTGTTTCATATGCGGATCTCCGATAAATTTGATATCGGCCGAATTGCATCGAGCCATAAGTCTAAGTTAATCCTCATTACGTAAATCAACTTCTAGTGAAAGTCTCTTCAAAATCGGCCAAGCCGTTTCAGAGATTAGCCAGAACTAACAGACAGACAGATAAAATATATTATTTTTGTATATGTACCATGTATACACACAAATGTATTTAGTGAAAAGCGGTTATTTTAATATTACAAATATGCACTCCAATTTTATGTACTAGTATAAGTGTATTGAGAGAAGAAGTACCTTGCTTTATTTGCATTTCATAATATAAATATATATTTTAACTTTCTTATACAAATATACCTAGGGGTCTTTCGACCTATGCTGAAAATAACAAATGTGTATTAGAAATAATTCAATAAGCTATATAAATTCCATATAAATCGAACTTCGTGACCAAAGTTGGAAGTCCCACTATACTGCTCTATTTACGCTCGCTCGAACGTATCTAGATCGAAAAATGGCGCGAAGAAATGCGACACAGGTCTAACGTTGAGGAGCGCTCGCGCGGTACTGAGCTCAGACGGCCGCTGCATCTTATTTTGTAGTGATTTTGCGTTTACATTTATCGTATTTATTGAAATAATATAATAAATTTATCCTTTAAAATTATGATAACTTTGTTCCTTATGAAATAGTCATTAATCTGGCATAAATTTTGTTAAATAATATTGTTGTGGCTAAGAGAAATTCAAAGTTAACTTCAAGCAATTTTTGATGTTTTTTGGTTTGTAATATAATTGTTTTTCTATATTTAATCAGTGCTATTTCAAAATTTCGAGCTACTGTTTACTTTACGACTATATAAGAGATATCATTCTATTTCTTTTATTTCGTTTGTTAAGAACAGTAGCTCAATCCAGGACTTCAAAAAAGTGTCTTTGCGCATTTTATGAAAAACTTTCTCTGGTATTTTGGATTTAATTAAAAAGATGAGCAAAATTTCCAAAAAGTTGAGCCACTAATTTCTATACCAAGAGTTATTCTTCACTATTCGACAAGTCAAAATTGTTAATTTGTTTTTGTTTCCGAGAAAAATCACGCAGAAATCACAGTTGCGATGTAATATGGCTCTTAAGCAACTTTCACGACGCCCGGTCAAGTGATGGTCGATCAAAGTTTTTTTATGTCAAGCTCCTCGGTGCTTCGGAAAGACCAATGATCGAACGTCATTTATCCCGGCCTCATCTGCATTCGTTACCACTCATACATACGCACTAGCCTCGCGTGTGGAGTTACAGCTCCTTTTCCCTATGTCATCCAGGAATATACTGGAAGAATGGTCGCTACTTGCTACAAGGTTCGCTACATGTATCTAACAATCAACCGTAAATCGAAGGACTTATTGTTAAATACAGTTTCTTCCAGGTAACGATATGTTGATCTGGAATTTACTTAACTATTAGAGCTCAGTTTTGATAAATGATACGTAGACTGAAATCGACATGAATCGGACCACAGAAGTGTGATGCGACTATTAACTCTATCGGGTACTTAATCGAACAATTGACAATGCATTTATATAATTAGTAGGTACAGTAAGATTAACAGATAAACATTTTATTTCACACAGAATTCTCAACACACAGAATTCAGAACAGACAACAAAGGCTTACAAATTATTTTGGAAGCTAAATTACTAGTAGAATAAGCTTCTAGATACTTCCACAAATATTATTAGAATGTAGTCACTGTGGCAATAGAAAGGTTCCGTGCAATAAGCATCTCTCTCGGAATCAAGGAATTTTCTGGGCCTTTCACAAAGTGAAACGGATTAAGTGTACTTAACCAAGCATTACAGAGCCCTCCGATATTACGGCCATCTAGAGTTATAATAATGTTTGACGTCAAAGATTTCCATTCAGCAAATACCAAAACAGACTTCGCTCACCTAATTTATAATAGCCTGTGTATGATGATAAATACCAAAATCATAGTCTGTATATAGTGTGTATGTTGTAGCTTCCCGTTAGGAGACAGAATTTCAGTCCGCTCGATCACATAGTTTCGGAAACCCTCTTTATAATTACAAATAATAGTGTTTTCCCGCGACTTCCCCAGTATAATGTATAGCCATGTCTTCCGCGTATGTTGGAGCTTCTCGTAGGTGGAAGAATTTTTAAATCAATTCCGTATGCCGCTTCGGATACTTAATGCGAGCTTTTCTTTTTATAGATAAGATCTAACGAAGTGAAGTTCGGTCATTAGTATATGACATTTTAACCGAATTTAACCGAAGTATGTTTTTTTTAATGTATCATGTATGTTGTTGTTATTGTTGACTGGTTTTCAAATTATTTTTTTTATTCGACAGCTTTAGACCGAGGTAGTAGGTCAAGCGCCTATCATTTAAATAATAACCTATAGCAAACCTCCGCGCGAATTCAATAGCATTTTTTCTTGAATAAGCGTTTTGAGATAAGTATTATTTATTTTTTTTATTTTGAAGTCTTTTCCATTTATTCCAATTTTTTATATTAATGACAAATCGCTGTTATTCTTTATTTAACTTATCTGAATTTTCCGGAAGTATTTTAATTTAGCATAACTAACATTTACCTATGAAAGTTTATCTAGAACAATGACTCATATTTAAAAAACTTCTACGGGTAAGTAGGTAAGTATACACGATCAATTTATCCTGATACTTGTATATGAATTCCAACATTATTAAGGAAGAAATGTTTTTCTTTTTTTATATCTAAACGATATTATTTAATGAACTATTTAATGAAAATAAATATAAACTTTGTCACTATCAATACATAATAGGTACAATACAATATATCATAACTCTACCTGTTACAGTTGAAGATAATTACGGAATTTTATAGTTTGATTGATGAATTGCATCCTTTAGCTAATCTTTAAAATAATGTCGAACGACCGGTATTTAATTATTATTTAATTAACATGCTTAGATTGGTCAATCCGCTTGTTTACCCGCTGTGCCCATTTCTCCCCGTTCTACACCTTTCTTTACGCACACTTTTATTTTGTATGTTTGAGTGAGTGTTTATACAGACAGTGCACAGACAGACTATTACATATAATAGCTTAGTTTATATACAAGGTTTTGGATTGTGTGCGTTTGAATGTAATGTTTATGGTATGCTGTGGCGGTTATGGAATTTAGAGGTCACGGTTTCAGCAGTGGTGTGATAAAAATATGATTTGAATAATCAAGAAACATAATAATAACTTAGTAACTTAAACTTAACGTAATATTTGCGTCTAACGCTTGCTTTAGACAATTCCAATAACGCCGCGTTAACGATATCGTTCATGTTAATTTAAAATAGTTGTTACGTGAAGTACTTTATGAATATCTTTCAAATGTCAAATTGAAAAAGATTGCGATAGAATTTAAAATCAGACAATTAGACCTCAGCTTCGGGCTCGACGTCAAGCAAGCACTGTACAGCATAGAGGTTTACTCAAATAAATCCTGAACTACAATTTGATTTAAAATTGGTTTTATTTCATAGTTTTTGTATCAAAATATAATAAATAATAAAATATAAATAGCTTACAATTGGGATTTATTATAGACACCAGTGATATAGTGTTAATTAAAAAATAACTTCATCGATTACAAATCCATTTTAGATATTATATTGTAGTCTGTCGGCTTGAAAAAGCCAAAAAACTATCTACCAAACGTATAGTCATGTTTTTTATCTTTTTATAGGAAAAGTTTTGGTATTTAAATTCAATATGGTTCTGTGGAAATTTTCTAATGATGCCGCGATTATACCTTATGCCTTTGATTAAAAATATAAAATCTTTATTAATTACTTTTCGACCTCTATAGTTGTAGTCTGTTTTGTTAATGTCACACTTTCGCGCCTTCCCAGCTTATTATGTACTGTCTATGTGTAGTCTTTATGATACATCTGTGTCATACAGCCAACTGTGTATATGTATATAATAAGTGGTATAACGTTGTGTTAGCTTGTGTTTGTGTTGCATTGCGTTGTGTTAGTGTTGCGTATACGCATGCAATGTTTACGCGGGAAACCGACAAGTTTTATTTTCTCTATAACATTACAAGACCGGAAAATTTCCTGTTTACTAGGAAACTACTTTTGCTTCTATGAAATTATTATAATCATATATTTTTAATTGTAAGTTTATGTAACAGATACGATATACAATGTTATTTTTTTTTTTTGTGTCAATTCTACTTACTTATACATATTAATACTTATATTGTATACGAACTAAGGAAAACAGATGTTGAGATATAAGTATTTAAAGTTCTGGATTATGCTTTTATCTTATTGTAATTGTATTGTAATTATTTTTAATGTTAGGAAATATATAGAGTCACGGTAAAATGCGATATGTATTATAAACAGTAACCTAAGCAGTAATTTGCTTTCGTCATCCTATAACCAGCCTATTAATATCCCCACTACTGGGGCACAGGCCTTCCCAATGGACAAAGTCAAATAGGGAGAATGAACTGGACCTATGTGGTGGATCCTAACCCAGTCCATTCTCCCGGCGGGACACGTTTCACACATTCACGGATTAGTAGGCGTTAATAACTGCAGATGCACCAATGGCTTAAAATATCTTCCGAAACACAGAGAAGCTCGAGATAATAAAATTTGATCATCCATCCTATGACCGGCCTATGCTAAAGTTGCTTAACTTTCGCACCGCAGACCGAACACGCTAAGCAACGCGTCTTCGAGCTCCTCCATTTATAAACATATCTCTTAATTTTTGTAATCAAGAATTGATTCTCATTATATTTTTAAATATCATGAGCATCTTTTTTTTTGTAATTACAACCAAAACACAGATGCAACGTAAGTATTCTGCGATTAAAAAAAAGCGTGTTAAGCACATGACACTGAGATTGTTATCAAACACGCATTTTTTTCTTACAATCACTAACATCGGTTATTTATGACCGTGAAAATAAATAAAGAAAGCCTTTTATTTCTTTGAGTTTTAAATAATATTTGCTTACCTAAATATATGTAGGTGTCAACATACTTTAGCTCTTCATTCTGAAGGCTCATATTTAAACCAACCTTTCCCCAGTTTAGTTGCTCAACAAGCTGCACTGCACTGTAGCACTGCTATGAATATTGTTTGAGAGATGACGTCACCTTGTGTTACTCCTCTACGGGTTGGTATACAAGGCCCGGTCGTCTCTAATTTGATTCTACTATTGCAATTTCGATATAGATGTTGTAGCACCTTCATATATGGCATTTCAAGATTTTGCAGTTCTAGAGACTCCCTTATTGAGTGATGTTATGATAGATAAAACGTCGAAAGCTTTTTGGTAGTTTATAAATAGAAGGTCTGTGAATCTTTTGATATTTATCTATCAGCATTTCGATAGAATTGATGTGATCTACAGTAGAAAAACCTTTTGTAAAGCCGCCTTGTTTCGCTGATTGGTGCTTTGCAACAGTGCTTCTTATTTTGATTTTTTTAAATTGACGACAATAATTTGTAAATTGAAATCAATGGGCTCATACGTCGGAAGTTACTTATAATATTTGGATCTCCTTTTTTATATGATAAAATAATATCAGATTTAGTCCATTGTTTAGGTGTAGTGGCCGTTTTCAGCACCAAATTAAAGAGCTGTGTAAGATGGTTAGATAGAGACTTCGTAGTTCCAAAAATTTGTTGAAGTTGTGAAAATGAATAAGCATTAATAAACATAAGGCATGTTCATTTATAAACGAAATAGGTTATATGTTTAAGTTTAACTGCGCAGTGAAAGCAGCACGAAGCCGGTGCATTGATGCAGCAAGCGCGACTGACAATCTTTGACACTTTGACAAATCATCACTCAATTTTATTGCATTCTATGAAATACCTACAATAAAAAAGTCAAATCAATTTTTCAATAATCTACGTTTAAAAGGTATCCAGAAAAGTAAAGTAAACCAATATATATTCATAAAAATAATAGGATAAAAGCACAAAAATGAAAAGAACATTTTCATAGACTACGATAAAATCGTCAAATTAAAATATTAATGTCATCTCTTGTCAGTCTGAACTAATGCACTTGCTGGTTACATTACGTGTAGGCATGTCGGTCGTTATGATATTTTCCGTAATTTGCTATGATCTTTTATACAAAACATTTATTGAATTATACACTTAAACCTTTCCCATAAATACCTCTGTTTTTGAGTTTATAATAATACGTTCAGACTTTTTGTTTTTATATAATAAGTTAACAATCTATATTTGTGTACTAATAATATTATTAGGAAAGATTTGATTATTTGAGCATATTCGATGCAAACAGCATCGAATATGCTCCGGTACTACTGCACCGATTTAAAAAATGCTTGATCTACGGAAACCTACGAGTACATCATACGCGGTTGACATAGGTTATAATTTACGCGGGCAACGTCGTGGGTAAACTACTAGTAAAATATAAAAATGATTTCGACACCAAATAAAAAACAGAAATTGTCGGTCAAGTATCAAATCAGCTAATCCACTTGACACATGAGCTGGGGAGATCTAGGCAGGGAAAGTTGCAGCGCTTTACCGTTAAGCTCTAAACACCCAACCGCGATGTACTCATGATCATAACGTTTATGATTCATATTAGCCCTAACGGTTAATATTTAATAGCATTAAGTATATATACTTACGCAAGATCATATTAATTTAGGGTCGAAGAATATATTATTTTTAAAAATATTTACAATATTTCCATTTTGACAGTTATTTGCTTTTCAAAGAAAAGAAGTTCTAAGCATAAATTTACTTTAATAGTAGTCTTTTATAAAAGAAAGTTGTAAAACTTGTTCGGGATACTGTCCGATTATGTAGGTAACGCAATGATGAGTAAAATTATGATTTTTACGTTACCTTGCCATACTTGATGTAATATAGGACTCATAACATTATTTTTTTTAGTATCCTCTCTCGCAATTCACAGTTGTAACTGTCTGTGTTAATGTTACCAGACGACACAATAGATGTGATAAATATATCGACATTCTAACGGTATTTATTTATCACATCACAAATGTAATCTCTGGAACTAGACCGACTGTACAGAACAATAAAATGCAAAAGAACAATGGCAAAATGCCATCATGGCGACCGATAAAAGTAGTGAAAAAAAAGCAGCGCTGTTCCAAATTCAAATAATTTCCCACACGTAACGTTACGCGGGCGGACATTGAGCGCAAGCCGTTATACGCGCGGCAGTGACCCACATTCTGACTTGACAACATTTCGCCGCAATCGAGCTGACTTTTACATTGCTAACTTTGACGTTTTTATCTCTAAAAACCGACTACATCGTTGCTTTAGAACTGTATTTCAAAATAACAGCAGTATTAAAGATTTGTTGTATATAAAAATCAGAGTTTATTTTTGGAGTGTGTGCGTGTTATGAGTATTACAGATTGGCAGTGTAAGTTTGCCGCGCTTTCTGATTTTGAGTCAAGAAATTATCTGTTCGTTTCCAAGTCACGTACTTACTTATCGTTACGTTGGATGGAGCAATTATTTATTATGTATAGTTTTATCATTGACGTTGATTTGATAAATAAATGTAATATAATTTATGTCCACTCATTATTATTAGGTTTTGATAATATTGTAACATTTTACATACATATATTACCAATGCAGATGACACTAAGAAGCAAAAAAGGAACCTATAAATATCTAAGACTAGGCTGGCAATTAATTTAGCCATGTTTTGGAAGTAATACAACGAAAATAAGTATAAAATAGATTTAATTAGGTTTCCATGATTTTTTTTAATAATTGTCTATGGTCGGATGGATGTTTAATACTCGTAGACAAATTAAATGGTGATGTAAATAGTTGTGCTGTATGATCGATGGATCATGATCTCGTGTGGGTCTGTAATGGCGTAGGTACACACTTTATTATTACCATGTTGACTCATGAGCTATGTGTGCTTAACTGTATTTATCTCTTGCTCAGGGATGCAACATGCAAACTTTTTTAATATATGCATATACTAGGAGGATACAAATTAATATAAAGAAAAAGTATTTGATTGCTTGCTTGTTTACAATGAATATAGTCCGAAATTAATGGACGGATATTAAAAATTCTTTTGCCTACGGGAAGCCACATCATATGTGGTGACATACCTAATTTACGCCGCCAAAGTTGCGGGAAAGAGCTACATAATTAGTATACCGTTACACACATGTATTGCGTCAATTTTAAGCTAAAAAATATGTGATAAAAATATTTAAATACTTAGTAGTGATAAAAAGTTGATTTATGTTAATATAGAAAGCTATATTTGCTGATATTTGCTGTAATATATCTTTTTTAAAACAATAGTGCATTGAAAGAAAATTGATCGTTTCGCATTTTTTGGTATTCCAGTGCTTTGTTTGTAAAAAAATACAATAAGAAAAAGTTGACTCCTGCTTAATCGTAGACAGCCCTGCAATTGTTCCTATTTGAGGTTCAGCACATCGGTTTGGACTCATTTTTTGTTATTTTTATTAATGTCATATTACTGTTTTATGATGCGTTCAACGTAATGTCACCAATGACAGTATTGTAAATTTATATTATAAACTAATATAATTACGCTTAGCTGTGTAATAAATAAACCACTCTCTGAACCAAGCAGTATTTTTTAAACTTTTTTTTCACTGTTGAATACGCAATTTGACAGGACTAAACGTCAATTTAGTCTTGGTAACAGACAGAATTGCTGCTACCGATTTAATTAATAATTTTCTTCGTATGTAATATATATAAATAAAACTAAAACTTGATTGGTAATAAAACAACTCCTATTCTATTGTAAAAATTATCACTGTATAAAACTACGGTTGAATACCACTTGTTGTTCAATGCCGGGCCTATTAGGAGTGTATGTATCATTTAGCTTTCCATAGATCAAAGAATTTTCATGATCAAATCTGTATTTCCAAAGATTACCTCCCACAAACAGACAAACAAATTTAGAAGCTTCACCTCTTTATAATATTAGTACCTATTCAACATCACAATGAACTATTAAATCCGATCCAGTAGTTTTCAGTTTATAAACAAACGAATAAAATGAAAAATCAAATCTTTGTATAGGTAAAACTTAATATAGACATAGGTATTCTTAATAATTATATTTTCTTCTAGAGCGATTTTAATTTCAAGAACATTATGTAAACTTAATAAAAAAAGTCATTGTTATATTCTACGTTTCATCGCCGCCATCTTGCTTTCGGCTCTTATTAACTGGAGCATCGTTTTCGGGTCACGTCATACTTAAACATAAAAAACTTTAAGTTCAGAAGGTTAATCCCGAGAAACTTCATGAAGCATATTAAAAATGTATAATAAAAGCTCACATATAGTTGCATCTGCCAGATATATGTTCAAAGATTTGATAGCTCCTTTGAGGTCACAGTTTTCAATAGGATTCGGACAAAGTGTGGCAGGGCACACAAATATTTGGACATCCTTTTGATGCTAAAAACAGACACTGAGGCAAAGCGTACTTGTTCAATTAGGTTGTTTTATATGATAGGAAATTTGGGTTTCGAATGGTACTTACAGACTCTGATTGTTCTACCAAATATGTCGTGCTGGTGCCTTTTGGACACATCACACTGGAATACATGTCCGTAATTTACCGTAATTTGTGTGTCCAATAAATTCATTCATTAAAATCTTAGGAAATACATGTGAAATAAAGGGTATTTCACATGTATTTCCTGAGATTTTAAGATTCTCTTGAGTGTTCCGATTTTATTGGCCAATATTATATTTATGTGTTCAATGAAATACTTAAATCAAGAACTCCATTTGTAAGAAATATTATAACCTACTTTAAGAAATATTCGGTTAGTTTTAATGTTTTATTGAGAATCGTAAGAGGAACTTGACGTAGTATACCAAAAGCAAAATAAGGCCAACTGTGTTCTTCTTTCGATCTACTTTTACATTACATATATTGCTGAAATTTCAAGAAGAATAGCTTAAGCTTTCATACTATGTGACAACAAAATAAAAATAAAAAATTCTACATTTACTCGACCGGACCATCGAACCCGGGGCCTCAGAGATGGCGACATCTTGAAATCGGCCTGCGAATCACTCGGCTTTTGGTAAGAAATACACACACAGACCAATGCGTGGACAAATAGCTAGTAATACACGTCCATTCCATAGATCACAAAAAAAGGAAACCTTCTGCATATTAATTTATAGATTTCGCGAAGAAAGTTTTAGTTTACTATCTCCATCTTTACGGTCAAGTTCACGCGAGATTATAACACTATATGGTCATAGTTAATTGGTTATCACGATTAATACTAAGAGCACTAATACTAGAAAATCCACTTCTTGAATCTTCGTTTGAGACACCTATCAACATCTATAAATTATTATGAGGAACAGACGACTATGGTTCAAATTTATAATAAGTTATATTTTAATAAATATAAATTCTAGTAGATCGGTAGTGTAGTGGATATGCGCCGCGGCCCGCGATCGTTGTCGTTAAGCAACTTTCGCAAGGGTCGGTCACGGGATGGGTGCCCAAAAAAATATTATCTCGAGCTACTCCGTGCTTCGGAAGGCACATTAAGCCAATGGTCCCGGCTGCATTTGCAGTCGTTAATACCGTCCAATCCGCATTGGGCCAGCGTGGGGGGTCATGGCCCATCCTCCTTCACCATCCATAAGGAAGGCCTGAGCCCCTGCAGTGGGGACGTTAAAGGGCTGATGATGATGAAATAAAAATGACATATGATGCAGTAGATTTTACGTATCTATCATTCAAGCGCCAAGATGGTGCGCTTCTTGAATAATTTTCATTGGTTAGTATGTATTTGCCGCGATTCAAAATTTGTCCTTCAGCGCCAGATGCATCAGTCTTGTCTTGACTAAGAAAAAACCCGCCAAGTGTGAGTCCAAGTCGCGCACGTAGGATTTTGTATCGGAAACGAGTGAAAAGAAATGTTTGATATATGGGAGCCCCCTTAAATATTGATTCTATTCTGATTTTTAGTAATAAATCATCTGTGAAAATTTCAACGGTCTACCTTTCATGGTTCATGAGATACAGCCTGGTGACAGGCAGACAGACAGTGAAGTCTTAGTAATAGGGATCCCGTTTTACCCTTTAGGTACGGGACCCTAAAATCTGGACTATTAAAGAGTTACACCGTGGTTCTTTCAATGTGACAAATTCGGATAAAGAACTTTTGATTCTGACTTATGTGAATTAAAACTTTTATAATAAACTTTTTGGCTGTGACTAACCAACTTGGATATAGCAGAATTTTTTATATATATATTTGGAAATATACTCTGTAAGCAAAAAATAAATCTTGAAATAAACATACAAAAATCAACAACGTTCAGTAGAATTAATAACCACCTCTATTTTTGAAGTCGGTATAATAATACAATTTCCGCTTCCTCGATGTTTTTTGATTGCTACGATACATGAGTAGTTTTCACACGACCCTTATTAATTATTAAAAAAATAGTCTTCATTAATTTGGTTATATCTAGTTTAAATTCAATCATGAACTTTAGTTTTAGTTTTCTAATAAAATTATTTATAAATCGCATAAAATATATAATCACATAAACATAATTTTATTAACCACAGCGTATGGCTGATTTAATGAATAAGTTATTTATATCACGAATTTATGGTTATCTATCTATTTTTTTTTTTTTTATAATGGGAGCAATCTATATTGTAACTACTTTATATTTTCTATAATCTTTGCATGGAATCTAAAACAAAAATAGAATATCAACTATCTCTTATCCTGGGTAAGTCAACTGATTCTATATGTATGAAAGAGGCTTGCAGATATCACTATTTGAAGCAATATAGTGATAAAGATCAGTGCACCATTTTGTACACAATGTATTAAACATTAGGTTCATAATATTGAATAATATAAAAAAATATATTTCTATGATTCATTTCCATTTTTTCTGTTGTTTAGATAAAAAATACCGCATTCTATTAATTTAGAAAAAAAAAATAGAAATAAATGGTATACACATAGATTTCAAACGTTCTGTAATGAGCAGGTAAACACAATCGTATCAGTGCCACGCAACCAGTGCCGGGCAGCGGATGTCCCAGATCGGAGGCATCCCGTTAGCCGCAGCCGGAGAAAGTGGCAGACACGCGCGCTGCACTGACTATGCAAATTATGCAATTACGCGTCCCACGGGGAGAGGGCGCCACGGGGTATTTGTAAATGAATATTTCATACTGTTTGTTCTGATTGAAATATGTAGATATGATTTTCATCAGCTTTCAGCGCCAATTGAACCTGAAAATTTTAATACGAATGACTAATTATTTTTTAATAAGGTATTTTACAATACACAGATGTTACTCTCTGGATAACATTAAAGAAACTCTTTAAATTTTACATTTAATTCTAAGAATATCCCTAACCAAATTTATGTCACAATAAAAAGTATCAGAAAAAATGTCATAGTCTATCTTCTCTTTCTGCTATAAAAATAGCATTATATATAGGTTCTACATAAAAACTGATTTTTATGAATTTAAAAAATGTAATTCATGAAAAAATCAATATTATTTTATATTGACACTTAGTACTTTCTCGCCTATTACCTCCCACAATGGTATTGCTTTTCTTCATAAAATTTACTTGATAGCTATGTGATATTGTCCATCCATCACAGCGATTGACCCCGACACCAGTAGCATATAAAATATGTTACCTCTTGGGTAAGTTTACTTCCACAATAACGAACATAATAAGCAAAGTCTTCGTGTAACATTTTTTTTTAAATTTACATAACAATATAAATAAAAATAATTCCTATAACAACTTGACGCTGAGGTAGGTAAGCCAAAACGTGATTGTTGTCTATTTCATTATGCAAAGTAGAAAATAACAGAGTTAAGTTCTTATCATCATCATCATCACCAACCCTTTTACGTCCCCACTGCAGGGGCTCAGGCCTTCCTTATGGATGGTTAAGGAAGATAGGCCATCCATCTCCACGCTGGCCCAATGCGGATTGGAGGGTATTAACGACTGCAAATGCAGCCGGGACCAACGGCTTAACGTGCCTTCCGAAGCACGGAGTAGCTCGAGATAATAATTTTTTGGTCACCCATCCCGTGACCGACCCTTGCGAAAGTTGCTTAACGACTACGATCGCGGGCCGTGGCGCTTATCCACTACGCCACCGAGCTACTTCGATGCTTCTTATGGCTTATGCTTCTTCTCCGAGCTTCTTATGGCAATTGGCAATTAAAACTTATTTTTTAACTTCATTCGCCAGGAACAAGTTCACGGCTATTATACTTATGAAAAACTAAAGCTGGCTTGAGGTTATCATTCTTCAAATCATCTTCATATCTTAATAATATTTTTTTTTAATTAATTACTGTAATTATCTTTACTCTTTAATTAGACCTTAGTATTAATTTGAAATGTTAATTGTAAAAGAGTTGATTGTAAAAGTTAAATAGCTAATACATCATTTGATTATCATTAATTTATGTAATAGTTACCATTTAATAATCTAAATGTTGTTATCAATGGGGTGTGATTGAATATTCCGTGACTTTTCTAAATCCGTAGGTGACATATCAGTAGGTTTTTAAATCTTATTTGCATAATACCGTTAAACATTTATAAATAACCTAATATCTAATAATTTTACCGTTGGCGGGATTAATGATGCTTGCACATCAATAACTTAATTTACTTATCAAAACAAGATTACACCAATAAAAATCGAACAAAAAATAAGAACGGCTATTACAATTACATCATTTCTCCTCGCCTTGTACAGTTATGCGACTCCGATACCGAGAAGCAGAACACAGCTTTCGAACTACGTCTAACAAGAATGATCTAACGTGACAAAGCGAAAAAATGATGCCACCCGCCATATTGGTGTAATGGCGGCTACAAAAAAACTAACGGAATAAAATACCTAACCGCCAAGCGGAGAAAGGCTTTCGATTGTCCCACATTTCACCGGCAGCCGCACGCGAATCGACAGCGGGCGTCACAGCACGCCACTAGCGTTCTATTTTCAAATCTTCTTGGCGGATGCAGAGCTGTCAAATTCGTTTGGCGCGAATGTTTGACGTTTGCGCGACTGTGAATTCGGAACATTCTCGTGCACGGATTATAATAGAGACGTCTCATTCTAACCTTCGTGTTGTTTGCATTGTCTTACTCACGAAGCGACATTGAAAAAGAAAGCACCGTGTTTTTTATCGGCCGGCCATTTTACTAGTTAGTATGTCGAAGAAAGCTGAAATGCATGTGTGTAATATTAGAAACGTCGCTTTAAGTGCCTGTTGCATCGAGTTAGAGTGCGTTGCATAAGAAAATTGCATTTTCCGCTGCTCTGATATGACTTTGACGATATCATTATGTTAAAGCAGTGATAAATATATTTTTTTATCTTTTCTATATTTTAATTTCATTAAATTGTATTATAGTAAAAGTAAACATTTCCATTATTATTTTAAGTTTATTATATTTTTGAAGTTTAATGGATGTTATTAATTTATAGAGATAAACTAATAAAATAATTTCAAACTTTGTCCAAACTAGAGAATATCATTAAGGTTTTCAGATTTCAGATTGTTTTATTTATAGAAAATATTTCCGATTTTTTCTCCTCCTCTAAAGGTTTTCCAAACTGCTATAAGCTTATTTATACTTTTTACATGGTAAAAATCATAATCAACTTTTTTGTTTCGCTACATTAAAAAATCAAAACGAGATTTCGTCAACAAACCAAACCGGACAGTTCTCTTAAAGTTCCAATAACATCATATCTCGGTCTCGTACAAACATTAAAGTATTTCATACATTAAAATTGATATAAATATGTTAATGACATTTCAATAATAAAAAAAAAACAGGACTATGGCCTACAATATGGATTACTAATCTGGCCAATGTCAGCTAACGGTAGGGGTTATGACTACTGACTGTAACTTACAGAAAAATATTTACAAAATT
This sequence comes from Diatraea saccharalis, assembly GCA_918026875.4. NCBI lineage: Eukaryota > Metazoa > Arthropoda > Insecta > Lepidoptera > Crambidae > Diatraea > Diatraea saccharalis. The sequence goes on along the minus strand of OU893339.1, from coordinate 23,229,696 downwards.
CAACGGTGTCATTTCAGAGGTCCGATCGCCTAACTCTAGCGATAGGATACAATATCTTAGCTATGTTATGTCGATATTTCTTTTCATTTTACGACATGAGAGAAAAAAATGATTATTGATTAGACAGAAGCGTTACCTACCAACTATGTCGTTTATCCACCAAAAAGACAGGTCGAAGCAGAAGAAATGACGTATCCTGTGGCAGTAACACTGCTATCAAATCCATAATTATCATTCTTTATCAATAGGGATGGCGGCTGAGTAAAAAAAACTATTTAGTCCGTCACTCAGATAATAGAAACATACTAGGTACAAAATATTAGATTTGTAAAAGAAATTTTACTTCAATTTAACAAGAATTAGCCTAGATAACAGGCATGGGAAGGAGTGGGGGATCGCTTCGTCACGGTTTAGTAGAAAATGCACCAAAGCGTGACGTCATGTTATATTTTTAACTCAATGTATCGCCGTAATTTAATGACTGCGAAAAAAAATTAAAAAAAAAACACGGTTCTAATATTTTTCAACATTCTACCCGTTCGGTAGACAAACAAACTAAATTTATTTAGCAATATTAAGTATTTATAAGTTAGATAGTATAACAGTATGGCGAATGCATAATAGATCGAATATAATAAGGTATAACATCTATTACCTAATCTGTTAAAGCGATAACAATTAATAACTATTTTTAACTAGCCAACAGCTTTTATAAAATTAAAAAAGAAAGAAAAGAAAATTTGTTTTCACTTATGAACATTAAAAGAAATTACCAAGTATAAATTTTATATACGGCTATCTCAGATGGTCAAAATTTCACGGCCGCTATAATAACGCTAGTGATAATAATGTCTACGACATAACAATGGTGTGGTTTATGCAAAAGTGGGTCAAACAGCCGGAGAAAGTCCGGCGAAAGGTGGCATAACGAGGTCAGAGTTACTAGCGTTACGTGTGCCGTGTGACACTTTCTTTAATTGAGATGCAGCCGCCATTTTGTCATGCGTGTATACATTACAAGGTAACGGTGTTATATTTCAATCGGGCATTTGGTGGTGAGAAATTTTTGACATACCGTATGGTTTACTGGATGAATTAGAAAGTTATTACGTTAATTTAAGATTAATTGTTCTTAAAGCGAGAAGCTCGATTACACGACAGTTTTCGATGCGATCATATCGGTTGGATAATGATGTATAATCAAATTCGTATTTGGCCTGTTCCACCTATTCCCATTCCATCTATAGGAGAGGCCTGACCTAAGGTATAAGGGACGTTCATAGATTGCCTTTCCCATTCCATCTATAGGAGAGGCCTAACCTAAGGTATAAGGGACGTTCATAGATTGGTCATTAAGGAAGTCTTAGCTTTTAATTAGAATCACTTAAGAGACGTCATGTTCTAATTTATTCAGATGATTGGATACCTAACTATTGGACACCACACGTATAAATCTATTTGTTTGTTTACATGGAATATAAACTAGACCAATTTCAAAAATGTATTCACCTTACCCGACACCTGTGGGCTGCACCCACATTTTTGAAAGCGAGATATTCGTGAGTAACAAATTATATTACTTAATTACATTTTCAGTAGTTACATATCCGATTCGATTCCTTCTATAAAATATATTATGCACTTATTTATTTAGACATAAGAGATAATGAATGCAATCCAGAGGAAGTTAGTATAGAATTAAATGGAAAGCTATGTCGATGCTACATTATTAAAATATTAATGAAATGTGTATGTCGAATAATAAAGAAAAATAAATAGAAGTAAAAGTACGAATAATTTTAGTAACCATTTTAATTAAAACTATTTGAAAGTTGATTAACCAATATTTCGTAATAACTGAAAATGCAGACTTATTGTATGATGATTGTTTTATATACAATATATTGATTAACTGAATGTAATAATATGCCAACAATATCTTATTTTCAATTCTAATTGGAGTTATCATGCATCCTTGTAATGAATTATATAAATCCCAATGATTTTTAGCAATAAACTCCCTCGTTACAATCAATAATTATTAAATACTTATTTCATATTAACGTAACGTGCTAATCGAAAATTAATATTAACTAATACAACGAAAGAAAAGTAAGAGAAAATCGACTCTGACCCGATGGCAAAACGTAAGATTTCTTAGTTCTAATCCAAAAGGCGTTACGGTAATTTTCTTTTACAAAATACTACCACAAATTATTCACGATTAAACAAGCGACTATATTCGCTATGACTATTCAATAAGAGTTGGTATTGAAAATTATTATGCTATTGCAACGATGATGACAGAATGCTAACCAGATTGTAAGGTTACTGTTGTACTGTGCAAAGAGATAAAATAAGTTTACACGATTTTGAGATTTGATAAAAATTCTTATAAAAGAATATAAATAAACATTTATTTGAATTAATTAAATATATTACGTATTGTATGTAGATATTTTTTTGGAAATTTAGAATGAAACTACATCTTTAGATTTTTATCAAAATTATTTTAGTATTTTTATTACAATTTAAAGGGTAACTTAGACTCTAATATAAACCATATATTACGATTTGTATGTAGGCTAACTGATTATAAAAATTACGTTATCGATAATTTTTGTTTATATTTTTTCCCGACATTTAATTGGAATCAAAACAATTAAAAGTAGCGATGAATTATAAGCATAAAAAACAAAAGATTTAAGTCATATTTATTTTTATATCAATAATATTAAATCAATAATGTAAATAAATAATATTAAAAGTATTTACTGATTGGTTTTTATAGCTTTGTTTATAGCTTCAAATGGTTATCCCTAACAAGTATACGATGATACTGCAGGCTGCATCGTAAGAATTCAATGCGGGGAAGTGTTCTATACTTTTCACCACTTTTACTCAGATACGCACTTTCATAAATGGCTTTGTGTTACGGCTGATTAGAAAATTAATAAATGAATAAATATTCGATAACATCACACGCATTACTTAAGTTCCAAATAAAGTAGCTAAAGCCCTTGTTTACAATGAAAATCTGATCTGAGACAATATAGAAGATTCATTCTAGAATTGTCAGAAATCACCAAAATCTTTTCTCATTCATTTTGTACGGAAAAACGATAAATAAAACTATTCTTTATGGCTAAACATGCTTACTGTCATGTTTATTGATCAGAAAACCCTTTCAGCCCAAGTGCCCAACTGACATTTGAATACAGGGAGAGACTAATCTTTAGACCTAAAAATATAATTTAAATGTGTAGTTTTACCGCGATTAAAAGCCTAGTACATAGCGGTAGTTGTTATTGTTTAAGACGTCGAGACGAACTAGCATTTTTTTAATGTTTGTTCTTACATTACAGCATCGTAGCTTGTAAACGAATCGGCCGATTTGATTAAAGTTTTTTTATTGATAGCCTCTTTTGTCAATATAATTTTGAGATATAAAAAATACTTATATTTACTTTATTTAAAAATTTGAAATGAAATAATTAAAAAAATAAATTATCAAAACCCCATCCCTTAAATTACAAATGTTTTATAGAACGGTTGCCCGATTGCAATAAGAGTTCTGTTTAATCAAGCCATAGTTCGACGTCAATTTATAAATCTAAATTATTAAAAAAAATATATAATTAGAATATGTCAATCCCGCGTTTCCGATATTTTTTTTTTTTATAATATGGCAGACACGACTTGCGTATTTTGCCAATGTCACGTGAAATTCAGATAGGTAACTTTATCAATTGTACATGAATTGTACACACGCGATACTGCTATCTTTGCTCTATGACCTACTCATACTCATCTATGGCGGCTAGTGTACGCGCTTCGAGGTCGCTTTCGAGTTTCACCGAGCGCATGGCGGTCACCTCGTTCTGACATTTTATATCGTATATTCACAGAGGTATTGGAATATTTTCCCGTAGTTATGTTCGTTAGTGACACGTCTAATTACAGATTGTTATGTTTTACTAGTCATTAAAGCGTTAAGAACTAGTTAAGTCTGGTCTTGGCAGATTAAGTACTGCTGCTAGCCCTTGGAAAGTTGTAGAAAGTTCTTAATTAGCTCTAAGTTAATTTTCATACATGAAGAAGTATTTAGTTGTTTTTGATCAACTATATGTATGTTTAAATAAATAAATAGAAACGTTTTATTTGTTATTATAAACCAATGAAATATGCATCTTTTCTTTATTTTATGAAAAACTATAAAACTGTCAAAAAGCTAACAAGTGTAAAATTTACAGATTAAATTTGGCTGTAAATTATGTTTAGGTAGTTATTTTGAAAATAATTTTATGGAGTCCCCAATAATGATACAGTTACTATTCGTACTTTAAAACAGTGTTATCTCGCTATCACCAGCTTATTATGTCTCCACAGCTGTGGGCAATCTTGATGGATGGAGTGGAACAGAAAATCGGGCCATAATTATCACGCGGGCCCATTGTGAATTAGTTAGTGTTAACAACTGCAGATGCAGCTCTAGATAGTAGATCTTTGGTCACTTATTTTGTGACCAGTACTTGTGATAGTTCCTTACTTCCGCGTCGTTATTGAAATTGAAAATTGGAACAGTTTATATGGGCAAAATTGTCTCTGGTCTAGGTATTGTTGTCATTGTTTTAGATTTCTTAATACAAGTACACTTAAAAACATGAAATTTCAAACGCCATCTATTGAGGTAGAAAAGCAACTTGACCGTGGCGTTGGTTTCACCACAAATAAAACTAACCTTGGTTACAAACGGTACCGGATTGTTACATAACCCATTTCTTATAGTCACATTGACATTCGCCTTCGGCCGTCGACCTCACTTTCACTCGCCACCCCCCTTCCTGTTGCGTAACGGAAATGGCGGATGCCGAGTGACGTATGCGTGTGCGCAACTGTATAATTAAAACGGAATGGCCGACGTTAATTTCCACTCTATATTGTTTTGTGGTAAATCTGCCGATGTTTTACTTTCTTCATAATTAGGCTATGGCTCCACTCCATGAATGGAATGGAGAAATGCAAGACGCAGACCCCTTGGGGATTGGTATAATGATATAATGTCACATATCTTTAATAAAATAAGCTTGGTAGGGGTTAAGGACTATGGATGCAATAGGTGCGAATCAACAACTTAATCACAGATCACTCCTTTATACAATTAGTTGATCATTGGTCCAAATAATCATACTATACTAATCACATCAATTGAAAAACATACTAGGTACCTATAAAATAGCTTTTAATCAACACGTATTAGTAATAAAAGCAATAACTGAGGATAAGTTTTATGATGCCATTTAATAAGACAGCATGCCGTCATAATTTTAAGTAATGAAACAACTTTTTATTCGATGTTCGTTCATACTTACATACTAGTTGACCAGTTGTAAGATTGGTCCATAAAGCCGTTGCTCCTGGCTGCATCTGCAATCTTAGACACATTCATTCAAAATTTTTATAAAAACGTCGCGATCACAATAACATTGCAAATAGTTGTAGCATGAAGTTCGTGAGTATCTTTAATGTGTCAAATTCAAACTGATTATGATAGATTTTAAAATAAACATTTAGGGCGCTTGTGCACTACACTGAATTTTCATGTCCGGCGGTCCGATTTTTTCAGGTCCGATATGTCAGGCTATATATAGGTAATGCTAGCCTGCGCACTGTCAGGAATTTTACTGTCCGGGATTTTACTTTTCTCTATTCCGGACCGGATTTTTCAGGTCCATGATGGCGGCAATGAAAAACGTGTTTACGCTTGTGTACTGCTGCGTCCGCGTTCCGGAAAATTCATAAGGAATAGGCTTGGGAAAAAATAATCGATTTGTGTCTAATCGATATTTATTTCGGCGATATTGTTAATTTCCAATAAACTTATAATCTATATTTATTGTAGATTATAAAATGCTATATTTTATATGATGATTTAATATAGTTGGTAAATATCACTGCATATGCTTTGGCAAACTCGGTATAGTTCTAATTTGATCAGCGTATGGTTCTAGTTTCGATACTTAGCTAGATTTTAGAATCGTATTAAAAGTATCGATAACTTAAGGTAAGATAAATAAGTGTTGTTACGCTTAGACGCCTAAACAACTGAACCCATCTTAATGGAAATTAATATAGTAAATATACTTAACTTTAAGAAAGGACATAGGCTACATTTTATCGCGAATTAGTGACACTCGATGTCTTTTTCGTATTTATTGTAATAAAATTTGAAATGACTGTTTGGTCATAAATAAATAAAAAAAGAAGTATTCTAAAAGAAAAATAATTCTGCTCAAAGAAACTATACCACGCGTATAAATTATACCTATATATTACTTACTAGAACATTATTAGTAATTTTATTCTAATGTCACAGATATTTTTAGCTATTGTATGTGAATAATGCTGTTCCTTAATTAGTAAGGGCATAAGTTTTTACTTCTAATAGTAGGCATCCGATAGGAGTAAAAAAAATGCTTTCGTCTTGCCTCAATTTATTATGGTTTATGTAAAATGATCGTCGTTATTTAGGTACCTTTCTACGTCTTCGCACGTAGAGTAACAAAGCAAGTAATTACCGACGTTCCAAAAATTTCATCGTACCTAGCGTAAGTGACGTGTAACTTCAAAAAGAGCTGCCCTACACTGCGCCACTTCGATCAGGAAAAAAACGGACAAGTGCACAAGCTACTCATCCGGGTTTTTCATGTCATTCCGGACAGGAAAAAATCGGACTGCCGGACCTGAAAATTCAGTGTAGTGCACAAGCGCCCTTAGGCCAATGTTTTTGTAGCCAATAGATGAAAGATGGCTCAGTGCTGTTACTTTTTATTTCCGCACCCGTAGTGTTCACGCCCTCGGCGTCATCTACGTTTTTATTAAACTTGATCTTGAAAAGTGCGTTGTACTCATCCGGCTTCTATAGATAGTTACTGTATTTTTTTTTAAAGTTAAAAGTGAAAACTACCAACTGATCTCCAAGGGATTTGATGTGAAAGTCTTGTTGGTTGCATTGTCTGAATATCAATCTATGTTCTATGCCATCATGACACCCGGATAAATAAACATCTTAATATTTGAACTAGCTACTATAAAAATCTTACTCTTTCTCATGCTTTCGGAGAACATCCGCCAATCTCTTTATATTTCATTTCCACTTACATTGTTTTGTCCGGCACAAGTGTTGCTACTTATAATATAATTTGAGCCTAATAGATAGAGATAGACAGATCATTTATTGCATCATGTGGTAACAATAGGTCTTTATAAAAAACAATATTATGTAACCTAAACATAAGCCTCGTAAAAATTTATTATCGAAAATTATAGCTTCATTGCACACAGTATTTTCCGAGATGATCGATACATTTTTTCACGACCTCGAACCAATTTCCGATACACTTTTTCCATTCTGAATGAGGTGTAAATATACCTGTTAGATATATCTATGGCATCTTCTATCTTCAGTAGCTCGGTGGCGTAGTGGATAAGCGCCGTGGCCCGCGATCGTAGTCGTTAAGCAACTTTCGCATGGGTCGGTCACGGGATGGTTGACCAAAAAATTATTATCTCGAGCTACTCCGTGCTTCGGAAGGCACGTTAAGCCGTTGGTCCCGGCTGCATTTGCAGTCGTCAGTACTCTCCAATCCGCATTGGGCCAGCGTGAAGGGTCATGGCCCATCCTCCTTAACCATCCATAAGGAAGGCCTGAGCCCCTGCAGTGGGGACGTAAAAGGGATGGTGATGGCATCTTCAGGTGCTGAAAAACGTTGGTCATGCAATTTATTTTGATGTGCCGGAAAAAAATAATCATTTCGTGCCAAAACAGACTAGACGCTGGGTGATGATGATCCATCAATTCTACCTAAGTTTTGGCCCGTCAAATGGATGGTTATTGCAGCCGATGAGTGAGAACTTGCATTTTCATTTTGCTTGGTGGATGAATTATCTGCCTCATGTTGCTTTTAGAAACAGAGGTTTTATTTAGATAAAAGCTGTTATCAAAAGATGCGGGTTGTCTAATTTGATAAATATTCAATTATATGTATATTTTTCAAATATTAAGTGTACTAAATTGGTATTTATTTCGAAGTCGCATAATGTAGCATTCTCTGAGTGTATTTGCAAATAGAGATTTATTATAATTTATTAGACAATCTTAAATATAATTTAAGCTAACTAGTCTATATCTTTGTGGTTGAGATATGTTTCTATTATATATAAAAATAAAAAAACTATATTCTATGTAACTACATAGACACTACGTAGAATATAGTTTTTTTTTATTTTTATAGTTGTTTTTATTTTTATATATTCAAAACTTTGAACGTATTATTTATATGAGTCAATAAAAGATTTTCTTTTTTTTGTTAATTCAATACGTATCATAAATACCCAAACCCACGTTTTGTTACAAAAAAGAAAAAGAAACTTTACCTCTTTATATTATTATAAGTATGATACAAGTTAAAGAAAAGGAATTTTTATTAACTTAGGTTTCGAACGCTATGCACTTATGCAAATTTTATCGCCATAAAATCACGTAGGTAAATTAAATTATAGATCGGTCTGTCATTAAACTATAATTAAATATTTAAACATAAAAACGGTTAATTAATACGTTAAAGGGTGAAAGTGAGGTCTATGACCGCGCACGGCGAATGTCAATAAGTATTGGTGCGCAGGAAATTAGGTTACGTAATGCGTATGCGCACGCGCATTTGCGTTGTTTTTATCCGAACGATGAGTATCGTTAAAGCATAGGAAAGCAATTGTTTCATAAAGGTTAATTTAATGTGCAACTTTAAAATATAAAAAGTCTTCAAAAACAAAGGAAGTTAACAATTCAACTGTTTTTTATTAATATCTATGTTCCACTATACCAAACTTATAATATATTTTCTTCTCTTAGAAACTAAGTACTCAGGGGCTTTCATTGGTTAGTTCAAAATTTATGAAAACCACATTAGTGTTTTGTTGATTATAGTTTTGAGGCAAACTAAACAAACCTTTAAAAAATATCAATAACACTAAAAATCACGATTTGCCGACTTTAAACTTAAAAAAAAAAACAGCTATTGGAGTCGGGTGGCTATAATTTAATTAATAATCTACAAAAAACCCTTGCTCAACTTCAAGAACTGCCGTCCAAAACTTTATCGAACAAGGTAATCGAAAACGTATTTGTGGCATCTTCCTTGTTCTCACTGCTTTGTTGATTTATCTCAGACCAAATAAAAAGTATAGACGGAGTTTTGCCTAACAGAAAAGTGAAGCCGACAAAACTACGCCTCGGCGTATTCGTACACAGTTTCACGCACACATACATAACGAAACTACGCCTTCCTTATCAGTCTAACTAAAGACAGTGTGCGGAACGTTTCATTATAAAAAAAAATCAAAAATTTCTTACTAACTGCCGAATTGTGTAGTAAAAGGTTGTAAAAACCAATCCTCAAAAAATAAAAAGCAGGATGGAATCACATTTCACACATAAGTATTGGAGAAAACTTACATTTTCAGTAATTTAAAAATTAAATTTAAGTAATTGCTTGGAACACAAAACCTCAGCCAAATATTACCATCGTTAAACGTTATTATTTACCCCGAAATCAGGTAACTTTAATTTTATAACGCGTTATTTCTAACAAAACACAAATAACGTTATGTATTTTTTTCTTGTTGTATGGAAATGATATTTATAAAAAAATTTGCATTCAAAATGCTACATAGAGGTCCAGATCACAGATATTGAAGTGTTAGAATAAGGAAGTAAAAAATAAAAAACGGGTTTAATTTTTTACTTCTTTATTTTTACTAAACTGGTTTGCATACATTTTTTCATTTCCAAACCGACATCAAAATGTGAAAGAGAAGTGGATTTAAGTCATTCGTAATAGTCGAAATGAACCTTCACGGAATCCAACTTCGCGCAATGTAGTTTGTTCGACTCATTTTAAGAGCGATGATATGTATTATACTATAAAAGGGTTACGTCGAATAAAGCAAAACTTATATCAAAGGTTTCAAACTTTCTATATATTAAAATTTTAGTTAACATGGTGGAAGTTTTCAAACTTAACTTAAAAATTAATTATATAGTCTCTCTAATGTATGGCCTCCAATAATAATTACCTACTCTTAAAGATTTTAGAATATCTATGCTGATATTGACAAACGAATTTACATTATATTATTAAATAGCATAGCGTTAACGTTAACTCTATAACGTCGTAACGTTAAGTTATTGGGGTGTTTTTAATGACTATGATCACACTGGCACGCAATGCTAAAAATCGGCTTCACTTTGTTATTCATCGAACTCCGTCTTTACTTTTTATTTGGTCTGAGATATTTAGTACCTTTTATTATAATACACCGATTTCTCAATACCTATATTACGAGTATAAACAATTATGTTTTAGGGTTTTCCCCACTACTTGTGACAAATAACAATGACCTTGGACTTGCAATAAATATCCTGACACACCCCGCTTACGCAAAAAAACCACAAACGCGACCTTATGCAACTAGTAGTATGAATGCAGAATAAAAACTGAATTGGAAAAACCCAAACATTTAATTATTTCCTTATCGAAAATTTAAAACGAAGAAGTTTGCATATATTTTATACTAATATACTAACTTTCCGCGAGCGCCCGCGTGGTTCTGTATTATGTATTATCAGAGAAAATTCCATATGAACTTCATTCCCCTAATTCACTTTGTGCGCATTTACATCATGTGTTTCATGATTACCAAAATTCAAGTTTCTAGTGCTGTTGTGTTGATTTATAAGTTAGTCTGGTTTGCCTTTTATATTAGTAAGTATATGTAGATTACAAAGAAACAAAATTCCTAACTTTGTTTGTTTTAAAGGGGTTATACTTTAGAAATACTGATACGATCATGGAAATTCTTATTTATATTAAGGACAAAATGCCCGAAAATACACCAGTCATCTCACCAGGCTTACCAGACATCTGATAATGGATTAAAACATAGTTTTTAAGATAAATAACTGTTTTATTCAAATCCTTATATCAACTCTGTATACCTACCTGTATTCATTTAAGAGTTTGTCTTGAACATATTTATTTACTTGTACGTTGATCAAGTTAGTATATGATGTGCATATTATGTTAGCATATTGTGTTAACAACATAATTTTTGTAACCACTTTGTTGTAAATAAACATTGTCATTCATTATTCATTGGATAAACAAGTGGAAATTCAATTACTAGTACTACCGGGTATTCCATGATTCAAGTTTTGGCATACAATATTTTATTTCTTTTGGGTTATTTCTTGTAATAATTGTGTGCGCCATTCATTATGAATATATTATTATTATTACATTAGTCGCATATTTTATTACAATATACACAAGTCGAGCGGTAGATGATAAAACCTCTTCTGTAGTTCTGACCGCACAAAAAAAGAGTCTGTAGTCGCCAATGATGTTATCGCACATACGCTCCTCCCAAAAATAATTCTCTACATAAAGTAATTCTCTCAGTATCTATATTTTAAGCAATTACTGACTTCAGCCAGAGGCAACTTATATCTGGCACTCCGAGAGCAAAACCTACTTTAGTTTTAGGGTAAATTCGTCCCTGTTAATAACTACCAGTCATCTATATCCCCACTGCTGGGTCTCAGGCCTTCTCTATGGATGGAATAGATTAAAATTGAATAGGAAGAGAGGGCCATGATCGACCACGCACGCCTAGTGTTGGGTATTAAGGACTGCACATGTAGCCGGGACTAACGGCTTTACGAAGGCAAGTAAAGCCGTTAGTCCCGGCTACACGTGAAAGCACCGAGGAGCGAGATAATAAATTTTTGGTCACCCATCCTATGACTGACCATTGCGAAAGTTGCTTAACAACAGTATCGCCGGCTGAGCGCGCTAACCACTGCGCCATCGACATGGAATATATCATTTCATAGACTTATATTGAGTTTCGAACATTATAGCACGTGGCACACAGCACATGATCCCATTTCAATTGTTTTTCTTTTCCACCATTTTAGAGTTCAGTGCTCCAGCCGGCACGTGACGTAAGGTGAAAATGCACGGAAGTGTTTACGTAAACGGGCCTTGAACCGGCGACTGACATGCCAATTATCGCATAGGAAATTATGAAACTGAGCTACCGAGCACTTCCACTAGGAACTGTACCGGGCAGTGTCATTACGATAACTAATAATGTCATACACATACATATTTGTGCGAACATTATAAACGGGATAGACTTTGTTCGTCTTTCAACCTAAAAAACTCAAAACCGGCCAACGCGAGCCGAATTCGCGCACGAAGGGTTCCGTATACAGAAAAAAATAAAAGAAAAATCACTTTATTATATATAAGTACTACTGCCGTAACGTTTGAATTTTCATCAACGACCGTTTACTTGGTGGGGGAACCCCCAACGTAACAAAATTAGCTCTCTAAGGCAGGGCTTGAAACCGGTTCAGAATAAACCGTTTTTATTTAGGTAAAACCTGTTCTCTTATAATGTTCCGTTCCGGATCGGAACTAAATGCGAAGTGAAATTCGGATGGAATAAAAACCGGTTAATTTGCTTGGTTCGTAAAAAGCAATGTTCCTAGGCTTTTAATGCGAATTATATCATTTTTAAGCCACGCCATTTATCATACCTATGTACGGATATTATAGATAGGAGTAAAGGCACTTAAAAACCGCGCTGAAGTTTGTGAGATCATTGTTTGGAGTCATATTTAAACCGGTTAATGAAGAAAACCGTATTTCTAGTGAACCGGTTTAAAAACCTGTTCAAAGGAGCTGAACCTTTTATGAAAAGTTTCGCATGTACTTACGTCGAACCGGTTCATAAAATTAACCGGTTTCCAAGCCCTGCTCTAAGGCTTAATAAGTCACATACGGTTTACTAAATCGAAAAATGGCCTTCCCATACTTTGTTTTTGAAAAACTTATCCAACGATGGTCCATAACACGAAAAAATATAATTATCCCCATTTTATAGATAGGGGAGGTAATCTAAAATTTTTTTTTTGATATATTACTTAACCGCTTTGTTGGAGTAACTAACGTGTATACGAGTACTCATGCCAAATTACAAATTCCTTGTCTCAAGTTTTTGAGCTAAACCTCAGACGAACGGCCGTTGAGAGGATTATGGCGAAACTATAAGGATTTCTTGTTAATTACGGAACCCTAAAAACTAGTAAAAATATTAAACTATCGATCATGATGAAAATTTGTTCTTCGCATTCACAACTCTATACTGAAAGATAATCTTAATGAAAAATCTTTAAAAAACCTCTCCTTAAGTATTGAATTATAAAGTTACTATATAAATACATATTCTATATTTCTAGCGTCCAGCTGTTGTCGTTATCAATATCGAGCAAAAACAAACAAAAAAAATCACGTTTGTGGTTATCCTTAAATATTTATTATGTTCTAGTTTTTTTGTATTTTTTGTTGCAGCGCCAACAGAATTACGTCATTTGTGAAAATTACAACTGACTAACTTGCGTATTTTCCAGTATAGCATTGTGAATACAAAACTGATTAAATGTAATCAAAAATATTTAATACAAAACTAATACACCTCTATGATGAAATTGGAAATTCCCCTTGTCAGAAAAAGATTTTTCCAAAAATAGCGATTCTGTTATACCAATAGATTTTTATAGAAATCACAAATTTGTGATTAGAACAATACTAATACTATTATACTCTTATAATATACTTAGAATACTTTGAAAACAGAAACCCAGTGTTGGCCACTGTTTTCGCAAATATAACTGTACCGTGAAAGGTTTTTTAAATTTTGCATTAGAGCAAAACTCATATCTTTAACATCTGTTGTGTTAATGAAATGGCAGAAATTAGGTCGTAATCTTAATATGGCCAAAACCAAGTACTAACTTATAGAGTCTATCTATATAAAGTATAATATTTACTCTATAAATAATTGTTGCAGAACGTTACAATAAGTTACTAAAGACATAAACTTAACTTATACATAGTCAAGCCATAAATTGTGTTACTGACTGTTTACATACATTTAAAAAAAACATTAATTTAAATTTCGAACATTAGCTTCGACGGTTAAAAAAATATTCTTCTTTCCCGCCATTATTGTATGTTTTTTGGTTAGAAATTATTTGTTTTGAAAATGGAGTGGGGCACTAAAGAGAATAGGATTGCAGTAATATCACTGTACAAAGTAGGTTTGAAGCAAGCCGACATTTTTGATACATTGAATAAGCTAGGGATTAGAGAAATGAGAATCCACCAAGGACACATTCTCGGATTTTCAAACAAGGTCTACGGGCTTACCGAAGATACACAGGACATACCTTAAATCAGGCATTAAAACAAAAGAGAGTCGAGAGATCAAATCAGCTGTTACTTCGATACGCGGACGAAAACACAGAAAAATTGTCTTTACCGATGAATTTTTTTTTACAATCGAAGGGCACTACAACAAACGAAATGGTCGAGAATGTGCATACAGCTCTATTGGCGTAGTGGATAAGCGCCGCGGCCCGCGATCGTAGTCGTTAAGCAACTTTCGCAAGGGTCGGTCACGGGATGGGTGACCAAAAATTATTATCTCGAGCTACTCCGTGCTTCGGAAGTGGCCAAAGTTCAGCGAGGCCATCATCCAGCATACGTCATGGTTTGTTGGGGTGTCTCCTACCAAAGTATTACAAAACTCCATTGTTGCGAAAAAGGAGTGACAACTTCAAGCAAAGTGTATTAAGATACCGTGTTAGAAGCGGTAGTTAAACCTCTCAACAACACCTTATTGAAAAATGAAGTGTGGCCATTCCAACAGGTCTCAGCCCCGGGTCATAAGGCGCGCACTACTCAAATTTGGCTTGAGTAAAATGTTCCAGACTTCATAAAGGCTGATGATTTGCCTTCGGCTAGACCGGACTTAAACCCTTTGGACTACAAATTGCGGTCTATGCTAGAGGACATGGCCTACTCTAAGCGTCACCCAAATATTGAGTCGCTCAAGAAATGTTTGGAGGCAGCAGTGACCAAGATACCAATGGAAACCGTTCGTAAATCCATCGACGAATGGCTCAACCACTTAAAAGCGTGCGTTAAAGCTAAGGGTGGACTTTGAATAACTTGTTTAGTAAGTTAACATATCTTTTTCTCTATATAATGCGTTATACCACCCAAGGCTTCATCACCACTTACCATCAGGTGGGATCGTAGTCAAGCGTTAACCTATAAAGTATACAAAAAAAGAATCACATATAAAACTTTGAAATAAATTTTTTTTTTTTTAGAAATTGTCGGATATTTTCTTTGCAACAGAACTTACAAAGAAAATATCCAAGTATTGCCAGATTCAGGTATTTTAGATCTTTTATTTTCCTTGATAAAATCATGTTTCGGTCTTTCCTCCATGGTAATTCTTGTCAGGTATATTTTTATATAAATTCTTCCGTTTCTTGGAAACCTCTTGGAAATGTATTCAAGCTAAATTATTGGTTTTTAACATAATTACGCGATTAATAAATTAGTATAATCCTTTAAATTTAACAACTTAAACGGTTTCGGGGCGCTTGTATTTACTTTCATGACGTTTCGGACTTATTACAGGTTCCGTGTTGGTTTAAGTAAACATTTTTCATGAACGAAAATACAAAAGAGCTGACTAATTAATTATTTTTTCATTTAATGGATAGTGCGCATGTTAATATAATAAATAAATTAGTATAATCTAATTGAAGTAGCATTACAATTACACTTGTAATGTAAAAAAGGAGGAAAAAGCAAGCCTTGGTGAGTCTCTTGCTGGTTCTTTTCAGTAGAAGGTTCCCTGAAGTAAATTCACGAACCAATGGAATAGCTTTCAACATTCAAAAGTGCTTGTAACATCCTACATACATTTGAATTTGACGCGCTTTTGTTTTAAAAAATTAAATATATATATAGCACATGTTACGCTAAGATACAATATGTTACTGCGCAGAAGGATTTTTGAAGCGAGACCAATGTCGGCCAATCAGAATGATACAAGTATTACGTCATTGGACCATCCACCAATATCTCTACGCCTGATTCCCACTGAATGCGAGTGTAACGGACACTTAATGCGTTGTATTTTACACCTTTTGGTTACAGAAACAAAAATTCACTATTTTTAAGCGTACTTTCGGTCATTATCGCAATTTGTAATTACACTATCTATTTATGTAAAGATTTTCTAAAATAGTGCCATTGGTTTTTGAGCTTTTGTCTCTTTTTTTGTTAAGGGCTTTCCACACACTAAGACCTCCTCGAGAGACGAGGTCAAAGTGTGGTTCGACAACCTGATACAATCTGCGTAGGACCCGTCACGCCTAGCCTGGTAGAGATAGCTAGCTGAGCAATGAGACCGCCTTTTGCATATATGGTACCTTAAAGTATTCAGTCGTTTCTCATAAACAAATATACCTATTAAAAATATATTAAATCAAATTCTCTTTGCCTTTGTTAAAACAGGGAAAATATACTGGAGGGCTCTTCAACCACCTATGCTACAATGGGAACATTGAAGCGTGGCTGGCAAGGGTTCTGGATGCGACTAGGAATACGCTGGATCCACATATTCTCTTTGTCTATTAAAGTTATGATAGTATTTTTATATCTTAGAATAACATCAGTTTAGATTATAGATAATAAATTACAAAGCTTTTTTATCGCTAATAGTAACATAAACTTGCAGCTAAGGCTCGGGTCAAGGCCCGCGTTACGTAAAGGCTTTCTTCTTGCGTCAGCGCGAGCAGGTGAATGACCCAGCTCTTGCGCATTAACCTTACGTGTCCTTACAAAATCAATGTCCTGTTACACAATCAGTTTTTAGATAAGCGCTTGATAGATAACTTTGTGAAATATAATCCAATTCAATGTCATTGTTTCAGTCTGAACTGTTATATGCACTTGAGAAACTCGTAAGTGCCAGTGCTCATAAATCTACTGTCGGGAACTTTGTATCAAGAAGAACCGACAAAAAACTTAATTATTCAAATGCGTAAAGGAAATTTCAGTCTGGCATGTCTGAAAGTGTTGTTATCAAAACTGCCTGACTGATTTTTATCAGGTATTTATTAATAGAATGAAAATCTTCACCAAAATCATATCTACTTATAAGATACTAGATGTTGTCCCGCGATTTCACACGCATATATTATAGCCTATGTCAATCCCATATGATGTAGCTACCCGTAGATGAAATAATTTTTAAAATAAATCCCGTAGCTTCAGAGCCTAATCGATGCAAACAAACAAACAATCACAATTATAAACCTTCTTCTTAAATCATTCTGTCCCTCGTGTGTTCATAAGTTTCGAGATGAAATAAAAGTTGCGTAACTTTTTTACTAATTAACTTATATTTCAAATTTGGGCAAGACTTTCGGCAGGCTCTGAGCTCTTATTTATTTCATAAAGAATAATCCAGCGGGTTGAAGTCGGGGCTAGAGGAGGGCCTCTCGTCCGCCACGATGAAGACCGGCACATTCTCCCTCAACCAAGCTTGGGTGCTTTTTGCCTTATGGGATGGCGCCGAGTCTTGTTGAAAATCAAATCCTTATTGTGAAATAACGTATCACCTGTTACGTTATGTCACCACGGGTTCTAAAATGTCACTCTGATAATTCTTTGCTTTCACCTTGACACCTTGTTGGCAGAAATGGAGCAGAGTGACATCTCCATACGAAACTCTCCACCATACCATCACACTTCCCGGATGATGAGTGTGTGAGACATTCCATGCAGAAGCTGGGACTTTAATACTTTTAGTGTACACTTTTCGTTTCTTTTCATGACTCGTTTTGCTCAGTCGTTTTGACAAACTAAAATTAATTTTAAATGGTTATAATAACAATCAAATAAGGCCGAAACGTGAATAAAAAACAGCAATAGTGAAAATTAAAAAAAGGATTAAGAAACAGAAGATAGTAAACAAATATTACATCGAATGTTGTAACGGTGTTCAAGAAAGCTAAATGAACAAAACCAGTCGGCAGAAAAAATTTCTAAAGATCGAGTGACGTGTTTCTTCCGTTGTAAATTATTTGACAATGTACATATAAATTTGCATAAAAGGTTATTGCTATTGCCATGACGTTATGTAAAACATCGTCGAAGATCAATGCAGTGTGTGTTACTCTACCCAGATAGTTCGTTGACCGTAAGAATGGCGTTGTCATCATGACACACATCGAAATTTCATTATCATCTGAGTACGATAGGATCAATAAACTTTTACAAAAAAAAAACGCTGTGTGCGAATAATTCAAATGATGAAATAATATTGTATTCTATTTGCAAATTATCTTCTCACATTGTTATTTAATTAAAAGCAAAGGGATCTAGCACAAGCAGCTTAGTACTAGGTAATATTTTTTTGGATTTCACCTAAACGTTGGCTTTTGACGTTTCAATGTTTATTGAAGCTTTTGGAGTCGATCTAAAATATAGAGAAAATCAGAATAAAAGAAACTAAGTCGTATTACAAAGAAAACCCCCTTGTCCGCGGAAGTCAAGCCGTGAATTTATTAAAATTATCTATATTGGAAAAAACAGTTACCCCAAATTTTCACCATTATGATTGAGGCACTTTATAGCAGAGGATTTTGGTATATTTTTAATAATCGTAATGGTTTGCGTTTAAATAATAAATAAAAAAATTGACGTCCTGTTTCACGCAATACGCCATTCTCTGTCCCTATCTATTTCGAGGAAAGAGACGAAAATTCTCATCGACGGGGGTACGCCCCGTCTCTTTATCCTTTCTCTTTAACAACAACTAGAACCTTACACCCATTCAAACTTCCGTCCGTCCGTTTACGAATGCAACGCGCGCTTCACTTTCGCGGGAACGTGAGTATGCGACGATCACTTAAGCATGCGTCGTGCGCGCCATCTGTTTGGTGAAACTGCGAAGTGTTTGCGCTTTCTGTCCGGCCGGATGCGGATAAAAAAATGTTAGATAATGCTTTGGGCATTGACCTTACTATGACCCAGTTTTGAGATATAAGAATCCGAAGAATCCGATAGCAGTGTCAATAAAATTAATTCATAATTCATGAATATGATTTGACTTTTTATACTTTTTAGGATTATTCTTTTATCTTCCATATACCAAACAAACGTAACCAAAACAAACCTTAGAATTTTTCATTAAATCGATATAGAATTTGATATTAGGATTGAGGATTAACATACAGTCAACTTTTTATCGTATTAAACTGCAAACTTACTGTCAGAAAGTTAGTTACACTCGTAGATAAATAGACAAACAGTTTTAAGACTAACTATATAACAACATAACGTGTTGACCAATAGGAAGTGTTCGCGTAACACCAGCTTATTACCGGGCCTTGAACCTCGGAAACGCAGGGGAAGCGAACTTGCTAGCTAGCGTACACGCGTTACTACGTAACTGATAATTGCCGAGTTGGTTCACGTTCGTTTTAACCGTTACTTTTGTTCAAATAACACTTCATGATAATATATTTTACTCCCTGTTAGCGACTTTTCGAATTGTATTTAAATTTTTGAGGAGTTCATTAACATCTACTAATACACACCGAACCCGCGTAATGGCCTATGGTCAATATATTTTACTCCCTGTTAGCGACTTTTCGAATTATATTTAAATTTTTGAGGAGTTCATTAACATCTACTAATATACACCGAACCCGCGTAATTGCCTATGGTCAACTTAAGCACTAAACGTGAGAGATATATATATTATTTACTAATATAGTTCTACAAAATCAACATTCTATTCAACAAGTATTTCTGTAGACTGATAAAAATAAAATCATTAAAATATGATATGAGCACCATCTATTGGCTTACTAATGAACATGTTACGTCACCACAAATAAAGGGTTATGAAAAAAGCCGTATTAGCAAAACGATATTTTGGAACAGTATTATGCGCATCTGTTTTTACATATTCTTTGCTAATCCGCTCTACCCACAGCAAGTGAATAGACGTCGATGACGTTACGCTCTCGGTCCTTCCCAATGACGTCAGGGAGGCTTTTGCAGCTCAAAACTTCTGCACGTGAGTAAATCACACTTCATCGTAAATGGATGATGGTAAATTTGTGACGTAGTTTATATTTGCAATAATAATTGTGCTCTTTGATTCTATAGAGTATAGCTGCTTTCGACCGCTTTAATTATACCCTCTGCGTATAATGTAACTTCTTTTCGTAAAATCGGTCCAGTAATTTAGAAAACTATTCAATGTAAATAAACAATCAAATCTTTCCTCTGTATTATATTCGTATAGATATACGCCAATAGACAAGTACCTATTTGTCGAGGAGCTAAAAGACGTATACGTCTTATAAGTGGAGATAAAGATAATAGATAGTAGAGGTTTAGTGTTATCTATTTGCTGATATATACCTAACACTTAAACTGATTTTTATGAAAGAATTACCGCTCCTTACCCATTAAATTACATTGCAATGACGAAGTATTGAAAAAGAAAATGAAATAACTAAGAAAGCGCCTCCGCTAGATGGCGACTCTAGCAAAAGTAAATTTTTGTAGGAAAAGACTAAAGACAGTCATTACCGTTCCTTTTAACTACATATTAAAAAACTGAAATTTGAAAAGTTCGAAACTTAGATATGAATACGAATACGAAACATAGTACAAATAGTATATGAGTTGTTTATTGAGTTTTGAAAACTAATTTACTTTTAAACATGAAAGAAAACCGGAAGGGTTGTCATGGAGAAATCAAGAACGTACCGTAGCGACGTCTAGTTTGATTGCGGGAACTAATGTTTTTTTATAATACTTCCTCATTATGATATCGCATTCATACTAATAGGGATGACGACTGGATAAAACAAAAGATATTCTATTAAATCCGTCAATCGAATAATAGATATATATTAGATCCTACGTATTTTTTTTTATTTAAACCATGTCCTGTCAATCTATTGCAAGTTGTACATGAAATTCGTTTCGTTCGCATGCTTCAGCTCGAACTGATCTGCTTTCAGTCGATATCCGCACTAATCTGTTATTTACGACGCTGAAATGAGTATGTGACTCATTGCAGAAAGTATAAACAATATTTACATTAATCTATGACTCATACTTTCTCATCGTAATTGTTATCGCTAGCAGGGTTTTGGGGAAAATTTTATAGGAATATGCGTAACGCTATGACTCACAGCCTTTCTAACAAATTAAATATTTTTATTAATTTTGTGTGATTAGTTTTCAAGCTCATTTTGTTTAGCAAATGAAATTTTCAGGGATATAGATATTACTATTTAGAAAAAAAAAGAAAATTATTCATTTAGTGATATCATACATAGAATAAAACAAAAAGGATACTAGCAACTATAATTATGATACTGAAAAGGCAACCACTCAGCAAATGTCGGATGACTCAGAACTCAGAACAATAACTCAGGACAACCCTACGCATACTCTAATATAACTTCCTCTTTTTCCATCTGGAAGTGATGAAAAACATGAAAAATATGTTCGGCGGCAATTTATTTTTTATATATGTTCACCGGTTCTTCCGGAAAAATGTGATCGATTATCATATTTCTTTTTATTTAAACAATTTAATGGCCCATTTTAACTTTATTAAAATCGAATCAGTAGTTTTATTTTTATAACAAAACAAGAACAAAAGATAGCGTATTTTACATTCATTCAAAATCCGAAAGAAGGATTGTATATTTAACGTGAATGTATATTTTTATGTAAGTAGGTAGTATCATCGATTTCTTCTTGAATTATAAACCAATTTGGATCAAACTAGCTGTTTTCGCCTGTGTAATATTATAACCTATATCTCCTGTATTAGTAGCTTCCCGTAGATAGAAGAATAATACAATCGGTCCAAGTAACAATTAATTAAATATTCATTTATAAATATTATAATATAATATATAAATAATAATATATAAATATTGTACGATTTTCACTGTGTTGACAAGTCTTATAAATCAATATTTAATATTTTTAGTTGTACCTATTATATAGAAAAAAGTATCGTTATCACAAAAAAGCATTAACAAATTGTTTTTTTTTATTTTCAAAAATAGAAACCATTTAAAAAGGGAGAAATAATACATATCTTAAAAACGACTTATTCGTGTAACTGAATAACTGCTATCATTTAAAAAATATGGAAAATCTTCGCCTAAGTGTTAATTCTAATATTTTTAAAGTTTGTAGTCGGTTTTATTTATTATATATTATTATTTTATAGATGATAGTAGATTAATTATAGACAGCACCAGTTAATATCCAAAAAAATAACGAAATGGTAAATCACTAGGAGAAAGTATGATTCACTGACATGTACCGCCCAAGCTCGCTGACTCATCTTAACCCTGAAACGTATACCGCGGTGCTTAAGTGAAATAACCGTTATGTAAACCGTTCGAGTTACGATTAAAGACAGTCGATCTATTACGATTACTCTTGAATCGATTTATCGATTTAGGTTATTGGGTTAACGAGATCTTTTGAAGTATGACTTGGTGTTATGTGTTTAATACAATTAAATTGTCGTAATTTCGAATTGAATTAAATAAAACTGTCCGAAAGCGATAATTCAAATTGGGCTTCCTTTAATCATTACGTTAAAAACTAAGTAAGTGGCTGTATTATTTATGTATTATTTTCGGAAATCAGGGGTGCGACTGTCTAACTATCTAGACATGAATAGCCTTAGGAAAACATCTAAGCGATGTTCCAGAGGCATTTCGTTTCATTTACAACCAAGTGATGCTACAAGGTTCTTAATACTTTTGAGGCGTAGAACTTTAAAATTGAGTATAGTTTTTCTTAAGTGAAAATATCTAATTTGTAAAAACCTTTGAGTGATAGTGATTGAGACACAAAAACCTATATTACCCATGACTCTTGTGATATATATTTATCATTTTTTTTTTCTATATTAAAAGAGTTGATTCAGTTCTTTATTTTAGGGAAAACTTTGTTGTTGGATAGCTGTTCGAATGGAAAACTTGGCTTACAATTAGATTTTTTTACAACGAAAGAACTGCGTTATTTTTATAATGTTTGGATAGAAATTTAATTAGCTCGTTTGGACATTATTTATTTGAAATCAAAGTTAAGTATTATTTAGTTTTAGAAACTGTGCTTAGTTTCGGATGCCAACATGCTTCTTACGATATTTAATCCTCTATCAATAAACATGTTACGTCCTTGTTTATTCTAAATGCGCACCATTAATAAGAATCGCTGAAAAAATCGTGAACAAAGTCACGTAACTGCGTAATATTGGCACAGTTGATGAACAATTAGTATGTTCAGGTCAGAGAGGAAACGGTGGCTCGGTGGGAAAGAGACAGCCTCTACTTCAATCGAAAACGTTCGTTACTCGTTTCTCTTTCTAGCACAGCGCTTTTGAGCCATTATACCCTCTCTGAACCACTTGAAAAACACAAAACTAATATTTTTTGTTTTAATGAAAAACCATATAAATATATCAAAAAAAATATTTCAATTCAGTAATTTCTTTTTCGGTTTGAAATTTGATCTCATCTTAGTTACTTAAACATGTTTTTTTCTAAATTAAACAAACGTTAAAAATTAACGAATGCGATTACCAGATTCAAGAAATAGGGATGATGACTAATTTTTGTTTGTTTGTCCGTCAGGTAGAGTGTTAAAAAATATTAAACACTTATTTTTTTATTTTTCGTAATCATAAAATTACGGCGTTACATTGAGTTGAAATTTCGCATGACGTCACGTTAGGGAACGTTTTCTACTCAACTGTGACGTAGCAAGCCCCCACTCATTAACTTTAATGCCTGCTATTTCTTGTTAAATTGAAGTAAAAAAAATATGTATCTAATATTTTTCTATTATATGACTGACGGACTAAATAGAATTGCATTTTTTTTACCTAATCATCATCCCTATTGAAGTCAGACATCTAAAGTATAGCTAACAAAATCCCTGCACGAGTTTAATAGATTTGCTAAACGCCGTTGTAGCTATTAAGAATCATAATTCGATTTCTCGAAGTAAAAATATTAAGAAAGAGACTTTTTGTTAACAGAAATTGCATTATATAAATGATACTTTCTTGCTATTTACTATGGCAGTGTCTATCAAGGGCAAATTTTGAACTGTTGCGTCATACATTTTCTAGGAAAACTTCGCATTACGAAAGTTTGTATCATTAATTTACGAGTAAGTAGGTACATAGGTTATTTTTTGCATGGTAAATATTTAAGTGAACTTTCTTTATTCAAAGTCAAAAGTTTTTGAATCGTTCAATATTTTTTTACCTACCACCCGTTCAAAGGGATCATCCATAAATTACGTCACACGTTAAGGGGGAGGGAGGGGGTCGACGAAGTGTGACAAGGGGGTGGGAGGGACCTAAATTTCGTGACGTCACATTTCAAAATCTATTATAATTTGAATGTTAAAACACGAACTTTAAACTGTTACTTTAGAAAAACTTTGCAAAATATGTGACATCACACTAGGAGGGGGGAGTCTTACAAATGTGACCAACTGTGACTAGGACGGGGGGAGGGGCAAAAAGATCATGAAAATCGTGTGACGTAATTTATGGATGACCCCAAAGCGTCTCTTGCTGATAAGAAGAAGTCGCATAAGAAACTCACCAGCTCTAATAGAATTAAAAACATTTACAACAGCCACGTCATCAAATCAATATTAACATATTCTTTCATTCTTCATCCTTATTTATGTTTATGTTTATATAATCGTATTTAATATTCATCATCATCATCAGCCCTTTTACGTCCCCACTGCAGGGGCTCAGGCCTTCCTTGTGGATGGTTAAGGAGGATGGGCCATGACCCTCCACGCTGGCCCAATGCGGATTGGAGGGTATTAACGACTGCAAATGCAGCCGGGACCAACGGCTTAACGTTCCTTCCGAAGCACGGAGTAGCTCGAGATAATAATATTTTGGTTACCCATCCCGTGACCGACCCTTGCGAAAGTTGCTTAACGATAACGATCGTGGGCTGCGGCGCTTATCCACTACGCCACCGAGCTACGCTTTTTAATATTATTATAATATTAAATATGAAAATCAGACTACGATTCTATAATTTTCACGGCAAGTAAAAATACGTCATCGATAATAAAGAAATAAAACTAATGTAATGTAGGTACATAACATAGTGTATCGTTATAATATTTGGTCTTTTTCACTCGAACTGACGTCACATTGGAATGTGGGGAACAGAGATATATGTACCTTAATTAGAAGTTTCGTATTAGTAAGTATGACTCTATTAAGTTATGACAATACCAAATTACTACAAAATAACAAACAATGACGTCACCATTAGTGATATTATTAGTAAAGTTCATCTTAGTACAGAAGCTCGTGACAGAAATGTGCAAGAGTTGTCTGCCGGTTACTTCTTTCGTATACGGGAGTAATTAGGGTAGTAGAGTCATAATCTCTTAAATGTCGATTTAGATTATTTTTTAATACTTCTAGTGTAATTTTATTTTTCAAAATTAGTGTAACCATAGAAATATACGTTCAAACTTATTCATGTATTATAAATTACCAATGCAGAGGTTCGTGCATCTATGGAACACATGCACCAGGTAGCATGACGAACTCGAGGACGTTTCGTTTACACCCA
Organism: Diatraea saccharalis; assembly: GCA_918026875.4. Taxonomy (NCBI): domain Eukaryota; kingdom Metazoa; phylum Arthropoda; class Insecta; order Lepidoptera; family Crambidae; genus Diatraea; species Diatraea saccharalis. The sequence goes on along the minus strand of OU893339.1, from coordinate 23,204,015 downwards.
AATATAATTTATCTCGGGTGCGCTCATACGATCTCGCTGCCGACCGAAGAAAAGCGAGGTTTAGTGTTGACAAAGCGTTTCTCGAGTTTGTCATGCTACACGCGTGTGTTATTTTTGTATTTAATACTCAAATTCTTCAAGAGAGCTAAGTTGAAGCTGTTTAACATTGTTCTACGGCTCTTAAGAGCCAAATGGCACAACTAGCTTTCCAATAAACATTTTGCTCATAAATAGTTGTATACATATTGTTTGTTTAAGTTATTTAAGTTATTATGCGTGATACATTAATTAAATTTCGTGGACATTCATAGAAACTATGTTTTCCCTCGACTTCGCTCGCGTAAATTGTAGTCTATGTCACGTCGCTTCCCGCAGGTACAACAAATATCTTTCGTTTTTATTAGTTTAGAGAGTTAATGTATGCATTCAAAAACATTAATAGTATTATAAAAAACACGAGTGTCTGGAAAAACAATACACACATGATTACAGTTGGCAAAATCCAATATGAGGTACACACTCTTCGATAGTTGACCTGAACAAGTTCATAAGAGTCGTTGATCTTGGCGGGCAGTCAACAAACTGTGCGAAAAAACGGCCAAGTGTGAATCCGTAACCACATGAATTGTCAGTTCGTCTATCTGTTTATAGTATCTCTACTTTAATACAATTATCAATTTCCCTTATAACCTTGCCAAGCTGCACTAATTAACTAATCTGAAGAATTTGGATTAAGGTAAGAAATATGGATGCTACATCATATTGTGTTCACAATTGAAGAAATTAGAAAATTCATGAAAAATTTTATATACTTACGAAAATACATAAGGCAAAAGTAAAAATTTGCAGTAATATACAGGCATAAACAAGCGGCTTCATGTTTTTTAAAGCAATAACGATCTCCATGAGAGAGTTTATATATAAAAACGAATAAGAGTTTTTGGCGCGAATAGTAATGAGTCGTATTGTTGTCCATTTATTTTACTGCATTGTTATTGTTCATAGTGAGTTTTGGTTCGTAAAAGTGATGTTATTTAGCGAGAAAAGTGTAAGCAAAGGGAACAATATATAAACAAATTATATTTGTAAAGTTTCTGTGAATTTACCGCGGGAAAACGAATGAGATACTTTTTTCCTGTAGACTTATATGTTATCCTACATTTACACTGCCTTACCAAGAAAGCATAAATCGTCGAAAATCCCCGTTTTAGTGAAAACAAATTATTGCTGCCGAAGTCTAGACTGTAAGGACTAAGATACCTTTGCCTTAAACAATTTTTTCTTTAGTTCATATAGTGTATAAGATCACTGAATCTATAAAATTTTGCGTTTATTTGCTAATATATATGTTCCTTCCAATTCGAATTTCGTCAAGCTCAATTAAGAATATTAAACAAATTGCATAATTAAATACAGGAATGAAATCATCATAGTATTATTATTGGTGAAGTTCAAACACCTATTAGCCTTGTAGGTGTCTAGGGGCTCCAAGTAGGAGTACTAACCTTTGTACAATGGACATCATCTATAGACTAGCGATTGCTAAACAAAAATGAGCGGTATTGTTATAATTTTAATAACTTTCGCATAGTAAAACGAAATGTATTGAATTTAATAAGTGCGTCTTCGTTTTACTAAATTAAAATTTATGAGCCCTTAGAATAGAATAATTCACATCACGTAGTTATAGTTGACTGACTCAGAAATGTTATTGAATATTTGAACGTTGTTGTTGTTCAAATATTTCGTAGACTCCAAATAGTAAAACCCAAATAGCATTGTTTTGATATTCCTTGTTAGTACACAATAAAAAGAAGAGGCGAATGATATATGCAAGAATCGTGTTTTGTGGCCCTAGGTCCTCTCAGCTTACACCCTAAGGGATACAGTGTGAAGATATAAATAGATAAAAACATTTTTCATCTTCCTCCTACCGATTTTAAGACGTCACTGTTTCACAAGTGCCCGGTTCGATTCCCAAAAGTAAATATAGAAAATGTCTTGAGTCTATATGTCGAAGTATTTTCGTTGCTTCAGATTTCAATAGCACGAAAGCTTTAGGAACTTAGCCAATATCTACACTGATAATTATTAAAAGGAATTATTTAATTGCATTGAATTACCTCCGAAACTATAGGACCTTTAATAATAATAATTTATTTGTTTTTAAATGAGGTACACTGTAGATTGAAATATAATATGATGTCAGCCCATTTAGCCATCAGCAATAATAGCATACAAATATTGATAAAATTACAAAGTCATATATCCAATGTCAAAATTAGAAAATTAGAAAAATCATTGTTACATAAAACTACTACTGATTACAATTATTATTCCCACTTGCAAAATATCAAACAAAATAAGTACAAATGTAAAAGTAGATAATATTAAATTAAAAGAAACAAAAATAGTCGTAAATTTTAAGACATTACACAATTCTCAGCACATGCATTTATTACTTTTTTTTAAATATTCAATAACACTATAAAAAGCATTATCAGTTATCACACAACCATATGTATAAATTTTTTTTGAAGCTATTAAATGGAAGATTCTTAACGTTAAGAAGGATATTATTAAAAAGCACAATACATATCCAATAACAGTTATTCTGGAATCGCGCGCTCCTTGGGATGATATAAGAAACCAATCTATCACAATTTCTGGTATACCTTTTGCCTGTTTAAACTGCCACATATTTAGTGATTTCGAAAATGGATAAACAAGGCAAAGTTAATATTTTTAAAGATTTGAAGAGAGGTTTGCAGGGTGCTTCAAAGTGCTTCAGGTACACCACCACATAGTACTTTTTTTATCAACAAAGGCTTTTTTAATGTCTGTATTGTTACCCCATATGATAAGCCCGTATCTAAGAACGGATTCTACGTAAGCAAAGTACGCAGTAAGAGCCATGAATCGGTAAATTTAATTGCAAACTTTTTCTACCCGATTTTTCCAATCCTTTGATCAATTACTAAGAATTTTGTTGAATCGACATTTGTAATTATCTTTTTCTCATAATTTGTATTAATTATTGGAAGAATGTTACTTAAATTTATTAAATATGTTTTTTTTTTATTAATAACTAAATTTTTATTTCTATTATTACTATAATCAACTATAGATATCATTGTTGTTTTAATGTAATTTTTGTGATCGTCTATCGTAAATTTGGTATCCGTTGAACAACTACTGATATATAACAACATTGATGTTCTGTAACATTATGGAGGTTATTAATGTATATCAGGAACAACAGCGGGCCCAAAACTCTGCCTCGGGGAACTCCGAACTTGTTTTCCTTAAATTTTAATTAGAATTATAATTTTGTGCTACATTATAAGTATCCAACTTAGAAACTTCCACAGATTTTCTAAGTAGTTTTTTATCCATTTTAAAACTATGCCTCTAATGCCACAGTGCTTTAAATTATTAAAAGTTGATTATTATTTATGATATATAAAATCGAACGCCGTCGTCATATCAAAAAAGAGGGCCGTTGTATATTTATGTCATTTACTAATAACAGTGTCTTATTTATTAAATCAAAAACAGCTTGTGTAGTAGACTCTTTCTTTTGATAACCATATTGATTGGACTTTAAAATATGACATTTATTAAACAAGCTATATTATACGCGGGTGACATAAGTAATAATTTACACGGGCGTAATCGCGGGAACACAACTAGTTAGAGATAAATTAGCCATTTTCTTTAATATTATTGTAGGTAAGAGAAGGTTCATCAAAACAGTATGTGACTGATAATTATTTTGTTGCCAAATAATGAAAACATTTAAGGTCGACAATTATGATAGCACAATAAAATATAAAAAGTATTCCTGTTTAAGTGTGCCTACCTTTAAAACATAATACACATACTTCGACGATCTTCATTGCCAAGTGGTTCGCATGTCTGTTTCAAGGTGTCCCTGAGGTCTCGGGTTCGATTTCCGGTGGGGTCTACGTAGAAAATAGACTTTTCTATATTGTCTCCGGTTTGGGTGATATAGAAACTGAACACTTGTTTCAAAATACCGGATTCATTCATGACATGAACCCGTCCCTTTCAGGGTGGGTTGGTTGAAGTGGTTTCAGACCAGCCCATTAATGTTGCCATAATAACCTACTGCTAAGGCACAGGCTCTTTTCATTTCATTCATAGAGTAGATGAATGAAATGAAAAAGAGAGAATGGCCCGTGACTCACCACGCGGCCCCAGTGCAGATTGGTGGCTGTTAACATCTACAGCCGAGACCAACGGCTTAACCTTCTTCTGAAATAAAGATAAGCTCGAGACAGAAAATTTCTGGTCACCCATCCTATTTTTGACCTTTGTGGAAGTTGCTTAACTTCCTCGATCGCCAACCAAATGCGCTTACTACCGTACCGTGGAGCTCGTCAATTAAGGTGATAAACAATTAGCATGCTAAAATTTTTCGGCGAGCACGCTTACGTAATAAGTCAAAGTCCGTACGACCTTGGTCACCACATGCCGCTACGAATGTCTCCGTTACGTAATAATTCCGGAGCGCGACTCGTGCGCGTGCGCTAACATAGACGTGATAGTATCTGATCACACTTGGAAATGAGATGATTAATTTAAAAAAAAAATCACAACTGCCAAAAACTAACTGAAAAGTAATAATAATAATAAGGTACCACTTTTTGGATTTTGCTTTTTAGTTAGTTTGTGACTATTACGACGTATTTTAAAAAGGTTTAATTCTTTCCTTTATTATTCAGATATTCATCTTTTCAACTTAGTTTCTATACATCTATCTATCAGATAACTAAATTTTCAGATAAACCACATAATTAACACTGAACAATATCAATTAACACTGGTATAATGCCTCGCTACAATTATATTCCTGGTGAGCAGTTTAAAGCTGAGTAATCCAAGTGAAATAATTACATATATTATCGATAATCAGTATAATTAAGGTATACTAACTTTAATAGAGCTAATTTTGTATTCATACGCTGAGAACGATAGTGACAATGCAAATAATACGATTTTCAGTAAAGAGCGTTTAAAATTCAAGAAATTGTAATCAGCCCCTCTAAACAACGTACCGTCACTACGCCACCTAGCAGTTTCTATGCAAACTACGTTCACAGGGATCTTTGCATTTAAAAATATAAAGAAAAACGTTACCAAAAGTAAAAAATACGTCGTTTTAGGTTAGTGACATTGCCATTCTCAACGTGTAGTAGAAAATATTTTATTGATAGGTCGGTTAACGTTGATTATTAGGCCATCTATTCATTTTACACATTGCCTGTGGAACATCAGGTACTATGAATAGGACTAATTACTAATTTTTGTTCTTTATCCATCAGGTAGATTATTGAAAAATATTAAACATGTATTTATTTAATTATTTGCGTAATCAATAAATCGAGTTCAAATGCTGTCACACCTTTGTACATTTTCTACATACTTGTGACGTAACAAGCCTCAACTTTATCGCCTATTATCTATGCTATTTCTTGTTAAGTTGAAGCAAAAAATATACGTATCTAATATATTTTTTTATTATTTGACTAACGGACTAAATAGAATTTCTTTTTTATAACCCAGACAATCATCTCTATTGTATTCATTACTTAGGTAAAATATAGAATTGTGGATGATACAGATAGCCGGTAACACAATATAAGTTGTATACATATTTTTGGAACGAGTAAACTACTTCAACTTGAATAAATAACTGATGAAGAATAAATTACAATAAATTCATTACGGATGAAACAAAAACAGATATTTGCAATTTTTTAAATCTAAACTTGGAGCACCATTATAAGTTCTTTGATCAAAATAATAGCGCGATTTAGAATATACTCGCCACTCTCTGGCTGAAAAGTTATTCTAGGTAAATTTTCTAGGCAAAAAATATGATTTAGAATTAATTTAACGCATCTAGTGTAATTTATATACATATAATATATAAATATATATTATTTTCCTAAACAGCATTGTTTGAACAGTTTTATCCATAAAAATTTAAATAAAGTCATATTTATTCAAATACCAATTTTCATCGCTCTACATTAAAACATTTTATAAATAATATAAGGTAAATTTATTATAATAACAAATCAGATTGTAAACAATGGTTGCTATGGTAACATTTTGATTCCCATAAAATCTTTCACTCCCATTTTTATGCTTTTATGTGCAAGTTTTCGGGATAAAATGTACCCTATTAACTTCCTAGGGTCATAAACTACCCAAATACCATACCCATACCCATTTATATCGGCATAGGTCCATAAACAAAGAAGTTTCATATAAAATTATTAACCCTTGGGGTTGAAATTTTCAAAAATCCGTTCTTAGTACACCTCTCCGTATTAAGAGGAATGTTTCCTCAAAACTACAAGTTTCTATGAAGTCAGAACATGTCCTTTTAGATATGTATAGATAATTACTGTTTTATTTTTTTTATGGGGCCACACATTCCAATATTAAAAAATAGCAATCTTTGATAGCCAGTGTAACACGAGATGATGTAACGTTTTAAATGAATCATACATTCAAAACCGATTGTTTGAAATTGATTGATTTTAAAGTTATGGTGGAATAAATAAAATTGCATACATTATCATTAGACACAGGCATTCCACTCACATAAGCTTACATTCCTATGCAAATACACGTCGAAAGTAAAGACGCTCTCGATAATTTGATACTTTTTTAATTACAGAAAAAAACAGCTATAAAAAAGTTTTTTGATAATTTTAGATTATACCCAATAGGTTTTGTATATATTTTTTATATAGACCAGATTTTTTTCAATCAAGCCAGTTATTGAATGTTTCTATTTTTGGAAACAATTAATCACGTGTTTCATTTTCATAAAATGATTTTTGTTTGGCAAATATTAGCATAGTATTAGAATAAAATTGATTTTAAAAGTGGTAATTTCTCAATAAAAAGTTGGATTTAAAAAATCTCTAGATATGTGATGAAAACGAACTGTCGCCAGATACTTCGATCTGTTCGCTCTTTAAAACTCAAGACCTCCTTGATGGAGTAGCTCGCGCGACGGTCAAAAAGATGTTACCATCTCTGATTCCTGGTTTCGATTCGTGGTCGTATGAATGTAGAAAATGAACTTTTCTGTACTGTCTTTTGGTCTTGGTGTTGTGATACGTTCATTGTCTGATTTAAATAACAGAAATTCTTATATAATTTCTGTTGTTGGCATTATTTTAGGGCGTTGGCCTGTGATTTTACCGGGCGACGCTTTTGTGATTTATTAAAGTGGAGTAATTCATAATCTGATTCCATTACACACGAGTTGTCTGTAAAAAAATTGGGAAGATCAGCATTCTAAATATATAATCTTAATATTCCAATTCATAGGCTTGCCAGTATTATTCTAACAGATAGCTCTGAAAAGACCAGAATATGTGTGAAGGATAGTGAAATATTTCTGTAAGGTTTTAGTTTATTAGTTAATGAATTTACATCGAAACTTGTGATCAAACAATTTCCGACTTTCGGCTGTATTCGCTTTACAAGCTGATGGCAAAATTGAAATTCAGATAATTAAATGTCACTTTTATTTTAGAAGTGAATAACTTTAACTTAAGAATTTGATACCATGCAGGTTTAATTTTAATTCAAATCGGCCAGTGCATTAATACTGCAATTTCACATATAAAACCTTGTTTTCCTTTGTTCATCAGTTCATTAGCACCTGTTGTGTGTTAACAGTCATACGTTACATCATGCTCAGGGCACTGACTGCATGGTTAAAGCGTGATCTTGAAGCTGCCAAGACTATTCGCAACCTTAAAATTTGCTAACAAGGTTATTCATTCCTTTAAAGTCTTAATACCGAATCAAGTTATATAAAAATAAAAAAATATTTTGAGGCGTCCTACAATATATTTAGCGACCTTTTTTTGTTAAATGATTCAAAGTCAAAGTCAGATTTTTTTTTTCAAATAAACGTATTTAAAACACTTTTCAATCATCCAACATTTGTTATATTATGTGTCAAAAATAAAACTATAATTATTTCTTTCCTTTAGAATTGTACGTAATGATTTTTAAAGGAATGGTGGGGGGGATTTCGGTTGTGTTGGGCCAATTATAAATGTCTTCCGTTTACCCAGCTTTCGTTATTCTGCGTTTAAAAAACATTTTAGGCCCAGTACATTGATTTTTTTTTTAGAAATACCTATTAAACTTTGAAATACTTATTTTTACTTTCCAATTAAAAAGGAGCCACTTATAAAATCATTTTTACGGGACATCACACTGTCATATTTGGATCACCGAGTTACATAAGCTTAGTAGACTTGAAGCAAATTAGCTGTGATAGAAAGTAGTGGAAATTTACGTGTTTTTTTTTTGGGTAAGATCCTTAAAATACAGGTTTCAATTGAATGCATACTCTTTTGTTTTTTCCTATAAATAAAATACTTACTGAACTATATCATACTATACAATATTTTATATTTTCCTCTTAACCGCATAAAGTTTGTTGGGTTTTTCCGTCGTTCAAGGATGCAGATAGTTAGAGGATAAATCCATTCTGAAAACGATAAACTTCTATTCATTATTTTGTTAATGTTATCTCTGTGCGTTTTTCAATGGGATATATGTAGATAAAAAAGTTTATACCAAAATAGGTACAAAGGCTGTGTTTTTACGTCCGTAATATAAAACCGATTATTTCCTGAAATTTGTTACATTAGTGAGTTGATAACCCAAAAACGGGTCTATGTCGTAAATGACTGAACTTTAAACATATGGTTTCTATTGACAGTAAATTAGAAAATGTAAAACTATATTGTGTGATGTCTATACTATAAAAAAGAGGAAAGATTAGATTGTTCCTAAACTACTCGACCGATTCCAATAATTCTTTCACCTGCGGGATGCTACATCGTATGCGGGTAAGATAGGCTATAATTTACGCAGGTAGAGTCGCGGGCAAACAGCTAGTATCAAATAAGAGATCTTACTGTGAACATCTGAACACTTTAATAGTCGTTAATATTACAATAATCGTTAAAAACTATATTGCTACCATGTACCTTTTATTTCACGGGTTCCCGATATTTCGATGATCAGAAGCGTCATGATCACGGAGTAACGGGAAGTCGTAAAACAGAAGGCATATGGTAGCAATTCCTTTTTTTATAAATAATTCTAATGTGAACTCTTATTTTAAAATGAATATTATTGAAATTAGGCGAAAATTGTTTAACTTATGTTACTACTTACATTCTCTTGTAAAATGGATAAAAAAAACTCTTTAAAAATATTCAGCTATGAATAAATTTTGAATACTGTTTCAATGTATTCGATAAGTAATATTTTATTAGTTTAAGATTACTCATCGAATACTAAATGTATTAATAAACAGTTAATAAAAGAGATTGAAGAAATAACAATGTGAACATAAATAAGGAAAATATTAAATTTAAATAATTAACTTCATTGTTATACCAAATATATTTCACAATAAAGCGCAGAGTTCAATGATTGATATCATTTTGTATTCATTTGTTTATAACAAACAGTGTACTGTTATTATATTATTACAGTTTTAAAAAAATAATATACCTATGATTCTAATTTTGACAGCTCAATATGACACAATTTCCGCTTTTCGTCTGAGCTGAAATTTTACATGTGTATATAAGTTAGATGTCCTTTAACGCAATTCAAAAAAATACCGGCACGATCAGCCTGGATGACTCACACAAAGTATCTTATTGGAGGATATTCGCAAAAATTAACTGCAGAGCTTTTGAAGCGGAGCATTACCAGAACTAAATGGGCACTGCAAATTAAACAGACACCAATTTGGATGTGATATTAAGTGACAATAATAATTGCAGACGCTGTAAACGGGAGTGTGGAACACCAAAAGATCTCCTGTTTGAATGTGGACCGCTGCTTCACAAACGGAGCGTACATCTGGGACGACACATTATCAGGCCAGATGGTATAAAAACTCTGAAAACCAGGAATGCTATAGACTTCTTAGAGGCTACCAGCCTAAAAGAGCTACTATGGCGTCGAATCACAAAAGATCTTACAGGTTACCATGACTACAGTTACATAAGAAACTGCATAGCCCTTTAAAACTAACTAATGATAAAATTAAGATGACAATGCAATGTTAATATAGAATAGAGCTGATCTTGATAATGGAACTAGGTTCTAGGTCTAGGTAACTCGATAAGGATTAGTTCAAGATAATATCCAGGGTCTATTTATAAAAGGGGTGACTGTCTCGGCGACTGTCCGAGGGTACGTCCAGGTTTTTTAGAGGATAGACCTTCGCCTTACAGTGGTGAAGAGTCTCACACACTACCTGATGCCCCGTCAGGTGACAGGGATATCCCTGGGTCAGGAAGGCAATATCCCTGGGTCAAGAAAATAAACGTAACAAAAAATCCTAACTCTATCCCTTTATCTCTGACCGTTGCTATAAAATAGTTTTATTGATTTTATCTTTCTAAATTAAAATCGCAATTCTGTCTTGTTTGGTTTCGTTTAATTTAATAAAAGCTTTTTTTTTGATGTTTCTGTCTTAAATAATTTATGAAAATCAATAGTATCTATATCTTTTTTAAAGTAGTAGAAAAACTTTAGCTAGCAAGAATAAACCCACACTAACAAACTACTGCAGTCTTTACGATAAGTGCAATAACTCTAAATTTTAGGCAAACTGACTTAAGTACATATGCATGACCAGAAAAACGTTCTTCTTAGATTTTTTTAAATTTAGAGTAGTTTTGAGCCTTTTAAAATCGAATCAAATCCTCTATTGCACCAAGTTGTTATATAGATGTTATGTTATATAATATTAATTTTATAATTGGACATAAGCATGACCCTGCAAAGGCAGAGCAATTTCTTAATGTTAAATAATTATAAACAATTCTATCAATTTAATGCTTAGGTACTTCCTCTTCAATATGATATATGCTTTTGATTATCAAAGTAACGTACAAAATAAAAATTTGCTATTAGCTCAAAAGTAACCTAATCCACTGACCACTACCATAGTTATTGCACTCTTCATGAGACTAGCACACTAGGTAATATTGGTAAATTAAAGTAATATGGTAAATTAAAGTAAGAAGAGTAAGCTAATATGGTTAATTAAACAAAAGCTTGTAATAAACTCTTTATTGAATAATGAAATCCATTGACCTTATTCAATCAGTAAGTGTAATGACTCAAATTTGAGGTAACGAAAATTCTGAGATTTGGTTTGACCCGTTTTATAATTTACGCAGTTATTGACTTAAAGCATGATTCTTTGCATAATGAATCAATACGCAATTACACATTAAAGTTAGAGGAAAAATACAATGTGAATTGGAGTTATGTAGCCTGGTTATTACTATAAAATAATAGAGAAAATGTGAGTAAATAAACATTATGTAATTTAAGTAAAAGTTACCCTATTGATTTTATTGCCAAATGCAAGATTACAATTACAAGCTCTTATTTAGTTTCACCTGTCCGGTGTTTGTCTTTGCGCTAAAACTAAATTATATCCATTGTTCGTTAGAGTTGAAATTTTAATTATACCTTTAGCTCTGATGACAATGCAAATATTGGTATTATTATGAATCCAAAATGGCCGTCGTAACCAACTGGCGGCGTACATATTTCTAAATAACCCACCCAATATTAATCTTAAATGAAAGGGTTTAATTTGTAGAATAAAATATACCAAATAAAACCTTGAATAACTTGTATATATTTCATCACATACATTACTCAGATTCAAAGATGATAAAAGATAAGTAACTAAACACTCGTTAAGAAGTATCTGAAATAAATAAAATACACCACCTAAACCTGAGAGTATGTACAAAATATATTTTTATTTTGACCTGACAGGGGATCGAATCTCAACGACTCAAATGACGACACCTTGTGCGACACCACTCGGCTACGGAGGTCGTTTAAATTATAGATATCGTATTATTTCATAGTTACATAAGAAAGTAATAATATTGACAATCTAGAAAAGTCGATGTTAAGACAATGCTAAGGTTATTCAACTTTAACACAAGATGTGGTCACCCGGTGTCATTGAACTCGTTTCAAAATAAAACAATTAGTTTATGTAATAAGGCATTGTCTCGGATAATATCTTGGATGTGTCGTTGACACTCAGTCGTCAGGTGTCTATGGCAAATTGTCTATGAAAATTAAAACAAAAAAACGTTTATTAAGGGCGGAAACACATTTTATGTTGTGTTGTGTCACTATTTGTGTATGTTGTTACACATTTTGGTTGTTGTGCACAACACAAAAATATGTTTTCTACCTCAAGTCTTGCTAGGACTCAAAAACAGGGTTGCAATTGCCTTACTCTCTAGCAAATTATTTCCATAGCAGGTTTAAACAACTGAATATGAAAATAGAGCCTTGCTATTTTCTATTCAATTAAAATTAAATTCCGGATAAATAAACCCAAACATCGCCAAAACATCGCTAAGATGCGTAATCTATGGCTAGAATCACGACTAGAATTATGCTGTCGCAACGGTATAGTGTTGTTCTGGTTTTTTTTCTTTTTTTTGGCGGGAAACTTTCGAGGCGGGAGGTTCAACTTTTTCTTTTAAATAATAATTATTTAATTTTTATTGTTAAACTCCAAGTAAACTTCATTTATATTAAGTACTGAAAGTTGACAATGGGTTCAGATAGTGGAGGCAGCGAGCCTACACATGGTAAAAAAAAGAGAAAAGCAAGTCCTCTGGTGGACTTTTCTGATGATGATGAAGATGTAAAACATGCACCATACTTCAAGAAAAATCACATAAGGAGCTACCCTGAGAATTCTCCAGGCACAGTATTTCCAGTTTACATACAAAGTACAAATGAAACAATTAAATTTGGAAATAAAAATCCTATCTATTTAAACAATATATTCAGTCGGTACAATAAAGGTGTGAAAGAAATCAAAAGAGTCAATGCTTTGCGGTATGCTGTTATCTTTGATAATGCAAAGAATGCAAATTCTCTGTTGTCTAATTCCTCTTTCTTGTCATTGCATGAAATTAAAGCTTTCATCCCAGCTGCAACTTCAGAATGCATAGGAATTATTAAATATATCCCTGTTGATCTCAGCTGCAAACATCTTTTTGATAAACTTATTAGTTCCCAGGAAATATTGGCTGTACGCAGATTTACTAGACGAACTCCTGATGGTATTGTCCCGTTGCAGACTGTTTCAGTGACATTTGCAGGTAATGTACTGCCCGAACGTGTGAACTATGGTCTATGTCTTGTACCTGTAGAGGAATATATTAAGCCAGTGTTACAATGCTATAAATGTATGGGTTTTGGTCATACTACAAAGTTTTGCAAACGTAACATTGTATGCTCAATATGTTCAGAGTCTCATTCATACAAAGAATGCACCAATACAAATAAACCACTGTGTATCAATTGCAAAGGTGAACATATTGCCGTGGCTAGGACTTGTCCAGTTAAACTACAGAAAATTAATGAAAATAAAAGTAAAATAATGAACAGAAATAATTTGGGATCGTTCTTTCCTGCACTGAATAAGTCTTATGCCAAGGCAAGTAGTTCTAAACCTTTAAATGTACCTAATGAAAATAACAAAGCTCAGAATATTTTAACCGACGTTATTAATAACGAAAAAGTACTTAAAGCTATCATCGATACATTGCTTATGTTTTGCAATAAAGAAAATAGCTTACCAATTAATTCTTCCACTATAAAAGAGATGTTTATCAAAAAAGTTACTCATAATGGATAGTAAAACATTAGTTGTTATACAGCACAATATCCAAAGCCTTAAACCTAAGTTGGCTTTTGTTTGCGAGCTATTAAATTCACTAAAAGTAGATATTTGCATACTTAATGAAACTTGGTTGAAACCGACAGATTTAATAAGAATTAGAGGTTATACAATTTTTCGAAGAGACAGTGACAATGGATACGGCGGTGTTGCCATTTTATGTAGAAATCATATTCAGTGTTCTGAAATATTTACTCATAGCACCGATAAAATTCAGACTGTAGCTTTAAATGTTCAAATTTCTCAAAATGATCGTTTTGCAGTTCTTGGTGTATATTGTCCTCCTCGTAGTGGTCGATTTCCTATAAACATTTTAAAAGAAACTATCCAGTCAATCAGATCACCGATGTTAGTGATGGGTGATTTTAACGCCCATCATACAGCATTCGGATGCTCTAACAATAAGCCTCGAGGCATACAGATTTATGATATGTTAGATGAACTTAATATGTACATACTAAACGATGGTCAAACTACGACACTTGCTCGTCCGAATCAAATTGCATCTGCTATTGACATTGCATTTATATCACCTACTCTAGCACCATCAGCAGATTGGTCTGTTTACAATGAAGATACACTAGGAAGTTATCATTTTCCCACAATAGTCAATTTAAACATTGATCATAATATATATGACAATTCTTATCGTACAGAAAAGTTTTTATACAAAAAAGCGGACTGGACAGGCTATACAATTAAATCTGGTACTTACTTTACTGACATAAAATACGAACAAGAACCCCTTCTAGCATATGATAAATTCTGTATTTTATTAGATAGATTAAGAAATGAGTTTATTCCTGTACATAAAATTGATAGCAATAATAAATCAAAGCTTCATAAACCAATGCCTTGGTGGAATGAATCCTGTTCGAATGCAGTGAAAGAGGCTAGATTTGCTTTACAGATGTATAGACGGTTTCCATCTATAGAAAATTATTTACTATATAAGAAAATAGAAGCGTCGAAAAAATTAATAATTAAACAGGAGAAGGCAATAAGTTGGAAAAACTTATGCTCTAGTTTTGATAGAAATACACCAATTAGTTGCATTTGGAGATTTGTTAAAATTCTTAATCACAAAAATTCATCACCGAAAGCCAGAGATGAAACGTTTTTACAAGATTTTTTACAGAAAATTGCTCCCTATCAACCTCCAGTTAATACAGATCAATTAAAATATTTTTTTCAATATAATGAATTCAATTCTCACCTTGCATTACCCTTTTCACAAGCAGAATTTAACTTGTCTTTAACTAATAAAAAAGATACCTCCCCAGGTTTAGATAATATACCTTATATTTTAATAAAACGTCTTGATCCAAACGCTAAGTCTATTTTATTAAAAGTTTTGAACGATTTATGGAACAACGGGTTAATACCTGAAACATGGAAAGTTATTACAGTTGTCCCTATTTTAAAACCAGATAAAGATCCTAAGTGTGCTGATTCATATCGTCCCATATCTTTATCATCATGTGTGAGTAAAATCTTTGAAAATATGCTAAAAACAAGAATAGAATTGTATGCAGAGTCTAGATTAATTTTACCCCATGATCAATTCGGATTTCGTAAAGGCCGTAGTACAATAGATAGCATATTAAAATTTTGCGGTGACATACAGGATTCGTTTGATCATGACAGTTATTTAGTTAGTACTTTTCTCGATGTAAGTGGAGCTTTTGATAACGTTGATTTATCAACCTTAGTTGAAATACTACACAGCTTCAATATACCTGGCAAAATTTGTAAATGGATTTTTAACTTCTTTTACTCCCGAACAGTTTTCATTAAGTTTAATAACAGTTTACATGGTCCTAAAACGGCTTTCAAGGGCTTACCGCAAGGAGCGACATTATCACCTTTAATATATTTATTATATACATCACAAATTCATAGATTTGTATCAATCCCACAACTATCTGTTCTTCAGTATGCTGATGATATTGTGTTGTATACATCTAATAAGAACTTATTACAAGCAGAATCAACTTTAAATGAAGCATTACGTCACTTTCATTCGTATTACAAAGACAAATTAAAATTAGATATTAATCCAAATAAAAGTTCTGTTCTGGTATTTAATAAGAAAAATGATTATTTAAATTCTGTAAATATTGTATATAGTTCAGTAAATATTGCGACTGTCCAAGAAAAAGTGTTCTTAGGTTTAGTGTTTGACACGAAACTTAATTTTGATCGTCATGTAAATAAAATTGTCTGTAAAATGCAGAGGTCTGTAAATATAATGCGACATTTAGCTAGTGTAACTTGGGGAATGGATCCTAAAATTTTGAATATTTTATATAAAGCAATAGTTAGAAGCCATTATGATTATGCATTAGTAGCTTATGGAAATTATATTAATTCAACTTTGTTTCGTAAATTAGAAATCATACAAAATAGGGGCCTAAGAATTATTACAGGAGCTATCTGTTCCACGCCTATAAACTCTCTAGAAATTGAAGCAGGCATACCTCCTATATATGTCAGATTTCGGTATCTCTTTGAAAAAATGTTTATAAGAATTTTAGCAAATAAAATGTATTGTTATATGTATGAATGTAATCAATCTTTACAATGTGAATATTTGAAGGAATTGAAGTTGATATGTAAACACATAGACCATAGGGTTAATTGGGATTTCAGTACAACAGAAATTCATTTGACTACTCCTAAAGTTTGTCATGTTAGAATTGTAAACAATACGGAGTTTCTAAGATTCATAGACACTGAAAAACCTGCACATCGCAAAATTTACACAGATGGTTCGAAGACAGAAAAAAATACGAAGGCTGCATATTATGATTCAAAAGCTAAATTTGGAAGATGTTTTAGTTTGGACATAAACTCATCTATATTTACAGCTGAAGCTTATGCCATTTATACCGCTTTGCAATATATTAGAGGAATCAGAGATAACAAATATTTTTTGATTATAACCGACTCCCTTAGTGTCCTTACATGTCTGGAGAATGTATCTATTTCGTATAAAAATAACACATACATCACAAAAATCAGAGAGCTACTAATGGAAAACCTAGACAAAGAAATTGAGTTCTTATGGGTACCATCTCACTCAGGAATAACAGGCAATGAAACTGTGGACAAACTAATGAAAATAGAACATCCAATATTAAATAACAATCCTTATCTTGCACCTCCAGTCCCGCTGACAGATTACAATGCTGTTTTGAAGTGTCGAATGTATCACCATTGGCATGAAATGTGGGAAAACACAAAACTTTATAAAGGAAATTGGTATGCCCAAATTCAAAAAAGAATTCCACCCAAGCCTTGGTATTTCAAATGGAAATTTCCGTCAAGAAAGTTCATCACTACAATTAATAGATTGCGATTTGGCCATGGCAAATTCCCAGCACACTTGAAGAGAATTAAGATTGTTTCGTCGGATATATGCGAGTATTGTGAGTCAACAGCAGCTACATTAGACCATTTGATTCTGCATTGTCCTGCCTTTAATGTCCAAAGGTTGCTTCTAGTAGATGGCCTAATGAAGATATATAAAGACGAAGACATACCCCGCCTCTTGCCATCGCTACTAGAAAATGAAGATACGTACGAATGTATTTACAAGTTCATAATTTCAACTTTTGATTTAATATGAAAACTTGATGTTGTGTAGAATATAAAAGGATATTTTACCTTTATAAAGAACAATGTACTAAAGATGTGGCTGTATGGATATTTCCAAAGCCGTTAATAAATAAACAAAAAAAAAAAAAAAGTGTTGTTCTGTTACAAAATCAGCTACGCACTCTTCATTAAACGCAGCGCTTCCATAGAAAAGAGCTTCAATCGAATAAAGCCTACTGCAATATTGAGTTAAGGTTTTAATTCATTAAAGCTCTATGTCAAATTCAAGGCTTAAGAGAATAGTATAGCAACTAGTCTACTTATATAATCACAAACTGGCGACTGCCCTTTTTTTTTAATAATTTTAAAAGAGATAAAAATAAAGCTCATAGGATCACTTGCTTGTCTGTCTGTCAATCCAGATTGTTCTTACAGTTATATTTAGTAAGTACAAAGTAAACACAAAATATTAATATCTTACCTAATTCAATTATTTTCCAGCGTCCTCGTCTTCGTATATTATGGCTTATGTCACCCGCTTATGATATAGCTTCCCGTAGATAGGTATTTTTAAATATTCACTCATTAGTTTAAGACCCTATTCGTTGAAAACAAACAAAACTATTATCTTTATAACATTTGTATAACAAAAAGATAATAAATGTCGTATTTTCATTATTACACCAATATCGCTTATATAAAATGCTAACAAATTTAGATTATAAATAATAAAAAAAACGTCCCGCAAAATTAAAACGTCCATTCGTTCCCATTTAAGTGCGTATCTATACATACACACACGAAGATATCATCGACGAATAAGGTTGAAGTTATGGAAGTGTGAACGCTTGTACGGATAGCGTTTGAGCGTCGCGACGCCTGTGCATGTGTGCGTGTTATATTGCAGGGCGTTAACCCGCAAATTTGGCGGTGGCCTAGGTATTGCACAATTAGATAGTTCGTTCAACTGTGTTAACCTCTTTTAAGCCCATGGCTTTTTGTTGGGACGTTGTCCTCGTACCAAGGGCGGTTAAGGATCTTATTTATTATCATTGTTTATGGTTCAGAAAAAAAACTTCGATTTTTGAACTTGGAGCATGTGGCAGTTATATATTATTTGTTCTCAAACTTTGAAGTAAGGACACAGATTATAATTACCGTAGATGTAAGAAGGTCAGAAAAATAAAACAAAATATATATTCAATTTTTTTATACAAACACATAGTTATTAAATAATAAAACAATCATTGAGAAAATAAATAAAACAATCACCAAGTTTTTGAATATTGTTTTACTGTTCATCAGATTTTCCACTAAACTTTTAAGGAACGAATATTCAATAAATTCGTAAATTATAAAAAGATGAAATTGAAATTTGTGATTAAATAAATAAATTAGAAAAGTACGAAACAAACTATTATAAATTAGAACAGTACGAAAAATATGAATTAGAAGAGTCCGAAAAAAAAAGGAATAATCTGAAACATCTTTTGATAAACAAATTATATAAAGAATTTTAACTTTGAATTACTAGACATGTTGGTAATGTGGTTGAGAGTGGTTTTTTTCAACAAAAGAGAATCAACTTCCTTTTAATACTTCTTCAGATATAGGACTGAACTCCTTTCCTAAATAATTCACCAATCTGACTCAGCAGCTACCTATTAATGTCCCTATTGCTGGGACACAGACCTTCATAGACAAAATAGAATAGTTAGAATAGGCCATGAACCATCAGGGACCTGTGCAGATTCGTGGGCATTAGCGACTGCAGATACAGCCGTGACCGACGACTTAACCTCTACGAAGCACGGAGGAGATCGAGATAAAAAAATCGGTCACCCATCCCGTAAATGACCATTGCGAAAGTTGCTTAACTTCCGCATCGCACACTAAAAGCGCTGACCACTGCACGTTTGAGCTCTACATATCGCTCACGACTTTTAAATTTTTTTTATTTTCTATTTTCCAGAGATTGAACAGAAAATTTTCGCTTCGTAAATCGCTAATACTTAAATTGTTACAAAACAATACGATTATGCTTAATTATTTGTAATGTCGTAACGGATTGTAACGTTCACACAACGATAAGTACTTGGTAACCGAATTAATTAAAACTGATAAAACAAAAAGCTAATGAACTCCAACGTAGTATTATGTAGTTATATATGTTAAATGTTAGCCAACACTTGATCACTGTAAGATTATAAATTGCACGAGCACTTAAAGTTATAATTGATTTAAGGTAATTGTATTTAAATAAATAAAATGATAACATTCTTTTCTTTTAATAGTTAATAATTCATAATATCTAAATCTACTATATTTATTTAGTATATAAATAACCTATAACATAATAAACAGGAAAGATACACTTCTTGTCTGATGTATCGAATTATTTATAAAATTACTGTTGTTAGTGGTCCTTGAGTCTTATTAATTTATTGTTATTATCAAATCAAAGCAAAATTATTTATTTAGTATAGGCTGTTACAAGCACTTGTGAAAGTCGAGAGCTACGCCATCGGTTCGTAAATCTACGGCGGGAGACCTTGTACCGAGAAGAACCGGCAAGAAACTCGGCAAGGGCTGCTTTTTTCTCCCTGTTTTATTTCATACAGAGCGTCAAGATTGAAAAATGACTTCATTAAAAGTTGAAGTCACTTTCCATTACAATATTACACAATATAAGAGTAAAACAGTATTTTCGTCAATCCAATCACATGTGTAGCCAAAGAAGCTCACTGATAAACAATTTAATATATATGAAAAATATAAAATTTGTCATTTATAAATTACATATTTATTATTATAATTATGCATGATATAACTATATAATTGTTGAAGTTTATCTTGCTTCTACTCAAATGAATAATTTTAATTTGACATTGCGCAAAGGGTAAGGTGTGCATCTTACCCTTTCTTATGCATATGATTTCTTCTCACAATTTAAGTTGCCTGAAGAAACCACTGTTAAGCGATAAGGCCGCCTATTTTACAATTATAGGATTTTCATATTTGTATTGATCTCTATACGATATATCTTTAGCGTGGTGTACAGTGAAGTGTAAATATGTATATAAATAATGATTTGGTTGTTTGTTTGCATTGAATAGGCTACTAAACTACTGGACAGACATTAAAAATGTCCGCTCACACTTAACTATTTGTTTTATTGTTTTAATTAAATCTGTTTTCATACCTGGTGTTTTAAAACAATTATAAGGCTGCATGTAATTGATTACAACTGTTTCACTGGTGTGTTTTTTACATATTCTATTTATGGAATCTTTCTTCATAGATCTTAGGAAAGTATTTACTGAAAATTACTCAATTTCAATTAGTTTTATACAAAGAAATACGTCCATTTAAGCTGTGATTTAAAATGAGAAAACTACATAATAATGTAAGGTTTTGTTACAATTTCTCAAACAAAGTAAAAAAAAATCCATAAAAGAAACAATCACATGCCTTTATTTTTTTTTATTGTTAATCCTTTTTTTAGGGAAAATTGATAAATAGTTCATGAGTCTCTTTGTATCCAAGGGAATGATGCGGCAATACATTAAATATTATAATACTCGCAAATCATTAATAATTTGCGAATAATTAATTAAAAACTGCAATCCAATATATCTCGCCTTAGCCGCAGTGAGATAGACAATGATGACTAAGACCAATCCTTATATGGTGCGTACAACCGTTTTAATATTACTACATTTCGGTAACTTAATTCTATCTCTACCAAAATCCGAATTCTTTTATGAAACACTCACATAGCAACCATATGCTTTTGTATATACAATAATAATTCATAATAATATTAAATCAATACTCCTACTAGGAAATAAATCAAAAAATAAGTAAACTTGTATCACTGTTTCACTTTATGTTAATATCGTTAAAATAAATTATTAATACTCTTTTTAACTTATTCAAACTTTATTTTATTGAATTTAAAGACAATATTAATTTATAATATTTAACAAAGTTTATTTGTTTTGTAAACTCATAAGTCTAGACATATTAATATTAAATTCATTGTTAATAAACATGCAAACGGAAAACCATTATGTCAATAATTGTGCAGGTTCAACGACATTAAATATTAATGCAATAAATTGTATTTAATGTAGAATTATAATATAAAGATAAATACATTTGATATGGTCGTAAGTGCGTGACTTTTTCCAACAGTGACATAGGCATCAGGAATTTTTAAGGAAGTATGAAGTTTCAATACAAACACTCACTTTTCACGTATTGAATATTTATAAATACATATATTGATATTAATAAATCTTAAAAGTTTATTTTGAACCAATCAAAATAATTGGGCTGAATTTTACTTACGCCTTTAACTGCGTCATTGGCAGACACCAACATCGCTGTTTAAATTTTTATAATAACCGAACGAATGGGTATCAAATAAAAAACTAATACACGCAAACGAATGTTTTTTAATTCATTTATTTACTTTTTCCTTTACTGGATTTTATTTAAAATCTTCTTTATAAATTTAAAGAATATAATAGATAAAAAAAATATAAAAAATGGATACCTATTTGAAATTGAAATTGAGAACCTTTTAGTTTATAAGGTGTTCTATAAAACGGACCCATTTTCAGCTATGCTATTAAAAATTGTAAATATAGCCTGATACAAATACGAGAAAAACGGTAATAATTCGATATAAGCCTGGAATATTTTTAATCGAGTTTGTGAGCCAATTACAAGAGACTATATTTAAGAATCCATCTCATTTTAGCTACGGAAGGTATAAAAAAACATCAAGTAAAAAAACCTTCATTTCCTTCACGCAAAATTACTAACACGACTTTTTTCACAAATTTTGGTTTTATTTATCATAGTGACAATGAAAATTACTGAAATCCAACTAAAAAATTTACAGGAAATATTTTTTTAAACTTTATTTTTAACTTTTTTTTTAGTAGTTTAATATGATAAAACTTTTATGTTAAGTATTTCTGAGTGGATTTTAATGATTTTTAGGAGTGTTTGACTCAAAAGTCTGCTGCATATATTGCGTGTTGTATTTTAGCTTCATAAATAATTATATGGCTATTGGTATGCAATATTCCCATGGAAATTTTCATTGGATTCAAAACAAAATATACTTAACGCAATATAATAATATCGATTGAAGTCGTATTTCATTGTTAATATTATTGATTTTTTTTTTCAAATATTTTTTAAATATTTATTGTCCGTGTTATATAAAAATATAAGTTTCCAAATATAATATTAGGAAGATTTATGTATTTCATGGAAGTAACATAAGTAACAGCGTGAAAATACGTAGAAGTCACTTTATATGTATTTTATATTTATATTTATATGTATTTGAAATTAAAGGAATTTTATTTTTTTTACTAATACTCCGAAAGAAAATGTCGTTGGATTAATTCATATATTAAAAAGGAAATATATGATAGCCTCATAATAATAAAAAAAAACAGCTGATGTTTGAGCTCCATACTGAAAGTTGGTATTTATATCGGGCCAATACAAATTATAGTTCTTTCTACTATGTACAAACACCGTTCGCTATTCACGTCAAAAGTGACAGCATTAATTTCATGGTCACTACGCAACATCTATCTCAGATGTTTCGCAAAATGTCACAAGTGGTTGCGCAGCAGACCAATTTGACGGTTGCAATGATGAAAATTTACGTTTCAGTCATTTTAGGCGCCATGAGAACAAAATTATTGTGTCACTATTTACTCAGTGTGGCTTACCATCTTTGTTTAAAGGCGTAAGTCGCATATACGTAACAGAACTAAATACAAATTAACTCTAATAAAACGGCTAACTTTAGTACTAGGTTTTAAACACTGGTAAAAATAAGTGAACTCGTCTCAGTTATTGGCAATGTGCTTTAGGCGGTCAATAGTTTCAACAAAATATTAACTTTATTCTTCGATTCATAATAAGACGGTTGCAGAAGAGACTCGGAAAAACCGAATCAGAACATTAATTACGGATTTTTCGTTTCGTTTCGATCGTGTTCTTCATTTTTCAAGCCGGGTCGAGTTCTTCGTTTTTGTTTTTCCATTTTTCACTATCCGGTTTGTAAAACGAACAAACCGATTTGATATGCTTCTACAATTAATACATAGTGTTTACTAAAACAGAATCCAGTAGAAAAACTTATAAACAAAAGTGTTATTAAATGATTAGAAATACATTTAATTACTTAGCTAAAGTACATAATACAAAAATTTAAAACAATGACGCTTCCACAACACTCAAATCTAAAACAATAATATAAAATTCTATTGTCTATATTGAACGGACAGGGAATCGAACTCGAACCTCAGGGATGGTGATATTTTGACACTACAAACCACTCTACCACTGATGTACGTGTACGTTACATATACATACATATATATATCCCTAAATTATTAAAATACTCCACAATGAAAATAGTAACTTTATATATATTTTACGCAATAACTGTAGTGGGAGGTCATCCTGCTGTTTGAAGACCTTTCCTGAGATTTTTTTAGATTATTAAACATGAATCTAAAGAAAATAATATCAATTTATATGTAATGTTAAGTAAGTATCACTCAGGCTTCTGTTTATAAAATTTTATAGTATTATAGGTATACTTACCACATTTCTCTATGCTAAAATATAGGTCTTATTTTCATTACACTTAATGTCGTAGATATAATACTAACCAAATTTATCCTGTATTACTGTGAAACGAAAAAAAAAACAGTATAAAGGAATAGAAATCGACGATTTGATAATAATAAAAAAGTAATTCCAGTGAATGTTCTCGAAATAAATTCGAAGGCGAATTGCACGAGTGGGCGTTGTACAGATGGAACGAAAAAACCATTGCCCTCGGGACTGTCCAGAGAGTTAGAGCTGCGTGATTCCCTACAGACACCCCTTGAACATCCGATGTTCGTATTAAACGAGGAGGGTTGGCGGCTCTCGTTCGTTGGTCGGGTTTCCCTCAGAGAAAATACGCCGAAAATATTTTTAATGTCGTTGGACTATCGACAAGGTCGTGAGCAAGGTTTACGGCCTTTGGGTGAACGCACTCTAGACCAAAACAGTATAGGCGGTGTTTTTTTTGCTATATATGTACACACACATTATGTAAATAATTTGATAACTGTATATCCGTTAATGAACGATCACTGTGACATTTTATTACAAAACCATTTGGATGAAAAAATGATGATGATATGACACGAAGATATAATAGTATTTTAAATTTATTTGTTACAGTTGTAATATTCTATACTAATAATATAAAGAGGTAAAGGTTCTAATTTTATTTGTCTGTATGTGGTAAACATCGAGTAGCTCGGTGGCGTAGTGGATAAGCGCCACGCAAGGGTCGGTCACGGGATGGGTGACCAAAAAATTATTATCTCAAGCTACTCCGTGCTTCGGAAGGCACGTTAAGCCGTTGGTCCCGGCTGCATTTGCAGTCGTCAATTCCCTCCAATCCGCATTGGGCTAGCGTGGAGGGTCATGGCCCATCCTCCTTAACCATCTATAAGGAAGACCTGAGCCCCTGCAGTGGGGACGTAAAAGGGCTGGTGGTGGTGGATGTGTTAAACGTAGGAAATACTGATCCGAACATAAAAAATCTTTCACTTATGGCAAACTATATCACACGCGGATGATAAAGGCTAAAATTTACATTATATAATCTCCTAACAACTAGTTTTAAATAAATAACAAAACAGATAATGGTGCACAAATCTCTAAAGTTAAAAGCCATATTAAAATAAGTACATTTTAGTTAAGCTAAACAAAAATAAACTTATTTTAATGTTAAAATTAATTAAAATATACTAAGATAAGTATATTTTAGTTTAGCTTTACCAAAATATACTTATTTAAATATGGATTTTCTATAATGTTGAGGATGTCGGATTGGTAAGCGCTTGCAGCCTGAGATGCTGAAGGAAAGCAACTTTCGAAAGGGCCGATCGTAGGGTGGATGACCAAAAATTTATGATCTCGAACTCATCTGTTTCGACGCTACTTTGCGCCATTGGTCTTATCTGCAACCGCAACGTTAACACATATCAAACCGCATCGGGCACGAGTGGGCATCCCTACCTTCCTTATATTATCCTTCCTTCCTTATATTATGCCCAAAAATGATTGCATGCATCATTTACTAAAATAACAAATATGTAACTATAAATAAACTCTCAAAATAAACTACTACAAGGAAGTGAAAAAGTGCCATTCAACATTTTTCTTTTCGCATCACTAACATTACATGACGTTGAAATGTTGCCAATAATATGTTGGAAACCTCAGAGATATCACGAAGCTTAGATTAGTGATGTAAGGGTCGAAGCCGAATGTAACGCCGAATCCCATCTTATTTTAACTTCTACATTAACTAAAACATATACATAAAATAATAAAATCCTATTTATATAATATACTAGTGGCCGCCAGCGACTTCGCCCGCGTTTTTCATTATTTTGCGCTCCTAATAGTTGCAGCCTAAAGCCATCCTCGATAAATGGTTAATTCAACACAAAAAGAAATTTGAATTCGAACCAGTAGTTCCGGAGATAAGCGCGTTCAAACAAACAAACTCTTCAGCTTTATAATATTAGTATAGATGTTTTAGTTAAATTGGAAATTAAAAAAGGGATGGGATCGTTATTATAATATGCAGTTTAATCAAAGATCTCTTTTATTTAATTTCATAGTATTATTAGACAAGCAGTCGACGGCTTTACTAATACCATTACTATTTAATTTTGAAAAAGAAAAACTTGATTGATTGTTTTCATTTGTAACTAGCTTTCCGGCTTTGCCCACGTGGTCTTGTATTATACATAAAAATCTTCCTTTTGAATCAGCCTATGTATGAAAAAAACCGCATCAAAATTGATTGCATAGTTTTAAAGTTTTAAGTATACATAGTAATATAGGGGCAGAGAAAGCGACTTTGTTTTATACTATGTAGTGGATAAAACTATGAAACCGATTTTGAAAATTGTTTAACCAATACCAAACTACATGATTAATGAATAACATAGGCTATATTTTGTTATTATAGTGAACTAATATACACGACAGAAAAAAAGTGATTATCATTATTAAAATACACGGGGCCTGTTCATCATATGATGTTTCACACTGCTAGGCAATCTTCATACACCTTCTCTATGGATGGAATTGAATAGGAAAAATTACCACCAACCACGCAGTTTTGAACATAGAATTATCACAAAATGTTAATTTTCCTTAACATATTTTAATTTGAACTTTACTTTCAACATATTAAAGTTAATTTGACGTGTTCTCGTCTGCACTTCAACTGCTCCCCATTCCATTTTTTTCTACATAAGGTATAGGCTAAGTTACCTTGAAGATATCAGTCGCTATTGTTTTCATTTAAGTGTGTGTTCTTTCTTTCGCGCTATTTCCTAATTTAAATAATACTCAATGCCGAATTCGTTTTTGTTGTCAGTCACTAATCCATAATGTTCCGCTCAATTAGTTGCGGACGATGATTTGGTTTACCTATTCTTCATTTAAATAAGTGTTTAACTATTTAAAAAATTACATTTTAATAGTCACTAAGCGGTAACACATTATTAGGATTACATTAATCTTTATTGGACTTGAGATGATCCAGCAACTGGATAGGTGATTACTTCTTACTACTCATTATATATCAAAAATTATCTTGCTTCCATTATTATTAAATGATTATGTTATCTTTATAAGACCATAGTTTCTTTTTTTTTCTCTCTTTATTTATAATGTATTGATCTGGTAATGACATGGTTTTTGTAAATGTCATTACTCATATTAGAGCTGGTGAGTTTCTTGCTCGTTCTTCTTATCAGCCAAAAGACGTCCTGAACGAGCGGTAGGGAAAAAAATGTTGGACGATTCAAAAGTACTTTTTAATTTTCAAGGAAAGTTATATTCTTTTCTATTTTTAGGACGACCATAATATAAGTATACCGTAATTAATATTTATTGAAATGTGTGTGTACTTAAAAAAAATAAAGATAATAAAAGAACAATACTTTAAGACCCAGCCAGTTACATTGATTTTTAAGTAAGTAAGATTTTTAAACTAAAAAAGTCAAGAGTTACATAAACGATAGCGCAGTCGTTATACCGCATACGAATGTTCCCCGCATGCGATAATAATGTTTCTATTGTATACATGACAAGGATCTCCCGTACCCTGCATGCGGGCTAATGTTAAATATTCTCCGAATGCGAATGAAATGGCATCATCATTATTAGCCTATCTAGGTCCTCACAGCTAGGATACAGATGTTAAGTATGGACCCTACCACAAGGAACCAGTGCGGATTATTTGGTGTTAACGATTGCAGATGTGTCCAACTACAGGCTCAACCTGCCTTCCGAAGCATTGAGGCGCTCAAGATAATAAATATTTGGTCACCCATCCTATGACCGGCCCTTGAAAGTTGTTTAACTTTCGCAGATTGAACACGCTAACCACCGCGCTGTCAAGCTCCTAATGCCATGTGTTACATATGTAAATAAGCCATTATAATGTCGACACTCTAATCGTAAATATATAAAACCAAAATTGATGCCATCATCTCTAAATCGGTATCCGAACTGATTTCTCAGCAACGATGGATGTCTGGCTGTGACGCAAACTGTTAAACGATCGCTACTGTATTTGTGTTAAGGGTTATGATGTTAAGGGGAAGCAAAATCAAAAGTTGATTTGGTTTTTTTTTTCTAATAAACTTATTAAAAGTCCAACATTTTATCATCTACTTTTCGTTCTGGACGTCTTTTGGCTGCTAAGAAGAACAAACAAAACTAACTTACCAGCGCTAAGCTTAAACAGCAATACCCAAGTTCGTATTATAATAAAAATAATAATAATACTTCGTTAATTATATAAATAGTCTTCTTTAATATTTATTAATAGTTAAATAAATATTTAAGAGGAGTTTCCATACAACAAATGTGATTACTTCGCGTTTTTTTTTAAATCATTGAACGGAATTCTTCGTGCGCGAACCTGAATCGCATTTGACCGGTTTTCAATATTATGAAGATTTGTTTTGCTTGAGAAAATAGTTGAACCTATTTTTTTCTAGTGCTATTGTGTTAAAAAATTAAATAAAACCAACTTCAAAGAGTAATATTGGTTTTATTTGCTGTGAGAACGCTGTACTCGACGTGGAGTTCGAAGTTGATCTTATTTCAAAATAGCGAAAAGGTCTATTAATTTTCAGTTTGTACTATCAAAATCAATAAATGGCCGAACATATACTATTTAATCTACGAACAATTTTCGGATTTTCGAAAAAATGGTGTTCAATTCGTTTTGATCATAGTAAAATATCACATGGAAAATAATGAAAACGCTCACAACAAGGTATGACAATCACAGAAAGACTGCTACTTCCATTAGATACTTTCTTGATAGGTACTGCAACATCCGAGTACATTACTATGGATTCACTCCCCGAAAAGTTTCGGAGTAACATTACAGTTTTCGCAACAAATCACTCAATGAAATATCCAAAAAGTTGGTATAACCCTTAAATTTTACGTGAGTTTTCCGAACGGACATTGACCTCGCAGAATTATGCCACGCACGGGTCTTGAACCCGGAACGATTGTAAAAAAAATCTGGGCCTATACCCACTACTAACGTACGTAGGTAGACAGAACTGTAGATATTACTGCGATGAAAAAACTGCTCCGTTTGTGTTAAGTAAACAATTCGCAGGTGGCTGAGTACAGTTGCCAAGAGATCTAGATACTAAAAGGGATTTATTTACTCGGAAATCAATTTTACAATTCTAAACAACTAAAAAAAGCAGTTTACAATTTGACCCGTATGTTTATTATTTTGCTACAATTGCACAAAGTCAAAGACAAAGTCAGAATCAAACAAATCTTTATTCAAAAAAACTATGCCTAATAATCATTGTAAGGGCATAGTTTTTTTTATACATCTATTTATATTGAATCGATCTGTTAATGACATGGTTTTTTGTGAATATCATTACTCCTATTAGAGCTGGTGAGTTTCTTTATCGTTCTTCTTATCAACCAAAAGACGTAATAAACGTAAAGAAAAAAAAATGGACGATTCAAAAGTACTTTTTAGAAGTCTATTTGAATAAAGATTATTTAGATTATTTTGATTTATGTAATCATTATAATTTAATAATACCGGAAACAAGATAATTTTTGATATATAATGAGTTTAGAAGAAATCACCTATCCAGTTGCTGGATCATCTTAAGCCCAAGCATTCTCATCTGGTATAATCGGATACCTTATCATAAGCACGAAATGTATAAACTTTCGCAATTTATTATCTCGAGCTCTTCCATGCCTCATCAGGCATTTTAAGCTATGTTCGACTATTCAATTTTATTCCGATTCAATCCTTATGGAAGGCCTGAGCTCCAGCAGCTGTGATATCAATAGGCTAGTGATGATGTGAGCTTCTAAACACGTGTGTTAATTTTATAACTTCTATATTTCTCCACGTTTTTTTTTCGCAAATTATACATCGTTTTACAATGATTGGTTAAAGTTAATTTAAAATAGGTGGTTTAGCAAAATTAGTACTTCTAAAGAATTTAAAATTAGCTTAAAGCGACAATTTCGTATTGAGAACATTCATTAAAGCTTAAAGTCGAAATCGAACAATAATAATTGTTTGTGCAATTAGGTGATAAACTAAAGTTTGACTGTCTTTAAAAAAAGAGTAAATAAAAAATTGGCTTTCATATATTGTTTCCTATATTATAAGTAGCTCGGTGGCGTAGTGGATAAACGCCGCGGCCCGCAATCGTTGTTGTTAAGTAACTTTCGCAAGGATCGGTCACGGGATGGGTCACCAAAAAAAAATCATCTCGAGCTACTCCGTGCTTTGAAAAGCACGTTTAACCCTTGATCCCGACTGCATTTGCAGTTATTAATACCTTCCAATCTGCATTGGACTAACGTGGAGGGTCATGCCCCATCCTCTTTAACCATCCATAAGGAAAGCCTGAGCCCCTGCAGTGGGGACGTAAAAAGGACTGATGATGAACAAGAACTTCCATAAAGCTATTTAGTTTAGGATTTGAACAATTATATTGGCATCAACCTGCCAAAATGAGTATAATTATATTTCTAAATTTTAGCACTTAGTTTAGGTTAGAGACAAAATTTTTGCCATTATCTAAAATTAAATTTTGGAGTTATAATACCTCGTTATCTATCTGCCCATATGTAATAAGGAATGTATTTTTTTAATACTCGTATTAAAAAATAAATGAGGTAAAATCACCGTAATAGTCTTTTAATTTATATTTTCAAGTAATTTTTATTTTCAGGTGATTTTCTGCTAATAAAATACCTTACAAATTTGTGTATTCTTCATTACAGCTTATTTGATACAGCTTATTGAACTTGAAACAGCTTATTTGAAAATATTAAAAGATATTAATTGTTTCTGTGTACGCGCCCTCGTAAGTATGACGTATGAATGTAAGTGTACACATGAACTCCAACCGTCACGATGACCGCGCAGTCATTTCTCAATTAATTAATGAGCTGACTGACTGACTGAAGCTAGTGGTACAAATTGTGATCTTTAGAGTTGACAGTTAGAATGACATCATATCTCTAATTTTGTATATTTCACGAAGATTTTGTGTCTGTTTACCTCATTTTAAATTTTCGTATTTAGAAACGAATTTCATTTTATATTAAGATGAACTGATTTATATTGTTTATCTTTATTTTATCAAAAAAAAAATGGTAAGGTAACTACTCTTGTAAGTTTTTAATGATAATTGCCTGTTATCTCTAATTGAAAATGGAAGCAAAAATTAATTACCTTAATCTGTTTGCAATAGGTGTTTTGGTATTAAGTATTTTACTATATAAAGAGACTCAAATGCCATGAGTATGTTAAATTATTAAGCAAATTAATGTCCATGTCTAGATTTTATAATTAGCATTGTCATATTCAAGAAATTTTAATAAATATGGCGCATATTTTTTTTCATTCAAATAAAAGATGTCGAAAAAATTATGAAAAGAAGTTAGTCACTCGGTTGACTAATAACGCGTAAGCTCATTGACATTCGATAATTTCAAGCACTCGTCGGTGCGGTCACCGCCCTCGGGAAAGCGTGGAAAGCGCGGAAACTTCCGAATGACGTCACCGCTTACTTAACGGGTCGATTTTAGCACGTGCTCGTTCTTTTTTTAAATGAAGTATTCATTATTCCGGCTTTTGTTTTCTATATAGTAATGTTATGCTCTTTTGTAGAAAAAAATGAGAATAAGTGAAAAAAGAAATGAGGTTGAATATCACTGTTTCATATTTATCACGTCATGGCTTTTGTGATGTATTTGTGACTTCCATTAAAAAAACTGTCTACATTTCATTATCCGATAAATTTATATAAAACGTTTAATACACATTATAATCAGAGGTCGGAATTAGGTAGAGTTATTTATGTACTTGCATCGAAATGTTGATATTAATGTGGACCTTCCCGGGATTTCTTTATTTCTTCTTTCTTTATTTCTTTCTTTCATTGATGTAAGTTTGGCAACGTCGTGCGTGCAGTAGTTTAAATTGTGTAAAAGTAAATAACTTTTTATTTAAAAAATCACGGGATTTTTTCAGTTCTTTAAAATTAATCTCGGGATTTGAGGCATATCCACTTTATTCTTTCGCTGTATGAAATCAGTGTAAGTAAATGAATAACTAGAAATAGAAATAGAAATAGAAAACGTTTATTTGGTATAAAATATAAAGTAACACAATATTACATAGCAAAAATCAAAAAAACTAAATTATACCAAACGGGCCTCTGCTCAGTATGAGCCGAAGCAACGTTTGCTACGGCACTGATTCCGACCACTGATTATAATACATGTATATCCCAGAAAAAGAACCATCTAAAATATATTATAACTAACTAACAAAATTATTATTGAAATGATATAGTCCATTTAAGAAACAATTATAACCGTCAGAGTTACCTTAAAATACAGGATTTAAAGCTAAACGCATCGTTACAATGACACGAAAAAAATGTTTAAAATTAGATCGTTAACGTACCCGGTCGCCATAGCAACGACAAAGCACCCCGGAAAGATAACCACAAGGTTTGTTACCCCAGCCAGTGTTTACAGGCCAAGGGGGTAATGACCTCGGTTAACACAGTTTCGTACCTAGCTGAAAATGGTCATTGATCCCAATGTAATGGATGGAAATCTTTTTCGTGATTCATTAGCCGTTTCTTTTTCGGGGTAATTTATTTTGCCTCATATTATTTTGATTCGAAAAACAAATTTAGTCAATGTTGTTTTACGAGTTATTATTGACATGAAGAAGAATTTATATATATTCTTAATGCCCATGTCGAATTACGATTTAAACAGTGATTTAATATTATTTCAGTATTATAATTAGCATGATTCATAATAAACATTATTGTCAATATTTATTTTTAAATCAATGATTCATTTTGCCTTATCGACTTTGTCATATTGTTAGCAGCTTTTATATATCTGACGTAACCATAATCTGTGGTCTTCAAGCCATATCTTAAAAGCGGTCGAAAGATGATCATGCGGCATGACATGCCACGCTATCATGCAAGCATGATCGTGTAATCGTTTAAATTATGTACATGACATGCAAACTTCGCGCTGGCCATTTATTGACAATTCCCTATATTTTTCACCATTCAAGTCATGACTAATATCGGCGGTGGAAAACAAACATGTAGTAACATGTGAATTGACTAAGGAACGCCTTATTTGTGAACACGGACGTTTATATGAATTATTAATCGAAAAAAATTAAAAGTTTTTCTGCTCTGAAGAACAATTTTCGTTTTGCGGGTTACTACGTGTTTGGTTTTCAGCGTCGATATGTACACATGGTGTTCAGATCTGCATGTCGTGCAACAGCCCTTTTTAAACGTAATTAGTAGATCTGCATAGAGCCTTAATGTTCTTCATCGTTTATTTCAAAAAAGTATTGTCGAAATTGCCTTTTGTAGCTAAGAAAGGATAATGCATATTATACATGATGGTCCATCATGCATGCAGCATGATAATCAGCGTAAACGCATGACATGCTGCATGATTGTCTCGGGACCGCAAAAGGTTCCAACTTTCGATATTGAAAATTATTGATTAGTGTCAATGTTATTGTAGCACTCTTAAAACTAAATTAAAAGTAAATTATTTAATACTAAGAAGTAAACTGTAATTTCATAAGTTATCATTATTATATTCAAGATTATGAAAGTATCAAAACTAAATTTTGTCTAGTTTGTGAAAACAGAATTGAGACCTTTGCGTCTATTTATGAATTTAAAAACCGTAAACAAAAGATATTTCTTATTCGAATTTAAAACGGATTTTATTTATTTTTTAAAGAATTTCATGAAACAGTTTTAAACTGAGCTTTACTAAATTGAATGGCGCGTAAAATTTGAAATATTTTTTAATAGGAACATATGAATATTACTCAGTCTAGGTGCGCATTGTTAGTATACAAATGCCGAAAGTATATTTTGAAATTTATTTTCCTACCCCTTTTTCCGCAATGAACGATAGTGTTGATGAAAAATTTAGTTAAAACAGGAAATGGAACATTCCAGAGGTAGATTGGAGGATTCATGTTAGTGATTGCAGCGAGCTGTGTTCGTGCTGACGGGGCGACGATCGCATCCGGCCTTGGCTGGTGTTTCGATTGGTATTCTGTTCTCATAAGCACAGGGAAATCTGTGGAGGTACTATTTTTATACATTTTTTTTATATTTAAACTAGCTGTTTTGCCGCTACTTCCCGCGTATATTATATTATATTCATCATCATAATTTTATTATATCTTTATATCTGTATTATTTGTTTACTATAATGGAAATATTGTAAGAAGGCGTCACTCTATAGCCAAGATTTTAGTACAAGTAGATATATAGATAAATTCTTTATTTGCATCATACATACACAAAATTTTACAATTTAGATTTTACAAAATATTAGAAACTAAAACAGGACAATCAAACATTATGTGTACCGCAGCGATGCAAATGGGCGAAAACTCAGTGAGTATTTGCTCAAAGAGCAAAGCACTGATTTTCAGTTTTTACCCTAATTACAAGTGGTCGCACTATAAATATTTAAAAAAAAATCAAGAATTCACAAATAGATTGATAAAAGAACTACAATACTAACCAGACACTACAAAAATACTAATAAATACTTACTAACTAAAATATGTGATAAATGTATAAGATATATAGATTAATAAAATAAATAAATAGATACCCATTATTAATTCGGTTCATTTGTCAAGATCATTCAGAGTCACAGAGAAATAATTATAATGATTTGCAAATAGTGCCTGGCTTAAAAAAAAGAAATACTATTTAGTATATTAGACACGTATCTCTTTTGCTCCAAGTTAACTAGACATTACTTAGATAATCAACATTTAAGTTGAGTTGAGGCAGATCGTTGCCTTCGTCACACTTACACCTGTATAGATAATCTACAAAGGTGTAGGATATCATGTGACATTCCAACTCAATGTATTGTTAATAATTGATATGTTAAAGTTAACTCAATATATTAAATACGCAACATTTCGATAAGTGTTTAACATTTCAATGATCTACTTGACGGACGATTTTTTTTTGACATCATCCTTATTATTAATTTAAAATGTTATGTAGCCATTTGTTTTATTGTATCTTTTTAGAATGTTTATTTTCCTTATATTTTGGTGTACCTTTTATGTGGTAAAATAATGTATTAAAATGTATCAAACTGTTTTATTAAAGCAATTAATATGTTATACCTACCTATTTAAAAGGAAAATAATTATTGTTCCATTTAAATATTTATTCAGTGAACAAAGACAACAACTCATTTCACTGTAAAAAGAAATTGATTTATGGAGACCGAATCTTAAATTATTGAAAAACACGCAGCAATTTTAATTGGCTGGAATTTTAAAAATATTTAGTTGTCTATCAGCCAGTTGCACAAACGTCCATTAATATTCTCATTATTTTAAAGCGACATTACCCATACAAATTTGACATTCATTAGAGCTTAAAGGCGCCATTAAACCTTAATGGATGTTTGTGCAACTAACCGATTATTATTTAAATATTTTCAAATTAAAACAAAATTAAGTTCTAGCATTCGCTTATCCTTGCTAGCTAGAAAGTCCAAGTACTAAAAGAGAATTAATTATATTACGTAATAATGGAAATTGAATCACGAAAGGAATTAGACTGCAAAAAATAAATGTTAAAATTTAAAGACAACTCCGTATTTATTTCCTCCGTATTTATCTCCGTATTTAGTTTTCATGAAGATTTATTTGCATTTTATTTTTTTGTGCCTAAAGAGTTGATAATGACTTTTTATAACTCACCCTTTTAAAAGACAAGTAATATTTGTCGATATAAAAGGCGACAACTTCAATGGAGTCGAACGGATATATCTGTGGTTTTGTAATGTTATGAGTATGGTTTAGTTGATATAAATAAAGATTTTAAGTTTTTTTTATACTTATACTATAATACGTACATAAGCAAAAATTCTGTCATTATGAAGATATAAGAAATGGTATAATATAGGAAAAACGTCTCCTTACAAGCAATGTTCTCGGCCTTGACTTGACTTGCGCAGACGCAGTGTGCAAGCGCATTGTGGTAGGTCGGGACACGCCGATTTAAGGTAGAGTTTACAAAAGTCGTTGATTTCGTAGAATTGCGTTAATTTTGTGTTAAAATGACGGACAACCGACTCGTGATTCGTCTCAACAGTTTCTTCAATCTACAGTATAACGACCTCAGTTTTCCCTTATCCTTCGAATTTAAAGTATACCTTTAAAGAATAATTATTTGGTCATAGCGACATTAGAAGCATTGGCAATTTCGGCTCCAACGACTAGTATTTTTTACAAGACGAACCCCTTCGGTTTTCTAACTATGCGTACCATAGATATTGTTTTCTTTGTTTTGGTTTTGCACATAAGTCTTGTTCCTTGATTCAAAATGTCGCCTGTTGGCATCGTTACTATAAGTGTAGCTGCGGTTCAGCGGAGTAACGTGTCCCTGGAAGTGCGAGACGTGTATACAGGGCCTTGAGTCTGTTAATATTAACATAATAGCACTTCAATGGCGTTTTCATTAGACGCCAAGTAATATTAGTGCAATAGCGTTTTATTGAATCAATGAGGACAGGTTATTTTGGTATATGATAACAAAAATTGTGTCAATAACCTATCGAAACGACACTTTAACTATGTTAAAATTTGCGAACAGTCTTCTTAATGACGCTGCAGCTACAGTTGCGGTCACAATGGCCGTAATGATGACTCTAACGCCCAGTTTCTGAATTGAGAATTTGAAGTTGCGCACGTCTCAAACCGTGCTTAAGCCATTTTAAACGTCAATTAAACAAGTTTTCTTTTCTGATTTATATTTTTTTAATAATCAGTTGATAGCAATTTGACAAAACTAGAACTTTTTGTCATATGAAACGTGAAAAAACTTAAGTTATTGAGAATAATCAGTTGAGATTTTGTGCTTTTCTCAATTCAGAAACCGGCCGTATGACTACACGTGTTAGAAAATAGATGATTTTAATTAAAGTATTAAAATAAACTCCTTATAGATAAGACACCGGTTATACTTATGAACGGTAAGGACGCGGTTGGTTATCCAATATAATCAGTATTAAATAATATAAGGTTTCATTTTTCTACTTTCCGTATAATATTAAATTTTAATATTTTATATGCTTGTTTATTTATTTGTGCAGCCTGTATTGCGATGAAAAAATATTAATCTAAACTCATCGTACAAACATCCAATAGAAGCGTCCCCTACCTACCCCTCACGTCGTGTCAATAATTGTTACACCAATTTTGTCAGTCTTTTTGGGTTAGTTTTTTTAAGTACAAATTTGATTTTCACTATTTTTATGCTATCCTCTTTTGTATTCAGATAATATAAATAATTATATCCATTTTTAAGATATTTCTGCATGTTGTTACCGATGACACGTATGCAGGCATTATTCATTCACGAGTGTTGTTGCATTTAAAATCCGCCAATGAGACTGCTCATAATTTCCAAGACCTGCCAGCAAAATTGACGCAACCAGGAAACATTTTTAAGGGTACTGAAATTACGAGTTTCCTTATAAGCACCATACCTACCTTAACTTCATCATCTTTTGTTTGCTCATTGTTTTATTGTTTTGTACTTTAAAGCGACCATGAACCTTTTGTAGAAATAAATAATAATGTACATTTTCAACACTTTAGGGTTAAGCAAATAATAATGAGTTATCATTTGTCATTTGTCAATGGCTGGATGACTATAAATCACCTCAGTTTCGCTGATTAAAGTTATTATTTTACTATGCCAAGGAAGACGATGGTGCAAAGCCTTCCACAGTCAATGTCAGCGTGACAGATATTGTCAAATTTGATATAAACCTTAACTTTAACTGCGTACGCGTGCAACCGAGACTTAAAGATTGGAATCTTGGTTCCATTTATTCAGTAGGCACAAGCAACTATTCACGAATCTGCGGTGGAAGACTTCAGTGGAATGAATCAGTAAGAAACTCGGAAAGGTCTGCTTTGTTCTCCTTGTTTTATTACATAAAGGGAAATCCAGTTAAAGAATTACTTTATTAATAAATATTGGACATCATCTTCGTGGCCGAGTGGCTTGGACGCCGGTTTCATGGTGCCGCAGCCTCGGAGTTCATCTGGGTGTTTTGATACTTTCGTTGTCTCAGATTCTCTATGATACTCACTTTCAATTTTTTTTTTTTTTAGTTTATTTAGGAACAATCAGTTACATAACAAATGTGTTCATTATAAAAAAAAAGATGTACTTAAAAACCTATAGTTCCATATTTCATTTAAACGCATAGTTAACAAAATAAGCATTCCAACACGAGACAACAAAAAAAAAAAGAGAAAAAAATTAAACCTAATTTAAAGTTTTTACCTATATTATACACAAAATAAGTAATCAAATTCAAGCAATATAGTCTATGCTAATACATATGTTACTCAGATTTCAAATTAAGTTGTTTTATGGAAATCTGAAATAACGAAGGTACCATAACACCCAGAACCGAGATAATATAGAAAATTTCATCTTCCCCTGAGACCTCAGAGATGGAACCGGCGTACGAGCCATTCTGCCACCGAGATCGTCAAATTCATTAGAGTATGTAGTTACTTTCCATTACGATATTAAAAAAGAATAATATACATGATATTACAATGAAATATTAATGTTAATAATAGATTTGACTGGTTAAATCTCATACACAATATAATGTATTACATTATGTGAAATAAAGCTGCACCACGTTATACTACATTGCTCCGTCGATTCCTAAATATCTACAATGCACACCTGATAAACTAAGACTAACACCCGTTTTATAGACAAAAAATACCAAAAAGAGGAAAGTGCAACCCCGAACTGGGTTAAGCAAAAAAATTACGTAAACAAAAATCCTGCAACAAAGTGGGAATAAAAAAACACCCGTTATGCACTAAGCTAGAACAAATATCTATTAACAAGGAAAAAACTCGCCTAAGCAGATCAGTTAAAATCCAAATAAATCGTTTTTCTTCTATGCCTTTACAAATTTGTGATCTGCCGAAAATGCATTTCTATGATTTCCTTAGGAGATCATGGAAATGCATTTCCTTAGGAGATTAATAAATATATAGATGACAGATTTGAGCGACTCCTAAGTTTAGTGAAAACGGGCATAACACTCTTATCTGTATTCGAGTAGAATTAATTACGCGAGTGTAAATAATACCCAATGCAATACTTTTAACCAATAGATGATAATTTGAACGAATTCACAACTGCCAATAGCTAATAATAATAGTATTTTACCTTTTGTTACCTTATTCATATTCTTGTTTATTTGTTAAAAATATTTGCTTTAATTATTACCTTTACTCAAGTAATTACTTCTTCTCAACTATAAATACGAGAGTATATTAAGATTTTCGTTTCTAAAACATTTTTATTTTTCATTTATTTACTTTACTTTTCGTTATTGGGTCACCTACTTACATTTTACAACACTTTTAACTTATTCAGCTAATAAGTACGAGTAATCTATGCATGTAATATTAAATTGAAGCACTGCATACAAAGTTGTCCGTCGACAGCTAATAAGAACGTAATGCAACAATGCGATCGGCGCAGACGCAATGTCCGTGAACCTGCCGCTAAAATTACCCGCGCGTCATTCGCAGTGTAATGTAGGCTGCGTCAAAGAATATATACCTATGCTAGTAAATAAGAACTCGAGCTTCTGCACTTTAAAGTGATCTCGGCTGAGTACGCACGATCACAGGGTGGTTAACAATAACAACTATACTGCCGTTTTTTGAAGAGAATAACTCGGTTTGGGTATTTTCGTTTGTGTGTATCTTTGGCAATAAAAAATATAAAAATATAAAAAATAAAAAATCTAAGTAAGAAGAAAGTAGTCTCATTTTTCTGACCACGAATTTGTACTTAAATCGGTTTGCCTAAAATTTTAAGTTATTGCGCTTGTCTTGAGGACGGCAGCATAGTTAGTCGGATATTTTAAGGTAGAAAATAGAGTAAGCCATATAAGCACACAAACTAATAAATCCGGCGTGAAGATGGGCCAATTGTAAAAGTAGACCATTCAAAACCTGCCTGGATAGACCACGATCTGTTGCCATTATTGATTTGGTCAATTATTTTATGACTTTCCCCAATATAAAATTAGTAAAACTATGTAAGTACGAGTAATGTATTTCGATTCGACTAACCAGAATAAAGCACAAAGTATGCATTATTTTCAATTTCAAAACGGTTAACACAATAGATAGGTAATCGTTTTCGTAATTATCATTTAATACACTATATTATTACTGTTAAGATCTCATTTGAAAAATAACCGAAAAGCAACTTTCATTATATCGAAACATAATTTGACAAACCAATATTTTTATAATCGTCAGTAACACAATGCAAATCATTTAACGTGCAATGAATTTTTGCAAACAAAAACAAAAAATCTCAACGCATACAATAGACAATTTGGTTGAACACCACAATTTTTTTT
The DNA here is from genome assembly GCA_918026875.4 of Diatraea saccharalis. Taxonomy (NCBI): domain Eukaryota; kingdom Metazoa; phylum Arthropoda; class Insecta; order Lepidoptera; family Crambidae; genus Diatraea; species Diatraea saccharalis. The sequence goes on along the minus strand of OU893339.1, from coordinate 23,163,391 downwards.
TTCAGTACGTACTATACAAATAATTTAATTTGTACTTTTAATTCGATATTGTTAACTCTTATTTTTTAGAACATTCAAAACTGTAACTGATCTGCAACTATTTAATCTCCACAGTGTAAGAAGATGAAGTCCGTCGAAGGCCAAGCCGTATGCCATATAAATACTTATTCTTTGGTTTCTCTGAACTTTTTGGTATTACTTCTGACTTATTTTGTCAACTGTATTTTATGTTCAAGTTGAATGCATTGTTTGGGTAATTTTCAGTACAAAACAAAAAGGTGTACTTTTCATTATATCTTCATTGATTGTTTAGCTCTCTTTAGCACTCTTTTGTTGACGTGAATATTTTTGTTTGGTTATTAGTCAAGTATTGAGCACCAGGGGAAGGACTAATCATAATTCTAGGCCATCAACTTTTACAGTCTACAGTGAATAGTATGTATTCAAACTGCAGGGGCCCTCTGCCCTCCGCTGCCCTTCTCCGTAGCTAATAATACAGGTTACTTTTCAGGATAAAAGTGATTTTTTTTTAACATCTATATAGCATTATAACACAATTTAAGCCTCTTTGGTGTGTAATTTCTAGACATACATATACTTATTCTTAATGCGACTGGCAAACAAAGATATTAAGAAAGAAAGGAGTTCAGACGCTCAATAGGGATGACGACTAATTTTTGTTTGTTTGTCCGTCAGGTAGATTGTTAAAAAATATTAAACACGTATTTTTTATTTTTTTCGTAATCATAAAATTACGGCTATATATAGAGTTGAAATTTCGCATGACGTCACGTTATGGTACGTTTTCTACAAAATTATGACGTAGCATGTCCCCACTCCTCAACTTTAATGCCTTTTATCTAAGCTATTTCTCGTTAAATTGAAGTGAAAAAAAAAATACGTATCTAATATTTTTCTATCATCTGACTGACGGACTAAGTAGAATTACATTTTTTTTTACCCAGTCGTCATCCCTATTATGACGTAATGTTTAGCAAGGCAAAAAAGATCTTTATATGAACTTTAACCCCTATATCATAAGATAAATGTACCCTTTGCAAGAATTATGTATTTTCATTAAAAATGAATAATGAAAATACATAATGTTGCCTATTTAAGTAATGATAAGTATCACAGATGTGCATATAAAATAGTTTATTTTTTTTAAACAAATCCGCTTAGGTGATTGTAAGATTCTTATTATATATTTTTTTTTCGTTTCACAAGTGAATTAAAAACATCATAAAGTGAATTTTATGATATTTTTTATCTATGATATTAAATAATGATACAAGATGATTAATTATACGAATGGTGTAGTTTTAAAGAAAACAGCACACAATAATATGAACATTTTATTTTATTTTCAATTACAAAAGTATACTTTACAGGTGCTTTAACATTAACATTCCATTTGGTTGCTAAGATTAAGTCGGCAATGTATATTTCAAGATAAACGCTAGGGAATTGCAACATTCAAAATGGCTGATGCAATGCAAAGCCTCGTCAGTTCAATAGGGTTAACCCTAATCCATTGATTTGTTCAGTTAAATAGTAAAATTATATGGAAGTGTTTAAATAAGAGTAATACCAAATACCTTTTTAGGGTTCGTTTAAGGTGTGTTTAGAAAATGAAGTAAAAACTCTCAAAAGTTAGAAATCCAGTTGTTATTATTATTAATTACCGATAGTTCTACATTCGTTCATATTCTCGTCTATTGTTTAAAATGTTTGCTTATATTATGACATTTTCTCAAGTAAATACTTCTCTCGACTACAGTTACGAGTGTAAATAATTGTCCTATGCTTTTTACAGAACGTAAGTATTCTCTTGTCGCTATAGCAGCGAAAAAGAAAATTTATTCCACGCGAAATAGATTTTAAAATAGTTATATTCAAAATGATGTTCATTTTTATGTCAATCGGGAGGCATTGTCGTCCTTTGTCGACGATAATGCGGTAAATAAAAATGCGAAAACTACATTTATGACTTAGATCAGAGAAAATTACAAAATTCACCATTGGTTCAATTTATTTTTACTTCTATTAATTGGGAAATTGACCTATAATATAACAATGATATAATACATAATCTAAGAGAGTGACGAGTAAGGATTATGCCATTAAAGGAGAAGATTATTTTTTTTAATAATTAAAATCAACCATGGAGCATCAGCTGAAAGTGCCATCCTTATTTAGCAGGCTGCCTTAACGAACATCTCGCTTTAAAATGCCAACAAATTATGCTATAACAACTTCGTACCTACTGCATTATTTGTACACCAACCAGGATTCGAGTTGATAACATTGAAAAGTTCATTGGTATTACATGCACTTCCTGACTTGTCGAGGCCGTGGCGGCGCCGGGCGGCCATCTTACGTTTTTTTGACGTTTATTTTTGGCGCGCTTTTTGTTTCTTTTTGAGTCTCTTTTACACTGAAATTGCAAAGGAATTATGTGTTGTCTTCTTTAATTTCCTACGGTCGTTGTTTGTTCAGCTTATTCACAAGATTGTTATATATTTATTCAGTTTTAATTCTGTGTTTAAATGGTTTGTGCATGACTAATGGTTACTTATGAGTCAAGTGGGAACCGTGACAAAGAAATTGGTTACGCAATATTCAAAACCTGCTAATAAAATATTTATATAAAGTTATTTACAAGTTATCTACTACTATGACGAATTTAGCAATGACATTTATTTAGATTATACTGATTTTTATAAACAAATACCAAGGACTTTCTTTTCTCTTTATTAGGTATTTTAATTAAACTTCTTATTAGGTAATATTAATTTGATTACCACTTCCACTTCTTCCACTTCCCACTCGATAACAGTTGTTCATAATCTGTTCACAACGGTTGGCTCTTTGTCTTTATACGTCCAAACCACGACGAAAAAGCTTTATTTGTTCGGACGATCGTTAACCAATTAGAATGCCCTTAGCATTATTTTTTGTAAATTTTTAACACCGATTAAGCTGTAATCTCTATATCCTGAACAGCTTAGAGCGTTCTTAATCACTCCACACAATACTGCTGGTTGTCGGACGTCCAAAAATAATAGGAGGATACGATGCGCCCCGCGTTTGAATTTATTCCATTTTTGTAAAACATAGTCAAAGTTGAAGATAGTATGTCTACGTTTTGTCACTCCAATAAAACTAAAAACTTTTTTAAGTAGATATTTCTAATCTGTTGAACATATAACTGTGTTATAATAATGATTGTTATCGAGAGAGTGTATCATAATTACTGACAGAATAATTCATATCGGCAAAAACTTAAATTAATAAAGACAATAAATGTTTATTGAGTATCTATAAGCCCACGAATATTAAGTAAATATTGTATGGAGATTACTCCACTTAATATATTTTCATATATATGATTTTCTTATATATCGTCGTGGTACCAACAATAGGATGTATGTCAAAAAAGACAGTAATACATTGCAAATAGTTGTATGTCAATTTTTTTATGTACTTGTTATTACATAATATCTTTCCTCTCACTATGTACACTCTTTTGCCAGTATATTAATAAGAAAATTATAAAATTGACGGAAAAACAAAAAATTTAGAAAAAACTAGTTTTTTGTCCGTCTTGTAAACAGCGAGTATTTTGACATACATCCTATTGCTGGTACCACGACGATATATACTTAATTTAATGTCAATACTCAAATTTATTATACTTTACTAATTCAATTAAATTTATTATAATTAATTTGAACATTAATTTAAGTTTACAAAAGAAAATTATTATCGCCTAGCCGTTTTCTCAAGACATTGACTGCGTAATTTGTAGCATATGTCACCCGCGTATGACGTCGCTTCCTGAAGGTGATAGATTTTTTAAAATCGGTACAATAGTTTCGAAAGTTATTCAATGGCAATAAACAATCAAATCATTGCTCTTTATAATATTAGTATACATAGATAATAAATGAATTAACAATGAGTTGGTATACTGATAATGTTTCATTGTAGTAGAGAGAAAAGGGTTCCATTTTATAATTAGAAGGACTCGGGCGGCGGAAATCGCCGGCGCGGCGCGGGTGAATCATATGTCAGTTACGAGAGAAAATAAGTTTTGTAACGTTAATGTGCTGATAATTTTCATTTATCTTGAAAATGAGTAGCTTAATGGCGTAGTTGATGAAGGCCGCGGCACGCAATCGTTGTTTGATAAGTAACTTTCGTAAGGATGATCAAAAATTATCTCGGACTACACCGTGCTTCAAAAGACACATTAAGCCGTTGATGCCGGCTGCATTTGCAGTAGCTTGACAATACCCTAAAATCCGCATTGGGCCAGCGCGGAGGGTCATGTCATGCCCATCCTTCTTATCCAGCCATAAGGAAGGCCTGAGCCCCTGCAGTGGGAACGTAAAACGACTGATGATAATCTTGAAAATGAACCATCTCAGGAATCGAACCAATTACCTATCGTTTTCTCGACGAGTGCTTCTACCAAATGAGTTACGAGAGATCCAACGAAACTTTTGCTCGTTCTTCTTATCAGCCAAAAGATGTCCTAAACGAGTGATTGGTACAAAATGTTGGACAATACAAAAGTACTTTTATAAACACACATACACACATACATATATAGAAATGCGTCTTGCTGTATTTGGTCGAGGTTGTTTAATTTTAATTTCGTTTTATGTAGTTAAATAATGAAAATCCGTTATTGTTAAAATTGTTCTGCTATTATTAGGATAAGAACTTGCTGTGGATTTTTTTCTTGAAATAAATAAATAAGTTTATTTCAATAAAAATTCCTCAAACATGGTTTGATTTAAAAAAAAAATATATAAGAGCTAAATGAACCAACATACCCCTTTTCTATCATTGCGAAATTTTTACCTAAAATTTGAATTCAATAAGGCGTTAATACGCAACAAGGACGCGTTAGGACGTAATTTTTTGCTCCCAATTCAAATCACATTTCATGACGTGATAGTCCCGAATTGTAATAAAAGTGTCGTATTAACGTGAAACCGAATTTATGAGTGCAACAATCCTATTTTACTGGGCGTCTGAGGTCAATGTGCAAAGGCATGCTTCAAGGATAAGGGCGGTAAGATCGACGCTACACTGCAAGCTATAAATGTAGTGCCGCTATGAAGTCATTTTATTAACATAGGACATATCTGGGGATTGTAAAGCTAACTGGTGTTCATCTAACGAATCATTATGGTTTTTTATAGAGGAATTGTTTATAACAAGCTCTCTATGCGATTTTATAGCACCATATTATTATCTATCACTACATATTATTTATGAGAAGTTTGTTTACATTTTATTTGCACGTTAATTAAAAAATGAGAGTGCAGCATATTTGAGCCTATCTATCTCTAGTTTAGTCTAACTTATTATGAGAGTTGATTATGAGGATTTATATTAAAAATTACATCATGATAAGATCCATTTATGGTATTAAGTCTATACTAACGCATAAGCCATTATGATTATATAAGTTGAGCATACCCTGCTCAATCACTTGGTCCACTCGCCAAGTTTCAGTGTTTTTTAATGTTAAATAATTCCTTTTTGTTAATTAAAAATGATAGGAGAGTGAGAAGATAAACAGTAAGACAGAGAAAGTGATCAATTTGAATAGTAACCGAAATCTGCGGGCGAAATGAACTGACATTTTGAGCAGAAACCGTTTTGTTTGATCTTTAATCTGATATAATTTTGATTTTGAACAAAGTAAACCTAAAGGAAAACTATCTCAAACAATTTACGGGGTTTCTTACGAGCCGATTAATTAAATAAACCGTTTAATAAGTCAATTCTCCGAGCCCTGACATAAGCCACGAAAACTACGAAAAGTGTGTTGCTTCTTTTAAAAAAGTGTATAGTATAGCTATTTATAGTTTTTCGCCTCGCAAGAGGACTGCCTTTACTCAGCCAAGGTCATGCGCCGCCCGTGCGACGACCCCACTGCGTTAAACACAATATTATCTGCACAAAATCTAGCGGCGACGACGTCGTAAAACATGATTAGTTGTGATTCGAATTGTTTACCGAACTGCAGCGTCGAACTGCGAAGTTTATGATATTTTTTGCAATTATGTGACGTCACTTTGAGAACAATGATATTTGATATAAGAAACAAGTCGACATAGTTTTATTTTAGAATATATATTTGTTTCAAAACTTCAGTATTTTTTGTTTTTATTTATATTTTATTGCACACAGAACAGCACTGCGATTCTGTAAAAATTCAAACCCGAATTCGAATTCACTCAGGCGACTGAAATCACTTCAAAAACGGCATCCGCCCAATCTTGAACTGATAATAACGTATCGTATAAGTGAAGGGAGTTTCGAAACGACATAGGAATAGAATATCTGAGACGCGTATAAACAATCAATTTTGTTTTGTATTTTTATACAACATTTTTGACAGAATCTCTGTACAAATGGTGTACTTGTTGCCTTTAGGCATCCTCTATCAGTCAACTGTAGTTTTATTTCCACAGATAATGCATATTAAACAAATATCGAAGTCTTACAATATAATATCCTATACATAAAAATACATAATGATAAATAAGTATATACATACATAGATCAAAATATACAGTAACGGCGAAGTAATAGACATTCAAGTGACTTTTAACGAAGGTTGTCTTATAAAAAAATAAACAGTTTTAGGAGTCTAATGTGTCATAAACTATTTTTTAATTTTTCATTACATTTTCCAAAGTAAAATGTAATTTTTAACAGTAACCGGTAATTGTAAAACTTTAAAAAACACACTATTCATATTTTATTATTAACAAAGTTAGCGACAAACATTAATGTTTGTGTGTCAATTTAGAATGTAATTCGCGAGTTTTGGTGCAAACGGATCGGTAAATGTAATAAAAAGGAGTACCTTTTAAAAGTCCCGATTCGCTTTAATACAAAAACAGTTAAGCGTTTTTTTAAATTGAACCCCGCAATTAATTAACAACTTTAAATTACATTCACCTTAACATACATATATGTATTGAAAATTACACAGTGAGAAAAATTTATGGCTGTCGGTTCGAAAAAGTTCTGGAATGGTGACGACCGACCAGAAGACGTTCAAGGGCCAGGAGGACCGACGAACATAAAAAGGTCGCAGGAGCCCCTGGATGTGGAGACCCATGGGAAGGTCTATGCCCAGCAATGGGCGTCAAACGGCTGATATGATGACAGCTGAATATTAAATGCGTTACATTCTAATATTTCCTCATAACAGTTTCTATTATCGATCGTTATCATTATAGATAACACGTAACACGTTTGTTTACGTATTTTGTCCTCTATGTGTAGGTCATGGGCCGTTCAACTTGTTTCGATTATAAATAGTACAGCCAAAGTAATGGAATTGTAAGCTTATACATATTAAACTCAAAAGGCTTATAACCAAAGTTTTTTATTCGCAAACGTGCCGCTTTAAAAATCGGTCTGACAATAATTCATTTTTATAACTATGTCTGCTACTCAATCGTTGTTTTTAAAATGATCTCAATCATTTTCAAAATAGCTAAAAATTATTTATTTTTATATTAATTATGATATTTTTAAAATAACAATTGGTTGTATTTAATAGTCGTTTTTAGAATCAACCTTTTAATTTTAATTTGTTTAAAGATCCTGTTTGATAAAAACACATAAAAGTACGTCAAATTTTTCCTATAACTTTTTTGCTATACTATTCTGTAATAAAATCACCATCAAGCTTAGGCACTTTTATTACGGATATCAGAAACAACGGGGGGAATACAAATATAAATAGAAAACACGCATAATTATTAATCACAAAAATGTTTGTCCTGTATGGGGATCGAACCCACGACTCTCGGCGTAATAGTAGGAACGCTACCGACGCGCCATTGAGCCTGTCAAGTATGTTTAGATCTTTAAAATTACGCAGCGGATTTGGTGCGATTTTTTTAATAGATATGGAGATTCGTGATTTAAGGAGGTTTTCATTTATTATATTTGATAAATACTATACTGCAAAATATTAATAATGACAGATACTTAAAAAAATCCACCTTTCGCAATCCGGGCGACTGCTCTAACCACTGAACTACTCAGGACCTAATGTCTGACGTTTTTTTTTTTTTCAGCGCGTATTTTCATCAATGTTTAGGCAATTCACCAAGGTTTTAATGTATAATACAGGACCACGCGGGTAAAGCCGCTGGTGAAAAGCTTGTTATTATAAAAATTCATCTATGATCAATCAATCCTCAATGGTTAGAGTTGGATCGCGAGGGCCTGTGTAAACTCATGCCAAATTATAACTTTATGTCTACATATAAACTAGATACTCATAAAATATTTATACATGATAATATTATTTGTTATATACAAATAATTTTATGAGCCATGGCGGAGCTTCTGAGACTTTCATAGACCACCAGTGGTCCACGGACCAGCGGTTAAACACCACAACCACCATTGTGTGATATTTGAGCGTTCGGATCTCCGAATTGGAATTCTTGGTCAAGGAACGCGCAAAAACAAATGTGAGAGCTGGCCTCTCACATAAGTAAGCTAAGAATTATTTTTCCTGATTTTTAGGTTTTCCCACTGTCACATATACAAACTCCTGCACAGTATTCGAATAATCAGAGTAGCTCAGTGACGTAGTGGATTAGCGCGGCCCGTGATCGTAGTCGTTAAGCAATTTCACAAGGGTCGGTCACGGGATGGGTGACCAAAAATTATTATCTCGAGCTACTCCGTGCTTCGGAAGGCACGTCAAGCCGTTTGTCCCGGCTGCATTTGCAGTCGATAATACCCTCCAATCCGCACTAGGCCAGCGTGGAGGATCGTGGCCCATCCTCCTTAACCATCCATAAGGAAGGCCTGAGCCCCTGCAGTGGGGACGTAAAAGGGCTGATGATGATGATGATTCGAATAATTGTGCCGAACATTCAGTTATTCGATTTGCAGTGCTATTCTGTAATAAAATCAGATTTGAACTCGACGTCAAGCATAGCACTGTTATAGCATAGAGGTTTAATCAAATAAAACCTACTTTATAAAGTAAGAAATCTTTTATTCAATTTCGTTATATTGTGCTTGACTTTGGGGCTTGATGGTGATTTTATTACAGAATAGTATAGCAAAAAAGTTATAGGAAAAATTTGACGTACTTTTATGTGTTTTTATCAAACAGGATCTTTAAACAAATTAAAATTAAAAGGTTGATTCTAATAATACCTTAGAATCGGATCAATGTGTGTGATGTTGTCCAATATTTATTTATTTATTATACATAAGGACAGACAGAGGGAAAGCTACATTGTTTTATACTATGTAAAGTATTCATTATTATTATAAATAAGATTTTCTCCTCCCTTACCAAATAAAGTGCCGTTGTTAGAATTTTAAGCCACTGTCATTAACTTATTACCGGGTTCTTATAGTCATTATTTTTATTTCATTTATTTTCATAGAACATAATTATGAATTCATCATTATCAAAGTTACATAAACTTTGCAGCCGAAAACTCGAGGTCATCGTTTCTTATCAGGCAGTTGATACGGCGAATTAGGTTATCGTGTTAAGGATAATGATTATTTATAAATGCATAACATTTTTATCACGTACATACATTTATATTGTCAAATACATAAATTTATTTAATGTGTGATATGTTATGTTTGATTTCTTTGTTGATAAAAAACTAGATTTTTTTATAATACGAGCTCCACATGTTGGCTGATTGTAACAAATTCGAAAATATGGCAAACTTCACCCACTACAAACAATAATACCCACGCTCGTCAAGCATGCTATATGCATGCTAGTGTAGTTTTGGATCTTTTAATTTGTGCTAAATACCGAAACTGACGCTGATCACTGACAAACGGCAAAGGCCAACAGTAAACACAAATAGTCGACAGTAAACACAAACGGCCAACAGTGAACACAAACGGCCAACAGTGAACACAAACGGCCAACAGTGAACACAAACGGCCAACAGTGAACACAAACGGCCAACAGTGAACACAAACGGCCAACAGTGAACACAAACGGCCAACAGTGAACACAAACGGCCAACAGTGAACGCAAACGGCAAACAGTGAACACAAAAGGGCAACAGCTAAACACCCATCTACACGTTTGTGTTTGTTTGTTTACCGTCTGTTTGGCATGCGTGTGGAAATGTCATAATATGTACATATATTAAATTGTTAGTTAGCTTAAAGATATCGAAGTTCCTGAAGTAATTTGTTTGACCTTTATTTAATTAGAATATTGACAAATTTTTAGTTACATAATGAAAACAAGCATAAATCCCAAATTAAAATGGTGACTTCAAAACATGAAAAAACCAAAGTCATCTCGAAAGAATAGTCAATTTATTCTTGTATAGTCTTTTATATCATAATAAACGTAAATAATATAGCTCCCACTTTGTACAGCTGATAAAAGAGTTTTTTTTTACAATAATTGTCATATTTTGCGAGTAGATAATCAATTAATAAATATTTTGGTGTACTATTTGTATATATTCTATCTTTGTTTGGATATGTGGTGAGAAATTATAATTTGCACGTAACCAAAAGGATTATGAACATGAACGTGGAAGGAAATATAAGGATAGGAAGACCGAACAAAAGATGTGATGGACTGTGTGAAAGATGTAAGAAAGGAGTGAATGATGAGATGACAGCTGATAGAAAAGCAATAGAAGAATACATATTGACGAACTCCGTGGCCACCGCTCAGGTTTGCCCCCATTGGTCAAATCTATGTAGAAAATTAAGTTTTCTATATGCGAGTATATAGCATATAAAGAGAACTTAATTTTCTATATAAGGTTATATCTAGAAAACTTAATTTTCTATATATGATATTAAGCATTTGAGCAAGATGTTTCGTGTCTTATGTTAATTTTAAAAATATTATATTTTATCAGCTACAAATGAAATTATTTTAATTAGAGCAAGAAACGATGATGATTCAGCCTCTATCCACTTCAATGACTGATCTCGCAATTTCTTTTCGTTTTGATAGGATTATTTCTTTGTTTGCTTGTTATCCTTGTTTCTTTTGATGAAGTAGGTAATGTTAATATTTAAAATACATTTGTTATAGTATTTCAAAACAGTCTCTATGCAAATCTGTAGGTCTAAGGATTAAATGATATGTTTCTTGAAAAAGAAACAATATTTTCACACGTCTCTCATTGATAACATTCAAGGTATTCGCATAGTCGCAAATAAATAACGAATAGTACGGAAATAGAAGAATGTAGAGTCTTAACTCGTACATGTCTAGCTAATCTCCAAATGATATCCAATCCGAGCCACATGTCGCCAAGACTATATATATTTCCGATTATATTTCCACGCCACGCGGTATAGGGTTAACGTTATCAGTTCTATACTAAATATATGTACCGATCGCGATGCTAGATATAATTGTGGCTTTATGTATGTATTCCAGAAAACTGTGTGTAAAGGTAACATATACTTTTTAGGGAAGCATTTAGCAATATAGATTTTAACAATTAATCAAAATTATATCAATGATACTATAATCAATTAAATTTATCAGTGACTTATTTGTATTTCTGATTACCTTCTTACTTTTAAAATAAGACAATGAAAAATTTTAAAATGTAGATATTCTACCTAATCATTGACTAGGCCTTAAATGTGGTTTGAACAAATTTTAAGCATTTAAATCTGAAAAAAACAAAGTATATTATACACCGTTGATTTTTATTTTTTAAATCAGTCATAGTATTTTACTATTTGTTCTCTTTTAAAAGTTTGTTCAAATTATCAAGCCCAGAGAGAGTCATGAATAATATTTACTTCATATTATCTTATTTTTATTTATTCGTTACCTTACTAAATAAAGTAAACAATTAATTAATTTAAGTAAACTTTGCTCTGTTCTTTTTCTTAAGTTAAATAGGCCAAGTATGTTTGGAAAAATAATCTGCTTTATCCGTTTATGATTATCGTCTGTCCTTCTACAGGGACTTTTTCTAGATAAAACGATAATAACTCTTCTCTATTACTCATTATGGAGACATTGACAATGATATTATATGATAATGTTGCTATCACTAGGAATTGTTAGAAAGGTTTAAAATTAGTGCGATAATAGTTTTGCATTTTATACAACGTATTCCTTTTTTTGATATCTCATAACACATTAATAGGACCATGTAAATGGAATCGAAGAGCATTAGAACAATTTTCGATTTAATCTTTATATTTCGCTTTAATTTTTTTTCATAAACAAAATTATTAATAACTCGACACTGTTTATACAACACATCTTTATGTAACTCATCGAGCAAAATAAGGACACCCCATCCCATACTACTGATATTTATTTTTCCTTTATCTGTGCTATAAGAGTTTGCTTCGAACCAAATTTCAAGATTCTAAGTACCTTGTAGGTTTGATTCCCTTGCAAGTTTCGAAAATTTGCGGCATAAACTGCTATATCTTTTGATTGCGTTGGCTTAGAAGTTTTGATTTTTTTACAGCTTCAAGGGACAGTAGATATGAGTATTTAATATAAATTTCAGCTAGATACCTCCACGAATTATTGAGAAAAATGGTCTTGTCAGAAGGATGGACGGTCAACAAAGTGATACTATACTAAGGGTTCTGTTTTTTCCTTACAAGGTACGGAATCCTAAAAGAGTAAAATCTGCTCTAGTTCACTTCACTGCAAATCTCAAACTCAACATGTTCTTCAAACAAATCTCGGTAGCGCATCGAGACTGTGTAAGCCAGTGGCAAATATATTAAAATAAAACAATTTAAAGTTGACAATTGATTATTCCCCATTGTTTGGAACGAGAACCTCATATGTAAAAAAAGTTCCACACGAAAATATCATCATCACGAAGGTTTTATTTAATCTAAAGTATATATTACTATAAAACGACAATTACATACTATTAAGTTTACAAGAATACACCTCTAGAAATGGCTGGAACTTGAGGCGTTCCAATTCCTATCTGCTTTAAAGTCAGACACGTTACTTATTGTAAAGCTTTCTTTCCTGTAATAACCCCATAAAACCTTTATGACTTTTATGTACTTTTGGAGTGAGTTTAATATAAACAATTTTAAAGGCTCTACATATACGTACAATTATTCTGAGCAAGAATATAAAGGACATTAGCTGTGATACAAATATCAAATAAAAGGCATCCTCGGTAATGCAATGAAATATTATTGGGTACACCATTAATCATTTATTATAACTATTGGATATTCAAAACAATTACGACGCTTACCACTACCACAGGCTACCTGAAAGTGAATTTTCTAATAGTATTTATTTTTTGTACGTTTACTATTGTAAACTGAATGTGGAGACAATCATTCTATGCGTGTATAAAATACGTATTGGTCAGTGAAATCACTCAAATTGCTTTATCAAGAAGTGATTTCGATATTCTCGAAATAGATGGCGTCTTTCAATTGTTATCGAGTCCTTAGTGGTTATAACAATTGATTTATTAGTAGAGTGATAATGTATTATCGTATTTCTTGACCTTGCACACTAACTGTATTTAACAATTAATTATTCACAATCGGTGTGATGCAACTTTATGTGGACAGCTTTATAATTGGTAATGACGCACATTATAAGTTCTATTAATATAATTTATAAAGGCTACTTATGAATTATATTAATAGTATTACTTATAAATTATTTATATATAAGAGAAAGGTCACTCACTCATCATGAAATCTCAGAAACTACAAGCGCTAGGAGTTTCGAATTTTGCACGCGTGTTCTTTTTGGGACGTAGATGCTCATTTACTGAACTTTAATGCTTATTATCTAAGCCATTTCTTGTGAAAGTCTAGCAAAAAAAAAATACGTGTATAATATTTTTCTACGACGGACTAAATAGTATTTCTTTTCGTTGTTGCATTTCTACATTGACTCAACCGAAAATCGATCCTCAGAAATGGTGACACCTCAAAACCGATGTTTAAGCCACTCGGCCACAGTGTTTTCCAAAGTTATTTTTCATCTACATTTCTGGAACAATCAATGTGGAGGGTAAGTAACTTCCGCAATTGCTAATCATAGGATGGGTGACCAAAATTTTATAATTTCAAGCTCCTCCTTTCGGGAGGCATATTAAGCCGTTGGTATCAGCTGCATTTACAGTCGTTTACACCCATCAATGCGCACTGGACCCACGTTATGTGTTATGGTCCATTCTCCATATTCAATTCAAATCCACTCATATAGAAGATTTGTGCGTCAGCGCTGAATAGGTATTTTTATATGTTTGTTTAAATATTATAGTTAAATAAAATAAGTAAATCATTGTAATATTAACAACCTGCAAAGATTAAAGTGATTTATAATATACAATGTACAATTGAGTTCGATAGTATGTATAATATGTTTTTTTCTACCTTGGCATTGGTCTGATTATGTGAATAAAAAACAAGTCAATTAAATGTTAAAGATTCATTGACCCGGTTTCACTTACCTGCTAAAGAAGACTTTTGTTTTTTTTCTTAATCTACATTGAAATATTTAAAGAATTTTAAGACAGGCAACTTTGGCAAAAATTTTAAATACAAATCACCGACTAAATGTTATTATTCTTTTTAATACTACATTATTAAAAATAAATAACTTAATTAATGATCATTTTCTATATTGACCCGACCAGGAATCAATAAAATCACAAAGATGGTGACACCTTGAAACCGGTGGATCACCACGTAACTCGTCAATTAGTTATATAGAAGTCTAATAATAATATGTTATAATCAAATATAATATGTTAACTCCTAAAGTATACATAGTAATGTTATTGCAGTTCTCAGGTCTGGGTGTTATGTTACCTTGTTTCAGATTTCGATAATAGGAGTGCTACTTAATTTAAGATTTGAGCAATGTGTGCGATGCCGTCTAATGTTTCTGATTATATATAAAATAAACTCATGTCCTTATGTCTGAGTAACGATATAAATTAAAAATTACTTGTAACTTTATTTACGTTATGTATGTAGATAACACTATGATCTTTGAGTATATTTACTTATGCCAGTGTCTTTGTTCCCTTGATCTACTTTTTTTCTTAAGCGAGATTATATCTTGAATGAGTACATACAAACTAACTTATCTCTGTTTACGAAGAAAAGAAAATAAAAATACTTTGTAAATAAAATGTAACATTTTAATTATACAAACCTACATTTCAATTTAAGATAAACAGAATAACTTTAAGAGTAAGCTCGCGGGAACGTCTGGAAGCCTTGGAGGCTTAGAGAATTACTTTAAGCTTAGAGGTCATGCTGAAATATCCTGTAGATAAGCTGGATAGTAAAGATCAGAAATCATCTATCAATATATGCAAACACAACTTGAGATAGCCAAGTAATGTAAATAAACTTTGTGCTTGGCACAAGTTGCTTCAAAGACAGCCACTGTCAAGCAATTTTCTTACTTGGTGTAAGATTTTCCAAATGTAGTCATTCTCCAACCACTTTTTGCTTGACTCGAGATTTTCCGCATCGGTTTTCTTTTTGCCTGTCGATATTCGTTAAACAATGCTTGGCGTATATTGTTATAATTATAGCATTGAAAGTGTTAATATACGTTTACGTATATTTGACAAGTAACATGAATCTAATGAATATAATCAATATTAATGGTATTAGTAAAAATGACATTAAAATTTATAAAATGATTATTAGACCGTTGAATTCTAATCTCGTGTATAACTTTTTGTAGTAAATTTAACCAAACATCAACATATATTTACGCCATATCTCTTACGAGACAGGTATATTATCGAGCTTCACGAGGTCCGTATAATCGGATCTTCATAGAGCCGTTCATATAGAGCATCCACGATTACAGTAAAAATATCTGATTTCGAATAATATTATGAATTATTTGTGCCTTTTATTACTTTACCCGCTAATTAATGAAATTTATGAAAATGCATCTCATAAAATTTCGTTTAGAATTAAAATTTACAGACTAATTACTATTTTCGCTATTTTTCTTACTAATTATTATATATTTATTATACTACTGTATTTTACCACGAATATCCTATTTTATTCATTAAGATGTTAATGCAAATTCATGGTCAGAACATTATGTTAAGTTTGTAACATTTTTTAACTTAAACTATTGTATTAGGATTACTTGATTCTAAACGAATTACAAATCCTTATAATTTCTTAAGTGTGGAATCTAAACAACATATTTAATGTTGTATAATACCACATAAAAAAAACTTCTATTGTTTAACTGACTAAAAACTGTTAACCGACCGTTATTACTTATATAACATCCTTTTAACACTACTTAGCTGTATAGAAGCAACTTGTGAGCTTATAAAAAGCTCCAGTACCATATACCTCACGCGCAAGCTAAACGGTAACCGACCTGCCCTAACCAGACTGTATGAGTGTGTGCGCAAGATTATTTCGAGACGCGTTGGTACTGTGCGCAAGCGCAGTGTCCTTGGCGAATAAATTCTTTCAGATACATTAATCTTGTCAAAGTTGGTTATATCTCAACACATGGTTATAACTTTTCAGATTTAAATTAAAAAGTTTTGATCTTTTTTTTACTAGGTGTTTGGACACACATGTAAACATCTAATAATAATTCTTCTTCTGTAGATTACGAACTGTTCTCGCGACTTCGCTCATATGTCACTCCCGTAACTTCCCGTAGGTGAAAGATTATTTTGTAAGCCGATCAGTGTTTCAGAAGATTATTCATCAGAACCAATCCAAACTTATAAAGTTTTAATTTACATAATATTAGTCTTCTCTGCCTTATATGTGCCGGTTTATATAAACACATGAATCCTATATCTGTATACATTGATGGACGGTCTGACGCATACATTTTAGTTATAGACTGCCATTATTCAGCTGAAACAAGACAACCAGAGTTGCCAGATATTTTGTTTCTTATTTACACGCGTCCATATTAAAAGTACCACATGAAGTTATCACAGTATGTTAAATTTTCGTTTTATTTAATTTTCTACAGTTGAGGCATAGACAATGTTCTATTTATATACATAAAATATTATCCATGTTTTTTGTGAATATGGCTATGAGAAGATAGTAAGAACTAAATCACTAAACTTTTGGCCACCCATCTGTCAACCAGCCATTGTGAAATTGCAGTGTCCGCGTTTGCAGAACGAACCATTACGCAATCGAACTTGATAAAATATAAACTTATACTTATTCATAATAAAAGTATACACACTTTTAGGATCCGCACAAAATTCAAATTTCGAATTTAATTGAATTTTTCCGCTGAGAAATACATTTTAAATTGGTATTGAACTTAATTATAAAAAATCAAACTATATTATATTATACTCTTTGGTCAAACTATATCTACACATCATTCAATTTAGGAATTATATTCGATTTACACGTCTTTAAGGTATGTGGTATGATCATAGGTTTATTATAATTATAATATTCTATCGCAACTTTATCAAGACAGCTATAAAATAGTATGTCCGTTGCGAACGCTACACACAAAGCATCCGCGCCATTGACTCCTTGATGCCATTAACCGAATAACCCATTGCACAAAGAACTGGCACTTTTCAAGGTGAACGCTCACATACAAAGCGTTACATGTACACGGTTCAAAAATAAAATCACGACAAACTTCCCATCTAACCAAGTCAAAACATTCGCATCTCTATGTCTTTGACAATAAAGATGCTGTAGCCAGCAAAGCTATGTAAGTCGAGACGACTCGAAGGGTGCACACGGACATCGAGTCACTGCATACAGAGTGCAGTCTGGTTACACACATAGTTCCTTATTTAAATACCACAGCTGTCTACACAATTTAGAACCTTGTTGTAGATAAAAATAAAAAACAGAATAAACTAAATCGCGCTCAGGAAACTTGGATTTATCGATAAAAACATTAATAATGGAGATTATCAAAAAATTAAGAAACACACATACACGCAATGTTATTTATTCGTATAATACGCACACAAACGCGTTCGCTTCAGGGAAAATACAAAACGGTCTGTATGTTAATAAACGCACTCATGCACAACAGCAGCACATGCCCACTTGTTCTGTAAGGACATGTAAGGATTATCATTTGCATGTGCGTGTGATGTAATAAAGCTTTGTATGTATGTATACATATTTATTTTGTAAGTGAAAACTATTTGTTTTGTAATTTTGATATGAGCAATGTATTGTTTACTGACGCGTTACTTGTTTTGAATATAGTTTAATATGGTCTTAGTGCGTCAAAAATTTGACTCCCTCTTCAAGATTGTGTCATCATCAATATTGTTTTATTATAAAAACGGCCTGTAAAGGTTCAATTAAATAAAACCTACTTGAAACGATAATAAAGGTTATTAATTGAAGCCAAAATTGAAGCTCTATACAGTGGCAGCTATGTGCTTGGAGTTCGAATCTGTCTTTTACAGCACAGCATAGTTGATATTAAACATTAGAGAGATGATATAATATCTTCATTACCTTTTGAAGTAAGATTTGTTCGATCGAACCTCTATATCACAGCGCTTAGAGCGATGTCGTGTTCGAGGGTGTTTTATAACAGAATGTCACTACTGAACAGAAGAACAAGAGTGATGGGTCAGTTGATGATAGTTCATTAAAGACTTCACGGAAGGGAAAAGGAGTAAAAAACCTACGCAGCTACTTCGAACAAATAACGGCCATGTCGTACTAATAGGTCAAGGCGATTGTCGAGGATATGAAATAATACTCCTCTGACAAATCTCACTTTAAAATTTTATGTATATGGCAGGCATATGATACCACGGTCCGGATCTACCTGGGACTTATCTTAAGATACCAGATATCGGACTATGCGCGAGGGTGGTACGGGGGTTTGCACGGTAAGACAGCAGGCTTATCTACAGCAGTAGATAGGGGGCTTCTTTAACCATCCGCAGCAGGAGAGCCCGGGTTTAGTTGGCCTCTCGTCCAGGTCGATGAAATGTTAAGGTCAGTTCCCCCCGGTAGAAAAAAAAGGCGTATGAACCCAATAGCGGTAATGGTTAGACGAATTAGATAGCGCATTATCTCGAGCTACGCCGTACTTCGGAAAGTACGTCAAATTGTTAGTCCTGGCTGTAGCTGCACACGTTAACACTCATCAATCCGCACTGCGCCCATATTGTACGTTTTGGTCCATTCCTCCTATTCGATTTGATTTCAAATTTCAGTATCTTATATACAATTAGACAATTTCTTTCTTCTAATACACTTTCACTATCTACTCCACTTTTCCATTCAAGTTATGCGACTGTGGAATGGCCTCCCCGTTTTCATCAGGCGATCTCCAATAAAAATATATGTAGAAAAAAATTCACACTTTTCTTACATACTTTGTATGTTATGTTTATGTATGTGTATATGTTTATATGTATCAATTTGCTTGTAGTTTAGTTAAGGTTTATGCCGCCCTCATGTTTTTCTGTTTTCCGAAAGGTTGAATTGAGAGAATGCTATTAGCATTAAGTCTATTGTATCTTCTATTCGCTGATCAACAAATTTGATAAATAAATTAATTAATATACTGATTCTAATGATGTTATATGAACTCAAAAATGTCCTATGATTCTTTAAGCAAGTAGTAGTTACAACATAATCACTCTTTGAAATCTATAGCGGGCGAATATTGACGATAATGTTTGACCATATGTCAGGTATTATAGTTTGCAAAGTTCTTTTTATTATTTAATACAAAACGTAACCCTTATATCTTAAGAGGCGTATCTCAGTAATAATTAATGACTTCAGCTTTACCACAAAGATTCTACTGATCAGAGATGCCTCTCATACGACGTAATGTAATATAAACCATGTTATATTTTTTATTTGCATACGCAATGAGATAAAATCGGCGGTGATCTGATAAACTCCAACGTATTAGAGACAGTTTCCATTGTACCGCGGAGCTTTGAATTTTCCTGCTCTTTAGAATTCCGTACCCAAAGGGGCCGTCCATTAATCACGTGAGGCTCGAAAGGGGGGGGGAGGGATTCGTCAAAAATCATGAAATATCACAAGGGGGGGGTGTATTAATATATCACGAGTATTTATTTATCCTCGGCACGCGATTATTAAACCGAAAAGCGACGTCAAAAATTAATATTTTTTGTTTTTTTTTAAATACACGTTATTTTGCCGTGTGCCGTGGGGTGCCGGCCTAAGAGTAGCACCCCCCCATATCCTCCCGTGGGTGTCGTAGGAGCCGACTGAGGGATTATACGGAAGGCGGGCAGCAGCGCCTCCCGGTATCACCTACCACCACCTACTGCGATCCCCAAGTCGCCTGCCAAGCGTGGGGATTATGGCAACCCCCCCCCCCCTCATGATGGACGACAATGTTGTACGGCCCCCAGTCCCCGGCAGCCCCTCTATTCCTGTCTCTGGTAGCGGGACAGGTAACGGAGGGGCAGGGGGTGCTAAGAATCCCCGGCAGATTCGGCGCTACCAACACAAACGGACTCTGGCCCTGGCAACATACAATGTCCGCACACTGAGGACTGACGTGAAGTTATTAGAGCTGGAGGAAGAATTGAGCAAGTTGCGATGGGACATAGTGGGATTATCCGAAATCCGAAGAGAGGGCCAGGATACGGTAATCCTTGAGTCCGGTAACATGCTCTTCTTCCGGGAAGGAGATCAAAAATCTCAAGGTGGTGTTGGGTTTCTCGTCCACAAGTCCCTCGTGAACAACGTGGTGAAGATCGATAGTGTGTCGAGCAGAGTGGCGTACCTTATACTCAGAATTACCGAAAGGTATTCGCTGAAGGTCATACAGGTTTACGCCCCGACCTCTTCACACTCCGACGATGAGGTAGAGGCTATGTATGAGGAGATTTCTGAAGCCATACATACGACCAATACCTACTTCACCGTTGTAATGGGGGACTTTAACGCGAAGCTGGGCCCTTCGAACGGCGATGAGTTGAGGGTGGGTCGATTTGGGTATGGGCGGCGCAACCACCGGGGCCAGAAGCTGGTCGATTTCATGGAGAAGGAGGGACTCTTTGCGATGAACTCCTTCTTCCAGAAGAGACCCTCCAGGAAGTGGACCTGGATGAGCCCTGATGGTTCGACAAAAAATGAGATCGACTTCATCATGACAACCAGAAAGCACATATTCAATGATGTCTCCGTGATCAGCAGGGTGAAAACCGGTAGCGACCACCGAATCGTTAGAGGCACATTGAATATCAATGTTAAGCTCGAAAGATCACGTCTGATGAAGTCTACGCTCCGACCTAGTGCTGCTCATATCGTGGACCCCGAAGCCTTCCAACTCCAACTACACAATCGCTTCCAGTGTCTAGCTGAATGCGAGTCTGTGGACGAAATAAACAACGGGTTTGTAGAAACAGTCCAAGCTGTGGGGTCTAAGTTCTATAAGGCCCCGCGCCGTATTAAATCTCAAAAGCTCTCAGACGAAACGCTCAAGTTGATGGCGGACCGGAGGGATATGAGACTGCAATCTTCAACCGATATGTCGGAATATGGTCGACTTAACAGACGAATTTCCAAATCGATGCGACGCGATCTGCGCTCCTATAACACTACACGTATTAGGGAGGCAATAGAGCGGAACCAAGGCTCCAAAGTGTTTGCACGAAATTTGTCTGCTGGGTCGAGTCAGATGACGAAGCTGAAGATCGACGATGGCAGGATCGTATCTTCAAAACCGGAGATCCTGATTGAGCTTGAGAGGTTTTATGGACAGTTGTACACATCATCACAACAACCCGTTGAAAGCAATGCTCAGGACACCAGAGCAAAGCTGACCCGACATCACACCGAGGATATCCCAGACATCAGCCTGTACGAGATTAGAATGGCACTCAAACAGCTCAAGAACAACAAGGCACCGGGGGATGACGGAATCACTACTGAACTTTTGCGAGCGGGTGGAAAACCGGTACTCTTAGTCCTCCAGAAATTGTTCAATTCCGTCATTCTCGAGGGTACGACGCCAGAAGCGTGGCACAGAAGCGTGGTTGTGCTCTTCTTCAAAAAAGGTGACAAGACCTTGTTGAAGAATTATAGACCAATCTCGCTTCTGAGCCACGTTTATAAGCTGTTTTCGAGAGTCATTACGAATCGTCTCGAACGCCGGTTTGATGACTTCCAGCCTCCCGAACAAGCCGGTTTCCGAAAAGGCTTTAGCACCATAGACCACATACATACGCTGCGGCAGATTATACAGAAGACCGAGGAGTATAATCTGCCACTTTGCTTAGCGTTTGTGGACTATGAGAAAGCCTTCGATTCAATCGAAACCTGGGCAGTACTGCAGTCCCTCCAGCGATGCCAAATCGACTACAGGTACGTCGAAGTGTTGAAGCGTTTGTATAGCAACGCCACAATGTCGATTCGCTACCAAGAAGAGAGCACGAAACCAATCCCATTGCGCAGAGGCGTGAGACAGGGAGATGTCATTTCTCCGAAACTGTTCACGAATGCATTGGAGGACGTCTTCAAGCTCTTGGAATGGGACGAATACGGCATCAACATCAATGGCGAATACATCACTCACCTTCGTTTCGCCGACGATATAGTCATCTTGGCAAGATCGATGGAGCACATCAGTACAATGCTCAGCGACCTGAGTATCGTTTCCAAACAGGTGGGTCTTAAAATGAACATGGACAAGACGAAAATCATGTCGAATGTCCATGTTGCACCCGTACCGGTGGTCATTGGAACTGATACTCTCGAAGTTGTCGATCACTACGTGTACCTTGGACAGATAATCCAGTTAGGTAGATCCAATTTCGACAAAGAGGTCACTCGAAGAATCCAACTCGGCTGGGCAGCGTTCGGGAAGCTACGCGATATCTTCACGTCCAAATTACCACAGTGCCTAAAGACGAAGGTGTATAACCAGTGTGTGTTGCCAGTGATGACCTATGGCACTGAAACGTGGTCCTTAACTGCTGGCCTCTTAGAGAAGCTCAGAGTCGCTCAGCGAGGCATGGAGAGAGCTATGTTAGGGGTTTCTTTGCGCGATAGGATCCGAAACGTGGATATTCGCCAAAGAACTAGAGTGACCGACATAGCTCGCAAAGTTTGTAAGCTGAAGTGGCAGTGGGCAGGCCACATCGCTCGACGAACCGATAACCGATGGGGACGAAAGGTTCTCGAGTGGAGACCACGAACCGGAAGACGCAGCGTGGGTCGACCCCCGACTAGATGGACGGACGACATCGTCCGAGTCGCGGGCGGCCACTGGATGCAGCTGGCGCAATGTCGTCCGTCGTGGCGTTCAAAGGGGGAGGCCTATGTTCAGCAGTGGACGTCTTCCGGCTGATGATGATGATGATGATGACGTTATTTTAAACCTCATCATGTATCGTTAAGGGGGAGAGGGGGGTCAAAAATGTTGAAAACATCACGTGATTAATGGACGGCCCCGAAAGGGTAAAACGGGAACCCCATTTACTAAGACTTCGCTGTCTGTCTGTCACCAGGCTGTATCTCATGCTCCGTGAAAGTTAAACACTTGAAATTTTCCCAGATAGTATATTTCTGTTGCCGCTATAACAGCGAATACTAAAAAACATAATAAAGTAAATATTTAAGGGGGCTCCCATACAACAAACGGGATGTTTTCTTTTGCTCGTTTTCGGTATGGAACCAGTCGCGCGCCAGTTCGACTCGCACCTGGCCTTTTTTAACCTAGTGTTTCGCGTTTTATTACTATTCATTTTCTTTTTCTTCTTTAGAATTGTGAGTATTAAAATTGCAGGACATCTTTTGGCAGGAAATTTTATTACTTTTTAAGTGGCTTTTTGTTATCTATCCTAAATACCAGTGGGTACGGATTTAAGCTTTGAATGTGCCATCGTTGTGTAAAAAGTTATGTTACTATAAAAATATTATTATTATTTATATTACATATATATCTACTTATTACCTTTTTTATACAATCAGACAATACCCTGTAGAAGTCTATCAACAACAGGCTTTCCAGAATGGTCCGTTATAGCGTGAAATATGTACGAATAAATCGTTATTATTGCTAGTTACAATATTTTTGTTACAGGTTTTTTTCATTTGAGAAAGGTGCAATATGTTATATAGTAACTTGATGTAGAAGTTATAAAATATTGTATTTTATTGTTGAAAGTACCACGCTAAATGACGCTGCGTTGCGAAAGCTTTGAGCAATGAAAATCTAACATGGGCCATGACCCTCCACGCTGGCACAATGCGGAAGGGAAGCTTAACGTGCCTCTAAAAGCACGGACTAGCTCGAGATAATAAGTTTTGATCATCAATACCGTGACCGACCCTTGGGAAAGGCAAGACGCTTATCCACTATGCCACCGAGCTTATAGATAAACTCTAAGTGATACTTATAGTTTTGACTAATAGGTGCCTATTCTAGTTAGTTATGAAATGAAAACGGTTAGTTACATTAATTGTCCATCACACGTGCATTGTCTTCTAAAAGTATATCTATTCATATTTTTATCGAGTTGTTTTAATAAACATTGTTGCATTGGAAACATGCAACTTGCATTCGCTGTAGGCAAGCAGGGTCGGCGCAAGGGCGTCCGGCCGTTGATCCTAACGTTATTAACTAATTCGAGAGCCGTTCGAAAACTAAACCCGATTCAATTATCAACAATTGGAAGATAGACGTCAAATGTTTCTAATATAAAAATTATTATAGATGCACGCTATCGTATCGTCAATATGCTACCATAATATTTTTAGTCTCGACCTTTTATATTAATCTTTATAGAATAGATTATTATTTACTTTGAGTTATCAGTAAATTACTGCCATACATTGTGTTGAAAGTCGCATGACCTGAACTTTGCATATTTTCTACATAGTTGTGACGTAGCGGGTCCCCACTCTTCGACTTTAAAGCAAAAGAAAAACGTTTGTACTATATTTCTATTATCCGAATGATGGATTTTTTTTTTTTCATAGATAGGGTGATTCAAAAGGAAGGTTTTTATGTATAATATAATACATTTTATGTATAATATAATACCTTGCGTGCGAAGCCGTTGGTGGAAAGCTAGTTTGTAGATATTTAAAATATTAGATGATATTTAAAATATTATAAACTAAATATGCATCATAAGGCCTAATCTGCAGATATCGTAATATACTTATAAATGTAATATGTCGATATATAACACACTCGGGTTATATATTTGAGTAATTTTATAAAATAAAATCAATGGATTTATAAATTCACTATGTAATATATTTATTTATAGTTTAGTGAGGGATATTTTCAGTATATAGTCAGTATTTATAGAAAAAATATAGAATAAATATTTAAAGAAACTCTGGCTTAAAGTGAAATCAAATAGAAATCTTTGAATCGGAAATTAAATTAAATTAAAGAAAGGAACTTACCCACTGGAGGCACCTGCTAGAAACTTAGTTAATTGATATGTGAATCTATTGGCAAGGAAGATAAGGCTTTCAATTTAATTATATAGTAAACTTATAATCCGTGATAGAAATTTGATTAATCTATCACGGTTTATGAATGACAGTCTGCTGATAGACAGAACGGTGAACTGTGAATTTAGATTCTATTTTTAGCCTTAGAGTACAGAACCCTAACAAATGTATGTTTTGATTCCAGATTCTCCTTGTATAGGAAAACAAAATTCAAATTCTGTATTAATTATATTAGGAGTCATTAACCTGAAAAAAATATTTTCCGTTTCGTCTAGAGGGTTCAACATCTAGGGGTATTTACCCTTCTCTAAAAGGACATTAGCCTTCAAATTTTAACTCAGACGCCTTCGAATCGAAGAATGTATTTAAACCTTCTTTCTAATTAACTTTAAAATACCTACTAATATGATAAATGCGAAAGTAACTATCTGTTACGCATATATGGCTATATCTTTTAATTGATTTATTGAAAGACATTGGTTGTTTACAAACTATGATATTTTTAATAAATTAGTCTTAATTTACGATGAAAAATGCTTAAAAGTTAAACTATTTGGTCGCGCGCAGCCCAATGGTTAGAGCAGTCGACCGGATTGCAAAAGGTTGTGGGTTCGAGTCCTATTTCGGTGTGTCTGGGGATTTTGAGCTCGATTATGCTTTCTTTTGGGATTTTAAGCAACTTTCGCAAGGGTTGATCGCAAGATGAATGATCAAAAATGTATTATCTCGATCTCCTCCGTGCTTAGATAGACACGTTAGGCCATTGTTCTCGGCTGTATCTGCATCCATTAACACCCACTAATCCATATTGAGCCTGTGTGATGTATCTTGCGCTATTCTCCTTAATCGATTCGTGCCCCAACAGTGGGGATATTAATACGCCGGTACTGAATGTGCCCAAGATATTTTTCTGCAATAAGTGCAAAAGCACCTGATATGAACGACTTAACGTACCTTTACAAGCATAGAAGAACTCAAGATTTCGGTCATCCATCTTATTACTGACCTTTACGAAAGTTGATTGACAATCGCATCACAGACCAATGTCACAAATAACTATGGCAATAATTCATATTAATATTAGAAAGAGTACATTGCATGTTTAAAATACAATAGTAAGTATCATTAAAAGCTTACATAAAAAATAATAGTGATTATCTAGACATTGTCTGAGGCGTCGTGTGTCGGTTCAAAGACCGCTGTGTTTATATACAAAAGAGGGGGATATTATATGTTATTGCTTAGGACAGACGGCCGGGGTGACTGCCCCATCGATTGGATTCTGTTTGGGCCTTGGAAAATTCAACAGGACCGGACTGAGTTTCGGATATGACGAAATAATTTCATAAATATTTATTTCCTATTGTATGCTTATTGTAGTTCGATTTTCATGAATAAAAGTTTTCGAAATGTTTCATTCAAGCAGTATGATGCTGGGGTTAGAAAATTGTGATAAATATTAAACGATATAACATGACGAATAATCTTGAAATGTTGGATGTAGAAGACAAAATTAAGAGAAAAAGATTCGTCGTCGTCCACCGTGCCGTTGGTATGATCAGATGAAAAGCACATACTTCCAGTAAGTCTCTCTGAAACAAGTGCCACACGAAAAGCCGAACATCAAGAGTGGTCAAGAAAAATAATAACAAACGTGAAGGACTCCCACCAGGGACACGACCTTCAGTAATGGAGAGAATGACACAGAAAATGTGACTAGGTTTGTTATCGTTTGTACATGGGTTTTTTATATCTAGGTAAGCAGATGATGCATATTTATTGCAGTTTCTAATTGATATTATATATTGTTAGATAAATAACTTCCGGCACTTCAATGGACATTAACAAGATAATACGTATGGAACGACAGACTAACACTCTAGATATAATGGCGAAAGAGCCATAACCATTATTTTTTTAAATATTTTATGAGTAAAGTTTATTATTATTTTTAACAAAAATTTTAGTATATCTCATTTTTTTAAATAATTTAATTTGCCCAAAAAAAAAATAACGAACTCCCATATAGTTTCAAACCTGAATATTTAAAGAAACTTTCATGAATAAAATAAACGTACATTTGAAGGCTTAAGCTACACTAACAAAATGCTAATCGTTTTTTCCCATAAAATTTGAGTTAAAAAGATGTGAAGGTAAATATATTGTGAGATTATGTATTGTTTCTTTCATTTTTATGCGAATTCACATTAAAACAAATAAAACTAGAGACTAGCTAACTCATTGAAATAATTACAACTAAAATAAATACAAATCTAATAAGCTCTACACATTTATTTCATAACAAAAGAAACATTTCTTAAATAAGACTAGACTAAATGAACTAATGAAATATTAACTGACAGCTCCCTACCCTGATACTTATAATACACAAACGAACTAGGAATGTTAATCTGAAATCATTTAATCGATAAATCAATTATTTAGCTAAAAATAATCCATATATTACCTACCTACCTACTAGAGATTATGTTCTTGAACTGATTTTATCACTGACATTCATTTCATTTCAAGTATGAATTCCTGTGTCGTGCTTAAATTGTTGATTCTACCTGTGAATTTATTTATTACCCAACATGTAACATCTAATAATATGATTTATTTTATTTATCAAAAGTATCGCGCGGAATGTTATTTCTTTATTGACATATAGTGAATAGACATTTGACATTTTAATGGTCGCTAGCTACGAAACTTTATTAATCGGCTTTGGTTTAACTAAAAGCAAAGGGATCTAATCTCTACAATCTAATTTGAAGTCATTTTGGTTATTAAGCGTTGATAATTTCACGATAGACTCCCAAAATATAGTTGAATTATTAAGATACTTTTGCATACATCAGAACATTTTGTTTACAAGATTTCTGAATTTTGTTTTTGTACTAATATTAAAGGCATTATGTTATCATAGAAATTATTAGAACAATCATTATTTAACTTGGTTCTCCCTACCGATTACGATTATTAAAATCGTATTTTAATCTCATTTGTTATATTGGCATTCACATACAGTTTTGGAAAATATGAAGTCTGATTTCACCAAATTTCTTGAATTATTTATTATATATAATCAATTTTGCATTGACAATGCTATACTGAAAAATATAACCCAATGGAAAATGCTTAATAAATCTGCTTAATAAACTGGTACATTTTTAAAGTATTTTTCAATAATTTAATCTACTTTTTTATCATGCTAAAGAGATCAGCTACCGCTCCCCAGATTCTTTTAAATACCTGCTATTTTTTGTCTTATTACAACAAATAGCTGTTCTGTTTTTTATGCCCCGTGATGTCACAACTCAGCAGTATATCAGTGCCGTGGCTCAGAAGTATAGCAATCTACTGACTGTTTACTGAGATATGTCCAGTTGCTTTCGTATAGTTGGAATTGCTTCTGTTTATCTTATTTTATTTCTTATCAAGATTAAAATGAGTGCTAAACAATAAATAATATTTTATTTCATTCAATTTGTTGTGATACAGGATATAAATACAAATCGTCAATATTTTCCGAGAGTTCAAAGTTCACCCTTGATACGGCCCTGGACCTGAAAAGGGAAAGTTCGTTTACTTCATGGCCGTCTGAAATAAAATTCAGCTTCCCAACGAGTGCATTCACCTGCCGCGAGATGGCCAAGGTCAACAACCTCACGTTTGGGGTAAACCTTTATAAATTGCATGAGACTTGGGCAAAATTCTAATATCGATGATCGGTTACGCAGATAATAATAACTACATTGGACATTATGATACCTTATATTATATACATAAAGTTAATTTAAAAATAAACCAATTCCAATTTAAATATAATAAAAACTGTTGTAAAGAAGTTAATCTGTTCGATTATAGTAATGAAGAATTGTTTGTTTGAACAAGCTTATCTTTGTTAAAACCCATCGGATTTTTTATAGTACATTTTAGGAAGTTTGAAACTAGTAAACATTATAATACAATATTTAAGAGCTGTGCTATTGAGGGTGAAATTGGAAACATGGTTTGTATCATATTTAATATGTCATTCTAATCTGACAATTAGTATGAATATTATGCGGTATAATGTATAATCTCGTATATTAATATACTGTGTACAGTGTAGTATTAAATACATAGACATTATTATAAATTAATTGCTGTACATTTGTCTCGCTAAAAATCGAAAACTGGTGGGCCGATTTAGTTGATTTTATTTTGCTTTTGAAATGTCTGACGTAGTCCAGGGAAGGCTTAAACGATGAGATACGAAGTTCACCGAATCACCTAGTATAAGATAAAATATACTATTTCTTCTTATATGAGTAAATATATTAAATTACCTTAATAAAATATAATAGACCTCGCCTCGTATAACTAACAAAGCCTACGATATTATGTAACGAATTGTACCGTAGCAGTTCATTGATCCGCCGTAGCACGTAGCGATAAAGGTCGTAACGGTACGGTTCGTTGACCTGACGTAGCCATTTCGTAGGCTCGTTACAATTTCTTTATGAAGAAATTTGTTCTTTGAAAAAGAAAAGGGTAAGGATTGATTTTTTTCTTTTTTAAAGAATCAAAAGTGTCATCAATGTTGCTAAAGTAATAAACGTTAGTTTTAAGAACAAAAAATAAATAATTTAAAACATACATACAATTTAAATATAATGTAAAAATTGTTTATCTTATAATACGGCAATGAAAACATTTAATTATTTGACAGGCATTATATAAAAAACTCTTGTCCCAGAACTCCTGCCGGCTTCAATGTATCGTCATCTCTGACGTTCGATTCTCGGTCGGGTCAATGTAGGCAATAAATTTTTCTTTATTGTCTCGCCTTTAGGTGTTGTGGTTATTCCGTTATCTCAGATACTCCTCGATACGAGGGCTTTAGCTACTCAATTATCATTTGAGCAATGTATGCTTATTTAATATTTTCATTTTATTTACTGAAGTCGACTTTTTAGTTAGATTAACACACATAATATATAAATCTGAGATATAAAAATGATATATGCGCACCGACTGCGCCATCTTCGCCACTACATTACGTAAACCAGATTATTTAATATAATAAACATAAAAAATATGGCGTGGGCTTATCAAAAGTCATTGGACGATAACTGTTCATTGATATTTGAATTTTTTTAATGTGTTTTAATTAAATTTGTCGACCTCTTTTTTTATTAAATACTGATAAAATATGCCAGACTGTGTAGGTATATGCTGGCATTCAAATTATTTAAATATTGCCTTTGTAAAAATAACAATCAGAAACATAGATAGCTTTATGGTAAAAGATCGCTTCACCAGGCTTCGCGATCGTCTTAAAGTAACATATAACGTTGTTATGAAACAAGGATAAAAAAACTAAAAGCTGATAAATTAAATTAAATAATTTATTTACATTTAACAAAAAATAAATAAAATAAAAGGGACGAGATGACTAGTGAGGTGAGGAGTGAAGTTGTGTGAGCGAGAGTGTCAGTGTAGGTGATCTGGTGAAGGGGCGTGGGTCAGCGGTGAAGTTCCGTTGATGATGTCGATGTGCTTCTCAGAAATAGCCGACGACAGCTCAAGGAAACAGCGATGTACTTCAGCAGTCTTGAGGGGCGTTTGGATCCGGAGCGTAAATTCGGCGAGGCTTAGTCTCTCGATGCGTCGAACAGGAGATTCTTCAGCAGCCAAGAACTGAGAGCGTAAATCGGCGAGGCGTAGTCTCGATGCGTCGAACAGGGGATTCTTCGGCAGCCCATAACTGAGCAGCAGCTCGGGCCTAAGGCGTATACTCGCAGACAGCCTCCAGGAGAGACAATTTTGGTCTAAGATTGTACCTGATATACCTGATGATATATATACCTGAAGACGTACTCAAATTTGGAAGTAAATGATTTCAAATAAGAACCCTAAAAATTCAAAAACTACAGAGTTTCAATGCCTAAAACTAACAAAAAAAAAAGTCAATTTTCATGAAGAGTATCAAATTTAACCATAGCAACGAAGAAAAACTTTCATGTCAATTCTGTCAAAACAATTAAAATTAGCGATAATTTGTGTTATAATATATAAATAAGTGCTTTAATATGATTAGAATTGGTAAAATGTATAACGAAAAACTATGAAAGCTACAGGTAAGGGTTCACTTTAGTGTAAGTAGTAAAAAACATAGGCTGAAAGTTCGTAAAGGTTTGGATAAGTTTATATTACAGAATTTTAATAGTTACAGATATAAAATTGAAGGTCCACAGATATAGAATGGAGAAAGTAAAGAATATAAATGGAAAATACTATAAAGTTTATCGATATGAGCAAAATTAGTGATATGAATCTAAGGAATGAAAACGATACAAAAGGTTAGTTACGACAACCTGACCTACTGTTAAGACAATTCCCACTTTTCAAATAAGTGTGACATAAATATACTTATTTCGTGTCTCTATCTGTAAAATAGACGTAAGGTCGTAATCAAACAAAGTTTTAATTAGGTGACGAGCATTTTAAATAAAATCCTGTCAATTACATTATTTTCTATATTTATGTATTGCCTGATTAATCGCTTTGTCCAGGACTTAATAATAATAACATATATTTCGAATATCAGTTAATGGACGACTTATTTTGGTCGGATAATAGTTTAATCCTAGAACTAAAGTCCAACTTCGTTTTATAATAAAACGGTTTCGTGGTATCTTCATTATTTTTAAGTCCTTATTTATTAAAAAAAAAAATAAAGGACCTCCATACGGTACTGTTCTTTTTCAAATGCTCTCATTATACTGACGGTCGCGTTTAAATTAATAAATTATCGTAATTGCTTTTATTTTGATGCAAAAAATGGCAACGCAAGCGCCAGACAACAAAGGCGTCTAAATCACACGTCGAGACAGACAGACTGAACTTTACTTTGTATATATAGATATTTATATCGATCGACGGAACAATTATGATGTCTGACCTCATGTTATGCGTAGCCTAAAAAATATGCAACAAGGCGTGGTATGAATCAATAAAAAAAACAGAATGTATAAAAAAGGGTATATTCATATATCTACTTATATTAAGTATACTTATAAAGAGAAAATATTTGATAAATTGGAATGAATAAGCTCCTCTGGACCGATTTAAAAAAATTAACATTATTGAACATCATATTTGTGTAACGTAGACTATAATTTAAGCATCAAAGTCGCCGGAAGCTAGAACAATATAAATTAATAAATATAAGAATACATCACATATTGCTCGGATTCTAAATTAAGCAAGCTAAAGCCCTATTAAGGAACATATTGACTCGTCATGAAATCTAACCCGAAACTTCAGAGAAATTACCACTATTGTGACAGTGTGCGAGCTACTCGACAACGGAGGTCGTTGAGAGGTATCTATCAGATAAAGATATAAATTCACGCAGTATCCCTTGCGGGGTAGACACCGAGAACCCAGAGCTACATCGTTCGTTTCCTCTACTTTCTTACAACACTCTTTTCATACAAGCTCGCCGGTTTTTATAGCTTCTAAGTGTCTGACGAAAACGAACCGACTTGGAAAATATAGAACTAATAGAATATTTTGTACAGAGATTGGATAAATATATAGTACCTTGAGAATGATAGTGACTCAATTCAAAAATTGCGATTTTCAGTAATGAGCGTTTAAAGTTCAAGAAATTGTAATCAGCCCCTATAAACAACGTATCGTCACAACGCCATCTAGCAATTTCTATGCAAACTACGTTCACAGGGATCTTTGCATTTTAAAGTTTATACAAAACAAAGAAAAATGTTGCCAAAAGTAAAAAATACGTCGTTTTTGGTTAGTGACATTGTCATTCTTAACGTGCGATGTTAACTGGACAGTGGGTTAATCATAAAAGAACCATAAGGAAGATATTGAATTTTAATTAATCCGGTTTTGGTGCATTATATGTAATAAAGATCTGTTTGAGCAGAACTGAAGAATTTATAATAGCCGTATGTATTATCTAAATTAATAGAGACACGTAATATTACTTCGTTGTTTAGTATGGGTCAAAGCTCCAAGCTATATTTGATCTACTTTTCGGTTTGCAGGAATAACTGGTGCCAGAAGGTAGTTATACTTCTATAAACAAAATAAATGACGATCTCAAATAAAAGTACTAGTCTAGTTTGGACTAGTACTTTTATTCGAGATGTCCCAAGAGACCCACGGTGAAACGGAGAAGTGACCATGGGAAGTTTTGTAATTAAAATAGAGAACCCATATTTTTATTAGGTTAATAATTTAACACTAAATGCCTAATGTGTAAAAAATGCGTAGAATCTTTGGAAACTTGGATGAATATGAAAAGACCCCTTTTCAAGAAAGTATCATACAAAAATCTAATCTGATGGGAACTCAATAAAGCAAATCATTAAAATCATTGTCATTTTTACGTCGTCGACATAAACTAAATAAACTGGCCTAAATGATTTTACCCTAACTTGTTGTACATTACTCGACCAGTTCTGTGCTCTAGTAATGAATCAGTGCTACAATTATTTTCATCTATTCAAAATGACACTTGAAAGAGAGATAAAAAGAACAAATATTTCTTCTGAGCACTTCTCCATAAAGTGACTTAACACGAAGAGAGCTTAACACGTTAATTCTAGACTAATAGTTATGTGATAATAACAAAAAAAACCCTCGAATGAATTCTTTTTGATAGCATGAAATTTTCTGGAAACATTTTTTATCTATATGAGGAACAAGAGGTACTGTTTCATCAAGGTATTCGGATTATAAATAATGGTCACTGTTAGACCCTTAAAAAAGTCTTCGTGAACTAAGTGTAGTAAGAAAATCATACAAAAGATGATTTTTTATCAAAAGTGATTGTTTTTTTTTCTCTAATTGCAGTATTTTTTCTTTCCTGAAAAGGACAGTTTGTTTATATCACAAAAAATAAAGCTGTTAGGAAAATACTGACTGCGATTCAGCACCTCGAAAATATATAATATCAGTCATGATATTTCGTGCAGTAAAATTTTGTCCCCTTATGTAATAGATTTTTTTTTAATATCAAAAGTCCATTCAAAATTCAAGTCTTGGCTTATTTAAAAATCGTATTAGAATTTCTATAAATTATTATTTATAGAAATTCTAAAAAGTAATTCCAGTATAACATTGTAGGTATACGAATTTCCATTTTTCCAGTTACCTTTCTCTACTGAAAAAAAAATATTTATTAATTTATTTACAGATTGTATAGTGAATGGTGATTTAATTGGATCATATGCTAGACCGCTGTAAGTAACACACTGTAACAAAGAAACTCAGACAATGTATGTATGTACTTATTGAGTCATAGCATATTTATCATAAGCCTATTCATTATGCGAGATAAGACACCGCAACAGTAACCGTTAGATTTACACTTAAAGCTTGCCCACACGGTCCTATCATCACAATCATCACTAGCCTATTAATAAAAAATACTTTTCTCAGATTCCAAATTATGTAGCTTAATAACTTATTAATAATTTACTACTTTTATTATGGAAATTTACGATACTGAAAGTTTATTTTTTGACCTGGATTTGAACACTGAGCTCCAGAGATGGTGACATTATGAAACCGGTATGCAAAATACTTCGTCATGGAAGTTTTCTTTATATCCCTTCTGCTAGGATACAGGTAGGTGCTAGGGAATAGCTCATAACCTGTCATGCTGGTTCAATAATTTATCATAGATACTATTGATTGCAGATATCGTCGGGACCCATTGGTCCCGTTTGGAGCCATTGCTTAACTTGCTTTTTGAAGCACATACGAGCATAATATAAAAAATTTTTGATCGCCCATCCTATCAGCCTTTGCCAAAATTGTTTAATCTCCGAATTGCACACTACACTATAGAGATATACTTACAATTTTATTATACATACAAATAAATAATCATAAAATTATGATGGATCGTGTACATGGGCTTTAAAATTTAATGTTCCCACTCATATCTAGCACTAATCAGACGAGTGATTTGCCACACTTGCATGTTGTGAAATAAGCACTGATTGTATTATAATTCTTTTATACAGAACATATGTTACAGCAATAAATAACGTCTTACTGAATTTGAAGTCGTTTATTGGAAGTCTCACAAGGGTGTCACTTGGGCCCCTATTTTTCTGTGCTCTTCTTTTTACAATAATATTGTAAATGAAATTAAAAATAATTTTTAGTACATCTACAAGAAAACGCGACGGTAATAAATATAGGTATATAAATAATTCTCTACTTAACGACTTTACATATACATAGTACAAAGTCGCTCTTCTCTGATATTTGCTGTTTGTTAGGCACTTCATCCTCATCAGTCTATTAATGTCCCCACCACGCCGGCCACGCACTGATTTGTGGGTGTTAACGGCTGAAGGCGCAACTGAAACCAACAGCTTAACGTTTTATTAAAAGTACAGATGCGCTCAAGATAATAAATGTTTGGTTACCCATCCTGAGAGCAGCACTTGTAAAAGTTGTTCAACTCCCATTCTGTCACAGATCGATTGCCCTAACATTCTACTGCGCCATCGAGCTTCTTAATTTAATTTCGTTGCTTTAAAAAGTTTAGAAAACTATGATCGTAACTCATACCAGAAAAATGTGACGTCTTTCTAATGCTTTATTAACATTTGAACGATTTATTTATTGTTTTATCTAATAAAATACTAATAGAACAATATCATTACTAGCCTTCTAATATCCCCACTGCTGGAGCTCAGGCCTTTCCTATGAATGAACTCGAATCAAATCGAATAGGGAGAATTGTCCATAACCCACCACGCGAACCCAGTGCGGTTTGATAAGTGTTGATGACTACCAATACGGCCGGGACCAACTGCTTAACGTGCCTTCCAAAGCACGGAGGAGCTTGAGATAAGACTTTTTAGTCACCCAACGTATGATTTATATATTGCATAATTTGCTTAAAAACCGTATCTCACTCTTCTAAATATTAATATATTACTAATAAAATATTAACAAAACTTCCTTTCAAACATAAATAATGTAAAAAAAAAACTTTATAGAGCAAAATTATAACCCTAACATTTAAAAAAAAAGAGCAGACAAATCTCAGCAATCGTACAATATACATTGTATCCGGTCCAAATTGGATCCCGTTATATATTATTTCCAAACAAGAATAGATACTTTCTAATACAAAATGACTACGTAAGGATCAGTCAAAGTATACGTTCTCCTTACAAACATAGGAGAGATCGTGCTGGACAACGCGACCTGCCTTTGGCCTCCAACCAAAGTCACTCTCTGACACAAGTCATCTCCATTCGACGAATAATGTGATGAATTACTAACGATCCTTTAAAAAAGTTTCATTCTAGAGATATGCTTATATAAATATGCATATTATTTTTCTCATGTAAATAAAACTTCAATGTAAATAGAATCATGAGTTTTAGTCATTGATTCTATAAAAAAAATATACAAAGATGATCTAGAGGGGCTCGTTAGCTTAGCTTTATGATATGGAAGTTACTTTATCAATGGCCGCTAATAAGATAGGTGACCAAATATTGATTAGGTAAATAAAAAATGAAACAATATTCAAATTTATAAGCCAATTTATTGCCAAAAATTTATACAAAAGAACATAAAATGATTTAGTTTCCAAAAAGTTTTTATTAAAACTGGACTCATGTCCAAATAATGTTTTTGCTCATCAAACATGAGGTCCGTGCATCACAATCGAACGAAACGTTAATGCCATATTTAAGAAAGGTAGTTGTACTCTATGACCGGGAAATTCGGAATCCCAAATGGGTAACTTATATAACCAATCACACACCTTGAGCACGTGTTTATCAGCGTGACTATTGGTGATAGAACTGCTTAAATTATGGATAATGCTGACGGACGAAAGGAGAAAAAATATATTTCAATACATTAAAGTAACATTGTGAATATGAGTAACTACGTTATAGTCCGATTTATAGATTCACGCACTCAATTACGATTTCTGGGCCGATATAGAACCTTATTGTAAGTGTGATATGGCTTCTCGTGTGACGTAAGTGAAATACATTTCACATGAATTTTTTGGACGATAAATTACAATGAAAACTATTATTATCTGTAGTTTTTTTACTCTTCAACATTCAATTTATGAAAATTAAGTCTTATATAAAATTTTCAAAAAAATTATTGTGTATAATAAAATAGCTAGTAATATATAAAATCATATACAAGATTTGTTTACTCAAACAGTAATCATTAACTTTATAATTGTTTTAGTCATGATTAATAACTTATTTGAAAATCAAATAAAAGGGTTCGCTGGCAAAATTATCATAAAAATAAATATTTTTCTTTTGAACCTACAACCTGCTCTTTACCAGATGTAACACATTGTGTAATTTTGGTAATATCTAAACTGATATTATAGATAATAAGAGCTTAAGTTTAGTTATTTTTAGTTAGTAATCTTCGAAAATACTGACCCGATCATGAAAACTCTTTCACCTAGGGCAAGCTCATACAAAATAACTTACACGACAAATCTAGATTCATTTTTGATCACGATCACTTTAAAAAAGGTATACGATCTCTCATAACCCTTAATTAGAACTATAACATTTTCATATATAATTCTTGCATAATTATACACAATACCGTAGCCTGACACAGTGCGATCGTGACAACCTTATTCTGAAGACATAAAAGATATTTTACCTCTCTTCATTTATTGGAGGTTGTCCTATAAGTAAGATTGTGGGATGAGATAGGTTTTTCTAGGACACCTGGTCACTAGAATACAGTTATCTTGTAATCCTACTAACATAATATTAGTACCATCTGTTCTTGTGTCGCTAGCGGCAAATATAGTTTTTTTTTTTTTTTGTTGCTTTGTATTATATACTGACAGTTTATTTTTTCTTTTCTTTTTATCTGTGGTTCCGATAAATCATTGTTTATTTTATTACGAGTCTGTTTTTGCGACTTTGTGTGTGCAAATTTCAGAATAGAAATCTGTAACAAACTTTTTGGGGTAACTTAATAGATTAACACATTCACTGCGGCTGCGCTAGATTAAAACTTACTTCCAGTGCTGTACAAGTCACATACTTCCCGTATCAAGAATGCCTGATATGCGTTACGACGTCTATTTTCCCGTACGTAGTCCTGACTTCAAACCTCCACAGAGACATGGAAAGTCCACAGCTGATATTTTTTGTTGTACCAACACATATGTAACATCCTTGTGTATACAGGTCTGCAGTCGCACGGAGTTCTAAGTAATATCTTAAAAGTTACAGGTATTTTTGGAAATGGTTGATTTTACGGGAAAATACTTGCCGTGGCGCATACAACAGTCATATTGCTAGGGATGGGGTGTAATAAGTAAAAAATATTTTTTTGTTTCAGATTTATTTTTGTTTATTCAAGTCTTGCATATTCAACAAAAACTATTTTTAACAACAATAATAAGTAATTAACTATGTTAATGTTAACTTAAAAAAATCAGTGAATTCTTATTTTATATTATTATTTATTTTAGGTACTTAAAAAAGCTAAATTATAAAAAAATGTCCCTGATTTATTTATCACAATCATTTATTTTACTCGATACTTTAATCAACAGAAAAAATAAAAACGTAACAGTACAGGTTCCATAACTTGAAATGATATAAACTTTAATATTTTTTACATAACAACTTGCATTATCACGACTAATAGGAACTTTGAGTATAATTTGAGATCTAATTCAATTATGAATATAATTTTTTACTTAAGCCTAAAAGCATAGTGGTAGGAATGCTTAAAATATTTATGAATAAAAAATATAACGTTTCTAAAAAAAATATCTTAAAAAGTTTTCTACATAACAAAAGATATCGTAATTATTTATTTGATACAAGAATCAACAGAAAAATTGTAACTTAAAAAAATACAGGTGCTACCACATTAATAGGAACTTTGGGCATTATGAAATCAAAAGTAAGATTTTTTTCTTAAGTATCATGCACTTTATTGTAACACTCTAAACACATTCTTTACAAAACGTACGCACTTTTTTAACCTTCTTATTCGTTTCACGACTGCTAAACATTTTCCTCAAATCGTTGTAGCAAATATGACATTTTTTAAATTTATCTGCTTTAATCAAGGTGTGGATTATTCGTTGTTTTTGTCCACTGGTATTTGGATCGGTGAAAGATGTCTTAGTCATGGATTCAATCATGGAATAAAATATTGCGTTCTGTAAAAACGTATTAACTGGGCACAGCACTACGACTAACTGAGGCTCCGGTTCAGTGCGGTACGGGGTTAAGGATACGGCCAAATAGTTCCCGTATCGCACTATTGTAAAATAATTACCTTTCTGTGCGTTACGAAAAAATAATTCCCGTACATTTTTATTCGTAAATTTTATACACTTCAAGCAAAGACACCGGCAATATAGGCGTCTCTTTTTTACTTGTACGAATACTTGAAGAAATAACCCTCGCACGGAGTGTAAAACAAGGACAACTAGCTGCCGCACAGAGCAGAACTCAATTACGACTAAATACTTCCCGTAACGCAGTGAATGTGTTAAGGTGTTATTTTGCAGAATTCCAATGCCATAACTATTAAACTATGTTATCTAGCAACTTCCACACTCAGTCATTGCTAAATTTCATCGTTTCACAGTAATAAACTATTTAGTTTTTTTGACATGTTTTATGAAACGACTTTAATGCTATATGTATTTTAATAATTTTTTGTAGTTTATTTTCCCTCCTTCTTTCATATTTTCAAAGCGTAACATTTACCAAATTAATCCCATAAAATTTATTTGGTAAAAATTTATAAGTTAAAATGGTTTATATTTTCCGAACTATTAACGGAAACTTGTATTTTCATTTGCAGGACATAGCCCTATTATGTAGGAGCGACAACCTCAAAGAATACCAAGAAAGCAAATGAGATAATTTATAGTTGACACAAATTGAGATAACAATGTTTCAAACTCATTTATTTCATTGGAAACGTCGCCAATGTTGTGGCGACCATCGCCAAGAGAGCTAATGTTCTGTTCGGCGTCGCTGCCGGAGTCGCTACCAAATAAGATAGCTTCCCATAAAGTCTTTACGTCCTACCGAACTGTAATTCTATTTCTTAAGAAATAGTGGACCATAAAATATTTCGCCTGTATCTTGACCGCACCGGTTTCGCACAGGTTATGTAACAATCGAAAATTTGGTTTTCATCTTTCCGTACAACTTTTTGAAAATTATATTTTTATATAAACCCTATCGTGATAACAAAAACATAATAATAAGTATTGTCTTATTTTTTGTAATAGTTCTGAAGTCATGCGCCATCGATGTATATTTCCATATATATAGTTTTAAAATCATTACTTTACTATTTTATTGTGCGTTATATTAAAGTGGTCGTTAAATAAAAAAATAAATTAGTTATAATATGAAGAATTTTACTGTTATAAAGTCATAACTTAATGCTGATCCTTCGAGCCGGATTCGAACAAGCAACTTAAGATAATGGACAGTCTTGTTAATAAACAGATGGGGTGCTTATTATGTACACTTATATAAAGTGAACCCGTTTAAAAATATCTTGAGTGTGACATCATCTTTAATTTTTATACTGTTCTATTGACAGCTAAATTCATAATGTGTTGACTTATTTTTATTTAAAAAAATTTCGAGAAAAAATACTTCGTTTATTGAATATATTTATTATAAATGAAACTATAAGACTATTAATAATTTGACAATCTATTGAAAATTGAAAATCAGGATCTCCTATAGTTTTGAAGAAGGGTTTTTCTCTTGAATAGGAGATTACATAATATCCTACGGTAAAAATCACATTATCTAACATAAAAATATAATGATATAATTATTATATTTTTTGTTATTATTTATCGAGATGTTTTTTATTGTTTAGTTACTGTGAACATATCAGATTTACCCAATAATTGTATTATAATTTAAATTTATTCGTTGAAAACAAAGTACTTGGTGTAATTACAATACTAGTTATTTACAAATAAGTACTCCATATAGTGGTTTTATGTTAAACTATAAAAGCCTTCAAGTCTGTAACACGATTTAACTTTTCTATTTTTAATTATCTTCCCGCATAGCACCTGGCTGCACCGTTACAGGGCCTGTTAATAATCTCTGACACTACATAGAATGCTTTACATGATACGATTTTATTTGACACAGAGGTACATATGCCCTAGTTAATTTAGAACTATCTAAGTTCTTAAATCATTCATTGGTTTCAAAATAAAAAAACTCGATTGCAAAAAAATATATATGATTAAAAATTATTAGGATTACACAAAATAATAAGTCCACAAAATATAATGTCCTTGCCTGTAGGAATCTATTCAAACCTAGCCCTACTCAAGCCTCTCCAAAAATGCAATCTTAACTAATAATTTAGTGTTAT
Source organism: Diatraea saccharalis (assembly GCA_918026875.4). NCBI lineage: Eukaryota > Metazoa > Arthropoda > Insecta > Lepidoptera > Crambidae > Diatraea > Diatraea saccharalis. The sequence continues at coordinate 23,121,454 of OU893339.1, read as the reverse complement.
ATAAATACGAGTAATTAACTTTCATGTAAGCGTACTACAAGCTAATATTATAAAAAAAAATATGTGTACTAAAATAGATAAAAGAAATAGCTATATATAAATAGGATAATACTAAATACTAATTTTATTAATAAATTTTTAAATATAATAAATATAAAATCAACATTTATTTCCATAAGTGTTCAATATACAAAAAAATGTTTTTACTCGATGTCGGTCTACTGAATCGTATCAGTATCGTGTCGTGAGTAATAAATGAACTGGTTGTCTAGGTATGTCGGTAACTTGGCCACCTGCTTGCTTTGTACAAGCTACTTTGCTTCATTTTGCGTGCACATATCTGTTGGGCCATTTGTGACGTATTTTGACTTTCATCACTCTGAGAACATTAATTACTGAAACAATATTTTGATGGAGATCTACATAGGTTACTCAATAGTTGTTTAATTACTTTAAGCTCCCATAAAATGTTTGTATTATAAACATGACTTGGTAATTTATTTATTTATTATTTTTATTACAACAAAAAACAGGCTACAGTCATATACATGAATTAAATAAATCATATTATTCAAATAAAACAGACTATAACCCAATAAAATGTGTCTGAAACAAAAGTAACGGTTGGCATTTTGTAATCTAAGTAAGCGGCTAAATATTATATCATATGAAATACATAATATATTAATACATAATACATTATGTATATTTTAATCATGGAACAATAAAACAATAAAAATAAATGAATTAACAATAAAATAATTGCAACTACTTTAAGAAATACACTATAATTATAATAACAAGAAATAAATTATAATTGTAATGATTCAAATTTTATAGAAAGTTATAAACGGGTGAGCTCGCTCCATCGTAAATCTTATTCATGCCTCCACGCTGAATTGAAATCAAGAGTGAGTCCATTAACAATGAAAAAATAATAATTCTCCAATCTACTTAACTACTCTAATCTACTAAACGGTAGAATTATTTATTAATTGTTGTAATTTGCAAATTTGTTGACCAATATTACAAAGGGGATTGTCAAAGTGTTTTACTTTAGTGATCAAGATAGATTAAAAATAAATATTGAATTAATTTATTCATATTATTTTAGGGTTATTTCAGAAGTCTTAAGACTAGCGCGCATGTTTAAGAAGAATCGAGTGACGAAGAAACGAAAGAAGAACTATACGAAGGTGTAACAATAGCGGTTCCCAAACTGTCTTTGCTCATAAACTACTATAAAAAATTTACCGGTTTCATCCAGTGGTTTTTAACTTGCATTCAAGCTTAAGCGAACAAACTAAAAAGTAAATAAAACTCAATATAAATTAAAAATAGTGTTTTGGAATGCTCTCATCAAGTCATTGCCTTAATAACCATATTACTATGATTAAAGAAAAAAATATGACGTCAAAATCTGCCATATTGAATATTAAGACTTAATGTTTTCAAACAACAAACAACTTAATAGATGACGTAATGTTTTCAGTGATATCCCATACATTAAAAATTCAGTTATTCAAAATTGGAATGTGAAATAAACAAATTCGCATACGTACCTACATACATACATACATACATGCCCTAAATACAAAATACTCTTTTTTGAGCTTCTGTGTGATAAAAATTTAGTACTAAATAAAATTAAAAACACGTACATATACAGTTTTAATAACGTATAGTATAGTATATATAAATTTAAATAAATATATATACGTATAGTATCCAGTTTTAATAATGTTTACTATTAAAACTGTATCCTAAAAAAAGCTACTGTACTTTTATTTCAAATATTCAGTAACAAAAATATATTGTCATAGTAAAGTTTTTGACGTTTGCAGTAAAAAATCACAATTTGTTTTACTTCCCTAAACTATCTAAGAATATAAGTTTAAATTTTCTCACTTCTGGTACAAACACGTATCACGTCGTAAAGAATTTAGTATAAACAACTTTTTTTTTCTCTTTTTTTTTAAATATATACTAGTTCCGTTATACACAGAAATTTTGCCAACATCCCGTAGTGAGAGTATAAACAACTTATTTAAATTACAACAAAGAGCGCGTCTATTTACTGTTACATATACATTTTAAAAAGCAATCGGATTTAAAGAATAATTTTGAATATAGAATGGGGAACAAAGAACACTCATGTAGACCGTTATGTCCACATTGGATTGAACAAAAGCGAAAATTACATAAACACTTCCCAGAGCGAGGAGCAGGAGTGCACGCCCTTGGTGCGTCTGGGCACCGAACCCGACCAACCAAGGTCGCTGCTAGGGCTGACACATATGTGATGTGGTAAAAAAATATTTATTAATTATACAATTATGATCATCAGACGACACAGGGAGTGCTCCACAAGGTCCACAGAACAGATGAGGCTCGCGTACATAGAGCCTCGTCCCAGACAGTTGGGAACATGCAATGATCAGGTTAATTGACTGGTCTGCCTCATTAGAGCGAAGCGATGCGATATATAGTCGACTATAGAGAATTAACCATAATTTATCACGAAAGCCAAATGTGGATTGGTGAATATAAACAGTTGTAACTAGCAGATTAACTAGCAGCAGAAAAGTTTAAAGTAATAATATGAATAAACCATTAAACATGCCAACCGCTTTTAAGATGAGTATTACTATTCAAGATTTTGGAATCGTTTTTATTTAAAAAGTTCAATGATATATACATTTATATGTTAACAAAAATCTTAGAAAAGCGTAATACATGAATTCGTTTCCTTTGATAACATTGTTGTCCAAGTAATTTGTTTGAAAGATTTCTTCCTCTCCAAGCTGTTTAGTTATTTCAAGTAGTATATGAAAAAATGAACAATTTAATAAATACATCGAATTAAAATAAAAAAGAACATTATTTTTAAAATCAATGCATTATTCAATTAATCAACTGAAAAAATTATAGTTGATGTCACTGAAGCCATTGAACCGATTGGATAACGTCACTTTTGCGAATTATTTGTGCGATAAATGAACTTAAAAAAAATTCCATGACTTGTTTCCAGTTTATTGACATCAGAGATAAAAGAAAAATGTAGAAATTATCAGCTCACATTATATTTATCGAATTTCAACACGTATAACATAAAATATTTCCCAATCATGACTTCAGTCGTTAATATTCATGACTGATTTCCAACATCTTTAAAATATATATTATGTTATTCTAAAAAAACTAAAGCATTGTAGTAATTACTAAATTACCTATTAGCAAATTAAACTCAGCAACTGTCATTTTTAGTTACTGAAATCAACTATTTCACGGTTGTTTTAACATTTTTAAAAAGAAAAAAGTGGAAAAGGTATCAATTCAAGATTACTTATTTATTTATTCATTGCATTAAATGTGAATTAGAAATTAAGAATTGGTAAATTAAATACACAAACGGAATGCTGGAACTGCCTGGAAGATATCTCTGTTAAGCCATAAAGCCTACTGTACAACACCTATTATGTTGTTTGTAATATTTTTCCCTGTGTTGTGCAATAAAGTGTAAAAAAATTAAATCCTAGTAACGTTAAGTTAGTAAGTTATATTTACAGAAGAGGGTCAACAATTCGTGTAACAAATAGTTATAATTACAATTTATCTAAAATTAATTGACTACTTTGCTATGCTTGCGAAAATTTAATATAAAAATATCAATAAATAAATATTTTATAGCTCTTAGTCATAAAAAAGGTAATAATATTAATATGATTTTGATCAACCCTAGCGGTATGATGCATCGCACGCACACACATACAGGGTGTATTCGAAAAGATGCAGTTTGCGATGCGTCGCACAATCCAAAGAATGTTCGCGTGAACTCACGAGCTTTTTCAATGTAAATTTTAGAAATTATTTAATAATTATTTTTAAAGTATAATCAATACAATGATAAAATGTCGAAAAATCAGAAAAATTTCCATCTATGGAGGTTTCTTATTTACCAAATTCTTTTGGATATTTATGTTGTAGTATAATTTTTTTGTGTGACCGATAACCTAAAAAGTAACATTAAGTAACAAACTATTTTTTTACTTTAGAAGACTAATATAATTGTCTCATTTTTGTTGGACTACATGGACAAATCCACGAATAATAGCTATTTAATTTAAAAGCATTTTTATTATTAAATTAAAGAACTTTTATGAAAAACACTATTAAAATTCTAAACATGACTATAAATAAGTTTTATCTTTTTTTGTTTAAACTTAGTTTATAATTCACTAATTTGAATCTAATTTAAGATTTTCCTGAGAATAAAACTATTCTTGTACAGTCAACAGTACGTAAAATTATACAAAACTGTCAAACTTCACTTGATTTTAAACAGAAATCAACTGCGGGTATCTGACTTATAATAGTAGGTTAATGTGCTGATGCTTGTACACAATACATATTTTGTATCCAGAATGCTATTATTATATTTATCTAAACAAAAATGCTTCAAAAAATCACTTTCTTTTACTTAAATATACTTTCTTTTATAGTACTAAAAATTTAAATTTCAAACTGTATTCGTAAATGATTGATGGTGATTGGAAAGGAACCCATATCTTTCAGTTAATTTTTGCATATTTAATCAATGCATTACCGACCTTTATAAATAAACATTATAATAAATTAGTTGTACTACTATTATACTGTACAACATCATACATTATTTTTTTAAACATTTCAAATATGATTTCATAAAAATTTAGTTAAAAATAGATTTTTATTATCCCTAAAGAAATGGATGCATTTACTGTAATGGTTTTCAGATGTAACAAATGATATTTGAAATCCATCAGCACTTTCATTACATATTATAAAACAAAATCCTCACCGCGTCTGTCAGTCTGTCTGTTCGCGATAATCTCGAAAAACACTGGACGAATTTTTATACAGTATTCAATAACAGGGAGAGTAATTGATCCCTGAGGAAGATTTTAGTATATAATAAGTTAAGGTTTTGTGCAAACTGACGATAACACGACGATATTAGTTCAACATCTCGGAAAAAAATTGATCTGATCGGCAGCTTTCCCCGAAAACGCTATAAAAAAACAATGTATACATCTACAAAATATTCTGAGATGATATACGTCTATTTCCCAAGGATAACTCACATAACCATTTTTTGCTTTTAAATAATATAAAAATATGATGGGGTATTTACGAACCTATTTTAAACAAGAGTGTTATTCCTTATTCAATAAAATACGTTAGATACGTTGTGCATTTAATGTACATACATCAAAAGTGCCTTTTACACTATATGAAAAAAAAAACGAATATCTAATGACTCATAAGTACTGCACAAATTAACTATACCATGCGGACGACCTCGCGGGCAAAAGCTAGTGTATTATAAATACAAAAGCTTACATTGTAATGAAGAAAATAATTATTCAGATTCGGATAATATTCAGTTACATTATTTAAATGGATACAAAATTACTAAAATACTTACACATGACTGAAATAAGACCAATGTAACTCTGTGAAGTCATATCCCACAGATTTTTCTCGAAAATAGATTAAATATGTCTCATTAATCATTCGTTAACTCCTGAAAACTCTCAGCGGTCATACACATTTCACGTGAAAACAATATTATCACATATTACGATAACATCTGTCGAAGTGATAAAAATGAAGTAATGCAATACGCTCCGCCTAAGTCGCCATTGCTACAGGATGACGCAACCTTACGCAAGGAGTCAATGACCTCAAGGTGACCCAGCCCTGCAGGGCGAAAAGGACGAATGGAGAAAAAAACAATTGAACCTTTGTTCGCGTACCTCTTTTGTGCCAGATATCTCGACTTAATTATGGTAATGCAAGAAATAAGATCGCGGGAAGCGATTCCATGTTTTTATGTGATATTACGGAGCACGATTAACAAAAAAGGTACATATGAATCTATACTACTGACAAGCTAAACTGACAATTGAGAATATTTTAGTGTGATATTTTCATTAATAACAAGTCTATATCAAGGCATTGCCATTTTCATTAAAGGAAATAATCTTTTCTGTATTATTTTGGGTCTATTTGTTTTCGTACATTAGTTATATCAGATTTCTATAACAAGTCATCATCACCAGCGTATTAACATAAGCCTTCTATATGGATGGAATCGAATGGAATTGGGAGAGGGGGCCATGACCCACCACACGGTCCCAGTGCAGATTGGAGAGTGTTAACAATATGGCGCTCCGTGCGCCAGTACAATAAGCTGGAGACAATATTTTTTGGACATTCATCCTATGACCGGTCCTTGGCCACTGGACACACTAGATATCCACAATACCAAGTCTCTGTAAAAACTGTTTACATATTAAACACAGGTATTACTTATACGATACGTTTCTTGATTTTTTTTATTGATTACCGAGAAATTGTAATAATGATTTTATAACCGATAAACGCTATCCATATTACTGTTTAAAATGAAAACATTCGGTGTACGAGTCCGAAACGCACTTGGAAAATACACATATTAATCAAATTTAAGTTACAAAGCAAATATTTTTACGTATTAAATACTTAAATTTAAAAAAGATTATATAATATATATAATTAAAATTGCTTTTTTTTTAAGTATAATTTATGAGGGCAAAGTTGCGGAAAATCAGCTAGTATAGAATGAAATGTAATATGTATTTTACACTCCATCTGTAAAGTAAAACACTCTAGACGAAAATTTAAGAAAATACAAAACAGGTGATATGAGACAGTCAGACCAAAAAATATTGCGTGAACGCCGCCAAGGTGACCTATTGTCGGTCCTTACTGAGTTCTTATAACAAAACAAACAGATCTAGATTAGAAGCTGGTCCTTGAAGCATATTGTTTCATCTGTTTTATCTTGGTTGTTGTTTTGATTTGTTAAAAACCTTCTTAGATAGTAAGACCAGTACGACCTTCGTAACTGAATGGCTTGCACTCCTGTCTGAAGGAATCGCCATCTCTGCGATCCCGGGATCTATTCTCAGTCGGGTTAAACTTTTGAATAGCTCATATTTTATAGCAACTATGGGTGTAAGGTAGAGAAGATTGGATGTAATGTACAATGACAAAACATTTACAAAATACTAGCCAAGTACGAGTCCGACTTTTCAGTACAAATCGCAAAGGATTTCGTTCAAATATCATATAAGCTAATAATAAAGAAATGAAGTTTCTCACTTTGTTTGTAGGGAGTAATCTTGGGAAATACTGATACAATCATAAAAATTCTTCCAATTACAGGAAATCGCGGGAAATAGCTAGTATAATATAAAATTGTATTAAACTATAGAATTTATTCAAGCAAAATTGAATGAAAGTGATTATTTATTTATAAACCGATTTGGGTGAATTTGGTTCCTACAATTCCATTGGATCAAACCTGGTAGCATCTACAGCTCAACAGTTATCAATTTCAGATTGAATTACTCGAGAAGTAGATCTCGACTATGACCGAACGTGTTGATTTTAATGAATGGATTTTCACCATTGTTAGAAAATGAAGAATATATTATTAATGCTCTGAAAAATTACGTAGTTTTTCAAGGATTCCTAATAATGTAATTTATGGGTTGTTAACAGTTTCTTTTATTACAAAATATTCTTCTATAAATTTATAATGCTAACGCTTTAGATATTTCATTTTTTAAACTATCTTCAGGACTGGTCTCTCAAAAGCATATGCGTCTCAAATATGTTATTATTAAAAACTTCTTATTTTTCTTGAACGCGACAATTATTACTAATAAAATTTACATGTAACAGACATTACATTGGTTCTAATCCGGACCGGCGCACAAACACTGGGGCAATGTTCGCAAGGTGAATGATATGACATTGACGAATTTGGCGTAGGTGCAATGTACTCGATTGCGTCACAAGCTTGTGGAACAAAATAAAACACTACTGGAACATTTTGGCTCTAGTCGTGAGAATCTACTAGATCATACCTAAAATAGTGCGCAGTAGAGACAAATAATGTTATACGAATGAACGGAACGTGTGCTTCCGAATTCAAATGATATGACCAATAACATGGCCGGAATTTGTACAGAGCTGCGCCCAAAAAAATATTCATGTACATTGACATACTGTGGATTAATTTAAAACTTATATTATATTACTAGTCATCGTGTTTATAATATGCGTGTATCAAAACGCAAATTAATTGTGACTTTTCCAAAAATATGTAAATAACTTAATAAACATACTATTTTTTTATGACATATTTTGTCGCATCTTCAAGAGAATTGTGATCGGCACCATATATTTTAAATGTAATTTTTACACATTTTTAATTACTGTACATTTAATTTGACTCTTTGGGCAGAATTCGGCCATGTTTTTTATGTTTTTATTTAAACTTCAAGTTAATAAGAGTTAATTGCACAGTTTTGGAAATTAATAAAGTGTTAATAGATTTATTAGGCTAGTGTAAATAAGAGCTTTTTTGTGGAATCAGCTTTTCTAAACAGTTCCTTTGACCTTTTTACGGTTGGTATATAAATGACCTATTAGGGGAACTGCGAGGTATCTAAAAGACATCTCTAAATCGCTAGTGATGTAATCGTTTATATTTCGCTAAATCAGGTCTAACATTTAGACGGTTTAATTGTTTTTTTATTAAATATGCTTATATTGAGTTCTTCGTTACCCCCACAGAATAGCTGATATACTCATGTTTGGTTGTTTAACGTCAAGAAAATGCATTAGGCAATGAACCTGACAAGCAATAGGGGGTGGGCCTCCCCTCCATGAACCTACCCAGCAGTAAGATGCCCACTGAAACCTCTACGGTGCACTTTTTTGTGGAAGATCAGACCTGGGAAACCGTGAGTAAGTCATCAGGACAGCTGATTTAGGGTGCTAATCAAAACCTTTATGGTAGATTCAGCTACCTTCTGCTGATTTGTAGATATTGCTCGCATTTACAAATAATGTGTATGCTCTACTGCAATCATTATAATAGGTATAAACAGATATCATACAATCTTTTTGTCATGTATCCTCTGTTGTTGGTATATACTCTTTTCTGTGCTTAGAATATGTTTCTAATCTCCGACGCAAAAACAGTCGATGTCACTGTAGTTCCTAAATGAATGAACCGATTTGAGTGCAGTTTTTTTTAAACAAAAGCCTTTTTCATCGCACTGGTTATAACTGTTTTATGAAAATCCGTTTGGCAGTTGAAGAGCAACGATCACTTTGCCAAGACAATGTAGCCAGTTTTTTCAATGATTCATTTCTCTTAAAACTCTTCACATAGTCTTAATACAATTTATGTCACAGAATAATTAACAACAATATTGTACAAATAAAAGAATTTTTAAATGCGGTCCAAATCGGTAAAGCTTTGATTTCATTGCTTATAAACAAAAATACTAACCGATTATAGATACTTATGACAACTTACTATTAAAAATAAGGTTACACGTCATTGAAATAAAACCGGCTTAAAATTGCTACCCAACATTATATTTCTCAGTAATCTATCAAAGCTTAGACCAGAAACGCAAAAACAAAAGCCGCCTTTGAAACAAAGCAAAAAAACGAAGTCCCTCCCGTGTCCCGGGTCAACAACCGGCAAGGTGACCGTCGTGTCATCGCGACCTATCCCAATTGGGTCCTTGGTTCGGTTCCTAGAAGAGCACAATAAAGGTACACAGTGAAAACAATGACGGAGAAACATCAGTATAAAATAATAAGCACCGTGTTTTTTTATTTGCTATCTTGAAAAATTTGTATATATTATAAATAGGAAATTTTATTGTTTATTTGCTTCGAATAGGCTCAGAACCTACTGGAATTATTTTTTTCCTTTCACCTACGGGAAGCTACGGAAGCTACGGCACACGTGTATAACATAGGCTATAATTTACACAGGAGAACTTGCGGGACAACAATAGGCTAGTTAACAACTTTTTTTTTTATTTTATAAATAAGTATAGTCCGTTATTATCTGAGAAATGATGTAGAAGTAACAGCATGTCTGCGATAAATAGTTTCGGAGATACGCCGCTATGTTTGTGGAACTGCTGCTAGTCGGCCCTACATATTAAACGCACTAAGTGACGTCACATTGTGCACGGGCGTCTGGGCAATCTTTGTAATATCTTTGTTATTTGTGCGTTTATGTTTATAGCTGTTATAATGAAAGCTGTAATCTTTTATGTTACTAATTTAATGCTATAAGTGTTTTAGCAAATGTTTGTAGTATATTTTCCCTACCTTTTGTAAAGTATTCAAAGAGTAATATTTTTTTAATTTAGTGTCAAAATATTTCATATTGTCCGAACATATAACAGAAATCTACAGTTTCACTTGTAGTACACAAGCCTTTTAGCCGAAAATAATAAAAAAAAAAAACACTGATTTCAACCTCATAAATATATGTATTTAGTACCTTTAATGAGGATGACGAGATTGACGAGTTAAGCGGAAGTTAAGCTACTTATGTTAGTGCCAGTCATCGGATAGGTGACCAAAAATGTATTTTCTCGAACTGTTCCGTATTGTACAAGCACTTTTAGCTGCTGTTCCCAACTACGTCCGTAGTCGTAAACACCCACCAATCCTCTGGGGCAGTGTGGTGGATTACGGTGAATTCTCCAAATTCAATTTATTCGTAATGCTAGTTCTCCAGCAGTAGTGATATTGTTACAAATAAACAGAAAATCAGTGGCATTGATAATATGCTCCTTTTTGAAGTCAGTTAAGGAATCAAAACAATACTTTTTTTATTATTCAACGTGTAATACTAACAAAACATTTCTATAAAGTTTCGAATAAAAACATATTCAAAACAACAGAGCAGCATTGACCATTTACAATAACAAAAACATTACAACCGTCTGGGGAACAACTTGTAAACATTGACGTCTTGACATACTGCGTCTATTTTATCAAGGTCTGTTTTCGGCGGCATGAAGAAAAAAAAACCGCTCCACACAACTAACCCATTATGCTGGTTACGTAAAGGTTCGCAGACGCTAGGGTCTTTCGCATTCAAAATACGAACACGCTTCCGTCTGAGAAGTCTACCGTCTGAGAAATCTTTTGAATTTGGAACTGATCTACCCCAATTCGTGGCGTGATTCGACCTCGAATTTGGTAAAAGACGCCCTTTGCATAAATTTATAAAGGATCTCTTTTCATGTTCGTCTCTTATATATTCATAAAACTGATTGCAAATAAGTTATCACCAAATTTCCGGCTAGTTTACAGTAAGCGTTTTTGATTTGACATTTTTTTTTAAGTTGTTTATTCGGTTTAGGCTTTTACAGAGCGCTTGTGAAAGTCGAAAATTACGCCATCGGTTCCCAAACTACGGCGGGAGACCTTGTACTGAGAAGAACTGGCAAGAAACTCAGCAAGGGCTGTTTTTTTCTCCCTGTTTTATTTCACACAGAGTAGTCTTATTGAAAAGTGACTTCATAGTATAGTTTCCATTTTTTTAATACTATAAAATTTCTTATTTACGTTTCTTGTTTTTATATTACCAACACCAAATTTTAATTCAATCAATTTCGGCAGAAAATCAGCAGACACAAGGACAGATTGACAAACTGACATAAAATTAATCCTTTAAAAAAATAAATAAATGTGACAACATAACATATTGTTCAGATCCCAATTTAAGTAGCTAAAACACTTGGATTATGGAAATCTGCAATGTCGAAGTGTCACAACACCCAGACATATATGATTTTCTATATTAAGCCGACTAGTAATCAAAACCTCAAAGATGGCGGCACCTTGTAACCGGCGCACGAGCTACTCGATCACAATTTTTCCCAATAATCTTGTGATAGATAACGCAATAATCTTGTGATATCAGTTGCATGGTGTGTTTTTAAAGCAATGGTTTTTTTTTATTAATAAAAAAACGAGTTTAACCAGTTGTCGTAGGTCATGTTGTTGTTATTCGATTGATACATTTATTATACACATATATTTTTCGCGACGCAATTCTGATGATTCGTTTTGTTTTTTTATGAAAATAATTTTACTCTTTTTATGTATTCTCCTATTTTAATTTTACGATATTTAATCGCATCCCAAATAAAATAAAACCTTATTTAATTGATAATTTTATTAACACTATGTTGAAAGCAAGTTTTCAAAGTACTTATACAACGATACTTTTTTTAAATCTCTGTACTAATATTATAAAGAGAAAAGATTTTTTTTTTTTAATTTGCATCGAAAGTGCTAGATCTGTTTTAAAAATTCTTTATCCTACGGGAAGCTACATCATTGGCGTGTGGCACAAGCTATAATTTATACAGACGAAGCCGCAGGAAAAATCATATCATAACGTCTACGAGTATCATATCATAGTGTGTGCATTCCAACGAAAAACATTTAACTTCAGCAATGTCAAATCAAAGACATTGAATCATATTTATTTACGAGCGTCTGAGCTACATAATTATAACGTTTGCGGTATTTGGTTGTGTTAATTAGGCGTATAATAAATAGATAAAACTATATTATATTCCATGAATCGAGAATCAGGGAATAAACAAAAATAGGAGGAAATGATTTGAGATAATCATGGATTTGAGTAAGAATGATTTCTCGAATGTCACAAACAAATAATAATTATTTGTTCCTATTCGATGTGAGTCGGTTCCATCTACAGCGAAAGGCACATTTTAATAATAATACTATCACCAAACTATTAATGATCCTGGCACAGGCCCTTCACTATGGATAAACCCACCTTTCGAGCTCAGTGCGGATTGGTGGGTATTTAAAACGACATATGCAACCAGGAACAACGGGTTAACGTACCTTCCGAAGAACGGTGAAGCTCGAGATATTAAGTTTTCGGTCACCCATCTCAACCGGCCCCTGAGAAAGTTGCTGAACAACCGTATCGCAGATCGAACTCGCTAATCACTGCGCTATTGAACTCCTCTGTTTAATGATAATGTAGACATCTTTAATACTATCTTCGTTTATACATAAAAAAATGAATTGCAAAAACAAACCGTAAACGAACTGGCGTTCCTGGAAAAATGAGTCAATCCGTCGCGACGCTCTCCCCTTCCCCCTTCCCTACCGTCTGTCCTCCCCTTCCATGACTCGTATTATCGACAATACCATGAGTCATGCACATGCATTATGTAACAACATAATAAGCGAATATGTGTGATGATCATAAAATGTCATTTCATCAGTTCCTTTTAGTTAAAACCTCTAAGATGTAATTAAAGGAAGGCCCACCGGATTGGGCACATTTGATTTACCTAGACAAAGTACAATAGCCGTTGGGGACATTCGTCCCCTCATTCTCATCAGTAATCATTCATCATTCATCCTCAGTAATCCAAAATGACTGAGGATTACACGACGACCACGATCCTCGGTCATGAGGGGCCGACTGCAGAGAGAGAGAGAGATATCCGGAATAATATCCAGCTGATGGATTTAGAAGTTATTTATAGGAACTTCGTCGAGTTTGAGGTCCTTTAATGTGTCTACAAAAGATTTCTGGTCCAAGATAATATATACAGAATCTTGATTATAAAATAAAAGCGGGGTAAAAACGTGAAAGAATTTTTAAAATCGCTCCAGTAGTTTCGGAGCTTATTTGATGCAAGTGATGCAAACCAACAAATCGTTCCTCTTCATAATATTAGTATAGACACTTAATAGCAATTTAAATCTGGCTATCATGGAAACAGCGCAATCGCTGTTAGTTAAGTCGATAGTCCAACAAGGGAATCTGCTTAGTATCAGTTACTCATGCGTGTACCCATCATTCGGGACGCACTTTTTATTGTACTTTAGGCTGATTCACAAGAAAGCGCTTTAATTCCTTTTTGTCGCTTCAAGTCTGTCCCTGACGAATATAACTCAGGCCAGGGCTGGTTAAATATAGCATGTGTTAACCTTGTGAGTTTGCTGCAATACTGTAAAAGGAATTGAAGTTGTATCTTATTTTTCATAATAAATGATGATACTTTCGAGAAGAATTTAATATTTAGTTTTTTGGAGTTAAGTACAAAAGTAAGTACTTATGTTCTTACAAACTGAATGAACACAATATTGTCACGTGAAAAGGGCTTTGAATAAAACAAAGTGTGATATCGGATTGCGATTTCAGGTACGCAGATAAGCATCTGTTGCTAAGCTTCATAAAGGTCATTTTTCATTTACCACAAACATGGTTAATGAGATAATTTATATTATGTTATTATTTAACTATTATTGAATTTAGTCACCATATACCCCATATTTTATCATATTATTTCTTCTGTGCCTTGAAACCCTTTGAGCCGTTTCAATTTTACATTTGAAGGATATTCGAACGAACTTCACGCTACAATTATTTGACATATGGCAACGATTGCGACTGCATTTGCAGCCGGGACCAACGGCTTGACGTGCCTTCTGAAGCAATGAGTGGCTCGAAATAATAATTTTTCGTCACCCATCCCGTAACTGACCCTTGCGAAAGTTACTTAACAACAACGATCGCGCCACCGAGCTACTCTGAAAGAAAGTTGTCGTTTATGTAACTTTAATTGAAATTGCCGAAAGTAAGCTTTAGACGCAAATATCTTTAAAAGCTATTGAAAATGTCAAACGAATGTGCTGTATGCTAACTACAATCTTTCGTTGGGTTAATGTAAGCTTTTATTATGTGACTTGATCTTTCAAATCATACGTTCCAAAAGCTCTTGTAACGGTTAGTTATCTCTGTAACTATGAATTAAACTTGAAATGGATAATGTGTGATACACACCTCTTACATTGGTTATTTATCTTTAATTCCGTGGGTGAAGCCGGTTGTAACAATTAGTCTATACTAATATTATAACGAAGATAGATTTGATAGTTTGTTTGTATGTTAGCAAAATTTTTTCGTCTACGCGAAGGAATCATACGCGGATGACACAGGCTATAATTTACGCGGGCGAAGCCGCAGGATGCGGCAATATATCTATTGAAGTGACATAGACATAGACTAATATAATCAATTGTATAAAACAAAATCTTTTCCCGCTGTCTGTACGCGGAGATCTTTAAACTTCACAAAATATTATATTGCGAGTTTTCATAAATATACATACAAGTAATTCAAAAGGAAGGTTTTATAATTATAATACAGGACCACGCAGGCAAATCGGCTGGCCGAAAACTAGGATTATGTAATTAAGTAAATAAGTATTTATATAAACACAGTAAATTGATTTGAGTATTTATAGAGCATGACATAATTTATTATTCAATTTATAAACGAAAGAGCCAAAAATAAACAAATGATTCATAAGTTCGTCAAGTTGTTACTCAATGACGTCATGGGGTGGTAATAATTTACTTCTGTGGTAATAATTAATTCTTAGGTAAGAGTTTGCTCAGTAAAATCCTATTTTTAAAGAAAATTTTTTAAAGGAAATAGTCTTAAGTGAACAAGGGTTCTAAACGTTATGAAAGCATAAAATTAATAGAGTGCGTAGCTTTTGATTATTTGTAAATGGGGGGGGGGTTATCTTGGGTACTACATCACACGCAGGTGACATAAGCTATCATTTACGAGGGCGAAATCAAAAACGAAAAAAAAATGAAAAACAAATAAAATTTAATTACTTTTTTAGTAAGAGGTGGATAATATCGACCGTATTTATTTTAAATGATGACTTCATTTAAAATAAGTACGGTCATACTTACGGTCGTACGGTCGTAATAAGTACTTGTCGATATTGACATAGTTCTAACAATAAAAGACATTATTTCCTTAAATAACAATGTAACAGTTTATCATTCATTCAAACGTAAACTAAGATTACATTTTTAGTTAGAAAATGGAAAACTCGAACAACATATTTTAGTTAAATAAGTATAGTCGATAAATCCAAAGTTAAATATTTGATAAGAGTCAAGACTGACATATCTAGTTTGATAAATTAAATAAACAAACCACTATCTTGATCAGAATTCATCGTTCCGTAACCGTCTGGGCGACAGACGAGTCTTGGTAGATATATGCCTGATAAGGTCATGGTGTCATTGCTCACACTCCAAAGTAAGTATGTCTCTTATAGTTTGAATTTAACGCTTAATACATTGCGTTACTAATTTATGGCACTTCATATTGGGCTTATATGAAGTGTCTTCTTCATAAATCAATAATACATAACATCTGTATTCGTTATTTTATCATAGGTATATTAACAAAAATTGTGCCAATAGACTTTTTATTGAAGCACCATTGACTCGTCACAATTACGCTAACTTAAGTAGAATTAGAGTCCTGGAATTTTAATATATTATTGTTTTATTATTGATACATTTTTTGTTTGTTGTTTTCATGGAGAAATTTAAGGCGAGGTAATCATAACCTGTACGGCCATGATTTGAAAAATGTGCTACTGTTCGTGACTCCAGCGGAATCCAGCGGAAGATGAGCGCCGATCGCTAGACCAGCATAATTATGACTGTTTTAGGACAAATAGTTTTCGAGTTTTGTTTATTGTATAAATATATGTACTCGTATTGAAGCATGTACCTTGTCCCAAATAAATGTTTTTTTTTTATTATTATTATATATAATATCGAGCAGGCCCAGTATTGTTTGCCGCCATCTTGTAGTAATCTTAGTTAAGTATGTGATTCAATCTCTCGTTAAATGTTATTTAATGTAACATTTTTTTCTATTTACACAATTGTCTTGCTATAATGAATAATGCCCGTTTTCATTAAACTTAGGAGTCGCCCAAATCTGTCGTCTAAATATTTAGGAATCGCCAAAGGTAATGTGCATAAAATGCATTGCACCATTGTCTAAGAACCACGAAATTAAGCAATATCTAAAGTTATGCGGCGCCTTGCTCTAGGCATTCGCTTATATGACAGATCATAAAAATGTCAAGGGATAAAAGATTTTTTTTTTATCTGGATTTAAACTAATATGCATAAGCGATTCCTAATATTAAGCATTCCTAGTTCAGCTATGCCTTGTTCTAGATTAGTGAAAAAGGGTGTCAGTCCTTTAACTGACTTAAAAATTTACCTTATAGTACACTTTATGTATAAATTTAAAAACAAGTATTTATCATTGCATTTATACTCGTGAAATAAAATAAATGTTAATTAATTTTCACATTTATATAATAAATTATGGTACTATTATAATTTTCGCCATGGTATACACAAGGATATTTTTAAGAGTTTTACATGTTTTGGAAACATATCAATTGTCTTTTCTGTCTAATTGATTCCATCCTTATTGAGGGCCTGTACTCTAACAACATTATAGGTTAGTTGCACAAACGTCCGTTAAGGTTTAATGACGCCTTTAAGATCTAATGAATGTCAAATTTGTATGGGTAATGTCGCTTTAAGCTTATGACAGTTTTAACGGACGTTTGTGCAACTGACCGTTCATGAATAAGTTTAATGATGATGGTCATAAATAAATATTATAAATATAGAAAAGTTTATTTTCTACATTGACCCGACCGGGAATACTATCACTTGGGTCCTAAACCAAGTGTATGTGCCACTCGGTAACGGAGGTAAATAATTACTAATATTGCTTTGTAGTTTTGCCAATTAGACCTATTTTAATTTTAAGCATTTTATACTGTATAATTCAGAAAATATAGCAATAATCCGGAATATAATTGATATTCACGTATTTCATTATAATTGACATTCAAGTACGCATTCTGTCAATTCTATGTGAAACCTCATTAGGTTACATTAAAAAAAAGTTTATATGAGCCAAAGCAAGAAGGTTAGATTAGAAATAATTTTATATGATGGTTAAATATTCTTAAATTTTCAAATTTTCCACACAATTTTCTTATTTTTTATTTCATATGAACCAACCAAAAAAAACAAATTTAAAAACCTTGCCCTTAGTACCGCATAAAACGATTAATTTCGACTTAATTTCCATCAGCTTGAGTCAAACGCACTCAACGTTCAATGGAGGCACCACGTCGGCGCATACAATAAAAATTTAACCAATTATGATGACACAGCTTACAATGTTATTTCAATTATATTGCACGTAGTTTCATTGTAACTGATACCAATCAAATGGAAGTTGAGTTACCCAATAGATCTGCATAAGTAAATTCGATGTTCAAAAATAGTTCTGTCTATAATTCAAATTACTATAAGAATAGATTTTATGGCATAACAATGTCTTAAATGCTTTGTCATTAAGTAGCTTTTCATGTGTTTTCTATAAGATAACACATAATCTCTTTCGGCGCGTTACACGTTTATCAGCTCCGGCGCATGAACACCTAATTCAGTAATCGCGGTGAATGTCGTAACGTGTTCTCTTTATGTATGTCACTGTGATAACGCGTGTACATTTGACCCATTTTCCAAATAAATTACGTATTTGTCAACGTCCACGATACCGAATCGATTGTATGTGGAACTGATTTTGTAATGAACTGATACGGAATTTATTACGTAGTGTACGTATTGCGCTAAAGAAGTTTGGAGGGATAAGGGGGCAGTTTGGTATAGTTTGGAATTGTTAGATTTTTTAATACTAGGTGCTCTAAACATTGTGGCATAAAAAGATCCACTTTAAAGGATACGATTCCTTTCAAAATTGTTTTTTTTGTGAACGATGATAGTCATCGTAGTATGTTGTGTAGTTTCTTAGATGCATATAAAAATACTGTACATGGTAAAGAGAAAAACACTGTCTACCCAAAATGGTACAAATCGTACAAACAATTACGATTCCGATTGCTTATGTGGCATTTGTATAATTATTTATTTTTTACTTTTACGTTGTCCCTAAAGTGAATCTAAAATTTACGGAGTGTATGATGGTAAAAGTTCGAAATGTGTCACGATTATAACAGTTCTGGCTTTTACTCACCGTATACAGCTACATATTGACCGAATTATGGAGCAATGAAAAGATGCTTTGAAGCAATAAAAGATTTTCTGCTGTAACTTCTTTTTTAGAATTATACTTCCAGTAGTTTCATCGCGAAGCATCGAAACAGGGACTTTATAAACTTTTATGCCAGATTAAAAATGAATGAACATGCTTAATTCAGTTATATCTATTCATTAATTATTTTCAGTTATAATTATTTCAGTTATTCAGAAACAAATTTACAAGCAATAACAAACACAAAAGGCTAAGGTAACATTTTCTTCCAGGCCAGCTTTGGCCAAAGAAAATTATAAAACAATTAAGAAAACGGGCAGCTGGTTACTGTACGAGTATTATAGAAAGTGAATCTCTTTTAGATGCAGTGAAATTAAGTGTTAAAATCTATATATATCAAAGGCAAATTCATATATCAACGCAAAGCCGAATCGACTAAACTCCAATGATGGGATCAGCTCACGGTTACTCAATAAAATCCTGGGTGTAATTCTTCAAACTCTCGTTTTTGTTTGCAAATAATATACATCAAATCACATATAAGTAAGTTCTAAGACTTAACGCCGGTCTCGTTCAGAAAGAAAACTTATCAATCAGCAAAACACGACTACGCGAATTCAAAAAAGTAATAATTCAAAATATTTGCGACCAGCACACGTAGCATGACAAACTCGAGAAACGCTTTGTCTACTCTCATTTGTCAGTTTCTCGGGTCGAGAGTGAGATATCGTATGGTCGCACCCGAGAAAAGTGACATTTGAGTGTAGACAAAACGTTCTCGCGTTCGTCATGCTACGCGCGCAGCATTGACCATTATCCGTCAGAGAATAAACATACCTATCTATAGTAATGTGCAAGGACGTTAAAATACCTAGAAAATTTAAATTTGGTACCTTTTATGGTGTAAATGAGCACTGTGAAAGAATTTTTAGAAATTCAGCCCCTAAAAAGGTGAAATAGGGTGTGGAGTGTATATGGACCACGCAAGTGAAGCTGTTGGCGGAAAACTAGTCTATCATAAAACCACCGCATGTTCTTGCCTTGCCTGTTTATACACAATGAATGTAATAAAACAACTTAGCTAATCACAAATTCGTCATATACAGACCGCACCTGACCCAGATCGACGGTATCTAAGCCGAGTTGCGCCATCACATCTTGCATAACGTTGAACTATTTCTATACTCTATTGTTGATTTTAGGTAATGGCTCATGAACGATTCTTTTTCATTTTTTTTTTGTTTTTGTTATGGTATCCCTTATTATAATGCATTTTATCATTAGCTAACGTTCGTTCCTTGATTATATAATAGAATCATAGTGTTCATCTAACACGTTTTAACTAAAGTCTTATTATTAATTAATAATAATATAATTATTAATTACTAGCTATTTACACGCGACTTCGCCCGCAAAAAAAATATAAGTATATGTATTTCCAAAGAATATCCTCTACCGCTACAAACAAACAAAGTTTGAAACTTTTATAATATTAGTATAAACCCACCAATCCGTATTGGGATCGTGTATTTAGTCAAAGCACATTCTTAAGAAATAAAAGAGAAAATACAGAAACGTACATTTTCTACAATGACCTGACCGGAAATCGAACCCGGAATCACAAAGATGGCAATAACTAGAACAAGGCACGCGAGCCCGTAGGCCAAACAGTGACAAAAACATATGAAAAATAGCTGGTGACAGCAGTTAGCTATAATTTTTAACGTAACCCTTTTAATGTTATCAAGACCAGCCAGATAGCAGATATAAAAAGCATGCATACACAAACAAACAAAGGTAGAAAGTTTACCTCTTTAGAATATTATATTATGGATTTACGTTAGCTGCTTCAGCCAATTGCTTTTGTCTCTAGCATAAATTAATAAATTAATTAATAAATGAATACACTTCCAACTGGTTTCATAAACACATCTTGTCCTGTTTTGAGCATTGAGTTTTTATGCAAGCCGCGACACCGTATGAGGTAAATCCTTGGCGCCTTACATCACGCTTATACTGCTGGTGTGTACCTTGGCAGAGAAAAAGCCTGCATTTCCGATTAGACATGGTCAGGCTTTGCTTCCGGTTGTCCTTATAGAACTACGGCATTAGGCTGAAGATGCACGTAGAGGAATGAACGGTTGAGAAAGATGTTAAAGAATGAATGAACTGTGAAAGTTAGTTAACCCTTGTATTGCCACGTCAATTTTGGGCGTAAATATTTTTTTAATCAATGCTTTTTTCATAAACTTGCTTAAAAAAATATATTTTTTTCTATTTTTATTGTGTTAGATATTAGGATGATTAGTCGGAGCAAGATTTTACCTAGAAACAATATCCATAATGAACAATGTAACTGGGTTAAATTCAGCTAAAAATTAATAAAATAGTGCATCATGTGTACCACGCACATTTCAGGGGTAATATTAAATAAATAATAAAATTACAATATATTCTAACTCGATTTTGCACTTACAATGCTATACTGAAAAGTATTCTTAATAAAAAAATCTAAAAAAATTCACTTTGTCCCTGGCACTCTCAGATGGGACTCAAGCCTTTCACAATCCAGGCGACTGTTCTGACCACTGAGCTACCAGGACTAACGAATTTTTCAAGCACTTGTTTTTTTTCGGTACTTCATTTTCATCAATGTTCAGGCAATCCACCCAAACAGCCGAAAGAAATATTTTTACTTTAATTACAATTATAAAGAATTGTTGTCTTTGATAATAAATGGTCAAATTCTGATGATTTGACCACCAATATTTACTGTGAAAAAATTGTTTATAAACAAGCCCGAATAAAGATAACAAAATTTATGTCACCTCGGCAACTCACCTAAAACATCTCGGCATATAGATAAACAATAAATTAACAATAAATCATATCAAATTAGTTTCTATTAAACTATTTTGCTCTCGGTATAACCGTAACTTGTCATCTATTTTTAAACGTGTAATTATAAATACTAATAGACATAAACTAATGAATCACATAGCGACTGCTGCTAAGGTCACATGCGACTCGTTACGTAAAGAAATGTGTTACGCTGCAAATCTGAGGTCACTAGATAATAAATTTATCTCATTATCGGTACGATAAAATTACATAATCTTAAGGCCAGGCGTGAAGACAATACTGTCCCTATCTACTGCATGAGATATCAATGAGATAGACAGGAACAGATAATGGTGAATTGCGCGGAAAAAAAAGATCTTTTATAAATTACGCGCAAATCATTAACGATTATTGTATAAGATGCACATAGCCCTCGATCATAAAGTGATACCTATATTACAATTTTCCCTATCAAAATAAATCTAAAAATAGTCAAATTTTGTGGTTATTTTATGATTTTCTTCTATTAAGAAAATTTTTCACGTTTTCACTATAACGAAGCCTTAAAAAATCACGTAGATTTGTATTTTTAACCACAACTGATTTGATCGTTTATCCTAATTCCTAAGCTGACAATATTATATTGTTGAATCCTATATTACACAAAACAATATTTAAAAAAATATATTTATGGCTTTCGCGCTAACAAGAATTTTGCATCGTTTTTGCAAAATTTGCAACATTATACATACATATATATTTAAAAATAGGTTAATAGGCTGACGTAGTTAATCATAAAGGATCCATCACATACAATGTCACTTTTTAGATATAGAAGATTGAAGTTTAAGTTGTATTTGCATGTTGATGTTACATTATATTTTCATCTAATAGCATGGAAAACCACTTACATTATTCTTATGTAATTTTAACAAAACTAACAATATTTATTAAAATATAAAGGTATATTTGGATAATTTTTGATATAAAATATATAGGTTTTAATTACCTTATTCTTCAAAACAAATATCAAAAACGATTCAAATAATAGAATAATTAACTGAAACGACAAAATTCTATAGTAAAAACAATTTGTTAAAGGCCCTTTATCTTTAAGCACTATTCAATAATGCTTAGAAAATATAATGGTCTTGAATTTAGTGGCGTAACTATACGGATTGAGGCCCGTGGCAACTTCATTGGATATATTTTTTTTACTAATTGCATAATAATAAATGTCATGAGTAAGGAGTCTCCTCAGACCGGGGGCACCTTCTAGCTGGAGGCCCGCGGCATTTTGCCGACATGCCACCCTGTAGTTACGCCACTGCTTGAATTTTAAGGCATAGCAATGACATAACCATGCGTTTCACACTTTTATTTACGGCATGTCAGATAATCATAAATGTTACTTAAATTATTTATTGTCAAGTTTCGACAATTGAACATCTAGTTTCAATTATTACATCTAATGTAGCGTAGAATCTCGTTCCTTGCTATATAGTGACTAGGACATCCTACTGATTTCGTAACACCGGTTGCATCAAATGTATATATTTGAATGGTGTCGAAATCATGCGCGGGGGAGATATGATGACATTATGACGTACGGTACTATTCAACTTCACGGCTTACGAGTGGATTGGACAATTTAAAGAGGCAGGATTCATTGCAACACTGTTGACATGCTGTTGATAATACATCTCTGTTATAACCTAAACAAATGATATTAGCCTTAATAGATTTGGTTAATGATTCGGTGTCTGGTTGTTATCGCTCGTCTTATTTTCATTCTTTGTTTCAACTACTTTAAGCCACCACCAGCCCTTTTACGTACCCACTGCAGGGGCTCAGGCCCCTACCTAGAGGAGCGTCAGGTATTGTTTATAAATCACGAGGGTCTAATTGTGTCGCGCGAAATGGTCCGAGGTGTTCCACAGGGGTCGGTGCTGGGACCGCTCCTGTGGAACCTCGGGTATGATTGGGCCATCCGAGGAGCACTGCTGCCGCGCATGGATGTCATCTGCTACGCGGATGACACCATGATCACTGTACGTGGCAGCAGTTACTCCGAAGCAAACAGCCTAGCGAGAATTGGAGCCTCCCTCATCATCAATAGGATAAGGATGCTGGGCTTGGAAGTAGCCACTCCTAAGACAGAAGTCATCGCCTTCCATGGTCCTAGGCGTGGCCCTCCGGCCGGTTCCTCCATCATCTTAGATGGGGTTACTATCCCTCTTAAGCCGTGCATCAAGTACCTGGGATTACATCTTGACAGCAGGTGGAATTTCCACGAACATTTCAAGAGGCTGGCTCCCAGGCTTGAAGGCACGGCTGCAGCATTGGGGAGATTGCTGCCTAACGTGGGGGGACCAGGGTTGGTGTGCAGAAGGCTCTTCTCTGGAGTGATAAGATGCATGGCCCTCTACGGGGCCCCAGTGTGGTTCGATGCCCTTGATGGCGAAAACAAAAGACAACTGCGAAGACCGCAGAGAGTCATCGCCAATAGAACCATCAGGGGCTATCGCACGGTGTCGTATGCTGCGGCTTGTGCATTATCTGGCGCTCCCCCATGGGAGCTGGACGCCCGCATCCTAGCGGACATCCACAAGGCGCGGGTTATAGCAAGGGAGAGAGGAGAGAGGCCTTGCCCGGACGACCTATTAAGGGCAAGGAGAGATGGGGAGGAGAGACGCCTTACTGAATGGAGAGGGCTCCTAGAGAGAGCACAGTTTGGCAGACGCACCATAGACGCAATACTCCCTGTCCTGGAGGAGTGGTGCGAACGGAGACGAGGGGGACTAACCTTCCGTCTGGTGCAGGTGATGACTGGACATGGCTGTTTCGGCCACTACCTGTACCGTATCGGGAGGGAAGTTACTCCAATATGCCATGAGTGCGGCAACGCTGATGACACGGCGCAGCACACTCTGGAAGAGTGCAGCACGTGGCATATGCAGCGCAGCGCACTGACAGCAGTGATTGGCCAGGATCTCTCCCTGCTTAGGGTAGTGCAGGCAATGCTAAGCAGTGACCGTGCGTGGAGGGCCATGACATACTTCTGCGAAGATGTCATGACGCAGAAAGAGGCGGCTGAGAGGATGCGCGAGGATGCGCGCGGGGGACCTCGCCGCCGTAGGGGGGGAAGGAGGAGAAGGCGCTATGCGCGCCTACTACCTCCTTAAATAGAGACCAGGGACTTGAGGCCCGCGCCCCCTTGGTGTGTATGTGGTGCTCTCCGGGCCGGGGTTGGTTCGCTCCTGCGAGCCCTCCCTTTGGCCCGGTGATCATGCACATGCACACCCTCACACTCACATTCACAACACTCACATACACATACAGACTAACATCACTTACACTCAGAGTACCGGTGATCGCCCCTCCGGGGCCGTGAGACACCACCTCGGGGGTGGCATGGCTCCGGAGGGGCGGTCATTGGATCACTCATCATCACACACACATACATCACACTTACGGACACACTCGCATACACTCATTCACTAGCAGACACACACATACATCGTCACTCATACACTTAATACTAACTACAACTACATATTACATAAACACTTACCTTATTCCACTTACCTTTCCCCTCCCCCGCCCCGTCGGCGTTGCTTCCATCCCTCTCCTTAGAGAGGGCACCGGATGCGATGCCGGTGGGCCGGGGGGGGGACGCGGGCTTCTTGTTCCTGGTGGGCAGCCAAATTCCCGTGCCTCAGATCTTTCCGTGCGGACCGGACGACGGGCCTCTAGTGGCGGGAGCACGACAGTGTTCCCGTACTCGAGGTCTTGAATCCGCGAAGGTTACCTTCTCGCCTTGCAACCCTGCTGGTTACGATCGGCAGGGAGGCTCGGAGAGCTGGTAGTGAGGAAAACCGAGGAGTCGGCCGGCGTATGCTGGTGAGGGAATTTTCCATCTTGCTCTCTGGTAGTGGGGCCGTCGGAGCCGGACTGCCCCACACACCGTTCGGTGTGTGGAGTGATCGGGCCTCGGCGGGGCCACTATCAGAGCGCGACTAAGGAACGGAATACCGGTGACTGGTTCGGTGCACGCTGGGCTGGACATTGGTATCCGGGGCTATCGGGGTGAGGGATTCACGAGGGTTCAGCCCGTGTGAATTCCCTCTCTTAGACGGGCAAGGGTGGGAGATGCTCAATTGCGCATCTCCTGCCTTTGACAGGGGGCAAGTCTGGCGGGTTAGCGCGCTCGCCAGGCATTGCACGCTCCTTGTCCTGTCTGGGGTTGGACTCGAATGTTCCTGAGCCCTTCCCTAACCCGAGACGGGACTCGCCCTGTTAAGGGGTGGGTCGAGCGGGGACGGCATGCGCGGGAAGTGGTCCCGTTGGGGACCGTTACCGCGCGCTGATCCCCCGCAGTGAGGGACATCGCTGAGTTTTAGTGGGTAGGCCTCTGCTCTTTGACCAGTCCCATTCTGGGGTTGGTCCGCAGGGGAGAGTCCCACATAACCCGTGGAGCTCGCGCAGGGTAAAGCGGGTATGCGGAATGCATTTCTCAGCGTCACAAAAAAAAAAAAAAAAAAAAAAAAAAAAAAAAAAAAAAAAAAAAAAAAAAAAAAAAGGGGCTCAGGCCTTCCTTATGGATGGTTAAGGAGGATAGGCCATGACCCTCCACGCTGGCCCAATGCGTATTGGAGGGTATTAACGACTGCAAATGCAGCCGGGACCAACGGCTTAACGTGCCTTCCGAAGCAAGGAGAAGCTCGAGATAATAATTTTTTGGTCACCCATCCCGTGACCGACCCTTGCGAAAGTTGCTTAACGACTACGATCGCGGGCCGCGGCGCTTATCCACTACGCCACCGAGCTACTTACTACTTTAAGCCATTTCGCGATAAAAGAAACTATATCTTTTAACAATGTCCAAATTTGTGTACCGAATTCCATTTAAAGGTGTTCCTCCACTGCCTCGCGTTGTGCACGTGTGTGTGTGCATGTGCGTGCAAGCTGACGTATGGATGATCACCTTAAATTGGTTCAATAATTTAGGCGTAAAACGTAACAGAACACACACTGACAAAGTTACTTTCGTACTTATCATGTCAATATGGATAACCGATCATTACAACATTGGATAAAATAAAAAAAATATATGACTAGCAGCAGTTTTGTCTCTATGTTAACCGTATTTAAGACAAATATTATTTCTAGCTTTTTAGGAATCAGTACACAAACCTCTGCGTAGCTAGAACGAAGCACTGATTGGTCTGTCAAAATGAATGACACTGAATGATCTTTCATGTCAACCATACTAGTAATTCTGTATTTCCGAAGATTACTTCTAACAAACTTATAAAACTTAGAAACTATAACCTCCTTATGATATAACGCGGTGAGACTTTGTAACATAACTAACGATTCATATTTACAGAAATCTTATTTGCTTTATGTTGGATTATAAAGGTAACGTAGTTGTTAACAATAACTAAAATTCTTATCTACTTAGTCATAATTGTGTATCGGTAATTATCTAATAATAGTTACGTAAAGGCTATCCGTCTAGTTATCTGGTTAACCGTGGAAAGGTAAACTTGAGATGTAATCGACTATTTTATAAGTATCGTACCATCTCTTTGTGAAAATATGCAACGATGAGTGAAATTATTTATTCGTTATTTACTAAGTATTATACTAAGTTGTTTTTTTTTACTAGTTTCTGTGGATGATCTGTCTATCTATTTATGTCTTCACGCCGAATTCCTTGAAAAAACGCCACAATGTACGGTCTTGTCCACTTTATTACATTTCTCATACATACTCGTCAGTTTTTATGGCGTATGACAACACCTTCTGAGATATGTGGCACTCCTCGACTTCTGCATCGTTTAACTTTCGCGTTGTATATTAGATCGGGTGATATATGGGTAAAAAATTCAATATTTTCTGTCTAGACAGTTACAAGAACTTGTGGAAGTTCAAACTCTATGCCATCGGTCCGCAAATCTACGTCGGGAGATCTTGTAATCAGAATATTCAGAAACCAGCAAGGGCTACAGCTCTGTTAATTTCATAAGTACAAACCCCAATTAGAAAATAATTTCATTGGACTATTACGTCATTTTCCAATACAATCTATACAAATAAATAAAATTAGAGTGTCTGTTTTTAATATTACAATAACCGCTTTTAACTAAATTCATATCTTTTTCTATGTTACACACGTACCAAATTTTTTTTTTGTTTTGTCCGTCTGTTTGTCTGTTTGTTCCGGCTTATCTCTGAAACAGCTGGACCGATTTTGACGGGACCTTTATTGGCATATAGCCGATGTAAAAAGAAATAACTTAGGCTACTTTCCACTCGAACAAAGTCGCAGGCACAGCTAGTAACAGAAATAAAATGATGAAAAAAACTTGAGATCAGAAGTCTTACAATAAATTAGCTCTTACACGTTAAATTTTCCCTTGACAACCAAGCATTATATAAGCAATCGTTCGCCACAAAACCTTAAGTACTTCAGCCATATTTATATAACATCACCGTTTTCTGTAGGGGAGTTAAAATTTCCCATAATTTCTTTCCAACGCCGCTATTTTCGATTGAATTTTATTTATGTAATTTTGTTCCAGAGGCTTCTTTTCCACGTCGTAAAACCGGACAGAACAATTGTATAATGAGAAATTCTCTAAATAGGTTTTCTTCTGAAAGCGACCGAAATAGCTCGACTTCTCGAAGAGTCCTGTTATGCTTTTTCGGTTAGATCGTTATTCCAAACTTCACATTAATTAAATTATAGATAGGTAATTTATATTTCTTGATAGGTTCATGCGGAGTGTTGAGATTTCTATGCCTCATTTCCATTGATTGATCTAGTACTATGCTAGAAATGAGCCCACATTAATCGGGTGTTCTATATAAATAATCAATAAGTATCAATAATAATAATCCTATCCTATTAATATTATAAATGTGAAAGTTTCTTTGTTTGGATGTTTAGATATTTGGATGTTTGTCCGTCAATCACGCCGAAACTACTGAACGGATTTTTATGAAATTTGGTACACAGATAGGGTATTAGCTGACTTAGATAATAGGATACTTTTTATCCCACTAAACTTTTCTCTAGGGTCCACGCGGGCGAAGCCGCTGGCGAAAGCTAGTCTATTCTAACATTATAAAAATGGAAGGTTTGCTTATTTGTGTGTTTACATAAAATAGGCTCCAATAACACTGGACCTATTTATTTTACATATTTATTACTACGGAAAGCTACATCATACGCGGATGACATAATAAGGACCCAACAATAAAAAAATTAAGGTTACACAACATCAAAAAAAAAGTTGAGTTAGTAGAATCGACAAGATTACATTTTGGCTATTCTGGCTATATGGAGTATCTTTTCCTTGAAGTCGACATTTTGGGTGTCAAGGTTGTCCTAGGAGTAATATACTGTCCACCTTCTATTGACTTTCTTAATGATTTAGATTCTCTTTTCAATTCAGTTGCTACTGACTATACTCATCACATTATCATGGGAGACTTCAATACTGACCTTTTAAGAGACTCTGTTTCTTCTCGCAAGTTACGATCCTTAGTAGAGTCGGTGAACCTCACGATTCTTCCTCTTGACCCCACTCATCATAATCTCACCACCTCGGACTCGTGGATCGATCATATTTACATATCTTCTGCAGAAAATGTCTCTATACACGGTCAATTGCCTGCGCCTGGCTTCTCTAGGCACGATCTCATATTTCTGGCTTATAAAGCAAAACTCCCTAAACCCAAATCCCTCTTAGTACAGATGCGCAATTTCACAAGGCTTGATATCGGTAAACTTAGAGATGACGCTTGTGCCGTTGATTGGACGCCTATTAGTGAAGCCACTTGTGTTGATAACATGGTAGGTCAATTTAATGATAGTGTGTTACAGCTTTTTGATAAACACTCGCCTAAAAAGTTCGTCAAACTTAGACGGCCACCTGCGCCATGGATCACCCATGGTGTGCGTATGGCCATGAGAAGGCGTAACAAGTTGTTTCGTGTTTTTAAAAGATGTCGTACTGACTTCAATTGGAACGCTTTTAAAACTGCTAGAAATCGTTGCAATGGGATGGTAAGAGCAGCTAAACGCCAATATATTCATAACAACATATTAAATTCCAATATTGCCGATGCTTGGAAGTTTCTTCGTTCGTTGGGCTTTGGTAAAGCGGCTCCTCAGTGTGGTTCTTCATGCTCGTCGGAAGAACTAAACAAACATTTCTCATCTGTAACCCCGATTTCTAATTCCATTATTAAATCCACCGTTTCTTCTATAACGTCCACGGCACCCTCTAGTTCTGTACCGTTTTTTTTCAGCCCTTTGTCTGAGGAGACTGTCCGTAAGGTAATTTGGTCCATCAAATCCAACGCCGTGGGTAGTGATGACATTGGTAGAACAATGATCGTTCTCATCCTAGACTGTATTCTCCCGGTTCTTACCTTTATTCTTAACCACTCACTTTCCTCTGGCAAATTTCCCTCCATTTGGCAAAAAGCTTTCACTATTCCTTTACCTAAAGTTTCTAATCCTTCTACTCCAAATCACTTTCGTCCTATTTCCATACTACCTTTCCTCTCCAAGATTCTGGAAGCTGCTGTCCATAGTCAACTCTCATCTTATGTAGCTCGACTGCAGATTTTGAGTCCTTTCCAGTCCGGGTTTCGACCTGGACATAGTACAACTACAGCTCTTCTTAATATCTTGGAAGATATCCGTAATGGTATGGAGCAATCGCAACTCACGGTTATGGTTTTAATCGATTTCTCTAATGCCTTCAACTCGGTTAACCATGATATCCTTCTTGCTATCCTTTCGCAAATCGGACTTTCTTCCTCAGCTCAGGCATGGTTTTCGTCATATCTTCGGGGGCGCCGGCAGGCTGTCCGGACCAATCATAGCACTTCTGATTGGCGTGACTTATCTGCCGGTGTTCCACAGGGCGGTATATTATCTCCACTTCTGTTCACATTATTTATTAACTGTCTTACTTCTCGTCTTCGCTCATCTTATCATCTCTATGCAGACGATCTTCAAATATATGCTCAAGCAGATAAAAGCAACATCAACGATGCTATTTTGAGCCTTAATCTGGATCTCATTACTATTTTGGAGTGGTCCAACTGTTATGGTGTGACCGTTAATACATCTAAGTGCCAAAGTATAGTTATTGGTAGTTCACGCCAGCAGTCAGCTATAGATAGAAATTGCATTGCGCCCATACGATATAACGGTGAAATTATTCCGTTTCAGGCCAGTGTAAAGAATCTGGGCCTGCACATCGATTGTACTCTTAGCTGGGAGGTGCAGATTGGTGAAGTGTGCCGAAAAGTTATCAACACACTTAGATCTCTTTATAGGCTAAAATTTTTTCTCCCATTCAGCACTAAAATCGCACTGGTGCAGACACTCATTTTACCTATCCTCGACTACGCTGACGTCTGCTATTCTGACACCAATCAATATCTTCTTAACAAATTGGATCGTCTGCTCAATAGTGCTATTCGTTTCATATATGGCCTTCGTAAATACGACCATATCTCTGATTTCAGGAGGCAACTCGGTTGGCTGACTATCTTTCAACGCAGAGACCTACGAATTCTGTGCATGCTTTATAATATTTTATTCGATCCATGTACTCCAGGATATTTGAAATCTAGGTTTCGTTATCTTGGTTCCGATCATGAACGTAATCTTCGCTCTAGTAGCAATCTAACTCTTCAAACCCCCTTTCATCATACTTCATTTATTTCTAATTCCTTTACCCTCACAGCTATTCGCCTTTGGAATGCTCTTCCGTTTCGCATTAGAAATGCTCAGAGTAAGGTGATATTCAGGAAATTGTATGTTATTAATGTGTATGTATTTGTAATTAGTATTCATGTAATTATTCAATATTTATATTTATATATTTTTTTTTATTTTGAAATTTTATTTTTTACTGGATATATCAATCTTTATCGCCTAACATGCAAATCCAACATTCGCTCAGGTTGACTGGTAGAGAATGCCCTTGGCATTAAGTCCGCCATTTGTATTATTTTTATTTAATGCAATAAAGAGTAAATAAATAAATAAATAAATAATTACACTACACTAGATTCCCGACTGCAATGGGATCCTCATGTTGATAGCTTGTCAAGTAGACTGAGTTCTGCAGCTTTTGCTGTTAAGAAAATTAGACTCTTGACAAATGTTGAAACGGCAAGATTGGTATATTTTAGTTATTTTCATAGAATAATGACGTATGATATATTGTTGTGGGGTTCTGCGGCTAGCATTCAGGATATTTTTATTCTACAAAAGAGAGCTGTCCGTGCTATATATAATTTACGGTTTAGCGAATCTCTCAGAGAAATATTTAAAGAAATAAATATTCCGACTGTTGCCTCTCAATACATCTGTGAGAATATTATGTACACAAGAAAACATTACGATTCCTTCACAAAAAAAACGTAGTATTCATAATCTTAACACAAGAAATAAAAAAAAACTTGCCGTTCTAAGCTTCAGACTTCAAAAAACCAGAGGATAATTTCTGGGTAAATGTATTGCTATGTTCAATAAAGTTCCACAAAATGTAATTGACCTACCCATAAATAAACTTCAAATTCATGTAAAGAATATACTTATGAGTAAAGGCTATTTATTATAAAGTTGATGATTATTTTAAGGATCGCAATGCATGGAATTGATAGCCTTCGCTTTGTTCTATAAAGACTAATTATATGTTCATCCTATGTCCTACAGACTTTGAAAGTTGTAATTATTATTGTGATAATACATATTATTTTGGTAATGACATGATTTATGTAAATGTCATTTCATAACTTATGATAGAAAGCTGGTAAGTTTCTTTCGCTTGTTCTTCTTGTCAGCTAAAAGACGTCCTGAACAAGTGGTAGGGGAAAAAAGTTTTTTGGACGATTCAAAAGTGCTTGTAATAGCCTACTTGTTTTTTCATTTCATTTCAATATATCTATACCTATTTTTTCATTTCATTTCAATGCTCGGATCAAAGATTTAGGGAAAAGTACTTCCATAATGGTAATGTGAAACAAAGAAAGTAATAAACACCCATACCAGAGACCGTATAGAATAATTCCATTTCCATATTGATCTACTGGGAAACAATATGTGAGAAGTTAATCTGTAAAAATGTATCCCGCACAAATGAACTTCACATGTATTCTATTCCCGGACGTGACAATGTAGAAAATGTACTTTGCTTATTGTCTCGCGTCTGGGTGTTGTGTTACCTTCGTTGTTTTATATTTCCGTAATCTAAGTGCTTTAGCTACATAATTTGGTATCTTAGCAATGCAGGTGATGTGACCTGGTTTTTTAACCCCGACGAAAAAAGCCGATTTGTGTGCGGTTCTTATATACGATTGAATTGTTCGTCTTAGGTTCTTAGCTATGTTTTATGAAAACCGGATTATTAGTTTAGGAACTAAAAGCCCTTTACCAAGAAGTTGAAGCTACTTTTATTCAATTATTTGTACTTACATCATCCTACGCCGATTTGATTTTTTTTTGTCGATAGCCTATTTTAAATATAAAAAAAAACTCTAAAGTAAAGAAATAAGTTTTTCATTGTCCTCTGTCACTCTTTTAACTATTTGGAACTTCGAGACGTTCTAAATAAGTTTACATGAAAACGATTTGGATTTTTAAAATGTTGCAAAACTAAAACCGTTTCCCAAATCACTTCCTAGTAACTAATAAAATGGCCATAGCCTGGTCATGTATTTTAGAAAATATTATTTTATCTTAGAAAAAATAAATACTTAGCTCTCATTCCACATGACTAAGCAAGCGACGCTTCAACAATAAGGCGCCTTTGCGTTATGCAACATTGTATCTATTATAAGATATCATGCAAGGTCAATTTCGAACTTCCTATACAAACAGGAAACGCAGGCTATTTATTTATTAATTTTCTATTACAACAGATAACAGGTTACAGCCATATACATGAATTAAAGAAATCATATTATTAAATAAAACAGACTAGTAAAATGTGTCTGAAACAAAAGTAACGGTTGGCATTATGTAATCTAAGCGGCTTAATATAATATCACATGAAATACATAATATTGGCTGAATCTATAATAATTCATAAAAATATATTAAAATTATGGAACAATAAAACAATAAAAATAAATCAATCTAAAACATTTAATTCAAAGGGGATTGACTGACATAGTGATCAACGCACAGCCCAAACCACTAGACGGATCGGGCTGAAATTTGGCATACAAGTAGATGTTATGACGTAGGCATCCGTTAAGAAAGGATTTTGATCAATTCTATCCCCAAGGGGATAAAATGGGGGATGAAAGTTTGTATGAAACTTTGTCACTTTTAAACCGATCGGGCTGAGACTGCATGCATAAAGCTACTATGACGTAGGCATCCCCTAAGAAAGGATTTTGACAAATTCCACCCTTAGAGGGATAAAATAGGGGATGAAACTTTATTTCAGCTATTTACACGATATAATGAATAAATATTCGTTAGAAATGCTGCTCAAAGTAACTTTACCACGCGGACGAAGTCGCAGGCAAAAGCTAGTTAACAATAAAACTAATGCAACTACTTTAAGAAATACATTATATTTATGGAAATAAATTGACTCCAATAAAATAATCACAAATTTCATTGAATATAACTTATTACATTGAATACAGCTCAAAACAATAACAAATCACATTAAGAATATATTAAAATTCAATCGAACAAAAATAAAATAAAATTTAATGAATTAAAAATTTATACCGAAACAATAAAAAACAATAAACTTATATCGCATCGGTACAAATCAAATGATTATAAATTGCATCAATCTTTAGTTAAAACAATATTCTTAATATTTTTAGAACAAACGGGAAATACGAATTGTCAACATCAAACATTTTATTTCAGAACACTCATTGGATCGCGGAAGTATTATCTATAATTTATAGTTAAATAATAATCAAATAAATATCTAACAATGTCAAATATAGTGCTTACATAAAGCACTTGTATTATGGAAAACTATAGAAGAACAAGAGGAGCTCGGTGGCGTAGTGGATAAGTGCCGCAGCCCGCGATCGTAGTCGTTAAGCAACTTTCGCAAGGGCCGGTCACGGGATGGGTGACCAAAAAATTATTATCTCGAGCTACTCCGTGCTTCGGAAAGCACGTTAAGCCGTTGGTCCCGGTTGCATTTGCAGTCGTTAATACCCTCCAATCCGCATTGGGCCAGCGTGGAGGGTCATGGCCCATCCCCTTTAACCATCCATAAGGAAGGCCTGAGCCCTTGCAGTGGGGACGTAAAAGGGCTGGTGATGATGATAGAAGAACAAAGCATAATAACGACATAACATAAAGTTTTTTTTTCTATCATGAACCGGCGACCGAAACCGGAACTTTAATAGGTGGCGACAAATTAAAACTGGAATATGAGCCATGACACGGATGAATATATATATTTTTTATTTATCTATTGGATATATTTATATTTTAACTTTTGTATTCGTCAATCATCTATTTATTTAAAATTTACTAGAATCTATGTGCGGAAGATTTGAGCCTTTCCTTACGCGTATGAGTATCATCGCGTCCTAACGGAAAGTGCGAAAAAATTATATTTCCATTTGAAAATGCGGGTGAAACTGCGCGTGGCAACTTATTTAGTTACTATTGCGTCATTCTTATCGGATTTTTAATGTCACAACTGGGCTCGAATCGAATAGAGAACGGGCTGTAACAATTCAATGCGGGTTAGTGCCATCGGAAATTCGGAGGGACTCGAGATTATTGTATTTTTGGGGACCCATCCTATGACCTTGCGGAAGCTGTTTAATATCTCTATATACCGCACGGAACGCGCTAACCACTGCGCCATAGAGTTCAGGAACTTACTACAAGTGGGGCAGATGACCCGCTTTAGGCCATTTTTAGATTATGACCGAGTTTTAGCCATTTTAAAAGTTACGAAATAATGAACTTTGACACAATAAAGTAATCAGCGGTATTATTTTTGCCATAATTCAAAATTTTGAAGATCGTACACTAGTGAGTAATATATTTTCCTATAAACCAAATTGACCAAAAAGGAGCCAAAACTGAGTGTTATGCCCTAATTTTCATCTGTGCGAAACAAAGTCGAGTTGCTCATTCCAAATATTTTCATAAACATCACCAAGCATAACATAAGGGAGTGTTTCCAACACAATACTTAGCTTTCCATAAGAAACTATCTCAAAACAATTAGAAAAACGGCTATTATCAAAAAAATACCAAGGGTACAGTGTGAACGCCCTAGCGAACGGCAACCATCCGTCGCCGTAACTCGCGGTAACCGGTTACGCAACCAACCAAGGATAGATACGGTTGCGACAGCCTGAGCGGAGCTTAGGAAACAGCATGTCAAGGCGCCTCGCGCCTGTGGAAATGACTCCTTTCCTATCTTAAGCAACCCGCGGTAAAGGGCACTGTGGAACATGATATCCAAATTTATATTCAACTTTATTTGTAATTCTATCATTCGCCTTTCGATATTTATAAATTTAATCAAGGATATATCATAATCAAACAGCTATTCGATTCTAAAATACATATTTTTATAGTATTGATAACGACCCTAACATTGTCCTTTCGTCGTGTTGTCAAAATTTCGGGATCGGCCCCTCTGTAAGACTTACGGTCAGTTAACAAACGTCCATTAAGATTTAATGACAACTTTAAGCTCTAATGAATGTCAAATTTGTATCGGTAAGGTTGATTAAACTAATGGACATTTTAATGGATGTACTTGTTGTTACTTTCTTATTTAATGGCTATTCTTAATGAAAAATACTTAAAAATCCACTTGGTATCTGCCATACCCTGAGATGGGATACGAACCAGTGACCTTTCACATTCTGGGCGACTGCTCTAACCACGCTTTTTATGCCTGCCTGCATTTTACAATTAGCATTGTTTTGATTAATTTGGTAATGACAATGGTTCATGTAAATATAGTTATTTCTGTTAAGATCTGATAATTTTCTTGTGCACATTCTTGGACGATCCAAAAGCGCTTTCAATGAGCTTACTCGAATGAGAATATTGAGGTTTTATGGTGATCTTTATATAAAATTCGGATCAATAAAGAAATCTGCAAATATAGAAGAGTTTTTGTGATAAGAATTAGTTTTGAGTTCTAATAGTTTATTAACTTACT
This sequence comes from Diatraea saccharalis, assembly GCA_918026875.4. NCBI lineage: Eukaryota > Metazoa > Arthropoda > Insecta > Lepidoptera > Crambidae > Diatraea > Diatraea saccharalis. Next base: position 23,084,500 of record OU893339.1, on the reverse strand, counting down.
CTAAAAAAGGAGGTCGATTTGAAATGTATGTTTGTAATATTGTTGGAATTGCACAAATGTTTTATGCGTCAGAATAAATTATGAATTGTGAGATTGCTATCACGTACCTATACCGTAATTTTTATTAAATAATAAAAATTATAAGATGTATTAAGGTTGTGTGATTTTGATTGCATATATTAATAATATCCGATGTACTTGCTAATTGTTACATATTATTTTTGTACGAATATTAATTTAATAATTATCAATTTTAATGTTATTTTCTAAATTTTTGCATGCTATTTATAGCGAAATGTGTCTGGTCTATTATTTTGCTAATATCTTTATTGTAAACCGCATTTCTAGTAAATAAATGGCTCTTTACTCTTCTTTACTGTTTACTCTTATATTTATCAAGTTCTCGATATTTTGGCGCTGTCGCAAAAGCCATGACCACGGAATAATGTTAATGACTACAACAGTATAACACAATATATTATAATTACTAGTCTTTTATTAGACATCGGATTGCAACGACTCTTGTTTGATTAGTTAGTTGAAATACTTTAGATGACAATGACAAAATGTCAATAGTAGAACTTGCAAAATTGACAAGGGGAAACGGTGGGACAATTTGACATCGTCCGTGGCGTAAACTTAGTTGATATTACAAAGTGTTTCGCTCAGAGTTCGCTGGATATAGTAATTTGTGTTGCAAAACATAGATTCAGTATTGCACGACACAAAATTGTTGGTAAATTATCTTGTTTATTTGCATGTTAGTACTAAACAACATTTTTGTTTGTCATATTCTTTAAGCTCATTGGCAAATTTAAAAGGTGAAGTATTTGAGAAAGTGAATTCTAAACAAAATATTCCTGTAATCTATAATATTGGTATGATCATATAGTGTAAATCTAAATAGTTTTAATTATTGTGTTTGATCTATTTCGCATTCACAGTCACACATCACAGCAGCTGGATCGCAGAAGTGAAGCAACTTTCGCAAGGGACAGTCAAAGGATCGGCAACCAAAAAATTGTTTTCTCGATCTCGTCCATGCTTCGGAAGGTACGTTAATCCCTCGGTCCCGGCTTTATTTACAGTCATTAACACCCATGAATTTGCACTGGATCCAAATGTTTGGACATGACCCGTTCTTTCTATTCGATTCGACCACCTGTAGGCAATAGGCTGGTGATGATAAAGACTGCTATTTGTTATAAAACGACGACGACGACGAACACAGCGTTGTCGCGGTGTAGGGTCAACACAGAGTCTCAATCAATTAGACACCTACTTGAAAAGAATTACATTTTCAAATTAATTTCATTGGAACTCTATGTTGTCACGGCGCTGAACTCGACGTGGCTCAAGACTACTTTTTAACAGCATAGCATAACTGTTCTTATGGCTGGGAATACATAAATAAAATTAATAAAATATATGTAAAGATTAAGTACTAAACAATTCTTATTAGGTATGAAGATCGATTTATTAAACAATTAAATACTACAAAGTCTACAACTTAAAGTTACAAAAGACAAAATTTAATTAACATATTATTCATAATATAACAACTTAAAGGTACTGCAGTTTCCGGAGCATAAAAAATAAATTAATGATACCCAGAGCCATAAGCGTATTGATTATTAAATGTTTCATATTTTAGTGGCACAATATAATCTAAATTATAAGAAACTTCTGAATGAATCTTCGTAGACAAAGGAACAATATTAGACTGACCTGTGAGACAAGAATCGGTATGGGAAGATTGCGGAACAAAATTCGCAGCGGAACATTGACAGATAGGAACATTACTCGGTTGCGATACGCACGCGCATTCTGTGTCGATTTGGTGAGTGCGTTGTATTTGTGGCGGCGGAACATAATTCGTATAGGAACATTGCGAGGTAGGAACACTACTCGGCTTAGTGATACAAGTGCACTCTGTATTTACAGCGAGCGGTTGTGGTCTATAAAGTGCGTCGTATTGTGAATTGGGAACGTCATACGGCGGACAGTTGCAACCGGTTTCAATATAACGACATGACGTGTGTTCTAGGTTGTTTGAAGAATCATAAAAAGATAAATATGGAGAATTAAAATAAGTAGGGCCATCGAAGTTTTGGATCTGTAGAGTCGAAAGCTTTTCTTTACATGCTGATACCTGAAAATAATAGAAAAATAAATTATATGTGGAGCTCTTTGGTGGAGTGGTTCTATCAAACGGTTTGCGATACGGAATTTAAGTAACTTTTGTAAGGGCCGGCCATAGGATAGTTGATCAAAACTTTATCATATCAAGCTCCTCCAAGTTTTGGAAAGCATGTTAAGCCGTTGGTTCCGTCTGGATTTTCAGTCGATAATTACACAACATTTCACCTGAGTGGCCTATTCTCGTTATTCGATTCCTGGCCTGTGCCCCAGCAATGGGGTTATTAATCATTCCTTTCAAGAATGATATTGCATCAAGAATATAATAGAGCATATTAATTATTTCATTATTGTAACACTACAACACTTACGATAGCTAAGGGATTTTACAGAGTCAGTGGACATATCAGTAAATCAATACATTGAATACAGTGTATATGATTCTTAAAGGTAAATAAACGTCTTATATACTTCGAATATGCGTGCTTATATAGTGGACTTCACCTTATTACATAAGCATTGGAATCTATAAAGATTCCTACTATTTAAAAAAAATACGTGTGTACTCACTACATCGACCAAGTTTGGACTAGTGTGTCTTAGAGACTGCAAATGCAGTCGTCATCAACGGCTTACTACACCGCCGGCAGCGCGGAGTGACTCTAGAATTTTCGGTCATGACAGACCTCGACAAAAAATTCCTTAAACTTAAAAACCTAAGATTAATTGATATACTCACAGTGAAAACAAACAACGTAATCAGTTTAAACTCCATAATTTTATTCAATTATTATTCAATTCAATTATTACGGTTAATACGGTTCAATTATTCTAATTACACTGTAAAGCTATTTATATTAACACTTATCAATGGAGTTTACGCAAAAATACTTCCCAAAAACAATTTCCCAACATTATCACGTGTCTGCAAAATGCTTTCAATGTTATTATCTCTTAAAAAATATTCAAAATTTTCGAATATTGTAATTTTTACGACCTCCGTGGCCGAGTGGTTCGCACGCCGGTTTCAAGGTGTCGCCATCTCTGAGGTCCCGGGTTCGATTCCCGGTCGGATCAATGTAGAAAATGAAATTTTCTATATTGACTCGGGTCTGGGTGTTGTGGTACCTTCGTTGTCTCAGATACTCCATAATACGGGGGCTTTAGTTACTCATCTTGGAATCTGAGCAATGTATGTGATGTTGTTAAATATATATTTATTTAAATATTTATTTATTCATTTTCACATGAAACCCTAGGGTTTGTAACAGCTGTCTCTAACCATACGTTATTGGCCCTCCGAGGAACATCTTTAGTAATTGTTAGACTTATATACTTAAATGCAATTTAAAATCATAATCACACTAAAATTATACCATTTCTAAATAAAAATAAAGAAATAATCATAGCTCAACCTATTTTTTATTACGACAACCGCATTAAGTTTACCGTTCCTATAGATTATGCATTTGTTACACTACTATATGAAACTGCACCTTATTGTAACAGATTTTAAGTTCTGATCGATAAGACACAACATTCTACACTCTTTTATCTATATATGCTGTATGTGGATCAGTGTGCCAACACGCGACACATAATATCGGAGTGGAGTTAGTATTAATATGGACATGCCCATTTCGTTTTAACATAGAAACAATATTCTGTCCCTTATTTAATCATGAAATATTATTATCAAGCCTTTCCGCGAACGTAGGAATTTAAGAATGGTATGCACTCTCTTCACTATTCTAGACGATCCACGAGCACCTGAGTATTTAAGATCTAGGTTTACCCTCCAATCCGCATTAGACCAGCGTGGAGGGTCATGGCCCGTCCTCCTTAACCATCCATAAGGAAGGCCTGAGCCCCTGCAGTGGGGACGTAAAAGGGCTGATGATGAGGTTTCATTACTTGGGTGTTTCTTACCAAAGGTAATTTCGCTCCAGTTCTAAAATAGTACTCTAGACTACTTTTCATCATTTTGAGATACGCCTATGGAATGCGCTACCTTTGGACATACGAAATGCGCTGAATAGGTAAGTATTCAAGATAACAGTAAGAGAACACTACCTGAAATGTACACGTATTTCCTGATTCTATTCAATTCATATGTGCATATACATTTATTTATCTATGTTTATGTATTTATATATATATGTATTGTATTATTAATATTTTCGTGTTTCAAATTTATTGATTCTTTAATCCTCCACCAATGACACTGCCTTAGGAATATTCTGTTAATCCTTACTGGTTGACTGGTAGAGAATGCCTCCAGCATTTATTCCGCCATTTGCTTTTATTTTGCAATAAAGTATAAATAAATACAATGCAAATGCCAGATGATAATAGGTTTAATATTTTTTTATTTACCAATATATTTTTGCGCTAGTTGAAATGATTCTATGATCATAATGTAAAAGTATAAATAACTCGAAATGTAACTTTTTATAATTTTGTGGTTATTCATATTTATTTACTGCTTTAATTCAATTAGCTAATGTCTATGACTTGACTTTTATTTTACCAGTAAATAAGTATTACAATATTTAAAACAACTCTAATATATATAATATCGATTATTTATAAAAAATAAAATAATGTTATCATTTTTTTATTGCGATCAATTATCATAATGTGATTTAAACATAATTAATTACCTACTAAATTATCTAAGTTTCATATACTTATATTTGACAATTTCAATTCAAATAAGCGTATCCACATTAGTCCAACGTTCGAGTCCCGTTACGTGGCAGTAGGTTAGCATCCGCTGAGCACATCCCTGTGATGCTGTACTTATAGGGTTATCAACACCATCAAAAATTATTTTATTTATTTATACCTTTAATTAAACGCTATTACGACTACCAGGCTTTATCCGGGTTAAGTTTTAACCATTTAAGATTTTGTAATCGTCTTTAATACTTCTGGTGTGTTATCTTCTAATTTCTTCTAACAGTATAGATTATTTATAGATTATAAAATCTTGACGCTCTGTATGAAATAAAACAGGGAGAAAAAAGCAGCCCTTGCTGAGTTTCTTGCCGGTTCTTCTCGGTACAAGGTCTCGCCGTAGATTTACAAGCCGATGGCGTAGCTCTCGACTTTCACAAGTGCTTATAACAGTTTAAACTGATTAAATAATTTTGATTTGATTTGGAACAATAATTGATAAGCGATTAGGCTAGATATTTAAGGATATCATAATGAATAAATTTAATTATTATATTATCTCTATTTATTAACTTAATTGCAAACAAACCGTTAACGTAATGTTGTTAAACATTACCTACATTCCAAATATGTATTTAATTGTTCCATTTCATTCATTTATTATTTATTATTCATTGTGTTATATTGTAAACTTCTTTTACTAATTCATATTTTTTAAATATTTGTAATTAAAACACATGAATTAGGTACAACATTTGTTTAATAAATAATAAATTTACTGAAAGGAAATAAATAAGTCTAACATTAGACACAATTCATAAAAAATATGAATTAGTAGTTTTCATTCACAAATTGTCTTCATACGTATCGTGTTAAGTTTCTAAATTTAAGGTAAAATAACGTAACAGTGGTTTTAAAATTAAAAAAAAAAAGCTCTCAGTGACAGCCCTGTAGACGTCCGGTTGGTTAGTGGGTAAGCGGATTATGCCGCTGCTTGTAACAAGCACTAACTATGGGAACTTCGCGTAGACGTCATCTAACTTATAAACAAGTCGAATATCATGCATACAATCACACATTTATTCTATTGAGGTCGAGTAAGCACATTAAAGTCGCGGTTTTCAAATGCTTAGGTTGAAATGCACATGTGAATTAGTTGTGTGCGATGCTCGATGATGTTAATTATCTATCCATAGGTCGTTTCCTTCGATTCCTTAATAATTACAAAGTCACACTTTTCAACTGGAAGAGAAAATTCACTTTAATGTTAATTATAATTATACATAATTTGTTAATATTTCGCACTGAACACAACATAAAACAATTCATTAATATTTATGGCTATAGCATAGCCCACACGCATCTCCAATTCAAGTAGATCACCTAAACGTCAAAATTCGAAAAACTAAAATATTGTTAGTCAAAGGAATTTTTAAGTCAATTATTTAATAAATTTTATAGAGCATTAGATTGGTACAGGAGGGGGACTTAATGCTAATTCTCTGCCAGCCGAGCTTTGGGAAACAGAAAAACATGATGGCGGCATAAAGTCAACTAACAATTATACTACTTAAACTATACTACGAAGAAATTTGTAAATATTATTTCTAAATATGAGCATAAATTAAATATACAATACATAAAATATAATACACATCTGATAATAATTTTCATAAACGTTCCAGGTCAAAAGTGTGGGCTTTCCATTTAAAGATTAATTTGTTAGGAGATCGTCTGATGCTGTTGGGGAGGCCATTCCACAGACTGTATGACTTGAAGGGTGAAAGATGGAGTAGATAGTGCAAGTGTATTAGCAGAACGCAGTTGTCTTTCATGAGAATCACCAAGATATTGAAATTCACTTTTTAAGTAATTTGGAGAATTAGGATTAGAAAGAACAGAAAAGGCATGCAGAGCAATCGAAGCTGTCTGCGTTGTCGAAGAGGGAGCCATTTTAGTTACGTTCGATAAGACTAAACATGATCATATTTGCGAAGGCAGAAAATAAAATGAATAGGGATGATGTCTGGGTAAAAAAAAAATGCAATTCTATTTAGTCCGTCAGTCAGATAATAGAAAAATATTAGATACGTATTTTTTTTTACTTCAATTTAACAAGTAATAGCTTAGATAACAGGCATTAAAGTTGAGTAATGGGGGCTCGCTACGTCACAGTTGAGTAGAAAACGTACTCTAACGTGACGTCATGCGAAATTTCAACTCAATGTAACGTCGTAATTTTATGATAACGAAGAATATAAAAAAATACATGTTTAATATTTTAAAACACTCTACCTGACGGACAAACAAACAAAAATTAGTCATCATCCCTATTGTATTGTTGACAAGGCGGTCAGCTTATCGAGAAGGTCTTCGTTTAAATCAGAGTAACAGACATCAGCATAGTCAATGAATGGAAGAATAAGGGAAGTGACGAGGGTGATTCACGATCTTTACGTACCGCCTGCAGATGCCCACTAAGATAAGCTGACAACCAATCCAATTTCAACGATGAAAGATTGAGGGACTTCTGTACGGCAAGCAGAAGATCATGGTCAATCATGTTAAACGCGTTAGAATATTCAATGAGAAGAATGATAGTGACCAGTTGCTTCTGTATGCCAGTTCTGATATCATCGGTGACTATCAAGAGAGCTGTTGTTGTGCTGTGACCAACACGAAAGCCAGATAAGAAAGGAGAGGAAGGATTGAGATAAAGATAATGCTGATTGCTCATGAGCAGTGGCTTCTAAGATCTAAAACAAGAAGGGAAGGATAGATATAAGCCTAAAGTTATTTAGCTGATTTGGAGAAGAGCATGTTGGAAAGTGAAATATGTATTATAACTTGATGTAATATTCATGTAAAGAATATACTTATGAGTAAAGGCTATTATAAAGTTTATGATTATTTTAAGGATCGCAATGCATGGAATTAATAGCCTTCGCTTTGTTCTAATTATATGTTCAACCTATGTCCTACAGACTTTGAAAGTTGTATTTACTATTGTGATAATACATATTATTTTGGTAATGACATGATTTATGTAAATGTCATTTCATAACTTATGATAAAAAGCTGGTAAGTTTCTTTCGCTTGTTCTTCTTGTCAGCTAAAAGACGTCCTGAACAAGTGGTAGGGGAAAAAAGTTTTTTGGACGATTCAAAAGTGCTTGTAATAGCCCACTTGAATAAAGATATTTTCATTTAATTTCATTTCATGAAGGACATCAATTCTATGTTCATTAAAAAAATACCAGTTCAAGGTACCCAATCTGACATGGAATTCTTCCTTCAATGCACGTATATTAGGTTTAATTATAATTATAGTTGTTATTATCCGCATTCTCAATGGTGTTTTCGGAACCTGTCAAATGGCGCTTGATGACTTGAACGTTACCTCTAAGAAGTTCTAAAACATAAATATTTTGATTGTTATCTTTAAATTCAGCCTGTCTTATTTATTGTTTTTCACTACTTATTATTTGTAGGATTTCGACGTAAGTTGTGGTTTAAAGAGTAGATCTTATAGTTCCATTAATAAGGTCACTAATAGGCTCTAAACAGTTTTCACTCGTAACCTAACATTACGTCAAAGTAAGCAAAACAATCTAATTCAAATAAAGTTCTAGAACATAAATATTTTGGATGTTATCTTCAAATTCAGTCTGTGTTTTCCATTGTTTTTCACTACTTATTATTTAAAGGATATCAACGAAGTTGTGGTTAAGAAAGTAGACCTTATTACTCTATTAATAAGGTCGCTAATAAGCTATAAACAGTTTTCACTCGTGACCCAACATTACATCACTAATAAAATTATCACAACTATTATATTATGATAATCTTGTTATCATAAAAAATAACTTTCTTCGGTATTGTTAAAAAATATTATATCAAAAAACATATTTTAAATGATAACTTCAAGGTTTTAATTTATTAAGGAAAATATACATTTAGATTACATATCGGATTTCATTGAAATGTACTCGTAAATGATAAATGTAAACTTGCGAATCTATTGTTTCGAGAGTGATATAATTCCTTTGATAAGCATACGAATGAATGAATACCTGATAAAAGTGAATAAGCATCGCATACATTGTACAGATTCCAAAATGAGATTAAAGCACTCGTATTACGGAGTGTCTGAGAAAACGATGGCACAGCTAAAGCGATTTTATAGTAAAGTTTATTTTCGGCACTGTCTCACACGGGAATCGAACCAGGGACTTCAGCGATACAACACCGGCAACCGGTGTGCGAATTACTCGATCATCGAGGTCGTCGAAAGCAGTGGATATTGAGATAATTGCTGATGGAGATCATTATTCACTTTTTTTTACACATATTACCTCCTTCTTTTGTCCTTTTTCTATGTAGTCGGTTAAAATCTAAAAAAAATTGCTTCACTATAGTCCGGCAATATTTGATTGTTTCATATGAATTCAATGCGGACGAAAAAAGAACTTAAACGTATTCCAAATTCAAACGATCAACGACAGAGATAGATATACTCGTAGATTTTTCCCAAGGTTTCATTGGGAAATGTCGACTATCACAATATAGTGTTGCCAGTATCAAGTCTCTCAAACGGTACATTCCAGTAACCTAATTCACTTTATATAAATTGCTTACAAATAAAAATCAACCTTATCAAAACAGCATATAAACTTAAATAGCAGTCGTGCTGTTTTCGTATACTGTTACGTAAGATTTTAAGGTCACTATTGCATAACGATAATACTATATGAAACATACCAGTTAAATAAGAACCCTAGTTTTGTATGAAAGCACTGTTTTGTTGCTGTTAATTGTATAGAAGAGGGGGTCGGTGTGTCTCTTGCTACGATGGTGAGTCATGTCATATTGACTAACACTGAATAGTTTTGAAATGTTAAGTCTAATGCATAGGATACAAACGTTAATCGAAGCCATTGTAATACTGAATCGAATTTAGGTATCTATTAAACTACACGACTTTAAAGATAATAAAACCAAATAAATACACCAAAATATTAGCAATTAGGTACGTCACCAATTAATAATTTAATGATTCACATAATATAATTCGCTTTAATTTTATTTATAGATAGATAGTTACATCTATAAATTTACAGTGTCTCCGCCGGAGGTGGGATATTTTTATATTAAATAATATGACACATTTTCCAAAAAAATTGTGATGATTAATTAATATATTTACAGCATCATTGTGGTTTGTATTATTAATTAGTGTTTCGTGTAATTATAAATAATCGATATCGACTCTAGAACTATTTGAAGAAAAATATTAATTACCCAAGAAAATAAATATTATAAAAAGCACATTGATGATCACAATCATCATATATAATAAGTTATACAATAAAAATGTACACGGCAGTAAAAAACCAAATTGAAAGTATATATATGACACTTGCAGAGATGTACAAAATACCCTGTACAAAGTATCTGGAATACAAGATACAAAATGCTTTTAAATTAAGTATTTCAGATACCAGATACGAAATACTTTCGAGAAAAGTATTTGAAATACTAGATACAAAATAGGTATCTTATAGATACTTTTGATAAATACAAATACTTTTCTAAAAAAAGATTTGAATTTAAGTTTGTTTATTAAAGACCACAAAAACCTAAATCTTAGACCAGGTGGTTCCAGGGACAAAGTGTATTTTTTAAGCATTTTTCATTAGAAACAATTTTTGTAAGCTTTTATTTAGTTTCACCTGTGTTTGTACTCAAATCTTACAAGCTAAATTTCACCCACTTTTCCTCCGTTTTATTTGTTTGTCAATCACAATGTAACATATAAAAATGCAAATATTTAATACATCATCACAATATTTAATGGTTTTTAAAATTAATGGCGTGACTTGTGACGAGGTGAATGTGCGATAGTATGTAACGGAACGTATATTAACTTTTTTTGCAGAACTACCGAAAATTATGCCCCTTTAGTGTGTTAAGCTAATTTGAAAATTTTTAGTAGAAAATACTTAGCTTCTGTGGTTGATTATAGTACGTTGGTTTGTAGGAAAGGCTTATAATACGTAGATGTACCTAAAAAGACGTAGAGTTGGTATTGCTGGTACTGTTGGTAATGCGCCATTAGTTACCATCTGATCGGATAAATCCGGTCTCAACCGGATTTGAAGTATTAATTAAGTCTTTATCTATGAAATTTCCGTTTTTAATAAAATAAATGAAGCTTTATTTTCTTATTCCTATTAATCAAAGTAATCACCCATGCAATCATTACATCTATGCCAACGCATTGGTAGCTTAATGATGCCTTCTTGAAGAAATCAGCTGGACGGGAGGCAACAAATACTTCAAAGGCATTTTGTACTGCCTCTCGGGAATTTATTTTTTTCCCGCTAAGACGTTATCCGAATTCTGTAAGAATTAGAAGTCTGTAGGCGCATGGTCTGTTAAGTACGGCGGATGACGGGGAACTTCAAACCCCAGCTCTTGTAGCTTGGGTACCGCCAATTGTGTAGTATGAGGTCGTACGTGGTCGTGCAGGAGCAGTGGAACCGAACGATTGACAAAACCTGGTTGGAGTTGTGCCAGCTTCTCCGTCATTGTGTTCAGTTCTTCATAATACACACAGTAAATCTGCAGTAATGCTCGTCCTGTTTGGTAAGAAGCTGTGATGAAATACATCCGCGTTAGACCACCAAACAGCAACCTTTTCGTAAACCAATAACGGGTGTGCGTTAAATGACACCAAACAATGTTTGGATTCGAGTTATTTTTAACTAAATATTCATTGCGTTGATAATTGAACACTTTCTTTTTGTAAATATGTATGTTTTAGGCAAAGAATGTTTTGTGATATTTATAAAATGTAAGAAATAATCTTTTTATAAAGTATTTTATCAGAAAAAGTATTTAAAAGATATTAAGATACTAAACAAAAGTATTTAGATACAAGATACAAAATACTTCCTAAAAAAAGTATTTTAGATACAAGATCAAAATACGTATTTTGTATCTTGTATCTGTATTTCAAATACTTGTATCTAAGATAACTCACATCTCTGGACACTTGTAACATACCCAAAAGAGGCTAGCAAAAGCTATCGTCAACATAAAGGCTTCATCAAATTAATGATGCGACTGGAGCCCTATTTTTACTCGAGTCACTCAAGTAAATTTGCAATTTTTTACAGGAATGACACGAAAACTCGATTATAACTCCAGTGATGTTAGTTCGAGTGACTCGAATAACAAAATCCTACTCGAGTCGCATCACTACATCGAATTCTCCGTAACAGATAAGAAATCCAAACATTGTTGCAATCATTGTTTTCATACATAAATGCAGTCATAATACGGATAATATCTGGGTAAAAATAATAGTCTGGTAGTGGTCTGGATAATGTCTGGTTTTGCTTCAAGTCAACAAGAAATAATTTAGCTTATAGTCATTCCTTGTAATCTTACGTCATAACTATGTAGGAAATCCAATGACATTATGTTACATATCTACTAAACGTAACGCCAATGTTTGGATAATTAGGCAAAAAGTAAAAAATATGTACTTATTTTAAAATTTCTGACGGAAAATAACTTATCATCCCCATTGTATTAAATTTAAAATATAAATTAAATTTACAAAAGAAGTCACTTGTTATATTTATTATTTGCTTAAGACATTATGAAATGGTAATCAATTATATCTGCTTGGTTTTTATATAAAAAAATAAGTAACTTATAAATACAAAAAACTGATTACTGAAGTTTCACTAAATAATGCATTTTTAATTCGATGTCTTAACGTCATGGCATATTAGTTTGTTACAGCACTTGCGGTAGGTACTGTATCTCATTACAGTTAATCTAGACGATTAGGCCACCAGAATAAGTTTACAAGGTTATGTTACTATTATTTTGAGGAAGGAATTAAATTCGATTCGTTTCTGTTTTGATGCAACTGATTTCATAACGTGTTGCATGTTTGCCAAGGTTTATAGATCGATAATTGTAATTGCTTCTTTCTTCATCAACTGGTAAATTGTTGAGATTATATACATGAAATGTGAAAATGAAAAGGAAATGTAAAGGTTTCAGCTTAGCAGCAATAGATGGCGTTAAAGCTAATAAACAAAATGTAGACGCCAAAAGTATGGAGATAAATAATGTTAGACAGCATCACATACATTGCTCAGATCCCAAGATGAGTAGCTAATACCCCCGAATTATGAAGTATCTGAGACAACGAAGGTACACCCACCCCCGAGACAATATAGAAAAGTTCATATTCTATTTAGGCCATACCGGAAATCGAACCCGGGACCTCAGAGATGACGTCACCTTGAAATCGGCGTGCCAACCACTCGGTTTCTAACACGAAGCCGTAAATGTAGAGCAGTCATGTAGAGCAGAAGTTTTTGAAGTTTTTTGGGCGTTTTTTGAGGCATGGGCATAACTCCAATCTTCCCTGGACCACTAAGCAGGTCCGGGGAAGATTCAAAGGAACCAGACTACGTGGCAGATCACCGATATTAAGATGCCGCTGTCCGCCCGTCTGTCACCAGGCCGAATCTCACGAACCGTGATAGACAGTTGAAATTTTCACAAGTGACGTATTTCTATTGTTGTTATTAAATTAAATTCAATAATTTATTTACATTAAATAAAGAAAAATAAATAAAGGGGACGAGGTGACTGGTGAGGTGGGAAGTGAAGTAATGTGAGTGAGAGTGTCAGTGTAGGTGAAGGGGCGTGGGTCAGCGGTGAAGTCCGTTGATGATGTCGATGTGCTCCTCAGAATTAACCGACGACAGCTCAAAGAAACAGAGATGTACTTCAGCAGTCTTGAGGGGCGTCTGGATCCCGAGCGTAAATTCGGTGAAGCGTAGTCTCTCGATGCGTCGAACAGGAGATTCTTTGGCAGCCAAGAACTGAGAGCGTAAATCGGTGAGGAGTAGTCTCGATGCGTCGTTCAGGAGATTCTTCGGCAGCCAAGAACCGAGAGCGTAAATCGGCGATGCGTAGTCTCGATGCGTCGAACAGGGGATTCTTCGGTAGCCCAGAACTGAGCAGCAGCTCGGGCCTAAGGCGTATACTCGCTGACAGCCTCCAGGAGAGGTAATTTTGGTCTAAGATTGCAGGGGTGAAGTAGCGAAGGAGGTTATAGTGGAGTATTGAATTGTTGTCGTCTAGTTAAAGCCAGAAAGATGTCATGAGACTTTGAGACCGTAACTTTGAAGAGTTCCCGGGGCAGTCGGCCTCGGGAAATAGGCCTTTTAATAATTTAGCTAGCTCTGTACGAGCTCCAAAAGCTAACTTGGCAACTGTTGCCGTTGAAGTGATGAAGAACTATTTGGGCGAGGCCTTATATACCTGAAGACGAACTCAAATTTGGAAGTAAATGATTTCAAATTAGAACCCTAAAAATTCGAAAACTACAGAGTTTCTATGCCTAAAACTGACAAACAATGAGTCAATTTTCATGAAGAGTATCAAATATAACCATAGCAACGAAGAAAAACTTTGATGTCAATTCTGTCAAAACAATTAAAATTAGCGATAATTTGTGTTATAATTTGTAAATAAGTGCTTTAATATGATTCGAATTCGTAAAATGTATAACGAAAAACTATGAAAGCTACAGGTAAGGGTTCACATTAGTGTAAATAGTAAAAAACATAGGATGAAAGTTCGCAGAGATTCGGATAAGTTTATATTACAAAATTTTAATGGTTACAGATATAAAATTGAAGGTCCACAGTTATAGAATGGATCAAGTAAAGAATATAAATGGAAAATACTAAAAAGTTTATCGATATGAGTGAAATGAGTGATATAAATCTAAGGAATGAAAACGATACGAAAGGTTAGTTACGACATTGTGACTATAACAACACTAAAAACGTTTATTGGGGAATTCTCATTCATCAATCGTGATTTTTATGCATTTTCTTGCAGATAACGATACTAAACGTGTAAAAGATTCATTTGGAATATCAGTTCGTCTGGATTTCTCTTGGTAAAAAGTTATTAAAGAAATGAATTATTATCATGACATTTTATGAAGTAGCAAAAAATGGCCTTCTTAAAGATATGGGAAAACTGTTGAAATTCTATCTAAAAATAACTTATCTTAACGATTATAAACAATTACATCATTATAATTAAACTACAATTTCCTAAAAAATGTCAATAACAGCTTATTAAAACTCTATTTCTTTATTCAAAACCGATAGAAAGGTAATGTTTTTATATAGGCGCCCTCTTTAGCCCCGCTAAAACCGTTTTTTTACTAATTTTTTGCGTGTCTAACTTATGTTTACGCTTTAAATAAATACTACCGACTTACTTAATAGCGATATGAAGTAACTGTTACAAGATATCAACGTTATTATGAAGAATGCATGTCAAGGTTGATGTTGGGATACTTTATATTTTTTGAACGCAATGTATTACGCAGCACTTGTTATCAAAAGATAGAGTTTCATTTTTAAATAAATCTTATCATCACCTGAGTATGTCTGATGTAAATTTATCATATTTTACATAAAGGACAACATGTTTTTGTTTTTAATAACAATAACAATGAATCATAATTATTATGATAATAATAGAAATATGGGTGTTTTTTTTAAATATTGAAAAATTTTGACAGGAACGTCTAACAACTTTATTATGACTTTTTATCTACACGAATGTGTACAATTAACGACTCAAGTATTCGAAACTGGAATGTAGAATTCCATAATTCGATATTTTTCGGAAACTCAATAGAACAAATGAATAATTTCTTGTTACAATAATAAATCAAGAACTTTTTTATTTCTATCGGCTAAATACAATTATATCTTAATTATACATAACTAGTTTCGCCACAAGTTCGACAGCGTAAACTTTTTCGGCTCTTTTTTAAGTTGAATTCCAATTTATGTAGAATTTCAATATCATTGTTTAAGCTTTCGTGGTAACTTATATTAGAATAAGAGTTATTAACGGGATTGATACTATGTAGATGCCTTTTTTATATAATCGCTGTTGCAAGCAAAGTAATGGAGTAAGACGAGAAAATATATAACAATTTAATTTGATACTCGTATATACCTCTGTCACCTTAGGTTTGTAGTTGAAAATCACCATTAGGTTTTATTTATATAAGAATGATTTGTATAAAATTAAGAAACCATCTATATGTATAAAAGATAAATGTAATTATACTCAATAGCGCTTATATTACAATAAAACGCTATGGCAATATGTACACGAGCTGGCGTTGCACTCACAGTGGTTGCAATAGCAACCTTGGCATATATTATGTGCTGTTACATCACTATCGATCTCGGACGTTAGTCAGACGAGACGTTGCCGTAATCTCTATTGTTGCACTAGCTTTTAACGCGATATCACTTATAGTGATAGATTTTTAGGATTCCGTACTTCGGAAACAAAAACAGAACCCTTATAGGTATTTGACAGACGGAACTAAAATTTTTTGTAAATTTATATTTGGTGTAATAGTTTTGTGTGCTTATTTCCCTTCCTACTATTATAATAAATGCGAAAATTTTTGAAGACAAATGTAAGTTTGTTACTCTTTAATATTAAAAGTACTGAACGCATATTAATGAAGTTATATTATACATAAATCAATAAATATTTCACTTTTTCCCCAACTAGATGGTTATCCAGGTATAAAAGTATCAAGGAAACATAAGCGCAGAAAAGTACCTACACACAAAACAGCTATAAGTTTGTCTGTACTACGTATTGATAACCCAAAAACATACATTTACAATCGGCCTTGGATTCTTAATATCGTCATAAATACGTTTTGTAATTTGTATAAACCACCCGACTTCAAAAGAAGTTTTCTTATGATTTTAACCGCTTTACTAGTTATATTTTTTTTTGATGTCGCTATGTTTTGTTTAATTCTGGTTACGATTTATGTGTAAACTTATGTATGAAACTCTTTCTGACTATTATTTTTCTGCTAAACGTCAAAACTTTGACCAGCGAATATATTATCTCGAGCATGCTTCCAAAATCGCAATATGTAGTCGATCCCACCAATCTGTATTGGGCTCGCGCGATAGATTCTGGATAGTTCTTCCTATTTGATCCCATTCGCAGTGTGAGCTTTGCTCCAGTAGTCGGTACATTAATAGACTGACAATGATTAAGTATAAACTACTGTTCCAAAATTCATGTCATGTCACTGCATCCATCATATGCAGGATAACACTCACTAAATATTCACACCTACTTCGCGGACCATCATCAGGGAGGGGTTACTGGGTTATTACATTTTTTCTCAGGTTTAAATAGCCATGAACCCATGTACCCATTTGGTTTAGTGCTACTCCTAAATCTAGATAAATAAAGTAGTAATATACGTTTATATATCTATAAATAAATAACATAAATTTATTAAATAGATTATTTTAATAAATTAACATGTTATCAGGCATCGCTAAACACTCGGGTTGCTTCCAGGGAGCACCGGTTGTGTAAAACAATTGAAGAAGGCATTACGACGATTATTGGAAA
The DNA here is from genome assembly GCA_918026875.4 of Diatraea saccharalis. Taxonomy (NCBI): domain Eukaryota; kingdom Metazoa; phylum Arthropoda; class Insecta; order Lepidoptera; family Crambidae; genus Diatraea; species Diatraea saccharalis. The sequence goes on along the minus strand of OU893339.1, from coordinate 23,067,152 downwards.
CATCGCAAGAGACCACTCTTTATTACACGGTAGCTGTACACGTAACTTATAAGCGTGCGAAACCAGAGCAGGTAACTAGTTATCAAAAGCGTCTGCATTCATCGCTATAAAAAAGTATCAAAGACTATTGCGTCAGGAGGCGTGTACCAACCTTGACATGTTACATAACACCAAGGTGAAGATCTGTGGCCGGTCGATTATGTAAGTATTGCCAACCGTAATTAGTGTTTTTGTAACACAGACAATGAGATTTGGCACACTGTGTACATGAGCTCTGAGCTCTGGTTATGGGGTAATTGGTGTAGTAATGATTACTTAATTTTTTGAGACATTAATGTAGGTTATTGGGAAAATGTAAAGGTTATACATACATAGTCGTTTGTTTTAGTGACCGGCCGGCACCGATTAAATAAAACATCTTAACTTACTTACTGGTAATACCTATATAAAGCAGATATTCCCTTGATATGAGCCATAGCATGTTATGGTTAGGTACCTATGTAGGTCAGTATCAATAATACGTTTACGTTCCTTTGGCATCGTTACCTATTACAATTAAAATTAAAGTGTTTATCATGATTTTTTTATGATAAACATTGACGCCCGTGGCAAGTGCCTCCGCCCCTCTAGATCCTCCCCTTGTGGCTAGGGTCATCAACTCAGTTGATCAGAAATCGAAAAAATAGTAATGAAAATCAATAACTATATATTTTTTTTTTGAACTGAGAGCAACCCTTTGATTACAAAAAGAAAGTTTAGAATTCTCTACATGTGTAATTGAAATTCGGACACATTTGTATTGCAGATTTTACATGTGTTTTATTAGCATTAAATTTATATATATTTCCCTTTGCCATCTCTTTTACTCTTCAACATAATTCGTCCTCAACCGTTGTACATTCCTAAACAGACGCCCAATTTTAATTATGGACTTGTCTATTAGTAAATATAATGTAGTCTTAGAGTTCTCTGCAGGCGTAGGACATGCTGAGGGTTTTTAATAAGTGAACTTGAAAAAGATAGAGATCTGGCTACCAGGTAATTGCAAAGGAAACCACGAAAACACACCGTCACAGCCGTATATTAGTATTCTCACTGAAGTTTTACATTTGTTTTCGTAAGTCTAAAAGTATGAATAACATTTATTTAAAAACTGAGTATTTAGAAAATAAACATGCCAAAAAGGTTTGCGTAGCAGGTCACCAACAGCACTTTTGAGGGTCTATCTGTCTTTGAATGGTTGCTGGGTGTGACTGTGGCTCTTTTTCTTCAAACTTTAACATCCGTAATATGTAATACCTTAATTTATACAGTGTTTTATTTTTTCTCTCAAAATGAAAGTCATGTTCAAATGACGAGAATTTGTAATTAATAACGATATTTGTATTAAAAAAAATAACGTTCTTACTTAAGGTATTTTTTAAATACTAATAATGTTACGTTACGTTAATATTGTCTCTAACTAATAAAATGTAAGAAATCAATATTGTCCCTAATTTAAACGGCAACGGTAGCTTATTAAACGACTTTAATACAATTACACAATCGTATTGTCTACATATATGTGGGTAAAACACATGTCTCGTTTATCCTAATGATCCTAAGCACACTTCGTATGTCTTATAATATCAGACTTTTCCATATTGACAGTTCTTAAAATTACACCCTGTATAGAATATTTATTGTGTCATAAATACGTTTACGACAAACCAACAAAATTTATAAACATTTGTCTATTGATTTCTTATATTTTCACGCGCACTGTCCATAAATGAAATTAAAAACAAAACCGAATTTTAACAGAGATGAAGATTGGCATAAACCACCGACTTGGGATCCAGTAATCACCTTGCAAATCCGAAAGATTTTCACTCTTTCTTGTCGGAGTATTTTACGCCAGTTCTTCTCAGACAAGACCTATAGTTGGACTGGTAGTAGATAACCGTAACTAGGGGTAAATAAATAAGTCAAATGTATTTTTAAAATAATAAAATTTATTAAATGTAACGTGAAACGTGAGTAGCTCGGTAGCGTAGTGGATAAGTGCCGCGGCCCGCGATCGTAGTCGTTAAGCAACTTTCGCTAGGGTCGGTCACGGGATGGGTGACCAAAAAATTATTATCTCGAGCTTCGGAAGGCACGTTAAGCCGTTGGTCCCGACTGCATTTGCTCTCCAATCCGCAAGCTTCGGAAGGCACGTTAAGCCGTTGGTCCCGGCTGCATTTGCAGTGGTCAATACCCTCCAATCCGCATTGAGCCAGTGTGGAGGGTCATGGCCCATCCTCCTTAACCATCCATAGGGAAGACCTGAGCCCCTGCAGTGGGGACGTAAAAAGGGCTGATGATGATGATGGTGATGAAATATAAACGTTGCCATAATATATAAAAATATTGTATCGTGAATGTGTTTAATAGTTATTTTTTTTTCAAGGTAGCTACACTTTTAATTAAAAAAGACAATCAACACTTAGTCTTATGTGAACACGGAACATATAAAGGGTCCGAAACGTCTAAAACTAAATACAAACGCGATGAAAACTATGAAAACTATATAAATTGTCTATTATTTTACAATAGTGTTCGTGGACCTTTCCCGATTTGAGATATTAATTTACTTACGAATTTTATCTAACTCTGAAGCGACACTTTCAGTGTAACGTTACTTATCCTATTTAAATTATTAAACGGTAAATATTATATATGTACTTTGTATTACATACATTTTTTTTTGTATTGTCAATATTTTTATCGTGTTACAGCTAACTAAATAAACTTTCAAACCACAAGTAATCTGTTGCATTAGGTTACTGTATCAAATTCATTAAATTTGTCCTTGAATATTTTCCCCCGAGAGCAAATTTCACCATCGGCAACGTAAGAATCGATTTCAAATATCGATTGAAATCGACTCATCGAACTATAACGATTTTGAGTAGCACTAACCGTTGGACCTTAATGTATTTATTTTAAAGCTAAATATTCAATGTTTGTGTTTTAAATTTCAGTCGCTATTGGAGAGATCATTCTTGCGTTGATTTTATTTTGTAATACGTTTATTTGAAATGTTAAATGCACGCTAGTAATTTAATTGGAACCTTTTTTTTAAACACTTCAATGTTTAGTTTAATTGATGTATAATTGTTTTCGTGTTATTTAATTAAAATTCTGTGTTATGTGCAATAAGGCATATTATTATTATAATAAACAAAATGGTCCCCAAAACAGTTCCCGATGGTAGTGTCCGGAAAACTGAAACGTCTTACGGCTGAGTTTGATGGCACGGTGGTTAGTGTGTTAGTTCTGTGATTCAGAAGTAAACCATCTTTCTCGAGGGCTAACTCATTGGAAGGGTGACCAAAAATGTACTACCTCGAGTTCCGACGTGTCATGGAAACACAAGTGGAGCTAAGTCCTCAAAACCTATTAATATCCCCACTACTAGGGCTCAGGCTTTTCCTACCGTTGGAATCGAATCAAATCGAATAGGGAGAATGGGTCATGACACGGGGCCAATAAAGTTCGAGCCATCGAGCTCCTGCCATACAATTAGCAAAGTACAAATATATTTAAGTAGGTGCACTCGAGACCCTAGCGAGAGATAATAGCCTAAACATGTAGGGCTGTCGCTTATATGTTATTCAATATAGTTTCCTCCGGTATGGTAAGCATCCGGAAACTTTCATACAACTTAATTTTTTTTTTAATATATAGACCAGACTACAATTCCTTTCATACCTACGACATGTCATCAATTTTGTATTTTGTAAAATGAAAACGTGGTTTTAATGAATTATGTATTTATTATTTTTTCCAAATAATCAGGCTACGAACAAAATAAGAAAATGCCGATCTTAATTTTTTATAATCATGTGCTTTGTACAAACTGTTTCAATCAATGGCCCATATTTTTTTTTTATATTACATTGTCTAATAAACAAATATATAATTCAATATCAATTTCAATTTCACGGTATTCGGGCATAGAGATTTAATAAATTAAGTTACAAATTGATATCTGTGTATATATCGCTCACTGAATACTACAGTGGCACAACTCAAAAACCATTATTTCGGGAAAACGCCACAACATTGTGGTGGCATCCCATAGATAATTTAAAGAAAAAATAAAAAACTTAACAGTAATAATATATTACAAACGATTTAACTGTTATGCTAAAAAAAATGATTTTCATAATTATAAATATATTAAATTTTCATAACTTCGGAGAGCATTTCTCGAAATATGGTTTTTGAGTTGTGCCACTGTACTATTCAGTGAGCGATATGTAGACCTCTGTACCCGTGTGGCTAGTATGCAGGTTTTCAGAAGTCGTTATCTCTAAGGTCTCAATTGATCCCCGGTCGTGTCAATACAGAAAATGAACTTTCCTATATTGTGTCATGTCTGGATGTTGCGGTACTTTCGTTGTTTAGAAAACAATAATACAAAAGCTTTGATTAATTTGAAATCTGAACAATGTATGTGATATTGACTAATATTATTATTATCAATGAAACAAATGAAGACTAAATGAACAAAAAACAAACTATAAAAAATGACTGAATCCAAGACAAACTCCCGCAAACTAGTCTCCACCAGTTCAATCACTTTATTATTTTTTTCAAAATTTGAACAAAATTTTTATACGACGACATGTTACGTCTTATAAAATATTTTCCCGCGATTTTGCTCAGGTAAATTTTAACTTATGTTACCCGATTAAGAAGTGGCTTTCCATTAGTCGTTCCAATAGTTTCGGAGCCCATTGGTGCAACAAAACAATGATGAAATTATTCTTATTTATAACATTACTATAGAGAAGGTTACATAATATCAACGCCTAACCTAATCCATAATATAATTAAATGTCCTGATATTTTCGTAATCGCAATGCAACTTTGACTTATTAAATACAACGTTACCACTATATGTCATGCTTGTTTTTTGTTTCACAAAACTTAATTTTGAACCGTATTACGCAAATGTTTAGACTGTATCGCCGATTTGCAGATCGCAATGTTATATTTGTGTAATGTAAAGAGGTATTCTCACACGACTACACAAATAGTTTAATTTATTCATTAAACGAATTGCAAGTTCTTCTTTTAAATAAAACTATATATTCTTACTGTAGACATTTATTAGAAATTATTAGAAAAGTAAATAATATGTCGTTTTTTTATATATTCTGCTTATTGTGACTTCTGTAAAGTGGTGTAATGTTTAAAAACTTATACTACTTTCTTAGAATAAAAGCATGATCTCTATGTAAGCTAATGGAAGTACGGCGATAATTTTCCTTTTATAGTGTCTGATTTTAGAGCGTATAATTTTGCTTGAAAGTTTAAAAATAGAAGAAGAATAGAAACAAGGTTCAAAGTTTATTTGTTTATCTAAATTTTTTGTAAGCTCTTCTGTAATTTTTACGCATAGTGCTTTGGGTCTAAAGTAAACTCACAAATAATTCAAAGTGTATCACAGATTTTTTTAAAAACAATATCTAAAGTGGGATGTGATTTTCCGCTACAAATAACTAATGTTTTTAATTTGAAATTAAACAAAGAAAAATATTTTCATTTGAATGTTTTTTACCCTGCAATATTGTATAACTGACCTACTAGAGTACCTACTCATAATTGAGTCTTATTTTAAGAAATAATCTAAAAAAAATCAGTGCTCTTATTTTTTAATATTTTTTAAAAATTATTTGCTTTTAAAATTTTATATTTCTCTTTATTCGAATCGTGTAGTAGAACTCTTTAAAATACCATTTCTTTGGCTTAAAGAACGGATGTAAAAAACCTCTAGCGTTTACAAAAGACCTAATATCGATGAAACCTCAATATGTTTGCAATAATTTTAAAATAAAACTTATTATAATAAAAACATTGCTTATTCTGTTAATAAACTTCCAAAAATTCATCGTCTAACGCAGCGTAGTAACGTGATAGAGATTTCATCATCATCATCATCATCAGCCCTTTTACGTCCCCACTGCAGGGCCTTCCTTATGGATGGCTAAGGAGGAATGGATAGAGATTTACTGGAAAAAAATATTACCTTTGAACTAAATTGTATTTGATTGAACTTATATAATAACAGCAATGCCTTCAATTTATATCCACCCTAGTTTTGAGTAAGCAAGACATACTGGTTCATAGTTTTTTCGAATTAAAAGAATGAATAAACAAGTCATTTGTCAGCTTTGAGTTCTAAAGCCATCAATTTAATATTAATTATTTTTGTATAAACACAGATACACATAAACTATACTATTGTATATATAAGTTAATGCTATTATTAATTTAAATTTCTTAAAATGTCGTAAATGAATCGATTTTTACAATATAGTTTCTTATTGTTACATCGACATCGATATTGTTGGTCTTCTTAAAATAAATTAAATATTTATATAACAGAATATCTGTCTACAGTATGTACATTGTACTATGTGAACGACCCACGAACTGCATTCACAAATTGTGTTTCGTCAGGCAACCTTGCACCGCGTTGCGCCAGCGCAGGAGTTGCGTTAGCCCATTAGATCCCGCTTGAGCAATGCACACAGTAATGTTAGGTCATTTTTGCTTTTAAGCCATATTATGTGTTAAGGCATTTATAATTAATCTAAAAAACCTCGAAAATAAGAGGGGCTTCTTTTTACACATCAGTAACTTGTAACTGATTTTAAACAAAGAAATATAGGTTAGGTTGTAATAGGGAATACCATACAAAGCTTGGTATAAATGGCAGTATAGTATACAAACTTTTTAGAAAATTGTGTCTTATATAAATGAATACTCTTTTTTCTTACATTCAAATAAACAACAATGGTATAGTTAATATAGTTTTGAGTAGCTCGGTGGCGTAGTGGATTAGCGCCGCGGCCCGTGATCGTAGTCGTAAAGCAACTTTCACAAGGGTCGGTCACGGGATGGGTGACCAAAAAATTATTATCTCGAGCTACTCCGTGCTTCGGAAGGCACGTTAAGCCGTTGGTCCCGGCTGCATTTGCAGTCGTTAATACCCTCCAATCCGCATTGGGCCAGCGTGGAGGGTCATGGCCCATCCTCCTTAACCATCCATAAGGAAGGCCTGAGCCCCTGCAGTGGGGACGTAAAAGGGCTGATGATGATGATGATGATATAGTTTTGGGATAAAAATTCTACTCTTAAAAATTACAAATTTAAAAAAGTATTACATTTCTATATTGCTCTCTATTACTCTACACTTGACTAACTATTCTGTGAATGACGAAAAGGTTTACCGGTGGTAAACCTTTTTTTTTGTTGCAGCTGTAGTGGTAAATTAAATTAAATATGTGGTAAATTACCACATACACTAGTGCTGCAATCTAGCGATATAAAATTACATTAATACGTCCTATTCAAAATTTAAATATAACTATAGGTAAATTCGGTTTTCCTCTTCTATATTCCGCGTTAGCCACGTGACACATTCTAAATAAACTCATGTAGGCGATTCTGTAAAAATCCGAACCCGAATACGAATTCATCTAGAGTAGAAATTCTATTAATTCATTTTTTTTTGTATAAGAATACAAAAGAAGATTGATTGATTATATGTGTCTCAGATATTCTATTCCTATGTCATTTCGAAACTAACTTCACTTATGCCACAAATCGGTATTACCAATTCAAGATTTAGCAGATGCCGCGTTTCGAAGTGAATTCGGAGACCTGAGTGAATTCGACGATACTGAATCGCAAGGCAGATTCAAATAAACTATTTACTCACTTGTTGTATAACCACAGTGTTAAAACTTACAGTTCACCAAAGCCTTTGAAGTTAAATACCGCTTTTTCCATGTATTTAACATTGGCGGAAGATTTTTTTTTTTTCAATCAATTTAACATTTGCTTATTAATAGTACACGTATGGTATCAGTTATTAACACTACTAGTAAGTGCTTTTCATCTATGCTCAGGTAATTTACCTAAAAGCCGAATTAAATGTTTTATAAATTTATTACCTATATCTAGCGAACCAAAACAGTTATAATTCAAATCAAGGACCATTTCAATGTGACCTATCACAAACACGAAGTTATACAACCTGTAACTTAGTCATTTCATTGTTACACAAGTATCACGAGGCATGCCCTTAGGGACACGTGACGTTCTTTCGGGGACCTCATACATAACTACATAATCCTGGAATGAAGTTTTACAATTTGGTTCTTACGTTTTCACGAGGAGCTCGATTATGTAGCGTTTAGCGTATTAAGACAGCGAATAGTGGTTAAACACCTTTCGTAAAGGCTGGTTGTGGGATGGGTGACCTACAACTTAATATCACAAGTCTCTCAGTACTTGGAAGACATGTTAAGCCATTGTTCCCGGTGTTAACACATCGATCGATCCGCATTTAAGGTTAAGCAACTTTTGCAAAAGTCGTTTTTGGGATGGGTGACCAACAATGTAATACCTCCAGCTCCTCGTGCTTAGGAAGGCTTAGGCTCTCGTTTCAAGTATCTGCAGTCTTTAACACCCATTGATCCGCATTGGGCCTGAACGGTGTACAATAACCTAACTCATTCATAAATACACCATAGAGTTCCTGTCGGCTGTACAGCCTTACGTAAAGCAGACAATCACGTGGCTTCAGGACCGTTCACGTGCGCTAATACTGCTTACGTAGGAGGGATATTACGATGACGTTCTATTTACATTCAAAGAGGTTAAACAACTTTCAAAACGGTCGCTATCGGATGGGTGACCGAAGTTTCCTTATCAGCTCCATTATAGAGGGCCTCTTTAATTGTTGATCCCACCCATTACCCTGATATGCGAGTTATAGATAATGGCCGGTAGCCAAACACTGAGGATATTAATAGATTAATTTAGAGTTCCGTACCTTATTAAAAAAGCAGATCCATTATTAGATTGCTTGTGTCTGTCCGTCTGTCTGTCACGGATGTTTGATCTAAAACTACTAGACTGTTTGAATTTAACGATGGATATGTAACGCAAAAAATAATTAATTAGTTTCCCTGTTTTGGGGATAGAATATTTTCAAATAATTTGAACCATTCCCCACGACTACTACTATAGTGTCGAAAATTTTGAAAAATACAGTAATACTTCTTTATTTTATAGAAAACATATAGGTCGTTGGTCAACGCTGAAAAATTAATTAATTACGTATGAGCTTAATTAGAATTAGATTTTATATGTCTGCACATACTAATTCACTTTAAATTAAAAATCTACTCACTACTTATCTACTTAATAACGTGTTAACCAGACATATCTCTAAAATTATTCAAATTAATAGCAAAAGACATTTGCGCACACTTATTTTCACAATAACTATTTTTACCATGAAATTACATTTAATTTCTTATAACACCTGTATTTGACTTAATGTTACATCACACGATACAAATGAGCAGAACAGATATATAATTATATGCTACTTTCAGTCGGGTGTTCATGTAAAACGTGACTCTTACGTAAATGGTAATTGGAGAGCTACTTGTGGGCCACGAAACCTGAGATAATTTCCCATTAAAGGTGCATTTCCATTGCTAAATAGGTTATTGTCATTTTTCCACCTAAACGAAAAAAAAAACATATTATAAGACTTGATGTGAATCTTATAAAAGTTTCTGTAAAACAAAATGTTTATAAAACAAATAAGAAAATTAAATTCGGACTATCGCTACACAACATACAGAAAGCAGAGTTTATAAATATGTAAAATAACTAATTAAAACACTGCATTTCATCCATAACACCAATAATTAAAAAGAAGAAGAACATCTACTAAAAAAATGGAAAATACCGTCTAATTCCGTCTGTCCGAAGCAGTCGCTAGTATTGTGGCCCCAAATAAAGCACGTTTATGGACACAATCTGTATCACGTGAAATCTGTTGTTACAGTTAAAAGCCTTTGCTTTAACTTATTATTTTTAAACTTCAAAGTAATAAAGGTCAGTTTATTCAATTTTGAATTATTTACGATACAGAGAGTACCAACTCTTATAATACAGAGAGTACAAAATTTATTCAGCCTAGCTAGGCTGTTACAACGCACTTGTGATGGTCGAATGCCATCGGTTCGTAAATCTACGGCAGGTGACCTTGTATCTAAGAATCGGCAAGAAACTCGGCAAGGGCTGCATTTTTCTCGCTTTTTTATTTCATATAGAGTCTTCAAGCTTATATATAATAATATACTTCTAACAGCGACGGAAGAGTGGAACATTCTGGTGGGAATATTTGCCACGTATCCCTTGATACTTTCAATAGAAAGGGTCAAAGGGATTAGTGACAACAGATTAAGCCGGCGGTTTTTTTTCTCACCCATCCTGTGACTGGCCTTTGGGGAAGTACCTTAACATCCGCATCACAGGCAAAATGCGTACACACTAACCACTGTACTATTGAACTAAGCTCTGTATAGGTACTTATATTTATTTATTTATAGTTCTTATCCTTCCGTCTCAATTGAGTAGTCGAGGTGATTATTCAAGGTCCTGCGCCCGCATTCTAAGCACGCCACGGAAGACCAGAGGAGGTTCTACTAATGTCACATCTCATCTGATGAAGAGGAAGCCTTATGAAATAATTCTTACAGTGTTTAGTTACGATAGGAAATCTGAAATATTACAAAATAGTAATAAAATAACAAACAAATATAGATATATAACACTTTATTGTAAACATCAAAAAACCAAGAAGCAGTCCCGATATAAAATAAAGTATAAAAATAATACCTATACTATCCCACATATACTATACACACATCACATAGCATTCACACATACACGACATAAACATAAATGCAGTCAACTATGTACAGGTAATTTAAGTCAACAGTACCTAAAAAGCATTCTACAAAATACCGGAAAAACTGTTTGTTCTAAATACTTTTAAATTGAAATCGTAATAATCTGCCAGGCATTGCCTAGTGTGGGGGTGTGTATAAAATTGTAATGGTTTCTGGAAATTACATTTTTCATTTTCATTTAAATAAATACAATAGTCGGTGGTCTTATCTCCATACAGGTTGATCTCTTCCAGAAAACTTTTGAGAGATGAACTTTCTTAAAAATAAGGGGTTTCATCTTGAACTTGAACTTCATTTGATAAATTGATGATAAATTTACAGAAAGTATCTTAATTGTAGTGGGCCAAGGCACTTTTATCGCCAAAAGCGATCTAACAACTAAAATAAAATTTCCAACCAGTTAAATTTAAGGAACTCTCGCAAAGTGGAAAAATGTTATTGTTTATTTCTAGGAAAAAAATAGGCTACGAACCGGAACTACTAGACCGATTTTAAAAATTCTCCCACCTACAGGAAACTGCACCTTAAAGCATAGTCTATTAGAACGACAATTGGAAATACATCTAATAAAATATAAATTGTCTAGCAAAAAATCCTGTGTCAATATATATGCAGGGCTAACAAACAAATAACATTTAAACACTACATATTGATTTCTTATATTTTTAAGCGCACTATCCATAACTATTAAACGGTTTCATCGCGTTTGTATTTAGTTTTATTGACATTTCGGATCCTATTCAGGGGCCCAATTCTACTAAATAAATTTGTTTCAATCGGTTCGTCTTTGATTCGGTTACGATTACCGTTATGGGGCCATCCATAAATTACGTCACACGTTAGGAGGGGGGGGTCGAAAAACTGTGACATTAGAACAATATTAAGCAGAATTTGACCGGAGGGGGGAGGGGGGGGGATTTAAAATCATGAATTTTGTGTAACGTAATTTATGGACGGCCCCTATAGAAACGCTATTGATGATCGATCGTTGTAAATTAGAAGAATTGACCCACAGGTTCCGTGTTCACATATTAAGCCATTTAATAGTTGTTTCATGTATTTAAACACTATCTTCAATTTACCTTCGCGGTGTATTTTTAATTATTGTATTTCTCCGTATGCTGTCATCGTATTCTATAAGACATCTTCCGATATGGGTATCATGTGAGCTAACTTTAAATGAGAAGGAAAACTGTCGACCTTTCGCAAGGTGAGTAAGGGAGGTCGCATAATGGCTTGCATAATATATTTATCTTCCTCTTGGTTACAATGGTAAGTTATTGATAGAAATGAGAATAGTGGTCATTTAACTGGCTAACTACATTTATTAGTTTATAAATAAATAAACCATAAATATCTGAGAAATAATACAGAAATAAGAGCATGTTTGTGATTAATAGTTACGAAGATATGGTACTGTGCAGAACTGCAGCAAGTCGACAGACAACGATATGCAAACTTAGGCGGAGAAGTGACGTCACACTTTAGTACGGCAGCGAAAAATGTATTGCCGTCTGGGCAATCTTTGTTATTTGTGCGTTTATGTTTATAGTTCCTAGAATGAAAGTTGTTACAATTTGGGCTGGGCATTTAAAAATTGTTAATAACATGTAAAACCGTATTTCTGCAAAAAAAAATAACTGTATTAATTTTCATTTACTGTCCACACCCGTATTGATAAAATTGAGGTCGAATGGTAGAGAATGCAACTAGCATTAAGTTCACCTATTTTAATAATAATATTACAGTAACAGCATGTTTGGGAATAATATTTACTAGCCGGCCGAAAAAGCTTTCTACAAAGATAGTCTCTGCCTAAATAACGTCACACCTTGGTATGGTAAAGAAAAAACTTTAAATACCTAGGCAAAAATCCTTGCAGTTCTTCCGTAATAACTAATAAACATTTACGTAATCTTAGATTAGAATAACTGTATTAGGAATCTAAACATAAGATATAATTAACATTTATGAGTGAAATATCAATATTACTATTTTATAGCGATAATATAGTAGTAATATACGAGTATTTTAAGGTCATCGATATATTATTCTACTTCCTTCTCCTAAGAATATCCCCGCACTAACTTCACTTTAGAATTTCGTTCAGAAATTGTTAGCGTAGTCAGATTACGATTGTGAATGTTAGGCAACTACTGAAGAGGTCGGTCATCGGATGGTTGACCGAAAAATTCACTGGGGTCAAGCTTTTCTTCCATTTTGTGATGAGGGGTAAACACACAGTAGCTATACTGACGAAAATGGCCATCGTCATCTGTATACAGTAGGTAGGTATATCATAAGTAACGACGTGTTTATAGACATCTTATTTAGAAATATATAGTAAAAAAAAATATTTTCAGCCCAGCCCTACCAGCCTATTTTGTAAAAATCCAAACCAGATTTCGAATTCACTCAGGTGTCAGAATTTCCATCATGATGCTTCATCCGCTCAACTCTGAATTGGTAATAACGTTTCGTGTCATAAGTGACGTGAGTTTCGAAATAAAATAACTGAGAAACATATATTCAATCAATTTTGTTTTGTTTTTTTTTTATACAAATGACGGAATCAATATAATTTCTACAAAAAATAACATGAACTCGGACACATCAATTCGGGTCAAGATTTTTAAAGAATCTCAGGGCAATTACTTTGGGGCCTATTCCATACAAACAAACAATGAAATCCTTTCTCTTTGTCATATTAGCAAAGATAAGTGATATCTAGGGTGAATAAAAACTGTACTATATTAATGCAAATTAGTAAGTATAATGATAGGAATATTATGAATACTTAGATCACAATGAATTGCAATACAAAAGCCAAGGTAGAAGACTGACAAGTACATTACTGACTTCTTATAAAACTTAAGAAAAATGGCTGCTCTCCAGCCAGTCGCCAAAAATTAAAAATTTATAAAAATCTGCCAGATTTATTCAATTTCTAGTACTGAACCAGGAAACATTTTTCAATGCCACCATCGTCGATTCAATAAAGTCATTTCCGTCTCGTAAAAGCGATTGTGTAGAATTTAAAAAGAATAAAACAGTATCATCACAAAACGTTATGTTTACAAACGGAACGAAATTCAAATTTCTAACTTGGTAAATGTTATTTGTTTGCCAGCCCTGCACGCGTTATCACCACGAGAGATGCAACGTGCGCGGGCGCATGCACGTGACAAGAATGCACGCGTTCCCTCTCGTGCTCATTCAAAGTATAATTAGGTAATAATAAGTTATAATAAAGGCGCTAGATGACACAGTGGTAAGCGCGTTCGATTCTGTTCTAAGCAGCTTTCGCAAGGGCCGGTCATAAGATGGGTGACCAAAAATTGTAAAACTCGAGCTCCTCTTTGCTTCAGAAAGCACCCACGTCCCATCTCAGAGTATCAGGGCCAAAGTGGATTTATTTAAGAATTTTTCATTAAGAATATATATCTATTTATTCCAGAGAATATTTAACCCTCTTCCTTCCATATCTATCAAGGTGCATATGAATATTAGTTACTAAAATTCGCAATAAATAAATACCCGCCGGTCTGCACTGGGGCCGTGCGATGAGTTATGATCCATTCTCCCTATTCGATTCCATCCATAAGTAAGGCCTGTGGCCCAGCAGTGGGGAACGATGATGAAATAACAATCGTCAATATATTACACAAAAAGATGAAAATGATATATATTGAGGCATCAGCAGGCATCTATTCTGCTAAATTTTACATCAAAAAGTCTCAACTACTTGCTTTTTGCCATTGTACTATCTACCTGAAGTCCTTACAGTGCAATGTCTTCCTGACAAATCAATATTTATCATCTCCTAATTTCTTTAAGGTTTAAAAGATTACCGATCCTAAGCAATAACTTATCATACGATAACCCCACCTTGTGTGTTTAAAGCAAAAGACAAAACGAAAGTTTTATCAAAATCTATTGTCACTTGACATAGATAGGAAGTTAGTTACGGGGGTCGAAAATTATTCCAATGGCTTCATGAAAAGAATAATACGTGCCCTTGTTTGCTCGACTAGGCGGACTCCCTCTTCCCCACATATAACATTGCATCAGATCATAGACATTTTGAAACTACAACCAATTTAACTACCATGTTTAAACCATTAGCCGACCAAAACAAGCCAACAGGTGAGACGTTTCAACTTGACGTTTTCTCTTCTGTCATCTTCAATTTGCCAACAGCGAGTGGTTTAAACCAAATATTAGTCCCAATATTAGCCCTCGGTTTATAAAAAGACGGTTAGCGTTCAGTATCATTGAGAATCTTTTTGTGTAATCTAATAAGAATATATCTTTCCGACGTTATATTACATCCGAATGCATTTAAAAATATGAAAACAAATCATTTTGAGGAATTACTTGATTTCTAAGAAACACATTTTCCCCAAAAAGTTGTTTACGAAGACAATTTTGTCATTCCCGATAACTATCGCGTAATGTACTAAGTCGTGTCGAATTGCGTCGCAAATATTTACATTAAAACATAACACGTGCACACTGAAACACGAGCCAAATTGTATAAAAATAAACAACTGTATTCTCCCGATAATTGCGTTGTGCAATAGTTTCCTTATTAAATCCGATATTAAAACGACATCGGTTACGAAAAAAAACACATTTATTTTATTTACACGCAACAGCATTACGACTGATACAACTAATTTAGCAATAAAAAATAAGAAACCTAGTTTTAGGTAGGGGTAGGGGTATTATTATTGTTATTATTTAATGAAAAATGTTAATGAATCAACCAGCTCCACATATGGTCCCCGTGATGGGACTCGATCCCACAACCATCTAAACATTGAGCTACTCGAGGCCCAACAGGAAAAAAAATGCTTGTTGTGCCTCACTCGACATAAATAGGTATAGTATGTCGCGGACTTTTTTGTAGATACTTATAAGATCTACAATTAATTAGAACGGTTATGGTTTCTATGGTTCTTATTATGGTTCTATCTTTTATAGTTTAAGCAGCAAAATAAGTAACTTTTCTGGTTGATTTCATACACCTTGTGTCCGAAACACCCAAATATCTTACGGGACCTTTTTTTTTCCTAAATAAAATATAGTCTACGTTATTCGTGTATAATGGAGCTTTCGAATGGTGAAAGAATTTTTAAAATCGGTCCTGTAGTTTTTGAGCCTATTTATTACAAACAAACAAACAAAAACAAAGTTTTCCTCTTTATAATTAGTGTAGATAATAAAGAAAATCATTAATAACAATAACGGGCCGTCCATTAATCACGTGATGTTTTTTTTAATTATTTTTAACCCCCCTCCCTCTTGGTGAAACATGTTGAAGTGTAAGACTACCCCTCTCTCCCTCCATGCAAATCGCGTGTATTTTTAGTACCAACAAAATATCTTAATTTTTGACGACGCTTTTTAGTTTAGTAATCTCGCATTTGAGGAAGAAATAAATACACGTGATATATAACTGCAAAATGTGATATTTCGTGGTTTTTGACGAACCCTCTCCCCCCTTTTCAAGCCTCACGTGATTAATGGACGGCCCCTAACTGAAAAGTAAGAAAATAATACCTATACAAACATTATATAAAAAGTTTTTGTTTTCTGTTTTTATTTGGGAAGTTATTTATGTATTAAAAATATTGAATTTTAAACGACTAATTAAAAAGAAATATAAAAAAGAAATAAAATTACTCATTCAATCATCAGAAATCTAAAAGTATGAATGGATACACTATTATTTTGTTATTATTGTACGGACACATGTTAAAAAATTGACCATACTTAAAGCAATGGTATTCAAATGCATTGAATGTTCAAGAAAAAGTTATACAGAAAAATATTGAAATTACATCTTGTAATACAAACACTTTTTTCTTCACACTGTTCTTACACAAAATTTCACAGCTCGTGGGTCTAACACGTATTTAAATAAATACATTATGAAACTGGAGTTGATATTATTCTTTTAAACTTTGGATAAGTATCTTTTTTTATTTTAACTTAAGTACTTGTAGAAAAGACAGCAAGAAAAAAAATAATCATAATAAAACAATCGACATATAAAGCTCTTATTTTAGAGTAATTAGAAAAATGATAATTCGAAAATATTATAAACCATTCGTTATGGCGTTACGAGGGTCAAACTGAAAGTTCTTAGAAAATCAAAAACTGATTACATTAGCCAGTTATTAGTTTTATTATATCTTTTCAAAATATTGTCCATTCACGTCAATACACCGCTGCATGCGATGGAACCACTGGGAAAAGCACTTTGCCCACTCGTCCTTAGGGGTCTCTTCAATGGCATCGCGATACGCAGCCACCGCTTCTTCAGCATTCATAAACCGCTTTCCTTTAAGTTTTTCTTTAATTTTTGGAAATAAATAAAAATCACAAGGCGCGAGGTCGGGGCTATACGGCGGGTGACCCAGTAATTCAACGTTTGATGTCGCCAAATAGTCGATCGTTCGCTTGGCGGTGTGCGACGAGGCGTTGTCGTGGTGAAGGAGGATCCTACTGCGAGGTCGTTTCTCTCGAACTTTTTCCAAGACAAGTGGCAAACAATTGGTAGTGTACCATTCTGCAGAAACTGTTTTTTGATCCTCTAACACAATTGTTGCAAAATGACCTATCCTTCCAAAGAACGAGGCCACCATTTTTTTTCCCGCACTTCGATCTCTCTTCACTTTAGTTGGCAACTCCTCGAAAGGAAACACCCACTGAGCAGATTGTCTTTTGGTTTTAGGATCATAACAGTAAATCCAGCTTTCGTCACCTGTTAGTATGTCGAACACAGCATTTGAGTCACCTCCGTTAAATCTTTCAATCATTTTACGACACCAATCCACACGATGGAGTTTTTGAGCCTCAGTCAAATTATGAGGTATCCACCGGGCGCAAAGCTTCCTGACCGCTAAATGTTCGTGGAGGATTTTGTGCACTTGACTCATACCGATGCCTAAGCTTGTCCGAATCTGTTGATAGGTCACTCTTTTGTCAGTCTCTATCATACGCCGCACAACACAGATGTTATCTTCAGTCGTCGCCGTAGAAGGCCGTCCCTCACGTAAATCATCAGTGAGATTAGTGCGACCACGTTTAAACTCATTAAACCAGTTGTAAACAGTCGCACGAGATGGGGCTTCATCGTGAAAGGCCAATCGTAGTCTATCATAACTTTCTTGTTGACTTAAATGACATCGAAAGTCGTAAAAAATCATTGCACGAAAATTTTCTCGTGTTAAATTCATGATGACGTGACACAGACAATTTTCAATTTGCCGCCAAATCGTAAAACAAATGACAAATGAATGAAATATATACTCAGTAATATTGGCAAAGAGTTATATTTTCAAATTTTAGAATTATTTTTTTATTATATTGTTTATAAGTGGCCAGTTCTAAGAACTTTCAGTTTGACCCTCGTAATAAAAATCTTAATTTGTAATAAATTACTAAGGTTCTTGATATTAAACTATGTACGTATATGTCAAAGAAGAAAAATGAAAAGTAATATCACTAAGATGGCGTATCCTATAGATGGAGTCGAGGCTAGAAAGTTACGCGCCTCTGAAATAAAATATAGATAACATATACTTACACATTAGTGGTGAAATTAATTCATAGTCCTTCAGACATTAGTGGACACCATTTTTTATATTTTATTCAGTTTGCATGACTTTTTATCGAGGCAAATACCTATTAAAATAATCTTCTTAATATTTTTTTTCCAATAGAGTATATATTCAATAATATACCTGAGTAGAAAAATAATAACCTAAGTAGAAAAAAAACTTGTCCAAACAAGGTTTTAGCCTAACCTCTAAGAAATATATTTCACACCTGCTGGTAACCGTTACCATTTACCAATTACATACACATTTTAAAAAATATATCAAAAACAGCTCTCAAGTTAATTAAACAAAAAGACATAAAAGAGTTTAGAGTTACGTAAAATTACTTAAAAAGTATGTAAATTCAGTAAGTAGTCACGTTATCAAATATATTACATTACATTGTTCTTCACACAATGCTTACCAGGCAGCCTTGAGTTGTAGATGTCGTGGGCCTATCGTTGAATTGGGCCGATCGAGATCTGCCCGGGCATATCACGATACGCCGCCATTTCTTGATTTGACCAGGAAAATCAAGATCAGCCCGGTTAAACATTTGACAGATCGACGACGAAAGCAACGTATTTGTTCGATTCATTTAATCTTATTTGCCTATATACAGAGATGAGCGGTAGGGTTGTTGCCCATCTCTGCTTAAATAGCTCTTTGGTTACCCTACAAATTCGATTGACCTGTCGGGCAAATCATCAATGTTAAGCATTGAACGATATAGCGGATAATAGATGGCCAAATCAAATAACGGCATATTCAACGATTAGCCTACGACATAGACATGTTGTTACACAAATGTGTGATAATTGTTTTAATTATAATGTATTCGTATTGATACAATTTTCAAGTCGGAAAGACGCGATACGTTTACCATGTTGAGGAGCTCGATCGCGCAGTAGTAAGCACGTTTTGTGATGCGGCGGTTGAGCAACTTTTGTAAAGGCAAGAAAAAGGATGGGCGACCAATTTATTACCTCCACCTTCCATGTTTCGCAAGGCACACTGAGTTATTTCTACCAACTGCACCTGCAGTCGCAACAACCATCAATATGTAGACTTCCATGGGTCTTGTGGCCTGTTCTGTCTATTTTATTCCATTTGTAGCCTGTGCCCCAGGCATTAAAATTGAGGAGGCCTCGCACGTATACACTCAAAAAAAATCTAGCTACTATATTGAAAACATTTGAATTAAATTGTTTCTTAAACATATTTTCACACAAACAAGATTACCTATAAAGGCAAATGAAACGTATATAATGTTGTTTCAATAGTACACGCTTTTGAATTTAGTTTATTATCTTTTTTGTGTCTATTGTTACAGGTTTTAAGTCTATCGAATCTCCCACACGTGACCAAATAAATTTTGAAAGGAAACGAGGACAGTGAATTTCATATTTTAATAAATATATTATTTAAACTTTATCACTTTAAATATCTTATCGAGAACATCAAATATGCTTTAATAAATCGTAAAGCTACAATTATATTTAACTTACGCTGCGTGTCGCCACGCGTGGGTAGCCTCCTTTCTTGCTGAGTTTCTTTTGATATTCTGCGCAGCGCTGTCACTTATACTGTGACGGCCTTGTGTTCGACGTCGAGTTGCTGATGCTGGCAAAGATAATATCATAAAAGAATTAATCTAATATATTTTACTTTATATTCATCATTGGGTAAATAAACAAAAATAACTTAAAATGGCTGTGAATACTTATTCACTATATACCAATGATAAGGTTTCATACATTACTATGACGCATGGTACGGGACTAAAATAATCAACTATGTATTATGTTAAAAACAAGGCGTCGAGCACAGCACTTATATGAAATCAAACATTTATAACCTTTCGAAATAGGTTTTATTCGATTGAACCTCTATGCTATGAGATCACTTACCTCGACGATGACTTCTAGGCTGTTTTTATAATCGAATAGCAGTGCAGAAGCTGATCCACGATGCGTCACACATTGCGACGCAGTGCGGACTAAATATGATTCCGGCTTGGCGTATTAAATTGTTTACTAGACAAAAGGAAACACGTTCGTCATCACATGTAAAATATAAATATGGTTTGTCTTGTCTGAACGATTTAATGTAGAATTGACAAAATTCTTCTAGAAATTCATATAAATAGGTACTGCCACCTACTTATAATAATTTTGTTTCAATGAAATCATAGGAAATTTATAAAAACCCAATCACAAATTTTATAATCTTCTTTATCTAGAAAGTAATAAAAAAACATATGGATCAATTTATTTATCTTATGCCCTTAAAATGGATGAGGTGCTTTTATTTAGTTAGTACTTTTCCGATGGTATCTCATTTTTAACGTAAAACAAACAACACATGTTTTTATACTGAAATAATTGTCTAAAATTAAAATTAGTATAAACTTTCATTTGATTTTACCTGTGTATTAATTATCCATCATAAACCATTTGTTTTTCACTAGCTATTGTCCCATGATATACCCGCAGCTAAAAGAATTATTAAAGGTCCAGTATTTTCGGAACCTGTTTAATGCAATCAAACAAGCAATCATTCCCGTTTATTAAGCACTAGGTTTCTGTCAGCGGCTTTGCCCGGGTTCTCACTGAGTAACTGTTTATTTGGTTATAGATCCATATCATAACATGGATATGAAAATCACTCTGTTAAACTATGGAGTTATTTTCCATTACAGTTTTAGATTTATATTGTTAATTGAGTTGTTATTGTCAAGTAGAATTTATATTATATTAGTAATAACTATAATACCTAATTATAAATAAATATTGATCTGACCGGGAATCAAACCGGTCTCTTCACGTAAGTGAAAGAATTTTCAAAATCAGTCAATTACTTTCAATGCATATTCGTTGCAAATATAGATGACAAGTTCAACCAAATACATTAGACATTTTAGACAGTTAATAGAATATCAAAAAAAATTACAAAAGAGTTATTATTATATATAAAATTATGGTGGATTCGTCCACATTCTCCTCTTTGAACTTTTTTTTGATATTCTATTAACTGTCTAAAATGTCTTTTTCATATTCATATGTTTTGTTTTTGGTTGAACTTGTCATCTATTTATTTTGCTTGTACATACTAAAATTATCATATATAAAATAAAACTAATTCATAATAACTGGACCTTTTAATTATACAAGTTTAGGTCCGTTACAGCAAACAAACAAAAAACTCTTTCCTCTTTAGTAATTAATATTTCTATAGATTTTATCACTCATTTAGCTTAATAATTAAGATACTTAATGACATTAATATGAGTGCATAGTTTAATTTGTGATGGAACTACATTTATAACTTGAAAATCCGCTCACGTAGTTTTCCAGATTCTCACAGACAGACAAACGGTGGATGGACTTTGTTTTATAGTATATAAACCTAAAGGTTTACGTGATATAGGTAACATAAATAAAATGTAAGATATAAATTTATCATCCTGATAACGTGAAGGTCGGAAGTTCGTTCGCCTCTTGGGCAGCCGATTTTGTACGACATTCAGTCCCATTAATTATGATAAATAAAAACGCAGCGATTATCTTGTAACAAAAATTATTACTTGATTTCATTTTCCGAAATGAGCAAAGAGCATACACCCATACAGCCTCGTCTTCAATAACATTTCTTACTGTTTAACCAAAACGTATGTATTGTTTTTTGACAAAGAAGTCCACATGAAATAATTATTTCAGGTGCATAACATTTCTCGTATTATAATATATTATAATGATATAATATATATAACACCGATATTATATAATCTAAGATAATACCATGAACTGAATAATCAAATTAATTATGGTATATTATTATGTATTACAACAGGAAATGTGTTCTCCGATCACTAATTCTAGTAGCATTTGCGATATTTAAATAGGTAGGTAACATATATAATCGCACCGATAGCAGCAATTTCAACCTTCAAAACTTTATTTGCGTATGCTGAAAATGATATACCAAAGTACTTGAGTAGTGTAAGGCTTTATTATAATTGTCTACGATAGTAATAGTAAACTATATACAAGTCGACGATTGAAACGCTAATTGATCTACGCACAATTTTGTGAATATATGATATGTATTATTCTCTATATATGAAAATAAATTGCTGTTTATTTGTCTCGATAAAACTCTACAACGGCTGGACTGATTTAGCTGAATTTGGTTATGTTTTTCACAATCCAGGGAATGTCTAAACGCAATATAATAAATATTAGAAAAGATCACAGACATTGCTCAGGTTCTACAATTGGTAACTGAAGCCACCGTATTTTTCTAGCAATTTAAATTAACCTAGAAACAATATCTATAACAAACCACAATAAAGTACCTGATTTCAGAGGTTTAGACTGATCACAATTTGGGGCATGATTATTTAACTGCATCGTCATTTTATCTAAAGACACTTCAATCATCATTATTAGCCTATTAAATGTCCCCATTGCTGGAGCACAGGCTTTTCCGATGGATGGAATAGAATCAAATAAGGGAATGAGCGACGACCCAGTACGGATTAGTGGGTACTAACGACTGCAGATGCTTCTGTGACCAACGACTTAACGTGCCTCCCGAAGTACGTAAGATTTATAAATAGTAAATTATTGGTATTGATGACCGGCCTTTGCGAACTTTTGCCGACCGACGAACCGACCGCTTCCCCGCTTGCCGCATCGCAGACCGGACGTACTAACCACTTTAATTACACATTATTTTAATTAGTGACCACGTAATCATTATTGAATAAATTAACTATCGTCAAATAACGTGTTCTATCTGATGCACGGGACACGTGGCACGTTTCTAATGTCACGTGCAGAGCGGATTGTGACCAGCTGATAGTGACAGTCAACCTTGAAGGACACATTTACAACAGACAAAATATAACCTGAAGTAATGAGTGAATATGTAACAGTATACTAGTAGTAAAGGACCTAGGAAATAGATGAACAGTGTCGGACCATCGACACCGTCCATCTTTTCCTGGGGTCTTTACATTTAAACATTTTTATGCTCCTTAATGATATATTTGATTATTTCTTAACAAGCTTTCGCCAGCGGCTTCGCCCGCGTGGACCCTAGGGAAATGTTTAGTGGGATAAAAAGTATCCTATTATCTAAGCCAGCTAACACCCTATCTGTATACCACATTTCATCAAAATCCGTACAGAAGTTTCGGCGTGATTGACGCACAAACATCCAAACATCTAAACATCGAAACAAAGAAACTTTCACATTTATAATATTAATAGGATAGTAATTTTAAATTATTATGACGTACTTGCTGCTTGCTTTGAATAGGCTCCGAAACTGATGGACCAATTAGTAAAATTATTTCAATTACGAGAAGCTACTTCATACACGGGTGACATAGTGAAGTCGCGGAAAAAACAGCTAATTAAACTGCAAATATCTATAGTAAATAAAATTTATTAATAGTATAAAATACATTATGATTTTATGTTAAAACACGGAAAAAATTTCATACAATATTAATAACACGTTTTAGAAATACCTACGAATGAGCTAAATTTGCGACTATGCTCAAATGCTTTTCAGAGCGAATGAAGTATAAAACATAAAAATTATTTTATCATACAACTTATATAAGTGGAAATTCCCTATCAAAATACACGTATTTGACTTATCAAAACCGGAAAACGTTTGCGTTTTCGCCGCGAATTATTATCTCGTTAAATAATTGATTACATAATATACAATACCGATCACTATGTCAAAGGTTTTACAGAACAAGAGATATGTTAAGAACGTGATATATGTCTTAAATAACAATCGATGTTTTCTATTTAATCACGATTCGTAGATAAATTTTATCATTTATATAATATAACTATCGCCGTATTATGCAGTAATTTAGGTAATTCTTTGTCGTGATTCTATAATTGTACCGAATTTTGGAGCATAAGCTAACACAGACCCCTGTGAGACATATTCCAGTGGCTGAACATGACTTCCAAAGGACGTAGGAGATAGATATAGTAAATTTTTGATCATCCATCCAATAACCGACCTTTGTGAGGGACCTAACGACTCTGCTCCATCTTTTGTGGTATAACGTCTAATATAATATATATAATAACAAAGTATATTAACTAGACTATAAACCTCCAAAAAATCTCTTGATACATGGAAGTGTTTCTGTTAGAGATACATTTTTAGAGGCCCATTTTCAGCGATAGAAAATGTCTTTAAAATTTTAAAAATCTATGAAACATACAATATTCAAAATGTATTTAACAAAAAAAAAGTTTTTTTTTAATTGCGAAAACGTTATTACATTATACAGAAAAACGTTTCGACGTGTTTTGTAACATTTTGAAAAGTTTATTGAAATATGAAAATTTTACAAAGGGTATACATCTTTTTTCTCTATTACTTTCTTACAAACTTTATTTTTACGATATTCAAAACTGAAACAATTGGTCACGTTGTTTCTACCTTTACATAACTGCTATCACGTTTCTGTGACAAAAGCGTCTGATTCTATCCATAAGTACATTGAGCTTTTTCTTTTATTAAACGGTTTAACCCTGCTGTGACCAACAGTTTAAAAAGATTATTATCGAAATCATTTCGCGAGTATTGGGGTTGACCTGGTTAATTTCAAGCAAAGAACTTCCTTCGTAGTCGGTAACACCCAACACAGACTAACATATATGTATACATACCTACGTTGGAACATAATTTGATGTATGCCGTATTGGAACTATATTCCGTCTTTCGTGTTATGTACTTAAATATATTCTAATTTTCTTGGTCCTACCAGTGGTTTTAACATGTTTTTTACAGCTAATATCTTTTGTTTTTATATACTCGTTTAAATGTATTCTAATGAAATTATTTTAGTGCAGTGAATTATGTAATCATATATTTATCCATTCTTTCATTCATACTCGCAACTTATGGATCGGTACATATTGCGAGTATTAGTTATTATTTATACCTAAACGCATAGTATAAAAGGGGAAATAACATAATTCACTGCGCGGGGCCATTGCGGATTAGTGGCTGTTAATTACTGCAGATGCAGATGGAACCAATGGCTTAATGTGACTTCAGAAGCATGTCGAGATAATACATTTTTGTTCACCCATCATATGACCGGCCATAACGATCGTTGCTTAAGTATCGTAGACTGTGCGCGCTAACCACTATGCAGTCGAGCTCTCCACAATATATTTCGATAATGATAATCTCCAACGAATCAAAGGTTGTCTGGGAGAGTTCGCTTTTTAGGATGAGACCGCCTTTGTCCACCCTAGCATTAAAAACAGAATTATTTACCTAAATATTTAACAATTATGTGTGAGCAATAAACTGGAGGCCAGCCAGACTAGATATCCCGCGTTTAGGATCCATGGCAACAAACAAATGACAGGTTAAAATTTGCGATAAACAATTTATTATTTGGTAACTTTAATCACAGAAACTTTAATTGTGTGGTAATTTAAATGTGTTCCTCTACAGATAACGCATTGCTGTGACGTAGTAGATGCCTAATCAATGGACGACCCTAACGAGATTATGTACTGATCACGTGAATGTCGCATCAGCTTTAGATTGCAGACGCGTGACTCGTTTACGTTATTGTACAATTGACTTAGTTCGTTAATAGTATCTGATTTTAATGACTAAATAAAATTTTGATGACTACCAAAAGGTCTACTTTATTTCTCCGTAAACGAAATATCGTCTAATTTAGAAGCGCTAATGCTACTCCAAAGGAACGCATTTTTCGATAATGTATGATGCAGTGGAAGTAAGACCTGACAGTGCCTCTTATGCATAATCTATACAGATATGATTTGAACGACATTATAAGAACGATTCAAAATTTTCCTATATTTCGTTCATGGATGAACAGAGAGATAAACAGACTTTAGAATGATATATAATCTGAGTATTCATTCAAAGTAGTGTCACTGTCAGAATATTATTGTAAGGAGAAATCGAGCTTATTGTTTCCAAGACGTTCAAACGAATGTCAAAATGGAATCTTTTGGATATCGCATATCAAATAGAGCCGATGGAGAAAGACAAAATTAATTTAGGGCCAAGGTAGTGGCCGACAAGACCACGCGCCTAACGAAGCGTAAGGACACTACCTAGGCTTTTTTAACTGTTATAACTGGGGTTTGGGTTGTATCAGATATATGAAATTCTTGAAATATGTTATCAATAATAGACTTATTATATATTTCTTATTTCAATGGCATAGATCTTTTACTTTAGATTTTATTAATATCTAAAAACCCTTGATTTCGCCACTGACTCATTCCATTCATAAGAATGAAATGAGTCAATCTGAAGATAGAAAGCTGTAATTTGGTATGTGAGCTAATATTATTACACAGACAAAAATAATCTAAAATTTGATACTTTTATCCCCCCTCCTCTTAAAGTAGGGAGTGGAACTTTCGCAAAATTTGGTGCTGGAGATCTGAAAATTGAAATAGGCACTCCTTGTTATAAATAATAAAATGATTTTCTAGATTTTTAAATAATCAACGCCACTAAAGAAATTAGAAGTTGGAGGTTATTGAATTTTTTCGACAAAACATGTGACTGAACCATAAAATCGCAACGTAACTGTAAATGAGATATAAAGTTGATCTTATATCTTATTTATAATTATAACAATAAAGCTGTTATATCTCATTTACAATTATAATTATAACTAGTAGCTGCGTGTGTATAAAGGACTTATTGACAAATAAAACTAATAACACATGCAATTCTTTGTTTATTAAATAAATTGATAAGCAATTATGATAATTTATCAATATTCATTTATCGAAGGTTATTTAGTAATACATTTTACCATCTGTATAACCGGTTTTTACCCGTTTTTTTAGGATGCTTTGTAACAGGGTAATGATTTTATGATAACCGTTGGGAATAACTTAGCTATTTCCAAACAAAACCGGCCCTGTCTTTGGGATTCAAATTTTTTCATGCTATAATTATTTTTTCAATAACATATAATTAACCGATATTTTGATGAGATACGGGTTAATTTCTATTTGAAATAACCGTAACTGAAATGCTCTTAGTTCTTTAAGTTGTCCGAGTTCTTTAAGAACTAATAAAGTATGTATATAGGTATAATATATAAAATGGATTCCAAGCCCTATTATTTAAACCTAAATTATTTTTTGTCTTATTTACTATTAATTTTTTCCTGGATGAGTGACATCATGATCCGATACTTTAACATGATTTTTCTTTTAAAGTAAGTTGGTACAACCAACCCTTGGAGTAGGTATATTCATTAGACTATGCGTCGATTTATAGAAACAGCATAATGCCCGCTTAATTCTAATGAAATTGTGTTGCTTATATTAGGTATCAATTAATTGAATAATTGACTGTTTATTTCATAAACACGTGCTATAATTATAAATTTGTCATACTTTGTTAATATGATATTATTTATTTTTGCAACGCATATGAAATAACAATTTTATATAATATTATTATTAATCTTGTGCACGTGACAAGGTTTCGTTTTTCTACACAATATGTAAAATGAGCTATAATGTAAAATGGTAAGAGGAGCTCCAAGGGCGAGTTATTAGCGCGTGCGGTCTGCGATGCGAAAGTTAAGCAACTATCGCAATGGCCGATTATAGGATGGGTGACCAAAAATTTATTATGTCAAGCATAGGTACAAATAAAATGTGACTGATGAGTGGATCTATGACGTATTTACACTGATTCTGTGTCTCGATTGCATTGTTTTATTGACCAACAAGATATGAGCGCAGAGATCGCCCGCAGGGGTGCCAACGTTTCTCTAAAATAGAATATTGTACTCTATAGCATGTAGGTAGACGTTTATCTATAACACTAGTAGAAAACCCTAAAATTCTCTATTTAACTCAATATTTATTGTCAGTCACACTTATATAATAGAAAAAAGAGCCAGGACTTGTAAAATGGATATAATACACATCACCTTTTTTATGCGTCGTGAAAATCCTTTAAGCACAGTCTCCGCCGTCTAGCGACTGACTGGAGGTGTGGGGCTCTACTCCGATACCAAAGGCCTATCCACCAAAAACCCTACGGCATACTGGGGAATGAGACCTGGGAACACGTGATCGAGTATGATATACGTTACCTATTATCGCAACCAAAAAAAATATGGAACAATACCTTTTTAAGTGTTTAATAAATGATACTTTACTTTTTTTATAAGACCATACTCTTTGTACATATTTTTTTAAATCAGATATACTCTCTTTATTTTACCAAAAGTATTTAATACTAGCTTTCGCCAACGGCTTCGCCCGCTTGGACCCTAGGGAAATGTTAAGTCGGATAAAAAGTCAAACATCTAAACATCCAAACAAAGAAACTTTCACATTATAATATTAATAGGATAACTAGGCATAGCATAACCACAGAGTATAACAGACAACTTTTTTAAAGTACGATAATCTTAAAATTAACTTTCCATTTTCAAGTTACCTTATCTATCCACATGCTTAATATGCGATAATCAAGCGTTCGATAACCAATATTTGAAAAAATTTCCGTTGTATTAAAGATACGCATTGGCGCATCAACGAATTACACCAAAACTTTTTTATTTTATCTACATTAATAATAACATATCCAGATAATGACTTTTACACGTGCGTAATGCAAAGTGAATATGTACAAAATGTATGATTATTACAAATCTTTAGAGAAAATAGTCCCTAATTAATCTCCCTTCTGGATGCGATTAAAAGCAATAAAATAAGTGGTCTACTTTCAAGACGCGC
Organism: Diatraea saccharalis; assembly: GCA_918026875.4. NCBI lineage: Eukaryota > Metazoa > Arthropoda > Insecta > Lepidoptera > Crambidae > Diatraea > Diatraea saccharalis. Next base: position 23,037,908 of record OU893339.1, on the reverse strand, counting down.
TATTACTTTTTTTTATATCGCTAAGCAATCGATTTTGTATTGAATACAATTGCAACAAAAATTAATGTTTGTATGCTAGTTTAGAATGTAATTACTGAGATTTGATGCAAACTCATTGGTCGTTTTAAAAAAGATACAAGTCCTGGCTCCTTTTTTAAATAAAAACTTTTTAGCTTGATTTCAAAATGATCTTATCTAATCAATCATTATAAGAGATTTATTAAGGTTTAAACTATAAATAAAAGTGAAGAAATTTTATATTTTATTCAACTTCTGTCTATCTATCTCTATCTTCACGCCGTATTCCTTGCGGGGTAGGCAGAGAGGACCGAACGCCACAAGTACGATCCTTACATATATCTTTCGCCTCGTCCACTTTCATTTCTGTTTTCATACATACTCACCAGTTTTTATGGCTTCTGACATAACCTTCTAATAGTACGCGATTTATTTGATCGTGAAAATGTGTCATAGCCTTCCACGCCTTATACATTCTTCCAATATCACTTAACATATCGGTTTTCTCATTCTTTCATTAGGCATTCGTGTCAAATGTCCGTACTTACAAAGTTTTTAAACTTCTTCTTCTACAACATTGGATACAGTAGATTATTTCTCGATTCTTTATTTTTCTGAGATAATTAACAAAAAAATGGAGAACTTTTCCTTGCCTTGATAATCTTATTAATATTATAAATGTGAAAGTTTCTTTGTTTGGATTTTTGGATGTTTTTTTTTTCATTTATTTTGACATCAAACAGTCATGTAAAATAACAATAATTTCACAAACAGTAATGACTAAATAGACCTACAGTGCCCAAGTTTAGTACAAACAAAATGTTTTCATGTTTAAACGTGATCAGACAAATATTCATGCAGTAATAAAAAACAAAATGCAAGTGATTACAACAAAAATCAAATCAGAGATGACGATAATAATTTTTTTATTTTTTACTTTAGGTTAAATTTCTTTGAAGTTCTTTTTTAATATTCTTCAGAGATGTGTTAAATAAATCTATGTTTGACAGTTTCTTATTATACATAGTGGTGGAACGATAAAAGAATGCGTTTTGGGTATAATTTTTCCTGCGACGCGGAGGAACAAACAGAGGTAGTGTACGTGAGGAGCGTATAGGGAGACGAGTTCGACCGGAAAATTGAACATGGCCAAGAAGCTCTGACGAGTCGATAAATGAGTGTAAAATCTTATAAAGAAAAACTGTATCAAACATAACGCGGCGATTGCGAAGAGAAAGCAATTTACATTTATTCAGTGCTTCATTGTATGTCATGTTACTGCTGTTATTTCTATGATTAAGGGATTTCAAGAATTTCTTTTGAACTCTTTCGATTCTGTTAACGTGAATATTATAACAGGGGTTCCAAACAGTACTACAGAAATCAAGGATAGAGCGAACAAAAGAAAAATAAAGTATCTTTAGCGTGTCTGTATTTTTAAAAGGTTTGCTAATCCTAAGAACGAAACCCAACCTGCGAAAAGCGGCACCAACAATATGGTCTACATGGTAGTTAAATGCAAGATTCGAGTCCATTATGATCTCCAAGTCTCTGATATGGGTCACTCGTTCGACAATGTTGTTATTCATACAATAATCAAAGTTAACTTTATTCTGATTTCGCGTGTAAGAGATGACGTGACACTTATTGATATTTAAGAAAAGTTGGTGTTTGAGACTATAGGCACACAGCGCACTCAGATCTTCTTGTAACTTAAGGCAATCGTCACGACAAGTCACAATTTTATATAATTTTGTATCATCTGCATAAAGCAAGTGACGGCTGTAATTAAAGGTATTGCCAATGTCATTAATGTAAAAAGAGAACAAAAGTAGACTCAAATGCGAGCCCTGCGGGACCCCGGATGGAATTGGAGGAAATTGTGACCGATACCCTTTGATGCAAACCGCTTGGCTTCTGTTTCTGATGTAGGATTCGATCCATCGAAGTAGGTTACCATGCACTCCGGCTTCTGCAAGCTTTCTTATAAGGATATTATGATTTATTTTATCCAAAGCTCTAGAAAAATCTGTATACACGACATCCACCTGTAAATTTATATCCATTACCTGCGCTAGAAATTCAGTAAAAGTGATCATGTTACTATCTACGCTTCTATTTTTATAAAAGCCATGTTGCTGAGGTAAAATAAAATTACGGGCTGCTAATGCCAAATCTGTAGTAACCATTTTTTCAAGAATTTTACCAAAGATGCATAATTGTATGTTTGTCGGTCAATCACGCCGAAACTACTGAACGGATTTTGATGAAATTTGGTATACGTATAGGGTATTAGCTGACTTAGATAAAAGGATACTTTTTATCTCACTTAACATTTCCCTAGGGTCCACGCGAGCGAAGCCGCTGGCGAAATCTAATGTAAAATAATATTTAAATTTTATTGATGTTGTAATAATTTTATTATTATTGCAATAAATTATTATACTATTTATGTGTTGCTAAGTGTTTCACCGAGTGTTATCTTCGACAGATTCAGCGAGAAAGATAAAACGACAAGAGTGATGCATCCGCATTCCAATGACAACGTATTTTATTACGACTAAATAAAAATATGATAATTGCACAATCTTATTGTAATCAAACTAAAGCCCGTAACTTTAGCCTATGTAGCTTTATATTTCAAACGCCATGATCAGAGTAACTTTACTTCGTTACTCTGTGATCATGGCCCTTACAATATCGGGGACTCGGTTAATATAAGGAACATACAACGTAAAGGTAAACTTTAACTTTGTTTGTAGGCTAATCTGTGAAAATACGAGCATTTACCTTAGATGAAAGAATGTTTAAAAAATTCATTCACCTACGAGAAGCTCCATATGATTCTATATTACGCGGGCAATAAATATCACCGAAAACCTGCTAGTACATTGATAACCTTCTCTTTTAAATAAGTTTTGTTAAATATCTTGTATCGGGACATTGTGGGGTTAAAATTGTTACCAAGCAGGTAATATTTCACAAGCGCACTCGTAGTAACTTTGCCTTCTCATAAAAGAGAATTTGGAACAAAACAATAGAACAACGCTCCATATTGTAACTAAATGAGCTACAAAGAGGTAGAGGCAACGTGACCCCGTCACGTGGCGGCGCTGACGCGTGAACGGTTTACGTAACGCGGGTGAAATCCTCCCTGGAACAAAGGATATTGAGACTTTTTAATAAATTAACCCCCCTTTTCAGATTTAGAAGCTACTTCATTATATAACTTTTCAAACAGTTCAAATGTTTTCCAGGAGCTGAGCAGGACGCGGAGGAGGGGTAATCGAGATTTCTGGAAACATTCTTTTGTAAAACTCTCTTCTATAATATTTCGATGATTTAATATATTCTAGGAAATGTCACTATTTGGTCCAATATGCAACTTGTTGCCAGCGTCAATCAAAAAATTATGTAATATTTAGCCAATCCTTTATAGGGCTCTATATTAAAAAAAAAATAAGATTAGAAAAAAATCAAAAAATTACGAAGCATTCTTATCGAAAATAAATACTTAAATTGGCTCCAAAGTGTCACGTTTATTCATACGGGTTATAATCTACAAAGCTATTTGAAAAAAAGTCTTAATTTAAAATTACACACGCCCAAAAATCGTCAAATCAACGTTTCCCGAGATAAAAAATAAATTTATTATATCTTTATAATTAATAGATACTACACCTGCTCAGTAATAGATACGATATAATGCCATACTTATTACATAATTATGTTAGATACTGATACAAATATATTTCGATTTACGTTAATCCATGCTGTTTATCGTAATATTTTGATCTAATAAGGACTTCCCGTATAAAGAATCTGATATCAATTTCTTAGAAATCAAATTTAAAATAAAAAAATAAATATTCTTTTCATGAATCACAGTTTTATTCAGTATCGTATAGAAAGAACGGTCCATAATCCAGCACCAATACAGTGCGAACTGGTGTATATTAACGATCGCAGATGAAGTCGATACCAATAGCTTAACGTGTTTTCTAAAACATTGAGGAGCTCAAGATTTTCGGCTACCCATCCTACGACCGACCCTTGTGAAAGTCGTTTAACTTCCGCATCGCAGCCCGCAAACGCTAACCACTGCTCCATCTAGCTATTTCTTTACAAGTTAATCAACAATTATAATGAGTATTATATTATTTTAAACTGTAGTGTAAGTCACAAATGGCTAGTCAGTTGTCTTAAAGTCATGAAATACCTTTTTCAGATAAACTTTACTTCTTAAAATAATATATTTACTGTCTATATTATTCATTAATAGTATAGCTTATTAATGGTTAAAATTAACCTAGTAATTTTTTAATATGTCCATTACAATCGAACAAGAAATAAAATCAATTCAAATTCAGGTGTCCGAATTTACTCCAAAATGCGGCATCCGCTCAATCTTAAATTGGTAATAACGTTTCGAACATATAACGACATAGAAATAAAATATCTGAGACACGTATAAAATCAATCAATTTTATTTTGTATTTTTATACAAAAAAAAATGGAATCAATAGAATTTCTTCACTAAATAACCTGAATTTAGACACATGAGTGTGAGTAAGACCGAAGATTACTCCTTATTTATTTATTTATTTAGCTCACAAAACAAGTTACAGTAATATAATTGGAATAAATATACATAACTAAGGAATAAACCATACCGTAACTCTTAAACAAGTGAGCATAGTATGGACCAAATATACAATGTAACATTAAAACGTAGCCGCAGAACATTATACAAAAAGAAAAAAAAAGAACACAGCTAAATAACATATAAAGAATACAGACAAACACATGTTTCTCAGAGCGCAGGATGCCTTGGACTTGTCTTTTAAAAGTAAGTATTTTAGAGTTGAAGATATCTAGTGAACAATGCTCGACTACAAGATCATTATACAGCGGACACATACTTGTAATGGGATTATAAAATGAAGTGTTATTTCTATAGATTTTAAAATTTTGTTTTTATGAGGATTACGCGATCTGTATTTTATATTAAAATTTATTAAAGAGACAAGATACGGTGAGTCGACGAGTGCATGCACTATTTTAAATAGGTATATCAACTGATGACATTTGCGCCGAGCCGAAAGGCTGGACATTTTAAATTTTTGTAGCTTTGACTCGTAGGACTTGTATTCTCGTCCCAAATTCAACCTGAAAGAAAGAATGCTAAGGAACCTCTTTTGAACCCTTTCGATGCGATTCGAGTGAACTTCGTAGTGAGGGTTCCAAACAACCGAGGCATATTCCAATATGGTTCTTATTAATGAGTAATAAAGATACAAAAAGGTGGATTGGTTTTTAAATTCTTTAGTGGTTCGCAAGATAAAACCAAGTAGATCACACTTAAGAATTATATAATCAAAATGGTCTCGAAACGTGAGGTTTTCATCAAAGTAAACTCCAAGATCTTTGATCACAGAAGTTCGCTGTAGGTAAGTGCCTTCTATATGATAGTCATACACCATTTTATTCCTTCCCCTACCGAAAGAAATCACGAAGCATTTGCTAGCATTAATAAACATTCGATTATCCGAGAACCTTATAAACAAACAAAGTCAGAAATTTTATAACACAAGTACATAGATAGAAAGATAAGAAGAGATTCTTTACCGCAAATGGGCATGGCTTCCAAAAAACACTATGATAAATATTTTTCCAGGTAACAGCAACTACTTCAACCAGTTTCTAAACAATGAGTTCGACAAATGTGTGGACTAGACAGTTACGTAATACGACCTTGCCCGCTTGTTGCGTAACCGCTTGTCACGTGTTCCACCGTGCAAATACGTGTCAGTCGCATGCGGCTTTGCTGATTCGCGTTTTGTTTATGATGGATGTATGTATATCAATTTCGTTGCCTCCATTGGAAAGTATGACGTCGAAGAAAATTTTAGATAAAATTTATTCTGATTTTAATCATGTTTGAAAACAATCAGGACGTAGATTATTACACTTTATTACATTGGAAAGGATAAAATATAATTCGACTGTTTAGTTAATTTTTCATTACAAAACTTGTTTTATTTTATGTAACAAAGAGTCATGGAAAGCAAACAATTGCAAACAATCAATCTTTCCCATACTTTTGATTTGCTACATTTAAAAACACCAACAACGACATTTATTTTAAAATATAACTAATAAACTTGGACATGGTAGTATGTTCTAGACCCCTTTGCATTTTAAACAATCCAGGAAGATATGCAAACTGAAGACTTTTTTAATTTTCAAGATTGTTTATCACTTATCAGTAATGTTTTCAATTCAAGTTTTAATTACATCTAATTTATCTTTAAAGACGGAGTACGTAATCCATCCATAAATTTATAATTAACATAACTATAAAAATACTAATAGTTTATGTACACGTAGCAGAGTTCCCAAAAATCCGATATTTATAATAAATATCAAAATATGCGATAATTGATATTTATCCGATATTTGTATATCGGATTTCTATATATACATATGAAAACCTACGATTTTTAAGCTGCTAGTGGCTTTATTTAATATATGACCTTTTAAATTAAGATTGATTTGACTTATTTAATTTTTGTTTAATTATTATAAAATAATAAAAAAGTAATATTTTGCTACTTCGGATCAATGTTGCCAGAATCACATCGGGTTGCTTTCCGGCTGAGACTCAACACTTAAACTAACAATAAATATAATAAATATCAATTGATATATATCATCGTATAAAGCCATTGCTCAATGATGTGCCGATATTACACTAAGCTGATATTCTGCTAAAGCCAGTTGTGACAAGTGGCATCAGTGACAGTATTGTCCTGGCCATTTGTGTCGAGTCGAAAACTTCTTTACGGGGAGGGTCCAACATGCCTACGACACACATTTATACTATGTAAAGCTGTCAAAAATTACCAACCAATTTCATCCTTAATTTATTTATATATTGATGTTTAAGTTAATAATAACATAGTTGAGAATTGACCTCTGTACCGATAAATGTACATGATTATTCCATGGACTTTCATAGATTGTTTACCTGACTTTACTTCAGTGTTTGCTTGCGAATATGCGTCATACTAAATTAGTGAATACGTACGCATTTTTAATATGTATTACATAAACGTAACTACGTTTCGTTATTGTTTACTAAATAGTGTCTTACTGAGGTTTTCTCAAGCCAAACGTCATCGCGCAAAGTTCTTTATTCAAATTTCAAATAATAACAGGTGAAGTCCGAGTAATCTTTAATAACAAGGAACTCTTTTGCCGGCTCTTTTTAGTCAAAGCATTTAAAACAGTAGCTTCATCCGTTGACAAAGACAATTATTAAATCCGTGACGTAATAAAAACATTATTGTTTTTCTCGAAATTCGTGGAAAATTTTCTGTACCTAGACATAGAGTGGTTGCGTAATCTGCTTATGATTCAATAACAATATTTAGTAGGTAACTATATTATAGTACTTTTTTAACCTTGACCATTATCGTAAACTTTGCATTGTTACATAATGCCAGTCTCTATGCCTGGATGGTATGGTTTAACAAATATGTTATATGGAAAATTTTAAATATTATTAATTTTATCTCATGTTTTGAGTTATATTTTATAAATTCACTTTACTTTTATAAATTCATAGATATACTGCTACAAATGGGACTAGGGTTACCACCCGTACTTAATAATAAAGTATTGTACGTTATTTCAGACAATTGTACTCTATACTCTATAAGAAAAATAAAGTACACGAAAATACTTTATGTCGTATGATTTGATTTGTTTGTGATTTTGAAGCTTAGTCGTAAGTATTTTTTCGTTAAACAAAATTTATCGATTCATGCTGAATGGGACGGACATCTTTTCAGTTCCTAAAATACGTGCGGGCGGGAAAAGCGCAATATCAAGTTTCTGCCCCGGTTGGAAAAAGTTGTAGATTCGGTCCTGGAAATGGGACATGACAGTAGACTTTGAATTGACCTGTTTGAAGTGCATTAATATGGATATCGCATTATTATATTGCTATATAAACCATGGTGTTTCGAGAATACCTGATACGTTACCATTCCTGATATATAAAACTCAGTAATATTAAAATCTGTCATATGAAATTCGCCGGAGACAGCGATTTTCTAGTTAGAAGAGAATCACCATTCATATTCAACCGTCTAACAATTTAGGTAAGATTAAAATACAAATCCACTTATCACGCGGCAATCACATACATATATCTTGTATGGGTACATACTATTACAATAATGATACAATGGTAAATCGGAAAATATTATGAAATACAATATTTATCAATTGCGTACTTACATTGCGATAAAGGTGTTTATAACAAGCATACACTACCTATTTTTAGAAACAGCATACATGAATATATATTAAATTCATATCGAGTTATCTAATATACAATACAATATCCCCAGATTATCTGAATCACATCTACTTTGCTGTTATTAAAACAACAGCATCGAATACAGCGCTGTTGCAGCATCTTGTTAATACCTTTTGAAGTAGATTATATATCATACCATCGTTTTATTTCATTTTTTTTGATTGAACTTTTAAATGCTTTGTTAACGATGTATCCGAAGCTGTATATTGACAGATATTATTACTTAAGTAAAGTATTTTTGTTTTGGAAATGGAAAAGATTAAAGCTAAATAATTTATTTGAAAATAATCATTTGTTAATTCGCGTGACATATGAGTGACAGATAACCAACAAGGTGACTAATGATACGAAATATTATTATAATCACTTCATGTATGTCATACCTATCATAGGTGAAAACATTTTTAATTTCTTTGTCTTTCTTTTCGAGTTTTTCATAGCACATTTTTTTAACATTCGATTCTGAATTGAGATAAGTATAATTTTCAACTGATTGTTCTCCATAACTTAAGTCTTTTACGTTTTACAAGTCTTTAATCCTACTTTTATCAAACTGCTATTAACTAACCATTCAGAAACGAAAACCTGTGCAAGTGATTTTTAAGTACACTTTGAGACGTTCTTAGCTTTCAATTCTCAATCCAGAAACCGGATGTAATACACATAATAAGGCGAGACAACCCTTGCCACATTTCGTGCCTATTCTAACTAGGTATCAATATAAAACTGCCATCTTCAGCAATAAGGAACTTATTCGTTCGAATGTTTTTAAAATAGCACTTTGATACTTTTTTTGTTATGATAATAGGTAAAAACGAGTATTTTATCGTCATCTATTATAATTTTTTAAAGATTGATAGATTACGGTTGACAACCCTAGTTTGCCATGATGTCTCTCTTTTGCTAGTCGAGTAATTTCGAGGCTTTGGTCCTAGTTCACGCGCTCTATATCGTAGCTCTATGGTTAAGGCAGTCCTCGCCGCCATCTCACAAATATTATCAAACAGCTACATTAAAATTAATAGAATATGACATACACACAATAAAATGCCTAAAATATTTAACTAAATCATTGATTCATACGATCTGTTTCCGGTTCTTGTTATTCGCATGAGTCAGCCGCGGGACGGCGCCAAATTCTTGACTATGATACTACTCGGATTACGCCATATTGTTTTTATTTACTTTTTAATTCAATGTCAATACTAAAGTCAGTACCGATTAATAAACCTTATGAAGGAATATAAAACCTTCAATTTTCTCTACAAATCTTAAAGGACATAAAAATGTAGATGAATTTTTACTTTTTTAGTTTGATTAAAGTAAACAAAAGATGTTTTATTAGTTATGCAATGTTTTTTTTCAAGTGCATAATTAGTCACAATAATTATTATCTTAAAGGGGAATTAAATATACCTTGGTAGAACGTAACGTAAAAGTAGCTACAGGTAGAATAATAACCTACCAATTGTTCATTTCGATACCGAATCACTCACCAAAATCATTCATCCTATTAGCAGGTAGCTTCAACTATTTGCGACGGAATTTCATATGTTTCATTCGCCGAAGTATTCAATAAATTGTTTACATATAATTACGTTCACGTAACATTTATTAATAGAGTTAGTGACATTATAATCTACTTGTTTATCAGTGATATGATTAACATTAATATTATATTTCATAATCATTAGTTTAGAAGATCAAATAAAACATTCGGTCATTTTCTTTGTTATAGTAGTTTTATATAGTAGCTCGGTGGCGTAGCGGATAAGTGTCGTGGCCCGCGATGGTTGTTGTTAAGGAAGTTTCGCAAGGTTCTCATCTCAAGCTACTCCGTGCTCCGGAAGGCAAGGTGTACACATTATGTGTAAAGATCAGACAACACCATATACATTGTTCGATGGTACGACCGCCAAACTCTAGCCATGACTGAGATCTTAGCGTTCATACTTATAATAACGGGTATTAGACGCGATTTTTACACAGACCTGCGTCGACGTTTATAATAAGTTAATAATGCAGCGCGATAGTTTAAAAGTGAATCTTAACGTTCGTTTTATTTTTGATTTGACCTTCTTCAATAACGACAAACCAATAATAAAGAATTATGATTATGTATTTGACTGCAATGTTACCAACTTGGACCTTCATTCACGAAATACACGCCAAAGTAGTAAAATAAAATGAATAAATTAAAAAAAAAATCTTAATTGACCCGACTTGCCGCATAAATTTAAGCCTTGTTTGATATGTCATGGTTTAATTTTTAATTAAACACACAGATTCTGTATATTATTCGTTATATTATGCGAAGTTCGGGGTTCGTTACCCGGTCGGGTCAATATAGAAAATGAACTTTCCAACGTCGTCACGGGTGTTGTGGTACCCTCGTCGTTTCAGACTTCAACAAAACCTCTTTAACTACTCTCTCGTTAAGATCAAAACAATGTCATTTACTGGAATTAAAAACGGATTAGACTAGGATATTTCACCTTAACAAGAAATGGTTAATAAGTTTTGACATTTGTTGTTTTCCTACGAAAAAAAAAACAGTTATTCCTTATTCGAATTTTTACTGATAAAAAGAACTTAACGCAGACGACGACGTTATGACGTCACGCTAACAAGAACCGCGCTGCGATAAGTAATTATATATTAACAAAACGTTTGGTTACGTAATCATTATATAATGGGTTATAACATATCTGCCATTCGTATACTTAAGGAACAGAGAATGATTCAGTTTCTTGGTACTAATGACCTCTGTATCCGAACGGGAACCTGCGTAATGAGTGAGAACTAATTTGAGCACTTCGCACTTCTATAAGTAAAAATGTTGCCTATCATCAGCCTATTATAGTCATTACTGTTGGGAACAAATTGGGAGGCCACACGGGCCCAGTGCGGATTGGTAGGTGTTAACGGCTGTAGAGGCAATTAACACGAACCCTGCCTTGAAAAACTTTTATGGTATTTAGGATACATTTCGTTTTCTTTTTAAATTCAATTTATTGAAAAGGTATTTAGTCCAAACCTAGGGACACTGTTTAACAAAATTATTTATTTTAAAATATCAAGCCACCAATACTAATATTATATAGAGGTAATATTTGATTATTCTTAATGAAAAATAATTGTCTTACAAAAAAAATCTTAATGATTTTTTTTTTCATTAAGGATATTTTCCAGTATAGCATCGTAAATGCAAATTTGATGTAACGTTATAAAGATTTTATTGTTTGTTTGCATTGAATATGTTCCTAAACTACTGAACCGATATTTAAAAAAAATACACTTACGGGATGCTACATCATACGCGGGTGACATAGGCTATGATTAAGTGGGCGAAAATAAGGGAAAATTAAGAGTTATTATTTGATTTAAATATTTTCTTTAAAGTTATTCAGTTGTAATAGTATAATACGAGTACTTTATTGTATACGTACACTTTCATAAAATATTCCATTAATTATTACTTAAATGCTATGCACCAAAACAGAATCTTATCTCAATGGTGACATCGCATTATTACGCGGAAAAACAAAGTATTTAAAGAAAAACACCGTTTAAAAAAGTTAATACTATTTGTGCCAGATACTTTTTTTGTGGCTTATCATTTTTGTTTTGATAAATACGGATGGCATTGCGTAATTCCTTGTGCTACGTAATAATTTTACTATTTATAAATAAATAAGTTCAAAAACTAAAACCCGACTAAGTTACGCCCTAAAAAGTTTGAAAATTACTTTATTTTATAGCGATAGCTATATAATAATAGCGATGACCAAAGGACAGCGTAGTCGTATGCCACTGTTCATAACAAAACAAACTGTTGTGACCAAAATCCGTAGTCGGGTAAAAAGAACAGTAAGTAAACGACGGTAAACTTTTTTTTAATTTTAAATAAATTTAAACTTCTCAAAACCTATCAAATCCTGAGAAAGGTACCTAAAGTACTTGTTTTATGGTTTTACGAAACAATTTAGGTACTACAATTAAACAAATTAGAGAAATGACGGAAAATCTATATTTACGTGGCTGGGAATCGAGTATAGAAAGTCAGAGATGGGAATCTGCGTATCAACCACTCAGCTATGAGGTTAACCGGATTTTTTTTGTAGTTTGCAACTAACTCCAAATGCACACTACATCTCGCTTAAAGTATACTAATCAGTCAGTTTAATATTGTCAATATTTTTATTTATTTATATATTTTTACTAAATCTAACTTTGCTACTGTGAAGTGGTCCAGTCATATATATGGACTCTGCGGGAGATAGAAAAGAAAAAGATCGACGCCCTGGAGATGTGGTGCTGGAGAAAGATGCTCGGAGTATCGTGGACTGAGTTCCGTACGAACGTTTACATACTCGAGGAACTTGGCATCAAAGAGAGACTGTCAGCTATCGTTCAAACCCGCATTTTGAAGTTTTTTGGCCACATCTCCAGGAAAGAAAGTGACTCCATTGAACGTCTCGTAGTGCAGGGCAGAGTGGAGGGTACTAGACCCCGTGGTAGATCTCCCATGCGATGGACCGACCAAATAAAAGCAGCTGTGGGTGGCCAACTACATGAGTGCACCAGAATGACGGCCAACAGAGCAAAATGGCGAGAGATAGTGCACAAACTAACAAGGATAAGGAACGAGACAACATGATGGCCACATAGAGAAGAATTTTGCTACATGCTAAAGAAAAGAAATTTCATGTGCTCGTCGATATCTTTAGTCTGTTTTGATTAATGGTTTGTTTTGATTATCTACGTATATTTTGAAGCAACAATTAACAATAGTTTTTAGATCTTTATTTTGTTTTTAACTTTATATTTATCTTATCAAAGTGGGAGAAAATCTACAAAAAATAGGCGATAACGAGAAAAAACCTTCGGATAACAATTATTAAAAAAAAACCCTATTTTGAATTTTATTGTCAATTTTATTTTTAATATATTACAATGGCTGCATAGTTAACACTATACTTTATTGTTCCCTATCATCGATACGGTTTAAAACCAAGTAAAGGCATTTGTAACTTTTATAGCCTGACTTGCTGTTGACTGTATTCCTTTGTTTTTTTTAATGTATAATTATTTTATGTAGTTGTCTTTCTACTTTGTAATTTTACATGCTTAAATGCCTCTGACATTAAATCCATTTTTTCAGTTACATGAAGCTACATACATCATACGCGGTTGCGCGGTCAAACAGCTAGTTATATTATAAATAACCTTTTTCATACGTTTCGTATCATTTGTAGGTAACGTGTTCCATTTAACAATCGTCACCTGTACATCTAATTTGTTACAAAACAAACATGTTTTGAATTATTCTGAGAACGCGATAAGCTATCATCAGACATTCAGTATTCGCATATTGTGAGGAAGCGACCGCGGGCCAGTAATATTATGTCACAGTTCTATAAATAAACATTCAACAAACAATGTGAAACGAAAAACCTTCAACCGATAAACATATTTATTCATTTTAATTACAGAGGAAAAGTGTTGGGGTTTTTTCTTATCGACATTATAATTATTTAATTAGCAACTTTATATGTATGTTTTATTAAAAAAAAACATCTTAGTCAACCTATTAATGTCCCCAATGCTAGGGAACAGGCTTCCCTGTAGATAGAATCAAATGACCATATAGACCCAGTGTGGATTTGCGGGTTTAAACGACTGCAGATGCGGATGGATGGATGGAAACTCAAAGGACATTGAATTTTTTTTTATCCCTCATTCAAATACCGGCCTCTGCTGTTGTTGTTTAAATTACCCTTAAATTTTGTTTAAATCGAATCGGAAACGTAAAAACTTAGTTTCGTTCGGTTTCGATCCGTTTTCGAGTCGATTTAAACAAAATTTATTTAGTAGAATTGGCCCCCAGGACACTTTATGGCTTATTTGCTTCCAACCGCCATGTTGCACTAAAGATTTTATAAGAATGACGATGAAACGAATTCTTAATAGATAATTAACAGCGTTCGGACTGCCAACGATTTTGCTTGAGAAACAAAACTAATCGCACAGAATAATTTAGCAAGTGTCAATGAACCAAGATACTGATGTAAACAGAACGTAAAAACATATTTTTGTCACCACTTATCTGGGGGCACGGAAGTGCCTCCGCCAAGTCGAGTAAAAAGTAAACGGAGCACGCTCTACCACCTTTTTTCGAAGCCATTAGGACCATTTTTAACCATATTTACGTGATCTAACAATAATTTCATGTGTCTGCTGTGTCATGTGTTCCGATTTCGTGTAATATCCCGTTTTATAAAGAAGTTTCTGACTACTTTACTAGAAATAATATTGAAATTTCAAAAGAATAAGCTTTCCGGCAGCGCCTTCGGCCGCGTAGTCCTGTATTACACATAAAAACTTTCCTCTCGAATCACTCTGTATACTGATGAAAACCGCATTAAAACTGTTGTGTATTTTAATAGACCTCTGTGTACAAACAGCATGAAGAAAGTTTGTTTTATACTAATTACAGAAAAAAAAAGACTGTATTCTATTCAGATTCTAGGAAAACAAGATTCTTTAATAAAGTGTAGTTTACTAAATATTATTAAAGCTGTTGATATTAACAAACTGCAAATTAAGTATGACAAAGCTCAGAACTCCCCTTCTCAGAAAAAAATACATTACAATTTTTATATTTTTGTCGACTTTCTCGTTAATAAATGATTGTCGATAAACTAATATTTTAATTGGGTTTTAATCTTTAAAAAAAAAACTTGTGCTTATGAAATATAAACAAAGTCTCCCACCGGATTGGGTCATCTGAACGAAAACTTCAAAACGAATTAATAGATAAATTTCAGCACTGCATGGAGTAATTTAGGGTCCTTATTTTGAGAATAATTGTTTTTCGCATAGCAATACTTTGCCATAATTGTTTTTTGTATAATTATCTACTTTTTTATGAACATTTTTATTTCTTATAATGATATTGATAATCCTTGAATAAATTTACTTAATTCGTCATTTTGGATATCATTTAAAAAAAAACATTAATTTAAAAAAATCGGCCGCTGGATTAAGATTGAATTCTGATCGGCGCGCGGGAGTTGTCTTCGGGCTGTCCCCTTGCATTGTCTCCGTGGACATAGCTAGTGTTAGTGAAAGTGTAACGTGTATTAAAATCTTAACATGATCATAAAATTCTAACAAAAATAACTTTATTGATTAGATTATTAAAATGCAATGCAAATAAAAAACAGTAAAACACTTATCTTAATTAGGAAAAAAAATCTTGGCGGGTCCGCAAGGGACGAAAGACCCACATAACCCGCTGACTCTGCGCTAGGGAGAAACGAGTATGCATAACACATTTCCTTGCGTCAAAGAAAAAAGTTTTGTTTAGAGAAATAATGCCTAAAGCATGTTGCTTAGAGAAATAAAGCCTAAAAATATAATTAGAACTATAAAACTATGAGATGTCATATTATGTATTACCATTTTAAGCAAATCCATAAAGAAGCGACTAAATTATGTCAAAAGTTTTGGTTTATTCATTAAGAATTTGTACCAAATAGTTGAATTATTAAGACTATGATACGGTGCAGCTTCACTATAGGAGTTTATCAAGTGTGAATAGTACAGGAATAATATAATAAATAAAATCAACAACAAAGAAGAGTTGACCACAATGATGACCAGACAAACATTCCAACATTATATTAGATAGTGGGTGTATAACAAAAAACATTCCGATGTCGGCATTCGCAAACAAGAACACACAATTGGGTGTTTATCGTAAGATATTCTTTGTCCATTCACCTGTTGCTGTTGACCTAACAAACAACATTGTATATTAGGGTTGAGCACTAGCATTATTTATCATGGCAAAAACTAATAGTTGTGAGATACTCTTTTTTGATGATGAAAGAATTCGTTGTCACTCATTTCTTAAAAATTTCAAAGGTAGTTAACAAATTCAATAAAATTATTTGAAGTCAAGTGGTTAAAAGCATGTTCATCAAATCCTCACCAAAACTCAAATGAATTTATTGACCGCCAAATACTTTCGGGAATAATTTTTAATATTTTTGAACTAATAATAGAAACAAAAAATAAATGCATAAAAAAACATTCAAACTGTTATATATTAATAACGTATTAAATCAAAATATTAATAATCCATAATTCTTAATAAAGATATGACCCTTCAGTTTATTGTGAAATATAATTTTAAAATTAACACATCGACAGCCCTAGCGTAATCCTTTGTTAATAGTTGCATTGTTTTCATAGTACACTACTGAAGCATATTGTATAAGCCCTTAGTAAGGGTTATCTAAGTACTATAACATACTATAATACCTGTGATTATAGTAAACTATTTATTATATATAAAAAAAAAACTGATATATTTTAACCAGTCTTGAATAGATGACATTTCCTCCATACGAAGTGTATTTATGTGAATGGTTTTGTTATACATCTAAAATTTATAAATATTAACATGTGTAATCGTATTTCAATAGACTTTAAAAAAGAGTTTTTCGATTCGTTAATCTTTAACTCTAAATAAAACAAATAAATATAACACGTGTTTAGATAGCCATATGTTTGCTCTATGTCTCTTTAAATGAATATTAAGCTTATCCGAAATTACCCCATGTTTAAGTCGATTAATAATAACAATTTTGGCTTTCCTGAATCACTCTCTAGATTTATCCAAATTAAATAGATTATTTCTAATCGAATCTCGGTAGAACAAAAGTCACGTAATGACTATATTTGACAAAATTATTATAATATTTCCATATAAAAAATATATATAGATTCTCTTTCTGATACTTGCCACACCGACCACAAATAAATGTATAGAAAAATTCGTAAGTATTTTCTTTTCACTTCGCCGTAGTATATTGGACCTCCTCAGGCCCATTTCGGCATTTGAAACATCCTTTTTGATTTTAAAGTCTATTATCTATACTTATATTATAAAGAGAAAAAAATTGGCTCTACATCTATAAAATTCTACATCATACGTGGGCGAAGTCGCGAGAAAATAGCTACTACTTTTTTGGCAAATAAATATTATTTGTATAATAGCACTACGCTAATGATTCGATAAAACAACTATCGTAATAGTATTAAAATTATATCTGATTCTGATGAAGGTCAATTATGTAACTATAGTGGAACGATAAATGTAAATTTTTTTCACCAAAATATTACGTAAAAATACCTATTTATTACCTATAACTGTAAACCGTAATTATAACCTATTTATTATAAATTGATAAACCTGTATGAGGTTCTCGATGGCGCAGTCATCAGCACGTATGGACAACCAAACGTCCACGTTTGGTTGTGATTATGAATGTTAAGCAACTTTTCAAATGATCAATAATCAGATGGGTGACCGATTTACTTTAATCTCGAGCTCTTCTGTGCCTGATATCGATTTCTAAAATACGGAAACTAATACAAGATATGTCTAGGAAATATAAATATAAAAAATAGGTTTTTTTTTAAAGAAAAACAATTCCGTATAATTTGCCTGAAAACTCCGGACAACTATAATACAATATTATTATTATACTGAAAACAGTAAAAGTATGGGAAAACGAAAAATATGGTAATCATTTATTAAGTAACTATTAAAACGTAAAAAACTCAATCATTAGAAAAGAATGAGTTGGAAGCTTTACCACGTCAGTGACTTCACGTTGAAATATTTTCGGACACCCATCCGATAATGAGCTTTTGCAAAAGTTGCTTAACATTCACAATCTCTCAAACCACTGCATCATTGAGTGTCGTTGTTAATAGGTTTTTATTATTCACAAGTTTTTTCCCGTGTATATTCGGTAGTAAACTACAAATATGTAGTAGCGTATTTAAAGTGGGTTTTCCCAAATGTAAAAAGTTTCCCTAAACACTACGTATACAGTATTCGGATAGATTAAGAAAATGTTTCCAATATTTAAATATTGAGTTATTATTACCAAACATAATTCGATATAAATTCTCAAAAATATAAAAAAAGAAAAGTAACATTTATTGTCAAATGTTTTCAAATAATCTTATTTAAAAATTTAAATAGTATACCTATTTAAATTCACTCCGCGAAAATGTTTAAAAAATAAAGAGGTTTAAACTATAAGGTGGTTTAAATTACTAAAAAGTATTTATTTGCTGTAAAATAAAAAAGGGCATAGATTAAAAAAAAAACTTGAAAATAAAATGAAGAGTGCGGCTGTGCGTTATGGTGAATTTTTAAGTGTACGATATTTGCTAATTCCTAAAGTTCCATTTTCGAAACTTACAATAGACCTTCTACTATTTATATATTGCCATCATAACACAATGATGCCATAAAACAATTAAAGAAGATGATATGTTCTCAATTTAAAATGGTGAAATTATTGTCATCATTCAAACGGCTATGTTGGAGAACGTGAAACGCTCGGAAAAGCTCGTAGCGCCATCTGTCGAGTAACGTTGTCCTGCGTCTTTCATACTATTATCGCGCATCAGCAGAAGTCGCATTTTCTGGCATACATTAATACTGAGAAATATGTATACTTATTACTTTTAATTCTAAAACTTACTTGTTTTAAAAACCAATTTTAGATACTGCAGGAACTTTAAAAAAAAATGATCTAAGCAGGATTCTACTGGTGATATACTTTATTAAAAGTTCTATGTATATTCATTTTTTTAAGAGAGTTTAAAAGAGGATTTAAGTTGTAAGTAAGTCACAAGTAACTTTTAAAAATGGATTATGA
Organism: Diatraea saccharalis; assembly: GCA_918026875.4. Lineage (NCBI taxonomy): Eukaryota > Metazoa > Arthropoda > Insecta > Lepidoptera > Crambidae > Diatraea > Diatraea saccharalis. The sequence continues at coordinate 23,018,750 of OU893339.1, read as the reverse complement.
AAAAAAGTCATTAATTTTTTCAAACATTTTATATATTTCGTTGTAATTTTGCATTTCAATAAAATCAAAATCATTTGAAATTTTCTTATAAACTAATAAATATAAAACAAATTCTCAATAATACCCCATTATAATATCATATGACCAAAAAAATAAGACCACTACCGAATCTTGGTAAGAAACAATCGTTTCTATGTAACTGTTACTATAATAAAACATACGTCATTCAAAAGATGCGTACTTATAAATACGTCAGGTCAAGTTTAACTTGTCGTGACGTCAAAGACTCTCGTGAAATTCGATCACTTTCATTAGCTAACAAATATATGTAAATTAATGACATTCGATATATAAATTATGCCGACACCTATCCAGCACTAGTTTATATATTTTTTGCTGTTGTTAACGCCACTTCAGCGGCCATGCCGCCTTAGGTACTTGCACTTCAAATGACATTCACTATGCTCTTAGAACTCAATTAATTTTGGAGATACTTATAAAATTGTGGGCCTCGAACTGATTTCAATCGACTAAGTTACTGTTATGAAAAAAAAACTGCCAAAGAGCGAGTCGGCAATGTGCGCATAAAGGGTTCTCACACAAATATTAAATTTTAAAATCATAAATCCATTCATAATTTCATTCAAAATCCTTATCAGGAACAAGTTTCTTCTTCTAAGTTAAGTCTTAGTTCCTTGTTGTTAAAAAATCCTAAACCTCCTATACAGTTAAATTATTTAAATCAGTTTATAATTAGCAAATGACGCACATAGATACGGAAAGAATTAAGTTACATTTACGATCATCTTTGATACACAACATGGAAAAATTATTATAAATAACAGTTTTGTTTCGAGAAAAAGTTGACCAATAAACATATTGACGTAAACATGTTATATTCTATTCAAAATCTAATATAAAACTTTATAAATATCCTATGAATTCTATTCTTATTTTATAAAGGTTTTCTTTTTTTATAACAGCGTAACGTTTTCGATTTTTCATAAAACTAAAAGAATGTCACACTCACAATTTTTTATGAGTTTTGCATTCAATATGCTGAAGCAGTATTTAATTATCTACGAAAAATATTTTAAAACACTGTTAGATTTAATGCAACAAGCTTTTAGCTAACCACAGAGGACTACTCTACCAATTGAAACAAAATAATCAAGAACATATTTCAATAATAAGTAACAGGAATTTACAGCCTTCCTATTCTATGTTATATATCCTTCATATGTTTCATTGTCTATTTAAGTAGGTTTTATTTGAAACGACCCTCTATTCTATGACGGTGATTTATTACTAATGAAAACACCAAAAAGTATCAACATCGTAAGATTCAATAGTGAGTCAGAGAATAGGTAAAAGACCTATGCCCAAGTACCTTTTTATGAGGTACCTACTTAGAATTAATCTGAATCATTGTCAGTAAGTACTATGATATAAAGCTATTTCAACAATATTACGTAAATTGCGCATTTATTTACGCAGCGGAAGATCACGTGAATCATTATATTTTTTTAGGTATTTTTATTGACTTTATCTATTCTTTCTAGAATATATTTTTTTAACCAGAACCATTCCTAAGACGTTAACCAAAAAAGCTGGAAAAAATAGTAAAATTAATAATGTGTTGATGAAAATCTTGTGACAGAATTTTATTAATTCCTATACAATAACATAAAAAGAGTCAAAGAGGTTGACATCTAAAATTTAACCTAATTTTTAAACTCTGATAAAAAAGTATAATCAATTTTCCTACCAAAACAAAGAAAAATTTACTTATATAGATAACACCAAATACTCTCCAAATGCTCTACATAATTCTAAATAAACAAAACTGGCAAACTAAATCATTGCGCCATCAAAAACTTTGTTATCACTCGATTTACTGATTTCGGAGAACACAAGCGGCAAACATATGACTCAATAGTAAATTAGCTAAAAAAATCGGACACTACATTGACTCAATAGCGAGTGAAGCGATTATACTCGGGGTGAATTACGTAAATATATTACTCACACAGACTTACGTGCGCACACTTAAACAGACACACACACTAGCATAAATTACGTTCGTGTGCGTACTGCATGATGATCGGCAAGTCGCTCGTCGACCCCACTACAAAATTTAGTCTCACTCCAGCCTTCCTAGACTGCGGACGTGCCCAACAGTACTATACGACGCCATTCGCATTGGATATTTCGTCATAACAACATTGTGATAGTGAAACGTTACAGGACGTGAAAAGTGGGAGTGTATTATTAATTTTTTTTTTCCTGAGGAACTGTGAACTAATACAACAGAAAGATTGTGAATTACTGTTTTAAGTGATTATGACATTGTACCCACTATTTGGATAATTCCGGATAAGGAGTGCATAAATACCGCAAATATTTTTGTAAGTATTGCTCAAAGAATTTTGTAAAATTTTCCGCTTATTTTTCTTATATTTCAAATTATTTTTGTAATAAAGTCTATTTCTTCTTCATAAGATGCAAAAGTTTTCTAACTCTCTGCACTTTAAAAAGAAAAAGTGAAAACTGTTTACTTTTCATGCCCCTTTGGATAAGAAATGCTAAAACGTATTTGAATACCAAAAAAAAAGAATACGGAAATTGAAACTTCTGTCGTGAAATTACAATCTGAAATTAAAAATAAAACGATCTCATTTGAATTTCAAGAGTGATTTGGCATAACGAATAAAAATGCGACCAACAAATTAGTAAGTCAACGTATATTTGGACAGTTCAGGGAAATCGGTTTTTCACGCGGTCCGTGTCATTGACTTCTTTCATCAAAATTTGTTTACTCATGTCTTAGGCTTTGTGCCAAAAATGTGACGCCATACAATCATTTCATTTAATTCTTTCAAGAAACTTCCAATTTTAACTCCAATAAGGTTTGGTTTTTGTTTCCTTGTTCGATAACTATTTTAAGAGTAGTTAAAAACACTTTGGACTTTCAGCTGAATAATTCACGTTCGATTTTTATTTATCGAATCTTTCTTTGTTTCCAAAAAGTTTAGTTTTATCAATTAATGTTACCTGAATAACATTGAGTTTTATTACGTTTTATCTTAAAACGTTATGTCACTGTATGATAGTAGCATATACTTCATATTCGGCCAGACTGTCACTAACCGATAAAAAAGAATGAATAATAATCGCTATTCATAAATAGAACATATTTGAACGGAAACTTCGCAAGCGTTCGGAAACTCGTGCGATATTCAACAATTAATTGGTGTATTGCAGTGGGCCACGAGTTGCAATGCTTTCGTAACCTGCGCCTGGTACGGAGTGCTGTCGCAAACAATTGTAAACGTTACACAACTGGTTCAAGGTTCCAATCCCAGCGTGCGTTCGCCCGCGGATGTACGGAAACTGAGCATTGTGCGCCAAATGTTATATTAATTTTACGCAATGCAGTTAACCGGTTAACATTTGCAAATTCGAATTTCGAATAAGCACTATTATAAGTTTTTTTTTTTTCATGAAATCACTAATTAAACTTATCTTAAAAAGATCAGAAACATTAATGACATATTTTCTCACTACTGATTGGGTAAATTATTTCCTTGTGATTTGCTAGGATCAAATCTATCCAGTAACAAAATACGGTGTGTTATAACAATTCTACATGTAACGTGATTCACAAATTCTTTTTCTAGGCACTCTGTTTAAACTTTTTAATTAAAATAATAATAAAAAAAGAAAAGCAATTAAAGTCGCATTTTAAGTTAGCATTTTTTGAATTTAAAATGGGCATATATTAAACGGGCATAGTGAGTGTACTAGATAGCAGCGAGGTTCAAAACAAATGCCAGGCGGCCGTGCACTGCGATCGATCGTTGTAAAGGTCAGTTTGTTCTATGTCAACGTATGACGCAACGCCGTGTAGGGCCGTTGCGCAATCTACTGCAAGAGAACGAATAACAATCGATTTGCTACCGGAGGCTCGTTATCTCTTTGCTTATATCTCATTACCATAGACAAGATGAAACGTAAAATCTATCAAACCCATTTTGTCATTGTTGTTATTTTTTGTTGCTTTTACAAAACTTAAGACGTGATTATCACTTGTTCCCGCAAGGCCGAACAGAATTTCCTCTTTGTAAAGCTAAATTTAAAAACACAAAGGGGCGTAACGAAATAAACAGTCGGTATCTACGCAAAATGCATTAAAAGTACAATGATGTAATACAGGAACTAAAGCGCAAGGTTGTCCGGAAGGTATCGCCGAGTTCCTTAAGGTCAAAACCGTGTGCATTTATTTAGTTAATAATGAATCATGACTCGCAACATACGTTACGGATTAAAAACATATCGTTGCATGAAGATTCGGACCTTGGCTCGTTTATAAACCACACGCGAATTCGGTCACGAATAATGAAATCATCCATTTACCTTCAAAGATTTTTGAAAATCGAATTTACACTCCAAACGAACTATAATATCATGATACTATTCAAACTCCACCTCGTTGATAGCTACCAAAAAAATGCATTACTTGTAGTTAAAAAGAGTTTGTGTTACGTAATTTCTTTTTGCCGCGCAATAACATTTCATCGCGAGGACAAACGAAGATAACTTGACCCATTTTTTTTATCTCGCTCGCGTAACTAACCTACTTACCGTGAACACGTGAGTGTGCAAACCAATAGCATCAAAGTGGAGCGTTGTGACGTGTCCTATGTATTTCGAGGCCCTAATTTGATGTCCATTTAAACTGGAGCATGACGCAACCATCGATATCTCCAGTGAATCTTGCTTCGCGTCCTCCCATGGAGCTCAGGGAACTATCAACATTGAACGCAGAATAAAAATCCAATATGACTCAACCTATTTTCAACAACAGTCGCACAATAATCCAACCAGACCTACTCACTTCCTCAAAGAGTTTACGTAATGCGTCTATGTCGAATTCGTAGAAACTAGAACAACAAAATAGGTTAAGTGTTTCTTAATAATGAAGCAATTAGCTAGTGTGTACCAAGGTCAGACAGAAGTGGAACTGTCTTTGTTATTAGCCAACGATTAACTCTTGTGTTTATCGCATCATCTTTTGGAAAACACATTGGTGCAACAGAAATAGGAAGGACCTTGACACATTTACAGTGGAACACCCGGGTTACGAAAAGAGACCTTGACACGAAACCGTTATCGCGTCGACCGATAGAGGCCGCCCCGAAATAACAACGTGAATCCTCGTTTAATCAGGCCTCACGCTCAATACGTATGCGAAAAATCGGTCAAGTATATAACGACTCTTTAGAACGTTTGAAACTATTCCAGAAAGTGCGACCTCATTAAAAACCTTCGGAGACAAAATATAACACGCAGGATAGACTGAGTGCACTTAAGACAAAACATTCAAACGGCTAAGTTTTCAAAACATTCACATCTTGACATAATCCATAGACAATGACCGTTTGGCGCCAACCTACAACCATCAGCTGCGGATGACTTTGCAAATGTTATGCCAATAAAAGTATTATTGTTTGATCTTTTTAATTGAAAAAGAAATACTAAACCGGTTCATCGTGGATCGTATCTGAACTAAAATTCTAAGCATCTTAGGTGGATAAATGTCATATCAAAAATGGCGGTCGGCCTACTTTTCCCGCGCAATGAACGTCGGCCATGCGCGTGGAAAGTTACCAATGTACTACTTTCTCTACTTTTTCCAAGATGGCGGTTGGCGTATCCATTATTAGTATTAGAAAGGTCAAGAGCGTTGCTATCTATCATCTAAATATTATTGTTTTCCAAATACATTGCATTATAAAAATATCTTTCAATAAATAAAAATTAAAACTATTATCAGCTCTAAGTTACATTTTGTTTACTGGCAATTTATTATCGCTTTGTTATTTACTAAAGAAAACGTATTTGTTGAAATGTTTCCGTTTTAATACGCGAACGTCCGACGTACAACCGAAAAACATGTATTTTTAGACTATGAACCAAACAATGACCTAATCTGGCTGGCCCGTTGCAACATTTGTATTTATAATCAAATAGGAAAAATATTAGCTTACAATCTGTAATTTTTGAAAAAGGAATGTCGTCCGATTAGCGGTCAAGGGCGAGCCGATTACAGTTGATTTTATCAATTAAATTTCCACGTTTGCGGTCACGTTGTGGTTGTATAACGGTGCAGAGAGGAGCAAACGTGCTGCTGTTACGCAAGCGCAACGTGAGGTTCAAGTGTAGGCACGTGTCTACCGCCGCGTGACAGCCGGCCACGTGGGCAGGACCATCGGGAAGGTCAGCCAGGGATGATGGATGATCATCCCTCAATCAACCTTTTGAACAGAATTGAAAAAGGTTTACAAAGAACAAACTCGTCATTCGAATTTCAAATATACAAATGTTTGCGACGTGACTATAAGAGAAAAGCTTTTGTTTTAAATGACGTTCTTAATTTAAATAACTTCAATGAAACTTTTTTTTTATAATTTTCAATTCCTGCTTGAAAGATAATAGTTAACTACTACTACCGCGTTCAGTTACTTCATTATCGTGCAAGGATATAAATAAATGATATTATAACTCAACAATACCATATAATTGGTTTATATTATGGTTTTCTACAATAACTTTCAAAGCAAAAATCTTTTCGTGATTTGCAAATCGTTTTTCACTATATCTTGGCAACGAATATTTATATCACTGTAAAATAAATGAGTCAATTAAAAACAAGACTTATTAGTACATATAATAAATAACTCCAGTACTTATATGTACGATAAATAAAACACTTAATTGTTATTATCGAATTTTATAATTTACCTTTCGCAGCCAAATTTTTACGTTCGAAATAGATTTGTAATTTCACATGTCAATTATTTTGTTTGGAACAGTTGTAGTTTGTATAAAATAAGAAAATATTGTTTATGATCATTATTGCGTTTCACTCGCACGTTTTCCTACCGGTCACGTGTGGCTCATGTTGTGACAATGTAAACGCAACTAGTTATGTTGCATGCATTACTAATGGCATTATTAAACAATTATTATCTAGAGAACTGTGCCAAAACTAGCACTAGCTATCTGAATACTGAATTTATGAACTTCCTATTCATAATTACGAAATATTATACGATTGCATATGAATTTACTTAATCATGAAATTAATATTATTCCTTATTGCTAACATATTGTAGTAAGCAGAAATCTACCTTGAATCAAAAACAAATAACCGCTAAAACAGTGACGAAACATTACAGTTTCATAACAGTATTACTGGTTAGAAATGCGATGAGTTAAAAACTGTTTTTGGGTACCGTACAGTCCCAGATTCGTTATAACGGTTGTCTCGAGAAAGTACCTACTATGATTAGTGATAACTGTCGATTGCCGGTCTGCTTGTGCAACCATTCGGACAAATTCGACAATAATTTTTAACAGTGATTAAAACGATGAAAAGACTGTGAATTTATTATCCTTTTTCAGATTTGCGTTTTTTCGGTTATTTTTCATATCGGAATAAACTTTAATATATCCTATTTTGTTGGATCACAGAGTACTTTATTTTATTTATCCTCACTCTTAAATGTCGAAGCTATAATTCGGTTTTTAAATTTAATTATCTAAACGGCGTTAATGATATAAAACTTTTTGAAGAAAAATAATGCAAACTCTATGATCTCTGTATATAGGTTATACACCGAAGCAATTAAAATTTATAAAAAATATAGCTATAGTAAAATCCGATAGTTAACTGTTTGATTAGAACCGGTATTTAACTGTCTGCTCCTCGAAGCGTCAATAATAACGGCATGATGTTTTTTTTTGTGTTTCAACAAATAAGTTTACAGCTTTAATGCATACTTACATCTTTGTTATTGATAATTACATAACAACAAAGCACATTATTGAAAGAATTATTTAAAAATGTTTCATAAAAATTTTATACTCATGAATTAAATTTAATTAAACAGTATTTTTACGTCATGTAACTGTACAGCGTGACATTACTCTCGCATAATATCTGTATAACGGTTGGTCACTTGTGCAAAAAAATCAGTTGGATAACAGTTATGCACGAATAGTCGATATAATATCATGTAAATTATTAAATCTTGATATTGAAAGAATGAACCTATTTTTGATAATAACCGTATAGCCATTGCGCCACTTAACTTCGGTGCATAGACAAGCAGTAACTTTTTTGTAATATAATCCCATCGTGTTCCATTTACAAAATTATGAAAAAAGTTCATGTGACCCGCAAACATTCGTACTAGCCAGGCCCACTGACATTTTCTCCGAGTCAAACGATTCGTAATTAAAGGCGGGCGATCGTTTGAACAGTTAGCGTAACGGCGCGCGCGCACGCCCCAGTGACACCGTTGCCACCTCTCGGAAGAATACAACCTCGATTCTCTTGCAGCCGGTTATTTTTTTATGACTTTGAAACCAATTATCATTACTTTAAAAAGGAAACAAAAACATTTCTTATCGTATGCACATAGATAAACTGTCACTGCATACAAAACGTGAAGTCACGTGTCTCGCATAGCGGAAAAAAGATTTACGAAAACACTCTATGAATGGATTTAATAACTTTTAAAATAATACATATCAAGAAGTACAAATTGACATATATTATACGTAATTTAAAAACCAAAATAGGAAATGTTTGCGCAAGTATTTACAACGCGGTCCCGTGCTAAACACATTTAGAAATCATCACCGACTGCCTAAACATCTTTTTCGAATTTCATATAAGACATTTTGTGTATAAAATCGTATAATGGATAAGATCACGTGCGCGCTGCCGCGGTTTAACATGAAAAAATGTATGTAAAATTCAGTTGGAAATGTATAATTTCACATAGAAAGAACTCTCACGTTGGTCCGCGTTTGAACCGCGTGTATTGGAACGTGATCGGCCAATTCTTTTTCTTTTTTATGCACTAGCAACTGGTCAGTGCTAACAATGTTTCAAAAAAGAAAAACTTTTAGAAAAAAAACTCGTTTGAATCGTTAATAAGTCTATTACAATGGGCACTTTATTAGTGATTCTTCTATTGTTTTTTTTTTCTGGAATAATGAGCTAAAAGCATATCGATTTGATTGCATTTTTAGAACGCTTCCTGCTGTTGTTAAGATAATTCTGCGCGTAACTGTTTGCATAAACATTTATCGGTCACGTCACCGGGGTTAACGACACAAATCGATTTATTGCTAATCGAAATCAAAATGGCTGTTGTCAAGAATTTTCTGCATTTCGTCTACACGTTAGTATACACGTGAGCTCTTGCGAAATCTTTTCTATTAATTATAAGCATTGTACGATGTTTTCGCAAAATCGATCTGTTATTTACATTTTTAGTTTGATCTTAATATAACTGCTATATTGGTCAATCACATCCTTGATTACATATATTTTTTTAAGTCGAGTTAATCATGCGCGAATCTAACTCTCAGGAAGTGACTTTTGTAACGGAAGAAACCCGGTGTAACCTTAAAATTAGCTTTGTGTAACAGCCTCGAGTTGAGAAATACGATTTATTAATGAGTTTGGCTAATATGAAGGGTGTAAAAAGCGTTTAATGTGGCAATATGGTTTCACAAAGGTGATCCACGTGCAAAGTTGCAGCGCGGGATGTTGCAACAGCGTTTTTGCAAGCGTCTTGTTTTGTAATAACGACATCGTTTAGATAAGTGCAACGCTTAGCGTTTTTTAGTAACGCACGGTTGTCTAATGTTTCTTTTTATTATTGTTACAGAACCACAGTGAGGATTCGTGCGGACCGGGAGTCGTCCGCCGAAACATGGTCGCCGAGTTTATATTGAGTCAGCAGCAACTGCTGAGTGGCGCCGGGGGCCCCGGTTTGGGCCCCGCGCCGCCCTCGGCACGGGCTCCGCCGCCACAACGAGCGCGCCTCTCCGTCTCACCCCATTTCCCTCTCGACCAAGGCCCGTCCCCAAACGGACACCCTGGTGACCCAAATGACTACTCCAACTTTGACTTCAATAAGCGCAAGGAGTTCTTCGGCCAACGCAAACAACGAGAATTCATCCCCGACAGCAAGAAGGACGATGGCTACTGGGACCGTCGCCGGCGGAACAACGAAGCCGCCAAGCGCTCCCGGGAAAAGCGTCGTTTTAACGACATGGTCCTGGAACAACGCGTCGTCGAACTCTCCAAAGAAAATCACGTTCTAAAAGCGCAACTAGATGCTATAAAAGAGAAGTATGGAATTTGTGGCGAAACTCTGATCAGCATAGACCAAGTGTTAGCTACATTGCCGACGTGTGATCAGGTTCTGTGCGTTACAAAGAGGAGTAAACTGTCGAGCAGTGCTCTATTCCCTGCGCCCCCTCCGCCTCCGCCGCCACCATCGTCGCCTCCCTCTCCGCCTCCGCAACGTGCTCCAGAGCCGTACCCTGAAAGGTTATCAGCACCGGAAGCTTACTACCCACACCCTGCTCACTATGAGCCCCCGGGCTCAGTACTCAACTTGTCGCGGTCACGCCGCGCTCCCTCCCCCTACGAGCTGTCTTCGCTCTCTGGCTCCGGTTCAGGCGATGAAACCGCTGAGCAGTACGCGCCTGAAAACAACTGCTTGCCTCTGAAACTGCGCCATAAGTCTCACCTTGGCGATAAAGACGTCGCAAGTGCGCTGCTGTCCCTGCAGCACATCAAGCAAGAGCCCGGGCCTAGGTCGTCCCCTTCGTGGGACGGCGAAGGTTCCAGCGACGAGCGAGACTCTGGCATTTCCCTGGGAGCGGAATACAGACCGCAGCGACCAGAAGACAGACTCGTCGAGGAAGACGATGCGCATCTCAAGGCGGAATTAGCGCGGCTCGCAACCGAAGTGGCCACGCTGAAGAACATGATGCATCAGAACAAAGCGCGCGCGCATGAGCACTGAGCGGCGCGTGCGCCCCTCGGAGTCAGCCCCGCGCAGACAGCGCCCCGCGCCCCCCCGCGTCCCGCGCCCCCGTCGGCGCACGAGCCCCGCGGTATGACGCGCGACTTGTTCGTACAAACTGTCTCCAGCTCCTCCCTAGTAGAAGTTACCACGTTGTAAAGAGAACATATATTGTATCATATTGTGCAGCTGTAAGCGGCAAAGCCGTATCGCCTATAGTAATCCTTCCTAGTAATTGTATGTCGTGGTCGATGTTAAGTAGGGTAGACAGTAAGCGACGCGCATTTGTGGACCTTTCTGTATGAAAAAAGAGACTAATTTCATTCGGTTAAAGACTTTTCGAGCAGATAAAACTTATCTACTCAGTGATAGTTTTAAAAAAGATGCATTTCTAGTGAAGAACTATGTTTGTATTATGTAATAAGTAAAAGTAGTAGATCTGTTTCATCTATTCGAAGACTCGCTAGTGAAAAATCGATGGCTAAAGACTACGTTCTTATAAGTACTATTTAGATGTAAGCTTGATGTAAGTATACTTAAGTCCAACATAGATTATTTATAAAAAAAAATATATGTATAGTATTTCTCAATCAAATTGCCTATTAAGTTCCAAACCAAAAATTGTGAAGCAACCCTTTCTAAATTTCCTGGAAATCGCAACATACTTTAAGATAAGCCCCGACAAGATCGTGAATCAGATTCTATGATAAATCGGATTAAGAATACCAGTGCCTTTGACAATACATACCTACCTAAAGGAATATTTTTGTACATTTATTATAAAATATAATGGCGATTTCATCCAATGGATACCATTTAATTAAGTCAGTCCTGGCTATGTGTTAGCATTCACTTGATGCTCCATAATTACATTGAAGTAACGCCCAGCATGATTGTAACTAAATGTGAATGAACTCATAGTTTGGACACATAAATGTATCGAATCCTAAGATTGCTAGTTCGGAAGTATTTGTGTAAGTCACTCCTTGATACCCTTTAAAGGGAATGTGATAGGACTGAAGAGGTGTTATACTAAGTATTTATTTATTACTCGGACCGAGATTGAGGATTTTACAATTTATTATCTTTGTATAAGAAACACTATACGATATGAATAAATTGTGTACATTACAAGTAAATATAGCATTTTTATTTCTCAATTTCCCTTTCATGATCGTCAGCATATAAATTTTCCCACTGCTGAGGTACATGCTATCCACGAACCATTACGGGTGCCCAGGGCAGATTGGTGGGTTTTAACGACGTAGATTCAGCTGAGATCAAAGCTTAACGTACATTCAGAAGTATGGAGGAGCTCAAGATAATAAATTATATAGCATAGTTTCATTTTTCAAAAATTATATAACCAGTATAATCTGTCGCTGCTTAGTATTAAGTACTGCCCTTAACCCAGAAGGCAACCGAACATACCGTATCGCCAAAATAATTCCTGTTGTTTTGGAACTTCTGAGGACTAAAAACCAACTAAAATAAGTTTAAATCATACTGTTATGTTCCTATTGGCCAATCGATTTTATAACTGCAACAGAACTAAACACTCTACTTGATATTTCAAAAACAGTCGACGTAGGTGTTATACTATCGTACAACTTACTTTATACCTTTCAATTTCACGAATTATTAATTGGCCTTTATTATAATATAACAAAGAAACCTTATTAAAAAAGCCTCAAACTCAACGTCGAACACAGCGCTGTCATAGATAGAAGTCCCGTTCATTGGACTGTTACTGCCACTAAATTACACGTTATTCTTAAATGCTCAGTTAGTGTATGTATACCATTGATTTCCGATGCTTGGTCACCCTAATTTGTTTTATAACCTAAAAATTTGAATATACCAATTAAACCGACATCAGCGCCTCTAACGGTGACTAATGTAACAATGATCACTAATGTTTGGCCAAATCATGAAGCAGTCATACGATCAGCCGTTTTAAACGTAAATTAAATGCAGATAATTCATTAACTCGCCAGACCACATCATGTTGTGGGTAGCAAATTTTTTCCATTTCATGAAATGCGTCCGTTTTTTGAAATGGTCAGCCACATCATGAATTGATTAATTCTACGATCTAGCTACGACATAGACTAATTGATAAGCAACAGACATCAGAATGATTTGCATTGCACAACTGCACAGTATAGAGGTTCAATCATAATGATAAAGATTTTATTTCATTGAAATTTTGCTGTCTAAACGCTGTGCTCAACATCTATTTTTTGACAGAATAACATAGCTGATTCCAAAGTAAGCAGAAGAAAGTCGAGCTAGATTTCGAATCGAACCTGAAACTCTATGGAAAATGATGAGTTCACTATCCTTACATAGTTTCAAAAAAATGTTGCTATAATTCTGAATTTAGTAGCTGAAACCTTTAACCTTGTTTAATTAAAGATACAAATATTGTAATCCACCAATATGAATTATTAGAGGTTAGATAAACGTAACTGCGCACTCCAGTGTCATGGTCTAGTGTGGATAGATCGGTATTTACAATTGCAGCTACATCCGGGACCAACGACTTAACGTGCCTCAAAAATAAGGAGGAGCTCAAGATAACCAAATTTGGTCACCCATCGCGTGAGCAAGGCTCTCACAAGATGGTCTGGGTAACCTGGGCTTTCCTTGCCAGATACCAGGTCCCAGACCCTTGTGAGGGTAATACGGGGGGTTTTGCACGGTAGGCCTGCTGTAGATAGGGGTTCTTTAACCTCCGCAACAGGAGAGCTCGGGTTCAGTCGGCCTCTCATCAAGGTCGATGGCATGTTAAGGTCAGTTCCCCTCGGTACAAAAAAAAAGGCTCTCACAAGATGAATAGACGATGTCAGGTTAATCAGGTCATCAATTGGATGAGTATCGCGCGCGCGACCGATCGACAAAGCAATTTTTGAGGGAAGGCCTTTGTCCAGTAGTGGACGTTTTCCAAATGAAATGATGACCCATCCAGTGATCTGTCGACGCCACAGTTGCTTTGCTTTCGCATCACAGACCAATCGCGGTAAACACTACACCATCGGGCTCTTTTCTATATTCTGCGGGCTCAATAATAAATTCGAATTTACTTCAAGCATTTGTTCTAGGAAACCATGAAAACTATAAGAATATTTTTATATTACTCGTATTAACATTTTCATTGATGAAATCTATAAATCGTTCTCACTGCTATGGTTATGAGCAAATATTTAAAATAATATGTTATAAAATAATAATAATATACAACATTACATAAAAAGCTCAGATCCCAAGATGTGAATAGCTTAAGCCCCCGTATTATAGAGTATCTGAGACACCGAAGATACCACCGCATCCACGCTGAGAAAATATAAAAAAGTCCATTTTCTACACTAACCCGACTGGGAATCAAACCCAGGACCTTCAGAGATGGCAGCAGTTTCACGGTGTACGAATCACTTAGCTGCGGAGATCGTCGTCGGAAATATAATATTCAAATAGCAATTCACCATCACCAGGCAGGAGATGATGAATTGCTCTTACAAAACTATATGTTAGTGAATTAATTACAAAATATTTAAAAAAAAAACTCAGGGTACTGACGGAAGTGATAATAATTTAATTTTTGTTCATTTTTCATAAAGTCGTTATGATAAGTCTAAGAATAACAGGCTTGAAAAGAGTGAAGAATCAAAATACATATGTATGTGCTGGTGATCTTTCAATTTCAACAAAAATTTAGTTATAAAGAAATATAACGTGAAGTTTTTAAGATATATGCATACACTATTCTTCTCCTCTATTCTTTTGTAATTATAAACAAGAACGAAACTTGTTCTTCTTTTATTAATTGCTTATATGCGCATTTCGCACAATTCTGCCAATGTCAAGTGATTAAATAAATTTCTACACGTCAAATGAAATGAATAACATCGAGAACTAAAAGTATTTGATTTAGCCATTGGCCGCCTTAACGGTCGGTTGCACAGTCGTCCATTAAGGTTAAATGATGACTTCAAACTCCAATAGATGTTCTAAAATAAAAATTTGTATGGGTGATGTGGCTTTAAACTAATAACAATTTTAATGAACGTTTGTGCAACTGGCTGTAAGTCAAATGATAATGACAGTAGAGAAAACGTCAAGTCAAGGCGTGTTGACTTATTTTGGTCGGACAAAGCTTTTAATCTGGTATTAAAGTTAGTCTTCGTTTGTATTAAGGGGGTATGAAAAACAAATCAATTTTTATGGAATCCTTTATTTAAAAATCAGATTTCGCACTTGAGTAATTTTCTGTATTTCTTTCATAAAAATGATAATGAATGTAGTAATAATAAGGAAAAAAGTAAATGTGTTTATTTATATATTGACAAATGACCCGGTTACGTGACAGTCTTTAGGTAATTTTAGTTATGGAATTTCGTCGGGTACTCTCATTCTCGCCTACCTACGCTCATTTCAAATTACAATACCCAAATACATAAGTTTAAACATATTATTAAGTACTAGCTGTTCCTGCGACTGCGATAGCCTATGTCGCATATGATGTGATGTAGCTTCCCGTGAGAGAAACAATTTTCAAAATCGGTCTAGTTTCAAAGCCTACTCAATGCTTATAAACTTTTAAAGTTTCGCGTTGCATTATATTATTATTATTGCCCGTGACCACGGCCGGTGTAACCCGGTAGAAACGTCGAGAAATAGAACTATCAATCTATCGCTTTAATACCCGTTTCATACAACCTATTTGCAAACAAACAAACTTTCGAAACGACTCCAATGAGACCCAATTTTCGTTTATTTATCATGCAACGGAGGTAGGATCTGACACTGTCTCTGATGCACAGAATATCTTCGCAGGTATGATTTTAACAATATCATAACACTTCGAAATTTACATACGACGACAGATTAAATTCTCAAGTCTTGCAGATACTGAATCGAATTTATTAGAGATGGATTAGGTCAGAGTCCATTAAACGTTTCCTAGTTTAATTATGACTTGTTCTACGTTAGTGAAAACTGTTTCTAAGTAATCCAATCTATCTGCATAATTGATTCTTTCTCGTATATTATTTTGCGACTGCTTTCGGATATCTCGATCAAGCTCTACAGGTCATTTACGAACATAAAGTCAACAGAAACTTATTTTAAACTTTATTTTTATAAATAATTAAGTACAATGTTATACATCGATAAATTATTTACAACATCAAGGGTGGGACACATTAACCACAATTGGGTAAAGCCGAGTACTCTAAAACGCCCTAATTAACATAATTCGAAAGTAAATAAAGCAAAAACATCGATATGTGAATACAAAATAAAATATGTTAAACTCATAAATAATAAATTTATCCTTTACAAATAGTGATGTAAAGATAACATGAAAATAAATACCGAGGAAAATCAATGAGGCACAGAAAGACAGATGTTGGCGTATACATACATTTGTATGTACTATACCTATACTGCATGCCGGGACTCCCGCAATGGCTCATTTACACTGGTCAATGACATTGGTCATTGTTTTATTCACCCCGTCAACAAATGTAACTGAACCATAAGGTGGGTTAATCAATTAGCGTAGTTGTCAAATAAGTAAAATAAATATGTACCTAGTTAAAAATAAAAATTACCTTAATACATATTATTTAACTAATTACATTTTGTGGTTTAATCTAGCGGGGATTATAATAGTGTAGGCACATTGGATAATACTATATGTACGTAATATTAATGTAGGAAAGAAGGTTTCATTAATTCATACTATCGTTAGATGGCAGTAGTGGGTTAACTGATAAATTGTCCATATTTTGCGTTTATAGCAGCGATAATTCATATATGATTCTATGGCTTTGTTATAACGTTTTTATTTACATTTTTAAACATCTTCAAAAACTGGAGATTCTTTATTCGATTTTATTTATTGTTTATGTATGTTCACTAATTTCTCCGAGGTCTGTATACCATTCTTTTTCTGAATTATTGTTTTCATACGAATTGAATTCGAACTATTAATGTAATATAGATAAATACTTAAATTGATTTTGTAAACAAAAACTAAACGCTTATTAACTCGATTTCTGTTCCACGTTTTCATTGGTCATTGTTAAATAGGGACGATGACTGGGTAAAAAAAATGCAATTCTATTTAGTCTGTCAGTCAGATAATAGAAAAATACTAAATACGTATGTTTTTTTACTTCAATTTAACAAGAAATAGCTTAGATAACAGGCATTAAAGTTGAGGAGTGGGGCCTCGCTACGTCACAGTTGAGTAAAAATAGTACCATAACGTGACGTCATGCGAAATTTCAATTCCATGTATCGCCGTTATTTTATGATTACGAAAAAAAAACGTGTTTAAGAGCCATATTACATCGCAACTGTGATTTCTGCGTGATTTTTCTCGGAAACAAAAACAAATTAACAATTTTGACTTGTTGAATAGTGAAGAATAACTCTTGGTATAGAAATTAGTGGCTCAACTTTTTGGAAATTTTGCTCATCTTTTTAATTAAATCCAAAATACCAGAGAAAGTTTTTCATAAAATGCGCAAAGACACTTTTTTGAAGTCCTGGATTGAGCTACTGTTCTCAACAAACGAAATAAAAGAAATAGAATGATATCTCTTATATAGTCGTAAAGTAAACAGTAGCTCGAAATTTTGAAATAGCACTGATTAAATATAGAAAAACAATTATATTACAAACCAAAAAAACATCAAAAATTGCTTGAAGTTAACTTTGAATTTCTCTTAGCCACAACAATATTATTTAACAAAATTTATGCCAGATTAATGACTATTTCATAAGGAACAAAGTTATTATAATTTTAAAGCATAAATTTATTATATTATTTCAATAAATACGATAAATATAAACGCAAAATCACTACAAAATAAGATGCAGCGGCCGTCTGAGCTCAGTACCGCGCGAGCGCTCCTCAACGTTAGACCTGTGTCGCATTTCTTCGCGCCATTTTTCGATCTAGATACGTTCGAGCGAGCGTAAATAGAGCAGTATAGTGGGACTTCCAACTTTGGTCACGAAGTTCGATTTATATGGAATTTATATAACTTATTGAATTATTTCTAATACACATTTGTTATTTTCAGCATAAGTCGAAAGACCCCTAGGTATATTTGTATAAGAAAGTTAAAATATATATTTATATTATGAAATGCAAATAAAGCAAGGTACTTCTTCTCTCAATACACTTATACTAGTACATAAAATTGGAGGGCATTTTTGTAATACTAAAATAACCGCTTTTCACTAAATACATTTGTGTGTATACATGGTACATATACAAAAATAAAATATTTTATCTGTCTGTCTGTTAGTTCTGGCTAATCTCTGAAACGGCTTGGCCGATTTTGAAGAGACTTTCACTAGAAGTTGACTTACGTAATGAGGATTAACTTAGACTTATGGCTCGATGCAATTCGACCGATATCAAATTTATCGGAGATCCGCATATGAAACAACTTTTTCTAAATTCAATATATTTTTAATCCCGGACGCAAAAACGACGCGGTGTTATAAGTTTGACATGTTTCTGTGTGTGTGTGTGTGGTGTGTATTTGTGTCTTTTTGTGGCATCATAGTTCCCGAACGGAATAACCCATTTTGATTTTGTTTAAAAGGTGTATTAGTCGGGAGTGTTCTTCACTTTGATGAAAATCGATACAAGATGGCCGCCGCCACTAAATGTCGGATCACATATTTTATCACCATTCCATCAATATGGGTATCAAATAAGAGGGCTTGAGTAGTAGAATACTGAACACTATGACAAATTTCAAATCCAAGATGGCCGCCACCAAAAATGTTGGATTACCTACATATTTTTCACGACTGCCTCAATACGGACATTAAATAAAAGGGCTTGAGTAGTAGAATACTGTTTACTATGACAAAATTTTATATACAAGATGGCCGCCGCCACAAAATATTGGATTATCTATTTATTTATTTATTTATTTTGTACACATACAATTTCATATGAACAGATGTAACAGACATTAGTACAAGGGCACTGCTTATTTCAAATTGAAATTTCTACCAGCAGGCCCAAAACAGGAAAAAGAAATACAATAAGGTAGTCAGTGTGTACCTCCTAAATAAATTAATATGGAATAAAAAAAACAAATTCAAATACCGGGAAAGAGAGAAAATAAAAATACATAACGGTTCAAACATTATAGTACCGCGTGTTACAAAAATACCCGTTATAGCTGAAGGGTGTTGAAGTATATCATATAAACAGTACTCTGCCAAATTTTCAAAACCTTTGCATTAACTTTTAACTTTCAGTAAAAAGGCAAATTTTTAATAATTAATAAATACATCGAGTGTGCTATGTCACATCACTATTTTAGGTTAATGACCTTACCAGGAGTAATGGCACACTACCTATCTCCTATGTTTTCTATTCTCCTAGTACACACCCACACATACACACTAAGAATGAGAGAGAAAATATACTTAAAAACATGTCTGCGTTTGCCAGTTTACACAGTAAATACTTAACCTATTTCGATCGAAAATAAAATGAAAAGAAATTAAATAGGAATCAAATCATTGGCAAAATGGTATGGTAACCGACGCTGTTCAGCCGGAAGTCTAATTTCAGTAAAAAAAATTATAATACATATTATTATCAACGCGCACATCATTTCATAGCATCGTTTCCGACTCAGCTGTTTCTGAATTACAGATCAAACACCATTTTAAGTAGTACCTATTTATGATAGATAGGTAAAATTTATTTAAACACTGATATACGAGTCTAACTTTTAGTTCATACTTTAATGGTCCGACAAATCTGATTGATATTACGATAATAAAAAAAAAATGATATGCGACATAATTCACAAACGATTTTGGCGTATTTAAAAATAAATATTTGCGAATTACTATTTGTACTTTACCTTTTCACTTCCTTATTTACTGTTTAAGCATTACTTGTGAGGTTCACTCACGTACACTTTATTAGGCACTTAATTTTATTCCACAAGAAAAAACTAAAGATCGCGGCCAACCTCTGGTTCACTGACGTTTCAGTATAATTACATCTTTTCAAAATAGTCTCAATTTATATCAATACAACACTGCATCCCATGTAACACTGATAAAAGCACTTTTCATAGAACTCGGAATTAGAGAACACGGACATTTTCGAAACGTGATCACATCGACGACGTATGAACAACTGAATAAAGAAAAAGTGATAAAAAGGGAAAGCCGCCAATTTGAGTCCTTTATTATAAGCCGCTGCATAGTGTGCGGCATGTCAAAGGCGCACAGAAAGGTACCTATAGTTCCGCAATTAAATCTGAGAAGTAGCGGGATAGGGTTGCCATCTTCTCTTATTAGATCGGAAATTTTGTCCTTAAAGCCGGACTAAGTCAAATCTCTCGCGAAGCCGTAAAACAATATTACCGTAGTAGATAGTAATATTAGTTCACGGCTTCGCGAGGGTTACTGCCTAGTTATTCAGAGGGTGCGTTAAGCAAAAATCACTAACTTTCAATTGATTTTGTAGTAAGACGTAACATACAAATAAGCGGTAATTAAAGATAAGATAACTACATCATAATTTTAACGCTTTTATCACAGCCAAAACGTGAATTCATAAAATAAGGCTTGATCGTAACATCAAAACTGCACAACCTATTTTGAAAAAGGTTTTTTTTTATAAAGTAATTTCGGAGACTATACGATGCAAACAAACTAACGATTTGTATTCAAATTTCGCAAATGCCCGTGCAACACTGCGTCTTTTTGGGTATTTGGGTATTTGACGTTTTTCGAATTTGTGTGTATTCATAGTTTATTTGATATAGCTTCGGCACAGATATACCAAAAACCTATGAAAACTATACCGCCAGACATGTGACATTAACATTTAGCTGCACACAATCTAAAAAGTCAAACATGTCCCGCTAAAGACGGATCGATGACAACCCTAGACAGGCGGCAATGTTAAAGTTTGAGCCTAAACTTCTAGTTGCCTAGTACCGAGGTGATCAACATTTTATTGTACAAATAAAAAAAATCGTCGCAGGACATTGTTGCAACTATTTTTTTTACATACGTACGTAAGTACATAATACGTTACGTATTATGAACGTTACGTATTAGGAATTGTTAATTGACAAAGATTTTGTAATTTTTTATTGTTGTTGATAAGATAGTACATGGTTGTATTTTTAGTATTTACAAATTTAAACGTTGTTAATGTTTGGTAAAGACTAGTTTAAGTGAGAAATGTGATATACTTTCACGCTGCACCTGCAAACGAGCACGCTTGGCTCAGTCTGTAGAGAGGAAGTAGCATCGACTATCATAAGACATCGTTAAATAAATAAATTAATGTATTTCGTGGGCCGTAGTAATCTGCATACAATCGACATACCTGTTTAAAATTTTAATTCATTTTATACACCTTTTCTATTTTGAACTATTTTTTGTTAGCTGTGTCGGTCGTTTTAGGGCTTTTTCTATTTAAGGAAATAGATAAACAGTACATAATAAAACGTCTCAATCATTTTCATTTCTTACAGCATTAAAATAGTGAATCCTATACTCTGATTCTAAAATTCAGTTGAATAGCCCACAGTAATAAAATAGATAATAAATTAAAATCCGTACCAAATGTTTACTACTACCGTATCTAGCGTAAAGTAGTCACTCGCGCGCGACATCACACAAACACGAACGATAATGTTTCGTTTCTTTCTCTCTCTCTCTTTTCCTCCCTCTCTATCTCTATCTTACGTCATTGTACACTCGGGGGAATAAGTGAATTTGTTTTAGGCTCGATTTTACCGATTATGTATTGATTTGTCTTACGTATTTAAATACCTAAACAATAAAAAATATTTTTAAGAGTTAAGCTAATGAAGTTATTTCTTAGCACCGGATACAACCCTTCCTGAGCGAGTCCAACTCTCACGTGGCCGGTTTTTTTTTTTATAATTAGTTGTTAGCAGTTTGATAAAACTAGGACTTTTGACTAGTGAAATATAAAAAAACTTCAGTTATTGAGAATATTCAGTTGATATTTTGTACTTTTCTCAATTCAGAAAGCGGCTCTTTGTCGACATTTTTTCTTGTCAGACGCTTTTAAGATACCTAAGTGTAGTGCATATCATTAACTCTAAGGTAGCAATCCATTTTACTTGAAACAATTTACATGTAGTAAGAGTAAGTGGTTGAAACCATAATCGGGAATGATCATATTCCCGATTAAGGTTCATATTCCATTTTAAGTCTGATCTTTTTATTGTACAAATATTAGAAAATAAATTAATTGACCATAAACACAATTGAAATATGTACACGAATATTGATCAATGTTTCAATTTATTCCCCGACTGTATCTGCGCTGACGTCATATTAGGTTTACTTTCGTAACAGAAGATTGTAGGTACGAGTACCAGGTTATCATGATTTAAAGACACGATGTGTAAAAATTCTGGTTCAAAGATGAAGCAGCTACAGATAGACAAAGTTACCTGGAAGACACTCAGTCATATACGTCGCCTACTTTCATAATATTGTAATTATTTTCATAAAAATGAAACTACCTAATTATGAAAAAAAATTGTTCGTGCAATAACGAATATTCTACTTATCTAGAGGTCGCGATATTTCTTCTTCCTCTGCTTCTCTATTTGTTTAGATTAGATGAAATTGATTTTATGAGTACATTATTGAGTGACGTGTCGTAGCATTAATTATAAAGATTATTATTTTGGATGGGCCGTCTACAGTTCGTAAAGAGATATTGTACGAGCATTTCAGGCGAAAGTATTTAATCCAGTGCAGTGACTATAACGTACTGTTTATTGTTTGTTTCCGTGCCTGATATGTGCGTAGCACGGGCATAGTAATATGGTAAGGTATATTGGAAAGGGAGCTCTAATCTGAATAAAA
Source organism: Diatraea saccharalis (assembly GCA_918026875.4). NCBI lineage: Eukaryota > Metazoa > Arthropoda > Insecta > Lepidoptera > Crambidae > Diatraea > Diatraea saccharalis. The sequence goes on along the minus strand of OU893339.1, from coordinate 22,995,927 downwards.
ACGAATTTTGGAAATAGTTTTAAAATAATATTTTCGTGTAATATTTTGCATGTTCGAATATTTGCGTATGTACACATAACTAGATAAATTATTTCGCTGTACTGTGACGTAGGCACTAAATACCAGTAGATATAACCAGTCTGGCAAAATAATAGTCTTTGATTTAGAAGTCAATGAACTGAAACAGCTGATCTTAATGTCGGTGTGCTTCGATAAATGGTATCGAAAATTTTGCTAAACTTCGATATTGTTTTTTTCAATAAATACAATGGCTACGATATAAAGGACAGCGTCCATTATCTCAGTTTTATGTATACTCAATGCCATTTTCGGGGTAACGGGTTTTTTTGTAACACGCGGTATAAATAATAATATATATGTCGCATCATCTTTACGAAGATCGTTTGATTTAGTTTCTTTTATTTTAATTGCTAGTTACTCGATTACTTAATTACTCGATTGTAAAGAGAGCGTGATCATCGATACCCTTAATTTTATTAGAATGGTGACACTGACTTTGACAGTTCGTGAATAAAAAGCAAGTTGCCGCCATTTGGGCACACATTCTGTTTCCGATCGCCGAGGAGTAAAGACATCCGATGACATCACGCTCATCTCGTTATAGTTTCGTATGAAAAGTGATAAATGGAACAAATCCACGTTGGTATACCACGCCTGCAGTGTTATTTTAAAGATAGTCCTCCGATATGGACGATCTGTTTGGGCTTCGTAATAGGCCCCTCTGGCTACTCGCCGTTATATATATCTATAATATATAAAGATTAATAATACCTACACTATCCAATATCAACAACAGGAAAGATAATGATCCTTTACTCTTTTTTTGAACACAGAAATAGTGCGACTGTCACGTATATCGCCAGGCAAAGAGTTCCAGAGTCTAGCAGCATGAACAGTGAAGGAATATGAAGCAAAATCCGTTTTGTGTGAAGGAGTTTGAAGACTTAAGGTGGGATCTGCAAAGAGCATCAGGAGAACGGAGAAAGGAGAAACGCTCACGCAGATAGGAAGGATAGACGGGATTATACAGGATGTTGAACAGAAGACAGACAATCCTGACATATCTACGCTGACGAATGGGAAGCCACATGAGCTGCTTACGTAAATGTGACACATGATCATACTTACGAAGACCATAAATAAATCTAATCGCTAGATTTTGAAGTCGTTCAAGTTTGTTTAATAACTCCTCAGTGGCATCCAAGTAACATGCATCTGCATAGTCAAGAAGAGGTATAATTAAGGATTGTGCTAGTAACACTTTAGTTTTAAAAGGTAAAAAGTTTTGAAGGCATTTAAGTGTGTGAAATGAGAAGAAGGTCCTACGACTAACCTCAGATACATGGGCAGTCCATGATAGATTTGAATCCATTGTAATTCCAAGATTTTTTAACAGTGTCTGTTAACTCGATCTGAGTCCCATCCAAAAGCAGGGGTGGTAAAGATAATGCAATAGAATTAATATTAAACCTGCTACCTATCACAATGGCCTGAGATTTACTCGGGTTAAGCATGAGGCCAAACGATTTTGCCCAAGTACTAATGCGATCCAAATCGTTATTAATAGCTACCAGTGCCGAGTTACAGTCTTCTATTTTAAAGTGTCGATAAAGCTGCAAGTCGTCTGCATAGAGGTGGAAGTTGGAAGATATAACTTTAGTAACCGAGTTAATGAAAATAGAAAATAAGAGAGGTGAGAGAACAGCACCCTGAGGAACACCCGCACCGAGGTCGCACCAATCAGAAGATTTATTACCAAGACGCAAACGTTACGTGCGTCCCCGAAGGTAGGAATCAAACCATGAGAGAACAGAAGGAGAGATATTGCAAGAACGAAGAATAGCGAGAAGAATCTCAAAATCGACAGAATTAAAAGCACTGCTGAAGTCTAGAAGAATTAGAACTGTAAAAGTTTTATTCTCCATAGCCAAACGAATATCATCAGTAATGTTTATTAAAGCTGTTACAGTACTGTGACCAAGGCGGAAACCAGATTGGTACCTATTCAGAAGGGAATTAGAAAAAAGAAAAGTTGATAATTGCTTATGAACAATATGCTCAAGAAGTTTAGAGAGAAGGGGAAGAATAGAAATAGGACGAAAATGAGATGGGACTGAAGGATTAGATACTTTAGGCAGTGGAATAATGTGCGCCATCTTCCAAATTTTGGGAAAAGAACCGGATTCAAGTGAGAAGTTAAGTATGTGAACTAGACGTGTGCGCCGCGCCGCGCCGATGACCGACGCCGCCGATCATGACACGCCGCCGCTGACCGGTTCGAAAGACCGGCGTAAACGGCGCGGGATGACACGAACTGCGAGTAACATTCGTTCGCTCGGTTGCTTAGCTTTATTTTAATGAATACAAAAGTAAAGTCAATGAACAGATGCAAACAAATAAACAATCGAATCTTTCTTCTTTAATTACAGCTGGCAATCTTGTACAATTAATGTAGCACTCGTTTTCAAGATGAAGTTGGCAGAAATAAAAAATTAAATACTTACCCTTATTTGTCTACACTAGCTAACCCGCTACAAGCACATCTAGCAAACGTGTATTCTCTGTAGCTGGTCTTACTAAAACGGTTAAACGATTGTGTTGGGAATATCAATAAAATTATTTCTATACGTGATAACTAATAGGTTGGTGAAAAGGTCTTTTCGTATATCGTATGCATAAAGTTGTAATAAAATCTCTCTGGCATAAAATAAAATCTCTCCATTTCTATATGGCTGGTTGCGGTATCAATAAAAAGTTTAAATTTTAAAGAAGTTTTCGAATTCAAATTAAGAAAGTGTGTGATTTTCATTTGTTTTTCTAACTGGTGATAAAAACTGGATCACGTACGACAAGAAAATGCGAAAAAAATCGTGGTCAATGGTCGGTCAGGCTTTATAAACTGTGGCGAAACCCGGGTTAGCTGGCAAAAAGGTGATGCATTTTGTATGGTGGGATTGGAAGGGTATTATTCATTATGAGCTGTTACCGTCAGGCAGCATCATCGATTGTGAACTCTAATTCGAATAACCGATGAGATAAAAGCAAGAAGTTGAGAAAAATTGGACAGAATTAATCAATAGAAAGGGAGTGGTTTTACAATAAATTAAGAGTTTGGCTGGAAAGTGTTAATGCATCTGCCGTGTAGTCCTGACCTTGCACCTTCAGATTTCCACCTGCTTAGGTCTCTACAGAATTTTTTAAGCAGTGTCCAGTTAACATCACGCGTGTATTGTCAAAACCACTTGACGCGGTTTCTTGATTAGACCCTACCTACAAGATGGCAAAAAGTTATCGAACAAAATAGTACCTACATATTGTTGTTTAATATCATTATGACTACGTTACATAATTTAGAAGAGTATAGTTGTGCCATATTTGATTGTTACTTAAAAGGTGTTATTAGTTTAAGTAGCTTTTATATTTGTTATGTCAATAAAGGCATTCTGAATTGTTTAATTTTAATTTTCCATCATTTGACATAACGACGCCGTTTGCGCCGCCATTTACGCCGCCGCCACTGAATTTTTAGCTCCACGCCGCCGCCGAAGATTTCGGCATCGGCGCACATGCCTAATGTGAACAAGTATAGGAAGGAGAAAAGATAAAATAGGGGTAAACATTCTTACGCTTAGGTTGTCCTCGCCAGCAGCCTCGGAAGAAATGGCTTGAATGGTATTTTTAATGTCAGTTTCGGATATTTTTGAAAAGACAAAAGATGTGCAGTCTGGCCTCGGAACCAGTGAAAGTTCTGCGAGCGTAGAATCCTTTATGTCACCATCGATAGTAGAAGGAGGAAGGGAGAAGTGTCTGTTAAGGACGCTTATGGGCGCTTGTGCACTACACTGAATTTTCAGGTCCGGCGGTCCGATTTTTTCCGGTCCGGAATGACGTGAAAAACTCGGATGAGTAGCTTGTGCACTTGTCCGTTTTTTTCCTGATCGGAGCGGCGCAGTGTAGTGCAGCTCTCTTTGAAGCTACACGTCACTTACGCTAGGTACGATGAGATTTTTGGAACGTCGGTAATTCCGTTCGAAGACGTAGAAAGGTACCTAAATAATGATCTGATCGTTTTACATAAACCATAATAAATTATGGCAAGACGAATGCATTTTTTTTACTGCTATCGGATGACTACTATCAGATGTAAAAACTTATATCCTTACTTATTTAGGAACAGCATTATTCACATACAATAGCTAAAAATATCTGTGACATTAGAATAAAATTACTGATAATGGTCTAGTACTTGATGTTTAAATTTTTAAACGTGCTATTTTTTTTCGAAGTTTTGTAAAAACAACTTTCAGCGATTACAGAGATAGACCAATCGGTGGCGCCATTTCGTAAACAAATCGAAATTGGTGACGTGTTAGCGGAGAATTATTATGCTAAATGAACTTTACGAGATCAGTTGACTGTATTATATATAGGCATAATTTTTATACGCGTGGTGTAGTTTCTTTGAGCAGAAATATTTTTCCCTTAGAATACTTCTTTTTTAAAATTTATTAATGACACAAACAATTTTATTAAATGCGAAAAAGACATTGAGTGTCACTTAATTACTTTTGTAAATCTTCTGTTTATTCTTTATTATTACTTCTGTTGTCGAATATTTATCTATACTTATCAATTGTCTAAAAAAAAATTGATAATAACAGATTTCCAGGCAAACTTTCATCCCCTATTTTTCGCGATAAAATGTAGCCTATGTCCTTTCTTAGAGTTAAGTCTATTTACTATATTAATTTCCATTTAGATGTGTTCAGTTGTTTAGGCATCTAAGCGTTACAACACTTATTTATCTTACCTTAAGCTATCGATACTTTTAATACGATTCTAAAATCTAGCTAAGTATCGATACTAGAACCATACGCTGATCAAATTAGAACTTTACCGAGTTGTGATATATACTAACTATATTGAATCATCATATAAAATATAGCATTTAATAATCAACAATAAATATCGATTATAAGTTTATTGGAAATTAACTATATTGCCGAAATAAATATCGATTCAAATCGATTATTTTTCCCAAGCCTATTCCTTATGAATTTTCCGGATCTCGGACACAGCACCAGTATATGTATTATCTATGCACAGCAGTGCACAAGCGTAAACACGTTTTTCATTGCTGCCATCACGGAACTGAAAAAACCGGTCCGGAATAGAGAAAAGTAAAATTCCGGACGGTAAAATTCCTGACAGTGCACAAGCGCGCATTACCTACATATGGCCTGACATATCCGACCTGAAAAAATCGGACCGCCGGACATGAAAATTCAGTGTAGTGCACAACCGCCCTAAATCTACATTGGTAGACTCAGTAGCAGTAGATTTCCCCACTCCTACAGAGCGCAAAAACCGCCAGGCATCAGTAGGATTGCGATCAGTAAGAGAGCTATGGAAGAAGCGTCGCTTAGCATCCCTACACATACGACTGCAGCAATTTCGAAGAACCTTAAAACGAATAAGATTGCGGTTAGTTGGACGTTTCTTATATGCTCTTTTTGCCTTATCTCTTTTTTGACCACCAAAAAAATTGACCACCCATCCAATTGCCGGCCTTTGCAATCGTCGCTTAACCTCCTCAATCGCAGATCAAACGAGCTATCCGGCACCATCGAGCTTTTCATTTGTTTATATACGGATATTGCCGTATTTTTTTGTAAAATTCAATATATTTTGATGATATGGTAAGTATGAGCAAATGAATCGTTCCTCGATATTATTGAACAGAAAATCAAAAGCAGATCGAGCGTTCTATTACCTTCATACATTTGAAGTGATACCGCAGACCATGAGATTTGTGACCAATATTGACAGATAGTACAATCTCATGAGCAAACACTTGAGTTTTTCCATACATTTTATAAGTGCATGCGATTCGTGTGATATCGTTCATTCATATCGAATAACATCGCATCTAGCCATGAGAAAAGAACCTTAGGTTACTTTCCATTCGAATAAAGCCGCGGGCACAACTAGTTTAATATAATTCTAATTTACTACTTTTCCAAACAGGAAACAGTCCATGTTTCCTATGGATGACGAAAATATTTCGAAATCGTCGACGAAAAATATGGCACGAATATTTTTTAATTAATATTTATAATTTTATTGATATATTGTCATCGCTATTTATATTTAAAGCCTATGATTTGGCTAAACTTGTTTCTTTTAATTTTTGTCCGATCTTAGCAGTCGTGTTTTTAATTTTTAAATAATTTTTATATTTTATTCATTTTAGTGAGCAGTTAATTTTGTATACAGATTATATATTTTTAATAGACCTTTAATTTGATACCCATAAAGTTATGATTATAAAAAAACATACTTTTTTAAATGGCGTCACACGTCCCCATACCTATTTAATATTAATAATTAAGCTAGTTTCACTGATACTCTGTGTATTTTGTGGTAACTTAGGATGATGTTTCTAATGATACCCTGTACACTCATATCCGTTATGTCTTTCAAAAGTTATGGTGCAATAAAAATACTCACATACATACATTAATTCTAAAAACAATAGACTCCTTTTCGAGAGCAGTCGTTTAAAATATTCGGGAATCGATAATGAATCTCACCATAGAAATACTAAAATAAATACAAAAATTGGGAAAAGTATCAAAATAGCTTGAACGTGTTTTCAACACAGTATTGTGGACTCGTGACCTTGAACAAGTTCTCGAGAACTCAAATCACAGAGTGAAAATTTGTCATATGGCTCTTAATATTTTTTAACACTTTACCTGACGGACAAACAAACAATCGTCATCCCTATTAACCAATGATATAAGCGCGCAAAGGAAGATAAATTAACAAATAAATTTATGTTTTTTCTTTATATAATAACACTTTTTTGGGAAAAAACATGTGATCGTGCATCATATGATCATATGAAAGTTTTTAAATGACTTTCCCAAAACATACAAGTAGCTCAATCTCGCTCAAGGTCACACACCGGAATCTGCCCTGCGATTCTGTAAAAATCCTAAGAAGCCCTGCGATTCTGTAAAAATCCAGACCCGAATTCGAATTCACTCATGTGTCCGAATTCACGTCATTTAGTGTAAAAATTCTATTGATTCCATTTTTTTTGTATAAAAATACAAAACAAAAGTGATCGAATACACGTGTCTCAGATATTCTATTCCTATATCATTTCGAAACTCACTTCACTTATGCCACGAAACGTTATTACCAATTCAAGGTTTTTTTTTTTTTTAATGCAGGTTCCCCCACTTTTGAGCACGTTGACCAATTCAAGGTTGAGCGTATGCCTCTTTTTGAAGTCAATTCGGACACCTGAGAGAATTCGAATTCGGGTTTGGAGTTTTACAGAATCGCAGGGCTGAATTCAAATTCACTTCAAAAGTGGCATCCGCTCAATCTTGAATTGGTTATAATGTTCCGTGACATAAGAAAAGTGAGTTTCGAAATGAAATAGAAATACAATATTTGAGATACGTATGAATCAATCAATCTTGCTTTGTATTTTTATAAAAAAATTGATCCAATAGAATTTCTACACTTAATGACATGCATTCGGACACATGAGTGATTTCATATTCGGGTTCGGAATTTTCTACAGAATCGCTCGCCAGATTATAAATTGTTGCGGATATCACGACAAATTCGTAGCGTTGAAATGAGATAAAAAGTGCTGATTGATGATCAATCTCATATTTTTCTAATTATGTGGCAAATCGAGTAAAGCATTCCGATTGTGATTTTTGATTGTGATTTAAGGTTGAGGCTACGTTAAACCAAAAGCTATTACAGATAAAATTGAATACTGACAAAAATAAATACAGATAAAAATAAATATTACAGATAATAATAAATAAAGATGACAAAATATACAAAAGTTACACTACAAATCAAAATCAGATTCATTTTTTGTTACAATAACCGTGAAGTACAATTTAAAATTTCCAGGTGAAATATGATTACAAACGTATACAATTCTATTGAATAATTCTGTATAATTTCACAAAATAAATAAAAAGACAGAGAAACTTTAATAAGTTAAATAATTAAAGAAGAAAACAAGTTTTTTTAATTTTTATAAACCTGCAAAAAACGTTTGCACGTCTTTAGATCCTGAAATAAACTGACAAAAATTCACTGCCCGCAGCCCCTCCACTTTGCGCACCTCTCACTCGCTCGTTCCCAACTTAATCGTGCCAGAACGGGAGCGCAAATCATACGGGCAGTGAGGTTGATTTCACTCAGTTGTCGAAGTAGGGATGACTTCACCGCAGCTAAGGGGATGCGATTGTATGGTTGGTGGAAATGGGGATGATACGGCTCGAAGTCTTGCCGAGCTCAGATCGTTGCTTTGCACCCACAATTCCAGCTATAATCAAAAGAATTCATTATAAAAAATACAGTCACACATGAGACCTTTATTCTTCTTCCAGCCACTTTATCACGGTAATCTTTATAATTATTATAATCTGATACACTTTTCATTCATTTTTTATTGTTTTTTACACAAACTTCGATCGACGAACTCGATTGCGCAGTTTTTAGCAGGGTCGGCTTGCGATCCTGTTGTTAAGCAATTTTTGCATTGATCGATCATAAGATGGGTTGCCAAAAATTTATTATCTCGAGCTCCTCTCTGCTTCGGAAGGCACGTTAAGCCATTGGTCCTGGCTGCATCTGCAATCGTTAATACCCACTAATTTGCAATAGACCCGCGTGGTGGGTCGTGACCCATTATCCCTATTCGATCTGATCTGATCGAATAGGGAAGGCCTTAGCCCCAGGATTAATAGGCTGGTGATAATTATGGACACAAACTTCAGCTGAATGATGTTTGCAAACTTTACGCTATTACCTCAGGCGGCATCTTGGAAGGTGGTGGTCTGCATGCGCCGGCGCAGTGCAGTTGTAACAGCAGCTCAGCGATGGCGGCCGCCGACGTGTCTATGACACGTTGCCTACACACCGCCACGGCGTGAACGAACCCACCGGGACCCACGAACTCGTGTTCCATAAACACCGTCTTTTCATCCCAGTATATCGCCTGGCAGATTTTCAATTTTTTAAAATATTGATATGGATTAGAAAAACGACCCAAAAAAAAGAAAGTGCCTTTTGATGCGGTATGAACAATTGGGTGTAGGTATTGGGCAATAAAACGAAATAAAAAAGATTCTACTAAATATTGTTCTAATGTCACAGTTCGTTGTTCCCCATCCTAACGTGTGACGTAATTTATGGATGGCCCCATAGGTTGCACCAGTTTACTGTTATATTACCTATCGCCATGCAAGCTATTTACAAAAATTATCAATAAAAATATTTTGTCCAGAAGTACTTGCAGAAGGCTGACTAAAAAGCTTGTCAATTTTGGGCAATTTTTGTTTACTTTCTTCTCTTTCTTGGCGTTATTTGCGTTTAAATGCACCACTGGGTTTTTGTCCATAATATTAGTTGTCTAATATATTTTACAAGTAAAAGGAAAGGGAAACGTAATGATACGATACAAGACGTCGTTGGGGAATCCCCGGCAAACATTTTATCGCCGCCAGTGTTACCAAAATGACAAATAAACATCACGTAATTAACGGCCCCCTACCGCATGTGACTTGTATTTTTCACGTATTTTGAGTTATATAGTGAGTAGCCAAAATCTATAGATTTCTTTACGTAACTATGTATACGTACTATAATCAAATACAATTGAACTTTTGTGTGGACCAGTACAAAAAATTTATTGACATACGCTTACTTACTCCTGATACATTAACGTTTTTACCATTCTCGAAAAAAATCTTGACTCGAAGTTCACAATCGCGAATATTGATATCCGACAAATTGATGAAAACATTAATAACACTGTCAACCCACACAAATCATTTAGGGGAAGTCCCTTTTTATAACTTTGGAATTTCTCAGAAATGATTTGCCATGATTAAACTCGAGTTGTCACCTGTCATATTTATTTTGAAAATGGCAGAAATTTTCAAAAGTTGAGTTCTATTGAGATTTTCTGGTAAAGATTCGAGGGCCCCCTGAGATTGAGGGCCCCGGGGCACTGCCCCGCCTAGCCCCTTGGTAGCTACGCCACTGTCCATACCACTAAAAGCTTTCCAAACAAATACTCACCCGAGAAGTGATCACAAACTTGGTGAATGGCTTCAAATACCGTCTGTATCGGATAGTAGCAGCCGCTTGTACCACAGCACCTCCGGCAGCTTTTATACTGGAGTATAATCCAGTACGCTCGTAGAAGTCCGCCCTGGCGAAGTCCAACTCACGCAAATACCGTGCGTTGTTCATATGATACAGCAAAGTATCTACGTCGTTGAGAAGACACCATGCTAGAATCAGAAAATATAGGAGTATGTATTATCTTTCTTAGAATATTTGATAGATGCCGTCATGTTCATAATTATCGCTACCAGCATCATTATTAATGTCCCCACTGCTGGGCACAGGGCCTTTCCTGTAAATGGAATCGAATCGAATAGGGGAAATGAGCCATGAAGCACCATGAGAGTTCAGTGCAGATTGGTGGCTATAAACAACTGCAGATGCACCCAAAATCAATGGCTTAATATTCCTTCCGAAACGTGGAGGAGCTCGAGATGGCAATTTCTAGTTCACTCAAATTATGATTGGCCTTTGGGTGCTTCATTTCCGCATCGCAAACCGAACGCGCTAATCACACCCACGAAATAGAAATAATATGCTAGCTCCAATGCCGGGTGTTTGCTTCAATTAGCATCAATAGCAATCGACGATTGATCGTAGGATCTTTAGGGGACATAAGACTATGCTCGGCAGCAGACGTCGTACGGCTGTTTATGATGTTACACTCACATTCCACTTGCGTAGTGTCCAATATACAGGCCTTCTTCTTGTAATACCGCGCTTTAGCGACAGTGTACATCATCCTCGCGAAGTATGCCACATCTAGACTGCCGTACAGGAGTAAAACACCTGCTACAGCTGCGGCTCCCCATCCTGGTAGGCACACAGTCCACATACCTACTGAAAAGCAGTATAATAAGAGATATAAATAAAAATCAGCCAAACCATTATCTTCAATACCACTTTCTTTAAAAAATGCAATAAAAAATACGTTTGCCCCCCTTGAACATTTATGTTGTGTACAGAAATACATCATCTGTGAAAAATTCAACTGTCCAGTTATCATGGTTTATGTAGTTCACCCTCATGACAAATAGACGAAGTCTTAGTAATACTGAGGGTCCGTTTTTATTTAAACAAACCCAAGTGAAAGTTAGAGTTTTAGAACTAAAGTAATATGAAATTGACACATAATAATATGCCAATATTGGAGGGTAGATTGTGTTTTTACTTCGTCTACATTCTACAACGCGTCCATTAGCTCACCGCGCGCTGAAAAGAGCAGAAGCATTTTCGTAAACACGTCGCCTAAAAAGTGGAGGTGAACCTGAACGTTCCACTACCTAAATAGTGTTAAGACTCGTGGTCTTAGTATATCGTCGTGTAGACTTGCCCAACAGTGAGTTACCAAAGTTATAGCGTCGCGTGTACCCGCCAAACCACGCTACAGCACGAGCATTGAGCATCGAGCATTATCATATCAAGAGAGTATGCATTCAAGGTAGGTGAAGCTTTCTTGTTTCCCGAAAAAATTAAGAATAACGAACGTTTTTTCCGTTCACTTAAATTACAGCTCACGTCACCCACGTATGATGCAGATTCAGGTAGGTGAACGAATTTTTGTGATCTGTTTAGTATTTCCGCAGACAAAGAAACTTCCTGTTTACAATATTAGTATGTATCTGTACTACGTTACATACATATAATTATACATAAACAATATTATATGTACACATTTTTAGTTAAACGATGATGAATTCATAATGAATTGTCCAACTATAAAATTGCAAATCATCATAGAGACATACGAACGCATTCCTGAAATTCATACGGGTAAATTCCACTGTCCAAACATTTTTAGGAATGACGTCAGTATCAAAGGTTTTGTTATTTTCCAGTCATGGTGCAAAGTCCGTTCAGCCAAAATAATACGGATAAACAACATATGCTGCATTTCCCCATAATAATTAGTCATGGCGTACTAGTGATAAATAAATTATTATTACGTATATAATTTGTAACAAATTCCTCTGTAATTAAAGTTAAAGGAAGTCTAATCGTTGAAACTAAAAATAATTTAGTACGCTCCTTGGTCAATATCATTGTCAAATTGCAGCCTATAGAATAGCAGCGTAAAATCTGTACCACGAGGCATAGTGCAGGATAGAATATGATTTTTTTTTAACTTACAAAGAACTTTAGACCACTTCTTCGAAAATTTCGTCAACGAAGGTGTATGAAAATGGGCAAAGGCAAAGTTTATGTACAGATGAAGAAATAGAACGATTACAAATAGATATATAATATGTATTTAAAAATACATATATACATATAGTATAATACAATATTCATTATTAAAAATATTAGTATATAACGGAAAGCAAACACGTAGTAACTTGCAAACAAAAAGTTATTCTCAGTCAATTTTGGTTTTGCCAGTACCACGTGTTTACTTATTCCAGCGTCGATATGAAGGTGTAGAATGTTAATTTTAATAGGTATTTTTGATAGGGTGCCTGGAAGAGATCGCTGTTTAGTGATAAAACCGTCTGGTAGTGTTTAATATACTATTACTGATCACACTTTTATGATAATTATATTTCTGATATTGCTTAAATTATTTATTTATTGTAGGAAGATTTACAGGCAAATATTAATATTAGGTTAGGTTACATAGTATATTAGTCATATACTAATTACAAATATCCACAAATAGGTTGTAGATTAATGTTAATAACCTAGAGGACATCTTAAACGAAAATATATATGTCGCATCATCTTTACGAAGATCGTTTGATTTAGTTTCTTTTATTTTAATTGCTAGTTACTTGATTACTTAATTACTCGATTGTAGAGAGAGCGTGATCATCGATACTTTTAGGGTATGTTCCGATATACACTGCGAGCACTGCGCAGTGGTCTTACTGCTGAAAAATCCGTTCCGTTATGGACTGCCAGTACACTGCTGCAGTACCGTAGGGAAATTTATGACGTCATGAATTGCCGCCATATTTGTACTGTGAGCACTGGAGATTTCGAGGTAAGGTGCTCGCAGTGCTTTTGACCACGTGATCAGACGAAACAGATAAAATAAAATACTTACGTTTATTATAAGATGGATTTAATTGATAAATATTTTTTTATACAATTTTCCAATTTTATAATATTATCTTTTGAAAAGAGGGAATCTTTATATTTATATTCACCTTGCATTAACAAATTTGAAAATGGCGCCAAAAATAGGATTAACAGTATACTGGACTGCGTTCCGTTTTAAAAAGTCACCAGTATAACTAGCTATAAAGGAACGGGCTTCCAGTATACTAAATTGACGTCATACTGTTCAGTGGTCGCAGTGTATATCGGAACATACCCTTAATTTTATCAGAATGGCACTGACTTTGACAGTTCGTTAATAAAAAGCAAGTTGCCGCCATTTTGGGACACATTCTGTTTCCAAACGCCGAGGAGTAAAGATATCAGATGACATCAAGCTCATCTCGTTATATTTTCGTAAGAAAAGTGATAAAATGGAACAAATCCACGTTGGTATACACGCCTGCAGTGTTATTTTAAAGATAGTCCTCCGATATGGACTATCTATTTGGGCTTCGTAATAGCCTGTTCTGACTACCCGCCGTTATATATATTTAACAATCCTGCAATAAATCAAACAATATATTGATCATTGCTATCATCAAAGAAAGTGAGACTCAGTAATATTTTCATATATTTGGTGCTAGAACAAAACAAGTCAACATTGTAGGGTAGTCGATTAAATGTGTTGCATTGTCGTATCACAAATGTGTTTGTTCTGTAACGTGTTCTGGCTGTCAGAGGACAAGTTGCTTTTTCTTAATCGAAGCTGGTTAGTTTTAAAGTTTAATAGAGATAATAAATCCGTTCAGTCGACTCTTGCGCCGGATATTAGACAGGCAACAGGCATCACTAATCATTCTTCTTCTTCCCAAATGTAGAAAATGATACTTTTTGCGTCTATTATTGTAGTCAATGGAATACTGCTGAAATTTAAAGTCTAGGTACTTAAGAAATCTTTTCTGACGTCTCTCAATCGGAGTTAAGAAGTTTTAATAATGAGGATTCCAAATTTGAGATACGTATTCAAGTGGAGCATGAAATTTTAAATTATTTATTTTAAAAAACTGCGAATAATAAACATCAGTGCTCGAGAAGCTTTTTTAACTACATAGTCTATCAAATAAAAATTTCAAGCCGTGTATTACGCCAACTATGTAAAATAAATATTCTATACCAGTTGCCACGTGACCGTAAACAGCACATGACGTCACGCCCCTCTTCTTCATATCAGAACTTAGAGAATAAAACTCATAGATATTAGTTTTAGAGGGACGCGATGTCATAGCTACGCCATGTCAGAAGTTGACGTATTCGGAGGAAATTTTGAAAATTAAATTTATTTTTAGATTTTAACTTATTATATTTATTATCCTTTTTTAGTATAAATCCCATGTCAATTTGTACCCTAAACGATTATCTCCGAAAGTAGGTGATCATCGGTTATAGTTAACTTTAATACGTATTTTTAAAAGTGCAGCGTTGCCTTATTATTAGGCTTGTGTCCTACAAGTGAAAATACAGGTTGTTGTTATATGTTCGGAAAATATGAACCATTTTAACTTATAAATATTTTTATAGCACTAAGATGGAAAAAAATGCGCTTTGAAAACTCTTAAAAAGTAGGGAAATATATACAAAAATTTGCTACAATACATATGGCATTAAATTAGTTACATAAAACGTTACAACTTTCATTATAACAGCTATAAACATAAAGCACAAATAACAAAGATATTACAAAGATTGCCCAGACGCCCATACCTTTTTAGCTACCGTAGCACCGTAGTGACGTCACTTAGTGCATTTAATTTGTGGGGAGCGTTTTCGGCTGACTGACAGCAACTCCACAAACACAGCACAATATCTCCGAAACCATTAATTGCAAACATGCTGTTACTTCTACATTATATCTCAGATATTAATGGACTGTTTATTTATAATATAAAAATTTGTCGACTAGCCTATTACGGCAAATTGACATAACAAAAGAGAAACCTACAGCCTACGGTAGCGTAGGCTGTAATTTTCTCTCCGATTACTTAGCAAAATTTAAGACAAATTAGCAGGTCCGATTTTTGTTAAGAACCAAGCCAGAAAATAAAAGAAAAGAATAAATGCGCACTTTCCTCTGGATATTAAATGAAACGAAAGTACGTGGAAAATATCTAAAATTATATATAAAACATGTTTTATTAAAATTATTCGCTACGGCAGCAGAACAGCTTTTCCTTAAATGTACGGTACTTTTGCTTATCAAACACGGCAATAAAAAATGTATAATGACGATTTTGTTGTTATTGTTCAGTTTAAAAACAGTCCTGAACAGGGTAAATACATTGAAGTAATTTTGTTTTACGTATTTATTTATATTTACATTTTGTTTTACATATGTAAGGTATCTACTACAGTGACACGTATTTTTCTCCATTTTGTATTCATAATGTTATAAAATTTACCACTCCTATATGCCCGAGGTGGGATTAGAACCCCATAATCTTTCGCAATCCGACCGGTTGCTCTCACTGATTGATCTACTCGAGACCTACCATCACGGAAGAATTGCTCCAGCATTTGTTATCTTTGCTAAACTAGTGAGAATATTCAGGCAGACAATCTAAACAACAGAAATAAATGTTTTTACAACTATTTCCTTTAAGATAAATAACTAAATTAAGTTGGATTGATAAGATCTTTATTTGCTAGAATACAAATCAATAAGGTCATAAAATTAAATAATCAAATAGGTACAGTATTCTACCTGAGAACAGGTAGAAGCATAATACTATTATTATTCTATTAAATCATGCAATTTTCTTAAATTCTTTTACACTATAAAAGCTGTATTCCACAAGCTACTTTGTCAGTTTTAATTTAAATTAGTTCGTCTCAGGTGCTACCTCTGTTGCGCGTTAGCGTTTTGAAAACAGACAAGTTTCATTTTAGGAGAACCAGTGTAGTAAAATAAACCCTCAGGTTTCTTTTATGATTAACATTGTTGTTTCTGCCCCCCGATTTGCCGTAATATGTCTACGAACGCGCCGTAGTTCGTAACAAATGCTACGTAGCATTGGTTACGAACTTAGTTTTCATTTACTTTTTTTTTATTTATAGAACTAAAATCAAACTTTTCTTTTGTGCGATGCGATGAATGAGTTTTGTTGTTGTCAAAAATATAGTATAATTAAAGCTTATATGCTACTATACTATATGGATATTTACTTTTGAAAAAAAAAGTTTTTACGTAGTGGCATTTTAACTGATTCTATGGTAATGTCTACAACTACAGCATACGTACAGCATTAACTTACAGTTTTATGTTGAAAAAGCGAAATTGATAAAGGATAATAGCCTATTAAACATAACCTCGGCGAAGATGAATCTATCAATAAGGCACGACTAATACAAGATATATTTGGAACCATCTTTTAACTTCATAAGATTATTGTATTAATAACAGTATATTTTATACTGAGTTTCCAATTTTTCTTGATTTTGAAGCCATGAAAACAACATTTTTTATCTTAAAAATCCGGTATTATGTAATTTCATTACTTTTCTACATTCTTTTAGAAAAAACTAAATTAGATGCAACTACACCGTTCATTTGTATTGAAATAATATATTCGTTATAAAAAGACACATTATTAAATTTTTTATGTGTATATTATGTACTTATATACCAATTTTATATATTTCCATAAGATTTTAAGATTGATAGAAAAAAAATTCACACTTTACCTTTCAAGCCGGCAAATGATACACGTTAATTATGAATCAATATATCATAAAACAAATTATGAACGGAATATCATCACATCTCACTGATAATAAGAACAAAAACAGATACGATACTTTGATTTGTTTAAAATTAAATAATATTTATAGCAGAAAACCCTTGAAATAACCTAGCTAACGTCAATGTGATTTTTTTCACCATTGAAGGTGACAGACTATGGAATGGTGCGCGCGCAGAAAGATCGATTTGGAAGTAAGACTCTACAGAAATACGCGAGTATTAGACTATCTTCGTTATACATTACTCGTTGGTAAGGAACAGTGGCGTAAATAAATAAAACGTGTGCAACAACGGATTTGAAATTGCGCTTGAACTCGAGAACTATTCGCCCTTCTAAACAAGGTCTAAGGCTACATTTAGAAATATGTCGAAAAACATATGTCAACTGCGTATTGTTATACATTACCGGCTCATCATGCGCATTAATCTTATAACTTTGCACTAAAACAGCAATGGTTTTAAATGCTGGTGGTCGTAAGAAAATTTCAATATGTCACAATGTGTTAATTTCAATAGATGATTTGAATTTCACATTCGTTTTAAATTGTATCTCCACATTGCTACATCATCTTATTGTATTAATGTAGTCACTGCTCGTTACGTGGTGCAAAGGACTCTTTATGAATTGAATCTTGTGAGAACGGCCCATAATCCACTAGGAGTGCCCAAAGCAGATTGCTTGGTGTTAACAACTGCATACGAGTATGTAGCCAAAACCAACGTATCGAAGTGCTTTCCGAAGCTTTGTTGGACTGAAAATTACTAACTATTGTATCTTTTAGTCACTCGTGAAATTGCCATTACACGTTAATTACTCAACTTCTGTATCACGGAACAAACGCGCTAACCACTAACCACTCAAGGCGTCATCGAGCCTCAAAACGTAATAAAGTATGGAAAATATAGAAAACAAATATCTTTGAATTCAAGACATCAACATAATAATAAATCATTTATAAAATTCTCGTGTCGCATCGTAATTTTACACACCATACTTTTCCGAAACTGTTTGACCTATTTGATGACATTTTATATTCAGTCTAAGGAGGTAGGTCAGTTAGTAGTCATCCATTTTCTATTCTAGACAAGGGTAGTCATATAGTAAAAACGTTTGCCGGGTCAGCTAGTTACCTACATTATATAAATGTATTTTCAAGTTTCTTTCTCTAGCTACAATGAAAATTAGAAAACAAATGCTTTTCCCTGGCACTCTGAGTTCTGAGTTCAGTATAGCATTGTATGAATGTAAAATTGACCAAATATAATAATTATAACAAAAATTTTCATCTTTATCGCAAATTTAAATATGTGTAAAAATATTTCTTTCGGCTGTTTGGGTGGATTGCCTGAACATTGGTGAAAATACGCTCTGTACTAGCTAAAAAGAAACAAGTGCTTGAGAAGTTCATCAGTCCTATTAGGACCTTTTTTTTATACCAAGGGGAACTGACCTTAACATGCCATCGACCTGGGCTAGAGGCCGACTGAACCCGGGCTCTCCCACTGCAAGGGACGGCGGTCCAGTGCAGTGGGCCTACCGTGCAAAACCCCCCATACTATCCTCTCTCGCGTGGTACGGCACCTGGTATCTTATAATTTAGTCCCAGGTGGACCTGCACGGGTAGCATGACAAACTCGAGAAACGCTTTGTTTACACTTACTTGTCAGTTTGTCGGGGAGATATCGTATGGGCGCACCCGAGAAAAGTGACATTTGAGTGTAGACAAAACGTTCTCGAGTTCGTCATGCTACGCGTGCTGGACCGAGTCCTATTAGGACCTAGGTAAATCAGTGGTTAGAGCATTCGCCCGGTTTGTCAAAGTTTCGAGTTTCATCTTAGAGCGTGCCAGGGACATAGTAGACTTTTAAACATTTTTCAATGAAGAATATTATCCAGTATAGCATTGTGAATTCGAAATTAAAGCTACTCCGTGCTTCAGAAGAAACTATAATCCGTTGGTAGCGGCTGCATTTGCAGTCGTTTATATCCTCCAATCCGCATTGGACCCGCGTGGAGGGTCATGACCCTGCAGTGGGGACGTAAAAAGGGCTGATGATGACATGTTTTCTACAATAACCCATCGAGGCCAACCCAGAAAAGGTATCATCATCAGCCCTTTTACGTCCCCACTGCAGGGGCTCAGGCCTTCCTTATCGATGCTTAAGGAGGTTGGGCCATGACCCTCCACGCTGGCCCAATGCGGATTGGAGGGTATTCACGACTGCGAATGCAGCCGGGACCAACGGCTTAACGTGCCTTCCGAAGCACAGAGTAGCTCGAGATAATAATTTTTTGGTCACCCATCCCGTGACCGACCCTTGCGAAAGTTGCTTAACGACTACGATCGCGGGCCGCGGCGCTTATCCACTACGCCACCGAGCTACTCGAATACAGAAAAGGTATAGCGACTTCTAAGTAGTTAACATAACTTTTTGTAATTTTCAATAATTTTCTAAGTATAGGTAACCAGACCCAAAACCTGAAAACAGTTTTGTTCCATGAAGCATGGTCGTCCAAGAAATTAACATTACAACAGTGGTAGGACCTGACACTGACAAGACAGACACGAGTCATAAAATCGTCACGGACAAGTACATGATTTTAACAAAAAATCTAATAACGATTCGAAATTTCCGTCTTTTCGTTTGACAAAAAGAATATGTTATGTAAATTCGGACCAGTTTTATGGACGGTTCCAAGTAAATATAAAGAATAAAAACCGTTTACAAACTTCTTGCACGGTTCTATGTAATTAATTGATCGCCTTAAAGCGCACTCGATCAATTTTTGTTAACATCACTATTGCTCATTCGTTACATCAGGCGCATTAATTAATATAACTTGAAACTGTTTTATAAAATGGAGTTCCATTCCATCTAAGGCTTGCATGGTATATATAATGCTCAATTGTGTAAATAGTCATCAAATTGTGTCACCTTTTATGCTCGCTTATATAACCCTGGCTTCGACGACACGAGTCACGAGCCACGACACGTCAAACGCTCGTCACGCTAAAATGTCGGTGACCTCGTACGACTTTGCGTCTTTATCTACGCGGTACGGTTAGAAGGCGATGGCGATATCACATCCGATCCGACATTGTAGAAAGCGTCAGTGACGCAGGTAACCAAGGAGTGTAAAGTGTATTTAATGTAAAATAACAATGAAAGAATTTAAATACGACGTATTGCAACTTATACATGGGGTCAGAGATCGACCATGCCTGTGGGATAAGACATTAGAAGTGTATAAAGACCGTTTCGAAAGAAGAAAAGCTTGGGAAGAGATATTCAATATTATGGACGACGAATACGAATCCATGCCGACCGAGGAAAAACGTCTGACAGGTACATATAATGAAAACAGTTTTCCGTTTCATTCGTGATAGGCACAACAGTGAGTGAGCAGAGGAATTGTATATTTTGAGAAGTTTTCGAATTTCATGTGTAGTTTAAAACTACAGTAATCGTTGTTACTGGCGTATTGTTTTGTTACGTACAGCATCTATATCAATGAGCTGATAAGAAAGCATAGTTTGAGGATAATACTACAAACACCCAGCTAAACTAAACTTTACTTAAACTTTGTTTAAATGTTATAACAGTCTTTCCAGTGTAATAACATTTTATTTTTAAATAATATTTACATTTTTGTAGTTACTTAATTTTTTTAATTATCAATTTATGATTTAGTTTACCGCTTTCTAAAATTTGTATCTATACAAACGTTTCTCATTTATGCGTGTATGTTGGGGGTCCATGAAAATATTATATCTAGCTAATTATTAATGAACATTTCGTATAAAATAGGGTTTTGTTTTATTTTAGGACTCCGTTTAAATAAAAAGGTTCCATTGCTACAAAAGTTTGCGTACCGCTACTCTAGGTATATTGCATTTAGCATAGATTTAAGAGTATAGTATTTAACATACAAATATAAATAAAGATTTAGAGAGGTCATGGGTTCGAATCCCATCTCAGAGTGCCAAGACAAAGTGGATTGTTTAAGCATTTTTCATTAAGTATATTTTCCAGTATAGCATTGTGAATGTAAATACAATAAATAAGTAAAGAATATAAAATTTAAAAGTCAGTTTCAATATTAAATTATTTGATAAAAATACATTAAATTACATCGCCGTCGAACATATAACCTTCTCATTTTCGATTTTGAAGTTGGTTAATAATATGCATTATTATTATAATAATATTGATTACCTATATAATAAATAATTTTAAGAAAAACAAAAAACCCGACTGCGTAAAAACGAATTTAAAAAAATAATTGAACAAATTAACTTAAATAAAAACTAAAAAGAAAGAAACAAGTTTAGAATTCTGTTAAATAATACTAAATAACTACACAATTGAAATAGTTTTCTAATCGAAACACACATAAAACAAATCATAAATTCTAATGCAAAACACAATGACCCTTGGGAAGATTTGATTGGTAAAATTTGAATGGGCCCCGACTGTCGGTGTGGTGAATTTTAATTACTGTCATGTCTTTAGTGACACTCGCAAGGTTAAGACGAATCTATTGACGTAAGAATCAACAAAATCGGCCTACGCATTTGGTCTCTAGAACGCCACATAGAAACAAACATACATACATAGACTGATAAACACATTACCTTCCCTTGCGTCGCGCAATCGGGTAAAAATAGTACAAAATTTACACTGGCCGGCCAAGAATCAACGAGGGGCCCTTTCACCGGTCATGATTTTTTAAAGTTTACCTGGACTCTATTAACATGCCTCCATTGCGTCCATCATCTGTCCTTCCATCCATCCTAAAGTAAATTTTAACGGACTGTAATAAATGCATTCACATTATTTACACATTATTTTACACGATATTTAAAAAGAAAACAATAAATTATTCATCATCATCAGCCCTTTTACGTCCCCACTGCAGGGGCTCAGGCCTTCCTTGTGTATGGTTAAGGAGAATTATTCATAACAAACAGTAAAAAAGTATTATATGTGTGCTACGGATCCCTTTGTAGCACTAGCCGTTTTCCCACAACTTCGCCCGCGTAAATTATTAGCCCGTTTCGCCCGCATATGATGTAACTTTCCGTGAGTTAAAAAAATAAATAAATTTGAAATCTTTACCTTCTTATAAATATTAGTATAGAATTAGTGGGCCCGTCCTTTACTCGCTCTCCTAGCAGTATCAGTCGTAGCGAACATGGGAGTCTTGTCTCGCATTCACTCAATTTGTAACTACACTGAAATGCCGCGTACAAATTGAGCGAACGAACGCCATCGAAACCTCTGGTAACAAATTATCTTCGAGCGATCCCTATCGGTATAAAGTTTAATACTGAAATGCCAATCGACTTTAACAAATTTACATACGTAGATACCTACTTAAGAATTTATTGATAATTCCAGGTGAAAACATACTTACAAAATGGACAAATATACGGGACACATTCGTGAAGTCGTTGCGTTCAAAAATGGGCAGACCCCGCCGCAAATACATATTGCACGATCACTTACAGTTCCTAATGAAAACGACGAATCAAGAAAACGTTCAATACGAAGAAGTCACCTTTCTTAAGGAAGAAAACACCAGTGAAGAAATTGTACCACGAAAACGATCGAAAAGAATTGAAAGGAGTGACGACGAATACGTACCAAACACATCGAGAAATGATTCAAACCAAAGTAATAAAAGACGATCAAAGAAAAAAGAGTCACTAGACACTACATTCGACACGAAAGAACATGACGTCAGCAGCGGCAACGACATAAATTTCGTGGAAATAGAAGAAGCGAACGCTACGGCGGATCATAATAGATTAATGAATGAAGACGAGGCATTCTTCGCGTCTTTGCTGCCGACCGTAGTGAAATACTCCGAGGATGAAAGGCTGGAGTTCAGGATAGAAGTACTCGGTGTCATGAAGAGGATAAAGGAAAATAGGAAATGGTGTGTGGTCGAAGAACAATGACAGTCGACCGACAAGGAAAAAAAATGAAGTAGAAATATAATTTAGATAACAATTACAAGATCTAAGTTGTGATGATGACGCTGAACTCACCGAAATTGCAGCACAGCGACTGCCACTTTCAATGTCAAAACAATGTAATACTGTATTACTTGAATGAGAGAGCGTTTTATCAAACAACGCTACTTAAGGCACTGTCGCCGAACGGACTATAGACTATTCCGGCCATAGATAGACCTTGTATTATATATGTACATAGTATGCAGATAAAGCTTTAAACGTTTCAACAATAAATTTCGTTGAGCGCTATACATTTGGGTATGAACAATGGTATGAACGAATAGAGTCAATTGTATAAAAGATACATTCTCCACAAAGCAATTTCGTAAGCTATAAAGCTAAGGTAAGGATAACCTTATCTTAAGAATATAACACTTATATTTTTTCAGGGACAAAACTGATCACACGTGCACTATTGGGATCCTCAGTATGCGCGCTACTTTTTATTTCAAAAGAATTATGATAATTACGCTCTTGAGATAAGTGTGATTCGCTATATTGATTAATTTTCAGATTGACACTTCGATGCACTAAAAAATTAATAAACCCTGAACCTGTACGAATTGACCCTAAATCAGCGGTGCGATTTCATATATTGATGTGGGTAGTTATATATGTGGTACAGTCATGCGGTTAAATCCGTCCAATTGCAAATGGTTGAAATTCGATTAGCCGACTAGCTGAACACAACGTCCTATAATATGCCTTAACATGATAATATCAAATTGCTTAATCGCAACTGGGTGTTAATGATCCATACTCGTCAATAACACAAGAGAGTTATTGCCTTAACTTTCATAATACAATTAGATATACCGTGATTCAGACGGCCACGTCGTCTAGTCTTGCAGACAACTTTTTTATATATTTTTATTTTATAGATATACATGTTATATACCAAAAAAGTATTTAAAAGAAGTATCATCCATATACGAATAATAAGTTAAAATCTAAAAATAATATTAATTTTCAAATCTCTCCGCAAAATCGCCACTTATGTCTTGGCGTTGCTATGACGTCACGGTCTTCTGAAACTATTATCGTTCTATGTATGTATTAGGTTGAATTCTCTAAGTTCTGATTTATGAGTAAGAGGGGAGTGACGTCACGCGCTGTTTGCGGTCACGTGACAACGAGTACAAAATATTTGCTTTTCATAATTAATTTAAGCAATATTATAAATATAATAAGCATAAAAGTGTGATTTTCGGTAATAAAATGAAACTGAAATTAGCAGCTACCAGCTGACAGCCGCAGGGACGAAACGTAGAAAAAAAGACCCGGGCCCACAACTGTATTTTTTTTAAAAACATGATTGACTATTCCCCGGATAATAAGTTCAATAAAAAGAGAAAAATAAATTCAGGATGGATAATAATAACCACGAAAAAAAAAACTCCACCCCTTCTCTATTTTTCAGTAATTTTTATCAATAAAGATAGACTTTTTGAGATGTGAAAAATCATATCTTTATTTCTAGCCAACAGATTCTAATAAAACTTGGTCTTTAACTTCATTATGATGTAAGGGAAAGGTAGTGTCGAGGGCAAGAGGGATACTTTGCTCCTTCTTTAATTTCCAGCAATTTTTATCAATAAAGATTGACTTTTTGAGATGTGAAAAATCATATCTTTATTTCTAGCCAACAGATTCTAATAAAACTTGGTCTTTAACTTCATTATGATGTAAGGGAAAAGTAGTGTCGAGGGCAAGAGGGATACTCTGCTCCTTCTTTTTATTCCAGCAATTTTTATTAATAAAGATTGACTTTTTGAGATGTGAAAAATCATATCTTTATTTCTAGCCAACAGATTCTAATAAAACTTGGTCTG
Organism: Diatraea saccharalis; assembly: GCA_918026875.4. Lineage (NCBI taxonomy): Eukaryota > Metazoa > Arthropoda > Insecta > Lepidoptera > Crambidae > Diatraea > Diatraea saccharalis. The sequence goes on along the minus strand of OU893339.1, from coordinate 22,971,040 downwards.
TTACTTCATTATGATGTAAGGAAAAAGAAGTGTCGAGGGCAAGAGGGATACTCTGCTTCTTCTTTAATTTCCAGCAATTTTTATCAATAAAGATTGACTTTTTGAGATGTAAAAAAATGATATCTTTATTTCTAGCCAACAGATTCTAATAAAACTTGGTCTGTTACTTCATTATGATGTAAGGGAAAAGTAGTGTCGAGGGCAAGAGGGATCCTCTGCTCCTTCTTTTTATTCCAGCAATTTTTATTAATAAAGATTGACTTTTTGAGATGTAAAAAAATGATATCTTTATTTCTAGCCAACAGATTCTAATAAAACTTGGTCTGTTACTTCATTGTGATGTAAGGGAAAAGTAGTGTCGAGGGCAAGAGGGATACTCTGCTTCTTCTTTAATTTCCAGCAATTTTGTTCAATAAAGATTGACTTTTTGAGATGTGAAAAATTATATCTTTATTTCTAGCCAACAGATTCCAATAAAACTTGGTCTGTAACTTCATTATGATGTAAGGAAAAAGTAGTGTCGAGGGTAAGAGGGATACTCTGCTTCTTCTTTAATTTCCAGCAATTTTTATCAATAAAGATTGACTTTTTGTGATGTGAAAAATTATATCTTTATTTCTAGCCAACAGATTCTAATAAAACTTGGTCTGTAACTTCATTATGATGTAAGGAAAAAGTAGTGTCGAGGGCAAGAGGGATACTCTGCTCCTTATTTAATTTCCAGCAATTTTTTATCAATAAAGATTGACTTTTTGAGATGTGAAAAATTATGTCTTTATTTCTAGCCAACAGATTCTGATAAAACTTGGTCTGTTACTTCATTATGATATAAGGTAATAGTAGTGTCGAGGGCAAGAGGGATACTCAGCTCCTTCTTTTTATTCCAGCAATTTTTATTAATAAAGATTGACTTTTTGAGATGTAAAAAATCATATCTTTATTTCTAGCCAACAGATTCTAATAAAACTTTGTCTGTTACTTCATTACGATGTAAGGAAAAAGTAGTGTCGAGGGCAAGAGGGATACTCTGCTCCTTCTTTAATTGCCAGCAATTTTTATTAATAAAGATTGACTTTTTGAGATGTAAAAAATCATATCTTTATTTCTAGCCAACAGATTCTAATAAAACTTGGTCTGTTACTTCAATATGATGTAAGGTAAAAGTAGTGATGAGGGCAAGAGGGATACTCTGCTCCTTCTTTTTATTCCAGCAATTTTTATTAAAAAAGATTGACTTTTTGAGATGCAAAAAATCATATCTTTATTTCTAGCCAACAGATTCTAATAAAACTTGGTCTGTTACTTCATTATGATGTAAAGGAATAGTTGTGTCGAGGGCAAGAGGGATACTCTGCCTCTTCTTTAATTTCCAGCAATTTTTATCAATAAAGATTGACTTTTTGAAATGTGAAAAATTATATCTTTATTTCTAGCCAAAAGATTCTTATAAAACTTGGTCTGTAACTTCATTATGATGTAAGGAAAAAGTAGTGTCGAGGACAAGAGGGATACTCTGCTTCTTCTTTAATTTCCAACAATTTTTATCATTAAAGATTGACTTTATGAGATGTGAAAAATTATATCTTTATTTCTAGCCAACAGATTCTAATAAAACTTGGTCTGTTACTTCATTATGATGTAAGGGAAAAGTAGTGTCGAGGGCAAGAGGGATACTCTGCTCCTTCTTTTTATTCCAGCAATTTTTATTAATAAAGATTGACTTTTTGAGATGTAAAAAAATGATATCTTTATTTCTAGCCAACAGATTCTAATAAAACTTGGTCTGTTACTTCATTATGATGTAAGGGAAAAGTAGTGTCGAGGGCAAGAGGGATACTCTGCTTCTTCTTTAATTTCCAGCAATTTTGTTCAATAAAGATTGACTTTTTGAGATGTGAAAAATTATATCTTTATTTCTAGCCAACAGATTCTAATTAAACTTGGTCTGTTACTTCAATATGATGTAAGGTAAAAGTAGTGACGAGGGCAAGAGGGATACTCTGCTCCTTCTTTTTATTCCAGCAATTTTTATTAAAAAAGATTGATTTTTTGAGATGTGAAAAATTATATCTTTATTTCTAGCCAACAGATTCTAATAAAACTTGGTCTGTAACTTCATTATGATGTAAGGAAAAAGTAGTGTCGAGGGCAAGAGGGATACTCTGCTCCTTCTTTAATTTCCAGCAATTTTTATTAATAAAGATTGACTTTTTGAGATGTAAAAAATCATATCTTTATTTCTAGCCAACAGATTCTAATAAAACTTGGTCTGTTACTTCAATATGATGTAAGGTAAAAGTAGTGACGAGGGCAAGAGGGATACTCTGCTCCTTCTTTTTATTCCAGCAATTTTTATTTAAAAAGATTGACTTTTTGAGATGTAAAAAATCATATCTTTATTTCTAGCCAACAGATTCTAATAAAACTTGGTCTGTTACTTCATTATGATGTAAAGGAATAGTAGTGTCGAGGGCAAGAGGGACACTCTGCCTCTTCTTTAATTTCCAGCAATTTTTATCAATAAAGATTGACTTTTTGAAATGTGAAAAATTATATCTTTATTTCTAGCCAACAGATTCTTATAAAACTTGGTCTGTAACTTCATTATGATGTAAGGAAAAAGAAGTGTCGAGGACAAGTGGGATACTCTGCTTCTTCTTTAATTTCCAACAATTTTTATCAATAAAGATTGACTTTTTGAGATGTGAAAAATTATATCTTTATTTCTAGCCAACAGATTCTAATAAAACTTGGTCTGTTACTTCATTATGATGTAAGGGAAAAGTAGTGTCGAGGGCAAGAGGGATACTCTGCTCCTTCTTTTTATTCCAGCAATTTTTATTAATAAAGATTGACTTTTTGAGATGTAAAAAAATGATATCTTTATTTCTAGCCAACAGATTCTAATAAAACTTGGTCTGTAACTTCATTATGATGTAAGGGAAAAGAAGTGTCGAGGGCAAGAGGGATACTCTGCTTCTTCTTTAATTTCCAGCAATTTTGTTCAATAAAGATTGACTTTTTGAGATGTGAAAAATTTTATCTTTATTTCTAGCCAACAGATTCTAATAAAACTTGGTCTGTAACTTCATTATGATGTAAGGGAAAAGTAGTGTCGAGGGCAAGAGGGATACTCTGCTTCTTCTTTAATTTCCAGCAATTTTGTTCAATAAAGATTGACTTTTTGAGATGTGAAAAATTATATCTTTATTTCTAGCCAACAGATTCTAATAAAACTTGGTCTGTAACTTCATTATGATGTAAGGAAAAAGTAGTGTCGAGGGTAAGAGGGATACTCTGCTTCTTCTTTAATTTCCAGCAATTTTTATTAATAAAGATTGACTTTTTGAGATGAGAAAAATTATATCTTTATTTCTAGCCAACAGATTCTAATAAAACTTGGTCTGTAACTTCATTATGATGTAAGGAAAAAGTAGTGTCGAGGGCAAGAGGGATACTCTGCTCCTTCTTTAATTTCCAGCAATTTTTATTAATAAAGATTGACTTTTTGAGATGTAAAAAATCATATCTTTATTTCTAGCCAACAGATTCTAATAAAACTTGGTCTGTTACTTCAATATGATGTAAGGTGAAAGTAGTGACGAGGGCAAGAGGGATACTCTGCTCCTTCTTTTTATTCCAGCAATTTTTATTAAAAAAGATTGACTTTTTGAGATGTGAAAAATTATATCTTTATTTCTAGCCAACAGACTCTAATAAAACTTGGCCTGTTACTTCAATATGATGTAAGGTAAAAGTAGTGACGAGGGCAAGAGGGATACTCTGCTCCTTCTTTTTATTCCAGCAATTTTTATTAAAAAAGATTGACTTTTTGAGATGTAAAAAATCATATCTTTATTTCTAGCCAACAGATTCTAATAAAACTTGGTCTGTTACTTCATTATGATGTAAAGGAATAGTAGTGTCGAGGGCAAGAGGGATACTCTGCCTCTTCTTTAATTTCCAGCAATTTTTATCAATAAAGATTGACTATTTGAAATGTGAAAAATTATATCTTTATTTCTAGCCAACAGATTCTTATAAAACTTGGTCTGTAACTTCATTATGATGTAAGGAAAAAGTAGTGTCGAGGACAAGAGGGATACTCTGCTTCTTCTTTAATTTCCAGCAATTTTTATCAATAAAGATTGACTTTTTGAGATGTGAAAAATTATATCTTTATTTCTAGCCAACAGATTCTAATAAAACTTGGTCTGTAACTTCATTATGATGTAAGGAAAAAGGAGTGTCGAGGGCAAGAGGGATACTCTGCTCCTTCTTTAATTTCCAGCAATTTTTTATCAATAAAGATTGACTTTTTGAGATGTGAAAAATTATATCTTTATTTCTAGCCAACAGATTCTGATAAAACTTGGTCTGTAACTTCATTATGATGTAAGGGAAAAGTAGTGTCGAGGGCAAGAGGGATACTCTGCTTCTTCTTTAATTTCCAGCAATTTTGTTCAATAAAGATTGACTTTTTGAGATGTGAAAAATTATATCTTTATTTCTAGCCAACAGATTCTAATAAAACTTGGTCTGTAACTTCATTATGATGTAAGGGAAAAGTAGTGTCGAGGGCAAGAGGGATACTCTGCTTCTTCTTTAATTTCCAGCAATTTTGTTCAATAAAGATTGACTTTTTGAGATGTGAAAAATTATATCTTTATTTCTAGCCAACAGATTCTAATCAAACTTGGTCTGTAACTTCATTATGATGTAAGGAAAAAGTAGTGTCGAGGGTAAGAGGGATACTCTGCTTCTTCTTTAATTTCCAGCAATTTTTATTAATAAAGATTGACTTTTTGAGATGTGAAAAATTATATCTTTATTTCTAGCCAACAGATTCTAATAAAACTTGGTCTGTAACTTCATTATGATGTAAGGAAAAAGTAGTGTCGAGGGCAAGAGGGATACTCTGCTCCTTCTTTAATTTCCAGCAATTTTTATTAATAAAGATTGACTTTTTGAGATGTAAAAAATCATATCTTTATTTCTAGCCAACATATTCTAATAAAACTTGGTCTGTTACTTCAATATGATGTAAGGTAAAAGTAGTGACGAGGGCAAGAGGGATACTCTGCTCCTTCTTTTTATTCCAGCAATTTTTATTAAAAATCATATCTTTATTTCTAGCCAACAGATTCTAATAAAACTTTGTCTGTAACTTCATTATGATGTAAGGAAAAAGTAGTGTCGAGGGCAAGAGGGATACTCTGCTCCTTCTTTAATTTCCAGCAATTTTTATTAATAAAGATTGACTTTTTGAGATGTGAAAAATTATATCTTTATTTCTAGCCAACAGATTCTAATAAAACTTGGTCTGTTACTTCAATATGATGTAAGGTAAAAGTAGTGACGAGGGCAAGAGGGATACTCTGCTCCTTCTTTTTATTCCAGCAATTTTTATTAAAAAAGATTGACTTTTTGAGATGTAAAAAATCATATCTTTATTTCTAGCCAACAGATTCTAATAAAACTTGGTCTGTTACTTCATTATGATGTAAAGGAATAGTAGTGTCGAGGGCAAGAGGGATACTCTGCCTCTTCTTTAATTTCCAGCAATTTTTATCAATAAAGATTGACTTTTTGAAATGTGAAAAATTATATCTTTATTTCTAGCCAACAGATTCTTATAAAACTTGGTCTGTAACTTCATTATGATGTAAGGAAAAAGTAGTGTCGAGGGCAAGAGGGATACTCTGCTCCTTCTTTAATTTCCAGCAATTTTTATTAATAAAGATTGACTTTTTGAGATGTAAAAAATCATATCTTTATTTCTAGCCAACAGATTCTAATAAAACTTGGTCTGTTACTTCAATATGATGTAAGGTAAAAGTAGTGACGAGGGCAAGAGGGATACTCTGCTCCTTCTTTTTATTCCAGCAATTTTTATCAAAAAGATTGACTTTTTGAGATGTAAAATCATATCTTTATTTCTAGCCAACAGATTCTAATAAAACTTGGTCTGTTACTTCATTATGATGTAAGGAAAAAGTAGTGTCGAGGGCAAGAGGGATACTCTGCTCCTTCTTTAATTTCCAGCAATTTTTATTAATAAAGATTGACTTTTTGAGATGTAAAAAATCATATCTTTATTTCTAGCCAACAGATTCTAATAAAACTTGGTCTGTTACTTCATTATGATGTAAGGTAAAAGTAGTGTCGAGGGCAAGAGGGATACTCTGCTCCTTCTTTTTATTTCCAGCAATTTTTATTCAATAAAGATTGACTTTTTGAGATGTGAAAAATTATATCTTTATTTCTAGCCAACAGATTCTAATAAAACTTGGTCTGTTACTTCAATATGATGTAAGGGAAAAGTAGTGTCGAGGGCAAAAGGGATACTCTGCTCCTTCTTTTTATTCCAGCAATTTTTATTAATAAAGATTGACTTTATGAGATGTAAAAAATCATATCTTTATTTCTAGCCAACAGATTCTAATAAAACTTGGTCTGTTACTTCATTATGATGTAAGGGAAAAGTAGTGTCGAGGGCAAGAGGGATACTCTGCTTCTTCTTTAATTTCCAGCAATTTTTATCAATAAAGATTGACTTTTTGAGATGTGAAAAATTATATCTTTATTTCTAGCCAACAGATTCTGATAAAACTTGGTCAGTTACTTCATTATGATGTAAGGGAAAAGTAGTGTCGAGGGCAAGAGGGATACTCTGCTCCTTCTTTTTATTCCAGCAATTTTTATCAATAAAGATTCAGTTTTTGAGATGTGAAAAATTATATCTTTATTTCTAACCAACAGATTCTGATAAAACTTGGTCTGTTACTTCATTATGATGTAAGGAAAAAGAAGTTTCGAGGGCAAGAGGGATACTCTGCTCCTTCTTTTTATTCCAGCAATTTTTATCAATAAAGATTGACTTTTTGAGATGTGAAAAATAATATCTTTATTTCTAGCCAACAGATTCTAATAAAACTTGGTCTGTTACTTCATTATGATGTAAGGGAAAAGTAGTGTCGAGGGCAAGAGGGATACTCTGCTCCTTCTTTAATTTCCAGCAATTTTTATTAATAAAGATTGACTTTTTGAGATGTAAAAAATCATATCTTTATTTCTAGCCAACAGATTCTAATAAAACTTGGTCTGTTACTTCAATATGATGTAAGGTAAAAGTAGTGTCGAGGGCAAGAGGGATACTCTGCTCCTTCTTTTTATTCCAGCAATTTTTATTAAAAAAGATTGTTTTTTTGAGATGTAAAAAATCATATCTTTATTTCTAGCCAACAGATTCTAATAAAACTTGGTCTGTTACTTCATTATGATGTAAAGGAAAAGTAGTGTCGTGGGCAAGAGGGATACTCTGCCTCTTCTTTAATTTCCAGCAATTTTTATCAATAGAGATTGATTTTTTGAAATGTGAAAAATTATCTTTATTTCTAGCCAACAGATTCTAATAAAACTTGGTCTGTAACTTAATTATGATCTAAGGAAAAAGTAGTGTCGAGGACAAGGGGGATACTCTGCTTCTTCTTTAATTTCCAACAATTTTTATCAATAAAGATTGACGTTTTGAAAATTATATCTTTATTTCTTGCCAACAGATTAATTATTAATTACAAACTAAATTAAAATAACATAAATATATAATAGTACAAAGAATAAGGATAAATAATACTTAAGAAAAAGAAAAATAGATAAAACCCGGATAAAAAAAAATATTTTTTCGTAAAACAAAAATACAAATATGACTTCAGCAGCGAAATATTATAAGATTGATGAATGAAGAAAAAAAGGTTTTGTTATCTAAATTTTATGGATTTCTAGCTTATACCGACGGGGTTACAACCCAAAAAATCATAAGAACTATTGAGTAGTTAATAAAAATCGCAGTAAAAACCAAAAAAAAACGAGTTTCCTTCGTGCCAACTTTCTCCCTTCCTTCTTGCATCATAACATAGTTCTGAATCAAATTTTATTAATATCTGATGGTAAGGAACAAAGTTATGACTTTTTTCATGGTCAAAAGTTGCTATTAATTAATAAAAATTATTAGAAAAAATGGAAGTGATCGAGTATCCCTTTTGTAACTTTGTCATCACTCGTGATTGCATCATAACATAGTTCTGAATTGAATTTTATTGATATCTGATGAGTAAGGAACAAAGTTATGACTTTTTTCATGGTCAAAAGTGGCTTTTAATTAATAAAAAGTATTAGAAAAAATGGAAGTGATCGAGTATCCCTTTTGTAACTTTGTCATCACTCGTATTGCATCATAACATAGTTCTGAATTGAATTTTATTGATATCTGATGGTAAGGAACAAAGTTATGACTTTTTTCATGGTCAAAAGTGGCTTTTAATTAATAAAAATTATCAGAAAAAATGGAAGGAATCGAGTATCCCTTTTGTAACTTTGTCAACACTATAATTGCATCATAACATAGTTCTGAATTGAATTTTATTAATATCTGATGGTAAGGAACAAAGTTATGACTTTTTTCATGGTCAAAAGTGGCTTTTAATTAATAAAAATTATTAGAAAAAATGGAAGTGATCGAGTATCCCTTTTGTAACTTTGTCATCACTCGTATTGCATCATAACATAGTTCTGAATTGAATTTTATTGATATCTGATGGTAAGGAACAAAGTTATGACTTTTTTCATGGTCAAAAGTGGCTTTTAATTAATAAAAATTATTAGAAAAAATGGAAGTGATCGAGTATCCCTTTTGTAACTTTGTCATCACTATGATTGCATCATAACATAGTTCTGAATGAAATTTTATTAATATCTGATGATAAGGAACAAAGTTATGACTTTTTTCATGGTCAAAAGTGGCTTTTAATTAATGAAAATTATTACAAAAAATGGAAGGAATCGAGTATCCCTTTTGTAACTTTGTCAACACTATAATTGCATCATAACATAGTTCTGAATTGAATTTTATTAATATCTGATGGTAAGGAACAAAGTTATGACTTTTTCATGGTCAAAAGTGGCTTTTAATTAATGAAAATTATTAGAAAAAATGGAAGGAATCGAGTATCCCTTTTGTAACTTTGTCAACACTATAATTGCATCATAACATAGTTCTGAATTGAATTTTATTAATATCTGATGGTAAGGAACAAAGTTATGACTTTTTTCATGGTCAAAAGTGGCTTTTAATTAATAAAAATTATCAGAGAAAATGGAAGGAATCGAGTATCCCTTTTGTAACTTTGTCAACACTATAATTGCATCATAACATAGTTCTGGATTAAATTTTATTAATATCTGATGGTAAGGAACAAAGTTATGACTTTTTTCATGGTCAAAAGTGGCTTTTAATTAATAAAAATTATCAGAGAAAATGGAAGGAATCGAGTATCCCTTTTGTAACTTTGTCAACACTATAATTGCATCATAACATAGTTCTGAATTGAATTTTATTAATATCTGATGGTAAGGAACAAAGTTATGACTTTTTTCATGGTCAAAAGTGGCTTTTAATTAATAAAAATTATCAGAAAAAATGGAAGGAATCGAGTATCCCTTTTGTAACTTTGTCAACACTATAATTGCATCATAACATAGTTCTGGATTGAATTTTATTAATATCTGATGGTAAGGAACAAAGTTATGACTTTTTTCATGGTCAAAAGTGGCTTTTAATTAATAAAAATTATCAGAAAAAATGGAAGGAATCGAGTATCCCTTTTGTAACTTTGTCAACACTATAATTGCATCATAACATAGTTCTGAATTGAATTTTATTAATATCTGATGGTAAGGAACAAAGTTATGACTTTTTTCATGGTCAAAAGTGGCTTTTAATTAATAAAAATTATCAGAAAAAATGGAAGGAATCGAGTATCCCTTTTGTAACTTTGTCAACACTATAATTGCATCATAACATAGTTCTGAATTGAAATTTTATTAATATCTGATGGTAAGGAACAAAGTTATGACTTTTTTCATGGTCAAAAGTGGCTTTTAATTAATAAAAATTATCAGAAAAAATGGAAGGAATCGAGTATCCCTTTTGTAACTTTGTCAACACTATAATTGCATCATAACATAGTTCTGAATTGAATTTTATTAATATCTGATGGTAAGGAACAAAGTTATGACTTTTTTCATGGTCAAAAGTGGCTTTTAATTAATGAAAATTATTAGAAAAAATGGAAGGAATCGAGTATCCCTTTTGTAACTTTGTCAACACTATAATTGCATCATAACATAGTTCTGAATTGAATTTTATTAATATCTGATGGTAAGGAACAAAGTTATGACTTTTTTCATGGTCAAAAGTGGCTTTTAATTAATAAAAATTATTAGAAAAAATGGAAGGATCGAGTATCCCTTTTGTAACTTTGTCAACACTATAATTGCATCATAACATAGTTCTGAATTGAAATTTTATTAATATCTGATGATAAGGAACAAAGTTATGACTTTTTTCATGGTCAAAAGTGGCTTTTAATTAATGAAAATTATTACAAAAAATGGAAGGAATCGAGTATCCCTTTTGTAACTTTGTCAACACTATAATTGCATCATAACATAGTTCTGAATTGAATTTTATTAATATCTGATGGTAAGGAACAAAGTTATGACTTTTTTCATGGTCAAAAGTGGCTTTTAATTAATAAAAATTATTAGAGAAAAATGGAAGGAATCGAGTATCCCTTTTGTAACTTTGTCAACACTATAATTGCATCATAACATAGTTCTGAATTGAAATTTTATTAATATCTGATGGTAAGGAACAAAGTTATGACTTTTTTCATGGTCAAAAGTGGCTTTTAATTAATAAAAATTATCAGAAAAAATGGAAGGAATCGAGTATCCCTTTTGTAACTTTGTCAACACTATAATTGCATCATAACATAGTTCTGAATTGAATTTTATTAATATCTGATGGTAAGGAACAAAGTTTTGACTTTTTTCATGGTCAAAAGTGGCTTTTAATTAATGAAAATTATTAGAAAAATTGGAAGGAATCGAGTATCCCTTTTGTAACTTTGTCAACACTATAATTGCATCATAACATAGTTCTGAATTGAATTTTATTAATATCTGATGGTAAGGAACAAAGTTATGACTTTTTTCATGGTCAAAAGTGGCTTTTAATTAATAAAAATTATTAGAAAAAATGGAAGGAATCGAGTATCCCTTTTGTAACTTTGTCAACACTATAATTGCATCATAACATAGTTCTGAATTGAATTTTATTAATATCTGATGATAAGGAACAAAGTTATGACTTTTTTCATGGTCAAAAGTGGCTTTTAATTAATAAAAATTATCAGAAAAATGGAAGGAATCGAGTATCCCTTTTGTAACTTTGTCAACACTATAATTGCATCATAACATAGTTCTGAATTGAATTTTATTAATATCTGATGGTAAGGAACAAAGTTATGACTTTTTTCATGGTCAAAAGTGGCTTTTCATTAATAAAAATTATCAGAAAAAATGGAAGGAATCGAGTATCCCTTTTGTAACTTTGTCAATACTATAATTGCATCATAACATAGTTCTGAATTGAATTTTATTAATATCTGATGGTAAGGAACAAAGTTTTGACTTTTTTCATGGTCAAAAGTGGCTTTTAATTAATGAAAATTATTAGAAAAAATGGAAGGAATCGAGTATCCCTTTTGTAACTTTGTCAACACTATAATTGCATCATAACATAGTTCTGAATTGAATTTTATTAATATCTGATGATAAGGAACAAAGTTATGACTTTTTTCATGGTCAAAAGTGGCTTTTAATTAATAAAAATTATTAGGAAAAATGGAAGTGATCGAGTATCCCTTTTGTAACTTTGTCAACACTATAATTGCATCATAACATAGTTCTGGATTGAAATTTTATTAATATCTGATGGTAAGGAACAAAGTTATGACTTTTTTCATGGTCAAAAGTGGCTTTTAATTAATAAAAATTATCAGAAAAAATGGAAGGAATCGAGTATCCCTTTTGTAACTTTGTCAACACTATAATTGCATCATAACATAGTTCTGAATTAAATTTTATTAATATCTGATGGTAAGGAACAAAGTTTTGACTTTTTTCATGGTCAAAAGTGGCTTTTAATCAATAAAAATTATTAGAAAAAATGGAAGGAATCGAGTATCCCTTTTGTAACTTTGTCAACACTATAATTGCATCATAACATAGTTCTGAATTGAATTTTATTAATATCTGATGATAAGGAACAAAGTTATGACTTTTTTCATGGTCAAAAGTGGCTTTTAATTAATAAAAATTATTAGGAAAAATGGAAGTGATCGAGTATCCCTTTTGTAACTTTGTCAACACTATAATTGCATCATAACATAGTTCTGAATTGAATTTTATTAATATCTGATGATAAGGAACAAAGTTATGACTTTTTTCATGGTCAAAAGTGGCTTTTAATTAATAAAAATTATCAGAAAAAATGGAAGGAATCGAGTATCCCTTTTGTAACTTTGTCAACACTATAATTGCATCATAACATAGTTCTGAATTAAATTTTATTAATATCTGATGGTAAGGAACAAAGTTTTGACTTTTTTCATGGTCAAAAGTGGCTTTTAATTAATGAAAATTATTAGAAAATATGGAAGGAATCGAGTATCCCTTTTGTAACTTTGTCAACACTATAATTGCATCATAACATAGTTCTGAATTAAATTTTATTAATATCTGATGGTAAGGAACAAAGTTATGACTTTTCATGGTCAAAAGTGGCTTTTAATTAATAAAAATTATTAGAAAAAATGGAAGGAATCGAGTATCCCTTTTGTAACTTTTTCAACACTATAATTGCATCATAACATAGTCCTGAATCAAATTTTATTAATATCTGATGGTAAGGAACAAAGTTACGACTTCTTACATCTCAAAACCATGTCTTTGAATAAAATTTGTTGCATAAATTTGGAGATGAATGGGTCTCTTTTGTTTATAATTTTTTATGCTCATCTTCTCTTTATTATCCACTTTGTAAGTAGTTATTCATACTTTATAATTTTATCGGGGGCGCGGGCCCCACTCCGCGTGTCGTCCCTGGCCTTGATCACCGCGTAGCTGCTAGTTTCAGCTTCATGGTAATAAATAATTTAATAAACACTACCAGAAAAAAAAAGTATTTATTTTCATTTACAGTCCGCACTCGTATTAAATGGCGCCATTTAATTAAATGGCTAGCTGCCCAATTGAACGGATGATCTAACCAATTAGCTGCGTGCGACATATGTATGAAAATTACGATTACGCGGACCAGACGTAACTGGCGCTTTATGCTTGCCTTCCTACACTTCCGTCGTCAGTCGCGTACCTCCGTCGGTCTATCATAACAATAAACACGTTTTTTTTCTAGTCGCCTCTAGGGGTAACTAGACATTTTGGTTCCTTTTTCAGTATGCTATTTGCATTTTTACATTTTTGTGGGGATATGTATATTCCTTTATCTTATTCCATTTACCCAGAGGCCCGAGGTCCAGCAAGGAGCCCGCAAGGTCTAAGATGTTATCCCCACAGATTGTTGCTTTGCCCGCCGAGTGTATGGACTTTATCGTTGTAATTTATGCTGTATTGTGCTAAACATAGGGCATTCTAGGATTATCTAAAATATGTCTTATATAAACCAGAGTATAAACACAATGTTATGAGACACTACAATGTTATTCTATAAAATTGTGGAAAGGGATGACTCACGTTTAACAGTGTCTACCCTGCGATTTTGTAATGTAAGTTAATATAAGTTCGTTTCAACATTCGGCTTTAAACCAGACACGGTGTAGCATACCGCGAGTCATTCTTTACTTGTATGCTTGACGTACGTTACGCGACCGACGTTAACGTAGGAACTCTAAATTTGATGACAAGACAATAATGACACTATTATTTCCTAGAACTTTCCAGTAAATTTTAAATAAAACATTCTTTATTTTAATAGATACTTTTAATGATCATTTCTTCTGTAGCAATTTTAAAAATAATGTTTACATAATCACAAAAAAACACAATTGTTTGAATTAAAAATAATATGACCAAACTTCTAAAAGTTAATCATTAATGTTACCTCTAATAAATTTAAACTTCTAAGTGAAAAATATAACAAAAACGCATCTGCAAATACTGTATGTCTGATAGTTAATATCTGAGGTACAATCACCTACATTATGATTCGAACAATAACAACGTATATCAGATTATATAAAAAACTGGAACCTTACATTATTAGAAATGGCAGAAAATTTATTTCCTATCCAAAAAAAAACTTAAAAGACATACATCAAGAACTCGAAATTCTGTCAGATAAAATACATTTACTTTTTGTTAACACTGGATTTTAGTGCCTTCATAAATTACGTCGTATTGACCGGCACACCTAGATAATAAGATAATCGAGTTGTATTTTGGTATCTTACATAATAATTCTATCTTACATGCTACCATGAAATATCTGAACTATGCCGCCGCCGGCATTTCAAGTTGAGTGCACAACAAATTTTATTTAGTTACAATTTTCACTATAATAAACGCTCATCAGACGACGAGCGAGCACACTTAATTCACAATAGTTTTTCAAACATACCCCCCGCCCGCCATTACACTATTTACAATTCGGAATGAATCTCGCGTCTAAAATACACGTATCAACCAATTTCGCGAATAGAATTTTGCGACATGAGCCATCCATATATGGGCATATTATATGTCTATATATATTTTTTATTATATACAAAAGCGATAGAATACTGCTCGAAATAAATTGTTACATTGGCTTTTAGCCCGTGACGAGCCTGACAGCCCACTTATAGACGTTAACGCTAATTATACCGGTACTAAACTGACTAGACATCCCCGAACAGAAACCCGGGAACAAATCTTTATATTTACACTTTCATACCTATATCAAATTCACAACTAGCTTAACATCGCCTACCACAAATGTTTAATTAATTAATTTATATAAAGAGATACAGCGATAACCACGCCCTTTGGAAACTACGCGGGGACCGCGTCAAAAGTTCACATTGGCACGGATAGATTTAAACATTATAGTTTCGAAAAAAGTTTTTAATCTCAAAAATAACACTGAAGTTAAAGCTTCCGTATCGCATCGAAAACAGTTTTGTGCATACACGTGGAAGTCGTCGAACTAAAGCTAAGCGATTATTTTTTTTCTTTAAAAAAAACGAACTAGTACAAAACTGTATTGAAACAATGGCAACTTCACAGGGAAAGAAACGTCACTTGTCAGTCTAATATTATCAATACGAAGGAGCTACAAATTAAATATCTATATATCGCTAATGACGATTAAATTCACATTTGAGTATGGCATGTAATCACTAACGGAAACGCTTAATTCTAAAATGGAGGTAAACCTACAGAAATACACATTTTTATACAGTACATATCGATACAATATGTATACGGATATATTACAAGAAGAAAAGTTTCAACAATAATGATCGGTTAAAATCATCTCGATACATACAAAAAGAAACAAATTTGAACTTTATCGGTGACACAGTGTAAGCTTAGAAAATAAAACAATCATAACACCTAAAATGAACTACTAAAACTCAAACGGTAAGTAAACTTTAACAAAAATACATTCACCGCAACACGTTTATATCGACGCGAACTTAGCTACCGGTATACTTATAAAATTATATACAAAACAATTTCAACAATATTTATTTTTTTTATATACCTAAAAAGTCAAACCTCAATATTAAAGAGATCGCAGCTCAGTCTGAGGCGTAGCGGCGATCGCTACGGCCTTTGTATATTCCAGATATATTTAATTAGTAGCAAAATCCATGGTGGGTTTTCTCTGTCTGGACTTTTTCGGTCGGGTCGGGGCTGGCGATCCGTTACAGCAATGACAGCCCCGTTTGACGACTCCACGCCCTGAAGCTCGTCTCCTCACTTCCAAGCTGTCAGGAGACCGTTCGCCTTCTCGCGTTTTCCCCGATAGACTCCTTTCCACTTCTCCGTCTAGAGGATGGTAAGATCGTTTCGGCGGGTACGTACGCAGCGGTGGATGCGTATCGTCAGCGGATGAACCTTCAGCGCTACCGCTGCGTTCTACACCCCTCGCTTCTTTAATAACCGAGTCCAATCTCATATGGGTGCCGACGCCGCTCGAGTCTGTCGAATTGGTCTCGTCGTACGACGGACTCTTGCAGCATTTGTCACTATCGCTACTGAAGTCCAACTGTCTTCGGCTCTCCGAAGCAGAAGCGGAGTTCGACTCCCAGAACAATTCGGTGTGACGTTCCGGCGACGATCGATCGTCATCGACGTCGCCCGCCATCGATTCTAAAGTCGCATCCCTTGAACTGTCCTCTGCGATCATTTTGGCGTCATCGCCGGCTATTAATGCATCCGGTTCGTCCATTAGAAACCTGTTGTCCCTTTTGTCTTCCTCGTAGCAAACCCTCCTGATGACTTGAGTCGCGTTGCCGGCGGAATGGACTATAGCAGAAGCTGTATTGGAAAGATGCAACTCGCGGGTATCGCTAAGGATGTTGTCGAATCTGGTCAGGCCGTCGTCTTTGACGAGTACAGAGGCTAGGTTAATATTTGCAGTGTTAGCCGTTGGCAGAGTATGGATCATGTTGTCTATGTCGTATTTAACGTTGTGGCCGTTGCTGCCCTCAGCGGTGGCCTGGGATATGACAGTGGTCTGAGGCGTGCTCATCAGTACTGTAGCCGGGGCGCGGTTCGAATGAAATATCGTCGACGTTATGTGACGACCTTTCAGACCGGCTATTGTGAACGGTTGTACCTATAAAAATAACGTCCGATTGTCAATTTTAATAAATATAACATTATTCAAACACATGACGATCGCTAATATCTGTAGTAACCCTAAAGTGCACCTGTCAATGAAGCGAAACTTTTGCGGCCACCGCCCGCGCCTTAATCGCGTTGTTAACGTGCACACGTTTAATGTAACTCCTTTGACTATGCCACACCATTAAATTCTACTCAATTGCCGATTAAGGGGTGGTCACATAGTAATTTCAAAGAACATGCGACAATTGCAAAAGTTTTAGCCTTGTATAAGCTCTAAAATGTATAGATACGACGTGTGTAAATTTTTTGAAACATATGACTGGGGGCACAAAGTCTGTCAAAAGATTAATATAAAATGAAGTGCAAATATAACAAGTAAAGCTAAGAGAATTCTATGGCTTAAAGAGATTAACAATATGCATTTGATATGACTTGTCCTAATTTTGTCAAAAAAATCAAAGAAGTTTTTTAATCGTCTCCATACCTCTCCTTCGTCCGTCGGCTCGCTATGAAATGTAGTGTTGGGATGAGATCTCGCAAACTCCTCCTGGTCTAAAGCGATGGTCGCTTGCATGCCATCCTCGCTCACAGTCACGATGCCAACGTCTTCCAGGCCCAGGTTCAAATCTTGTTGGTCTTCAGACATGTCGTTACGCGAGAGCAATTGGTCAGTCGCTATTTGATCATCTATGTCCGGTTGCGGTATCCCACTCTGATTCAAGAAGGTCGGTTGCGCTTTAAGTAAATAACAATAGATTAGGCGTTTCCTAGTTAGGCTATGCCTTATTCTAAGTTAGTGAAAACAGTTGTTAAGTCACTAACGATCAGTTTTACAAACGTCCACTAAGGTTTAATGACGCCTTTAAGCTCTAATGAATGTCAGATCTGTATAGATAATGGCGCTCTAAACTAATGAAGTAAAATGGACGTTTGTGTAACTGGCTGTATCAGCCTTAATCCTACCCTGACGCCGTGTAATGAACCATATATTCTTTTCTTAATGAAAAATGCTTACAAAATCCACTAGTCCCCTGTGATAGGACTCGAACCCACGCTATCCGAGCGACTGCTCTAACCATTGAGCTACCAGAGGCCCAACAGGACTGATGAATTTATCAAGCACTTGTTACTTTCTGTTACTAGCGAGCGTATTTTCATCAATGTTCATCTGGGACTAATGGTTTTTTGAAGCATTTTTCATCAAGAATAAATACCAGCATTATGAATGCAAAATTGATTAAATATGATAATAGGGATGACGAATAATGTTTGTCCGTCAGGTAGATTGTTGAGAAATATTAAATACGTATTTTCTTATTTTTTGCGTAATCAATAAATAATATTGAGTTGAAATGTCGCATGACGTAACTTTGTACATTTTCTACAAATTATCTAAGACGTTTCTTGTTTAAATTGAAGCAAAAATAAAAACGTATCAAATATTTTTCTATTATCTGACAGTCGTCATCCCTATTAGTATACAGAACTAGAAAAGCTATGCAATACCAATGTTTCTTTCACTAAATATCTTAAACTTGAGAGTTCACCAAACATTCTGCGGTAAGATTTTTTTCTAAGCTTCGAGAGATATAATTTTACAAACTCAAAACAATCTTACGTGTATGAGAATGATGACCTTGCTCTTGGGTGTGATCATGAGCGGGCGACGCAGCAAAGAGCAGCTCAGCCTCGGGAAATAACTCCGATGCCGATGGGGAATCCACGCCGAGATCTTCGCACTCCTCAGATAAGGATTTCTAAAGACAAATTAATAACTATAAAAGCCCAAGTTATGTATAAGTGATGAATATAACATATGAAAGTTATGTACAAGATATTCATTATTTTTTACTTATGAATTAGTAATTTTTAATAATTAGTTTTAGATTACATATATTTTGCCAAGAAAATCTAACGTGCGTGTAACATAATGCCTATGTATCAGCTATCATTGTCATCATAACATATTTACAATTATAAGAAATTGAATTGTGGACTCCTGAAAGTCTTAAAGGTTGTAAATTATAATTTAAAACATGTTTATTAATATTTGTTTCTATTATACCTCATGATCGCTATATTGCTGTTAAAATAAGTATACAATGGATTGACGTCATAATATGGCGGAAATTAAAGTTTGGTGCCGAATTAAAATATAACAGTTATAAATTTCTCATATTATCTTGTACAATTTGCGAAAAAAATTACCTATATTGACACATACCCGTATACTTTCATTTTAAAGTATTTTAAAAAAATTGACAATATTATTTGTAAATAAATTTACCGTCAGTATGATCTAGTTTTTATTGCTGAAGTAATTTATTTATTATGATAGTAAAAAGCGGTGTCATATTACCTGTAATCTTAGTTCGTGTTCTAAGATGGCATATTTATGTCTCAAAGCTGCAGCAGAGACGTGTGTCAGTCTGTGCTGGCGGTGCGACGACCCATCCTTCTTCTGTACGACCTAAAGATTAAATAGCTTATTCTCTCAACGCATACAATGATTAGGTTCCTATAGAATATTTAATACGTATACTAAAGATACTTGAACATTTATGGCAAGCATAAGCCATTTCAATGATTTGTAAAATAATTATTGTAATTTTTGTAAAATCATTAATTGTATTCTGCAAAGCTTAAATTTTAGTCTTTTTTCAATCTTTTTTTTTTTTTCATTATGTGAACATCAACTAATGAATATACTAATTGAGGAACAATGAGCATCTGATGTTGGGGACATGCACGATAAAGATGCAGGGATTTACTCGACAATGATGGAAGACAGAATTATTTTTCCGACATGCAAAAATTTAAAAAAATCACCAAATCTAATCGACTATAGACAATGATCATAAAGAAAATTATTCCTATGTACGAGTTGATGAGTAAATTAGAAAAATGATATAACAAAGATTTAAATTAAGGGGCAAGAATCAATATAAGACCTAATACACTGTCCATTTTCCGTTCTTATAAAGGAATGCCTAAAGGAGATCTAGATGCGACATTTTTAACGCAAAGCTCAGTTTGCATATAAATAATATAAAGCTAAGCAATGTGTTGAACAGCATTTTGCTATAAAATTTAAGCTTAGTATCGATTTATTTGTAAATTGATTATGTTATAATGTCGCTTCTACATAAACAGTACTCAGATAAAAAAATGATGATAGTTTATAGCATGAAAACTTGTAATTAATAATTTATATAGTATGTAGAACATTACATTTTTTTCAGAGTACTGGTATTAATAATGGCACACCAGCACAGAACGAAAAGCAGACAAAATAAATTGAGGCGTGCACGTTCTACTTAAAAGAGGCATACTAATTCTGAACGACCAGCGTCAGATCTACGATATGATCACCTGATGGTAAGCCTTATCGTCGCAATCTGACGCGTCAATATCGTAAGCGCAACGCGGCGAATCGTCGTGCGAATCGCCCATATAAGACTTTTTCGACTCAACGTCGAACATCTTATCAAATATCCTTTGCGCCTCCATATCGGGACTGTATCGATCTTGGATCGGATCCTGAAGTTTCAAAACGTGTCAGAGAAATAAATTTATTAGAACCGTTCACTGGATATTAATATTTGATCAACTCAAATTTGTGACCCTCAAACGTTATCGAGTAGTTAAAAGTGAGAGGTATGAAAGCATTACTAAACAATACTTACAAGTACAGTTCTGTCCAAATTGTCGGTTCGCACAGTCTCTTCATAGGAGTAGTCGTGAGCATCGCCAGACGATGGGAGATTCCATGGCTCGGAACCCTCGGGACTCGACGCCCGTTCAGGTTTAACATCTTGCATATCCCTTTCGGTCCAAGGTGAGCTTGTCGCTCTAGTATCTACAAGTTCTGGTGGAGTAGGCGCCGGGGCTGGGGAGGCGGTACTATCAGGTGGTTGAATAGTTGTGGCAGTAGCCAAGTTAAAAGCCTGAAGATTATGGAGTGCTGCGGTTGGCAATCTCACGTGACGTACTCCCGGGCGAGCGAGAACTGGCTTTAAACCAGCCGGTCCTATCAAACGTTGCAACAACAAGGCATTCGTCGCACCTCCTTCACCTCCTCCGACAGTCAACAATTTAGGACCACGGTTAGTCACAATAGCGATCTGTTGGCCCCCTTTCACCATAGAGACTGGTAGAATGTAATTAGCTGGCATCAAAACCGCTGTTGCCGGTTTCCCAGCGGTACCCCTGGCTACGGCGATCGTCTGTCCATCGGCCACTATGACGTTACGTTGTGGTTGTGGACGAGGTTGGGGCGTCGGAGTTTCTTGTTCGAATGTAAGTTTTCGGACCACTTTTCGCGGACTATCTTGAGGTGAATGACTTTCCAAGCAACTTTCGTTGCAGTCGCCTTGTGAAGTTCCACAGCTGCTGTCTTCTGATCCCATAGTTCTACATGTATCTTCACCATGCACAGGACTAAGTTCTCGTACTCCATGTCGACGTGAACCACTAGAACTTTTCTTGCGCTTTGAAGAACCTGGGTTTGATGGAGGGTTCGATCTTCTGCGTGGCGCTGGTTTATCTTTGTCTGGAGAATTTTCAACCTGTTCCTTATATTCAGCCAAGATATATAATATTCTTTGTGTAGTTTGTTCATCCTCCAATGGCTTTTGAGCAGAAGTTTTTGGAGGCACAGTATTCAATTTCAAATTATTTGGAGGGTTCGAAGATGCTTTAGGCCTAGATTTTGATTTAGAACTAACTTTAGTTGGCTTCGGCTGAGTAGACGGTTCATTTTGGGTAGTGTCTGATGTTGCAGTATGGGGAATTTGAACATGATTGGATGAATTTGGAGAATCTACAATACCTGTTGAATCTGGTGATCTTGCAAACGCCGTGCTTGTGGGCGTAGTAACTGTAGCTTTCCTATTTACATAAGCTACGTTCAGCGGCTGATTATTACCAATTGAATAAAGAACTTGTTGCGTATTTTCAGTTGTCGTAGAGTTGGATGATACGCTACTATCAGTGGTATCTGTAGATGGTGTATGTAATTTTGGAAATGTAGTATTAGCGCTGGAATTAGGCTGCACAGTGCTTCTTTCCTTAACTTGTTCTAGGACCATATCAAACTCCCGTAATTGTTCTAAAGTAGAAGAACTCATTTGCGATTCCGCTGATGACTGATTTTCGGTAGGAACTTTAATTTGTCTGCTTGTTTGTGACTGTGGAAGGCGTATAGTCTGTTGACCAAGTGGTGGCGCAGCGGTTAAGACTAGTTGTTGGTAAACCGGTTGATTAGCACCGCCTATCACATTTCTTTGTATCTGGAAAAATGATGGCCTGACAACTCTTGCTCCTGAAACCATTTGAGGTGCTTTACTTAACATTGGCAATTTAATTCGCATTTGAGTCAGTACTGGTTGCGGTTGTGAGTTCTGTGTATTTTCATTTGAAGCACTTATAGGTACATTAGCCTCTTCTGAAGGCAGCTCGTTAGTGGAGTTTTGACTTTGAGGCACTATTTTAATTATTGATTGTTCTAATTCATTTTGGCTGCCAGATTGTTGCTTAGGAGCAGAATCATCAATCAGCTCAGTACTCGGTACCGTTATCAAGTTTATTGTTTGTCCTCCCCCTATATTAACAGGTATTTGTCTTGTATATATTACTCCACCATGCATAGTCTGTATGTTCATAGGAGCAATAGTTTGTTTAAGTTGTTGTACCAAATTAGCAGGTGACTGAGATGTTTGAGGTGATTTTCTTAAAAGCAAAGGTGGACTGCTGATTTGGCCAATGTGATCCAAATTTATCGAGTTATCATTCGATTGACACTCATTATTGTCATTGCTATTGTTAACGGGCTGTAAATGAGAATTGTTACTATTTATTTCACTTTTCTGATTACCATCTTGAAATACTGGTTTTCCAAAAGCTTGATTAAACTTAGGCAAAGTCGTAGATTTCTCTGATATCGATGATTTATTAGAAGAGTTTTGTATGAATTTCGCATAGTTCTCTTCATATACTGAGCGTGATTTGATTTCTTGCTGAGAGTTATTATCTTTTGTTGGTAATGCATTCGTGTTAGAATTTGGACTAGCATCTTGATTTTCGGGTGCTTTCGGTGGAGGAGGTTGGACAGTTACATTTGGTGACTCAATAGGTTGTAATCTTAACACCATGCTACGTTGATGAGGAGCATTAAGTTGGATTGACTTTCCGTCGGCGGACTTACATACAAACTGTACCATTTTTTGTTCATTTGAACCTTGTACATTAGCTATATTTGTCAATAAATTAACTCTTTTTAAAAGCTGGCCAGGGGCGTTATTATTTTTTTGGCTGCCTGTATTGACTATATGGAGAAGTTGATTACCTCCTTGCTGGAGACCCGCGTCAACTAACGATAAGCTGCTGAAAGAATTTGATTGCGGTGTGGCTGTGCCGTTGGAATTGGCCGCCGTTGTTCCGGCTTTATTTTGAACAATATGCAAAACTGGTGTAGAGGCTGGATTGCTAATGACAGATTGTTGAGAGTTATCTACTAGCGTAATCTGACTTCCGGTGGCATTTTTGCCTTGAACTATATGTAACACTTGTGGCGTAACTTGAGAATTAGAAGACTGTTGATGGTTTTCATTAATATTTGTTTGATTTAATGGTGGAGGCAGTATCTGAGCTAAAGCTTGTTGCAGTGACATTGCATTTATAGCTGTGGTTTTAGGGTATGTATTAGCAGCAGATTGTGCCGTCCCTAGGGTTCCTTGGCGTAGTTTCTGAGACAGTATATTAACCAAGGCATGAGCTCTAGCATTTGTCACGGTTTCAGGTGTAGTGGTGATACCAGCGGCATTCATTGCATGTGCGATTTGGTCGGTTTTCTCCGATGTCCCATTTTGTTGGTTTTGATGCTGAGGATATGTATCACTATCTTTTTGTTTCTCAGGCGAGTTATAAATATTTTGAAAGTCGGATTCAGGCTCTCGGGTTACCGTACTCGCGGTATTATTCGATTGAAATGAATATTCAGTATGATCGTTTTTGTTTGCTACTGACTGAAAATCACTATTTTCAAAACTATCTCTATTTTCTTCTTTTACTTCTGATATTTCCTCCAACTCAATTTTTACTACAGATTTTATTTCTGTCTCAATGGGTATATTCTCATTAGATATTGATAAATCGGAAACATTTTGAGATTCGTTTGCTAAATTTTGATTGTGCTGCGCATATTCTTGTACTAAGGGCAGAGTTAAATCGGCTGTCGTTAATTCTGTATATTCAGTTTTAATGGCAACTTGTGAATCGTCTTGAGGGCTGTTTTCAACAGAACATTGAGATGGGCTAGCATCAGACACTTGAGTTACGCGTGGATCACAAGTAACGGGATTTTGCGCTGCAGCACTGACGGGTAGCTGACCCACCTGTACAACTTGTACTACAGCCTCTATCGGTGATGGTTCTATAAAATCAGTAAGGTATAGATCAAACGGATAATCACTCGTATAATTGTTCGATGTTTTCCAATTAAAAGCATTGTCTTTTTCTTTTCTTATTAAGTCATTGCTCAGTTCTAAAGAAGTCTTTTTAAAGAATGATCGTACCTTATCCCTCAAGTGAATGTACGTGATGTAATGCTTTAATTTTTCAATTTGGTCATTCGTAGACTTTTCTTGATAACAGTCGTCATAGTCTTCGGACAATAAAAACGGCTGGGGTTGTTTTACGTCCGACAGAGTCGCAGCCGAAAATTTTGAAACTTCACCTACATCTTCCAAATTTTGAATGACTCTGTCGGACCCCTCACCAAAACCCATATTGAAATTAGATTCATCAACGGTTTTAGAAAGTGGTCCAGGTTCACTGTATATTTTATTAAGTTCGTCCAAAAACGACATATCTGTTGGTTTTGGCGAGGTATTATTTTCAATAATATCATCATCCGTAAACAACATCTCATTGTATACAATTTCTTCTGAATCATCATCGTATGTCCTACATATACCCTTAATGGGCCAATTTTGAATTAAGCCTTCCACATCAAGAAACTCTTTGTGAAATGGTTGTGAGAAGGAGAACTTCAAGGAGGTGCAGTAATCAAAAATTCGTTTATACTCTTTGCTATAAGCAGAGCTTGCTGGAGAATTTCTTTGATTACAATCTATTTGTTTTCCTCGTCTATACCTTTTTCCTAAATAAGTCATATCCGTCATGTCTAATTTTCGTTTTAAAATATTTGATTTTATTTTTTTAAGATTTATACATCTGGCTGTAAGTCTTGAGTAGGTATTTTTGGGAATCTTTACTTTTAAATCTTCTTCGAGTAAATCACTATCATCGATATGTTTAATGGTATCATCGTCGTCAATTTCTTGTATAACTCGCACTACTTCTTCTACTTCATCACTTTCATCAACTAAAGGAAATACATAGCATGTCCCTACTACTGGGTCTTCATATTCGATTCCTGATAAAACCAAATCTTTTTTATCTTTGTAAACTAAAGTAACGTGTTTTTTTGGATTTCCAAAACTTTCTCTAAATGATTCTAGATCTTCTATATTAGCTTCATAATTGATCAGTTCTTCCGAGAGTGTGTCACTTAAGGAACGGACTTTTAAACTTTTAACTGCATTTTCATCAATCTTAGTTTCTTTATTATTTAAATCCGTTTCTTTTGTATGCGTTTCATTAACGTATGCGTATCCATGATTTATCAATTCAACGGAAGTCAGATTATGCGTTAATTCATCTTGAATATCATTATATTGTTTTTCTGTATAACTTTCTTTATCGGAGTCCTTTGACAATGACGTAATCACTGTCTTTTGTTCATTCAAATCAAATTCAGTTTGTTTATTACCTATAATATTAACTTCACTATTATTTATTTTTAATTTAATAACATTTTCATCACAATAACCATAACTTTTGAGTAATGAATCTTCTGGGGTTTTATTTCGTGAAGATTCACTAACTTTCTGTTGATTATTGCAACCTTGTGCACAAAAATCTTCTTTAGTATCTTCATGACATAGTTTAGAAACTTTTGATGTTTTAAAATTTTCATCTGTCGCATCGCAATTGTTTTCAGACAAAACAATTTCCTCATTCTGTAAAATATTTTCACATGCTACTCTCGTCTCGGAGCCGAGTTCTCGGTGAACTGTTTGAATCGGTATTTTTGGGACGTCATGTTTTACAACTTCAGTCAATACAGAATTTGATAATATGTTCTCATTTATCACGCTATTTTCCCTACAATACAGGAGTTTCTTGCTTTGTAAACAAATATCAGTTGAACAATTTGTTTTGTTTTCACACTCTGCAATTATTTTACCCACTTCATGGTCATTAACTTCATCTGATTTTGATCCCTCCGAATTTATGGTTATCGTGTCGTCTCTTGCAGATATATTGTTAGGTGCTCCGCTTTGAGACTCGTCGTCAATGGTACAACTAAAAACTGGTAAGGCAGTAATCATCCTTACTGGATTTTTATCCATGCAAACATTCGTTGAATCCTCCGAAAGTGAAACATCTTTAACGACAGATGATTTTTCTACACTGCGTCTGTTTAGATTGTACGAATCGGTATTAATATTTATATGATTTAAATCTTGTGTGTTACTTTTATTTGCGAGGTTTATAATTTTATTGTTTTGGAGTAAAGCTTTAGTATCTTTGTTTGCATTTATTAATTCACTATCAATAACACAGTTATTTGTTTTCTTTATATCAATATCTTCAGACATTATAAGCAATGACTGAGCGCACTTAGATACGTATTCTGGAAATAAAATTTGTTCATTTACATTTTCTTTTTGGAATCTTTTATCTATTTCGGGTTCTGTTTTTATGCTTTGTTCATCATTTGCATTTCTATCGAAAATCGTTTTACTAAATGTTAGTGCAACGTTATCGGGTACAAAAACATTGTCCGTCAACTCTTTGGTAGTTTTATGATCAATCACTATGGATAATTCACTAGTAAATGAAGCGAGTTCTGTATCTCTTAACAAAGTTGGTTCTGGCGTGTTTGCTTTTATTTTACTCTGAAATTCAACATCATTTACGTGATGAATCAAGTCAGTACAAGGTTCAACGTCAAGTAAATGTTGCAAACACGGTGATTTTCCGACGTCGTCAGAGTCTAAATTGGAACAATCAGCACAGTTTTTCTTTTTATGTATCTTACATACATCACTAGGAACGTCTTTTTGAAGCTCTTCAGTTGAATCAGAGTCTTGGAGAGACCATTTATTTTGAACATCTAATTTTCGATGGTATGACATTGTTTTTAATATTTTACTAGCAAAAGCTTTAACATCCACACATGGCAATTTTCTTTTCAATTGGTGAGACGGACTTTGCAAAGCTTTCTCATTTATTTTATTATTATTATGTGCGCCTGATTTGCCATAAATAAGGAATTCATCAAGCATTTCGCTATTTCGAAATATATTGGCGGTCAATGTTTTTAAGGAAGGTACCTCTTTCTTTACAAATGTCGCATTTGGATCACTTAATGTGTCACTATCATCAAAACCCAAATTATTATCGGATGCTTTGTTGTATTCCATTTCCAGAATTTTACTGTCAAAGTTATATTTACGCTTTGTTTTCAACCATTCACTAGAGCATGATAGTGGAGTTTTGTCTGATATGACAATTGGACGTGTTGACGTTATAACGTTAACGGTGAATGAGTCTTGTATACTGTTCCCCATAGACGTATCAATGTTTGAGGTGAATAATTCCATTCCGTTGCATCTATCTCTCAGTATTTTACTTTCATAATGAATATCACGTTTTGTCTTACACCATTCGCTAGAACACATCAATGGCTTGTCGTCCGCCAGGACGACACTATCGTATATTTTCTCCACCTCGTAAGAATAATTTCGAAAAGCTGCAATAGTTTCAAAAACCTCTATTACGGGTGAACTCCTTTCGTCATCATATCTCTCTCTTGGTGATTCGTTTTCTTCCGGATAAAATGTAAAATCATTGAGCAGAGAAAATGAACCGCTTCGAGACAAAAGGTGTGCTGTTTCACTATCTGCGAGGTCCACTTCAGAGTCCACATTAATGAATTCATCAGAACCTAATAAATTGTTTTCACTATCATCATAATTAGCCACGATCATGTCATCACACCTCGTAAGATTAACTGTACATCGCTGATTAACAATCTTCTTATGTTCATATTTTTTTACTAAATTATCACATCTATTTAGTTCAACAGTGCATTCCATTAATGGGATAGTTTTTGAAACATCAGTAGAAGAATTGTCAGCAGAAGGTAGAATTTCATTATCTGTCTCCACAACACCAAGATCCTTTAATAATAAATTCTTTAATTCGTTAATTTTTTCTTCTGCTTTTGAACCATTTTCATGTGTCGTAGGAGGTGAATCATCTTCATCCTGTATAAATTGATTCGACATAATCTGACAGTCTTGTAACAAGTTTAAGCTATCGTTAGATGAATCATCAATTTCGATAACATCTGAATTTGTGGTGGTTATAATATTTTTATCAGGCAAAATATTTTTATCGGGCAAAACATTTTTATCAGGTAAAACAAAATCCATACTTGCTGATTTGTCGTTGTCCAACGACAACTTCTTATCTGAAGATTGGTCAATATTTGGTACAGGTTTATAATGATCAATGGCTCTCTTGTTATCTGAAACTACATCCACATCTAAATCATCATCGGTATCATATGTTTTTCTTTCTATATTCTCAGTGCGAATCAATTTTACAAAACATTTTTGCGATAGTTTCTCCTCATGTTTATCAAACAGTAGCTTGCTTAATGGTGCAATTTTGCATCCATTGAATTCAACTTCAGCAGTTTTAATATGATCGATGTCATCTTCTTCATCGTCGCTTAATAAGTCAACAGTTTCAATAACATTCAATTTGGATTGTAATTTGATTTCTTCTATACGAGTGCCAACAATTTTGGATGGATCTCTCACATCCGCCGTGGATACTTGTTTGATATTTAAAGTGTATCGTCTAGTCGGATTAATATTTGATAGTAAAGTATTTTTTATTGAAGGATCAGAAAATAGGGATTCAAAACTGACATGCATTTTTCCAAAAACGGTGGCTTTAAATACTTTACCATTAGATAACTTAATTCGCACACATTTCTTCTCAGGATTGTCATCGTTAGATGGCATTTCTTCAATGGTGATATTACTTTTTAAATAATCTAAACTGCACTTATCATTTTTGTTTTTTAATTTTTCTTTGTCTTGATTATTATCTGATATTTTCGGTTTTATTATATTAGTAGGTAGTCGTACATTCTGGTCATCATCAGTCACAACCGATTTCGAAGAATTAATATCATTCACAGTGTTATTACTAAATGTTTTATTTTGTAAATTTTTATCTTGCGTCTTAGAAAGCGATTTAAAATTATAATCATTAATCTCGTTACGCTTCTTTGCTATTATGATGTCGGTATTATTTTCTCTTATTACAGAAGTCTCAATAAATTTAAATCCCGATACCAATGGCTCAGATTTATTTGCATTGGGAATAGTATCATTCAGTAAACTAATCCTTTCAAAATTGTATTTATTGGACATTTGTGACGGAAGTGAATTATCAATATCGCTGACAGATTTTGAAGCCTTTTTTAAATGACAGTCTAATTGAGGTATTTTTAATAACAAGCTTGAAACTTCATTAGAATCTGTCTTTAACGCTTTTATCTCTGATTCAACAGGTGCTTTATAAATATTGGGTGTGCAATTTGATTGTTTTTTATTTTTACAATCTTTGTCTTTAAACTCACTGCATATTAAATTACGCTTTACAGAATCCCCAGGCTTTACATCAATGGTGGTAAGAGCCTGATCTTTTTTCGTTTCCATATCTTTACATTGATTCTTATCAGCATTTGGCAGCATCGTTTCTTTTATTATTTTAGCGCCTATTAACGTTTCCTCGACGTCAATGAAATTTAAATTCGTATCCATAGATGGAGTTTTTAGAGGTTTTTTCTCACTTGATTTTTCTTTTTTCCCACTCTTTTTAGCCAAAGTTCTGCTTGATGTCGAACAATTTTTAGTTTTCCTCTTCTTCGCTTTATTTTCGATTTTTATAATTATTTTAGGTACCTTTTTAGTTGATGGTATAACATTAACTTTCGGAGCTTTCCCTATTAGTTTAGGAATCTTCTTTGGTAATTTAATAATCTTTGAATCTTGATCATTGACATCCAATTGTTTTCTCTGACGTTTTTTCTTTTTGATTTCTTGATCTAACGTTTGTTCTTTTAGCTTTACTTTTGATGTCTTAATAACTATCTTCGGAATATCAAATTCAGAACCCTCTATATCGTTAGATCTCAATAAAATACTACGTGTTAATGTCGTAGTTTTATTATCTATCCTACTGTCCTTACCTTGTGTTTCACTTATAAGAGTTTTTTTCTGATCGTCAATATCATTGACAATGAAGTCATGGCGTTTTGTTTCTTTAGGTATTGCTAAATTAGCCACTTTATTTAACTGGATGGTATGCTCGCTTTCGTTACTGTTATATTTTAATGGCGTGTAGTTCAAAGGAATAGGGGGATAATTAGATCTAGTGTTAATTTGTCTACTCAAAAGCGCTAACCGTTTATTTTTGATTCTTTCCTTATCCTTTGGGTTCTCTATATTTCTCATTTTTTTAATAAAATGCTTTGGTTCTTTTAATACTTTTAACTCATTACAAGTTGTATCAAATTCACTATAGCTTTCCTTTTTATCATTAGATGTTATTGGTTTATATTTAGAAATTAATGTATCCACAGACTTCTGTTTTTCTTGAACTTCTTTCAAAACCTTTCTTATTGCATTAGAATTGATATCCTTAGGATTTACTTCATCTTGTTTCATCAATACCTCGTTTTTATTGTCAAGAACAAATTTATTTATATTGATTTGACTACACTTCTCATTATTACAATTAGTATTAAACGTTTTCATTATGTCTTCATTCACATTAGGTTGAACAGGCTGTGTTAAGTTCTGATTCTCTGAATCTGTGAGAAGATCGCATGCTTTGATTGTAGGGTCTTTTTCGGTATTGGAATTAATGTTATCTAATTGAATAATTTCTCTACACATTTTTGATATTGCATGAGATTCAATATGTGATGTTTTTATACTTTGTTGATTTATTGATTCACCTAGAGATGTTTCGTGTGAGGATGATTGTGTAGTCATAGCATTCCCGATTATTATTGGGTTCACAACGGGGGCCGCAAATTGGGTTGTTTGAAATACAGCTATATTAGGTGCATTATTGAATGTCACGTATGGTGTTTGATTAACAGTACAGACACCAGTAGAGTGAAGTTGAGATTGAATAGAATATGGATCATAAACTAATTCAGATCCTATGAGAACTACATTTTGCAAGGACGCTTGAGGTATCGCCGTAATGATTACATTTCTTGAATCCACTAAGTTTATTTGATTAGCATTTACCTGCTGAGAACACTGTTCAATATTACCACTGCAGGGTACGTTAGAATTAACAGGCTGATGTATGACTGTAGGTTTATTAACAGTACCATCGGGTACAGTTTTATTAACTTCAGGCAACTGTTGTATAGTTGGAATTTCTAATTGTTTTGACATTGGTGTTGCTATTTCATTTAAGGTTACCAATTTATTTTGGCACTGTACACTTGCTTTGTTACTATTTATTATTATACTACCTCGACAAGATTGTGGCGCATTTGACTCTTGCGAGGTATGATTATTTCCTTTTTTAGGTAAAACATTTTTAATTACACTAGTACATATATTGGTATTTAAAGTTTTTGTCGATTTAACACTACTACTAGTTACTGTTGAATATGAATCCTCATCAGATGACAATTCTCCAATTTCTTTACGTAGCTCGTCATCCATTAACTCTTCTAACAGGTCATAGTCTGAATTCGACATTCCTGATATAAATGGATCTTTTTGTGGAATCAAGTCTGTTGTACCAGATTTCTTTGTTGGTGCTCGTTTACATTTTTCCATTGGTTTTTTCGCAATATCCTGATGTATTGGTAAGTGCTTGCTTTTGAACTGTGCTTGAACACAAGGCTGACGTAGAATATCTTGAGGATAAGTTTGTTTCCTAGGGTGTTTTGATGCCTGTTTACAAGATTGCTGACGCTGTTGACAAGTAGCCGGTGAAGTATTAATTTGAATAGTTTCTTTTACTGATTTCTTTGACGTCTCGGGAATTTTAATATGTTGCATTAATTTATCTACTTCAGGCATATGTTGACTTTTCAGTAAAGCTGTAGTAGGTTTAGCAGGTTGTAATTGTGATGAATTCACATTTGTAGAGAGTGATACTGACGACTGTGCATATGTCATAACACGAGGTTGTGAATTTATTTTTAAAATAGATGATTCTGTAGTTACGGGAGTCTGTTTAGCTATTTGAGTCAAGTTTTTATATTCCTTCATAGTTTCATTTACAATATTTGGTTTCACTATTCGCTGAGTACGCAAAGTTTTATCTGAATAAGTAGCTTTTTTCAATGTCATATCTAAGGCGTTGGGGCCTCTGCTTGGTGTTTTATGGGATAAGATAGCATTCATAACTTCTTGCCAATCTTCTGAAATAGGCCCTGCTGTTCCAGTATTTATTTGGGCGGGTTTCTCGGTGATATTTGTGTTGACAAAATTTCGACTTGGCGAACAATTCACAGTCGTTTTTTCCTCCAAATTTACTTTTTTAGAAGAAACTGTCTTACTAACTTTAGAAGCCTGACAGTCTATTTTCATTTTAATCATATTTTGTGGCATATCTGCTCCTGCCTTGACTTTAAGCCCCTCATTACTTTGATTGATCTTTTTATACATATTAGGACAGACATCTATAGGATTTTTTATCACAGTGCCACTTACTGACGTAACAGGATTATATATAAAATTATTTCCTTTGGGTATTTTTGGACATTGTGATTGATTTACAATCTTATCTATCTTACAAGGATCTGTATTTGAAACAGATTTTGTTGATGTTGTTGGAGTGTTTAATTTGTTCTGCTGTCGTAATAAAAGTAACAAATCCTTTTGGTCCTTCTCTGATAATGAAGTTTGTTTCAAAACGCTGTTAGTCTTCCTTTCAGGCTGTTGTGGAGTAACTTTAATATTAGATGTGTTTGTGTGAAGTAGATTCGAAAGAAGCGGATGCTCTTGAGATACCGAAGTATTTTCGACTTTACGAAACATAAGGTTTGAGCTGTCGTTGTTAGATGCACTTTGCGAGACATTACCATTCCTAGATAAGATGACATTATCTTTGTTATATTGCAGATATTTCTGTTTCGATAGTTTTTGCTCTTCTATAGACCGACGTAACAAAATCTCTTGTTGGTTTTGTATGGCCTCAGTATACTGTTGTTTGTTCTTATGCATATAACTAAGACGCGCAAATGTATTTAACTGTGTTTCCATTTTCTTTCCTTGGTTATTCGTTTTGGCACAATGAGAAGATGTAGGCTCGACCTTGCTATTTACATTAGGTATTACAGGAGATACTTTGGATATCGGTTTTAATTCTTTCTTTGATTTCACATCTTTGTTAGTATTCTTCTTAATGGCTTTATTATTGCGCCGATTAGTTCCAGCATTTGTCGATTCATGTAATTCTTTAAGAAAGTCTTGTAAGCTTTTCTGAGATAATGTACTAAAACTTTTATTTGTACAAGGATTGTAGGGCATTATATTCGTTGGTGAAGGTGAGTTGGTATGAATTTCTGCAAAATTACTTTGCTGTTGAGATGTTCCCGCAATCGGAGTATTTTGATGGCATGTTGGTAGGTTAAGACATTGGTTGGATATGGTCTGCGGAATTTCAGATTGATTTTGTTTCCTCATATATTGGATTACGGGTTTAGAAAATTTTGTTTTAAAATATACATCAACCTCATCCTTTATCTCTTTAATTTGATCCATTTGTTTTTTATTTATATAGACTTTAGGTATTTCTGGAACTTCAACTGCTTTTGGGCTAATTATCGATTGTTCAGGAAACACTGGCTGCATTATAGCATTCGGCGATCTGGTAGGCGTCGTATGACATGGACTAGACGGTGAAGACAATCTTTGCGCTTGTGCCAACAAATTTCTTTGTTTTCTATATTCTAACAGTCCTGCAATTCGTCTTCGTACTTCATCGTGAACTGTATTAACATTCTTCGGCGTACTATGGTTTGTTAAATTTTGATCAGTTTTAATATTTTGCGAGTTGAGTTGATCAAAATCGGGTTTTTGTAACGTTTGATTAGTTTTGATCGCTACTTGGCCGTTTGAAAAACTAATCTCGCTGTTAGATAAAGAACTTCGCCGATCTGACAGCGGGTCGTACTTTTCAGGTGATCTGTAATCGTCCATAGAAAACAAGCCATCGAATAAAACGTTCGATTCGGTTTCCTCGGAATTGAGCGATGCCAAAGAAGATTTGCCTTGACTGTCGTAATCGCTGTCTGTAACGCAAGGCGGCACTTTCGTTTCAGAGTTTTTCTTATGCTTAGCCTCGGGTATTTTTATATTCGCCACCTTCATACCAATGAGACTAGTCAAAGAGCTAGGTTTGCATTCAGCCATAGGTGCATCTTTAAATTCTTTAGATTTTTTCTTTCGAGGTTTCTTTTCTTTCTTCTCCTTATCTTTCTTTTCTTTATTTTCCTCTTTCCGCCTATCGCGGCTTCTCTCTTTATTTTCAGTTGAATCCCCAGTGGATTTGGGTTTCTTTTTTCGTTCTTTCTTCTCTTTAGTTGCAACCTTCTCTTTACTTCTTTCCTTGCTGTGTGGTCTCTCTTTCTTCTTTTCACTCTTCTTCGTCTCGGCGACAACGCTCAGTGGATCACAGTCTTCATCAGAGGAGATCGCAAGCTTTTTCGTTTTCTTCTTTCGTCTTCCTGGTGTAGAGACTATTTCTGTGTCTGTGAAACTGTCCGTCTGTATCTGTTCATAGTTAAACATAACATTTGGTGATAACGGTTCTTCTTGCAGCTCTACGAGATGTTCATAACCTAATGTTTGGGAAAAAATAAGTAGTTTTAATATCAAATTTCAGAATTATAAATTATATATTTTAATATTCTCATTATAATATATATTAATATTCGCATTTCTTTTGGCAATTACAAACATACACAAATATCTTTCTGTAAACCTAATTACGTCTCTGTTTGACTTGTATACTATTGAATATATTTAATGACAATAATAAATCTTACCTTTCTCTATGCCATAATAGACATCATTTTCATCATCTTCCTCTTCAGGTAGATGTTGGTACGAGCTCAGGTCAAGGTTGAGATATTTCAGTTCAGTGGTAAGTGCTCTTGTACCGCTGTGGGTGCGCTCCATATAAGTGCGACAGTTCTCCAAGAGAAGCTCTCTATAAGATGACATAATTCATTGATTTAATCCAATGATAACTTGGCAAAAAGTATAAACCGACTTTGAAAAATCATAGATGGTTCTTAAATACTACAGAGGCAGTTAATAAGTTCAAGAATCTTCATTTGATTTTGGGCGAGGTTTCATCGGCTATAGCTACAGTTTTTTTTATTTGATAACCGCCTTATCAATTTTCATGAATTATTTCATGATTTCTTTGAAATTGGCGTATTTAAAATATATTTAAATAATTAAATAAATGTTCGTCTATAAATTAAATAAATTTAATTTTCTTCAGAGACTACGACAAACATTTATTTAGTTAGACGATATACTCCTTCTCGTTATCAATACTAATAATAAAGCTTTAGAGTTTGTTTGTTTGATTAAACCCTAAAATCTCCGGAACTACTAAAACGAATTGAATTATTGTTTTTGTGTTATATAGTCCACTTATCAAGGATGGCTACAGGTTATATAACATCACGCTGTGACTTTAGGAGTGGAGTAGCAAAGAAAAATGTTACAAAAACGGAAAAATACTTTACTTTTTTAAAACTTTCCATGCGTGCGCTACGTAAACGGTGAAAGTTACACAAAAATCATGTATTACGTAATTGATCCTCTTTAAAAGTTCTAAAAAAATCCGCGGCCGCATGTGTCTATTTTAAATCTTATCCCAAAAAAAACACAAAGGTATGAAAATGGAAGTGAAAGTTGTCAAATAATGATTTTGATTATTTAGGTTTACTAAAGTAGTTGAACATTAATTTATTGTTTGAGCTTAAATGACTATCAATAGCTTTTTCGTGAATGTGTTTTATTTGCAAAATAATTAGCCTAAAAACCAGCCAAGTGCGAGTCAACTCGTGCACAGAGGGTTCCGTACCGAAAACGAACAAAAAATCATGTTTGTGGTATAAGAACCCGCTTAAATATTTATTTTGATTTTTTTATACATGTGTTGTTTTAACGGCAACAGAACGGCATCATCTGTGAAAAATTGAACTATCTAATTTTCACGGTTCATGTGACAGCCTGGTGACAGACAGACAGCAAAGTCAAAGTGATAAGTTTGTCGTTTTACCCTTTGTGCACAGAACCCTAAAAATTAAAGATGCCGCCGAAAGTCACTATTCCACGCGGTCGAAGTCATGGGTACCGCTAGTTTTATATAAATACAAAAGTACTGATCCAATTTACGATTCAACCAAAATATATCAAATATCGAAATATACGATAGGACAACAGGAAAATAGAACAAACTTTACAGACACTTCTTTAATTGCATTTAACACACCTGTCCACATCCCATGACAGAGTCTTCACCCTGGGTCCAGACAGTAACACCGCCAGATCCTGGCACAGCTCAGGGCTGAGTCCCAGGCCTTCGCCCTCGGTCAATATGGCGGTGGAGAGCACATTGGCCTTGTGCTGAGTCTGCTTAATGTTGAGTGTCTCCGATGTCTTCACAAGGTTAGTTTGCGTTCTACTATCTGTTGCCCAGCTGCCAAATTCTGATGTGGTTTCCTGCCTCAACTCTTGGTCGTCGGGCTGTAATTAGTTTATATTACAATTGTAAATAAAAAATTATGTACAGTCGACTTACTCCATCTATAATCTACCATTTTAAATGTTATTCGCTGTAATCATATCTGATACTTCCAATACACACAACTCAAATCAAATGAAATTGGAGCTGGATGAAATAAATTTTCATAACACCTTGTATTTGATTGATAAGAGCATAAAAAATTTCTAAAATTCTTTTCTTCATAACTAACCTGCACTAGTTGATGAGAATATGAGTTTATAGCATAAAGTACAACTTTTTTTTGCTTTTTTTCTGGACATATTCTAATGACTCTCACACGCTCACACGCACGCACGAACGCATGTACACACGCAGGCAAGCAAGCACGCATAATAACATATAATTACCCGTCTGGGCTAAATTCGAAGATAAATTATAACTTACCACAGCCACAGGCGGTAATGCCGGAGCAGTCTTGATCCTGTCGTACATAACCTGCGATGGATGAACTGAGAATGCAGTAAGGGCGCATTCACACTTAATCCTGTCGCTAGCCGACAGTAGTGAGCCCAGCTGGTTGAACCACGAGCATAAAGTCTGTTCAGCCGAACGGGCTTCGGATTCCTTAAAAAAAACATATTACTATCAAAAACTGAATATCGTCAATTTATCGTCCAATAGAACGAATACACGATTAAGCATTACTTTTGCATATAATTAAGTGCCAGCAGTGGGTGTGTAATATATAACTTTATTATAAGGTAAAGACAATAAATATAAGTCATGTACACTACAAAATGTCACTTTTCCAAAATCATTTTTCAGCTCTACTGTTAATACATTTATGTTTTAAAACAGACATATAATATTGTTTTATAAATTTTAAATGTCAAAACAACTTTAAGTCTTGCTTAAGTTCAAAATTGATGATATGTGTAATGAGCAGTGGTCGGAATTAGGTAGAGTTATTCATGTACTTACACTGATTTCAAACAGCGAAAGAATAAAGTGGATATGCCTCAAATCTCGAGATTACTTTTAAAGAGCAGAAAAAATCCCGTGATTTTTTAATAAAAAGTTATTTACTTTTACACAATTTAAACTACTGCACGCATGACGTTGCCAAACTTACATCAATGAAAGAAAGAAATAAAGAAAGAAGAAATAAAGAAATCCCGGGAAGGTCCACGTTAATATCAACATTTCGATGCAAGTACATAAATAACTCTACCTAATTCCGACCTCTGGTAATGAGTTAAATTATAATAAAAAAATAACACATATTTTAAATATTATGGTCCGTTTACAAGAGGCTAATAGCATAGACAATCCAAGATACTAACTAGTTCAGTATAGCCGTCGTGGAGGTGATGGTCAAGCCTGTCCAATGGACGGTTGTAATTGGACTATTGGCCTTGTGTCAATGGTTAAAAAAAAGAAGCACAAAATTTTAGAACAAACGAAATTAGGAAATCGACGTAAGAAATAAAAATGTATGTACCTTTTCAGTCTTCAATTTGAGCCTCTCCAATTCATTCATGCCCGCAGTAATAGCGCGCACGTACAATTCGCACACGAATGGTTTCATTTCCGTTGAACACTGTAATATAAACAAACAAATCTTTTAACCTATAATAGTGATTGTTACGAGAATACAATCTTTGATTTAAAAAAATATAAATAATTGGCTGCTTGACTGATTTGGAAGAAGTATTTAAATACTTTCTATATGATCATATTAACCACTACAACATCAAATAAAGGGAAAATATATATTAATTAATTAATTTGGAATGCCATTGCAAAAAGTTACGTGGCATTTAAGCTGTGACGTCACATTTCAATAAACACAAATACTGTTTGGGAAGTTTCAATAAATAATTTATTTATAAACATTATGTTATTATTAAGTCCCTGTCAATGATCCCAAGATTGAGATATATCGTAGGGATAGCACCAGTATCGGCGTGTAGTATTATTTGTTACTTGCTTTCCTCCAGTTCTATGCATCCATGTGGTCTCACTTTGGTAGGAACAAATAGTATACCAGATTCAGGCATAAAATCATCAGTGTACCAAATTTTATCAAAACTCCTCATTTGTTTTTGCTTGAAGATGCAACAGACAACCAAACGTACTTGTATGAGTACATACACGTATGTTTCTTTGTGCGGGTATTTGTGTGCGTGTGTCTGTGTCTGTATTGATTCATATACAACATAAATACTAAAATAAACTAAATACTAAAATAAATAAAGCATATTACACAAATTGGTAGAATCGATGGGAGAATCACTGATGAATCATTAAATTTTTAACGAATACTTTTATAAATTTGTGTATAAAATCTACACTTATATTCCGGATGTTGGAGGCCTGGTGACCTGTAAAACGGGTTTTACACTCAAGTGCAGGCACCAGTCTCCACGAAAAAATCTGATGTCCCTGATACGCTCTGCATTTTTGTACATTTTTTATATTGTGGAGAAAAATAAAGAAATATTATTATTATTATATTATTATTTATACCTAGTATAATTAGTGACATTGAAAGCATTATTTGAAATAACTGATAAATTTCTTTTAATCTAAGGATTTAAGCAAACAAACAATCGCCAGCAAATATTTTGTTTATTAAAATGCGACGTCACATGATGCTCCGTCATGGTCACCAGTAAATAAATAAAAAAGAAAAAGCTACCTAGGTCTGAAACAGGACGAATGAAATATCTCGCACAAAAGATATCGAGATACAGGTCACATCAGTCGTTGCAACTGTCTGCCTGTATTTGATAATCTCTTTGATAATCATTGACAATTTTCGTTCCCGTACTCCTCCGAAACGGCTTGACCCATTCTCATGAAATTTTGTGAGCATATTGAGTAGGTCTTCCATTAATCACGTGATGTTTTTACAACATTTTTTGACCCCCTTCCCCCTTACCAACCTCACGTGATTAATGGACTATTCGTATACCTAATTTTGTGTAACCCTTAGTGTTAAGGGTTGCGGGAAACCGACTTCCACGCGGACGAAGTCAACTGTGACAGTGTACCTGCGCGTGCACGGCCGCGGCGAGCGTGTGCAGGTGCTTGGCGGTGGCGGCGGGCGCGGCCAGCGTGGCGGCGGCGGCGGGCAGCCGCGCGCCCCCCACCAGCCGCGCCAGCGAGCGCGCGCAGCAGTACAGCGCCGTGCGCGCCACGCCCGCGCACACCGGCACCACCATGCAGCGGGCCACCACCACCTGCACACGTTAACGCACTCTTATCAAGGGTATGTTCCGATATACACTGCGAGCACTGCGCAGTGGTCTTACTGCTGAAAAATCCGTTCCGTTATGGACTGCCAGTACACTGCTACAGTACCCTAGGGAAATTTATGACGTCATGAATTGCCGCCATATTTGTACTGTGAGCACTGGAGATTTCGAGGTAAGGTGCTCGCAGTGCTTTTGATCACGTGATCAGTCGAAACAGATAAAATAAAATACTTACGTTTATTATAAGATAGATTTGATTGATAAATAATTTTTTTATACAATTTTCCAATTTTATAATATTTTCTTTTGAAAAGAGGGAATCTATATTTATATTCACCTTGCATTAACAAATTTGAAAATGGCGCCAAAAATAGGAGTAACAGTATACTGGACTGCGTTCCGTTTTAAAAAGTCACCAGTATAACTAGCTATAAAGGAACGTAATGTACTATTATGGAACTGTCACATAAGAAGGGGTATTAAAACAGGAGAGTCTGTTTATGCGATAATAGGTTGACTCGAGTGTTTTAATACCTAAGTTATATCCAGTTTCATACACTACTTTACCTTCACTCATAGGAAAAATTGAAATTAAACAAAGTAGGTAGGTTACAAGGAAGTAATTTATGCGTGCGCCATTTTTTTCATATTCAGTCAAAACCATAGACTAGTTTAATGAATAAAAAAAGATAGCGGCACTATAATGAGTTTTAATTTTATGTATATGCGTTTATAAAGTGCGTATGTATAGAATCGTCTTTGAATTCGTAATTCGGATTTTTCGATTTGAGTGTAGATAAAAATATTTATTGTGTGTCACATTAAAAACAGACGAGATATAATTAAGTTTCAGTTAAACACGTAACGCCTTACAATGGCATTGCTATATGTAGAGGAGAGATTTATCGAAGTGAAAATATAATATTAACAACAATTTAAAATTAAAAACATCTCATTATTTGTTTATTAAATGCCCGAGTGTGGTGACGTAATAAAAAATATATATACAAAAACTCGATACTAATAGGTTCATTTCCAATAGAATAATCGATTTTGAGATCAATGTACAAAACAGGATTAAAACAAAACATATATTCATAAACAAGATGAACTAGAGTCAGAAAAATATATGAAAAAGAAATATAGTTAAGTTTAATTGTTATGACAACAATAATTAAAAATTAGATTACCAAATACATATTTCGATTAAAATGATTTCATTCATACAATCCCTATTCATAAAAATAATATATTCTTTATGAATGCGGTGTATAAAACTAGAGATAAATATACAAAATTGAGAAAAATAACACAAATGCCTGAACTAGGAAACTCCTGTATATCAGACAAAGAAAAACTGTCACACTATCACTATAAAAATAAAATGAAGAACTTACATAAACGACGACAACTAAACATCCAATTAACATACTGACCTGCGCAATCAACGTTGCAACTTCCTTTGCGTTTTTCCATAATTTTTTCTCTCTAGGAGACGTCTCCAGTCTGCTTTGCAATCGCTCTACTAACTGGTAACCGTCACGAAGAGGAGTTTGTTTTGCCTACACAGAATACATAAATTATATTCATTTTCATGTTATTTATTTTTATAATTAGCTACTTGACAATTTTAATAATTAGTAATAATTGATAATTTATGAAATATGTTGGCAATGGTAACTTATATGTAAACAATAACTTTGTAGTATTTTTGTTTTAAAATAAATTGTAATTATATTATCTGCAAGATAACTTGCGATTACAAGAGCCACAGCCACGAACGAGCATCGTGTGACGTCACATTTCAATGATATAAAAGTCAACGTCTTTATCACGACTTTAGTACACACTTTCTTAAAACAGTCAAGTAGCTGATTATCCATATAAACTTACAAGGTAACGCAGACAAAATATAAAATAACTACTCACCAGTTCAATACATTTCGACATGCGGTCGGCTTTATGCAAAAGCACAAACTCAATGTCAGTGAGCAGTTCCCACACGTCCACAGTGAAGCCAGCCTCAGTCTTCAGCACCACCGCAAATGTAGCTTCTTTGGTAGCGGATTTATCTATGGAAGACACTTTTAGTTCAGAACAACATACAATAACCAAATCTAACATGTAGTGCGCAGGCTCAGTTTCGCAGGGCGATAAAACTTTGCAAACAGAATGGTTCAAGCAGCGCCCTAACGGAGTATCCGACGGAAACCTAGAAAATTTTATCGTTATACCTTGGACATTAGTCTTTATGTGTAACATTATGATGAGTCTAAATGAAAATCCAATCCGCATTGGGCTAGCGTGGAGGGGTCACGACCCATCCTCCTTAACCATCCATAAGGAAGGCCTGAGCCCCTGCAGTGGGGACGTAAAAGGACTGATGATGATGATGATAAATGAAAATCAAATATAGATATTGTTTTAAACTTCAAGCCTAATTGATGTACACAATATCCATAAGGAAGGCCTGAGCCCCTGCAGTGGGGACGTAAAAGGACTGATGATGATGATGATGATAAATGAAAATCAAATAAAGATATTGTTTTAAACTTCAAGCCTAATTGATGTACACAATATCCATAAGGAAGGCCTGAGCCCCTGCAGTGGGGACGTAAAAGGACTGATGATGATGATGATGATAAATGAAAATCAAATAAAGATATTGTTTTAAACTTCAAGCCTAATTGATGTACACAATATCCATAAGGAAGGCCTGAGCCCCTGCAGTGGGGACGTAAAAGGACTGATGATGATGATGATAAATGAAAATCAAATATAGATATTGTTTTAAACTTCAAGCCTAATTGATGTACACAATAGTCAATTGATATTGAAATTAATGTTGATTAAAGTTTATCAAAATAAATAAACTTTAGTTAACATTAATGTCAGTTATCAAACCTAAGGTTTCAACTTCCAACATACCTATTAAAACTTTGATGTATATAACATGTCACATACGTATTTTAAAAAAAATAGCAAGACACTGACCTATAGCCTCGGCTGCTTGCTCGCTGTCCGGCAGCAGGTGTATGGAATCTCGGACGCGATCCATGACCGCAGTGACTAGCGACATGGCTAAGTCGTCGCATTTGGACGCGGCGAGCTGACGCAGCCGCGTCACAAACATCACGCCGCGTTCCTCCTTCAGCCATTGTAGGACTGATTGGGAAAAACACAATATCTCTATACTTTTGTACTAATGTTAACTCAATCTTCAAGTTTTTTTTTACTAGATTACAATTGCAAGATTTTTTATTATTTTTAGAGATGTATAAAAAAAATATTAGTAATGTATATTACGCCGCGTACCAAACGTCCAAAGAACATCAAATGTACATTCAATAAGAAACCTTATTCTAATATTTATAAAAACATATTGAGACCCATAAGCCCATAGTAACAAATTGTCCAAAATGGTCGATTTTGCGCGTCTGTCAAACTAAATAGGTGATTTGTTTCATAAGTGGCGCGTGCCATTAAAATGGCAATATCTTTAGAATTATGTAAAGAAACTATTAAGAAATATGTTGTAAGAATCGTTGAAGTAAGCTAACATAATATGTTTGAATGTGTGCGTTTCAAATATTTAGTTTCGAAGGTATTTGAAGGTAAAAGTGCAAGAATCGATTTTTCATTTTTTTTAATAAAAAAATAACGTTGTTATATAAGTATAAAAACTAGATTTTAAGATTTATTTTATTTACATCACAAATCCCACATTCTTCTTCTTTAGTTTAAATTATAAACAACTTCAAATGTTACAACAATTAGTAATAGGGAGAGTTAAAGACGTGTGACAAACATTTGAAAACATGACCCCAAAACATACACTCTCAAACTTTTACATGTAAACTATTTTGGTTTATTAACAACAATTCCTAATTGATGAACACAACAAAGAAGTAATTTTCGTTCAAATTTTAGAAATCAACAACTTAAACATAAAAACAAAAGAAAAATCAGAAAAATATTAGATACGTATTTTTTTTTCTTCCATTTGAACAAGAAATGGCTTAGTTATTAGGCATTAAAGTTGAGGAGTAGGAGTGGGGGCTCGCTACGCCACAGTTTTATAGAAAATGTACCATAGCGTGACGTCATATGACATTTCAACTCAATGTATCGCCGTAATTAATTGAATACGCGAAAACGAAAAAAAAAGAAATTTTATATTCTTCAATAATCCACCTAACGGACAGAAAACAAAAATTAGTCGTCATCC
The DNA here is from genome assembly GCA_918026875.4 of Diatraea saccharalis. NCBI lineage: Eukaryota > Metazoa > Arthropoda > Insecta > Lepidoptera > Crambidae > Diatraea > Diatraea saccharalis. Next base: position 22,926,850 of record OU893339.1, on the reverse strand, counting down.
CTATTTCACGACAAAAAGTACCAAGTGCTAAGTATAAATGAAGCAACTTTTCATACATTTTATTTCCCGACATATTTTAATATTTAGGTTGAAATACAAAAATTCAGGGCAAATCACGCAGACGTATTGTGATGGGGGTAGGAGTGGACTGTTTCACAATATTTCCAATTATAAATACAACAACCCACACGGAACATGCATGTACCCTTTTTTACATTTAACACACTACCGGAGCAGTCGCTGATGCCCAAATAATGGGTGCTCAGAGATAGGAAGGTAGAAAGGGGAAGAAGAGGTATATTCTTAATACCGTGTTTAGAAAGAAGAGCGTTTACTAAACTAACGCGAAAAGATCGGCGTGTTAGAGAAAGAGAAGCAAAGGAAGCAGCAGATTTCTTATGGATGACAAATGAATTTAACATGGTCACATTTCTTGCCTCCTGAATAATTTCTTGTACCAGATCGTCGTTCTCTTTCGATCCATTGGGGACATGGCCAGCATCTGGTGTTTTTTGTCAACCCCACCCATCACGACATTGTAGTCTAATATCAGGATGGGTTTGGTGGAACACCCGTCACTAGAGACGCCGTTGCCATGGTATTTGGATACCAAAGCAACACGGTTGCTATCTCTCTATACTATGATATAGATATCTGCGACGATGAGACCAGCAAACTGGCTCGATTGTATGTTGCTCTTAGTGAGACTGTGTAGGGATTGCAGAACAAACTTACGCTTGCTTCGCAAAATAACCACACAATCAAAGCCTATAAGGACTTCAATCGACGCGCCAATGAAGGAAAATTATAAAAATTGTTCATCAAAACTGTATGACAATTGTTCTTATAAGACCATGTAAAAACCTTCAAGACAGTGGCAGGAATGAGCGCGGATAATGTCTTCCGACTGCTGCGGAGAAGACTTCTTATGAGCGTAAATTTCAAACCGCCATAAATATCAGGTTTGAAATTCACAAATCTTGTAAGTTTAATCCCTACCGTGACAGCTTTGTTTGGATTAATTGGTTAATATCTAAACATCCTTTCCACATCAGAAGAGATTAATCTAACGAGTTGTTTTGCCCTTAATAATGGTTTAATTTTAATTAATTTTGCCTCGCAGTAATTCAGTTCTACAGCAAATAGGTAATTTTTATTGTTAAAATATAAACATTTTCATAACAAAATAAAACGATTGTATGATATTGTGCTCTAAACCAGGAGTCATAAATACGTCTCGAGTGGCACACCAATATTCTTCATACCTGAACTTGACAACCCACATCGCAATAACTATTCCAAAAACTCATACAATTCGTCAATACTACTCTCTAACGATTGACCATGACTAAGTAAGAAAACAAAAAACGTGAGTAATATATACATATTGTAAAATAGTTTAGTATGAACTTATGGTGTTCCTCAAGCAAATATGCTGCTGCTGCAGTGGAGTCTTTCCATTCGAAATAATTGGAATTTGAGGCAAGAAATGTTTGATAAAATGTAACAATTTATATACAAATGTTTGTCTAATAATCTGTGTGTTAATAGAAGTGTTTATCCCTTATCCCTTTATGTTTGCCATCAATAATTACTTCCACACTTTGCAATTTAGCACGTAAATGACGTAAACATTTGACCCCGCATCCCACAAAATGAAATTCAAGACAATTTTTTTCTCTCTAATGTACATTTTAATGACGTGTTTACATTAATTGACATCCTTGTTTAATTATCTGGCATTGTTTGTTATTTACTATGGCTCTTTGAACTCTAATCTTTCTGCAAACAGCGACCTACGTATGGTCGTGGACGGACTTTTTACAGCTAAAACTAGGAGGTTAGGTTTTGGACAGACTAGAGGTTATAAACGGATAAGTCTACTTATTGAATATACACTCGAAGTTTGTTAGCGAATTTCAAAATTAGCAATCTTTTGTTTTTTTTACGATATAAATGTATCGTAAATTTTCAGAATGCTTCTAATTATTTTTTTATAAACAGAACTACCATCTAATAAGTATTTCTAACCTAACCCAATAAAATCAATTAAATCAAGACAATTAAAACCCCTAAAAGTATCTTGACGATCCATAGTACCATAAAGATAACAATGGCAAAATATAATTAATTAAAATGCCACTTATAAGGGTCCAGATCCTAAGGGTCAGTGCACATTTGACAAAGGATTTGTCACATCTCATCGTTTGCAGCATGTATACCTATGTTATAACTGACAAATATATGAATGACATTCAAACTGACACACTCTACGGATAATCCATCGCATACTAACGCATGCCTATGCGAGCCCCTTGACTGATCTTTCGTCATATTTACACTGACCCTAAGGAAATGATATGTTTGATCTTACTTTCATCATCATTCGGTCTCTGCCCCCTCGGATCCAATAGTATCCGAAGAACTGGGTGTCCCCAGGGATTTGCGAGAATCTTCTTGAACCATTCGCCGCGTTGATGCAGCTGCGTCTCCCATGGTGGACTGACGCCGCCACGGTTGCAGTTAGCCGCTCTGCTTTCCTCGATGAAGTCGTCAATCGCCCCTTCGAGGCTTTTTTGCTCATCTTTACTTTTCGGTGATTGCCATTCCGTCTGTGAAATGTTTTGTCATGTACACACGGCTGCACGCACATTAGGTTACCACAGTGGATTTGAACTCTATCCTAAATGTATTCAGGTTTAAACAGAGTGTAATTTTAAAGATTTGTATAATCTGACGTGTTGATCTAAAAATAATGAAGATTCTAAACTGTTTTGAAACTTATATGATTTATAAAAAAACTTTGAAAACAGCTTTTTTCTCAAACTGAAACTTGTTGCAGGTTGATTATACGGAATAAATATCTTTCCCTCCGCTCATTACCTGCAGTATAGTCCTCGCGGTGTGTCGCTGTAACCAGCTCAGTAGATGTGGATGGGTGGTCGGGGCAGAGTGCTGGCATAAGCTGTGCACGCGGCGCCACGCCTCGCACAAGTGCCGCGTGCGAGTACTCAACTCGCACTCACCGCTCAACCGCCCATCTAGAGACTATGGAAAACATATAAGTGGTAGAAACTTGGATAACAAACTCGAAGACAATACCTTGGATTTTCAGGCACAAGACAGAGATAGCATCTGTCCTGCTTCAGCCATGTTGGCTTTTTACCCTGACACCAGAAACATACTCATTTATTTGATTACATAAGGGTTCACAACATGTGACACAGATGTTTGATACTCTCACCCAATTGTACAACTGTCAATCAAGGTTTAATAATGACTTAATAATTATCTTTGTTCTCTATTTAAATTCTCTTTATGTACCTTTAACAATGTAATCTGATAGACGTACTTAGTCTTACATGTTACCTCAAAATTATCCTGATTTTATCATTGCTTCTTTATGCGTAAAGGCCACAAACATGACTTTGGTGCAATTAAGTAAATGCAAATAAGCCATTAATTAAAAAATAAGAAGTAGCTCTAATGAATGTTCTAAATTTGTATTGATGATATCGCTTTAAACTATATGACAATTTAAATGGATTTTTGTGCAACTTGATGGTCACATATTTGGGATTTGAACTTTAGTAATGCGGTGCATACAAATCCTGGAGAACAAATTCAACACAAGATGCAACATGCTGAAGTAGGGCATAAAGACAAAGTGAGAAAATGAGACAAAAACAACATGAAGTATTCATGAGATAGATTAGAACAGAGGGTTCCAATATGTGACTGATTACAAGACATCAAAATCTTGTATGCAGGTATCATATAATGTGATTAAAAAGAAATATTCTATCATCTAGATCTACCATCATCATCATCATCATCATCATTGATAAATGATATGATACAATGTATATGAGATTGTGTTAATTATAACCCAGGTTTTAATAAAAGAACAAAAACATTACTCTGATAAATATAATCAGAAGTTGTTTTTTAGAAAAGCTTGTGAGATAATAATATATTATTAATGTTTTTTAAAACTATTGATTTTGTATGATGATGAGCAGTATCATATTGATACCTCCATTAGTTTTAATTACAACTTCATCACTATTAAAGCAGTAGTTTAGTTAATAAATTACAAAGTAGCTTTATCTTATTTTTGGCATAGGAGAAAGGTTAGCAATGTGTAACATGGAGCAGTTTTGAATTATTCAATTTATGATCAAGTCCTTTATCAATTCTAACCTCCAAAACCATTTCATTATAATGTTAACTGACCCCCTTTTACCTACCTAATGTTAACTTTAATTTTTTTTTTCATTTAAATTAGGACTTGGTGATATGAATGCACCACTTGTTGCTCATATAGAAATTTGTAAAGCCCATCTACAGATTTTTTTTTAGTCAGCATGGTATTTGTTCTTTCAATAACAAACACTGACATTAATCACATTTCTTGACAGCTGTCAAGCAGAATAGTGGACAAAATCAGATTGAAAAACAAACATACTGTGCCCACCCAAAAACCAGATTTTTACTAAATCATAGAAGAGCATAACAAACAAATTGAATCATACATTTATCTTACCTAACATATTTGTCACTTCTACAGGGTAAATTCACAATCAGTATGCAAAGTTTTTCCTATGGTTTAGTATAGCACATTTATGTATTAATAACCCAATATTTATTACCATTTGCTTGTTTACAAGTAGCAAACTAACTCTTGTTTTATTGACAAATGCATAATCATAAGTAGCAAATTATATATAAGTAGGAATTTTAATATTCATTTGCCAAACTTAATAAACTACTAGCTGTTTCCCTACGACTTCACATGTGTAATTATATATTCGACGCTAGAAAGCAAACACGTAGTAACCAGCAAAACCAAAATGGATATTTAGAGTGGAAAATCTTTATATTTATCCAAAAAATATATCTTCTTTCCATATAAATTGATTAAGGAAAACCTTATTTGTTACCATGGATGTTTATAGGAATTATTTATTGAATAAAATAAAAGATTTTCTGCTCTAAAGAACAATTTTGGTTTTGCGGGTTACTACGTGTTTGCTTTCCAGCGTCAATACATAAATCCTATATCAACCCCTTATGATGTAGCCAACTGTAGGTGAATGAATTTTTAAATTTAGAGTAGACTTTCGAGGCTATTCAATGAAAAAAAAAAACAATCAAATCTTTCCTCTTCATAATATTAGTATAGATTAAGGGTGTATGTGTGTGGCTTCTACAATAAAATCGCAAGCAATTTTCAACAATCAAATTGAAATCAGTTTAAATCTACTTTCAAAATTTTTGTTAACATTTATTAGAAGTATAATTATCTTGCAGATAAGAATGATTGGTCTTAAAGAATATTAGCCAATGCGTTCAATCAAATGTTTAATTTTAATAACATACAGGAAAAAGTATTGTATTTAATAAAGTCCATTTTCTGTTGACTTCTCTATGGAAATAAAAACCCAATTTAGTTTTGTTTTTTTTTCAGTACCAGACCTCATGCCTTAAATTTATGAAACAATATTAAGAGCCTATTCGATGGAAACAATCAATTAAATCTTTCCTATTTACAATATTAGTATAGATTTCATTGTCAAGTCTATTTGCCATCACTTGTACAGTTTTGACAAATTATTAATTTAATATGGTCAAAATAAATAATTTGTTGAATTTACTTGACATTTTAACTTATAGACAAAATTTTTTCAGCAATTAGAAATACAAAGGAACTGTTTACTATTCACTGGCTTCAGTAACGTGTTTATAAAACGTATGCTGTGTCGGAATAAACGTACCTCTATCTACGTGACTACAGTACACCAAAGTATGGCTGTCAGAGTAATTCAGTTTTCACATATGGTGAGAAATTCCCTTACATGATTTCAAAAATCTACCAATCATTTCAAATACTTTATAAACACTATTACTATATAAATTCAATAAAGAAAATACATTTCTTTTTGTAAAATAATGCCGAAACTACAATCACGGGCTTCATCCTGAACAAACAAAGTTAACATAGTCAAAATCCAATCACCTTAAAAGCTGTTTTTTATTTCAAATGCAAGGAAATTAAGTTGGGGTTTTATATTTTTGCTATGTCTTTATATTCTTCTAATAAAATTCCCAAATATACGAAAACAAGAGTCGAAGAAGGCAAATATGGCGGCCATAATGAATTTCAGACCACTACAGCGTCGCAACAAAAACTTCGTTTTTCAGGAATATAAGAGGCAAACTTACCTTGTAAAGTTCTATGTAAAATGATTTGCCTTTTTGGCCACTCGTATGATTACTTTTCACGTCTTTTCCATCATTTGTAGAAGTCATTTCTCAGGAAAATATCGCGGGGAGACATTTATGCGCTTGTGTTTTCGTAATGGGGCTGTCAAAGTAAATGTTGCACCATCAAAAAACTCTTTAAGCACCAATTTGTTTTATTCTAATGCCGTTCTTCACATTAGCGAATATTGTAGCAATCGCATTTTTGTTTCCACAAGGTTTCCACTGAAAAACTTGGCATTATAGATTAAAATAGAAAAATAACTAAAGTATTGAAACTGCGCATAAGTAGCAAGCGAAGACATATTGAAATACTAATATTCTATGCATATATTAGACTTTTTTCCTTACGACCCGTCTGTTAATACTTTAGAAAGACATGTATAACATCAGTCATAACTCGATTAATGTAGTTTGTCCTTCCATCAAATATACAACTAAAGAACACCTAGTATACTAAAACAATACCTAAATACAGCACCATACCCAGCAACAACCATGGAAGATTTTTTTCATTTATACATTCATTATTCGAAAAATTGCAGATTTATTAATTTAAAATCAAGTACTAGAACATTGTCAGTAATTTAATTCTAATTTCAGAGAATTACATACAGTAAAAACTGTATGTGAATAAGTAAGTATAATAATAAGTATAAGTTTTGACATCCGATAGTACTCATCAGATTGTAGTAAAAAAATGCATTCGTCCTGCCTCAATTTATTGTGGTTTATATTAAATGACCTTGTCACTTTTCTATTAGGAGCATGAGAACAATATTTTTTCTTTATTCTACGTCTTCGCATGTAGAGTGTAACGTTCCAAAAATCTCATCGTACTGACACTGGCATAAGTGACATGTAGCTTCACAAAGAGCTGCCCTAAACTGCGCCGCTACGATCAGGAATAAAATCGCACTGTCGGGCCCAAAAATTCAGAGTAGTGCACAAAAGTATTTCAAGAATAAAAATTAGTTCTTGAAATTAAACTAGATGTCACTAACGATTTTCGGATAATTGCCTATGATACTCATTCAAATTTATTTTTGAGGTTATAAAAGTATCAAAAATTTATGAATATGACATGGTTTCATGTTTTTTATAATGACTAACTTTCAAATTAATTTAATTTTTATTAGAATCGTAAGTTGAAGTTATTTATTATGTTGTGTAAAGGAACGATTATTGGTTTATATGTCAACATTAGCGTTAGTGATGAGATAAGACACCTTATTGGTTACTCGTAACTCTAATCCGCTCGATTCATTCGAATTCATGTTTGGTATCAAGAACAAAATATCAGCTTGTTTTCTTATGTGCAGTATTTTCGAATGTGCCATTATGCATCCACACTTCGAATGATGTTAATATAAATATCGAAATAAATTCAAACTAGGCTGTTACATAGTATTTGTGAAAGTCGATAACTATGCCAAATTTGAAGTGGTTAGAGCACGCATGTCTTCCAAGTACATCACAAAACCCAATCCTGTTCCGGTGCGCGAGATGCCGTCTCAACTGCAGTCACCAGCAACAGAGCTTTCTCCGAATAGTGACGTACTTGTAAATGAGACTCCATCTGCTTCATTGAATCGGAACACTCTGGCGCTGCCAACAGTAGCTAAGGTATGTGATGGACTATCAACGCGATCTGCTAATGTTGTCGCTTCGACGGCCTTAGCTGACGTAGGATTGTTATCTTCCAAAGCCTTGTTATTGATAAACATTCATAGACTTCTTTCTAAAGCACAGACTAAGGCCAGGAAAGATATTGATGCTATTGTAATAAAAAGTATTTACTTTCTGTCAAAGGGGTAGCCGATTCTATCATATCTTTGTTAGAAAGTCAAGGGTTAAACTTGGAAGAGGTAATCTGTGTGGATGGCGATGGTACTGCTGCGAATACAGTTTGGAAGGGAGGTGTCATTCAACACTTGGAAAACTATTTAAAGAGACCGTTGCAATGGTGTGTTTGCATGCTTCATGCGAATCAACTACCGCTTCGCCATTTATTCAGGGGCCTAAAGAATATTCAGCACCAATTAGAAAACAGATACTTGTATGTGAAAATAAACCTCTAACGTCTTTTTGTGCAGTAGCTGGCAATATGCCAGAATTATGTGATAATATTATGAAGGAACTAAGTATCGGATCAGAAGTATCTCTACGAAAAGTGTCATTCTGTACAGCCTGGGAAGATGGTGCCTTTGAATTGGCTCCCTACTACCAATCGCATAGTTAGATTTTATGTAAGTACTGTTTCGCTGTCAGATAATTTACAGCTCTTTGTGAACTACGTGGTTAAAGTTAACGCCACTGTTTGGTTAATCAAATAATCATCCTTTAAAGTTGGAGCCAAGCATATTTTATAAAATGATTGTATACTCGATTTTTGCCTGATAATCAGAGATCTATTGTAAATTTAGTGATCGAAAGAAAAGCTTTTTTGTTGCGCACCCAGAAAACCTGCTTTTTGCCATGTTATTCGACAATAGCGACCACATTCTAGAACTTTCATCTCGCAAAATATTAAAGGCCAGAGAAGCAGATAAGAGTAACTCTCGCAGGGTATTTAAAACACCAACGCTTAACTTCTGCGCAAAAGATTACATTAATATAATATTTTGGCAAGAGTGTGAGATATCGGCTCCACCAATTTTGCGACACACCTCCAACGATGACGGCTAAATAAGGCTAAATAAGCCTCGACATTGTTGACTTCCTCTGTCATACACAGGCAGTGGAAAGATGTGTGAAAGTAATGACGGAGGCTTCTCAAGGCGTCATGGACGTTACAGCTCGGTATGGTTTTATTAGGAACAGATTAATATCTCGCGTGGAAATGCCTGATTTTCGACATCAGGACATGTTGAACTTGGATATACCAGACTGGTGTTGGATCCGTTTTCTAATGTCAACACAGCAATGTCACCTCATCTGGAAGAAAAACTTATAGAATTGACAACAAACGAGGAAATAAAAATCAAGTTCAAAAATGGTTACCAAGAATTGTGACTATAAAAACTGATCCCGCAATTATACCCTTGATTGTGGTCAAATGTTCAACGATTCTTGTTAAAGCATTCCCATCGTCATATTTGTGTGAACGTGGATTTAGTGCTGTGGCAACACTGCTTACGAAAAAGAGAAATCGTTTGCATGTTACTGAATGTGGCATTTTGCGACTGTTCTGGAGTAAATTGGAACCTGATAACAAAAAATTATTAAACAGCATCAGATTCAATCTTCATATACTTTTTATATAAGAATCGGTTATGTTCTTTTATTTTGAATAAAAAATACTATTGTTTGAATACTATAAAATTGCGTTTCAATAATTATTTTAATTAGCAGTTGTAGCTCGTAAGAGTTATCTTGAGACCTGAGCGCCGTTGTGTATTACCTACTGCGCTCAGGTTTCATGTTAATTCTTGCTAGTTATAGTAAGTCTCGTTTAAAATTAATGTTTAGTCTTCGCTAATGAGGAAGTATTAAAAAAAACATTACTTCCCGAAATCAAACCAGATGTCGCTACGCTGCGTTTTTGATTTCTCTATGACAAACCTTCCGGTTTAAAAGTCTTTCATTTTTAAAAGTAAATTAGTTTTCAAACTCTACAAACAACTCATATTCTATTTGAACTTTTTCGCATTTGTATTGATGTCTAAGTTTCGAACTTTTCAAATTTCAGTTTTTTATATGTTAATTAAAAAATCAACTTTTGCTAGGGTCGCCATCTAGTGGAGGTACTTTTTTAGTGCTTTCGTTTTTTCCTAAATACTTCCTCATACACCTTATAATAATTAATTAATTTAACTTGAAGTTAGTGTGGTTTTTAAGTAGGTGAAAAAATGGGGGTGCTAAAAATAATTTATTGTCAAAGTGGGCAGTAGACAAAATAAGTTTGGGAACCTACAATTTCTGCTGCCATCTAGTGACATTTTCTGTAGTTTCTTTATTTTTTTAAAATATTCCTCATTCAATATTAAAAACTAACTCTCCATCGTTCTTTGTCGACTGTGAAAGCTGCCAAGCAAAGTTAGGCGCCTATTACACTACCCAATCTATCGGGCACTATATATCGGCCGCGTTTTAGGGCGGTTGGTGTCGTTGTGATTACACTGCACTAGATCGCCTCCCTAACTCAGTTGGCATGCAAACGTGGCGTTGAAAGGATGGCTCCTTCGCTCACAAAGTACCAAAAAATTGGCATAGCCCATACTTTAACTGCGGGCGTAAATAATAAAACAAAATGTTGGGTAAAAAATATTTGCTTCTAAATGACCAACTATGCAGTTTGAACTACTACAGAATGAGTTCTGCACAATTTGATCATATATTAAACTTAGTCATACCTTATATAGCGCAAAACAGCGGTTAGCTGTGCTGTAACCTTAAAATTTTTAGCAACGGGAAATGCATATCATGACTTAAAGTATAAATACTCAATAAGTTTATTGTTTCCATAGGTAATTTAAAATAATATTACATAATTAAGTTAGTCTCACTATGGACCCTATCGGGCACAACAATATATAAAGTTTATTATAGCATTAGTTTTTATTATTGTAATTAATATAAAATTTCGTTGTCGTTCACTGACGTCTCACACACACGCTGCGCAACAACCGACTGAGCGCTCTAACACCCTAACAGCGTTCACATTACCCGATATCGGGATCCTAACTCTCTAACTGCGATTAGACTACCCAATTTACAGTGTACCCGATGGATCGGGCCCGATAGATTGGGTAGTGTAATAGGCGCCTTATACAGGCTATTTTGTCTATGACGGCATTTACAGAATCTATGTCATTTATTCATGTTGGCAACATTATGTAGTACAAAGCAAAAGCGAGTTGTGTCAAGAAATTGTGCTTTTTCTTCGTAAATTATTCTCATCAAAGTATAATAAAATGTAATTTATACCTTGAAGAGAATCTCTATAAAATAGGTAAACATAATGGCGTACGATTTTAGTAGATTCTTTCTTATCCCACTAATTGTACAGCATAAATTAACGTGTCACCATAGGGCTCTTTAGGACAATAAATTATTGCTTTATTATCCCTAATTGATGATGTTCTGCCTTATTATTATCAGTTTTATACGTTAATCTTATTGGGACACTAAGAATGTTTCTGATGTGCTTGGGGAGGTGTGGCCTCTTTTTATTGTCGGCACATCTGGTGATCGTTGTCGGAAGCGCTGCTTCTTGACTGATCGGCTTACAAGAATTATCTGACACCCTGTGACTGTTTTCGTCTTTACTGTTGCCAATATTTGTCTTAAATGAGATTACGCCAGATTATGCTGTCACGGTTTATTAAAGGATATTTCTAGAATCCCTAAAATTGCGTTTTTCGTCGCAAAAATTAGATGAATGGTATTCAAATGAACAGTGTTGCTGTGTTGTGATAAGTTTTTTGGGTGATATTTTGATTTTTCTGTTCCACATGCGTTCAAAACAATAAGTTGCGGAAATGGCAAAGAAGTCTGATAATACTGGTGGAAAGCTGGTGACTGTCTCTATTGTGGGGCTTTCTGGTAAGTAATATTTCATATATATATATATAAGGTTCGAATTATACCAGTTTGAATGATTTACTGTTTGTGATATAACTAAACAGTCTGAAAAATTAGTTACAGACCTCTAACTTTATTTTAAATACCACATCAATTTGATTCTGATTATGATAATAAATAAAAATGAAAAATAATGACAATCATTTTTACTTGATGAGAAACAGTTATACCATTTATCTATATGGGTATATATCATTTAAATTAAAGTGATTTTGTATAATCTATAATTAAGACAAAATAAATATTCTAATTTATCATTTCATACCTATATTTTAACATAAATATGATTTGTGGTTTTCACATAAGTTGATAATTTGTTTGCTTTGTATGATATCTTGTTGATGTTATGAGCATTTGACTCATAACATTGTGTCTATTTTTAGAATGGACCCTGGAGCAATGTAGCAATGACATTCTTAAATTATTAACCTTTGAGTCTAGGGGGAAGTTGTATCATTCTTAGCTTAAAACCTACAAATTTGTTTTGAAATATTTATAATACCAAATCCATCACATGTTACTTATGTCATAAAATATAAGTTCTTAGCATGGTATTCATGTTATTTAATTATGAAAACGGCAGCCTTGGAATGGAATAATATTATTGTTGGAACTCAACATGCAACTGTTATATGCCCGTTTGTTTGTATTTGAGGATAAATTTAGTCCCTTTGTCCTTAACTGTAAAGGTCTATAAAAAATTTAAAAATGGTTAAGGAAGGTACTGCATAAATTATGTATGTAAATAAAGAATACAATTAAGAAAATTGATCTAAAACAGAGGCTGTAGCCTTCTCATAAAAATTTAATATTTAGGCATGCACTTCAACATTATACTAACTATAAGACTATTAGTGTTAAAATTGTAGAATACTAAGATTTAGATAATTATTATTGCAACTATTATCTTTCTAATATCCATAAGACAATATGATTTTATGTGCATTCCACCATGACAACTTTCTAAACATTTGAATGGCTGGTGTTATTGAATAAAAGGAAGTACCCGCTGACTCAATTTAAGTCTTATACAATTGTTAATAGTTCTGATCTATTGTGACTTTTTATCTATATATTTCCTGTTATGTTGCTGTGGGTGCTAATGATATTTGAGTATTGAAGTAACTGATAAGTAAAATAACTTTCATTTTAGGAGTTATATACATTTTTTATGATAAAAGTATCTATTATGATAACATGTTATTCATTCATATAAAGTAGTAAGTCCAAAAACTAATGGTAGTAAACCATTAGTTTTCAGGGTTTAGATGGTAAATTAAGCTGTTGGTTCTAGCAGTAGCTACAGTCATTAACACACACCAATCCTAGTACAGGGGGTAAAATGTTGGGTTATGTGTAAATTATTTTAAATACACCATACATACATGTACTAAATATAAGATGTAATTTCAGTTTTAGGATAGGTATATGATGTAATTTTACAAGTAAGCTGTCAGTTTTCTATGAAACAATTATAATATTTCTTAACAAATTAATTTGTCGTCTATGAAATTATTTTTTTATAACATTTAAAAACTTTTATATCATATAAAAACACTAATGTTATAGGCCAATATCAGCATAGAATTTTCTGTTATCCATTATTAACTTTAATGTTCTGATAATAAACTTCACTATTGTCTGTTGTAATGTTACATATAATAAAATGAGTTTTAATACTTTTCAGGTACTGAAAAAGAAAAAGGACAGCTAGGTGTTGGTAAATCATGTTTGTGCAACAGATTTGTTCGTACCCATGCTGATGATTATAATGTTGATCACATATCTGTTCTGAGTCAGGTGAGTGTTCGATTATGCTTTAATTATTTTGTACCCTATTGTGAGATCATGATGTGATGTCATAACACAACTTAATGTTCATTGTATACAGCCATTTACATGTAGTTAGCTAGCAATATTTTTTTTTTTATTTTTCAATATGATTTCTTCTACAAACATCATAATTATAATATTAATCAGTCATTTTGCACAAATCCTATTAGAATACTAAGCTTTTTTTTATTAATTATTAAATCTGTTAGTAAAGACACTATTGATTTACATTTGAATTTAAAGTATTATGTTACGAGTCAATAAAAATTTACATACTGATGTTTTGATAAAAGTTAATGTAGTGAGGGTGAAGTGTTGTTTATTATATCATGAATGTAACCTGCATTAATGCAGTTCTTTTTAAATAATCCTTCATTATAGAGAAATGAGATATTGAATATGAATTAAAGGCAACTTTGTTGGTGAACATTTGTTTGTGTTAATTAATAGGGATGACAAAAAAATTTTGTTTGTTTGTCCATCAGGTAGATTATTGAAGAATATTAAACATTTTTTCTTTTATTTTTTGTGTAATCAATAGAAGATATGGTGATACAGTTAGTTGAAATGTCGCTTGACATCACCCTTTCGTAATTTTTTTACAAAACTGTGTAATATGTTTTTATTATCTGACTTAATAGAATTCCTTTTTTTTTACCCAGTCGTCATCCGTATTTACTTTAAAAACTTGGCCTAAATAAAATGGATATTTGTTCAAATTCATCAAAAAGTATTATTGAATCAAGATGTTTATTTATTATTTGTTCATTAAGCTAAAAGATGCTTAAATAGAATTTGTATCAAAAAATAAATATAAAAGTAAGCTTATGTACATGTTAAAGAGCAGTTGTTGCAAATGAAACTTTATTTTAAAGCTAATAATAATCTAGTATTCTTAAAAAAATAAAAAATATTCTTTCATCATTTTAATTGACACTTTTTAAGTTAATAGGTTAACTTTTTTGTCTAATGCAAATCTATATAAATATTATATTGATTGGATTGTTAAGGCGAGGTTGTACGAAATTGCCACATTTTAAACCAATTTTATTCTAAGGTTATACTAATATTTGCCGAATAAAAATAATTTTATGAAAATTCAACATATTATTGATTGCTTCCTAGAAACAGAAACATACATTTCAATAATTGACTTGATAGAGAAAATCACAAAGATGTCTCAATAGATTTTTTAGATCAATTTTACGAACTAATATATTTCATCTTAACTATATGAAAAATAGGTTTTAATAAAATCTAAAATATACTAAAGATTTTTTTTTGCATTTGTTAATTTCTGTAATTAAAAATATATGAAATCAAGCGAGCGCGTCTTTAATTTCAATATGCAATTGTTTGCGTATTTGTATGGAAATGTAAGCGGATTAAGTCCAAACTTCCATAACAACTGGATGAATTTGTTTTCTTTTTCCATATTCATGGAAGTTTAATATCATTCATTTTCTCAAACAAAATAGGTGCACCTTATTTAAATAAATATCTCTTTCAGTCTGACTTTAGCGGCCGTGTGGTGAACAATGATCATTTCCTTTACTGGGGCAGCGTGTCCAAAGAGAATGATGATCAAGAGTACAGATTTGAAGTCGTGGAGCAGACTGAGTTCGTTGATGACGCATGCTTCCAACCATTCAAAGGTAGAGTCCATAGTTTTCTTTGTTGCTATATTGCAGTCGCCACGGAAAGCTGTCTCCGACTGACTTATACAAAATGGACTTACTGCGTTTTGTGACTATATTGGCTAATGGTCCAGCTCATGGTCAGCTTGTAGATCATGTTCATTAAATGAATACTGTGATGATCTATATTCATATTATAAGAAGAAAGATAAAATTGTTTGTTTGCATTGAATACGCTATATAGAATGTAATTTACTTACGTAGGTGAAGTCGTAGAAAAAGAGCTAGTATTCAATAATGGTTAATTGTTACACTATGCAAAATGTAAAGAACTAGTCGTATAAACAGGAGTTTACATGAAACAATTCATTATTCATTTCATTTCAATATATCATTAGGTTAACCTTTACAATTCTGATTAGACAAGGTGGGAAGTAGCTCTGTTTATGTCGTCATTATAAGTTCGAGGTTTCAATTTTACCTCATTTAATTTTTCATTGTACTTTAATAACTATTCACTTGCACTTTTTATACTGCTATTGTACCTAAACTCTGTTAAACACTAGACAGCGCATATAATGTCGTTATTTAATACAAACCCTTTTATTGGAATCTGCAGTTGGCAAAACTGAAGCGTACGTGAAACGATGCGTTGCTACCAAACTTCAATCTGCGGAGAAGCTAATGTATGTTTGTAAGAACCAACTCGGCATAGAGAAGGAGTATGAACAAAAACTCATGCCTGATGGAAAGCTTAGCATCGACGGATTCCTTTGCGTGTATGACGTTAGTCTCGTGCCGGGACGCAGCTGGGAGAAACAGGTATGTTGTAATTTATTAAAGAAGTGTAACACAGTAAAATAGAACTACTATATTATATGACCATTTTTTAACGCGTTAACATATGCTGTAAAGTTCCAATAAATTTTATATAATCAAATATATCAATAATGTACAGAGATGTCAAAATCTCGGATCGAAAGAGATAGACATATACTAAATAAAGCTGTAAACCATAATCGTCCCACAGGGTGACAAGGACAAATAATATCTGCTCCCTATCCCACACTCATATTATTTTATAAGAAAATATTTTTATATGTACTATTAAAAATTTCTTATTAATATGTAGTCCATATTGTCAAGTTTAATAAAATAAATAATAAATCTTCTGTGATAAATTTAACATTCAATAATTTTTCTAGAACGAAAGCCTGGCTGCAATCTTACAAAATATAATAAAGTTAAAGAAGCCTGTAGTCTTAGTTACATCTAAAAATGACGAGGCGTGCGAACAAGGCGTCCGCGAGGCAGAACGGTTGGTGCAACGCAAGGAGTTCAAAGGTTCAATACCCATAGTAGAGACGTCCAGCCACGATAATGTCAATGTCGATCAAGCGTTCTTACTACTCGCTCAAATGGTCGACAAATCTAAGGCTAGAATTAAGGTACGTTGAAAGTGATATCTAAAAAGATAATAGTTTATAAGTCCCGTAAAGTGTTAATGCCTGGCCGCCATATTGATGACGTAATTGCATTCAAAAATCAGTACCAATAACAAATAAACAATAGTGTACAAATAATTGTTATCTTTTAGAATTAAAGATGGCGAAATTTTGTAAGAAATTTTTAAAATTACGTATGTTAATTATTCCTAATAATGTGTAATTGTTTATTTGCAGGTTGCAAATTATGCAGAAGCTTTAAGAATAAGGAGGGAAAATCTCGATTTTGTTACGGAAGCCTTCACTCAACTCATTCGAATACACATTCAAGATCACAAGTGAGTTGTTTTGCCATGTCATCATATATTTTTTTTTAATATTATACTCTAAGCACATGGAGTAAATGTTATTTTAATATAACAAGATGGAAAAAGACTTACTAAATAATAGAAGAATTTTATCAAAAGAAGAATCATCTTCTAACTAAATCATCAATTTATAATAAGCTACAAATTTCTTCAATTGATGTTATACATTATTTTAGTAGCAACGTCAGTTGTGACTTATTTAAATCAATAGGTCATTTTCGTTTGTCAGTTAGTCATTGTCGTTGGTTTATCGGCCAATGAAATGAGCCCATAGAAATCGCACTAAACTTGCGGGTCTTTTCGGCCAATGTATATGAGTCATTGCGAATTCGCTGCTGTGTACTTATGATACAAAGAATCCACGACTTTGCGAATAAGAATGTTTCAACGAGATAATAAATATTCTTCACATTTATTTCTTAATTAATTCGTATAATTGTTTTATATATTTTTTTTAGGGAAATGTGGTCTGCAGCTAGTAAAAGATTGTGCCATTACCCAGAATGGGTTAAGTTTGTTCAGCAATTTGGAAACGACGGAACGCAGGTAGGTAACAACAATAATAATTACGTGTTATAATTACCTGTTTATCAATTGTAAAAAAAAAACTGCTTTTATAGGTCAATGAGATCTAAATATCAATGCCTGGTAATTAATAGAAGTTCTTATCAGAAACTGAAAATATTGGAGGATTCTATTGCACTATAGGTCTTTGTCTCTTTATTATGTTTTTGAATAAAAAAAATATGTTTAGTTTATTAACTTTAAACAAAGTTTTTAAATAGAAAAAAAGAAAAAAGAACTTTCTCTATGGGAGTCTCATTTATGAGTTCATTTTGGATCTCTTGCTCAAAATAGATTGGGAATTCCTGATATAGAACATATAATACTTTTTGATATTTTACAATATAAGTGTTGAAATATTATGTGTATTTATTTCAGTTGCATTAACTCCAAATTAATGTGTATAAAGCCTAGTTCGCATTAAGCTAGTATTTTAGTCTAGTAGCGAGTAGTTTAGTAGCAAAAATACTCACTACTGTTACGGGTTCGGTGCTTGGGTCAATTAATAAGGCTGCTTAGCTTGAGTATATATTTATTAGTTAAATAAGGGTAATAAGAAAAACTGTAACAAACAAAAATAAATTTATAAAAACAGTTCGTAAGTTACTTAACTAATACATACTTATCAAATAAACAAATACATACCCCTTGTCGGGCTTCTAGTTAACTTTTGGATCTTCCAAAATACAGATTACAATTTAGTAGTTACATATGTTATATAATTTGTATCACCATATCACATTATTTATCACAATAAATGAATTATTTTAAAATTACATAGTAAAATTTATACCATTAATATTGTATTGTATTATAATTTCATCTTGTGCATAGGAGAATTTCTTACGAACTGACATCCATAAAGAGTATAATTGATTAGTCAAAATTTTAAATTACGAAAGACGAATAATAAAATGAAATGATGTTGAATTTCAAAAGTAAAAAGTTTGCATACTGAAACCTAGGAAAACAAACGGTGGCATGGCACACCGTTACACTACTGCCCAAAAATCGTTCACACATTCTTCGAGTACAGTTCACAAGTGAGTTATGCTGCAAGATGAACAGCTTACAACGCAAAGTAAATAAAAGTAAATAAACTGATTAAGCTCATTATTACGGCTATTTTAAAAGAGGTGGTTCTTTTCACCAAATCCAGGTATATTCATTTTATTTTCTAAATCCAATTATGCGGATTGTTTATTTTTATAATGCGGGGACTTAATATTCTACAAGCATTCATTTTCCAAATATTTGGAAACGAATTTTAAAGTTGTTTCTTCGCTCCAGCGAAACGAAATTTATAGGCAATTAATGAACTCGACTAATTTGACAGGTTCGGCCTCGTTTAGTCGGTAATTCGGTAAGCGCGGACATGTGGTGGGAGGTACTACTCGCCCGAAAAAATAGAAAAAATGGATCGACTCGACTAAATTACTTACTAAGCTACTAGACTAAATTTTTGTTGTTCAGACACGTTTTGCTACTAAACTACTCGCTACTAGACTAAAATACTAGGTTAATGCGAACTAGGTTTTATATCTTCAGAATAAAACAGAGAAATAAATATGTTAAAATAATTATTTGAATGCATTCAATGTAGACAAATTTTGCGTGTATTAATGCCGAAAGGTCTTACTGTCAATCAGATCAGAAATAATTTAAGGGTATAAAGTTTATATTCTTTTTTAATAAATATTTGTATGCAAATCCTTTTCGTTCAGGTCGTATACCGTCGCCATATTAGAAGACTGAAAGAGGAACGTTCGGCTAAGAAACTTCGTAAGCAATTAGCTAAGCTACCTCAAGTTCTATCGAGAATGCAGCTACCGACTGAAGATTTGCAGGAGAGGTACAAACAAATATGATTCTAACGAGCCAATATATATTTATATTTTTCAATTCGAACCAGTAGTTCCTGAGTTTAGCGCGTTCAAAAAAAAAATTCTTCAGCTTTAGAATATTAGTATAGATAAAAATGTACCAACAGTGGACTTTTTTCTGGCGAATTCTATTCCTCCAATACGATTAGAACAGAAAGTTTCAGATTTGTAGGTATAAATTTTACACGAAAAAAAAAAATGTTTTGAACATCTGAATATTAATTAACATTTATACACTTTTAATCGCTTAACCTGGTCTGTAAAGAATGTTAATGTAAAAAGTTGTATGGTATATCTTAGTGAGATGTTTCACCTGATTTATTATCTATTTAGCGATTGGCCAATGGTGGTGCGGCAGCTTCGCTCGCACCGAGACTTCTCTGTTTACTTCAGCGAGGGCAGAGCACCCGACTCTGGCTCCGATACCGGCTCAGACCTGGAGAGCCCCCTCGCTACTGATACAACCTTACGGGTCGGGGAACGGGCGCGATACCAGGTACCATAATGATTTATGTTTATGGCATTATTATTTTATAGACGACTAGCTTTCTGCCAGCGGCGTCACCCGTGTGGTCCCTGAAAAATGTTTATCTGGATAATGATGCATATTGTGACACAGATATAATAATAAATAATAAAATCTTTATTTGCAGAAATATGGTTTTACAAGTTGTTAACAATTTTTAAATACCTAACATATTTTGTTGTCAGGACGACGTGCAAATATTACAGGTCATACATTTCATTAAAAAAAATAATAATAAGAACGTCAACATTATTCCAAAAAATAAAATACAAATTGTCACTAAAATTGATATAAAAAAAATGTCAGCATCTTTATCAAATTATTAAAAAATAAATAAATACAAAAATGCCAATTATAATTTTATAAATTATCAAAATGTCAATACCAATGAAAATGTTACCTAGAAATACAAATTTACTATTATATGTCATACATTTTTATTTTTAAAGTAATTTATTGTATCATTTAATTTATCAATTAAAAAGTCAAACAAATGTTTTATAAATTTAGTAAAAGTCAGTGTTTTTATCTAATGAGTTAGATGATTGTATATACGGATTGCTATACAGTTCGCATTTTTTGACGCCATTACAAGACCTTGAGTAGGAATATAGTTACAAATCCAATAGTGAACAATGAACAATTGTATTAATTCCCTATACAAACTAATTCCCGTTTTCATCATTTTATTTGCTGTTTTTCGGGATAAATTATAGCCATTGTTCACTGCATATGATATAGCTTCCCGTAGGTGAAAGAATTGTTAAAAATGTTTTCAGTAGTTTCGGAGCCTGTTCGAAGCAAATAAACAAACATACCTTTATCTTTATAATATTAGTATAAGTATATTGTTTAAATTTTTACGGTCACTAACATGAGAGGAATTATTCACGGAACGCGTTCGAAACTCGTACCGCTCTTCATTAAATCACCACTCACTCGCAACTGTTCTCAACACACACACTGTATGAGATCGCTGTACTGTTTTATCTTTGTCGAGTGTCTGGATTCCAGTGATAATTCACTGGAATCCAGACACTCGACAATGTGAACTCGAACGCTTGAAATTTTTGCATTTTGTTATTTCAATCGCGTTCTGGACCATTGAAAGTATGTGATGGGTTTTAGTAGGTGCGACATCTATTTTGTCGAAATATTTTAGTATGACATATGGAATTAATGGTTTTTAAGACGACATATTTTCGTGTTTTAGACATTGGGACAATCACAAAAGATACCATACGAAATTCTGGAAACGAATGAAGCGGCGATCGTGTTCAAAACGTACTTGCACGAAGCTCAAGAGGAACAAAGAAATTACGAGTGAGTAGTTTAATATATCTTGTGCAATAGCCGAATACAGGTCATCGTAATATATTTGGAATATACTTGTACCGTCAACAGCGTGTTAGGTTATACAAATCTGTCAAAATTCTCCACTTGATATTAAAAATGCATTGGGTGTAGAGTTTAAAATCATCTACAGAAATTCACCATATCATGGTAACCTGACTTGCGGCTGTGTGTGCAATAGTTAGTCATTCTATGTGAGTTTCCATAGGTTAATTTAGAAAGATGTGTTGTTGTTTTTTTACCCGATTACGGCGGAGCGAAAAGGAGGGTTATGATTTTAGCCAGTATGTATGTATGTTAGAATGTTCATCTGTTCCCTTATAACTTTGAAACTACTTATCGTAACTGGACAAATGAGGTATCATTAGAAGCGTTTTAGTTGCCCGCGTGCTATATGAGGTTACTTTAAATTGGCAACAGCGCCCTCTAGACAGTATAAAGTAAGAAACTAAAGGAAATATATTATTCAATAATTCCGTGTAGGGTATAAAATGAAAGGTCTTAATTAGCACATTTAAAATATATTTATATTGATAGCTTTTGCTTGCAATTTTTCTTAAATATACCCTAATTAATTAAATTAATTAAATAAAAAATTTAGTTCAAAAACTAAAACCCGACTACAGCTAAAGTCGCCATCTCTGAGGTCCCGGGTTCGATTCCCGGTCGGGTCAATGTAGAAAATGAACTTTTCGATATTGACTCGGGTCTGGGTGTTGTGGTACCTTCGTTGTCTCAGATACTCCATAATTCGGGGCCTTTAGCTACTCATCTTGGAATCTGGGGCTCTATTTTTGAATCATTCGTCTCGCGTCGAGCGCTCGTTTTCTACTATCACTCGAATACAACGTTCGCTAAGCGACGAGTGGTTCATACCATTCGTTGCAGTCGAGCGATTTAGAAATGGCGAATTTGTTAAGTCGAACGAAAATCAGTAGAAAACGAGCGCTCGACGCGAGACGAATGATTCAAAAATAGAGCCCCTGAGCAATGTATGTGATGTTGTTAAATATTTATTTATTTATGCATAAATTATGCATAAAAGTATGAAAGGGTCAGTGCCTCTCAAACTACTAATTTACACAAAATTAAAAATTAAATAAATCGCTATATAATAATAGTGATGACCAAAGGACAGCGTAGTATGCCACAACAGTTTGTTTTGTTATGATGTTTGCTATTATAATATAGGTTTTAGTTTTTAAACTTATTTTGTTGTCTAGTTATTTTTATATTTTATTTATTAGTGTCAGTCATAATGCATTGGTAGGACAGTTCAAAATCGCATTTAGAGTTAAGTTATTAAAAAAAAGAGGTGTTTATATCGGAAGCATTGTCGTAGATGGTGTCAACAGTTCAAACGGTTACTAGAAGAGACTGGTTACGTTACGCCAGGCAAACAGTTGTCCGAGGTTCGAGTCCTGCTTATGGGACGGGAATGTTACGAAGCTCTATCCGACGATCAACAGCAACGCGTTTACGATCAACATCAGAGACAGATACAGAGACGGGCTAAACATAACCTCCAGGTAAACTATACAGATTATTAGAATTTTATTGGGTATAGACAAAAAAAAAAAAATCACTTTGATATGATCATTCAAAACTTAATTTTTTATTCTGGGGAGAGAGCTGAAGGTGATTTCGTTTTATTTATGTCAAATTTTATGGCCTGCATTTTTTCTATATTCAGCGTTAGTAGTACTAGTTATGGGTAACCATTTACTAATAGCGCCTTTACGATATTGTATTTTGCGAGTTTCTATCGTAAACAAAAAGTGCAGTATCAGCGGCAGAAGCAAAGACATTGCAGTTGTGAAGCGATAGACCGCATAGCACGTCCATGTACACGAGAAACAGTGTGGGACCTAGCATGCTTCCTTGGGGGACACCATTGTTAATATATTTTTGATCACTTACTAATAACCCGATTTTTAACATTTTGGGATTTAGATAATTGGTAAAAAAGCTAAGATAGGACCTCATACGCCACAGTATTCTGGTTTTGATAATATGATGGGACCAAAGACTGTATGTATCGTAGGCCTTGGATAATTCTAATAAAATGTCATAAAGAAAAAAAGAAAATTGTGAGGTTAAAGTGTAGCAAGCCGTAAGCAGCGTACTGAGTGACGAAGATAAAACGCATTAACAACTCTTAACCTCACCACAATAATAACCGAATTACTTAATTACCTTAATTTAATAATAACTTGATCTATACTAAATAAATACTTTTATGGCCCGTTGATATAATGGTCTGCTTCCAGGAGTTACTGTTGGAACACGCAGATCTCTTCTATCATTTCAAAAGCATATCACCTACGGGCACTATCACTCAAGAAGATATCAAAGAGATAACAGATGTACTACAAGATGATTTCAGGTAACTACAGATCAATTTACAGCTGATTCTACTCAACAGAGATTGCCCTTTAAAAGTATCTTTAATTCCACAGTTTCATATAGAAATTAATTCGAAAGACTTTCATGGTTCCATTTTTTTGATGATACGCTTTATGTAACTTCATATGTAAAGAAACTCAACAACTTCAATGAATACTTAAGGTCCAAAGTCCTGTGGCAACATGTACGCACTTTTAGCTTTGCAAATATAAAATTTTCAGAGACTTAATGAGATTGAGTTTACTAGAGTGTAATTGTAGTTTTACTGTTATTTAAAATTATTGCTTTTTCCTACATTTTTATAGATACTTAACATTTTCTTAGATATAAAATGCTTGATCGTATGGAGCAAGATAGGAAACTGATGCTGTTTCAACATTTGGGCTTTGTTCATTGCCCAATGAGGGAGCACTGTCCGGCCGGTTCCAACTGTTTAGATGCTACCCTACCCGTCATACTTAACACTAGAGTAGGGTGAGTATAATTATGTTATATTAATTTTAACGTTCTTACAGAATGTAAAGAGTCATGTGCACTTTCCATATATTCATTGGTCTGTCAAATGTTTTATGTTTGTGTATTAGTTTTTACTTAAAGCAGAATAATACCTTAGCATCTTTTTATTTGGAACGGAGAATCGTTATTTGTAGATGTTTTGAGGTTATAATAGCTGTCAAAATTCGAAATAAACGTGAAGCTCGACTCGTAAATATGGAAGTAAATAAAAAAAGTAATTGTGAATGTGTATATTTTAACCTTATGTCGAAAGAATATTTTTTCCATATTAGATGAAACAAAACTTAGCAAACCGTCATCGGGTGAATTGCATTGAGGTAGTGTAGCATACCGTCATTTTCAAAAGTAGTTATCATAGAACTATTTGAAAATAATTATCAGGCGCGCAATTTTTATACCGGCTTTATTTTTAGATTTAGTTTCCTGATATTAAATAAAAAAAAAAACACATAAAAAAAAAACACACAACAAAAAAACACAACAAAACACACAAAAACATCACTAGACGCGTTAATAAATTTTTAGGTCAAAATTGGACATGATTCTTTTGTAGATTTCAATGTTTATCTCTAAATGTCATACAAATTAATAAACACAGTTTTCCAACTGTTTATACTACCATATCAGTACATTTTTTTTAAGTAGCATTGGCAAAATGTGTAATCTAAATTGAAATATTGGAACATAAATGCTAACAAAGCTTACTCATATATGCAGTATAGTAATAGTCACATAAGGGGCCGTCCATTATGTTTTTTTCAACATTTTTGACCCCCCCCCCCCCCCCTCCCCCTTGGTGATACATGGTGAGGTTTAAGACTACCCCCTTCCTCCTTCAACCAAATCACGTGTATTTAAAAACAAAAAATATCTATTTTTGACGTCGCTTTTCGGTTTAATAATCGCGTATCGAGGAAAAAATAAATACACGTGATATATTACTACATACCCCCCCACCCCCCTTGTGATATTTCGTGATTTTTAACGAATCCCCCCCTCCCCTTTCGAGCCTCACGTGATTAATGGAATAGGAAACGAATGCGGCTCGCGTGCAAATGCATAACGTACGCCTGACTTGATTTCTTCCGTCCTTTCAAAACTTAAGGTACCTGTGTATCTATAAGTTATACCTATGTGTAACTTATAAATGAAGCTCTGCTTTATATACTAGTATATCAGATTCAATTTATTGAATACTAACTTTCCGCCGCCGCAGCCGCGGCCGCGTGGTCCCTAGTGAACTATTTATTTGGATACCGATTCATATCATGATACGGATATAATTACAATGTCAAATTGAATAGTGAGCAATGGTTACTATGGCAACGTTTAATTCTCCATACAAACTTCGACCTCCATTTTCATCCATTTATTTTCTGCTTTTCCGCATATAAGGTCCCCGTAGCTTCCCGTAGGTGAAAAAAAATTTAAACTCGGTCCAGTAGTTTTTGAGCCTATTCGATGCAAACAAACATATAAACAAACAATAGTGGCCGTTTATGTATTGTTGCTAATTATTATTGTTGTATTTTATGCCAATAAATGTTTCTTCTTCTAGATCTCTGACGTCATCGAGCGAGTCTCAATGTCACGCGGGCCCTCCGGCAGCTCCGTGGGCGCTGACCACAGATTCTAATCAAATAAATGTCATCATTTTGGGTGTAAGTTTTTATTTTATATTTATACTTTGTATATTGTCGAATAGTATGAACGCCGATCAGCTCGTTGGTTATCCACGAGTCTATTAACCGAACTACTTTTTTACCATTAACTTTTTTCTATATACAGGTTTGCAATCGTTGCACATATTTTCCTATTGCTTTAGTAGTGTAAATAGAATATTTTAAAAACGCTTTTTTGTAATCTCATATTTGAATATTCATATGAATAAATCAACTGTAAAGTTTTATTGACTAAAATCTGTAATAAATCTCTGGGTATAGTACTTTTGTGAGTAGCAACATTTGTAGAATAATTTTTCCTAACTTAATTCCGATGTTGAACTAACATCGTGTGTTTAATATAATTTATAGAAACAAAAACAATATTAAAATGTATGTGATTACAATTTTTTCTTGGATTTGTATTTTTATAGCATGCAGTAGTTATTAAATAAAACTACTTTAAAACAGTTTTTTCTCTTTTATGTCAGATAAAATATTACATTTACAGACGTTTCGAATATTAGATTCCGTGTTATCTAAACTGACATGTTGGTCGTCTTATAATAAATTAAAGACTATCTTTCAAACCATTATTGGACACATTCAAGATGCATTTTGCTTTATTTTCCTCGAAGGTGGATGGTGTTGCGGGCGAGTTCGGTAAACGTTTATTAGCGGGCTGCGACTCTGAACGTCGGGTTTCAGTCCAAGGGCAGACGTGGCGGATAGAACAACGAGTGAGAACTGACGACTTCACTACTGAAACTACTAGTATAGACGACTTTGCACCTAACGGTATGTATATATATGAATTGAATTAGATTAACGATACTGTGCAGGTATTTATACATACACAGTTCAGTATTAACATGCCTGGTATAATTGTTTTCGTAACGCCATTTGTGGGTAGTCATTCATTCAAGTCATTAGTTCGAGTAAGTAGTCTGAGGTAGTATGTTTTGTCAATATTATTTGTGATCTATATCACAAACAATATTACTATTATACAAGAATAGTTACCTAATACTTATTTTACACAAATAGTTCAACCACTATTTATTACGTTAAAATTAAGTTAATCTTTTTTCTTAGGCTATTTCTGCGTATTTCAAGACCAAGAATCTTTTGAGTACATCAGAGGCTGTGCTGAGAAGACTTTACTCTCTAGTCTAGAGCAAGAGGATAAATTACCTTTCCAGGTATGTATGTCACATTAGAAAGGAAACACTCAGAAGTTCAGAAGACAGTGTTTCCCAACCTTTCTTGTATTGTTACGGAAGTGGTTAGTAATCTTTTGATTGGAGTGACGTGTTTGGCTAAGAAGAGATTATTTTTTATTTGTTTAGGGTCTACCGTTGGTTGTGATGTTTGTTCAAGACGAGGGCATGGACAAAAAAGAATTAGCGAGACTCCAGGAGGAAGGGCAGAACCTAGCCGACAAGTATGTATTGTAACAAAAGAATATTGAAAAATTAAAAGGGTGCTTGGAATTTATTTAGTCGGGATTTATTAATACGTTATTGCACCTCTCTCAATGCTTATTTCTGGTTATAATTATTTTTCTCTATACAATTTTATTTATAAATCGTCAATCCACTTATGCCGCGACAATAGGGTATTTGATATAATAGGGTATAAAGTTTATTACTTAGACAAAATATGTTTAGCTTTAGTAAAAAAAAATTCTAGGAATTTAATGAACGACGAAAACGCCCTTTAGTTGGTTGTCGTAGTAGGATTTGTTTACCGGCGTGTGACGTCACACGAAAACAGGAAGCTTTCATGTCAAAAAAAGGTGTTATTAGAGATACGCAAAATTTGTTTTTATATGTATTATTTGTAACACATATTTATAAACAAAACCAGGGTAGATACAAATACAAAACATAAAATTTAACTTTAATTTCTCTTTTAGTAAATAAATAGGTTATGTCGCCTTGACATATTTACAGAGCAGCGTTTTTTTTGCGCGATTTTGTTTATTTAAACTTAAACAATTATTTTTATCGAAAACAGACTTCCATGAAATAAATTGACAGTGTGTTTATAATGTATGAAACAACAATTCAAAATATTTTCAGTAGTGTCAAAAATCCTATTTTTTTCTAACCCAAAGTAAAATAGAGTTTCTAACATTCTTTTTTGTTTTTTTTTTTTTGCTAAACGATAAGATAAGCTATGAATGTCTGTGTTTTTTACAGTTTACATTGTTCGTATATGGAGGCTTCGGTGAACGAGTTAGGTACTGAAGCTTTGACGTCGGACGCAATACAAGAGTTGATTAGAGCTAACAGGGACAAGGCTAGCTACGCACACTTGTATAGAGATCTCATTGTATGCTTCGATTCTGATATACGGTGAGTTGCTTCTGATTTTTTATAAGTTTGATCTTAATACAACAGGTAATTTATTACTTTTTAAGCTTAGCTTTCTGCCAGCAGCTTAGCTGCTTGGTTTACACGATGACTTGATAGTAAAATACTTAGAGATCCCTTTACTGGAATAGAAAGTAGCGTATATGTTAATTCAGGCTTAAAATTATCTGTATACCAAATTTATTATTTCAATTCAATACTTGATTTGTATACAGGATAATGGTGTGTATGTTCTGCGATGATCCGTACTCGCCAGAGCGAGTTTTGAGTCCGCTGTTACTTCACAAGGCCTGTTTTCTTACTGGGGATCGGTCTATAGTAATAGAGACCTTCTTAGGTGATTCCAAGAGAAAAGTTGAGGTAAGTCTATCAAATACGTAAAGAGGTTTTTGGGTCATTTTTTCAAAACTGTCTCAGTCTGTTGATTAGATAATAAAAACCTGCAATGTATATTCTGTAGCAGAATTAAACTGGAAAAATATCAACTTAAATAGTTTTTCACTTGAGAATTTGGCGCTAAAATACTTCAGTAGTGTCATTGTGACGTCATTTGTCATGATGAGTTTCATGATTTGATTTTTACAAAGTTTGGTGACATCAATTTTTACCAATTTTTTTTTTATTATTACTTTTTTAATTGAAACGAATGCATATTACTGCTTTCTACATTCCAACAAAAAATTGTACTACTGTATAAAAAAAAATATCAAGACAAAATTTGTATAAATTGGCCCAATTGTTCTGCTAACCCAGAAAGTGACAGCGAGTTATGACATCGTGTACCAGGTGCATTTCAGATCACGTATATTTGATTCAGAAATAAAAGGCCTTTTACTCTAAAAAGTTAAAAGGCTGATCTTCCATCATTGTGATGACACCTCTTATAAGTAGCTACTAACTTGAATTAGTATTTTACAATTAACCACATCATCCAATAACTACTTATTTTATGATCAGACTATAATCTTACTTGATATCTTCCATTTAATGTATGATATTTGTACTCAGGTGATCATATCGAGTTTTCACGGAGCGACACAGTTCAGGGAGGAGTTGATACACGGTTTCATACTTATTTATTCAGCGAAGAGGAAGGCCAGCCTGGCGACTTTGAAGTAAGAACATTTTGGATCATTTTATGAATCATCTTTAGCTTTGTTATGTCCCCAATTTAGGGGCTCTCGCCTTTCTTATGGATGGTTAAGGAGGACGGGCCATAACAGTCCACGCTGGCCAAATGCGGATAGGAGGGTATTAACGACTGTAAATGTAGCCGGGACGGCTAAATGTGGCTTCCGAAGCACGGAGTAGCTCGAGATAATATTTTTTTTTTGGTCACCCTTCCCGTGACCGACCCTTGCGAAAGTTGCTTAACAACAACGATCGAGTGCCGCGCTTATCCGCTACGTCACCGAGCTATCATTTATTAATACCATTTGAGTATAAGTAGTACAGGTAGGTTTCAAAGGCTTAAATCTTCCTCTTCTACAACTTAAACTAGACAAACACCAATAATACTGCACAAAATAGTTTTTTTTTTCACTAGAGCCCGTATATTGCCAGGCATTTTTTTTCTTTTTAACTCTCGTTACAGTTTTTATTTATATCTATTTTATCAAAATTTTTGTCAATAACCATTTTTGATAGACGTTTCCAAGGACTGGGAAGCAACAAATCATGAAATTGTGACATAATTTTCATTATAATGACACAGACCATAACACGCACACGCACATGCACACACACACGCACATGCACACACACACGCACATGCACACACACACGCACATGCACACACACATAAACACACACACAGGCGCACGCACACGCCCATACACGCACATATGTGCATACACGCGAAGGTTTTTAAATTTTGTTTTATGTAATCAAAAAATGAAAATTGGTTATTATAAAAATAAGAACTTGCTGTGGATTTTTTTAAAATAAGTAAATTAGGATGTGATCTTTATTTATGTCATCGTTTGGTCGAAACAGTGCGTTTTCCATGAACATACCAAATCTTCCCATACAAATGGTCGCGGTGACGGACGGCGGCGGTTCCGCAGCGAGCGCTTTCTTCGGCACAGACGTAGGGCACGCGCTCATTACTGAAGGGAACGCTACAGCTGATAGGCTCGCCGCACACTTCACAACTTACACGTCTAGCGCCGAGAACAAGTGTGAGTATTTTAGCATTCTCATTTATCTATTTTTGTCTTCACGCCAGATATTTTTCTGAATATATTAAAACTAATATGGTTCTGTTTTTATTTTATTGCATAATTTTAGTATGCAAAGTCTAAAAAATCTTTTTTCTGCAGCGTCAACAAGGACTTAATATTTTATCTTATAGAAAGTCTTTAAAATCATCAGTTGCACTTGATTTGAACATATTCATGTTTGATTTAAACAACCTACAACAAAGTATAAGAAAAATTATGGCCTTTGGTCACTCAGGTCACATTCACCTGCTGCTGATTTGAGGACAAAAATGTGTAATTTGGAGCAAGTTTAATGCTTTGGTGTATGCTTGTTGATGAGTCCAAATATCATAATGATTTAACTATAAAACTAGGCGTGAATCGAATCTCGTTATTCAATTAAAGGGCTAGCCACCCAATGAGGAAGTATTAAAAAAACACGAAAACACTTAAAAAGCACCTCCACTAGATGGCGACTCGAGCAAAAGTTGATTTTTACAGGAAACGAATGGACCAAAGACAGTCATTTCCGTTTCTTTTAACTAACATATTAAAAAACTGAAATTTAAAAAGTTCCAAACTTAGAAATCAATATAAATACGAAAAAGTACAAATAAAATAGGAGTTGTTTATAGAGTTTTGAAAACTAATTTACTTTTAAACTTGAAAGAAAACCGGGGTGGTTGTCATGGAGAAATCAAGAACGTACTGTAGCGACATCTACTTTGATTTCGGGAACTAATTATTTTTTTTAAAATACTTCCCCATTGGACTGCTGCATTAACCATTTGACTGCGACGTTTATATATATGTATGTATTGCAGCGGCATTCTACACGCCGTTCTTCAAGGAGGTGTGGGAGCGCAAGGGCGAGATCGAGCGCGCTTTCCGTATGGAGCAGCCGCCGCACAATTTACCCGACGTGGCTGCCGCTAGACCGCCGCCCCCACCACGGAACCACTCCTACCACAACCACAAGTAACCGCACATACATTCAGCTATAATATCATTTTGTATTTTAGACTAGTGATGTGACTCGAGCCCTGCTTTCAGTCAAGTTATATTTCCAAACTCATACTCGAATGAAATAAAATATCAATCGAGTCTATGCACTCGAGTTATCGAGTCAACTCGGTGCATCAAGTTGATTCTCTTGCCACTAGATGTCACTTTGATACTATACTTTATTTATCTACGCAGTTTATTTTTTTATTTTCCCTGTTATATAAAAAAATTATGTGTTAAAATACTTTTAATGCGTATTTTATTTACATTGTATAGGTATTTGTTTAAAATAACTAAAAGAAATCTCAGTTTAGTGGCACGTTTGCATTTTTTAAATAAATGACTCGAAAACTTGAGTATGACTTGAGTGAGATAATTTAATGGTTCCAGTGATTCAAGTCACAAAATCCAGATAACGGAACAGTGATTGTTTTTTATATATATGTTACAGTTAAAACCAGTTTTGAGGTAGATCATGTTCTCCCGGTTCGAACTAGATTTTACGAAACGCCTTTGTTAAAACTAGAATTAATGATTGCTCAAACTTGTATATCAGTAAAAACCAGTTCTTATTAGACAAGAAGCGTCAGTAAAAATAACTTTGTTTATTCGATATATTTTTTTTGTTATCTGTTTGTTATTTTTTTGTTAAACTCGGAAGTTACAACTAGTTGTATCTGAAAATATAATACGATATTTTGATGGTAAATTCTAATTTTGACTAGGAACTTCTAGTTTTAACAAAAGCATTTAGAAAAAAACTAGTTTTAATTAATAACGGCTATTGATGCTCCCGTGCTGGAGCTCAGGGCTTATCTATGGATGGATTCGAATCTAATAGGGAGAATGGGCGTCGACCCACGCGGGCCCGTGAAGTCTGAACCTGACATAGCATATGTTTTGTCCAGGATGGAACACAAATTGACCAACTCATTGGACCTTCTAATCGGACCCGATTCGCGCGCTGATATCGACTCCGAATATAGCGACACTATGAACAATAAGAACAGGGGCTTCCTGAAAGGTGAGTTTTTGTTATTATCTAATTTTGATACGCTCTTGTATTTCATAAACAGCCAATTAATATCCCCACTGCTGGGACACGTGGATGGGATTTATCAAAAAAAAAAAAAAAAATGTATAATCCACCGCGAGCGGGCCTATTGGTGGATGTCAACGACAGTTGGACCAACGGTTTACCGTGTCTTCCGAGGTACGGAGGAGATGACAAGTTTTCAGTGTGCCTGTGCCTTATGATGTTTTGGAGCCGACTGTGAAGACTGTGAGGGCCTTGTGTGCGGACCTTTGGATCGTCATTGTCCATAAGATGTCTTGTATTTCTTGTCAAAGCTGAATTCGGGTTCGATTCTGGTCCACGCCGCCACTACTAGCGGGGCGTTAAGCCACTCCTTAAGTAAGCCATTAAGATGTTTGGCGGTCTCGAACTTTACCAGTTTGTGATTTATTAGTCTCAACGCTGTCTTCGCCTGTCCCCAACGTTTTGGCGCAAGTCCTCAGCGTTTCCCGATTATTTTGTGGCATTGCCACAGGATGACACTCGCTGTTTTATTTTCATGTTTATGTGACTTCCAGTTTGATTTACTGTCAAGAATTATGTATAGGTACTATACCTCCTTGGATAATTCTAGTGTAGTGTCAAAATACTTCGGTAGGTGGAACATGCCTACGTTATGTATGGTTGTAAACATTACCTGTTCCGTTTATGCAGGGTTTACAGCCAGGTCATACTTTTCACACCCCGTGGATTCATCTTATTTACACGTCTTCAGCAGATAATGTTTCTAAGCATGGTCAACTTATGGCTCCTGGTTTCTTCAGGCACAACCTCTTATTTGTAGCTTATAATGCAAAACTTCCCAAGCCCAAACCGCTTTTAATAAAGTTGCGTAAATTTAACATGGTTGGATGTGGAGAAACTTAAAGTTGATGCTTGTGCTATTAACTAGACACCTGTTTGTGAAGCAACTGGTATCGATAATTATTTCAGTTTAATAATTTGGACCTAAAGTTCATTAATAAGCACTCACCTAAGAAATGTGTTAAATTGAGGCGCCCATCTGCCCCATGGATTACTCCTGGTGTACGGATGACCATGAGAAAGCGTAATAAGCGCTTCCGTGCTTTCAAAAAATGTTATACTGATCTTAACTGGGACGCCTTTAAATCTGCCAGGAATCGTTGCAATAAGATTGTAAGAACGCCAAACGCCAATATATTCATAATAGCATATTAAACTCTAACTCCGTCGATATATGGAAGTTTCCTCATCCTTTGGTTTTTGGGAAAACCCAAACTCAAATTAGCTTTTTTGTTCTCTGGAAGACCTCAACAAACACTTCTCATCTATTACTCCTATTTATAATTCTATGATTCTGTCCACTGTGTCCTCTATTACTTCCTCGGCCTCTTCTGACTCTGAATCATTTTCTTTCAGACCTTTAGCTAAACGATTTTGTCTATTCAATCGAAGGCTGTTGGAAGTGATGACGTTGGCAGAACAATGATTAGATTTATACTTAATTGTATTCTTCCGTTTCTTACATTTATTTTGAACTATTCTCTTTCTTCTGGTAAATTCCTCAGTACTTAGCAATAAGCATTCACTTTTCCATTACCTAAAAGTCCCAATCTATAAACTCAAAACCACTTTCGGCAGATATCTATCCTCCCTTTCCTTTCTAAAATTTTAGAAGCCATAGCCATTTAGTCTCAAACTTCTCAGCCCTTTTCAGTCTGGGTTTCGACCTGGGCATAGCATTGGCGGTTATTGATCCGAGAACTGTTACCAGTTACTATCAAAAGATGAACTTATTCCGTTTCAGTCTTACTTCAAGTACCTGCCCATTGACTATACTCTCAGTTGGGAAGTACAGGTTTGATCGTTTACTTAAAATAGTGCTATTCGGTTCATATACGGCCTTTGTAAATACGTTTATATTTCCGACTATAGGAAACAACTCGGATGGCTGACTGTTCATCAATGCAGAAACCTGCCAGATGTTTGTATGCTCTTCAACGTTTTATTCTATCCATGTACTCCAGGATATTTGAAATTTAAGTATCAATATCTTGGTTCCTGTAATAGTCAATGTAGTAGCAACCTCATTTTCCAAACTCCCCTTCATCATACTGTATTTGTTTCCAAATATTTTACTCTTAACTGCTATTCGCCTTTGGAATGCTTTACCACTTCACATTAGAGACTACTAAAAGTATATTGGTTTTCAAGATATTGGTCCGTGAGCACCATCTTAGAATGGAAAATTTCTTTCCCATTACTATGTATATTAATTTGTTATATATTTTATTTTTTTCCATTATCGCCTTATAGTGATCTCCAATATTTGTTTAGGTTGACTGGTAGATAATGCCTGAAGCATTAAGTCTGTCTTTTGTGTTTTTTTTTCAATAAAGAATAAATAAATAAATTAATATTGTTTATTATTTAAAATGTTATTGTTTAACATTTAAAATTTAAGTGAACAAATCAGTTCTGGTTGTATTTTTTCGTTTAATTATTGTAAAAACTGCAAAAACAATTCCGGTGACTTGTTTACATTTTCCCACTGCTAATAGGACAGGGTATAGATTCAGTTTTTATCTAACAACTATTTTTTCTAATAGGTTTTAGTGTTTATCCACCACCGAGTACTCCACCGGAGCCAGCGCCGCCTGATCACAGAATGCATGATCTCTCGCGTAAGTAGAACGTGTTTGTTTATTTTTTTTTATTGTGAAAAATATTAGCACTTGTTACTCTCATAATTATTGTGGTTATCAATTTCTCACTCAGTCTATCTGAAAAACTGATCTATAATTGATTAAAAACTATATGCATTGAACACTGTCTTTCTCTTAAAATTCTCACTCGCTCCGGCGCGTTCCTCGGTTTATCAGATATTGAAGTTATAAATAAAGCTTAATTCTCGATTTCTATACATTGAAGTAGAGTATGAATACAGCAACAATTGAGCGGCATAAAAAATATTGTATGTACAGTAAAACCATGTTTATAAAGTTACATCCATGTAACTGCGCTGAAGTTTGATATTTTAAAGACGCGGAAAAAGTTGGGTAACTGTTAGAGCTACGGGTTTCCACCCAAGCCGTGTTCGTTTGTTATGGGGATGGGCGCTAATCGCTAATGGAAACGTCCAACTGCCTTCATATAGCCCAGCCAAATAAGTCCAAAAAAGGGTGCCACTCGATTATAACGTGTATCATTAGATCCATAAGGATCAAGACCAGCACACTCTTTTACTAATCCTATTAATATTATAAAGGCGAAAGTTTGTAAGTATGGATGTATGGATGTTTGTTACTCTTTCACGAAAAAACTACTGGACGGATTTGGATAAAACTTTACAGCAATATAGGTTATACATCAGAATAACACATAGGGTACTTTTTACTGGGAAAACTTCTCACTCCCACGGGATACCGACTTCCACGCGGACGAAGTCGCGGGCGTCCACTAGTACTTATTAAAACTACGAGATAGCGTTGCGGAAACTATTTTGCCGACGAGACCGTTATTTTCTTTTCAAGTTTTTATGTCTTTTGGGATGAAGCTGCGGCAGCGTCGTTTTGACAGTTGCCTTCCCCAATAGTTGGTGCGTACGCGCAATGTCCGATTACCTAGGCATTGTGATAAGTGTCGACAGTTGCGAGTTGTACGACTATGAACTTTATCATAACCCATTGAATTGTATATTTCAAGGATGTTGATACTCTCTTTTGTGCAGACGAAATTTGACAATGCTACTAATAAATATGGTAGTACTGTACAGTCAATAGCACGTTAGGTTTTACAAAAATTAACCAATTTCTCCACTTCACTTATCATGTAGGTAGAGTTCAAAATCAATTGAGCTATATGTAATCTTCGTTCATTCTTAGTAACGTTCGATTATAATTTACCACAATTTAAATATAATTTTACGTAAACGCAGCGGATCTCAACTGCTCGGAGGATTCGCTGAGCACACACGAATCAGGTGATTGAATGCATGAAGCGACAAACGTACACGGGGATAGTTGAATTTTATGTTTGTAGATAGATTTGTTATGTATGATACATTGACGAATGAAATTTGTGTTTATAATTTTGCATGTAATGTTTAATTTGTTGTTTAGTTTGTGATAATTTATTTTTGTTTGTGGTGAACGGTAAAGGTTATTTATTGCACAGCCATTTTTCTTTTAAATATTTTCTTTTTAATAATTATTGGTCTAGTGCATGGTGTTTATAAAAAAGTAAAAAAAAAAAATAGATATTACTAGTTTCAATACATATTGCGTTCTGTTTTATTTTATGCAATAGTAGTTTATTCGTTTTTTTATTAGATTCTTATATATAATTTTTCCTATTTAGGGTTTATAACGGTCTTTAAATGGTAATGATATAGACATTATTTTTTTATTATTTTAGAATGATAATTAAAATTCCGGTAATGTTTTTTTTACAAGCAATAATAGCCAGTAGCATGTATATTTTAAATTCGTTGTAATCTGGCAAAGATGTTTAAAAAATTAAAAGGCAGTTATTGTTTAATTTTATAGTTTTGGAAAAGGGAACATAAGCAAATTGAACTTTTATATGACAATGTTTAAGGCTCCTAATACTTTGTATGATTTCGATTTTAATTAATACGTACTCTTGTTTATATATATGTTCTTTATACGATTAAGTTTTGCGTATAAGCTCACGACATGTTAGTGAGCGTATACGCATTCTTACGTACTTCGGATTCAAATTCATATGAAGTTGAATCCAAAGCATGATGCGTAAGTTAATATAGGAAGTCGTTTATTGTTGTCTTGTATGTATAGACGGCGGTGGATTATGGCAACCACCCAGCTATGGGCATCGGGCGTTCACGACGGGAAGGACGCGTCCACATCCGCCGCCGCAACGACCGAGACATTCGCAGACTTTGAAGGTACAGATAGTCGCATGTTACAAAATTTTAATGCTATATGAACTTTATTTTCTACATTTAAAGGTTTAAATTTCGTTTAAGAAATTACACAGTTGTAGACGATCTTTAATTTATAATTTCTAAATCTAAATAAAGTTTATCTAGTTTGTGCCGACAGGATTGCTACAAATTTTGAATTTAAAACTGATGTGTAGTCTATATGTATAGAACTTATCTATAACAAACAAGATTTGATTGATCATGTTTCTTTATTAATTTGCATTGAACATGCTCCGAAATTATGGACCGATTCTAAATCTCCTACGGGAAGCTACAGCATATGCCGATGTCAAAGACTATAATTTACGTGGGCAAAGTAACAGAAAGTTCAAATACTAAAAAAAAAAACAAATTACTGTACTACTCTAAATTAATTACGAAATGAAAATGTGTGAATTGTTACAGCAACCCGGCAAATTAGATATGAATAACTATACAATGGTCAGTGACGCGTTACAGCATATCACAATAGGTCCTGCACACACCAAAGAAAGAAAGGTGAGCTATGCATGTATACGAAGACAGACGTCTTAATCTATTTCCTTATAAATATTAGATCTATTCTTCTTTATTTCAGTCTATCTCTCCTTATATTCCCGTCCACATTCATGCTTATACCATTTTTAGGGTTTTGTACCCAAGGGGTAAAACGGGACCCCTATTACTAAGACTTCGCTGTCTGTTCGTCTGGCAGCAGGCTCGTTTTCAGTACGGAACCATTCGTGCGCGAGTCCGACTTGCACTTATGACCATTGCATAATATTCAACGTTAAGAAAATGACGTGCCACCTGGATATGAACTAGACAACTATAAAATCTCGAGCTACTCGTGCGAATTAACGTGACACCTGAGATAATTGTCTTCGAATGAAAATTGGAAAAATTTCGAATGGTTGCTATAATGTTATTAAAATCGTATTCCTTTAAGATTATCTATGCATTAGAGGCAGTGTAAGGTCATCATAAATTATCGATAGATGCGTTTTTTTGGTGTCGTATTAGTATTTCGAAAATTGAAAATGGAATACTAGTAAGGTTTGTTTCACATTGTTGGTTACGATTGCAGTCTCAACGGTCTGGTTGGTCGCACTCTAGCGGTCAACAGAGCGGTCATCATCATCATCCGTCCGGTGTCAGCTCGGAGACTGAACTGGACGCTCAATATGCACAGGTTAATGCAATTTGTACATGGATTCTTCAATGCACTACATTCATAGTCTGCATCACCAGCTTAATAATGTTAAGCTTAGGCTCAGACCTCCCCTATGGACGGAATCGAATAGAAAGAATGGACTATGACCCGCTAGACGCGGGTCCAGTGCGGATTGGTGGGTGTTAACTACTACAGATGCAGCCGGGACCAACGGCTTAACGTGTCTAGCGAAGCACGGAGGAGTTCGAAATAGTTTTCTGATCACCCATCCTGCGAGCCGCCATTCTGAAAGTTGCTTAACAACCATATCACAGATCGAATTCCAAAATTCTCTTCCAAAAGTTCGATCCATCTAGTGACGGAAATTAATATTGATTCTCATTGATTTGTTTTTGTTTTAGATAAAGGAACCCAACGAATATATGGAAGCACCGTCGATGATGAGATTGAGAAGACATCGGAGGCATGAAAAAACACCTCTACATCAACCTTGTAAGTACTGTAATTACAATTATATTAATTTCTAATTACATATCGTGTACACATGCTCTGCAGCTGTTATTGCACTATTTAGCTACACCAGTATACTTATCTGGGATATGTTTATAAAAATAAGTATTATATTGCTATACAACTAAAAATCCTGATTATGAATTTGTCATCACTGTCTGACTAATTTTACGTAAGCATTTTTTTTTTCAAATTATATTGATATAGTTTTACGATTTTCTATTTGCATGATGACGCGTTCTATTTGAGCAAAATAAGGATAATATCGAGTTAGCTATGTACTTCGCGGCTTAGGTGCCATTTTAGTACTTACAGCATAGATAATAAAGTTCACTATATTTTTTGTATTCCACGTTGAACTTTAACCGTATATCATATTATTGGAATTATTGTTACTATTGAAGTGATTTAATCAAGAATTAATGCGATTATTTATATTTAAAAATATATATATATTTTCATTACTTACATTGTGCATCTTACATCCTGAAGTTGAAGCTTTGCTCTCGCATATTACATGTATTTCTTTTGTCCTTTTTAGGGTTCCATGTCCGAAAGGTAAAAAATGGGCCCCTATTACTGAGATTCCTGTATCTCATGAGCCGTAATACTTGGACAGCTAACGAATTTGTTGTAAATTTGTTTCTGTAGCCTTCTCAGAGACTGACAGTTCCGGATCTAGCGAGGCTTCGGGCGCGGGCGCGAGATCGCACGCGCGTCGTAGACACAACACTCATCACGCGCCCAGACATTACAAGAAGAGGTACCTACATTATCAGCATCGTCACCCTATCAACCTATATATCATTCAGTCCATTAATGTCCCCACTGCGGAGTTTCAGACCTTCCCTATGGACGGATTCGAATCAGATCGAATAGGGCAAATGGGATTGGTGGGTATTACTGCAGATGCAGCCAGTACCAACGGCTTAACGTGCCATCCGAAGCACGATGGAGCTCGAGATAATACATTTTTGGTCACCCATCCTATGAGCGGCCATTGCGAAAGTTGCTTAACAACCGTATCGCAGATTGAGCGCGCCAACCACTGCGCTATCGAGTTCTGTTAACCAGTATATGCCCTCTACTATTTGTTTATTTGGTTCCGTAAACGCCCTTTCGATAACGAAACAAATGTAATTTTTGTTGAAGTTCATTAAATCTATATTTCACTAGAAAATTCATCTTACCTCCATATATCATAAACATTAATTTTAAGTTAGGTAGGGAATCAGTGCAAGTATTAGTTTTTGAGTGCACAAAATACCTATTATCACAAATATTTTAAAATGCTTAAGTGTCGAAAGTCGTCAAAATAGTTTTGGGCATACAGGATGGATTTTTACTATATATACAGTTTTAATTAAATAATAAGATGGACAAAAAGGTCTGTTGTCTCAAATAAATGTAATTAAAAAAATATTATGAATTAAGAGTTATGATGATAGACAATATAAAGCAAGGAACAGATATCGCACGCCGCAAGCGGATGTCATATTTGAGTAAATCGGGGTACATAAACGGAACTGTGTTCCGTTTTCGCCTTTCATCCATTTATTATAATAAGAGTTCTTACCCCCAGGTCATTAGGTAACTTGGTAGCGGTACAGAGTCCTCGGGTGCCCAAATTGGGAATGTTCGTGGGCCCACCGGAACTGCCCACCGGGTACAGAGCGAGAACGCAAGAGGATAAGGGTAATAATTTAAATCTGATTACTTTAAAATTATATATACACTACCAGAAAATGTCTATTTTGAACTCTATTGTCACTATCTAAAGTTGAAAATGAATTTGACAAGTTTTACGTTTGGCTATGCGTTTTTTTTTGTATAATAATATTCTTCTTTCCATGATTACATTAGCGAACAAAACAAAATCATTGAGTGACGTTATACACTTATAAAAAATCCGGCGATATTAAGTAGATTGAATTATTTTGAATGGCAATGGACAAGAATCGTTTAATACTTTTTATATGGTCATTATTATCGAGCAGCAAATTATTTAAATATTTGTTTAAACAGCTAACATTATATAACAAATGTAATGTTGGAAACTAATATGTTATTGAGAATTGGATAACATATGTTTAAATTTCGTTTTCATATAATTTTGTATACGTAACTGTTTGTTCCTATATGAATAATTAAAAATAAACAAAAATTGGGTGTAGTCATCGTCACTAACCATCTTAAATAGTTATAATTTCATAATTTCGCCTGTCTTGAATAAAAATTAGCTTAAATTCTTTGACCTTGTTTTTCTGTAGAGAGAAATCAGTTCTATTGTTTTTCTCAGTTCTTTGTATTGTATTTTTTTATTATAGCAGCTAGCGAATCAAGTGAAGGCAGTTCCGATGGCGAAACGAGGAGGCCTAGGCCTCTACCCTTGCCACCGCACCATGAACCCGCACACAAGGTTTGTACTTCTTATCTGTAAACCATTTTCTTCCTAGCATCTAGATACTTCTTATATCGTAATTTATACTATTTTTATGAAGAAACGTAAAAAAAAAGAAATATATAATAGCCTTTTTTTAAAATTCAAATCAGTTTTTTATAAAACTAAAAAGTATTTCACTAACGATTAAATTTTATTACACATTATCATTTTACTTTGGCTCTAATTGGCTATTTGACTGTTTTGGGGAAAGAATTTTAAAACTTTGATATGATTATAGTAAAAAGCGATAAGATTTATTTTCCTTCAAAAAGTGTTATTAAATGATGGGAAAATTTATTTTAAAAACGTTGAATATAATTCGAGCCGTGACGTCACACTTTAATAAACATGAATACTGCTTACACCGTCCATTACTCCGTCATTTCGGATCTCCACAGATAAATTTCAAGTTAATTTGCAAAAATAAGTGATACGATTTATATTAAAAAAAAAAAATCACAGGTATGGCTTGCATATAAGTTAGCAATTGTAACATATTTTATAATGTAGTGTAACTATCAAGTAGCCAATTTGTCCTATTATGTTTATCTCTACTACGTTTTTTGATGACCCATCCTCGTAAATATATCTTTAATATATGGATAATCCTAATTTATGTATTACATAAATAGATATTGGGTGGTGAATATCCATCGTCAGCGCAAGAGAACTCATCGTCAAGTGCAGCAGATACCAGGAGAAGAGGTCATCCCTTCTCTAAAAACGATAGGAGGCACAAGGTTACTAAGTTTTATATACGTTTATTTATTGGATTTGTTTTATACATAGCTCTCTTTGGCTATCTTAGAGTATAATCAAGATCAAATGAAATAATCTAAACAAATAAGTGTTCAACTTATATGTTAAATGTGGAATACAGTGTTTCATATATTTAGGTCTTCATATTACCTTTTACATGACGATGTAAACAAAATGG
Organism: Diatraea saccharalis; assembly: GCA_918026875.4. Classification (NCBI taxonomy): domain Eukaryota; kingdom Metazoa; phylum Arthropoda; class Insecta; order Lepidoptera; family Crambidae; genus Diatraea; species Diatraea saccharalis. The sequence goes on along the minus strand of OU893339.1, from coordinate 22,884,179 downwards.
TATGTTTCTTACAGGAGTTTTCTAAAAGTAAAGATTCTAAAAAGAACTCTTCACAAATATCAACGACTGCATCGCCAGCGAATTGGGGTCCTCAGGTATGGCACATTATCAATGCGTTTGTTAAATAAATTCCAGATGATGCTTTAATCGAAGCTTAACTTGTAATTTAAATTTTTAAATTTAAAAAAAATAATTAACTTAAGTTTAATTTAAAAATTTATGGTCGAATTCTGTTTACATTTGCATTTTTTTAATTTTCAGGGACCACATGGCGTACCTCTGTTTGTAGAAAAGTGTGTGGAATTCATAGAGCGTGAGGGATTAGCGTCAGAAGGCTTGTACCGAGTGCCCGGAAACCGCGCGCATGTAGACATGCTCTATAGCAAGTTCTACGAAGGTATGTCGTAGCACTGTCTAGCGTCGTAGCGACGTTATATGCTCGTAGTAATGTTTAGACGGTTTATACCATTTTTGCGAATGCCGAACTACTTACTACTGCTTTTTTTAGGATTACGTAACCAAATAGTAAAAAAACGGAACCCTTATGAATTTGCTACTTTATTCTGAAACTATTAAGAGTACTTAGTTGAAACTTGATACATTAATTGTACGGTGAAAAAATTGATCTTTAAAAATAATATTGAGGTTAATAAAATTATTTTTTTCTCTAAGAGAAACGTTTGAAAGCTGGACACTTCAAAATTGGTAAAACTCGATAAAACTAATGGTAGCGATTCCGTAGATAATTATTATTGTATTTATAATAGGTTTAACTAGAAGTCACTTATTCTTTTTAGTAAACAATTAAGTCCAATAGCACTGTCGCATAATTAAAAATTTAATTTTAATACGTATTTTAAGAAACTGTTACATTTTTTCAAAGCATTTTTTTACATTGAAGCCTCAGAGTTTAAAAAACAATGTATGTAAATAACTCGTATATTCCACAGATCCCAACGTGGACTTAGATTCTTTAGATATCCCCGTGAACGCTGTAGCAACGGCGTTGAAAGATTTCTTCTCGAAAAAACTGCCGCCTTTACTCGACGAGGCCAGTATGGTGCAACTAGAGGATATCGCTGGTAACTTATAAAAACAGTACACCTATTCACTAGTAGTTAGAACAGTTTGTTTAAATTACGTATGTTACTCACTACTAAATTTACTACCTACTAAATTTAATTACACAATGCTTTTTAGTAAAACCATTTCTTATTTTATCTTAAGAGGACCTCCTCTTGATTTTGATAACTTTTATGTAAGATCAGAACTATAGCGTAGTAGATTCTTTATATATTGAATATACCAATAGGGATAACAGCTAATTTGTTTTTTTTTTTGCCTATCAGGTATATTATTGAAGAATATTAAATAGGTTTTTTTTTGCGTAATCAATAAATTACGGCGATTCATCGAGTTGAAATGTCGCATGACGTCACGCCGTTGCACATTTTCTAAAAAAACTGTGACATAGCGAGCCCCCACTCCTTTACTTTAATGCCTATTATCTAAGCCATTTCTTGTTTAAATCGAAGCAAAAAAAGAAAACCCATCTAATATTCTTCTATTATCTAACTGATGGGACTAAATAGATTTTCTTTAGTTTTTAACCCAGACGTCACCCCTATCGAATATTGTGGTCTAATTTATAGGGATTAAAAATGCTACGAAAAGACACTTGCGAAAGCTTTCGCGCTCGTCTTAATGCATCCAAACGATTTTTGATTTACTAGATTGTCTAGGATATTGGCCTCGTGTAAATGGTCCGTAACTGTCATGTTTAGCGATGCGAGGGTGTATAGCGGGCGGTGTGGAACTGAAGGATCGCAGTTGGCGGCTGTTAGCTCTACGCACGTTGCTCAACAACTCGCTCACTCCACTAGCGAGAGCTACTCTAGACTATCTGTTGCATCATTTTGCCAGGTACAAACAGTTATTGATTCTCATTTGAGAAGTCATCAAAATTTAAAAATAAGTGTTATTCTTATGCCAGTAGCATCGGCATAGATCAAGATGGATTACCAATAATTAAGTAAAAATAGATAACAATGGTAAATAGGGTTTTAAATAATACTTGTAACTGGTTATTTTCATTTAAAAAGCCATAAAACAATTATTTCGGATTAATAAACATTGCCTTTAAATTTAAACTTTTTATACCCACTAAAAAGTTGTCCGTCACATTCATGACATACACAAAACCTTAACTCTGCACAAAATATATGCATAGAGTAGATGATTAAAAGATCTCAATAAAACAAGAACAATGCAATCTAACGGTCGTATACGAAATGAAAAGATATTAATGAACTAAGAACAGCGCCATCTAGGCATTCGATTTATAATTAATAGGCATATCTTAATGACTAATCTGATAGCTGTCGCCACAGTGGCGTCACACAATGGCGTCACATAATGGCGGGTCGTGTTTTCAAGTCACGTGATACACAGACAAAGAATCGCGCCTTTAAATTTACGATAGTAAGATAGCCGTGCGATTTTAATACTCTAAATCAGAATCTCTTATGTTTATCACGATGTAAATTCTAGTTTTACTACATTTTTTTTACTACTGAAACTACCGTATTCTTTTTATTTTAACTTAAATTAAAAAGTACTATAGTAAGTAAGAAGTAGACAAAGAACCACCACTTGCTAGAACAAGAAAGATAGCGACAAAAATCATAGTTCATTGAATAAATAAAAAATGCAGGGTAGCAGACAACGCGAAACTGAACTCTATGGACAGCAAGAACCTGGCGATATGCTGGTGGCCGACATTATTGCCGGTTCAGTTCTCGGACATGGGCCGGTTCGAGATGACGCGGCCGTACCTCGAGGACATCGTGCAGACGATGATCGATCAGCACCCGTTCCTATTCAGGGGCAAGGAAGCGTTCGTCATGGTGTGAGGGTACGATGTGAGTTATATTTTGTATTGTAATGGTGCAGATTCCGATGTCCCTCTCTATAGGTTTAGTTTAAGAGTTTTGGCGTTATTCCATAGTCATGTGTAATCTGAGAAATCTATACAAATAAATAAGATTGAAGTGTCTGTTTCTAATATTAAAATAACGGCTATGCACTAAGTATATTAATATATACAGCGTGTTTGGTAATACCTGTATAATCCCGAAACATGGCCATACAACCTAGCACAAAGAACACAATTGATAGGTCAAAAAACAATTTCATGTAAATTGATATTTTCATACAAATATTTGAACAATTTGTTTTCAATTACTATGCTACAACCCTGTAAGCTTACACGTGCCGTCCCGGCGCACTCGCTCTTTCTCTCTCTCTCTCTCTCTCATTACCTCTCACTCTCTCGTTTCCTTGAATACATTTTGATGTTGCCGACGCGCGCACTCGACTACGTATGAGTTTACTTGTAATTAAAACAATTTAAGATTAAATAGGTACATACCTATTGCGTTCTAATCACTCTTTCAGCTTTCACTTGTCAACATTACCTACACTTCACCTCCACTTTATCAGTCCAGGGTCTCGATATGCCGGCCACCGCATAAAACACACATCTCCATTCGACTCGACACAGACCGTGTCGTGTTACTCTCGACGTAAAGTCATATCCTCTGTCTCGATGGAATAGGTGATCGGCCGGCCTACCTGTGGCACACTATGGAATGAACCAGTTGTATGTAACCAATTCACAAATGCCGCGAATCACCGGTAAGAAGGAAGACGTCGATGGTTTTCAGGTCTTCCTGACACGTGGCGCTCGTCATAACGCCGCCGAGCCGCAGCAAGATTACCGTCACAAGCACCGCCACACATTATCATCTCGTAATATTAGGCATTTGAGTACGAATTCATTGCACTGACCGCACACAAACATAATACACAGGTAAACAGAACGAGAATGAAAAACAAACCAAAAGTCCCGAAAGAACGAAAACGTAAGTTGACCTTCTAAATTCTGAAAACTCACAAGTACGCCGATGAAAGTCACGGACGCGACTGACGCGATGACCAAAACTACATAGGTTATTATTATTGCAACTCGAACACCAATGTACCTAAATCAAAAGTGTACCGATTTTGGGGTTCCGCGTCAAGAAATATTATTTATTATTAGACCTTTCCATTACAACTAACCTTTATTTAATTATCATTTAAACTAAGAATAAGAGAGATACTTAGATTATTAATATCATTGTATAAGTCCGTATTTTATTGTTTCGTGAAAATAACACGGCTTTATGAAAAAAATTAACAAAACTTCAAAGCAAATAATCTACAGAACCTTACTGACACATCAGAAACCAGAGTTTCTCAATACACATCGTCGTCGATTTTATGTCTCTCTCGCTCCTTCTTGCATAGACTAATGTGAGCAATGGTGCAGATATTGAACTTCAATCAAAGTATTTGCAATTTCTTTTTTATTTTGACTGTATTAATACAGAAGTTTTCATATTAATAGTTTTGAAACACCGTTAATCACAAGATTAGTGTTTTTTTATAGTTAAAAGTCATTTACTACTAACTTTTTCTTTGTTTGGAAATAATAAATTCCTCTCAGATGCATATTTATTCTAGGCATTTATCTTTAGATTTATTTAACTTCTGTTATTTTTTAAACTAGTTCGGCACATGGAGTCGATGACCAAATACAACACAACAGCTGTTTTTAGGGTTGTCAGCGTACAGTTTTACTTCGAAGAAAAAAAGCTGAATATCTAGGTCATGTGCTGGGTTTCAGTCTTAGTGATCATTTTTCTGGGTTCTATTCATCATACCGTATGTGCCATATTCGGGATTATACAGGTATTACCAAACACGCTGTATATACTAAAAACAAAATGTTGATTTCGGACCGTCTGTCTGTCTGTTTGTTCCGGCTAATCTCTGAAACGGCTGGACCGATATTGACCGGACATTCAGACAATAAGGGGTAACTCAGACTACTTTTCATGAGGACGAAGTCGCAGGTACAGCTACTATAATATAATAACATCTCGTATTTTATCTGGACTGGCTACTTGATAGCTTTATAAATTAAGAAATATGTTGGAAATGGGAACTTCTATCTAAGCAATGACTATTCAGATTTTTTGTTTTTAAATATATTGTAATTCGCAATTCCTTTCAATTTGACATACAATATCGTTAGTTGGTATTGTCAGCAAAACAATCGACTTTTGAAAGCTATTGAGAGATGTCAAAAGAAAAAAATTGAATGCTATCTGCAATCGTTTGATGGATGGACTTTAGTTTTTATTATGTTTCTTGATCATACAAATCGTACCCTATTGTTTTGTTACGATTTAAATCATACTAGTTTAATTTGTTTATTAACTATTTTAGTATCTGAAACTATTTTACACAAATCAATATTTACAGGAACCCACAATGCATGTTGCATTCGTGATGGACGACGTCTGACGTTATCGTGGCGGTGACGTCACGCAATATGGCGGTTAGAGCGGGACCGCTTCCGAGTGAGAGGTAGATACGCGTAGTGTGTAAGCTCCTATGTACATTGGTCGCGCGGTCGAATATCGTTTCTATTGCTTGGTAATAAGGATGTGCACGCTAATATAGAGGATGACGTCTCACGGGAAGTACGCATTTCGGTTGTTTTATAGTGGCTAAGGAACGGAAAGTTACGATTTTTTATATTTAATAATGAAAAAAAAAAAATGCTGTATAACATATTGACATTGTGTAACGTCATGTTATTATGTGTTACGTTGATAATGCAAGCTGTAATTGTTGTAAGTATTCGGAGTCTAGGCGATAGACGGGATTATGATTTTTATTTTCATTTATTTATACAACTCGTTCTCATATCATTATAAAGCTTAGTGTTACGGCGAAGATTGAATATGCTTGCATTTTTTTAATATCTTTTTTATTACGCGTACCTTTTTGGAAGGCCGTTTGATAATAGCAAAACAGTATTTAATGAATATTAATTATTATATATGTATAAAAAAAAAAAACAAAATTAGGTGTTATATTGCAAACGTGGATAGATTAAGTGAATACGTGCACAAGAAAATATTTAACGGATGGTTTATATTATGTAATAAGTATTATCGAGTAACGTGTAACTGTTTTGTATGATGGATCGCGAGTAATCGTATTAAACACATTCCGTTCAATCGATATGTAATTGTGGATTAAATTGTTGAATTATGGGTAAATACATAATTATAGTGATATTTTTCTGTATATTTTTTTTTTATATCGTTTATAAGCGAATATTAGAGAGGCTTGTGTACATTCTTATTTATTAATGCGAAACGAAATGATTCTCAGATGCAACATTTAAAAAATATTGTTATTATTAGGTATACGAATTGAATTTTTTTGTGCAATTTTTTTTCTATTTCTAATTGGATGAGATTATAGAAACTGGAACCCACTTTTGTTTGTTATATAGAATGCTTATAAGTTTCTGATATTTTTAAAGTGGATACTACTCAGCTAAAATATTTGTGTTTCAATGTCACGAATCAGTTTTTTGCCCTTACCCTTTTGAAGGGCAAAAAACTGATTCTACGAATCAGTGGAATCAGTTTTTTGCCCTTCAAATATTAAGTAACTAATTTGTTAGCATGTTGTATCAAAATGAACGTAATATTCTTAATTGAAAACTGTTATTTTGATCTCTATTTATTCATAATAAATAATATTACTCTGAAACAAGTTTTGAAGAGTCTTATTTACACATTGTTTTTATCTTAATCTGAAGTAAGAGATGGTTCCAGTTTTTTTTTACGCGGAAGACAATACCATTATTGTTTCAATTACATCACTTATTTATATATAATATAAATATACAATGATTTTTAACCATGATGTTTTATCTAAGTAACTGCACGTGATATATAATTTGTTCTAACATCACTAATACTATCACATAAATTATTATTTCCAAAAAGCGCACGCATTATTTTGCGTGTTTTTATAAACTACAAGTTGGTACTTATCAAATATGCTCTGATTAATTTATTCTTTATTGCGTTCCATGAGATTATATATATGGAAATAAAAGGTTACGTAATAACTAGTGTTGACCTAAAAATATTTCATCAGTGGGAACTCAGGGTTAGAATTTCTTATTGTTGATCAGTAAATAGGGATGTTGATTTATATCGAAAAGAAACCTAATCTAAGATGGCATCCAAAACTAAATGACGGGTCATAAAATTTTGTAGATAGCCCATATATTATTTATTTGTGTCTTTGCAATAATATATATTTTTTTCTTATAAAAGAGGTCGAGTTAAGGCTACTAGGTAGTTTATTAAGGAAACTACCACACCCAATAATTTTGATACTCATTAAGTTGTTTTATATTTGTTTCATTTTTTAAATATGGGAATGACATTTACTTTTAAACTGAAAATTTTGAATGTAAATTGCTAAAATGGTTGGCTTAGCATATCACCAACAACTAATTTTTATTTTCTGTAAATTTTTCAGAACATGTTGTTTACTCGAATTTGTAGAGTTGACATCCCTATTTTATCCATCCATGTTACATATGGGCAGCTTAATCTAATTTGAGACTGATTTAAACGTAATAGCTCATTTTATATGTACACTTATATTATCCATTTATAAAACTAAATTATCAAGTTTTTTTAATGATTATATTACGCGGTTTTATACATAAAGGCATCAATATATTTCTCATTAATACTTTAATTATTTAAATGATAAATTTTCTAATAGAAAATTTGCAAGGCCTATTTTTGCTAAGCGTTTGAATATAATGACGTCATAATATTTAAAGATTAAGATCTGTTTCCCTACACTACTATATATACCTCAGATCGACTTAAAGTACACCCAATTTGGAGCTATTTATAAGATTCTAAATTAAATTAAATATACACGCTTTATTTATTTTTGACCTCTTTTGTGTTTTGAAGGATTATGAGCTTTATGTATTTAGGTTAAAGTATCCTTTTTGAGACAGTTAATCTATTCTATTTGTTTAGTATGGGGAAATAATAATAATATTTCAACATTGCCAGTAGCGGTAAGTTTCTGTATTTATAATCTACACAAAAGTTCATTTATGTTATTTGACGTCATTTTTTTCAACTATAATCTCATGCATATAAAGTACACTTTAGGTTTACTTGAAATAACACTTGTACAGTCGAGTCGAATGTGCAATTTTTTCATGCACATGGAAATTCCACAATTTGTTAATGATTTTAAAAGTATTATTTTAGAATTATTATGGTTTTAAAGTAATAACCAATATTCCGTACCGTTTCAATAGAAGTCATATTATGCTAATGAATACGGTTCATTATATTTTTTTTTGTGCATGAACGTACTGCGTGGCTTTTTAATATTAATGCAATTTTAATGGATTTGTGTTAGTTTAATCAAATTTAAAAAGAAATCGATGTATCTATAAGTATATTTAATATATATTAGATGTCTCCATTAAGCTTAGTTTTAAGGTGTATCTAAATAAGTTTTTATGGATATAATATCGTCATTATATCACTGCATCGGTCCATTCGGACGATTTTCTGTTTAGTGAGAGAATAGAGAATCGTGAGTGCGAGTGAGACAGAAAATAAATCATGTCCATTAGGGGAATGATGTGAGGGAATTTTGTATATTTTACTAAGAATCGAGAAAGACAATTAAAGCACACGAAATGTGTTGGAAATTTTTTATTTTTCTAAAATGTTATGCTTTTTCTTGGATCTCATTGGGCGAGGCGGGTGTTTTTTTTTCTGTTAACGGTTCTTCCCCTAATGATTTAAAAAATGCAATTTATATAAATATTCGATGTAAATATTGTACATTCATTAATTTTTTTTTGCATAATTTATTTATTGATTTTTTTTAAAGAAAGAGTTTTAAAATGCCATATGTTTGTTATGATACATTTATGTTCTTTTGATTATTTTATTATGATTTTTTTTTTCATAAGCACATTATTATTTTGTTGTCTTCTGTTTGTGTGCCATTTTATATTCGAAGAAGGTTATTTGGTGATTCCTAAAAGTGTATAAGCGATTTCTGAGTTTATTTTTTATCCGATATGTTTTCCCTGTAGATTCGCAAATGTTCTAAAGTAGAATCAATGTACGCTTGGCTGACCGTTACCTCACCGTCCGCGCTTAGCGAAATGTGTTTTAAATTCGCTAGGTAAAGGTCGAGAATCGCTTGGCTAGAGTTAGGAATGGGAAGATTCTTATTGAAACTTCATCGATTTGGCCTTGGTTAGACACGGGATTAGTTAGGCACAGACAAAATATAAATATTAATAAGAAACATGTAATCTTAAGTATTAAATAAATGTACGGTAGCTGCAAGTGTGCTTTAACAGCGTTTCGATAAGACTCTAATTTCATAATTTGTCTGTGAAATATGTATTATTATTATATTGTTTAAGTTGTTTCGATGAGACTGTTAATGGAAAAGTGTTCGTATCCAGGCACAAAAAACTGTTCCTATGTTTGTATGCTGTGATCGTGTCATTTGCAATTATAAAAAAAAAAGACTTGTCATAGATTGACACTAAAAGGCTTCCTGTCTCGCTCACTCACTGTGTGTTTATCCGAGAGAGGTATATAATTAGGGGGTGATAAGCGAGTCGAGACAAATGTGATGAGTGAGTGAGAAAGCTAATCGAGTCTTCTTATCTCATGCAAGTTGATGTTTTTCTTCTAATATTATATAGTAGGGTGTGATCAATGTTGTGATATTATCGGATTCGCGTGGACTGTGAGGCCCGGTCAGTGATTGAATTTGGCTAAGTGCGTCTCAATTACTGTAAAACCCAGTTCAAAGGAATGTGTCATATTTTATAATAAATAACCATCTATGTATGTGTATTGTTTTATTTGTCAACAGAGGTTTTGTTTTAGGACAAAGCACTTATCCTAACGGGGCAGAATATTAACCTAGTAGATACTGCCCCACTAAATATTAAGGTATTTGACTCTCTGCCACCCGTGGGTAGCTTGATCCTAAAGTGGAGTTATTCTGTTATGATTAAAAAAACATGTTGATACGAATTCGCCTCGGGTCGAACTCGAATTTGCAATTGTGTAATTATAAACAAATAAACATTATTACTATTATATGGGTACATTAGTACCTCATGAATTAAGTGGAAAGTGGTCAGAAAACACCACGTGGGTTCAGTAAGGATAGGCGAGTGCTAATGACAGATGAATCCAGGATCAAAACTTTACATGAGCTCATTCCGCCCTCACATTTTTATTATAGACAATCTAGACGCACGACGGTATACAATCATCATTAATCGTACGTATGCCAGAGTGGAATTCCCTGCAGCCGTCTATATTCCCGAGAACATACAACCTAAATCAATTCAAGGCGAGAGTGAATAGGCTTCTTCTGAGCAAGCTCGTTCCACCGTAGATCTCATTAATGCTCCCAGGCTGGTTTGAGATCAAGACATGCTTTCTGAAACAAGGAGGAGCTCGCGGTAATAAAACCTTTGACAACCGATGACCGGCTTTTGTTAATTTTATTTAATATCCGCAATAGGGTTGTCGACAAGTTTTTATTTGTTTGTCCGTTAGGTAGATTATTGAAGTATAATAAACACGTATTAATTTTTTCTTTAATCAATAAATAACAGCGATATATTATGTTGAAATATCGCATGACGTCACGCTGTTGTAGATTTTTCTAAATAGTTCTTGTTAAATTGAAGCAAATAAAATATGTTTTTACTATTATCTGACTGACGGACTAAATAGAATTTCTTTCTGTATACCCAGGCATCATCCCTTATTGCAAAATAAATGTTGGTTACTAGATCAACGATGTTCTGTGCTTCTTTTGATCCGGCTCGAAGGACCAGAAACTGTTCCAGTTGCGTGATCACGATGGCTAAGAATCTTACGAACCTGAACCAACATACAGTCCATCTTAGGCAAAGATGGCTTCACTATACAAGGCGATTTATTCGGTGTCTTATCTACTGGATATTGGTTTTCGACTTTTTTGAACAATTTTTTTAAACAAAGTCAATAATATGATAATAATATGATGAATTTCGTTAATCATACTAATAAATTCGAACGTCTGTAAGGATGTATGTCTGTTACTCTCACGCAAAAACTCTGAACGGATTAAGATAAAATTTAGTATATGGATAATTGTCATTTATAAAGGACTTCAATTTTAATTATTTTCTTATTACATAAAATATGTGTAATCTTTTAGATATCATCTATATATACTATTATTATAAAGAAGTGAAGTTTTAACCTAGTTTTTTTGCTTCTTTTTTGCTTGTAGGGGTTAATCTTCGAAAATACTGATCCGATCAAACGTGACTGACTGACGTATTGATCTATAAACGCACAGTCCAAACCACTGGACGGATCGGGCTGAAATTTGGTATACAGGTAGATGTAATGACTTAGACATCCGCTAAGAAAGGATTTTGATAACTTCTACCCCCAAGGGAAAAAATAGGGGGTGAAAGTTTGTATGAAACTTTGTCAATTTTAAACCTATCGTGCTTTTGCATGCATAAAGCTACTATGATGTAGGCATCCCCTAGGAAAAGATTTTGATAAATGCCACCCCTAAGGGGAAATCATTAAAATAGGGGATGAAAGTTTGTATAAATCTTCTTAGATTTTGTTATGATTGATCCGAAATTAAAGATTGGAGCTACTATGACGATTAGTCCGCTTAAATAGGATTTTGATAAATTCAACCCCCATGGGGATAAAATAAGGGATGATGGAGGATGTAAATGTATTAGGTTGAACCTATCAGTACCTAATAGAACGAATAAATAAATATTCGTTAGAAATGCTGCTCAAAGTAACTTTACCACGCGGCCGAAGTCGCTGGCAAAAGCTAGTTCTTTTATATAAAGGAAGTTATTCAAACACGTGGGTGAAGTTGCGACAAAATAGTAAGTGGAATATCAAGTGTGATTGATATATTTTACTGTTTCCATAAAATATATTTTCAGAATCGATAAGGAGGAGGTGGTTCGTTCGATGGCGATGTATGTTTTTTTTTACAAATATGTTCACTGATATTTTCGTCAATTATTGACCGATTTCAAAATTCTTTTTGATTTGACATATTGATGAATCGAGGTCCCATTTAAACTTTATCGAAATCGAATAAGTAGTTTTCCCTTTATAACAAAACAAAATATTTTTTGCAACAGATATCACCTAAATATTAAGATTATATGATATGGCATGGCCCATTTCAGCTAAAAAACAAAAGATTGCGTATTTAGAATTCATTCAAAATATGAACGGAAGATTTCTAGGTTCATCGAGTATGTATACTTTAGTCGTTGATGTATTGATATATAAAGGTGAAGGCGTATTATGTAGCTTTCCGTAGATTAAATACTTTTATAAATCGGTCCAATAGTTTCGGAGCCTATCCAATGCTGTTTGCATTGCACAAGCAATCAAATCTTCCTCTTTAAAATAGATTATTGGAAAAAATATATATTGAGTAAATAAAATCAACTATTCTAAGCCTTTCACTATGTTAATAAATATTTAATATTTTTAGTGTTACCTATTATAATAGAAGTATCAGTATCACTAAAAAGCACAAAATAAAAACTAAAAAAAACGATTTTGGTCGTTCATTCTCTGGTGTCGTCTAATACTATTTAATGCAAATAATAAATTTTGTCTGTTTATAACGGAAAAAATAATATTTCAATTAAAAATAGTTTTTTATTACTAGTAGTTTTGCTGTTTGACTTCGCCTGCGTAAATTATAGTCTATTAATTTAATTATTTTTGAAATCGGTTCAATGCAAATAAATAAGCCAACAATCTATTTGATCTTACCTCTTTTTCATATAAGTTATTATTTTGAGTTCAAAGAAAACACAGACAGAAAAAGGATATTGCTTTATTTTCATTCATAATAAAGTAGCTTTCAAGAGCGCACATTAAAATCACAGTTTATATTAGGTATAAATAACTTTACTCAAATCACAATATACATTTAATAAATTTACATTCATATTATTTAGGAGCATTATTTTCGGTTAATTATTAAATTATCTATCTCAATATTAGGTAAATTGAATTAACCTAGCATCCACGTCGCATACTTTCTTATAAAATAACATTGTAAGTAATGAGATATAATTTTTTCAATATTAATGCGGTTTTAATAATATCTTAGACATTCATTGACAATCAACCGTTAGATGTTGTGGGGGCTTTGGAATTTATGGTCTATAAAGTTCATTCTCAATGCTTTACAATATTTACCAAGTCTGTGCGAACTGAGAGTAAAGGAACTTTTTCATTAAACTGTCTCATACGATCACTGAGCTATGAAAGGGAACAAACGATACTATCTATTGTGCCCACTTCACCAGTGTCAATCAATCAATCCCATGCTAAATCCGTATAATACAGATTTGAGAACGTAGAACGTACCAGACGAAGCATATTCATTTTATCGAATAGTACTTACGAGATACATGTACAAGACCGTTCTATTAGCGATCAACAACGCAGCGTGCCATGCACGGAGCGTTCCGAAGTCATGGAATCTTTAGGGTATCGTCTCGTATTCAATATGAAGATTAAGTTCTTGTTTTTTTCTGGCACGTTCCTACTACGGTTATAGTGTGACAAATAGTGATGAGTCCCTCACTCGCGAGGTGCCTCGTTTGAGTTCTTCATTTCGACAAAATGAGGGAGTACTCATTTTTCAATTTTGAAACACCTCATTCAGTTCCTCACTTTTGGAGTGAGGAGCTAAATGAGGTTGTGGACTTTTTGAGTGAGTAGCTAAATAGCGAGTTGTTTCGAATGAAAAGGCGACTCGATATATACTCAATATATTCAAGATTGAGGGAATGGGTTAAGTTTTATGAGTTTTTTGAAACGATTCAGGTTTGTTTATGTGTTTCTTCGCAAATACGTATTTAATATTTTATAGATAATTGATATGAATTAGACTAAGTAAATATCAAAGTTAATAAAAATGTATCTGTTTTATTTAGAAATGTATTTATATGACTCGAAATATAAATGATTGATCGATTTTAAAAATGGAACATTTGAAACTATTAAAAATAAGTTGCATGTTGTGGTCATTCTGATAAATTATAGTCTAGTAAAGTTTATTTCTTAGAATCTAAAGACAAAATATGTTTTGTTTAGCATTACCGACTCCCTCCCTCATTTTGTACCAAACGGCAACGTTGCGCGCGCCTCGCTACGTACTCATTCGCTGCTACTGTAACATTACCTATCCTCACCTCAAATGAGTGGTGACTCGCGAGCCCCTCACGAGGGAAAATGAGGTCCTCACTCATCCTCATTAAAAAAGAGTGAGTAACACAACGCTAGTGACAAACTTCAAGTTCTATGCAGATGAAAGTGTTTTTTAGTTTTAAAGTTATATCGTTAAGGCAAAGGAATACTACTTTACTTTCATCCAGTATCTAGTCACTTCTAGATAATTTATTTTTCACAAAAAAATATTTAGAATTAAATCTCCCTTGACATTTATTTCCAAGGTATCTGACCAACGGTTTTTCCGCTTTTGAGTTCGGGTCCGTTTCAATGTGATTCCACAGTATTGTTGCCAAAAAGTGCCTCTGACATTAGACGCATCCAGCCCCCCAACAACCACACCAAGGTATGGACCCGTCGTTGATAGGCGCAGACAGTTTCCTCGATTTGTGCGTGCATGCTGAACCGAGAGAGTTCATTGAGGAACACATGCTGTTCGTATGTTCATGTTCCGAATGTGAAGTTGTCATCTCCTGAAAAATGGAAATAATTTCTCAATAATATAATTTAATAAGTTGAACATAAGTAGTTAGTGGTCCAAAGATCTTTCTAAATTAAGTTTATAGCATTGTTTGTATTGCTTTTGAGTACAAGAAAGTTTATTATCTTAGATATTACCTAAGTGACGGAGGTTTTTAAGATTTTTACAGCAGTAATTTCCACTATGGTTTTAATAAAAAGTAGTATTAAAAGCAGAGTATTGAGTATCGACAGACTGCGCAATCTAACCGGATTCAGTTCCTAACTCATAGCAAATTTTTGTAACTGTTATTGCAAGTAATATATGGCTTTTTGGTAGTCGCGCATAGAGTTTATCTGTCAAGTTATAGATATTCCTTAGATTCCTGGCGATCTTTGACAACTTGGTGGGCTTTAAACTCGCAATTAATGTATAAAATCAACTACATGCCCTGGAATATTAAATGCTTTTTTTTTCACCTGATAACTGTCCCGCTTATAACGCGGGCCAGAGCTTGACGAAGACATCGTGTTCCTTGGTCTGTGCCTAGTACAATGTTTGTGTTTCACTGTTTCGTGCATATCCTCTATCAATCTTTCATTCTCAGTCTCCACGTGTATAGGAACACCATTTTTTGGAGCTCCATTTTTCGCCTCTTTTTTCTTCTCTCTTCTTTTCCGTTCCCTTTTCTTGAAAGTTAAGGAAAATCGTTTCCGTTTCTTTGTTTTCGGCGTCTCTGGTCTTTGTGGTGCCGTAGACTTCTCCCTCTCTGATCTACTCGTGTCATCGTCAGGAGGAGGGATTTGTGATTCGGAATCCGTTTTAAGTGTAATCTCCGTCTCCGTGCGCGTCGAAGAATCAGGTTCCCCGTTTTTATAAGCCACCTCTTTTTCCAGATTAGCTAATTCCATTCTTCGTAACCTCTTTGGTAATTTGTTCACGGTAGCGTATATAGGCTCTTCACTCTCTCCAACTGGAGCAGATCTTGAACGGAAAAAGAAGTCGAACTTTCTTGGCTTGACCGGCATTCGTCTTTCGACGAATACTACTGTGCTTGCTACCTCTGTTGTGGTCGTTAATTCTTCACCAGATCTCGGGCTGGGACTGTCTGGATTAACAACGGGAGTTGATTTAGGGTAGTCGTATGTTAATTCTATGTTCTTCTCTGTGACGTAAGACTTGGGAGCTTGTTCTGGTTGTCCATTCAGTTGTGCTGGTGGCTTAGATGTTTCCTGTTTCTGACAACAGCATGGTTGGTGAACAACTCTTCGTGTGTTGCACATGATGACAGAATTCTGTTGTATGAAGGTGGTCTGTATAGTCGGCCTTGATTGTACATCTCCGAGTAAGTCTTCGACGTTCCCTCCGGTGTGGAAGCGAGGTGTTTGATAAGAAGCTATTACGAAGCCAGGTGGTGGTGGGATGTGGCACGGTGGTGACGTCACGGACTCGAAGAATCTTGGGACATCGGGCGGTGCATCGTGTACTAGCACGTCTATAGTCCTTTCGTTCGCTTTGTCCACCTTTTTCGGTTGCGTCGTGTCATTGTTCGCGTTCATTTGTTTGTCAGGCCTATTGTCTTGCGTCGTTTGCTGACAATCGTCGCATGTGCACGGGGAGTCGACACCACTCTGGAACAGATAAACATGTGTTCATTTGAAGTATATCGATGTTAATAGACACTTCGGTGCCTCAAATCTTTCTGGAATAATTAACTAAATGATTAATGGTAACAACAATGTATAACATTCTATGCGGAGGAATATCTTCCGTTTCTTGTTTACATATTTTGAAAGTTATTGGTTAATTCTCGTTGCATTTGAATGCGCTCGCTAATTTTGAAAAGATGTTGATGTATTATAAAAGATAAAAGAGTATTTTCATATACCTATCTATTATTCCAAGCTTCCAAGGGAAAAGTGAGTTATGATTTTATCACGCTGTTAATACAAATTCCAAGAAAATTTGTCGAAAGAAATTATCTTGGCACCAGTGTTTATGTAAATTGTAAATGAACTTTAAGTCAGTGCATTTAATAATTTGTAGAATTAAATTAACAAAAAATCTGTGAGAAGTAGTTTAATACTGCATTACTTTGTATTTAATATACCAAGATTATTTTTAATTAAGGTCAAACGTTTCACGATCCCATTAAAATTCAAAGTGTTCTTTCTTTATCCAGAAACAATTAGCCCAGTTGGACGTCGAGATCTGCGTCCGATGTCCATCTGGTGTAGCAGAAATATCATAACACGTCATCAACACGTCTGTCACATTTTATGGACCGTGGGTATAAATCGACGACAGTTCAAAATCAGACAGGAAAGAGCCTAATTTTGCTAATGTTACAGTGATTATGGCTAATCAATAGCGCTTCAATAACGAGTCTTTTTGACACTGTTCTTAATACTAGATCATAAAAAATACTTATATATGTTACCAGTGATTTGCGAAGAAGACAATGTTGATTTAATATTGGACCCCAGGTAAATAGCAACTGTAAAAAACAATGCCATCGAGATTGTCATAATTGCGTACACATCAGTAGAAATAAGACCCACATTTGCTATTCTGTTAACAAATAAAACTATTACTACTTTTGAAGCAAGTATTATTTGTTTTTGACGCTATATTTTCAAAGGAATAGCACTTCTGGAGCCACTCTAGCTATTTTGCTGCTAAAGATAATAAAAGTATGTCTACCAAACACCAAACAAAATAAAATCACAAACTTTTTAAAGAAAAAGCTATTAAGCATGATCGCTCATAAGACTCTTCTTCCTGTAAAGAAAATTAGCATCACTGTCCCTCGAGGAATCCTCCGCACTTAATTTTGTTGCCCTCACTTTATTACTCTGAGGAATTGCGTGGCTTGCCCTTCCTTCATCATCAACCCTTTTACGTCCCCACTGCAGGGGCTCAGGCTACCTTAATGGATGGTTATGAAGGAAAGGCTATAAACCTTCTACGATGGTAGTTACGATGATACCCTTAGAATTACAATATAATTGGTATACTCTACTAAGATAAGAACTCTGACTCTATATTAAGTTAGAGTAATCGCTCGTTTAAAGAAAGATATAGATCCAAATCTGAAATTCGAATATTAATTTTTTTAAGCATTTTTCTATAACAGCTTTTCTCAAGTGTGTATTGTGGAGGCCTGGGGGCCAATTCTACTAAATAAATTTTGTTTAAATCGAAACATACGATACAATTCCAGTTCTATTTTAGCTGGAATTTGTATCGTATGTCACTTTGTAGAATAGGAAAACCATTAAAAACTGTAGTTTCGTTCGGTTTCGATCCGTTTTCGATTCGATTTAAATAAAATTTATTTAGTAGAATTGGCCCCCTGAGGTTCAACAAAGCATGTTCGGGTGCGCGGGAGACACGAAAATATTGGTCATATTTAAATACACGCTTGTATTCATATATTGTGGTAACCTAAGGAGCTCTTCTGTATATTTGTATAAGTCAAAATGATGAAGTAGTAAGTATTAATAATATTTAAGTCACTTTTTTACAACTATTAATTTTATGGAGCTAAATTTAAACATATATTTAACAATTATACCCATATCACCAATTTTGCATTAATAATGCCAATTTAATATTGGTGTTAAAGAAAAATGGTTAATAAACATTGTTTTTTTTTTAGAAATATCATAGACACATTAATATTTTAAGAAATAAGTAGGTCTCGTATTTTCTAGATATCAAAAATTTTTGGTTAAATTAAAAAGATTTAAAGAAGCATTTCTTTTTTTCAGTTTATCCTCATTGAGTTCATCATCATTTGACGTTAACAGCATTCAAATAAAACATTTACTTTGGCATTGTCTTCGATATTATAAACTTCAAAAGCGAACCGAGGTAAGAGTTTAAAATATCCATTACGTTTACACTTCGAAATCCGTGATTAATACAATTTAAAATAACTAAAGGCTTTGAAATTATGTATATAAATGAAAAAAAGTACCTGTATTATTAACTAGCAATCCATTTGGTAACGAGTTAGATAAACTGTCACATCACTATATGTATGTAACTGAAGGAACCACGGAAATTCTATGTAATATGATTGTACGGAGCGCGCGTCGACTCGCGACTGAATTTATTTATAAACACATACATTAGATGTGTTACAATATTTTCTAGCGGAGGTGCCCGACCTTGCCTTATATCCTAATCCATACGCGACTAGTTTTCAACATAGCTTTTCTTGTGAATTGATAAAGTCTAAATTTGCATTACTTGCCGATATCTATTTTGGATTTGCTCCTGGATTTTGGGTCGGCCGATCAATTAAGGTGTTTCATTGGTTTCAGCAGAGAGAAAATATGAATCATTATTGAGTATCAATGGGTGTTTTTAAATTATTGGGGTCGGTTATGATACTTGTGATTTTAATATAATATAGTGTTTAAGCCTAATCAAAGCTCGATAGATGACCAGATATTTACTATATCGCCTAGGAAGGCTTCTAAAATTTCAAGGATGAAAGGAGGACCTTGCGTCCTTGTTTAATGCCAATGTTAAAAGGGCGGGCAAAATACTGTCCCTATCTTATCTATCACATATCTTGCAGGGTAAGTAAAGAAGACAAGCGCCACAAGGCATGTTCTTTACATACATTTTCACCTTCTCGATTTCATTACACTTTTCATACATGATTCGCTTTCCAATGGCAGAAGATCGATTTGATTTTGAAATGCATGTCTTGACCTTCCGCGGTTTCAACAAACTTGTACATCCTTCCAGTTTTGTCATTCTTTAATCAGTCAATTTTTACACCAAGACAGTATCTATAAGGTCAGCTCCCTTTCTTATTTCTTTATTAGGAATACATTATGTGAGAATTACTCTCTCTTTTTTTACTTATATGTTATTTCTGACATTGCCAAGCCTTACTCCAAGTCCAATTCTACTTGCAAGTTATTTTTGACATATCCAAGGCAAGATTTTTGTATAGTGAACTGCGTTTTCTAGCCCACAGTTATGCTGCCAAGATGATATTTAAGAAGTAATACAATATTTTCCTGCTTACTTTGTTTCCTTCGTTTTCCGCTTCCTCGGGCACCACGCTAAGGTCGTGGAAGGCGACTCGTTGCTCACCATCTGCGCTCGCGCACTCCGGACAAGCGCTGCATATCGACGCGCTGTCCTGCCAGGTGATAATAGTACTTATTTACTGTGGAATATACTGACACAGTCGAAAACTGTCTAATTACAAGTTTAGAACAAACTTCTCATGTTAGTGATGGTCCTGCCCTTCGATTCTGTAAAAATCCGAACCAGAATTCGAATTCAATCTGGCGTTCGAAGTCACTTCAAAACGCGGCATCCGCCTCGATCTTGATTTGTTAATAAAGTTTCGTGACATAAGTGAAATGAATTTCGTGATGACATACAAATAGAATATCTGAAACTCGTATAACAATCAATTTTGTTTTGTAATTTTTATACCAAAAATGGAATCAATAGAATTTCTTCACTAAACGACGTGAAAGGACACACGAGTGAATTCGAATTCTGGATTTTTACAGAATCGTCCTGCTGCAAGTTAAAGATCTTATATTCCAGCTTTCGATTGAGCTGAAATAACGAAGGTAAATAAGGCATTTCAAAAGCTACACTTTAAACCGGCGTCATAACTACTCGGCCATGGAGGTCGTCAGAATTTGATTTCTATACGATATATCTGAGCCTCGATTTTGCTAAGTTAACGTAATACAATTTAAACCACTTCTATGGCGTTTCAATTAATATGATTTCCCTCTGTTTTTTCTACCTGACGTCAAATAAATGAAAAAAAAAAATCTCTACGCGCTAAATGAATCAATGATGACAGTTATTTGTCATGTTGCGATATCGTGACAAGGTATGTCAATAAAATTTGCTACTGAAATATGACTGAAACGCCAATAATACCTTGTATGTTCATAAGTTCTGAGACAAACTTTTTACTGAAAAAATAAAACAAAATGTTACTGGCTGTTATTTTTTTTACCGATTTTGAATTTGGAATGTTAACTCTTATTTCGCTATTTAAGGCGGGAAAAAAACCGATGCAGATTTTTCGCGAGCTGAAAAGTTTTCCTGTAAACCGTCACTTCGTCTATTACACAATAGAGCGATACAAAGAGACAAGTTCTTTCAAGAGCGACTTCGCTGAAATCCATGTCGCACTCAGGAGAAACTCGCTCTGCAGACTAATATTTCGCGCGTTTCAGTAAACAGAATACTGAAATATGATCTTAACGATTATCTTTGTAAGTTACAATACAAACGTTGTCCATTGCTGCTGAGGACACATGATGCCAGGAAGATACTCTTCATCGATGACAAAATTTTTAATATCCAAGAAAAGCAACCGACAAAACAATAAAGTGTACGCTAAAAGTAACAAGAATGTCCCAGTTTCTGCACGGAATATCTCGTCAGCACTCATCATCCGTCTAGTATGATGGTATGTATGGTGGGGAGTCTCGTATGAAGGTGAACACCTTCGTTCGATTTCTGCCAACAAGCTGTCAAGGTGAAAGCCAAGAATTATCAGATTGACATTTTAGAGCCCGTGGTGAAACCCCTGTTTGACACGTTATTTCAAAATAAGGATTGGGCTTTTCAGCAAGTCTTGGCGCTATCCCATTAGGTAAAAAGCACCCAAGCTTGGTTGAGAGAGAATTTGCCAGCCTTCATCGCGGTGGACGATTGGCCCTCCTCCAGCCCCTACCTCAACCCGCTGGATTATTTTTTATGGATTGAATTAGAGGCTAGCTCAGGGCCTGCCGAAAGTCCCACCCAAACTTGGAGTCACTGGAGCGAACCCTTGTTCGAGAAGCAAAGCGAATTCCGCTAGAAAAGGTTCGTGCTGCCATTGATTACTTGCCAAATCGTCTAAGGGCCTGTATTAAAAACAAGGGCGGTCATTTCGAATAAAATATATATTTTATTATTGATTATTATCTATTTAATGGTTACTGAAAAGTTTAGAAATATAAGTTTATTATTAAAAAAGTTACGCAACTTTTATTTCGTCACCAAACTCATGAACACTCGAGGTACGTGATAATTACATTAGCACAACATAAATAAATGCCAAATCACTTGTCGGTGTTTTAAATAAATTCACCCACGTCTGAGTGTTCCGGCGAAGACCGCCTCTCCCTCAGCATACTATCCAGCCTGTCGTATTCGTACCGCAAGGCAGATATCTCCCTCTTGAGTTGTTCGTTTTCCCTTTTCAGTTTTTTTATGTCTGATTGACCTGCAACCGATATAATTGTTAAAACCTATTCGGACATTTACAATATTGAAGCGTTTATTAAATTTAGCTTTCACCATTTTGTAACTATATACTATATAAATACTAGCACATACCCCGGGTCGCCAGCGTGGCTAACCGGGGTTATGTGGGGCTCACCCCTGAGGACCCGCCCCAGAGTGGGGCTAGTCAAAGAGCAGGGGTATACCCATTAAAACCTAGCGATGGGCCTCGCATGGAAGGCGAGTACGGGATCGGCATGTTACCCGCGTATGATGTAGCTTCCCGTAGATGAAAGAATTTTCAGATTAGGATCAGTTTTGCTCCCTCTAACAAACAAACGTAGGAAGTATAGATTAAATTAAAATAACACTAAATTACATTTCCTTGATTAGAATGGGCCTTTTTGTCTCGTTTTATTGCTTTCAGAGACGAACAAAGAGGTTTTCTTTTCTTATCATTCCACTTACTAGAAATATTACAAAATATTTGATCAGTTTTGTTGAATTTTCTTACCTCTCTCAACTTCTGCGTTTATATTGATAGTTCGCAGGCGCAACTCTTCATTTTCGTATAGCATGCCCCGTGACGATTTCCGGTCCAACCTGCAAATATAATACATATCTAAAAAAATTAATGAAAAAATGCTTAAAAAATTCATCATCCCCAAGTACTCAGAAATGGGACTCGAACCCAAACCTTTCGCAATCCAGATGCTTCAACCACTGAGCTAACAAGACTGACGAACTTTCAAGCACTTTTTACTTTTACACTTGTTTTTTTTTTTACTTTTTATTCTACTTGAGCAGGCATGTTATTTCATTTTTTTAATAATTGTCAAGAATTTTGATTTTGATCTAAGGAAAGTGCTTTACGCACTGACAAAATGGCAGAGACAGTAAGGACTATGACATATGTGTAGGATTGTATTGCAGTGGACCTTGCGTGGGAATAAGGCTCGAATTTTATCAAAAATCGGGATAAAATAAGAAATCAGGACAGCCCCGGAAAATTCGGGAAAGATGGCAACCCTGGAGCCCAATCAACTATCTATAGGAACTACTGGTTTAGAGTGTGATCGGCGCCTACTCAGCCCATACTTGCGGTTGGGCTTGACGTTGACATCTTTCCGCCTGGTGCGCAACATACTCGCTCCCGTCATCCCGGACATGGCGCCGCCCACCAGCCATGCACTGCTCAACACCTGGAACAAAAAGGAATAATTCTAAGTATCGTATCCATTGCTTTAGAATTTAGATTAATCGAGAATACGTCATAACCTAAGCAGATATCATAACAGATAAATAAAAAATTAAATGAAGTAGAAACTATACATAGTTAGGATACTATTATTCTCAGCAGCAGCTTTTAACAGTTCGTACTTCCTTCAAATTTTCCCACTAAACGATATAAGTGTAAAACTATGATAAATACTGCCAGTTTCATTTCAAATCGGTAACCGAAAATATTTTTTTTCATAATTTTAATTGAAAATATTATAATTTTAAATATTGCGTATGATTTACTCAAATATAAAAGTAGGTTACTATTTTGAGATAACTCTACAGGAAACAAACTTTTTTATTATTATTTTGGATTGCATTTTTATTGTACTCATTTTATAAAATATTCACCGTGCAGAACCCTCATTTAGTTAAAGACTCGAGAATTTCATACAATAATTAACATGGCGTTACGTGAAAATCATTAACGTTAAGGGGATGATAGACGTGCGTGTAAGAACAGGAATTTATGGCTCGACGACGATCTTTTGATCTTATATAAGTAATTTTAATTATTGTTTTTTTCAATTATGGAAATCTTCTTTCTCAACACTTAACTCTCTTACTAAATTCATATGTGATAAACGCTCTCTTCGTAAGCCAGTTTTTAATCCACACTTCTCGTTTTCGTCTTTTTTTATAAAATGTAATATGATATAATTCCTAAATAATACAAAGTTTCTTCCGTCGGCGACATCGCAATATAATGTGTAAGTTGGTGATCTCAATAATCGCGTACATAAAGTTCGTACGTCTTACATCCACTTTATATTTGTACAAATGGCGGACTTATCACAACAGAGCACTTTCGAGTTTAGAGACCTATTTACACTGAGATTAATTACAATTATTGATACTTTTAAAAATAACAAGTTTGAATCTGAAACCGAGTAAAAATAAGACATTTTTTTCCAGTCACTCAAATTAGTAGTAGGTATATAAATATAATGAATAAAAAAGAGGTTAAGTTTCTAACTTTGAAATAGTGATATAATAGGTAATACTGATCCAATCATGAAAATTCATGTAACATAGGCTATAGTATACGCGGACAAAGTCGCGGAAAATAAGCTAATAGTTATACATATAAAAATAGTAAAGACAAAAATTACATTACTACTAAATAATGTTTTAAAAATAAGTTCAAAACATAACAACAGGCACTCACCTAATGACGTAGATAATCCGAGTAAGACACAACCTATCTTTTAGTAGCATAATTAGATTATGAACTGACAAGGCTATCGAGGTAAAGTACTTTTTACTCTGTAGTATCTACATAGTGTAAGGGAGTACAGTATACATATTTTCTATCGCCTACACGATCCTGTATTATACATATAAACCTTCATCTTATATAACTCTGTACACTATAGATAACCGCATTAAAATCTATTGTGTAGTTTTAAAGATATCAGCGTACAGACAGCAGAGAGCGACTGCTTTATACTATGTATATATATATATATATTATATATATACAAGAGAGATTTCTTTCATTTCCTGGAAGCTGATTATACGGGTAACATAGGTTATTATTAACTAATATGAAATAAAAACTTAAAAAAAATAGAACCGACTTCAAACTTTAAAAAAGTGATAATAATACTTATTTCAAAAGCGGCTTATTCAAGAACATGTTATTGTAGTTGGGCGGAGGGCTTCTGTATTACTTGGCACTTTTTTACCAAACCGACATAGAATAGAACAGAAACCTGACAGCTTAGGAATGGAAGGTGACATTTTGAAACAGGTGTGAGAGCCCTAACACAAAGGAGGTAATTGTTCGTATTAAAATTAGAATTCTTGCATACTGAATGTTTTTTAGCTATGACCTACCCAAAGCCTCTTCAGTTGAATCATGCGCAATAGAACCTCCTCAGGTAGATATACAATCAAGATAGTCTCAGGGAAATTTTCATGACATCATAAAAGGATTTTAATTCAAAAATCTCCCTTTTACTAATATTACAGCTAATTGCTTTGATTCTGGTTATTTTACAGTTTGGCAGCATATTTGCTGATAAAAAATATGTGATGTAGCTAAATATCTAGTCTGTATTGTAACGCATTTATATATTTGAAAATATTTGGTATTGAATTCACATTTTTAGCGTTCCGTTCAAAAAGGGTAATCAATATATCAAACGTGATTTTATAGGAGGACCAAAGGTGCTACAGACATACATACACGTCAAACTTATAACACCCTTCTTTTTGCGCCGGGGATTACGAACAGTATGGCAATAAACATAAAAAAATTAAGTACCTATAAACCTAGAAATGTAGTATGAAAGTGAACTAGTGATCTGAAAGAAAACAAAAGCTGAAAGATAGTTCTCCAGCTCGCTTTCTATGAAAAACATTTATGTTTTAATACAGTTGTAAAATAAGTATTTCTTCTTTTTTCGTTTTATGATGCAATAGGACCACAGCTATAATCTTATAATGCAATAATAGACGTCAGGGTGTCTCCATAATATGCGGAAATTGTCGGGAATGAACTGAGAATCGGAACATTTATGTATAAAAATACAAAAATTTAAAGATAAAGGTTGTTTTATAAGAGTTTATTTATTCTGTGATTCAGAAATTCCTGAATGAGTTAAAGTAATTTCATTACAAATTCAGCTTTTTCGAATTTGAAATTTAAAATATTTGTAAATACATTTCTTCGATCTGTTTTGGCATATTATCTAAATATCGATGTTGGGAATCATCTTTGGTGTACAGTAAAAAAACAGCTTCGAATACAGCGCTGTCAATATTAAAGGTTCAAACAAATAAAACCTACTATAACGGGTTACAAAGTTTTATGTTTCGACGCTGTTTTTTTTAACAGAAAAACATTTGTTGGAGAAATCGCCCGATGCCGAAAAGTAATGGATTCAAGTCTCATGAAGAGCAGCTTAGATGTTTGTTTTTATATAGAATAAAATTTATACTCTAATAATGTTATAAATAAATAAGTTTAGCGTTGGAGTAAATTTACGTTGAGACCGCACTTAGTAGTAGTCAAAATTCATTCATATTATAAATCAGAGACTTAGCCAAGGTTACCCTGGTACGGGGTTGGTTTATAATATGAATTTCGACTAATACCGAAATTGCAATTATAGCGTAAATTAACTCTGACGCTAAACCTTGTTTATTAATAGCACTGTACGAGCTGTTTACTCTTATGTTGGAATCATGGTCACCCTAATATAAACGTGTAAAGACGTTAAAGTGCAAGGTGGCGTTTGCACTAAGCTTCAAGTTGCCGAGGCGGCTTTAAACAGTTACTTAAGTGACACCATGTTATGTGTTAAGTGATACGTGGTTACAAAGTGTAAATTACAGAAATATTAGTTGGAGTCTAAGCTACGTTGCGCTGAGGAAAAAATACAGAACATTCCTGAAAAACAAATGTATAAACAGGACCATATTTTTTAAGACTCTGCTGTCCGTCCGTCTGTCTGTCTATCTATTCATCTGTCATTTACAACAAGAAATACTAAAACAGAATAAGATAATTATTTAAGGCGGATCCACATAGAGTAATCGTGTTTTTTCACAATTATTGGTATGGAACCCTTCATGCGCAAGTCCAACTTGCACTTCATCGGTTTTTTTAATTATCTCGTACAGAACTCGATAAACAACGCTAAGCCAGGACTTCGTGAAGTGGATTAGTTAAGTATATAGAACAACTTTTACTGCGGGAGCAACACTGAATTCACAAAAAAATAATCAGCTGTTTCATATAAAATTATAATACCTACATTAAGACCTACAATCGTTGAGAGTATGAAAGCTGATTATTTTTTCGTAAATTCAGTGTTGCTCGCATAGTAAAAGTTGTTCAGTATACTTAACTAATCTATCCCACGAAGTATTAATATTACACCTTATATAGAGACTAAATAAATAAATTACGTTTTATGTGCGTGCATAGATCGGTTTTTCAAAGGTGAAGTGTCTCCAATCTAATCAATTAGGTCATAATCAGTCGTTAACTAAGTTTAAAATCATTATTTATACTTGACGTGTGTAATACAACCTTTTTTTCATCATGTAGCTGAAAATATCTAACTGTGAGACTGTGATAAAGTGAACTGAATATTAAATGTTATCGAACATGCTAATTGTAGGAAGTGTATTCACAAAATCTAGCAGCCTCATACCTCAAAGGGTAAGTCGATTAAAATATTATTTATTTCGTTATAAACCAATCTATCTGTATCTGCATAGAAAAAATCCTGATCTTAGACAAGCTGATAAACCTTTAAAAAAATCGAAAGGAAATAACAAACCTTATGATTTTTTTTAAATCAAGCATTTGTTGGATTTTATCTTAAGAAAGAATAATGATCTATAGACTGAATCAAATATTTGCAAATAGGTTTGATTGATTAATTTTTGTTTCTTTGCCGCCAGATATTATATTGAACGATATTAAACATATATAAATTTATTTTTTCTTAATCAATATATATCGGCGATTGACGGCGTATAAATGTCGTATGACGTCACACCTTTATACGTTTTCAACATGTTTGTGACGTGATAAACCTCACTCCTCAACTTTAATACCTATTGTATGTAATGATGCACTTTATTAAAACAGCAATAATGGGAACGTGGTTCTGCAGTGCTATTATATAAGATCAGCGTCGAACTCGAAGTCTTAAACAGTTCTGTCAAAGTATAGACAGAGGTTCAATGAAATAAATAAAACCTACTTCAAAAGGTAATAAAGCTTTTGATTTCATTGAACTTCTATGCTGTCTATTATACGCTTTAGCAAAAGCCGATAGACATATACGAGTATCTAATATAAACTCTTCGATCAAAAATACATATAAACTACAATAATTCTCTTATTTATACATTACACAATTTCTTCTGTATTTTATTAGCAGAGTGGCTTGTACGCCGGTTTTAAATAGTGGCTATTTTTTTAAGGTTCCGGGTTAGATTTCCGGTCGGGTTAATGTAGAAAATGTTTTTTTTTCTATATTGTCCCGGGTCTGGGAGCTGTGGTACCTTCATTGTCTCAGATACTCTGTAACATGAGGATTTAGATACTTATCTTAGAATTTAAGCAATATATGTGATGTCTGATATTCTTTAATCAGTTATTCATTATAGAAACCGCAGCGATTATTCTAAATCGCTGCGGTTTCGAACGGTGTTACCACTCAGCCCGCCTGTTATATGACCGCGCCCCGAACTATTTATATCACAGGCATTTCTATACACTGCTTGTTTACATAAAGAATCAAAATGCGATCTCTTTGCAATCGAGCATTGGAACTAAACCGATCGAAGCGCGCGTGAATACAACAGCGGATTACCGATCGACGCGTGTCGCGGGGAGCGGGGCGACGAGCGATAAGGACGACTATATTCCGCTATACAGCGAGAGCGGGAGCGAGCTTAGCAGCGGACTCGCGCGGTGGGAGACCGGCCCCAGTTGAGTGTCGCGCTCCGTTCTTGTCGCCCGCCGCTTCCGCTAGCGCGTCCGCTCCGCGATGAAGTCTAAAGTGAAGGGAATGCGTTCTAAAAACATGGACAAGCTTATCGCAGCTGTTCAAGCCCGCGAATGTTTGTGGGATAAAAGCTATAGAGGTCATAGGAACAGATTTAAATTGGAAAGGTATTGGAACGAGGTGGCTGCAGAAGTCGGGACGACTAGTAAGTAGTGTTTTGTTCTTTAGCGGCGCGGTCCGCCATATTGTTTGTAGATATGACAGAAGCTTATGGGACTAGCTGTTCGGCTATATTCGGCTATCATTGTCGGCTACGTTTTTTTGTTTCGGTACACAACCGCATCTTGGGGAAGTAAAGATTATTATTATGTAGGTAGCTGTTATAATTTGTAATGAAGAGGCAATTCAATTGAATCATGCTAATTTCATCCTAAACTAAATAGGAAATATGTAAAAAAATATTATTATTTTATTTTGATGTATTTATCTAATATATATGACAAAATGTCAAGTAACTTATATCTATTTAGATAATAATTAAGATTTTGATACGTAGTAAGTATGTAAATATAGTTTCCAATGATATATTGAGACAGGATTAAGATGCAAGTTCGGATTAAATTCACCTTCGAAATTTATACATATTACAGGCGAATATTTCATCCATAAAACTTACGCATTGTGCATGCGTAAATATTAATTTGATAGACGACCCGTGAGTTCAATACTTCCTTTCAACAATAGTATAGTTTTAAGAAATTTAAACTTAAGTAAAAAAACTTTAAAGATTTAGGTGTTTATTTTTCGACGTACAAATTCTCTTACAGTCAAATAAACAACATAATCATGACTGTTTTAAAGCAGTTATATTTAAAAATAAAGATGTTAAAATAGATTTCCGATATTGAGTACCTATTCTCCAATTACGATGTAGACAATAGGGATACAATATCACTAAATCCTTCAAATAGTTTTGTCTTTTATAGTTTAATAAATTGTAGAAAGCTCGTGTATAACTTATATCAATGAACTGCTAATTTCAGGTCTCAACTGCAGGAAGAGATGGAAAAATTTAAAGGACCAATGTCGGAAGGAGATGAAGAAAAACCCAACAGAATCCGAGTGGCCACATTTCCAGAAACTGAAGTTCATACACAATCAGTTCTTGGCAGAAGACGAAGAAGGCGACGAAGACACCACCGATGAAGTTTTCAACTCGTTAGATGAATCTATTAAGACACCAAAGCTTGGTTATACTATGCGTAAGAAACTGTTGATGAACAAACGGAGAACTATAGATGTGGATATGAACAAATTGATAGATTTGGTAAGAGCGAGAGAGATAATTTGGAATAGACAGTTGAAAGGACACCACAATTGGTACAAATTGGACGAAAGTTGGAAGGAGATCGCCCAGGAGTTGGGAGTTACACGTAAGTCTTTAATAACAACACTTAATAATTTCCTGCTCAACTTACGGTAGTAAAATATCGTATTTAAAATGATACTTTTTAAGAAACTGAATGACAGTAAGAAAGGTATAAATATGCTTAAATTTCGAAACAACACAACAAACACAGAAGTGTTTTTACTGCGCTATGTATTTGATGATTTTCTTAGGTCAACCCCACAAAAATAAGTCTACACACTAGTTCAATAGCATATAACAAAACTATTTATCTCGATTTGATTATAAACCTTAATATAATAAGGGTAGAGTTCTAAGACAATTGCAGAAATTTGACATTATTGTAACCTGATATCTTGCTTTGTGTACTCTAAATTGAACACCTTACTGTTTACATTATAGTTACGTTTATGGCCACAAATGCTTTGTAAATATTTATAAAAATACTTCAAGATATTTCACCAAGTGAAAATAAAGACCTGGTAAACAAGTAATAAATTTGAAAAATAGTTCATATTGTTAACACATTGCGTCTGTATTTTATACAAATTACCATTTCTAATTACAGGTGACGAGGCAAGACTTAAATGGAAGTATCTCAGAGATCAAGCACGCAAAGAGGTCAGAAAACAGGACTCCGAATGGGAATACCTACCCAAAATGCAATTTCTAACGAACCAGTTCAATGATTATGAGAGTAATGACGTCAGCCAAGACGATCAGTACCACGATTACGATACTGGTGCAGACCAGAGCAGCAGTTACTATTTAGAACCTCCCCCTCAAGAAGTGAATGTCAGTGTTAGTGTCAAAGATGATGAATTTGACGAATTCGATACTAAGCCTATAATTCTAGAGACTGATTTCTATGATGATGATGATGATCCACAAAAGAGTGCTGATACCAACAATGAACCCTGCGAGGGGAATAAAGACGAGGATGTTGGATTTTTCAGTAGTTTATTACCGCATGTAAAGAAATTAGGGCCAGCTAAGAAGCTTATGTTGAGAATGAAGATACAAGAATTAGTTTATAATACAGTTTATAGTGATCCCTAGGATTTGCCTGATTTATAATGAACACAGTTAAAGTTTATATCTAGAAGCTTATTGCGTAGCAGTGGAGTTTAAAATAGCGTTTGTTAAAATTGAAGTTTAAGAAACCAGATAAAAGGAACTGACAAAGTAAGACAATTTACGGATAAGTCAGTTAGTCGTTTTGAATATGGAATAGAAATAAATTAATTCTGAAAATCTAAAAGTAGATTGCGCTAGTTACGTTGGCGGGCATGTCAACTGTCATTTGGTTAATTTCTTTTTGATATATAATTTGTGTTGAACCGGATTGATATCAGTTTTTTCTATCTACTTTTGCAGAACTTTTTCGTAATTCATATTTATTACATTTGACGGTACAACAACCATATTTCTTCACTGTGTAATTATCATTTACGCAGTTTACACTTATACTTAACATTCTTATGGACGTTAGACTCCAGCCATACTAGCGTCACTTAGCGGGAGTAAAATCAGACATTGCCATTGATATTAAAGACATAAATTACAATATTAGTAAATAATATTATCAGGAGGGAAATTCGAATCTTTAGGAATATTATAATATTTCTACACCGTCCTATGGTCTAGTCTGTTTCTAAATTATATCCATTTTAAATTTGAATCGATGATCGATACATCTGTGTATATCTTGCGAATTTTTAGGATAATCTATATCCTTTAATTATAAATGTTATATTCATAATAAAGAAATATGTATAGGGAAGACAACGTTTCGTATATTTTATTTATTACAAAGTACTGAATAACTAAAATATATTTTATTGATTTATGCATATCTATCTGTCGTTTTCCTATAAAATAAGTATAATCAACTTTTGTATATGTGTCACTACGAAAATATTTTGAATGAACCATTAAACATAATTTTCGAAAATGACACTTTTTTTCGAATTATTTGAGTTGTATATACTAATGGGTTATTCCCATCAACTTTAGCAGTACTTATCTAATGGCTCTACAATGAAACTGATTTATTACGGCTTATAAAAAGCAAAATTGGGTTAGCTTTGCCCCGGAAATATATTTCTTAATATATTTTAAAGTTATGGTATTTATGTACTTATATACTTTTTTATTTATAAGTTCATATAAGTTCACAGCACCGAAAAATACAACTAATGTAATTACCTGTGACATGAAAAATAGATTTAATTGAATGGAAAAGTTTTATGTTGTAACATTTGGAAAGCATACGATAATTCAGTTGAAGTGAATTATTAATTTCACTATTATTTATGGATAAAGCTGCTCCTTTCTCGCTCAATGGTGTATCGTCCTAAGAAGCACTATAAGGTACCTGATCACTATTTTTTATTTATTTTTTACTGTTCAAAGAGATAAAATTACAGTTTTGAATAAGTGTTGTGTGCTCATTTATTGTACACATTCCAAGTCTAAAACTATTATAATAAATGAATATCTAAAATATTGTTTTTACTTCCATCACTTAGAGCATTAAGTTTTAGCTTACAATGAGATTATTTCGTCGACTTCAAGAAATATTGAATTAAAAATATTTGTATAAAAGAGTCCCATTTTTAAACAAGGAGTTTTTTCTGTTTTTTTCGGTTATTTTAATTTGATAAAGTGTAGTCTAGTCTCAATCTTAAATTAATTGTTTCTCAAATTAAGTTCACTGTTTCTCAAGTGTCTTAATTTAATTGCACGTTATAAAACTGGCACATTTATGTTACGAGCTCTCGGTTTTGGGCACCGCCATCTTAGTAATATTAAATATTTAAAGTACCTTGCATTTTATTACATATATAACATCGACAAAACAGATAGGGTATTGTGTTATCTATCCATCTTCCGTATTCGTACACTTATGCGCACAGAATAAATTATTCTGATTACGTTTATGACGATTGTCCTTCAATGTGAATTATAATGAGCTCTTGTTATCGAAAAGGGGGAACTCGATTGTATAGGTAAGGGTTTGCATTTGTTCTGTGATTACGGATGTTAGGCAACTTTCAAAAGATCACACATAAGATGGGTAGCTTAAATTATTTAATTAAGAGAACATAGGAGATGTTCTTCAGAAGCCACTTTAAGGCATCGGTTCCGCCTGAAACTGCAGACTTGAAAATCTATGTTGGGCTCGTATAAATTATACGTAAAGCAAATCTGACCGGATTATCTTCGTATCAGAGGCAGTGCCAGGTTCCATTCCTGTTGCATCATAAATTTCGCTTTCGGAGAAAAAGGCAGAGCGCTACAGGACACTGTCTTTCGTGATTTCCCTATATTTCAAAATTAATCTTATTACTTTATGAGTGACCTAAATACATACATTTTCGGTTTATTACATCATCAATGCCTGTTTTGACTTGAAAGGCGTGCGATGTTATTGTTTACACTTGTGGTCTAGAAATATCAGGGCAACTGGTGTACAATTAGTAAGTGTTGAGCGTACTTCTGCTAATTAGTTTTTCACGATTCACTTTTCAATCGATATTGTGTTAATAGATTTCCAAAAAGGCGTGTTGGTTTTTTCAGTTTATTTTCAATTGATTTTGATACTAAAAATAACGTCCGTGATTTTTAAAATTTTCACGGGTACTATTCATTATATATATAACTATTTTGAACTAGCGTAAGACGTTTATATGTGATTTCATGACTATAATTAATATAAACGTGCTACACCCGTGCAAAATAGTTTTATATAATAACCTCCGTGGTCAAATGATCCCAGCGGCGATATAATTTTTTTTTCTATATTGTCTTGAAGTAGACGGGTTCTCGAATGGACACCTTAGTATCGGACGCTCCCCGGCAAGATTGATTGCCGACCTCAGAAAAATGGCCGTGGCTGGATAAAGACAGCAGGAGATTGTGTTTTGTGGCGCACTCTGGGGGAGGCCAACGTCCAGCAGTGCAACACGCGGATATGATGACGATGATGATATTGTCTCGTCCATATACAAGTGATTTAGCTACTTAATTGGCGATCTCAGCAATATAACTGATGATGTCTAATCTTTATATATGGCGGGCTTTTTGCG
Organism: Diatraea saccharalis; assembly: GCA_918026875.4. Taxonomy (NCBI): domain Eukaryota; kingdom Metazoa; phylum Arthropoda; class Insecta; order Lepidoptera; family Crambidae; genus Diatraea; species Diatraea saccharalis. Next base: position 22,849,890 of record OU893339.1, on the reverse strand, counting down.
TGCACTTAACTGTTTCTCGGACATCTTCAACGAATAATGTCAATGGAGTTAGGTAAATTAAAACTTTTTGTGCGTGTGCGTGAGTGTGAGTGCGAGTGTCTGTGTGTTAACGCAAATGTTTTATTTATATGTTTTGTTAGTTTATCTTGATAAGTAATTTTTCTACATCTTCATAGATTAATCTTGTTTGCCAATTAGAAGTTCCTTACATTTATATAGTAGAAATGGATACATCTTAAGTATATGGTTCGTTTTATTATAAACATACACTGATTGACAATTATACTGTCGTCTAGCAAAAACTCTGCGAATAGAATATGAGTGAGCAACAATGTCTTTTCTACACTTTGGTCATACGAGAGTGATTTATGATACTTTAGGATTAAAGCTAATATATAAAGCTTTCTCATTGTTAAGAGTCCACTTCATTTGTAAAGGCTCTCCGTGGGGACCTATACGGCTTAGAATAAGTGACCTCTGATTTCTTTCGATATCGAGAAAGTGTGTCTTGTAAGCACCCTCCTACACTACGATGCAATAACTTATGATCTCTTTTGTAGTGACTTGTCTTAGTAACTTGAATATCCACGTTAATTTTCTAACTCTATTTATTGTTCTTTCAAATATGGGAGTACCAGATGAGTCTCTGGTAACGTATAAGAACAAATATAAATCTTTACTTTTTACTATAAAATAATAAGTCGCCTAGATATTCATAAACTGTGTTGGTACGCATCTAATATATTCTAAACAAAATCTATTGTAAACTTCACCGCAGATGCGCACTTGGGTCTTACTGGCGTTTACGATCAAATTTTACAGCTGGTTTTAATCGGCAATCTGAAGATCTCAAGCGTTTCCAGACGAGAGGAATCTGCCAGTTATTATGACTAAGTTTGTTTCAAAGAGGATGTATATTGTTTTTGAATACGTAAATTCGTATATAAGTTCAATTATTGGTATCAATATATTTAAAAAGCAACCAATATAATATATAATTTCAAAAAGTCAAGTAATTCCACAGATAACGTAATAGGATAATTCGACAGATAAAGATGAATAAGATTACCTACTAGTAAAATTTCCAATACCAAGAAATGGTTTTGGGATAATTTTTGGAGAATTTTGCTCTTATCATGTTACATCTCAATGTTAAGTAATATTATATTAAAAGCTCTTACAACAGATTTTATAAAAAAATAATAACAAAATTACCTGTACAAACTTTGATATGAATTTGTTTTTGCATAGTAAAGATCATCACATAGAATTAATAATAATAAAATAAAATTCATTTATTGCGGGTAACTAGACCCATATGAGGCAATTTTAAATATTAAATTTTACAATTACTAAACTTCAATCAATCCATAATGATGTCCGAGAATTCAAAATATAACAATTTAGGATAAAATAATTAAAAATAATATAATATAATACACATATAATAATAAATCGTTTATTTCAGAAAACCAGGTCCCATATTGTTGTTAGTAAACATTTGATACTTATATACTAGGGTTAGTACGGAGAAACAAAAATGAAAATAAAAATGCGATAAAATTAACTTATGCGGACCATTAGCCAGTGTCGCAACAAATGTGTGTGCCACCGATCTATGAACACACTCAGGAGACTGTTGGTACTGGAGCGAAGCCTGGTGAGCATGGACGCTGACCTTTTCCTTAAAATGGCGTAGAAATCGTCTGTGTGTGCCTCAGTAAACATTCCGGACGCGCTACAACGCCATGACAGTTTCAACAGTATCCTGAGTACGTTGTTATATTGGACACGAAGGTCGCTGTATGCTCGCTGCGTATAGCTAGTCCAAAGGCTGCACGTGTAGAAAGATTGGCAGTAAGCTTTGAACAGCGTTGCCTTTACTGCATTCGTACATCGTGCAAACCTTCGGGCCAGCATATTACATCGCAAAGCGAGCGACCTCCGTTCCCTCTCCATATCAATGTTATCCCTGAGATCTTCAGTGACCCAATGACCTAGATACTTGAATTTCGTCACCCAGTTCAAGGGGGCACCACACAGCGATACTCCAGGGATATCTGCATAGTTGATGGAGACAGAGCCAAACATCATGAGCTCACTCTTTTTGGTATTGTATTTGAGCCCGTGATCCCCAACATATGTCTTACATATAGCCACTAGTCTTCTAAGACCACTAATCCATGGGCTCAGCAGCACCATATCGTCTGCATAACTTATGTCATTCATTGCAACTCCATCAATATGACAACCTATGTGCCCCGCTGAGCTCAGCGATCAGTCTATTCATGTACAGGTTGAACAGGCGGGGCGAGCTTAACCCACCCTGTCTCACCCTGCATTCCATCCTGTTCACATCGGACTGGGATCCTGCCCAACTCACACAGTTTTTCTGATTACCATACCAGTACTGGAACAGGGATGTGACCTCAGATGGCAGTGTCGTTTCGTTTCTTAGCTTGTTCCACAGGACCTCATAAGACACTAAGTCGAAGGCTTTCGACAGATCCAAGAAGCAAGCAAACACTGGTGTTTTCCTAGTGGTATAGTACTGTACAGTCTGCTTGAGGCGTAATATGGCGCTTTCTGTGGACAGTTCGGGTCTGAAACCGAATTGGGCGTCGTATAACTCCATGTGCTTGGCCAGTTGTTTATCAAGAAGATTGTCCAGAACCTTGGCCACTATTGTAGCCAGCAAGATAGGCCTATAATTAGACACGTCAGACACATCTCCTGTTCTATCTTTAACGATTGGTACTACAACTGTCTGCATGAGATCCTGTGGTAAATAGCTATGGATGAGGCATAGCTTGAACAAGAGAGCAAGTACTCTAGGCAGATGTTTCCCAGCATACTTCAGGTGTTCGATGCTGAGGTCATCGTGGCCTGGAGACCTGCCTCTAGACCTAGTTTTTATGATAAGGGAGACGTGTTTTGCTATAAATATAACAGATAGCTTATTAGCTCCCACAGTACTCTCTGCACCGACCACATGTTGCAAATTGCTTTTTAGGGGAGATTTAACCGAGAAATGCTTTCGGAAAAGGTTGGCAACCTCTTCCGGCTCCGTGATGACAGCTACACTCGCAGGGAGACTCGACCTTTCTTTTAATTTATTAGTGGAATTCCAAAATCTACCATATTTTTTTTTCTTGTGACATTTTGCCAAAGTATCTATAATTGATTGATTGCAATTACGCAAAACGGTAGTATTTCATGATGTGGATGACTAAAAACTAATTCTATCATTTATACGACATTGTCATTTAAATGATTTATATTGGATAGGTCGTTTTCTAATTTATTGATACTAAATCTTCCAGTGAAATACGTAGCCACAGCAACACGTCGGGTAACCGCATGTTTTCTCCGCAATTGATTTCGAATAATACTACTTCGAGTAAAAGTTTAAAATGAGAGACAGTTTTATATAACTTGACGTACTGTTGGATAAAATGATTTGAATGTGTAAGACCTGAAAGTGCTAGTTCTGAAAAAGGCTGAAAATCAGCACTTTGCTGAATCGTCGTTCAAATGTAACCTTTTTGATCGCTGCGACGCACACGTTAATGCGTGGTTTTTATTGTATAGAATTTATTATACATGTTTGCTGATTTTATGATGCAAATAAATTAATCTGTCTATCTAAATTTTATACAAGATTGGTCACTTATAATCATTATTATAAGTGTAGATTCAGACATTTCAGACTACTCAGTTTCTTTACAGTGATGTAAGAAAAATCGCTTAACACAGTTATTCATTCACCATAATAGCTCATTTAAAAAATGTTGAAGGATGAGCATGCAAAATACGGGTGACTTCTGAAAGTTCTGTTTCATTGGTCTGCCAATGGCAGCAATAGGTTTAACGACAAGGTCGCCTTTTGGGTCTATGATCTTATATAATGTATGTATGTGGACTTTGATTTTGTATATGTATAAAAACACTCAAAAATAATATTTATATTAAAATAAAATAAATACTCGAAAGGAACAATCAACAATATTTCAAGATTTATGAACAGAAAAATACACTTGATTTTTTAACATATAAAGATGCAAACATTGATTTATAGACAAATTTATAGACAATATTGTGTTCTAAATCAATCAAAGTTAATTATAAATTTTACGGCAGCAATATAAAGTTTATGAATACTGTAAAGCGCATCGAGACATTTGTTGTTAATTGATGGATGTCGTATATTACCGGCTGTCTACCAAGAGTAGTGATGATACATCAAGGTACACCAAGATATCCCCATCCCCGGGCATTCGAGATAGGAGAAAAATCTGTATCCGTTACATACAGATCTTTCTCCTGTCTCGATTGTCCGCGGATATGGATGTCTTGATGTATTAGGGATACTTCGACTGATCATTTATATCATTACTAACTTTCCGTCAGCGGCTTCGCCCGCATAGTCTTGTATTATACATAAAAATATTCCTTTTGAATCACCCTATCTATGTAAAAAACTGCATCAAAATCCGTTGCGTTGTTTTAAAGATTAAAGCATACATACGGATATAGGGGCAGAAAAAGCGGCTTTGTTTTATACTATGTAGTGATGTATTTAAAATATCTGAAATTATGAATATAGGTGCATTAGTTAGTAATGAATACTATGAAATATAATTAAGAATGTTATTTATTCCAATATTATCTATGAATATTATCTCCAATCAATTCGTGTGTCCTAGTCTTCGTTTATCAGTATGTATATATATATATATATATTTGTATGTCTATGTATTTTTTATATAAGTTTATAGTGTGTATGTATATATTTGTATTTTATATATAATTTGTTGGTATAATTAGTTATAAATTGTAACTTTGTTCTTCTATGATACCGCCTTTTGAATGCTCTGTACACCTTCACCGGTTTGACTGGTAGAGAATGCCTTTTTGGCATTAAGTCCGCCATTGCTATGTTATAGGCATAAAGATTAAATAAATAAATAAATAAATAAATTCCAATACTATATGTTAGGATCGTATAAACTGCATAAATTAATAACTCAATATCATATGTACTTAGTTACTAATAAAGTCAAAGAGTATGGCACAAATACGCCATAAACGATGTATGGGTTAAGACATTAATTGAGTAATTTAAACGTTATAATGATATTCTTAATACAAAATGCTTAAAAAACCCACTTGGTCCCTGGCACCCTGAAATAGGATTCGAACCCACGACCTTTTGCAATCCGGGCGACTGCTCTAACCGCTGAGTTACCCAAGACCTAACAGGACTGACGAATCTTTCGATATGTTATTTGTATGTATATATGTAGGTATGTTTCTCTCGCAATGTAAGACACCATCTACTACCCGTCTATTTAGTAACAGTCCAGTCTAACCTACGGTTGCCTGGCAGAAATTGCTCTTTAGCGATAAGGCTGCCGATTGTACAACTAAACTGTATAAGTTGTAATTTCTCTATAATTTATGGTGTACAATAAAGAATTTATTCATTCATTCATTCATTCTTTGAAGTACTTGTTACTTTACGCTACTACAGAGCGTATTCTCATCAATGTTCAGGCATCCACCTCATCTTTATAATGATATCGACTATATATTTAAGTAGTAAATTACTATAAAATAGCGAAACACGTAACCCGCACTGATACCAAATGAGTAAGAATTGTAAGAGAGTTGAAGTTGGTATCGGATAAAGACACAAAGTTTTAAATCCGTTTCGGCACATCTCTTGTTAAATGTCATAGACACAACTTTATTCCCAGAATATATTGTACTAGCGCTAACTCGCTTGACCTACGTGGTCAGAGGGTACCATGTGCACACTGGCCTGCTATACTGGAATCTTAAGCGAATGTTAACATGGGAATGGACACAACTTTATGAATGCGAATGGACACAACTTTATTCCCAGAATATATGTATGGTACTAGCGCTAACCCGCGGCTTGACCTACGTGGTCAGAGGGTACTATGTGCACACTGGCCTGCTATACTGGAATCTTAAGCTAATGTTAAATAATCGTTAGCTTATCAATATCCTTACTGCTGGGGCATAGGCCTGCCCAATAGTTGAAACCAATTACGGAGATCTACCGGTGTTTCTGTGAATAAAGCGCTTGTCTTTATAGAATAATCCAGTTGCTCATATCCAGATAGTGCGCATATTTAAGTGCGCAGTAGAATCGACACGCCTTGCTAAAATACAATGTTTTCTTTGAAAAAAAATTAGTTCTTTTATTATTAACTAGCTTTCGCCAGCGGCTTCGCCCGCGTGGTCTCTAGGGAAATGTTAAGTGGGATAAAAAGTATGCTATCATCTAACTCAGCTAATACCCTATCTGTATACCAAATTTCATCAAAATCCGTTCAGTAGTTTCGGCGTGATTTCTTTTTTTTAATTAGGGATGGCTGAGCGTGTTATAAACGTAAGAGTAGACAATAGACAAATACAATCAGAAAGCTTCGAACTGCTAAGCTATCGGGAGTTACACGTGTTTTTGTGAGTCAACCATAAAAGATAGACATATGCTGTCGTGGGATTTTTTTTATATAATTTTAAGGAGAACATTTCCGTCATACATAATTTCTGGGTAGCTTTAACCATTAAAGTTGCACACGCGACGGAAGCTTAAAAAATGGAGTAACTTCTCCCATTTTTCCAACATTTCCCTTCACTGCTCTGCTCCTATTGATTGTAGCGTGATGAAAAGTATACCATAACCAGCTCAGGAATATGAAAAGTAATTGTACCAAGTTTCGTTAAAATCCGTCGAGTAGTTTTTGTTTCTATAACGGTTATACAGACTGACAGACAGAAAAATTTTACTGATTGCATTTTTGGCATCCGTATCGATCCCTAATCACCCCCTGATAGTTATTTTGGAAATATATTTCATGTACAGAATTGACCTCTCTACAGATCTATTATAAGTATAGAAGATAATTGTACCAAGTTTTGTTAAAATCCGTCGAGTAGTTTTTGTTTCTATAACGGTTATACAGACAGACAGACAGACAAAACGTGGGGGACTAAACGACTTCAAAAAAGGTGGAGGTTCTCAATTCGATTGTTTGTTTTTTTGTGTGTTTGTAACGCGATTACTCCGTTAACTATGAATCGATTGACAAAATTCTTTTTTATTCGATAGCTTAATGAGCCGAGGTGGTCTCATTTAAAATTTATCGAAATCGAATCAATAGTTTTCTTTTTATGAAAAAACAAAATATTTTTTTCTTTAGATATCACCAAAATACGATATTTTGATGACATCGGCGAAAAAACAAATGATAGCGTAATTTACATTCATTAAAAATCCGAAAGGAGGAATTTCTATGTTCAAAGGGTATGTATATTTTTATGCAAACCGATTTCTTCGTGCTTACGTTGAGCAAATAAATATAAAAATCAGGACTTTAATATTTTAGTGATACTCGTACCTATACAAAATATTAGGTAGACTATTATTTGTCTACTTGTAAAGCCAACTTAAGTGTAATAGTTTTCTTTTTAATTTCGTATTATAAATACTACTGTTGTAACGTTTGAATTTCTTATAACAACCGTTTAGTTGGTAGAAGTAGGCATTAGACTCTAACGAAAATTGACATTTTGAAGCTTAATAAGTCACGAACTACATATTATGTTTTCAGCGTTAACTGATTGGTTTACTTACGTAATGAATGTATGAATGAATATTCTTTATTGCACTATAAAATAAATTCAAAAAGTACATTATACTAGGTACAGTAACACAAAAGGTGGCCTTATTAGTGAGGTAGCAATCTTTACCAGGCAACTTTTGGCTAAATGAAACGACACAAATTATGGAAATCAACTATTTTCGGGTTTAATATAAGTTCGTAACAATATCGTAACAAATTCAATTTATTTTTACCATCTCGAATCAAGTCTACGTAATTTTAAACGTTCATCAGAGTCGGCAAACAGATGTTGGTTACGACGTATAACAATACAAAATTAGAATTCGTGATAACTTCATTTGCCGTAATGTTGTATTTATTTCTTGAATCAACAAATTGGCCTACTGCGTATATCATGTACAGCAAGGCTTCTCAAACTTTTGGCTCTACGATCCCCCGTAAAAGATTCCATAGGACCCAGCCCCTCCAAAGAAAATTGTAAAATTGGATATTAAAGAAAATAAGGTTTTTATTTAAATAAAAGGTAAATACTCGTAATAGTATGTGTCAAAAGAAATACCTCTAATATTAACGTGATGTGTTTGTTTTTCGTCGTAAATTAAGACAATTCTAACCTTCACCATTACGTGAAACTTGTTGCAACTATCATTGAATTGCGTACCCCTAGGGGTTCACGCACTCCTCGGTAGAAACCCTGATGTACAGAGTATTGAAATGCGTAGGCGCCGATAGCGTACGGACTCAAACAGGAAGTTTCACTTATAGAACTTTAAACAAGTCCGATGGGATCGGCTTGCGTTCGTCGTATTGTAAACTAACCGTTCGAATGGATTTGTTGATTGGTGGCTACCACGTGCCTGATGGAACGAGAACATTCCATTTAATAGCTGTGACGAATCAAGAAAATAGTTAATTTTACTATTTTGCGTTTATTTAAACAGAACCAGTTGCCCAATTACCTACTTTTATAATTTATAGCTATATTGTTCATTCAATATCTTTTAAAAAACATCTTATCGCAATCACTATCACATGTCAATTTTATTTGACATGTGATAGTGATGGTATTTTAGAAGGATTATTTAAACTGTTGAGCGTGGGACCAAATGTGTCTGAAATAATGTTGCAAATATTTTGCATATGGAGACGGTTGAAATTACGTTAAATGTAGAATCGACATTTTAAATAATTATATTAAAAATATAGAAAAAAAAATCTGGGAGTGGAAACTATTGAAAGCAATTTATAAAAAAGATCCCGTATGAACTGTAAGTTAGATTCCGTAGCGTCAACTAAAGTTTATGTTCTTTGTGTTTCAAGGATATTCTATTATAATTTCATTCTTATTATAATAATCAAAATCTATGAAATCAATTGGTAAAGTCAATTAGGAAATAGTTAACGATTGTTTAAAAAATAACTGAATGTTTAGGCTGCCTATAATTATGTCTACATTAAAATAAAACTGGATATTTAAAATTAAGTCCAGTAGGAAAATAAAAAAATTAACAAATTATATTTAGTTAAATCTTGTATTTTTTCTGTCTTGATTGATTTTAATCTTTAATTAAAAATTAGCATCGGAACATCGAATAAGAAACTTAACGTCCAAAAACCTTTTTCTGTTTGTGAATTTTATGTAATTTTTATTTTGCAGAACAATATCAATATTGTAATGTATTTTCGCTTGAAATCACATCGGTAATACATTTCGTACACAATTCCATTGACACGTTCGCTTTGTAACGCTAACACGGAACGATAATTTCAGTAACAATTGCTTGCACGCAAGTAATTACGTGCGGTCGATGAATACTGCACTTTGCATACAGGGGTCCAACTATATCAACCACGAAACGGAATTGTTTAAAACTAATGGACAGTATAAGATGATAGTATGTACATTCAGCTTAATATTTATTAGTTTTCTGCCGACTTCTTAATTTCTAACTGAGTAGCCAATTTCTATTGATGTAGTTTCAGAACTGACGGAGTGTCATGCAATCTTGATATATTTTTCGAGCGGTAGTCTCTAATCCTAGCAGTTCGGGCTGTGGTTTTACATGTCATTCAGTTTTTCTTAACGATTTTAGCGTGTTAATACGTTCAAAAATCATTGTTTCGTGAGATAAACATAATAATTTTTTATTTATTTATATACCATTTTGTCTCTTTCATAATTTAATAATACATTACCAAATTTTGAAAATTCGAATCGTGATCTAAATGAGGTGATTACGATTTGAAGATTGTCCTTATCCATTATATGAAACTTTGACCTCACAGATCGCAATCGTGGCGTACATAGTACACCCTCAAGTTCGTTCACCTTAGAGTAAATATTTTAAAAGATAAAAGTCGCAGATACGACACACTTCTGAATGACATTAGCGATTGTTATGTAATATCATAATTTCTAGACATCACGTCATTGTTAATCTCAATGTCTTGTTTTTCTTATACAGATTTGGTGTGCTAGCTGACTGGCATAAAAGTATTTTCGCGCATCGCCTACCATAGAAATCGACATCGATAAGTTTTAGTTATGCTATTGGTAACTAACTTCCGTCTGAGGAAGGTCTGTAAGACCCACTGTCTTAGAGGAAAGCCCCACATTACCTCGCCGACCAGCGCGGGGGAATCGACGTATTAAGTAATGCATTTGACATTGTTAAGAAAGTCTGTATAGCGATAAACTAATAGCTAATAAATAGATACAGAATAAAACCGGTAATAAGAATGAAATGTTTTATTTAAAAGTTTTGTAAAAATATTACACAATGACACAGTAACAAGCCTAGTCATAGTAGTTATAGTAAATTCTATTTTACTTGAATATCTGAGATTCTCAAAACAGTAGGCAATTCCATGCGTTCTGAGCAATGTGAATACTCTTTGGCATGCTTTCGAAGTTTTATATGCTATCAAAATGTATGCAATCGCCAAATCTGTCTGTTTGTTGTTATTTATTGGTGATTATATTATATCGGGTGATGTCAGCTAGTATTATTGTTAACATCCTTTGGCACTGTTTCAAACGAGCGATGAGTTATAATTTTTTTTCAACATGCTTCTGTCTTGTATAACAGTTGTTTTTTTAATTTACAATATGTATTGATATGCTGGTCTAAGGTCAGGTTCGAAGAGATACGAATTTGAACTTTAACGTATTGTTTTATGGTTGATTATTTTTTGAGTATAAACGGTTCATTCATAAAAATTATGTTTATGATGAAGAGATAGTATGTAGTGGTGTTATTCTGAAAAACAAAACGTTCATCATAAAGCTGCCCCATCAAAGAGGTTCAAACAATTTTTAACTTGAATGACTTATTAGATTGAATTGAGCCTTTAAGTTGTGCTCGAACGACGAATGTCGCCTCATACATGACGTCGAGCGCAGCGCTTTCCTAGCATTAGAGGTTGAATTACATAAATCCTACTTCAATAACCATGGTTTTATTTGATTGAAGCTCTGTAACGTGACAGAGCTGAGCTCGACGTTGTTTTAATATGTTACTAATACGGTTTATGGCAATGATTCGCTATACCATAAAATATATCCTTCAGTTTCTCGACGGTTCTTTTTACATGTTGATAGTACCTACAATGTCTTTCCCTACAATTAACGAACGGCTTTATTTTTTGACTTGCACTAAAGCGCTATAGAATTTACTCTTGAATAAAAGTTACTTGTGTTTGAAAGTACACTATTTAATTATGGAGAAAAACCTGTGGACAGGTTTCCCCTCGTATTGGTAGAAGTCTATTAATTTTTTCTATGACCTTTGTATATTTCTACCATTCTTTTTATTCGAGCGATAACGAGAATATATATATACACACATATATATATATATGTCGCAGCCAAGTAGTACAATCAGCCGACCAATTGGGCGACTAGCCTTTTAATTGAATGGTGCCATTATAATGGCTCAAGTTTAGTTATATAATTATACTACTAAATTTATTGCCCCCATTTAGTTTATTACAATTATTTAAAAGTTTAGTTTTTAAATCTTATTCAGCTTTTCTACATTTAAAAGTGAAATATCTTCGTGGATTCAAAGTTTATCAAAACAATTAAATTTGAAAGTTAATCTTCGGCTCGTGGCTTATACACGTAACACACATAATCCGATTTTGTTTACCAAACATCGTGTCTCTTCAATTTATGAGTCGAACATAAAACCTTTTGTTCATACAAATAAAAAATTAATATGATAAAATTATATAGACGAAAGACATGTTTCTAAGAAATTATGTTTTAAGACAATTTTAGATAAAAATTGTTTTAGAGGTACCTGGGGTGCGAACGCCTAACTCTCTAGCCATAGAGAAACGATAACTTTGCGATGTTATAGGTTGGGGAAAAAGTGTTTTCGCATAGTGTGTATGCATAAACTTGTAATAAAATCTTTCTGGCTATACCATTTGTGTATGGCTGGTTTTGGTTTCATTTAAAAAATTAAATTTGAAAGAAGATAACTCCGAATTCAAATTAGGAAAATTTGTGATTTTCATTTGTCTTTTTACTGTCAAAATGAGTGAATGTAAAGATTTTATTTAAAAAAAATGTAAAATTACAATGTAAGTTGTTAAAAAATATGTCACGTTAATGGAGCTAGTGAAGTTTATGTGAGAGTAGTACAAATTTGGTTTAATTTCGTTTTGCAATTTGAAAATTTTGATGTCAAAGATGCACCTCGCTCCGGTCGCCCTGTTATGTATAAAATGGATGCCATTTTTGAAAAACTGGAGCAAAATCAGCATATCAGTAGTTACCATTTAGCTGAAGAAGTGGGGATTGATCATAAAACAGTTATGGCGCATTTGAAAAAAGCTGGGTACACAAAAAAGTTGGATATTTGGGTACCTCACGAGCTCACTGAAAGAAATCTAATGAACCGTTTACTCATTTATGATTATTTATTACGGCGTAATGAAACCGAACCATTTTTAAGGAAAAGAGGATTACGTACGACAAGAATCTGCGAAAAAAAGTCGTAGTCAAAGGTCGGTCAGGCTTCACAGACTGTGGCGACATCTGGGTTAACTCGCAACAAGGTGATGCTGTGTGTATGGTGGGATTAGGAGGGCATTATTCATAATGAGCTATTACCCGCCAGGCAGGACCATCGATTCTGAACTCTACTGCGAACAACTGAGGAGATTAAAGCAAAAAGTTGAGAGAAAGCGGCCAGATTTAATCAATAGAAAAGGTGTGGTTTTTCATCATGATAACGCTAGACCTCGCCATATCTTTACACTTACAAAAAATTAAGAGAATTTGGCCGGGAGGTGTTAATGCGTCCGCCGTATAGTCCTGGGGGCCAATTCTACTAATTTACAACGATCGATCGTCAATAGCGTTTCTGTAACGGTTACGTTTCGATTTTTGCTGTAAATTTGCATTCTGCTAACGTCAATTATCAAACGAACGTTTACTAAATTGAAACGTAATCGTAGCCGAACCAAACAGCTGTCATTAGTGTTACCAGAATAAAATAAATGAAATTATTAGTTAAACGGGAGACGATTAATGATTATTCATTTTTTTATCACTATATAATGAATGTATTACATTTGTATTCGATCGTTTTAAAATAAGGACGAAACAACCGAATATTAGCTACATTAAGAAAGTGCATACCTAAGTGTTAAGCTACAAGGGAAAATACCCGAAACGCGAATTTATAATTAATATTTTTATCATTATGGGTATTTGACACTATAAAAATAAGTTGCGTATTATTATCATCATGTTAGATAATAATCTAATAAAAGTTTATTTCTTATAATCTGTAGATTTTAAAATTATATTCATCGAAAATAGAACAGATTCTCATGTAATATATTGACAGTGTGTTTATAATGTATCAAACAACTATTTTAATTAATTAGTTTTCAGAAAAGCGTCATATACCCAATTCTATTATTAAGCACTCAACTTTAAACATGCTTAATATTTAAAGCATAAATCCGATATAATTAAGTCTTTTAATTAACAAAAAAAGTCAGATGAAATACTATAAATCCTGGCGTCAACTAAAGATAACGTCAAGCTTAAAGAGTTAAGTTTCAAAATTCAAATGGTGTTGGTTTATTTTATTGTTTATACCGAGTTTTAATTCGCAAAATAAATGTTATTATGTGAGATAAAGTAGCATGAAAGTGAATAATATGATTCCGTAAAATAAAACGGTACCTACATGGGTAGGTCGTGAACAGAAAAGTTTTGACTCATTTTCAGTCACTAACAAACTGTAAGAAGTGAGGTATGCAATCAGTCCAAGACTAAGACGAGCATTAATCCAGAGGTGTATACTTTACTTTAAACAACTCCGTTTCAAAAGAATGTACAACAAAAATAATCATTAAATTTATACATTTGTTTGTACTAAAAATTAAATGTTAAAGTTAAATGATGATTGCATATGACTTTAGTAACTTCAATCCATTTAAACAGAATTCATTAAACTTCATTGAATATCATCAGACTTCATCAAACTACATGGACTTAGTTGAACTTCATAGTTCATATTGTGACTTTATGGGACTTATTAGGTTTTCATATAACATTTCCAATCACGGGCATTGGAAATTACATAATAATAATAATATATATATTTATTTATTTGGGCGTTGTTGAATCAACAACCGTAGTAGTCCGTAAAACTTAGGTAAAATGCAAAATTGCACCAAAATTAACTAAAAGTATATTAAAGTTTTTTTTATTCAATATGATAATGAATGAATTAATCGATTATTTTCCAATCGATGTTTGATTTTCATGATTTTCATTGCAACACCAATTCACTTTTTGTCAATACAAACCACAAAACAAAAAGACGTAAAATTTATATGGACGCGAGCACATGTTGGTGTGGCGGGTAACGAAAAAGTCGATTTCCTTGCCCGTCTAACAAACACAACGGGAGGTAATATAAAAGATATACCTGTTTCTTGGCAAGATTTGTTACCTGAATATAGTAATAAAATTAATCAGCAATGGAATGAAGAAAATGTCATAATAACTCAGTCAAAAGGAACCTGGTATGCAAGCATTAATAAAGAAGTTAGACGAAAACCATGGTTTGCCGTCTCCAAGGACTATCTGCAAAGGAAATTTTATACGCAAATAACCAGATTGCGTTTTGGACATTGTAGGTCTAAGGCTCACTTGCACCGTATGCGCATTATAACATCCCCGATTTGCACTGAATGTTCATTACAAGAAGATCAATCGTTGGAACACATTTTCTTCACATGTCCTGCATTCAATTTACAACGTTTACTACTAATAGATCAGCTTTTAGACACTTCCAAGACCATCCCGCCCTCTCTTCAAGAAATTCTATCACACCCAGAAAACTTCATTCCTGTTTATAATTTTATTAATTCTACTGTTGGAGAAATTTAACCAATATTACAGACTTGATGCGTACATAAAATAAAAGAAAAGAAATAAACACGGAAGATCTGGCAGTATGGCTCAATCGCCTTCGCCTGTCCTCAGCGGACGAAGTTTACTACTACTACAATACAAACCACAATGATACAGACAATGTTTTAATTAATCTTTCATTCATTACTTTTTCATTTTACATGTAGAAATTAATTTATTCACTTGACTTTGGCTGAATTGTGTGAAATGCGCAGATATACCATTAATAAAAGAAGAATGAAATTGACAAAATTGAATTGTTAATGACAATTTAATATGGGATATCTACTAAAACAATCCCCATATGTGTATTTTTTTGTAATATTAAACTGTAATAGGAAGTGAAACATTATACTGGAAAATATTATTTACAAAATTAATTTTATAAAATAATTCATACCATGTATTGGCTACGCACGTGAAATTGGCAGAATTATGAGAAAGCCCTTAATAAAAGAAGAAGTTTTCGATTGAAAATTAATATTCATACGTATCAATAACTTAGTGAAGAAGATAAACGATAGTCGATTCAAAGTAGACATTTAAGAGAGAATTATTGATGATGAAATGAATCCAATATCTTTCGAAATCTGGCTATACCTACATCTGTACACCGAATCAAGCAAGGCAACATAATATATACTGTGGAAAATCTATTCAAGATTAAATTTAAAACAATGTTTGTTATAGAAACCCATTAGAAATGTCATTATTGACTAGATATTATAAGTAAGATCAGAGAAAATTATTAATGATTTGACATATCTTTCACATTAAGTTGTATACAAATTAAATTCTTGTAGTTGCATGGATCTGCTCGCAGCTGTCATCCATGCTGACTATGAGCAAATTAAGTATAAGTTTCAACTGATATAAAAGAACTTACACATATAAATTCCTGCCAAATTGAACAAGAGCTCCTGATTCACAGGCTTATTTTTTTTTGTTCTAAATTGTAACCCATCATAGCGTATGACAGTTTTCTTTGGAATATTGGTGGTTGGTTTTAACTTTGTGTCAAAAACAGTAGAATATGTATTTTTCATGTAGCTAATACTAATTAGGCTGAACATTTATCTTGCACGCAACTTAATATATGGTTACAGAAAGCCTCATGTTATTTCAAATGTTACATAAAACTGAGCTGAGGCTAAGATCATTTTATTTTATTTTTAAAATTAAAAATAATTCAGAATAAAATCTTATAAACAGTATATTTACCTGTTTAACAATCCTTTAAACATGATGATGATATGATGAAATAATCCTTTATAATATTATAATCTCCAAATAAAAAAGTGAGTAATACTTTGTCAGAAAAAAAAATATTCATAATTATAATTTTTTAATTAAGATTATTATTTGATCATATTTTCTTTTTAATGTTATTGATAACATTTACACCCCTGTCTTCATAAATTGTTGTCTCTCTCTCTCCATCCCATGGTTGCCTGGAAGAAATCGCTTTAAGCAATAATGCCGCCAATTGTTATTTTATTTTATTTTACCTATATAACTTGTGTAATGTTAACAATAAAGAATTTTCTATTCTATTCTCTATAATGGCATTATTAATATAGTTTCGGTGAAATTCCTAAACATAAATGAGCATATGCTCACTAGTAATGCAGGTAATTCTTAAATTCACAAAACCTGCTGGTTATCTGGTAGTTAAATTGGTTTTAGCAGACGCCCAGACTGTGAGTGTTTATGGGTTTAAATCCCACCTCAAGCACTAATTGCTTGAAGTGGGTTTTTTAATTATTTTCCTTTAAGATAAATATCAATATAGTATTGCAAATGCAAGTGATCAGAAAAAATAATGATAAATTAATTAATTTTTAAACAAGGACTTTTTCAGTGCCATTTTTATTGGAATTCCACACATGCTTGTAAATACACACTTTTAAGTTTTCCTGTAAAAATACTACAATAGTTTACTTTTTTCAATACAAAATATTCAAAAATTCATGTTTTTATAATCATAGATAAGTTTACTTAAAGCCAATAGCCCCTACAATATAATAATGATTTTTACGATGTTCCTATTTACAATGATTGTTTATAATTATGTAAAGTTTTAACAGAAATATAATTATTGATTTTAATTTACATTATATGCCTCAACTAGGTGGACCTTATTTATGTTAAGAATCTACATAATATGAATTTAACATTTCAAATTGATAGAGAAATGAAAACCTATTAATTTATCTATAAAATTTAAGTTTTTAATAAAAAATAATAATTTAAGATTAATAATCAAGATATAATTTATTTTATTTTTAAAGTCTGCCAACATTTTTACATATCAATAAGCAACCACAAAATTACAGAACTATCTATAACAAATAGATGAAATGGTGTACATAAAAAGTTTATTAAACATATGCATGCACTATCACACTTGTTTATCTAGCTCCATAGTTTTCGATTTCATTTTTTTTCTAGTAATTTTAAATAATTTATATCATATGGATTGCTATGTTCTCATGAGGTAGATGAGGAATCTGGTGTTTGATACCCAGATTTTGTATATTTACTTCAGACGTCAGGGTGCTCATTGAAAGTATCCTTGTATCTTTGTGAAATAAATAATATTGGATAGAAAATTTTATATACTTGAAGTGCTAGACAGTTAAAGATTAAAATTTTTTGGTACCTTAATATAAGGTATTTTTATAAATAATTAATGATAAAGCAAACATATCGATGGATTTACACAATTTATTATGTTCTTTACAGTCTATTGATAACTCACTCACAAACTCTTAAAATGTAGGAATTAAGAGTCACAGTGGATTGGAGTATTTAATATATTTCACATTGTAAATACATAAAAGTCAGATGAGAGTAAAGAAGAGAGTGACATAAAAAACAAAAAACAATGTATAAAATACTAATTCAAAAAGGTATACGAAAAGATGCCAGTGTCTGATTAATATAGAAAAAGGTTTTATCTACACCTCCCTGTCATCAGGACACTTATGTACACCCTTTATATCAACACACTGTATGTACAAAAACACTATATCAAAGGTACCTTAACACTGATGCCCTAACCTAATTAACCTAATAACACAAAACAAATAACACTAAACTAATCCTAAATTAGTTAGGTACATATAGTGTCTCAGCTTAGGCAGTGGCTTTGTGAGAATGTCTGCTGTTTGGTGAGCTGATGGTATGAATGACACATTGACTTGTTTAGTGGATATAGACTCACGAACAAAATGATGTCTAATATCAATATGTTTTGTGCGGGCGTGATGAATGTTGTTTTTTTTTAATTTAATGGCACTTTGATTATCACAATTAATGGTGATGGGTGACGAAAAGCAAAAGATGTCGCTTAGTAATGAGCGAATGTAGATGGCTTCCTTACAGGCTTCACTTAGAGCCATGTACTCAGCTTCTGTTGTTGATGTTGCAACGGTTCTCTGTTTACGTGATTCCCATGACACTGCTGAACCACACATTTGAAAAACATATCCTGTATAGGATCGTCTGTCCACCAGATTACCACCATAATCGGCATCAGCAAATCCGATTAGATCACCACTATTGTTATAGGTCAGTTTCCTATTTTTTATAGCCTTCAGGTACCGAAGAACAGGTTTCACAGCTCTCCAATGTACCGAGATAAAAACTTTTTCTATACAAACACTACAAATATGTTTGCCGAAGTTACTTTTGTAGGGCAAAATGTTTTTAATTATCAATTCTGAAGATGGATCAAGGTATTTTATTTCACTCAGCAACTGGGGGTACCTAATTGCACCTCTTAAGATTTTAAATAATATAAATTGTTTCACATCTATCATTAAACGCTAACTATCGATCATGAAAAAGTAGAAATTTGCAACTTTTTAGAAATCGTTAATTTTGACAGATGAAACGTTCGGATTTAGTAACATTTCAGTAGCGTTTCGATCCAACGAAGTGTCAAAATTTTAATGGAATAAGGGCCGACGGGCCGACGATCGACTCAAGTATATGGACGTAGTTATGCAAACCAGCCACATGATGTCAGTTTTGAGAAAAATGGGTTTCTTGTTTTTACTTATAATTTATTGTAGAATATATTTTATTTTATTTATTTATCAAGAAGTTTTGTGAATTTACAACATGTGAGTTTAATTGCAACACTTTTAGGCTTCTCTGCACATAACTCGATTTTGACAGATTTGTGGGTTGGTTCCGGTTTGCATAACTACATCTATATAGTTCTATGTTCGATTGAGCGAGTAGAATACCGTTTACAGTTTCTGTCGATCGATAGTTAACTAAACTAAAATAGAACCGGAACTGTATCGTTTGACGCCATTTTGACACCGAGTAGAATAGGAAAACCACTAAAAGTTGTAGTTTCGTTCGGTTTCGTTCCGTTTTCGATTCGATTTAAACAAAATTTATTTAGTAGAATTGGCCCCCTGATCTTGCACGTTTAGATATCCACCTGTTTCGGAAGTATTAAGTCGCAAGCACTGCCAAAACCACTTGTCACGGTTTTTTGTTCAGAAGCTCCAAAATTTCTATAGCAATGCGATCATATCCCTACCTACAAGATGGCAAAGACTTATCGAACAAAATGGTACATACATACTTTAGTTAAATGTTAACATGCTTTATTAAAAAATGTTTTGAACGTTCATATAAAATGCGAAGAAATTTTTCCCTGACCTAGCAATTTCCCTGATATATCAAATTATTTTATTTTTATTTTTTATAATTCGTTTTCCGTTATGATACAGTAGTAAAATGAAACGGAACTTCGCCATAACATGGTTAAGATGTCGATCTTATAGCTAGAGTAATGGCTTTAGAATCAGGCACTCTTGGTCCTTATCTCATTGAAGAAGGCGTTGATTATTTTCAAGTCCTATTAATCTTTATGCCCAGCTTTAAATGTATTTAAAACATATTGTTAAATGTAAAAAAAATTATACCAATTATTCTAACGATCTAGAGCTAATTAAACTGTATATAGCTCTTATTGAATTCTAATTAAATGATCTTAAAGACAGCTTTCACAGCATCATAACAATCACGGAAAATTGTATGTACGGGATCGAAATGAAAATCGGATTTGCTTGATGTATGAACACCGGCTTGTCATACGCTATGATCTACTGAAAAAAGAACTTAAAAACATAACACAAAGTTCATGTTAATAGGTATATGAATAATATTCTTATTTAAATTTCTAAATGCTTCTTATTATTCGTTACTCGTGTACAACTGGTTACTATTGGTTTACCATTTTAGCTAATATACTAGGGGAGATTCTCGTTCTGTACCTTCTCAAAATTTA
The DNA here is from genome assembly GCA_918026875.4 of Diatraea saccharalis. Taxonomy (NCBI): domain Eukaryota; kingdom Metazoa; phylum Arthropoda; class Insecta; order Lepidoptera; family Crambidae; genus Diatraea; species Diatraea saccharalis. The sequence continues at coordinate 22,829,471 of OU893339.1, read as the reverse complement.
TTCATTGCGATTGGATTATATTTTTTATTTTTAGATAGTATTAGATATAGTAATATTCCGCTCTCCTTATTTATTACATGGAGATAAAGTTCAGTTTTTAACCACGACTATATAATAAATTAGGTAAGTGAACCTTTTTCAAAGAACAAAACAATTATTAATCCTCGCTTACTCATTTTTATTGCTGTGCATACGATTTCTTCTCACAATTTAGGTTGCTTGGTAGAAGTCGCTGTTAAGCGATAAGGCCGCTGTACAATTAGGTTTTTTATGTTTGTATTGTTTTATCTGTAGTGTTTTGTACAATGAAGTGTAAATAAATATTTTTTTTTACCCACAGAGAAACCGATTCAGCCAAAATCTCGTTTGTTCTCGTACTAATGTGGTCGACAGCGAGTTAATGGTGAGATTAGCTCGTTTAGCAACAATAAGTTAAAAAATTTATTACCTATTTCGAGCTCCTGTACTTCGGAACAGTTGTTAATGTTCGCCAACCTTCAGACCGCGTTGTGATTTCCATCCATAATCCCTTTTGATTTCTATTCATAGACAATGACGACATACATAGAAGATAAACATCTTCAAGTATTAAGAAAATAATATACCCTACCAATATTATAAATGCGAAAATTTGTGCGGTTGGATGTTAGTTACTCTTTACCGAAAATATTACAGTAGTGCTATTTTGTAATAAAATCAGCGTAAAACTGGACTTCGAGCACAGCACTGTCACAGGATAGAGGTTTCATCGAATGAAACTTCAAAGAGAAGTTAAAGGTTAATTTTCATTGAACCTTTATGCTGTTCAGCACTGTTTTCAACGTCGAATTCAAGGCTGATTTCCTTACAGAATAGTATAGCTGAACGAATTTTGATGAAATTAGGTATACGGAGAATTCTAAGCCAGAATGAATATATTAAAGGCTCTTTATTCCATTAAACCGTTCCCTGGGGATAAAATTTGTGCAGCGTAGGCGCTAGCGACGTAAGCTTGTAAAAACATATGTCTCTAGCTGTTTTTATAAAAGCCCCTAATAGATTAGTTGTACGAATTTTGGAATATTTCATGAGAGTATTTTAGTCTGTCTCGAAATAGCCCAGTGGGACGTTCCACGCCCGTATCTTTTTCTATTTGTCACCGAATCCAAACGTGTCTGCTAGTAGTTGTTGTTTTAATTTTGTATTTACGATATTACGTTTGGAAGTCTCGCATATATTTTTTTCCACACATTTCTATACCAGGGATGCGACCGCATTTCTTTGTAGCCATAGGATAAGACATCTTAGCGATGTCATGACATGTACTTTATTAATGACGTATATGTCAAAGAAGTAAATGAGACGATCGTCATAATATTCGTTAAGATCATATCCTATAGCAAGGACATGGCCGGAGAGTTAGGCTATTGTAGTCAGCTGGTTGTAACAGATTTTGCGAGGTTACCGTTGAGTGTAAGTATTTCATACCTTTATTAAGAACAATGGTCATATTTCTCCAACACATATACGTAAAAAATCTTAGGTTCACGTTTTGACGTGTCAGTTAGTTAAAATGTGTCACGGGACAAGAATTATCGTAGAAATGATGTTCGTGACAGACAAAACTTGTTCGAAATTCATTGATTATTTTACTAGAAATTGAGCTGAGTTTTCTCAAAATAATTTATCCTGTGATAGTCACTGATAACTTAGCTGTTCAATAGTGAAAAAATATTTAAAATCATTCCAGTAGTTCATGAGAATTATTCGTTACAAAGAAATAAAACTTCCCTTTTTATTGTATTAAGTAATGGTGTGTGCTGTGTGTGTGCTTTCAAAAGTCGATTAAAAAAGTACGAAAAAGTTTAAAACATATTAAATTAACCGTAAATAAAAATAACTTTTCTTGAATTTTTAATCTATAAGCAGTTGTGAATGAGTATAGCCTACTCATCATGACCTACGAAGCCGAAACGTGGACAATCACAATGGGACTTGTTCATAAACTGGAAGTAACTCAATGACCTATGGAGGGCTGTGCTCGGAGTTTATCTGGAGGATGAAATCCGAAATGAAGAGATCTGTTATAGAACGAAAGAAATAGTCATGACCCAGTGGATTAGTAAACTGAAGTGATAGTGAGATGATCACAGTTGTAGAACCAACAATCATTGGGGCGAAAGAATTCTACGGTGGAGACCACAGATCAGCAAACGTAATGTAGGATGCTTTTAGAATGGATGGAAAGACGATCTTCGAAAGGTGACTGGCAGTAAATGGATGAGAGTAGCCGAAGATAAAGGTTTCTGTCCAGCAGTAGAGTAGCGTAGGCTGATGATGTTTGTATTAGAAGAATTTTCCTAATAGGTCATACGGGTAACAGCAATCTACTTAAAGTTGATCTTATTTGTTAAAAATGTTATTGTTAATCTAAGAATCAATACATCTAAATTTAAAACGTTATTACCATAGTATAGTGTCATTATGCTCAGCGAAATTGCGGCTTTGTAGTAGTGTCAACAAACTAAATAGGCTCAGTTGACTCTTGGCACCGGGTGTCGACTCGTAAATCATTCAACAGCTCTAATTCGATCTCGGTATTATGTATGAAAATAAAGGTATTTGACTAAATAGAAACATATATGATATGCTTATATTGGTAGATGCACACTGGTGAATTAGTCAGTGCTTTTAGTAAATTGTGAAAACAGTAGCGATTGGAATTAATAATTCAGCTTTTTTATTAACGTATATTTCCCGACAGCCTCCTGTGCATGGATGATGCTGGAATATAACGGAGTGGCCAACAACTGGGTAAGATACCTCGACTCGCTTGGTAACCATCAGGAGGCCTTCGCAGATGTGATGGCGTCGAAAGCGTTTCTAGAAGAGCTGGGCTGGCTTGAATAACTTCCCCACGTAGCCTCCACATGCAAAACGGGCACAACTTGGACGTCTATTTGCGGACATGCCCGCAGAAGGAAGAAATAAGAAGAAAAGACCACTATAACTCTTAAGAAGAATTAACGAAACACCTGAGGCTCAATTTGTTCTCAAACGAAAATTACGGGTCGTAATTTCGAAATCGATCGAAATTTTGTTCAGAAATAGAGCATGGGAAAGGACATGATTACATTGTGAAAAAAGGTATTGAAAGAGGGGGTGAAAGTTCGATGGAAATTCATCATTAAAATTTATTTTATCTCGTGGACGAATATGCAGTAAATAACATTAATAACATATAAACTGTTTCAAAGCGCGCTGGTCTAAAGCAGAGATGCAGCTGATATCAACATTTTAATGTATCTTCCAAAAGAAGAGGTCTAAATAATAAATTATTAGTCTACCATCCTATTACCGACCATTGGGAGCGTTGCTTAATATCCGCATTGTAGATCGAGACCGCTTATCATTGCGCCATCGACCTTCTCAAAAAAACAATAAGCTAAATAAATGATAAATTAATATACAGTCACAGTGAAATGGCAACGGAGACACATCAGCTGATATTTTCCGCTGCATAGGTCACTAGAACTTATCTATTCCAGGGCACTCGGAAGCTTTAAGGAATGCAGCGTTAATATTTATTAGGGAACTAACCCACTTCATTTAATGTCGTATCGTCATGTCCTACTTAATAATTATTATCAAATAAAATTAATATGGGAATAATAAATGATTTGTATTGGATTTACCGACTAGATGTTTTAGATTATAGCCTATGCCATCCACGTGTGATGTAGCTTCCTGTAGGAGAAAGAATTTTTCAAATAGGTCCAAAAGTTTCGGACCGTATTCAATGTAAACAAACAATTAAATCGTTAATTATCATCAGCCCTTTTACATCCCCACTGCAGGGGCTCAGGCCTTCCTTATTGGATGGTTAAGGAGCATGGGCCATGACCCTCCACGCTGGCCCAATGCGGATTGGATGGTATTAACGACTGCAAATGCAGCCGGGACCAACGGCTTAACGTACCTTCCGAAGCACGGAGTAGTTCGAGATAATAATTTTTTGGTCACCCATCCCGTGACCGACCCTTGCGAAAGTTGCTTAACGATGACGACCGCGAGCCGCGGCGCTTATCCACTACGTCACCGAGCTACTCAATTAAATCGTTCCTCTTATTAATAGTATTTACGACAACATCATATAAAGTAAATTAAAAAAAAAGCAACATAACCGAGCTTTGGGATATTTGCTAAGATTTAGAAAGATTAGGTAGAACTATTAATTTATACATTAAATTTCAATCATTTCGTAAGAAGACAACAGAAGATTTTTTTAAAATTTAAAAACAGTTTTAAAATCAGCAATGAACACAGCGCTGTCGCAGCATTAGAGGTGCAATATAAACCGTCGCTGTGTTCGACTTTGGATTTAAAACAGAATAACTTAGCCCAGTAGAAAAAATATTTAATTAATCCTTCAAACGTTATATTATAGTTTTTATCACGAATAACAGATTCGTGATAAAAACTATTCTATATTTTTTTCAAAACATCTACTGTATCTGTATTCTAAAAATTGGTTCAGTAGTTTGGGCGTGAAAATGTAATAAACAGATTTAATGAAAAATGCAATTACCCCGAGATGTTATTCGAACCCACAACTTCTCACAATCTGGGCGAGTGCACTAACCACACAACTATCTGATAACCCCACAGAACTGAGAATGTTTTCAAGCACTTCTTACTTTTCCCTACTAGTGACTATTTTCATTAATGTTCAGGCAATCCACCCAAACAGCCAAAAGAAATATTCTTACAAATATTTTAAACTTTTTATTAAGATGATGTTCTAATTATTATATTTAATTAATTTGCATTCACAATGCTAATATTATAATTTTTTTAATGAAAAATGCTTCAATAACCACATCAGATGGGACTCGCATTTAAGCTTTTTACATCTAGCTAACAATCTAGCTCCTCTCTCTAGTGAAAATGTAGAATTCTCTCCGCCGCTTCCACTGCGGTCAATATAAGAATAGAAACATGCCACTGACCGGACACACGCATGGAAATAGATTTGTAATTATAGATTGCATTTAGTTATTAGCCTTTTAAAATTACCAATGCAATCGTCGAAAGAACTTACAGCATTTTTGTTCTAGAGAAAATATAGCGGTACTTCGCGCTATTAATTAAAGATAAAATCTAATATCGATTATGAAACGGTAAAAAGTATTCTAAAGAAATGTAATATTTACGCAAATATGTAATATTAAAGCATTTTATGAAATATTATAATAATAATATTATAAAGAGATTAAGTTTTTATCTTTGATTGTTTGGGGGTAATCTTCGGAAATACTTATCCGATCATGAGAATTCAATAACTAGAAGCTACATCATACGCAGGTGCACAGGCCATAATTTAGGCGGGAAAACAGCAGTAAGGTTCTATATAATTGGGAGAAACTTATCAAAGTTATAACGTAGTTATCACGACATGCGGTAAGAAAACGTTATGCCGTGGTTAAAAATTTAATTTAAAAGTAATTCTATCAAGTAAATAAAAGACCGCACAGCACATTAAAACAACATATAATTTTCTAAAAATGCGTTTCTTTTGTAACACTTAAAGTAAAAAAAAATAAATGTAATTTTACTTTGACTTTAGTTCATACAATATTCTATTATACACACACATAATCTAAAAAATATAATAATTCTCCCGTATTGTTGTTATGTTTGTTGTTTATAGACTTTAAAGTATAGTTTGACGGGATTAAAAGATTAGTTTTGTGATAGTAATTAAATAAAAACAGAAAATTTTGGAAATACAACTGAATACATGAAGGATGGCTGTGATAAAAAATGGGTAAGAATATTATAGTTATATAATATCAATTATAAATAAGCAAAATCTGGCAAATACTTACTACTTACTACTTACGAAGACAATATATTTATTTATTATAAAATTCATCATTACAAATAATTCCGCATATATTATGATTTCACCATTAATTTTCTAGTTTCAATAAATTCTTATACGCAATTATTTGAAGTTTGATTATTTTGATAAAAATAAAATGAAATTTTATTTTTAAAGTATTTAAGTTGAAAATTATGTAAAAAGTAGTTTCCGATACAACTTTGTGATTTTACATAAAGCAAGGAAACCTCCGCTGTTATATAGTGCTGTTGTATTAGCGGAATACAAGTAACAAGTCATACGATTTTTACGTCCTTTTAACCTAATTGCATTAAGATGACATAGGATCGAAATACAAAACGTTGTTTTGATTATGAACTAGCGGTTTTCCCACGACTTTGCCTGCGTAAACCTGCGTATTATAGTTGGTGAAAGTATTTTTAAAATCGATTCATTTGAGCTCATTTGGTTTATCTATAATTTAATCTCTTATCCTGCAAAAGCTATTTTAAAAAATGAATTGTTATTACCTTGCTTTTTAATTAATTAATTTATTTGGATCATATGCAATATTACATCAAGTTATAGTCCTGTAGTTAGTATACCTTTGTTCAAAGCCATCCTTCGTAGAATATGATATAAATATCCAGAGCATCATAATGTCAAACAAAATATTTGATAACCTCTAATTAAAAGAAGTGGTTTTATGCGTAACACTTTAAACTCTGACATTAAAAGGTTTAGAACAAAGAAAGACATCATTACATCTAAATATAAATCCGTTTGAAGGAACCTGTTCCTTTTCATTTGTCCCTGAACTTTTATTTTGTTTCGGAACGCCAGATTACCGTTAAACGTAAAAGAAACGATTGCAAATAAACAGTTTTTATTACAAAGTTGCTCCGGTAAAGGTACTTTGATTAATGACATGCTAAAGGTAACCATTTCTTAGATCAGTAAATAAGGACATGAAGTTCGAAATATCAATATGTTATTCTCCGCCAGAATGACAAGACAAAGAACATATATCTATAGTAACAATGAGAATTTTAACGTTTGTTATGCAAAATTTCAGTTTGAAAACACTAAAACAGACAATTAAATAAAATTTCGTAAAATTAAACTTTAAATGCATACTATATAAAAGAGGACACATAACACTTGATCACTCGGATATACAATAAATAGTGTCAAAATATTCGATTCCCGGACACTAGGAAAAACAACACAATCCATAACAGGAGAAGTGTTGGATTACGGTACTCATCTCCCAGGTGAGTTTACATTGTTAGGTTTAAGTTGGTAGGCCTCTGGCTAGTTGCATGAATATCTGCTGGATGGACCCACGGTCGTCACCTCGTTGCTAGGCAGGCGGCGGGGATTACGTAAAGCATTTTCTATATCATTGCATAGTACAAAATAAATTCGCTTTTTCTGTCCCTATTTTGTATGTATGCTTAAATATTTAAAACTACGCAACGGATTTTGATGCGGTTTTTTTCATAGATAGGGTGATTCAAAGGGAAGGTTTTTATGTATAATACAAAATCACGCGGGCGAAGCCGCTGGCGGAAAGCTAGTGTAATATAAACGGGAAATCCTGGGAAACACAATCGGATGGCGACCTTATGTTTAATTTCTATCGTTTTAATTCTAAAAGAACAGTATTCCCAATAAAAAAAGCCTGAGTGATTATGTACTTTGTTCGATTAAATAAAAAATTTGACGAATGTCAAATAAGGTGGATGTATAAAGTTACGGAAGGTTTTTGGGAATCTTATTGAAATAGTCCAGAGTCATCGTTCCACTCTTGTAGTAACCAAGGTTTTATACTTTATTCTATCTATATATCTATCTATTTGACACATATTTTATACTTTATTCTATCTATATATCTATCTATTTGACGATGAAATGGTGACAGGTCACGGGAACTAACATCGAAAGTTACATCTTTCGGTTTCCCCTTAATTTGAATGGGGAAATTTATAAGACCACAATAAAGCCTGACGTTTTGTATGGAACGTAGTGGGCGTTAATGAGGACGGATGAAAGTCGATTGCATGTAGCTAAAATGCGTGGAATGACGAGATTACACATAGTGAAGAATGATAACATAAGAGGAGGTTAGAAAGTAAGGCTGCGCTAGTGACAGAATAATTGAGAAGCAATAGAGATTATATTGGCATAGGCTTCTCATGACATATCACGAAAAGATATGATTTGCATGTAACAAAAAGAGTTATGAGCATGAACGTGGAAGAAGAAGAAGACCGAACAAAACATGGATAGGCTGTGTGAGACATGATATGTGTAATAAAAGAGAACATTTTTCAAAAAATTTACTATCTCAAATTTCTCCTTCCTTCGGTAGGCACGTTGTTAAATCGTTGGAATAAGATTGCATCTGCAATCACTAGCCATCAATTCGCACTAGACCTGTCATAGTCCAGCCTATTAAGGACATTAATAACGTAAAAATATTATTTACTTGTTTGTTATTATGATGCGTAATAAAGTATATGTAGATGCGTATTTACTTATTGTTAGTGGAAATTTATTCAACCCTAGTATAATGTAGGTATCGGGCTGTCACTGAAAGAAGGGTTTCTCGTCTCATAAATATGTAAGACTTCATTCACCTGTCTATGTTTAAGACTTTGGTGTACAAGAAACTTGAATTTTAATGTGAGCTAGTATAGCTCTAGAATGTAAGCAAATACATATCATAAAATCATGTGAGTAATGTTCAATAACGAAATTGTTACCACGTATTTAGATTTTGATTATGATAGTAATTTGCTTTTAAAAATTACCATTGGAAGATCAAAACAATATATAAACAATCGCAGTATGATCAAAATAAATACATAAATCTTCCTATCCCATATTCCATTAATAGATATTTTTGAAGATAGTTTTGTCACCCTTTTAATATAGTTGTTACGAAAACTAGTGTCTGTATTAGTCTATGGTAGGATCTTTGACGTTTGTGAAGTAAAAGCACAGAGTAAAAGGGAAATCTAGATACTACTAAGTCAACCACGACACGAGACGGCCATGTGATCATATTATAAGTTGAAAAGCATTAAAACATTTCGATCCCGCAATGTGATTTTTGATTGAAGAATCTGCCAACGAACCCACCGGCTCCATTTCACAACAATAGTTGTTTTTATTTTTCTTTATTTGATTTTTTTGTGACTTTTGTCACTTTAATAGGGATGATGACTAATTTTTTGTTTGTTTGTCCGTCAGGTAGATTATTGAAGAATATTAAACACGTATTTTTTATTTTTTGCATAATCAATTAATAATGGCGATACATTTATTTGAAATGTCGCATGACGTCACACTTTTGTACAATTTCTACAAAACTGTGATGAAGCGACACCCCACTTCTCAACTTTAATGCTTATTATCTAAGTCATTTCTTGTTTAAATTTAAGCAAAAAATACACATATTTTTTTCTATTATGTGACTGATGGACTGAATTTTTTTTTACCCAGACGTCATCCATATTGTTATTGCTGTCTTTATTCTATGTGCGTGTAAGTGGTTTATTTATATACATTTAGTTGTCTAAATAATCAAAAACTACAGTACTCGTCGCAGATATACACATGAAGAAAAGTTCGGTGTATTAAGATTATGCGTTTTTTTTTTAAATATGAACATATTTTAGAAATTTTCAAGTCCCAGAACATATTGTAAAAAGAATCAGTCGATATTCTGTAAACATTTTTCCGAAAACAAAATTTCATGGTTCCCGTATTTCTGAGTGTATGACACGAATAATGAAGATCACTAAGAATAATCAAAGTCAAAGTCAAAACGTCTATCTTCAAATAAACTTCTGATAATTGCTTTTGAATCATCCAACATTTCTACCTATCATTCGTTTACGACGTCTTTTGGCTGATAAAAGGAATGAGCGAAAGAAACTCACCAGGGGCTGCAGTCTCGACAGAGTTTGCGATCGTAATCTTACAGAATTAGATCGCAAACTCATAACGATAGTAAGTTAACGATTATTGCAAGTCTCTACAGTTAATCGTATTGTTATTTGGCAGGCACATAGCGAGTGCAACTGTCAAATTAGCTAAATATCCGTTAGTTTGCTAGCGATCAAGTATGACAGATTAGCTAGTGAACTCTGAGTTCGGTACTTAACGATCGCTACCAATGTCGAGACTGCAACCAAATTAATATTACAAAATGAATTATTTATTTGTAACAAACAAACAAGTCGTTTTCCGTTTAACATAAAATAATAAAATATATATGATAACATGATAAGGAACACTCTCAGAAAAAAAGAAAGAAATCACTTATCAAATGTCTGGAACACCTCAAGTCCAAACATTCCCATCCTGTACGTGATCAGACACTTATGATAAACTTTTTAAACTTATTCTATAGACTCATATTATTAATGGAAAAGCTTGTTTGTTTGTTATACTATTACGTCGCAACGGTTGGATAGTATATTTTTGTATTGTAAACAGTTGGAGGCTTTCTATAAGGGCGAAGCTTCGCGTAAGAGTTAATATGTACATCATATATAAAATACCACTTACTCAACTGTGATCAAATATTCAAGGGCATCTTCTATTTTATAATGTAATCTTGTGAAATGAGAACCTGGAATCTTCCATTTATTCTACGCACGTAGAGTTAACCAGATATTGAGTATGTAGCACATTGAATAAACACACGTTCTTCATATTAAAATATCTAGTAATCAACCTTGGGACTGTTTCATCAACAAACATGATTTATATGATTTAAACACATTCCAGTTTTCTTTTTCATGTGGTATGAATACCGATGAAACATCGTCTGGTACTGATGATATAAACGAATGATTTGATATATAAGGCGAAATATTATTATATGCCAGGACTTCATGCTTAAAAAAGCTTATTATAAGGTATCCGATTATATAACAGATAAGAATGCTTGGACTTAAGATGATCCAGCGACTGAATAGGTTTATATATAAAAAATTATCTTGTTCCCATCATTATTAAATTATTATGTTATCATGATAAGACCATAGTTTTTTTTGTCTCTCTATTTATAATGTATTGATCTGGTAATGACATGGTTTTTTACGAATGTCATTACTCCTTGTAGAGCTGGTGAGTTTCTTGCTCGTTCTTCTTATCAGCCAAAAGACGTCCTGAACGAGTGGTAGGGAAAAAATGTTGGACGATTCAAAAGTTCTTTTAAGAAGTCTATTGAATAAAGACTATTTTGACTTTGACTTTGTCATGGGGTGGAATAATTATGTATACTGAACAACATTTACTATGGCAGCAACAGTGAATCGTCGAAAAAATAATCAGCTGTTTCATACTGCCAACGATTATAGGTTTTACAATTTTGTGTGAAACAGCTGATTATTTTTTTGTGAATTCAGTGTTGCTCCTATACTAAACGTTCAATATACTTAACTAATCCACTTCACGAAGTTCTGACATATAATAATATTACACCTTACATATATATGTTTAATATCTAACATAACCTTATTTTATCTGTGCAAAAATCACTACACGGACTTATAATTTTAATCAACATGTTTAGAGTTCGAAAAGAGTTCTACATGTGTATGTTTAGAACTCTTGCACTCATCGATAGATACTCGATATTAATTTTTAAAGATTGTTTTTCCAATTGTTTTTATTTATAAATCCAATAGAACTTGACCTGTTTTATATAGTTTAATACTAGATACAAACATGTTGAAATACAAAGTGTGGGTGTGTATAGAATAGATCTCGTAAATTCATAGTAATTTTCATTGAGCGTAATTTTAAATCCACATATGCTTTACATCAATAAATTACTGGTTTTATCGTTGTTTTATCTCTGTCAGATTACATTCTTCTGACAATATTGTAAGTCAGTAGTTTTATATATAGGCAGGCATCAGTTACATTTACATTGGACACACAAACTACATGCGGGTATTCTTAAAATCACTAGTTTCAAGAAATACATAACATCAAATTTAGCTGTCGTTGAAAATGAGATATAATATATGATTTTGCCGTAGCCAAAAAGCGAATATAAAAAAGTCTATTTAGAATAAAATCACAAAATATTTTTTTTAAAGGAAAAGTTTGTTAAATATGCGAGTAACTATGTAGCTGAATGAATTATGCAGTAGGTACAATAATCGCATAATTTGCTACTAATTAATTAATAACTGTTTTCGAAAAAGATTCAAAAGGCTTGATTGAATGCTCCTAATTTGGATAAACACAATTTTAAGTTCGAATTAGGAAGTTCAAATTAATTTCTAGTAACACGGCATATTCATAAATGTTAAGAACGTATAAATAATAACTTTGGCTCATGAAATTATGTTGATTTGATATATACTCCATGGCATTGTAGTAAAACAGAAGCAAAAATATTATTATTTTAAAAAACATGATTACATAATGGTGTTATTTAATAACGTAACGAAATAAGAATGGTAAAATTGAAAAATAATGATTAAATAGCAATTAATTCAAATTATAAATTCGAATAGCTTTAAAATATGCGATTGTTATTAATCATGTTTACACTATAAACAATCAAGACCTCCAAAAAGTGAGTGAGATTAGTGACTTGGGTAAAGTGAGTGAGATTACGGACTTGGGTAAAGTGAGTGAGATTAGGGACTTGGGTAAAGTGAGTGAGATTACGTATCATACACGATTCCAAGCTTATATTTGATTCTCATATTCACTCTGTTATTCTTAAAGTCACTAAGTTATTTGGGTTTATAATACGAAATTTGGCTTGTTTTTCTCGAATTTTCAAATCTTATACTGTGCTTATGTTCGTAGCCAACTGGAATATGCGTCTCAAATTTGGAATCCTAGATATGCCACTTATACTGACAGAATTGAAGGCATTCAAAAATTTATGAAGTTTCTGTGCTATAAAATGAATAGACCATATGATTCATCTGAATATCTCCAAGTATGTAAAGAGCAACATTTACTGCCACTAGTGCTCCGTAGAACAGTAGCCGACATTGTACCTATATCTACTTAAAATTATAAATTGTCAAGTTGATTGTCCAGAATTGTTGCGTATCATCAAATTTTCAGTCCCGACAAGATCGCAGAGATATTACCGACCTATAGCGATTCCCTCGTCATCTACAAATTATAGGCAAAATAGCTTTATCGTTAGGGCCAGCGTAAGCTTAAATATGATGCTTGATGAGTGTGGGTATGATGTAGACATCTTCGATTGCAACATTGATTCATTTAAGCGGAAACTAATAGAATACTTACTGTCTCGGTACCTAATGGCGTAGGTACGATTACTTATTTGATTGTGTAACTTGTGTACGAAATTACTGATTAGATCTAAGCTATTTCTATATGTGGACACCTATAATTGACTTAACGTTTCTTATGCTAAAATCTATCATGTTTGTTAAGCCGTTGGTTTTCCAAGAATAATAAATAAATAAAAAAAATCGTAGATAATAATGTCTAATAGATGCTCGTATTTTCGAGAGAATTCACAAGCTAAATTTCGAGAGAAATCTTTTAAAGTTCATTATAAATATTTGCGCTAGATGGCGCAGTGAACATAATAGATTGGCCGTATTTTAAGTATTTAAAAAGTATTTTTTCAAGTTTCGAGTTGGGGATTGCAATAATCAGTGAATAACTGCGTGATTGTCAAGAACAATTGTTATCTCGGAGTTTTTCAGATGTTTGATTGGTATAAAGTGCTGATAAAAATTTTGAGAAATTAAATCATATTAACCGTGATTTCTATAGCGAATAACGCATACATCTATGCGTAATGTTGATGTGAAAACAATATTTTATTCAAAACAAATATTTGTACTGTGTTTATGTGATGATTTTTTGAAAAAAACTTTCATAAAAGCCGTTGTTCATCGACGACACATTTGGACTTTGTACCTGCCAGCAAACAATGCAGTTGTTATCGGAATGAATCGACTGTCTTAGCCATTAGTTAAATGCAGAAAATAGTTGAATATTTTGACGCTTTGCTTGTAAGCGCCGTGGTGTAACGGATAGAGTTACGTTCAACCGACAGCGAAGCCCGAAGATCGGAACCACGCAGAGGAGGCAATTGTTTTTTTTTTTTCTCTTTTTATTTCCATTTTTCCTTTTGTAATTAATTTTTTTTGTTTTTTTTTATCTTACTTCTTTTTTTTGTAAACGAGAAATAAAAGTAAATAAGTAAATATTAAAAATGCAACGTTCACCGCCAAAATCAATTTCCAACTACATTGAAAGAAATATTACGCCCAAAACAAACGACAGCAACACTAAAGAAGGTGATATTGGTTTCACGCAACGAGCGAAGAGACAGGCTACTTCTCCATTGTCGCAGGCGAAAACGCAAAATATGGTAACAAAAGATGACATTAGAGAAATCGTAGTGGATGTAATCCAAAATGAGCTGGCGTCCATGGTGTCACAAATTGGTAGATCAGTGGTCGATTCTATAAAGACAGAACTCATCTGTATCAGGAAAGAGATTGAAGAAGTAAAGGAATCAATGTCTTTTATGAATGAAAAATATGAGTCAGCTATTAAAGAGTGTCAAGAAATGACCGGGGAAGTTAAAACATTGAAGGAAGAAAACAAGGACATGCAAGGGACAATACAACTTTTAAAAGTCAAAGTTAATCTGCTGGAACAAAATGCGCGCGCTAATAATCTGGAGGTACAATGTGTCCCTGAAACAAAAAACGAAAATCTATCAGGTATAGCTATGTGCATCGCAAAAACGGTTGGTTACAATATGACAGAAGGGACAATACAGCATATTACTCGTGTGTCAAAACAAGACAAGGCCAGCTACCGACCTAGATCAATTATTATTCAGATGTCGTCACTGCAACAACGAGATCTCTTTCTAGCTGCCGTTATAAAATATAATAAAGCAAATCCGAATAATAAGTTAAACACCTCTCACATAGGCATTACCAATGATAAAAAACCAATTTATGTTATGGAACACCTCTCAGTACCAAATAAAGTTTTACACGCTGCAGCTAGACAAAACGCCAAAGACAAAGGTTATAAACATGTGTGGGTCAAAAATGGGAAAGTGTTCATGCGAAAAACTGATGATTCAGCACTTATCTTAGTCAAGGATATGGACTCATTGAAGAAACTGAAATAATTTTGACTTCATATTTTTATTTGTTTTGCATGATTTTGATATAAATATAAGTATTAAAATTCTCAAGTCTGAATGTATACTACCAAAATGTACGTGGCCTAAGAACCAAAACTGTTGATTTTTATAATAGCGTAAGTCTCAGTAAATATGATATAATAATACTCACAGAAACATGGCTGAATAATAATGTCTTTGATAGTGAATTGTTCGATGATAGGTACGTGGTATATCGTAGGGATAGAAATAAAACAAATAGTAATAAAGGGGAAGGAGGGGGCGTCTTATTGGCAGTCTCAAAAAAAATTAACTCTAATAGACATGTTCAATGGGAGAGTAGTTGTGAAGATTTATGGGTTACAATAGATTTTCCTGTTAATGTGTCAGTTAATACAGTAACTTTTTGCATTGTATATCTTCCTCCTCCAGTAACACCAACATTACTAAAGGCCTTTTTAAGTAATTGTAACCTGACGCTGGAAAGCATTCAAGGTGATGTGTATATAATAGGAGATTTTAATCTAGGACAAATAAAGTGGACTCAATTTGAAAATTATAACAGAAATGTACCATCTTTAGAAAGTTCAATAATAGATTTTATAGCATTGAACGATTTGTGTCAAATTAATCATATTTCTAATATTAGTGGTAATATACTAGACCTTTTTCTTACCAATAACCAAAACTGTCAATTGCTGTGTGCTTCTGATGTCCTTTCCAAAATTGATATCGTGCACCCTCCCTTCGAAGTACAAATAAGTTTATCATCGCCGAAATATTTGCCAGTTAACAATGAAATCCCGAGGTACAATTTCTATAAAGCAGATTATATAAGCTTAAATCGATTTCTTAAGAGTACACCATGGTCAGAGCTATTTAGTAAAGTAACAGATGTGAATGAAATGGTAAAACATCTTTACGATGTACTTAGAGAATCAATTTCGTTGTACGTACCATTGAGGAACCGGAGAAAATCCAACTATCCTCCGTGGTTTAGCACAAATTTAATCTCATTGCTTCGAGAAAAAAACAATATTAGGCATAAGTATATGAAGCATAAAAACCCGCGAGATGAAATTTCATTTAAACTTCTCAGAACTAGATGCAAAAAGTTAGCATCAAAATGCCACAGAGACTATATGAATAGCATTGAGGAATCGATTAAGAAAAACCCAAAGTTAATGTGGACTATGATTAAAGGAAAGCGTAAAGGAAAAAGTATATTTCCAGCAAAGATGCACAATGGCACTAACACGGCTTCTAAAGGAGCAGAAATTTGCAAGCAGTTTGCTAGTTTTTTTTGCGTCAATTTATGAGGACTCAGACGATGTTGCAATTACTACAAATTATAAAGAAGCATACAGTAATAACTTACATAACATTTTCATCAATTTTGATGAGATAACTAACAAATTAAAATCTGTGGATACAAGCAAAGGTCACGGTCCAGACGAAATTCCAGCACATTTTGCGAGGAACTGTGCCGAAAGTTTGTCAGAGCCATTGTACATCATTTATAATGCCTCACTAAGATCCGCAGTTTTTCCGGATAAGTGGAAGTTGGCTAAGGTTGTCCCTATATATAAGGGAGGAGATATATCGTGCGTGAAGAACTATAGACCAATTTCTCTTCTATGTATATTTGCTAAGGTATTGGAATCTTTAATATGCCCTATTGTTCGAAATCACTGTAAAAAGTTTTTCACAGATCATCAACATGGCTTTCTAGAAGCACGGTCGACATGTACAAATCTTGTTTGCTTTGAAAGTCTTCTGTCAGAGGCTTTAGACTCTCGAAAGCAAGTTGATGTAATATATACAGACTTTTGTAAAGCATTTGACAAGGTTTGCCATAAAGTGCTTATAAACAAATTGCAATCGTTTGGAATAGCTGGATCTTTATTAAATTGGATGTCATCATATCTTTTCAAAAGAAGGTTTTATGTGGTAGTTAATGGATATAGTTCAAATGTTTATAATATATTATCAGGTGTTCCTCAGGGGTCACATCTCGGACCAATTCTGTTTAATATATTCATTAATGATTTGCCTAACTGTTTAAAATATGCATCACATTTCCTCTATGCTGACGATCTTAAATTGGGACTTATTGTAAAGTCGGATGATGATTCTCTGAAGATGCAAGATGACCTTAACAGCCTTGTTAATTGGTGTAGGATAAATGGAATGGAACTTAATGCTTCAAAATGCCGGCAAGTCCATTTTACACGTAAAACTGCATTTATATCGACACAATATCATATACACAATGTCGCGCTAAAGAGATCAGAAGTAGTCAAAGATTTAGGAATAATTTTTGATCAAAAGTTGACGTTCATTCCGCAACTGGATAATGTAGTACAAAAGGCATCACGGATGCTTGGATTCGTCATCAGAAATGGCAAAGTATTCAAAGATACACACACTAAAATTATTTTATATAACTCGTTGGTACGAAGCATTTTGGAATATGGCATTGTCGTATGGCGACCACATTATGCAACTCATACTTTACGTCTAGAAAGAATACAAAAAAGGTTTATGAGACACTTGTCGTATTCAAAAGGTATTGCCAAGAGTCTCAAAAGTTACGAGGAAAGACTCAAACATTTTAAAATGACATCATTGGAAAAGAGACGGGACTTACTCGATTTATTATTCTTACATAAAATACTAACGGGTAAAATAAACTGTCCCCCATTACTTTCTCTTTTTAAATTCAAAGTGCCACGAAAAGTGCCTCGAAAACCCATAACACCGCTATGTCCGCCTTTTAGATCCACAGTTTTTGGTGCCAAATCCGCTGTCCCTCGTCTATCCCGAATCCTGAACCGCTATAGTAATCAAATAGATATCTTTTTAGACTCGCCTAGTAAAATAAGGAATATTGTTATTAATCAGTGAAATACACACTATACTATAATATTAAAACACTGCTTTGATGTAAGTGGTGTCTGCTTGTAATTAGTTTATGTACTCTAACTCTAAATTAGATGTAATTATTATCTGTAAACTATACATAGTGCATTAAACTGTAAGTGGACCTAATAAAGAAAAAAAAAAAAAAAAAAAAAAAAATATAAAAGCTAGGTAGTAAACAATTTCATTCAGTATTTGATGATCACATGATGAATATGACTAACACACATCAACAATGAGTAACTCGTAAAATATTTCAGATCTGAATTACTCCCCAGACATGCAGCCACTGAGTCTGTTTACGTCACAAGGCCCCATTAATTTTCCTATTAGTCTGTTGATGCATTTCCCCTAGAAACAATACATGTCCAAGTTATATATTTCTGCTAGGAAAACTAACATATTTAATAATTAGTATGTATATAAATGTAAACATTATTTTATAATTTTATTTATGAGTATATTTTTAAAATAGTATAGTAGAAATACTTGAATAAGTATTGCTCCTTGAGAAAATATAAATACTTCTACGGACTGTAAATGAATTAACTGGAATTTTTAGCGCAAATTTCATTTTGAATGTGAGAACTTAAGAATAAGACAAGAGTTTTATGAAAATATAGGTTACTTTTTGGTTATCATAAGGAATATCAACCCACGCTTAATTAATTTGTGAATTACAAAAATACTGAGTGAATAAACGAATAACAAATACTAACCTAACCTATGTTTATGTGGCTAATCTTAAGTTTATATTTTAGTATAAGCCGTGACACATATTAAAGCAAAAACTGACATACTAATGAATAGTTCTAAACTACGGGGTCTGTGTCGTACTTACATATATATGTCGAATTAAAGGGTAGGGACTGAAATAGTGACACTCGGCCTTAAAGGAGTTAAACCCTTTTCAATGTTTTTAACTATGTTGTCCCATCTTTGGGGAGCTGGTGAATTATTAAGTATTTTCCATTTAAGATATGTATTTTATGTAACAATATCAATAGGATATAATCCACTAATTGACTACTTTTGTTCATCTCATAAATATTTCGTTCTTGTTAAATTTAAAACGGTTTGGATGTTAACTCTGCCTTTTGTATTATGATACTTTATTTTATCTAATATTTCCAAAGGATTGTTTCGAGGGCTTTGTAGTATTTCCGTTTCGTTTATCAAAGGTCCTTAAGGACTTCGACAGCACAAAAAGAAAATAAATAAATTGATAGAACTCATGACAAAATAAGATACTTATGTCTGTGAAAAAATTTAGTTTTATTAATACGAGTAATATCTAACCTACTACCTATTTAATTTTATTATTTATCTAGCTGTTCCCCGCAACTTCGCTTGTGTAAATTATACCTACGGGAAGCTACAGCATGCGTGGGTAAATAGCCTATGTCAACCGCGCATGTTGTAGCTTCCCTTAGGTGATTTTTTTTAAAGTCGGTCTAGTAGTTTCAGAGGCTATTCAATGTAAATATACAAATAATCAAATCTTTATAATATCATTGTATGTATATATCAGTTTTTGAACTCAACACTGTTTCTGGTATATCGATATTATAAGATAAAATAAATATTGTAATAAGAAGCTCGATTGCGCAGTGGTTATCGCGTTCGGTCTGTGATGCGGAAGTTAAGCAACCATCACAAAAGCCGGTCATTAGGGTTCTGAACCCTAATATCCCGGTTTCGAAAGTACCGGGAATTCCCGTTTCTTTTGTCAGTAAAATGGAACCGGGAAATCAAATTTGATTCCCGGTTCTTTCGGTACTTTCGGGGATTTCATTTTTATTACACGATTCACACTACTATTAACTTATTTACTATTAATCTTAATCTCTTAATCTAACTCGGGTTGCAATAGAAGACGATGACGATGTTCCTTTGGCAGCACTAAGCAGGCAGAGACTTCAAGTGAACATGGAATCTTTATATAAAGAGTCTGACTCGAACAGCGAAGCCGATGGAGCAGAGTTCTTGTCTCAATATATTTACTCTCAAAAGTCAAAAAAGTAGTTAAACTATCCGCAAATCTCCAACTTAAATCGATGACGTCCTGCAAAAGTACGTTAACGCAGATTTTCATAAGGAATATTCACTAACCTGTGACTCAGTAACACGTTGGGGTTACCTCGCTTTTAGGCTAGAACTTGCATTGTGTAAGCATTAATTGATATAAAATCCACAATAAATTCTCAAGCAGATTGGGAACTAATTGGGAAGTTATAAGAAGTTCTTGACATAATCAAAACTGTATTAGAGGCTTTGTGTCGTCGCGGTTCTACATTATTGACAGCAGACGTTGCTATGAAAATTGCATAAAAAAAAATTGCCAATATCGAAAATAACTATATGGCCGAAAAAATGTTCATGATGTTAAAAAAACGATACACAGAACGGCGTCTCAACGTTGCAACTGCGACTCTGAATTACTTGCAAAATTCAGAAAGTTATTTCCTCCAACAAAATGATGAAGATTCATTAGTTTTTTCGCGGGCAAGAAGATAGATAAATAGTTTATTCAGACAACTACATCACAACTTGTACAATACAAATAACAGTTGAGAACAGAATACGTAATGCTATAAGTGATATACCTGTGTGCAGTAATAAGATAAGGGTCAAGGCTCGGTGCATGTTAATCAACCAAGAATGGGTGAAGCACCGATTTTAAGCCAGTCCAAAGTGAGCGGGGCAGATTATTGTCAATGTCATATAAATAAGAAGAATTCAAAAATGTCCAAAATAAAAGATAGAAATGTTCTTAATGAAAAATAATAAAAAAGTAATAGTCCATAGTATACATAAAAGTAAGATAAATAATGATAAATTAGATAACACAGAAGAAGAAGAAGCGATGAAATGTGCAACGCAATGACACTATTGTCATTGCGTTGAAGTTCAAAACATTTGAAGTTTAAGGCGTTCATTGCCTTTTTAAATGCTGAGCTTGTAAAAGCTGTAAGTGAAAAATACGTTAGATCTTCTGCTCATGAAGATCTCTTTACGAATGTTAGGATTGAAATGGCCCTCTTTGAGAATAGAGAAGATCGTGGTCGTTACTTGTCTCGGGCATATGACCATCTATTAACGATTCTGCCAATCAGTGTTGAGCCAGAAAGAGTTTTCTCTTCGGCTGGTTTGCTATGCAACAAAATAAGATCTCGTTTGAGTGACAAAAGTCTAGATACACTGTTGTTTTTAAGATCCTATTATAGAGAAGAGAGAGCTAAAAGCTCTTAAAAAGCTAAACTTTGGTTACACCATATTTTATGAATACTTGGAAGGAGATATTATGTTTCAATATTTTTTGTTAATAAAGTTTAATTTTGTTTTCTTTGAAAAATGTTTAAGATATTTCTAAATGTTTAAGGAATCTAAGGTGCCTAATTTTTACCATTTTATTGACAGTAAATACTTACATAAGTACATAACAACAGCACTGCGATTAATTATAGACTGATTTATATATAATTACCTACTACTAAGTATGAGAATATAGAATAGAAGGAAAAAAAAATCGAATCAAAATTGCTTAAATATTACCTTTTAGTTTACTTTTGAAGCATATCAGTTGTTTTCTATAACAAAAACTAGCAAGGACCGAAAATACCGAAATAACAAAAGTACCGAAATTCCCGGTTCTCAAAAAGAATACTGGTTCCGAAAATACTACCGGTCATAGGATGGGGGATCAATAATTTATTATCTAGACCTCCTCCGTGCTTCTAAACACATATTAAATGATTGTCCTAGCTGCATCTGAAGTCGTTAACACACACTAATCCGCAATGACCCGCGTGGCGGGTAACGGCCGGTTCTCTCTATTCGATTCGATTCCGTCTATAAGGAAGACCTGTGCCCCAATTGTGGGGACATTAAGAGGCTGATGACGGTGATGATGATGGAATAATTAATAGACAGCATCATATACATTGCTAAGATTTTATTGAAATGCGAAACAAATAATACAAGACAACACCCACACGCGATACATCGGGGGCTGGATTTGGGGCACTCCCTGCTGGGATCCACGCCATTCCCCCAAAAGCGACGGTGCACAGAGGGAGTTTAGTAGGTATGCCATCCACGTATTGAGTAGCCTACCTTCCTTCAGGTCCGTGCGAATGGAGAGTCCCACACACCTTGTCAAGCGGCGGGGATGGCGCCTAAAGACAATACAGACAATCCTACAGACAATATGTGTCGGCGACACCTTGCAACAAAAGCGTGAGCCACTCGGTCAGAGTCTGTCGTAACATTTATATTGCCGTTGAAATTAGATGAAGTATTAGCCAACAGGTATATAATAAGATAAGACGAGCACAATTAATAGCCTGTTGGCATTAGATCACCGTAACGCAATGATTGGGTAATTTTTAATTATATATTGATTGCATATTTACTTTGTTATCTAATAGAGAAACAAAACGGTCAAGTGCAAGTTGGACTAGTGCATAAAAAGAAAAAAATACAAAATAGCTATTTTATTTTGGTCTTTAGTTGTTACAGTTCTGTTAACTACTCATCTGTGAAAAATTCAATTGTCTAACTATCACGGTTCATGAGGTAGTTCCTGGTGTCAGACGAACTGACAGACAGCGGAGTCTTAGCAAAATGGTCCCGTTTTTTACCCTTTGGGTACGGAACCCTAAAATAAATTGTCAAATATCTTCATCAGCCTATTAATATTTCCACTGGTGGATATGACACTCCACGAAAGTCCAGCGCGGATTGGTTAGATGCTCATAATTAAAATATAATGAACACTTTTTGTGTTAGATAATTGTTTTAAGGTGATGTTTTAGTACATTTTCGTATTTGGCGAGGTTTATTCTGGTGTTTTTTAACCTTTTAATGTTCATTCGAAAAGCGATAACAGTCTTAATGTCATGTTTTATTTTATAAAAAACAAATTGTGTTAGTCTATAGTGATCGTGTCCCCGAGACATAGGGATATATTTTATGTAGATCTAGTGATAATTAGCTCACTGGAAAGTTGTATTTAGACTAATTCGGAGTGTCATAACATGTAACGACTCTGAGGCAGTTTTGGGCCATCTCCTTTGACTACTTAATTGTATTTCGTACAATAGATTTTAACTTAAAGTTGTTAGGTGTTGACCGGTGCCTCTCTAGCAATAAGATAAGACATCTTAGCGATATTATGGCGATATTTCGTTTCTTTTACTAATTGACATGTGTTTTGGTGGATGAATTTGAGACAAATGACAAAGTTGTTAACACTGTTGTCACAATCATCGTTCTTTACTCTTTCACTTGTCATAATAATAGTACATATCAAAGAAGTAATAAGACGATATATATATATATATATATATGCCGTATACTATCACCAGAATCATGGCTAGAGTTAGTTGTTCGCACTCTAGGTGCATCGTCGCCGATAGCTATAGCTTCTAGCTCGTTTTGTGCGAGCTTACACTTTAGCGACGCATAGCTAATGCGCTGGCAACTAGCGGTAATCAAAATTCGAGACTATGCCGTGCTCTGCTGAGTCGTTTCAAAGTGCTTACCTTATAAAAGGTTTTTACCTTTTAGTTTTGTTGACAATGACGAAAACACGCGAGTAGCAGTCATAATAAATAAAACAAGCTATCCAAATAATAAACACGTAACTTCTACTTTTCAAGATAAAGAGAGTTGTCGTACTAAGTCTTACTATGATCTTACTACGTCAAAACTATCTAGAAAATGTACAAAGGTGTGACATCATACGATATTTTAACCCAACGTACAGGGGTAATTTATTGATTACGTAAAAAAAGTATAGCATTGTGAATGATTAAATATATGAATGTATTATCGATAAATGTCGCTGTGACATTTGAAGCTGTGTGACGTGATACTTTCATGGGATAGAATGTTAGTAGTTGAGATAGATTAATGTCTTACAAATCTTAACTATTTTTTAATACATGTTGTTTGTTGTTCACGTTGCTTATAAAATCAGTTCTAAGTACATTTTTACAGTCTACAAACCTTTGAAGTAAAAAGATCAAACTACCTGTTAATTCCTTCTACCGGAAACGGATACAGAGGCGGTCGTTAAATTGATTCAGTGTCATTGCTATTTTCTTTTAATAGCGATTTTAACGTTTATACTACATTTTTAACAGCAATGTGTGTCTATTTTTTGCAATCAAAAACCACTAAGCAAAAGGATAACTCAAATAATATACGAAACTTACCTGGAGTCCTGAAAAAATGTTTGTTTAACACAAATCCGATTTCAAAATCAAAACCAACACGTAATCAACAAACACTTGACACAAATTAAACATAATATGACATCAAAAAAAAAATTGAAATTAATCCTTTTCGCGTGCACTGTTAGTTTCTGTAAAAAAAAAGTAAACTTCTTTGCGCGCGCACTTTAAACGTTTCGTTTCACTCAGGAAATTGAAAAGAGGCCCGATTCCCTCATAAAAATAAATTTACGTAGAGTTTGGTGGAAAACATCGTGAAATGTGGCGATAAAGTAAACATTGGTCGCGCGCTCAGCACAGGTGCGTTAGACATCGCGATTTCGACTGGCTAATTTTAAACGGCGCGTTTGAATGCAGCATCTATATCGGTAGGGTTGTCGATTTCAGTTATGATCCCTTGCATGTTTTAACTTTTATAATTATATGAAAATTGTGATATTCTTACCTTGTTAGAATTAGAGTAACACGTGCAAAATTTAATTCAAGTAAGACATGGAATCGGAATGTTTATGAAAACACCAAAATGTTCATTAAAACGATTTTAGTAGTATTGAAGATATAAAGGTTTTGCAAATTTCCGCCCGAATATGCAGATTCAGCTTAGATTATCCTATTAGCGTGTATTTCGAAGCACGGAAGAGCTCGAGATGATACATATTTGGTTGTCTATCTTATTATCGGCCCTTGCGAAAGTCGCTAAATTCGCACCTCATTGCGTCATCGAGCTTCATCCTATACCATCGATTTTCTTCAAAATGTTATCAAATAATATAAAAAATTAAAGCAAAATTAATTAATTTGAATAAATGAAATAAGTTGTAACTAACAACAAATGCTGATATTAAATGGTAAGTTCGAGTAAGATCTAGGATTAGATACATTTACAAGAAAATCTGTTTTTAATATTCTTACAGTAATAATTAAAATAAAGATGTGATAGCCCTATTATATAATGATTCGGAAATGAAATCAAAGCGATTTCATTGGCTGAGTAGAGTCATTATCCGATAACGTTTGAGTACAGATGTTTTTAAACGAAACATATTGAAATGAGGCTTTTTTATAAAGGGCTTCTAATTGTGGGATTGATAACTATTACTTTATTATCAATATGACCTTGTTGATGAAGTCTTTTAAAATTGCCTTGTTATAAATCGTATAAAAATAGTTTTTTGAATATGAAATTTTTTCACGACTTTAATTTATTTTATAATAAAGTATAGTGATCTAATAATATTATAAATGCTAGAGTTTGTGAGGATGGATGAATGTGTGTATCAATGTTCATAAAAACTACTGGAAAGAATTTAATGAAATTTTTTTAACATACAGGTTCCTTTTTATCTCGTCACGTGGGTGAAGCTGCTGGTGGAAAGATAGTATTAAAATATTTAAAGAAAATACTGAAAATTGAGATTGAAATCTCTTAAATAAAAGTGGACGACGTGTTCATGAGCAGTAAAGTCCATCAGTTTTATTATAAAAATTAAAAATATATTAGGCATTATCACACGCCAGGTCAGCTAATTATGAAAATACAAATTATTTTTAATAAAAAATGATGAAAAAATCCACTTGCGCCGGGTACTGAGATGGGACACGAACCCACGAATTTCGTTAAGAATATTTTTTTGCAGCATAACATTTTGAAAGAAAAATTGATCAAATATACTAAAAATTATTTATTATTAATGTTTTGAATAATGGTTATTTTTACAATTAAAATTATAATTTTCTCATATATAATGACTTTTTGGTGGAAAGTCATTAGTGTCAACCCTAACGACTGACTCGATTACGTCGGTAATCGATGCGCCCGATACATCGGAGTCGAGTCATCATCGATAACGCTGTGCAGATGTATTTTTATAAACAAATTGGCCTGCGGAATTCGACGCTGCGATCCTAATGAATGAAAGCGAGGCCGGCACAGTTTCTAGAGCGTGTATTACGATCGCGCATGTGAAGCAACGAATGGTTTGGATTAGTTTGAGATGGGTGTGGAAAATATGACACTTGTATTTTGCTTGAAATAATAAGTAGACCAGAGAAAGAAAAAAAGTGGAATGAAAAAAAAGGGTTATAAAAAATAGTATGTTATAAACCGGCCAAGTAGGAGTCGGACTCCAACACGAGTCGTTTTGTACCGTTATAAAAAAAAGCAAAAATTACATTTGTAGTATAAGAACCCTTTAAATATTTATTTTCTTCGGTCTTAAGTATTTGTTGTTAGAGCGGCAACAGCAAGTGGCATTATCTGTGAAAGTTTCAACTGTCTAAGTGTCACGGGTCATGAGATATAAAAAACCCGACTGCGTAAAAACTATTTAAAAAAAATACATGTTAATATTATCTTCAAATAAAACTAAAAAAAAAGAAACAAGCCCAGTAGTTTAGAATTCTGTTAAGTAATACTAAATAACTACACAATTGAAATAGTTTTATAATCGATACAGACATAAAACAAATCATAAATTCTAATGCAGACTTTCCCAAGCCCCCCTGAAATGGTCCTCCCGTATTAAACTAACATAATACTATTCAATTTGTTAATATCCAATACCTTTTAATTGATTATTTAATGCATTAATATTTCCAAAATTTTACTTTTGAAGATCTCAATACAAAAAAAAACAGAAAAAAAATAATAGAAAAAAATGCATATGCCTTTTCCGTTCTAATAGTGATTGATATAGGAACCATATAAATACATAAATATTTTAATAGCTATATTTTTTTAATCCAACTGACAGATTTTAATAATTCACATTTTCGTCGGTATAACCCTTAGAAATTTGATGTAATTTTATTATTTTTAAGTAAATACTGTAACGTCCGTGCACATTACTATAGGTAGGTTTACTCTCCGGACAATTTATGGTCAATGCTGGCCGATAATATTTTGAATTATTACTTTTTCCGTATTCGAAATTGCGTGTTCGTGTTTTGCTGTATGATAATCTTTCTTTCTGATCGAGACCGGCATAGAGTCAGTATCTTACAATTTAGTTTTAGGTAATTTGATGTATATTTTTGCAAATAAAATTAAGACTGAAGAATTCTACCAGTATTTCATTGCACCATCCAGAGCTCTCGCTGATCACTGCATTAGAGTACCTACAGCTTATTATGACGTATCTCTGTACAAACCTCTTAGTAGTTTTTGGAGTACGCTCACTAATTAATTAAATTTTTGTTTAGGTTACTTTAATTATGTTTTTCCAATATCTCAAAGTTTATAAATAACATTTAAATTAATGGTTTTTCAATGTGTTCTAAATACTAATTAAATGACCTATCCCAATAAATATGTCAAAGAAAAAAATCTAATTGTATTTGTTTTGATTTTAATAAATCAAAGGAAACATTAATGTTCGGATGTCAATAGACTTCATTCACACAGGAACCATCCATTAAAGGATTCGTCCAGCTGTGAATTGTTTGTGTTATGAAGATTTTCGTATACAAGTCACGAATGTAAAAAGTTCTTATTTAAAGATGAAAAGCCGATTTAAAAGAATATCGATTAAAAACGAAAAATTCCGTTTAAACGGGTAAAATATTCATTTATTTTTTCTACTTCAAAAACTGTGTTTTCTATGATAGCTACATTTTATGCATGTCACCGAGATAGGCATACATAGATAAAAGCGATTTAAAACTGATTATAAATATAATAAAAATTGGTGTAATTTTTTACTTTTTAAACCGAACTCTAAACAGAATGCTTTTAATTTTTGAAGGTGATTTTCCCATTTATTTAAAATGGTTGTATTGGTTATTTAAATCGGGATATTTGATTAGAATCGTCTTTTCAATTATTTTAAATCTATTATTCTTATTGTTATAAAATACAAGTCCTTAAACAAACAGACGTTACGATTTTTATGTGATATAATATCTCGGTTATCAAATTTATTTGTTTATTTAGGACAATCAGTAATACATGAAATGATCCAAGCATAAAATGTATAACTATTACAATATATTACTAAGCCATTATTTTTAGATGTCACATCACTCGTTTAAAAGAAATAGGCTTACACCCGGTTTCTGAATTGAGAATTTGAAGTTGAGCATGTCTCACACCGTGCTTAAGTTATTTAAAACGTAAATTTAACAGGTTTTCATTACTGATTTATTATTTTTTAATGATCAATTGATAGCAATTTGATAAAACTAGGACTTTTTGCCATATGAAACGTAAAAAGCTTAAGTTATTTAGAATAATCAGTTGAGATTTTGTGCTTTTCTCAATTCAGAAACGGCGGAAAGGCCGGAAGTTATTAGTAATATAACAGTGTTATGTGTTATAATCACTTAGACAATTTGTCTTAAAAAAATACAATATTGTAAAATATAAAATCAAATAACAAAAATAATTTTATTTAGTAAGCATGGCAACTATATCTCTTGATAAACTTTCTAGAAAGTTTGGTGGAATAATTTTGATTTTGTAATGAAACATGAATTAAAAAGACTTTTAATATTTTCTACTTCAATACTTTGAAAATGCCGCTGAAGATATCAAAACATTGTAAATTCTTGAAACTCTAGCTATTGTTTAATGATATTTTAGTTTTGTCTGGATATACGAGTATGTAAACAGTCTCCCCTAGGTATTATATCCCCTGACTCTTGGCGACAGACATCTTGACGTAATTCCTAGCTACTTCATTTATAACCATATACTAAGACGTTCTGTCTAACTACAACTGTACTTATAGCAATGCTATTTTTTTATAAAACAGCCTAGAACACGACAATGAGCACATCGCTGTCACTGTCATCATCATTATCATTAGCATTTTACCTTCGCACTGCACCTTCTACTTGGAGGGTTATACTGACTGCAAATGCAGCCGCGACCAACGGCTTGAAGTGCTTTCTGAAGCTGACGATAATAATTTTTGGCCACCCATCCCGTGACCGACCCTTGTGATAGTTGCTTAACAAAAACGATTATTCACTACCTACGCCACTGAGCTGTCTCTGTGTTGAGGTTCAATCAATTAAATGCCGTAATATCCGATATCGAAAATCTAGTGATATGGGCTAGAAATCTATAGGTGACACCAATGTACCTAATTAGTTGAGGTCTGCAAGCCTACCGCGTGATAACGCTAATCAAAAAAGACTGCATACAATCCAATTTCAATCAAGTCTAAATCAATGTAGTTACGTAATAGGTGGTTGCCTGTCAGTTTCCAACATACTAATGCTACCTTTGAGTTGATCAACATTGTCATGGGACTAACGGCCGGTTTCTGAATTGAGAAAAGCACAAAATCTCAACTGATACTTAAGCTTTTTACGTTTCACATGGCAAAAAGTCCTAGTTTTATCAAATTGCTACAAACTGATCATTAAAAAATTATAAATCAGCAATGAAAACCTGTTTAATTGACGTTTAAAATGGCTTAAGCACCGTTTCAGCTGCTCAACTTCAAATTCAGAAACCGGGTGTATGAATGGTCTCACTGTTGAGTGGTGACGTTAATAGGCCGATGACAATATTGATCTCAACAGATACAGGTCTATCTTATTGTTAGAACAGAATAGGGAACAAATACCCCTCACTCTGTTCTAGTACGGATCGGTATTAACGCTTGCAGACGCAGCCGGAAATAACGACTATTAGCCATTTGCACAAATGTAGATTAAAATTGCCATTAGTTTAAAGCGACATTAACCATACAAATTTGCATAAATGCGCCAATTAACTTTAATGGGCGTTTGTGCAACAGACCGTTAAGCACGGAGGAGCTAATAAGTAAATTTTAAGTCTTTCATCCTACGTTGGGTCCTAGCGGAAGTCGCTTAACTTACGCATTTACACAAACCACGGCTCTATCGAGTTTCACATTACAGATATTGTAATTGATGTAGATCTCGTTCGGTGCATTTATAGACCTACCCTTACATTAGAAATAGCATTTCGCTGCATCGCAAGCATTATCGATTGAAATAGTCTGTGTAGGATACTGGTTATGCGGATGCAATACCGCCATCTATTTGTAAAAGTAATTGATAATTTCCTGATACTAATAACAGTAGGGAGGATGCCTGTGGTTGATTCGTCTGTTTGTTTATACTTAGTGAAATCATCCGTGAAAGACAAAAGATTGTTCCTATTTATCTCATTGCATACGGAAATGACATAGACCAAGAATTGCGCTCAATAATAAAAGTCACTGATGTACTAAAAAGGGGGGAATTTGTAACTTTGTTATTCTTGCTATCGAATCATATTTATTTTAATATTATAAAGAGAATAGACTTGATTGTTTGTTTGCATCGAATATGCTTCGACACTATTAGGCTGATTTTAATAATTCCTTTATCTAGGTTGATCAACGAAATTTCAATTATCAAATAGTTTTAATAATATCCCGCGACTTTGTCTGCGTTAATCATCTATTTGAATGTTTTCGGGAAAGTATTTTATAAAATTAATCATCATCATACTCATATTAAACAGGGTTTGGAATGATAATTAGCTTGATAAACATACCTTGATAATTATAAAATACTACTAAACTCTTTTCGTACTTGTGGAATTGTTATTAAAGGGGAATTTTCTTTAAACGATCTATCAACTATGTTTTTTTCTGAAAGAGACAAAATGTCTTCGATGGATTTACAAAAACAAAAAAAATATATATATTGAAATTTTGAAAAAAAAAATTTTTTTATTTATGTTTTCAATTCACTTTTTGTTTACTGTGATATGTACACAGGTACTTTTTTTGTATAATTTTTATTTTAAACTAAACAGTAAATGTTTATTCAATTATGTATTTAAAAAAATATTGCCAGTAACTACGGGTAATTATAAAAAAAAAAATCCGAACCCCGATGTTAATCGAAACGAAAACAATCAGTTATGTCAAATTACGAGCTGTGACGTTACATTTCAATAAACATTAGTACGCATTGACTCGTAACAAAGTCGTTGATGTTTAATTTATTGAAATGTGACGTCACACGATGCTCTGTAATAGCTGCCGTGATTCGGTTCTTGTAATTCACAGATTAAGCGAAAATAAAATATACTTAGAATTAATTTTAAAATAAAAAATACTAGATACATAACTGGCTAGTAGGCAACTTTTTTAATTAAAAAAATCGTCCATTAATATCTGAGAAATAATGTAAAAGTAACAGCATGTTTGCGATTAATAGTTTTAGAGATATGGTTCTGTTTATAGAACTGCTGCTAGTCGGCCGAAAACGCTCTCCACAAATTAAAGGCACTAAGTGACGTCATACAATGCTACGGTAGCGAAAAACGTATGGTGCGTCTGAGCAACCTTTGTAAAATCTTTGTTATTTGTGTGTTTATGTTTATAACTGTTATAATTAAAGCTGCAACTGTTTTGTGACTAATTTAAAGCCATATATATGTATTGTAGCAAAATTTATAGTACCTCATTTCATAATAATTTTAAAGTATTATATTTTGTTATGTAAGTAATATTTTAATATCAGCTCCAGCATCAGCATTAGTATCCACTGATCCAGTAAAAAACCGTATCAGCAACAACCCTATTGTCTATTTATCGTCTGGTTTACTAATTATTCTTTGTAACAATAATATAGCTTTAGTATTATAATATCTGTTAAATTACTAATTATTAAATCTTCTTTTGTAACAATGATATAGCTTTAGTATATATCTGTTAAACAAACATACTTTTCTCATGAACCCATTAATATGCCCCCAACTGTTGGGTTACTTGGATTCCTTAACTTGTCTTTTTAAGTAACGAGGAGGGATAAAATGATTTGATCTAATAACCGGTCTTTCAGTGTTAATTTTCGAGATGATGAAGTGATTCGAACATATTCGTATTTATGATATTTTGTAAAAAGAGAGTTATAGTTTCTATAAATAAACTATTATAACATACAGATGTCGATCAGATTATGTTACAGATTAAACTCAGCGTTCGGGAATAAGTAAACGTTTCGCAGAATCCATTAAAGGTGGCAAATATAATGAAAAACACAAATGTCAATAAAAGTAATGGCTTCCAATTGCGCAAATCGAAACACATTATCATGTACAAAGTTTCAATATATTCGTGCGGCGTAGGGAATTGTCCGATGACCCTCCCATAGAACTCCGCTTGACTATTAAAGAGTACGTCTCTTTGTCGGTCCCGACACAGAGTCTGACATTTTCTTGCATGAACCTTCTGCATTATCGATTCTATTTCCTACCACATATAAAACAACCACAATTGATTGACCCACGAAATGTCAGTAGTTGTTCCCGTTTGCGTGTTGAAATGACCGCCACAAGAGGGGAGGAAGAGGTCCTAATCAATTCGCCAAGGTACATGAAATCACGCACACAAAAACCCACCCCCGCGCAGTCGCACAAAGCTCTTACCACCCCACCCTAGATCACTTGTCGCGAAAGCCGGCACACTACAACACCCTCGCGGTAACGTTCGATGGAAAATATAGAATATTCCAAACGTACAATAAAAAGTATAAAATCAAATGGCCAGTGTTTCTCATCAGATTTGAACGTTGCTTAGTGTTATAGTTTTAATTGCGCGTCGGAGACGTGCGAAGCAAAATGGCGGATGCGTGAACGTCTCGCGGATCGCTAGCGGACACTCGAAAATCCGATAGTCACTTGTTTTTTCCGCTGATAAAAATGTCGGTGGCAGACGTCTGCCGGTGGTGATATCGCGTGTTCGTGATAGAACCTTTCGATCGATATCTTTGATGGTTGGACTCATTGGCGAGCCGGCCGAATTTCAAACTCTAAACTGACTAAGTTAAGTTGTTGCTGTTCATGTCCGAGCAAGAAGAGGAGTAGCATAGCGTCTTTCGAAGACATGACCACGGAGACGGCGTCGCCTAACCAGGTGAGGCGGGGTTTAGCTTTGTGTCGCAGAACGTCGGTTTACGGCCGTGTCAAGGACAGTGCCCTTTGCTGGATTTGGTTCTGTTATATAACCGTCTCGCTTGTGCCGGCGAATGGCTGGTTACCGAACTGAACTAAAATCTGGGCTATTGCAGCTATTTCTGTTGTACTGCTCTCTTAAACTAAAATAATTTTAGTTATTCAGTTATCATATGTAATCTAAGAAATATTATCATAGTTGTTCACAGAAATAAATTGAACTAATTTTAGTCTAGTTTGTACAACAGAATTGCTAACGTTGTCATTTTCAAATATAATATGCTAATATAAAGGGTGCTTATATAAATGACGGATATTGGGACTCTACATATTAAGAAAAGATATTGAGAAAAATTGCATTTGAATTAAAAATTATCTTTGATTTATTAAAATAAATGTCTAGTGAAATCTGTTCCCACGAAAAGGGCTAAAATATAATGAGTATTATTTCAATTTTGTGTACTGTCAATATGACGTTTCACATTTAGATAACAGGTATTTTTAAGTTAATCGCCATCTTTTATTCATTTCATTTTCATTTTACATGTAAAAATTAATTTATTTACTTGACATTGGCAGAATTGTGCGAAATGCGCAGATAAGCCATTAATTAAAAAAGAAGAAGAAGGTATTTTTAACGTCCTGTTGTGTAGGCATAATCATATTGTTCTTTTTGATGTTATTTAACTGAAATTTCCCCTTCCCCGAATATGTTAAACAAAATGTCACGCTTGTTCGAGTTAATTACTGAAAATAAAGTTCGGAAAGGAGAACTAATATCTCTAAAGAGTAAATTGAAGATTACTTGGTCTAAGTAATTTGGTCTAAGTACATGCTAAATCATAAAATTATAAGGCTGACCGAAAATTGATTTAGCTAATTTGTAAATTGTCAAACCTAGATAAACTTTGGGATTCTTTATCAACAATGGTATAACATAATTTTTAAATAAAACGTGCAAAGAGCCAAAGAGTCGGGAGAGTGTCAATGCTATTCTGTAATAAAATCAGCGATGAAATCGACATCGAACAACCTTAATGCTCGACGTCGATTTCAAGGCTTATTTGATTATTGAATAGCATACTAGAGTCGTGGTCTTATCTTAACAACCTCCGTGGCTCATAGCCAGTTTTATGGTGTCATCTTTGAGGTGCAAAGTTCTATTCCCGCCCGAGACAAATCTATAATACAAGGGCTAGAGCTAGTTAGTAAAAAAAAAACATTGAAATAAAACCTCTTTTTACATGTTGAAATAGGTTCTATTTGATTGAACCTCTATATGTGATGTACGTAATTGCGTAATGTTGCCTAACATGAATATCATTAATACATACATATTATATGGGTTGGTGCTAGAGTCTCCCAGCAGTATTCGTTAGTAGATGAATCAACTGTCGGCTGTGCAAGATTGAATGTCTGCAAAAAGCTAAATCAATTAACTATAATTATAAATAAACAGCGGTTTTTAACCAAAACTTGGCCGCGTTAACGCTGCACAATTCCTGCACTAGCGAGTAGTCTCCTTCTACGCGAAATTATCTCAGCAATTATAAGCTGTATGGTGACTTTGTTTTGTTTAGTTACAATTTGAGTTTTTTTCTTTCCAACTTCAGTTGACCGTATCAGGCTCTGTCGAATTGCCAATTCTGACGTTCCGTGGCTGACGACACGCGACGCATCTTTTTAACATTTAGCCGCATTTTTCTATTTGGACCTGTCTTTTGGTGGATAAATAACTTAAATTTAATTAACACACTGACATTTAATTCATAATAATAATTATTTATAATTCGTTCGTCGTTATTAATGAACATGTCAGAGTAGTAACCTGAAACGAATATCTCCAATCATCGTTAAGATTTTTGTGATTTTCCTTCCATTTTATTAACTCCATTAACTATAACTCTTCTTGGTTTTCCAGACTTTTGCAGAACTAATTTTATACCAAAGACACCACCTGAACTATTTTTACACCAATCCAATATATTTGGAGGAAAGAAAAGCGATTGCCTCAAGGATCAATCACGTGTGGCGCAATTTTTCTTTAGGGCAAACGATTTTCTACGCAATCCGAATGAAATAGCTCTTAGAAAACTTGCACAAAGGCAAGAATACGATCGGGGATAATATAAGAAAAAAGAAACTGGCTTTCTTCACCTTTAAAGATAATTTCAAAAGTAAACTCGAAGGTTTAGTTAAATTTGTTGTATAAAAAAAACGGGGGAAAGTAAAGCATTTGCTTTCTTGTTGATTTGCATTAAAATATTCAGGCAAACTAATATACTGTTTTCAAATGTAAAGGAATGAGAAACAACGGACTATTATTTGTCATTTATTTTTCATTATAGGTTTTTTATTCCCTTTAATTAAAAAAAATTAAAAATATTCTTCTATGAAAAATACTTATAAAATCTACCTGCCTACATAATCTACCCTTTACTGTACTCTGAGATGGGACTCGAACCCACGACCTTTCGATACAAAATTGATCAAATGTACAAATTATACAAGTTTGCCATAGCATTAACTTTACTACTTTACAAATAAAAATATTTCTATTTTTATTCGACGTCTGTATCACTCGATATTAATATCTTAGTTTCTTGCTATATAATTAATCCATAAAGGTCCCTGATAAACAGTTTAATATATAAAAATATTTTGAACTTAGCAGTCAACAACTGTCATATCATAAGAGATTCATTCAAATAAAACCTACTTTAATACCTTCTGTTTGTCCAGCCTCCATAGCATGACAAACTCGAGTAACTCTTTTTCTACACACAAATGACACTTTCTCTTGTCAACAGTGCGATATCGTATGGGCGCACTTGAAAAAAGTGACATTTGAGTGTAGACAAAACGTTCTTGCTACCGTGCAGGAACGAAATATCAGAAAATTTCGATTAGTTCTTATAATTTTGTTCGACTTTTACATGCGGAGAATATCTGTGCTTCAGAAGCACTGTCTATCTCCGTTGTTTTCATACATTATAGAAATATTCGTTTCTTTGACGTCTGGAAACTAGCGTTTCGAAAACAGGCCAAATTATGTTTTCTGAGAAACAGATGATCAGCCAGTTGCACGAATCGTTCAAACTGTCACTAGTTAAAAGCGACATTATCGACACAAATTTGACATTCATAAGAGCTTAAAAGAGTCCTTAAACCTTAATAGATGCTTAACTGACTGTAAGCGTTCTGAGTAGATTTTATTTGATAAATAAAGCCTTTAATGCTGCGATGCGCAAAGCAGGATCTGTGATAAAAAAATAATAATATCATTTCATTTAATATCAAAAAAATATCATTATAGTCCATATGTTAGTAAGAAAAAAGTTCAAATGTCTTCGTTGGCACCTGTGACCTGTAGCAGTTCTACTACTTCAAAGACCTTGACTTCATCGTAGGGCTTCATCAATCCATTGGACTTAGCGAATACTGAATGTGTTCGCTAAGTCCGATGTTAAATGCTTACAATCTTTTTGTTATGTGATTGATTAAAAACGATACTATAATAAAAAGTAATTTATTTGGCTCTTTATTCATATCTATCTTCTATATTCAGTCTAAATGAGTACAAAACCGCAAAATTTTTGTAAGTGTATATGTAAGTATGTTTGTCCACGTATTTCAAAATCAAAGCTTGCGAAGTTTTTCTAGGCAGCCAATTTGGTTTGCTTATTTAGTTTCAAATTTAGAGTGCACTACAAATTTGTAGTAGTAGTTTTAAACATAAGAACATTTAAAACTTAACCGGCTGTAAAAAAGAAGCAAATAAAAAATGAGGCCCATTTCAAAAAGTGTAAAATATTTCACGACATCGGTCGGTTAAAGTTTAGTTTAGAACTTTAATGAATTATTTTTTACTTTATCAAAGTAAAGTTTGAAAAAAAAAGTTTCTTAATGAATAATGCTTAATAAATTCACCTTGTCCCTGGCACTCTGAGATGAGACTCGAAAACAAATCCTTCGCAATCGCCCGGATTTTTTAAACATTTATCATCAATAATGTTTTTCGGTATAGCATTGTGAATGCAAATTTGATCAAATATAAAAAAAAATGTTTTATTGAATTATTTAAATGTTATTATCATCAATAAAAAAAGCTACGAATAAATCTCAAAATGACCAAGAACATTGCATTGGAGAAACGAAGTAGTTTTTTTTTTTTAATAATGCCCGGCGTTACAATATTGGCCGAGCTTCCAATTCTGCACTCCACTTATTAGCAGACCTTTGTATATCTTTGTTCTCTCTTATTCTAGTTCTATCAAATGTACAATTCCCTCATTCTGCATACTTTATCTTTCAATCATTCCATCTCATTAGTTCCTCGAGCAACTAGGTACATCGCATCTTCTCCTATTTTACCTAGTTAGTTTTCTTTTTTTATTTATTTATAAATAATTTTCCCCATTTTCTTTATTTTTCTTATTTTGATACATTTTTTACTTATTACTAATACATTTCTTATGCTTATTCTAGTTACATTTATTTCTTTGTTATGTATCTTATTTATGATCGTATATTTACCCCTGTTTCCATTGTCTATACTTATTTCTGTTAATAGTTTTCTTATACTATATATATTTTGTGTTCTTTTTATTTGTATCTTACTTATTCTATGTGTCAAAGTAGATGATTGCTGTCAGATGGGGTTGACAGTTGGGTCGTGTAAGATCTTATTTCCATTCACCCTTATCCAAGCATTCTATTTTGAATGGGCTAACATTCCATTACCGACTAGTAATATAATATGACTTGTTAACAAATTGTTTTATCTGCTTCAATTTTCTGTCTGAATATTGCAAATATTGCAAAAAATCAAGCATCGAACTCTCTAAGCAGTTATTGATTGATTCTCGAAATAAAGAGAACACTCAAACTGCGTCATAATTAAAAACAGAACAAATGACGGAATATTAAAAGTAATTTCCAAACAACTCTATTCTCTGTGGAATTGAATACGTAACTTCTAGTGTTAACTGTCTGTCTGCCTGAAACATGATTATCTTTTGATCAGATCTAGTAATGGGTACATGAAATTGAATAAATTTTAGAGAGTGCTAAACTCCTAAAAATATATATTTTTAAATAACTTCAAAGAAGGATTAAAATAAAACAAATTCGAGTGAGTGTTTTATTTTTGCCTGTATTTCTACGATATCTGCGTTAGTAGTGTAACGATTTTAATGAGTCATTTTGTGTATTAAACCTTTTTGTTTTTTTTATTAGGGTCAGTTGAAACAACCCTGGTTTCTTGATATATAAGAACCGTTCACAAATAAGCATCAACGCATATCAACTGCTAACGTGGTGAACTACTCAATATATCTCTCTTGCAGACTCGTCGGTTGCGGAATGTCAGAACTGACAAATTCAATGGTACTAGGTGTTTTCCCGCTACTTCCACTACCGCGTAAATTATACCCTATACCATCCTCGTATGACGTAGGTTTAATAATCCGATCAGTATTTCTTAAGATTACCTTCTACCAATTAACCAAACAAAGTTAGAAACCTTACTTCTTTATGATATTAATGTAGATGACATTCTATTGCCGCGTACTTACGCATACTTCACGAATTTTCCGCCAGATTTGCTCCAATCTTAATAAAATGTACAGAGCTTTTTGTACGCCTGTTTGACTAGCAGCCATAATTTGAGTAGCTTTTAAATTCGATCAGTAACGCGACGCGTCACGTACAATATAATTTGCAAAGTTAACCGTGTTAGTTCATCGATTCATCGGCGAAGGGATCTTTTGCGGACATCCATCCGTGGGTTTGCTGTTAATAAACCTCGTTATGATCGTGCCTAATTCAATAAAACGAGGTTAGTCGCCTATGAGGTTTTTTTACATGCCTTTCGGTTGTTATATCTAAGGGCCTTGACACACCACGCCCTAATGACGTCGTTATCACTAGTTCATGTTACTAAGTGAAATAAAAAAAAACTTGGTTAGTAGTTTTTTAATAGAGACGACAAAGGACAATGTAGTCGTATGCCACAGATCATATAACAAAACAAACTGTTGTGGCATACGACTACGCTGTCCTTTGGTGATCGCTATTATTTTTGTCATGTTAGACTTATAGCTTAAATTTAAATTGTAGGTTTACGTTTCAGAAGTCATAATGTTAATCGTCCGATGTAAAACTAAAAAAGTGGATTTAATTATGAATGGTCATAACAACTTTTTAGAAACACGCAAATTTATATCAAAAAATTGGTAGAAGCCAATTTGATTTTTTTATGACTTTTCTAAAACCAATGAAAGTGGTGGATATCTGGTTGGACAGTCGGATTCCTTCAAATTCATCCTATGACGATTCATCCTATGCATTATTTTTTCCTTACTCATCCTATTTTTGTTCTTAGCTCATCCCAATTACAAACCACTTAAAAAAATTTAAAAAAATGTATACGGTCTGAACAAAAATATAAACTATGCTTGTAATTTAAAAAATATGCTATCTTTTTTATGATAATACTTTATAATAATTTCTTTCCTATTACGTTGTTTAATTGAAAAAGAAGATAATGTAACGAAACGTTGTATACGTTATATCTTCTTTTTCAAGTGTCAAAAGGGACTTCCTATTTTCAGACTACCATAGATATTTTTTTATATGACTATAGTGGTGAACTGATAAGAACTTAGCTATAATTAAAAGAAGATAATTTATGATGAATCGCCGTTTTTTGTTTTTGTTTCTGGGATCTCATTTATCGTATCTTTACTACTACAGATAAGAATTTCGGCTATTTTGTAATGCTTAGTTTACAAAAGAAAACGATTTTTAGCCTGCCTGATATATTGAATTTTATAACAAAGTGGATTTCACATGCATGAAAAATAAAACGATTTTCTCCGTGTGGGTTAGTCCTATTTTGCATAATTTCGTCGCGTAGTGTATACAAAAAAAAATTATTCGGAACTTTCCTTGAATAAATAAATAAATTACTCGGGGTGAGTGCAACACCCCATGCGAATAACCTGGATGTACAGTCGCGTATTCGACGTAACATTAACACTTATACAATGAACTTTACGACCTTGCAATAAAACTGATTTTAATTCAAGCAATAACAGTTCACAGCGGTTTTATTAATGAAATGCAATCTGAGTTTTGTCATTTGGGGCCGCTATCGGTCAAATCTTAGGGGTTCATTCGTGTCGATATATTGTAAATGGCTCCCCATGCTTATAAAGACATTTATAGAAAGTCGGTGGCGTCGTAACGGATTTTTTACATTCCTCGTATAATTATTACATAATATACTATTCATTATTAAACAAAATCTATGTAACTTGGCTACTTTGGCTAGTTTGGAAGCCCTACTTCGGATGTATTCTATGAATACCGAGTTTTTGGTATTGCGGGATCGGAAGCCTTACCGATAAAGTTCTTCTATAAGAAATATTTTTTTCTTTTTCGTGTAATAGATAAACTCAAACACTGCTGAATAAATTTAAAAAAATCCTTCAATAAAACCATAACCTGGAAGTGACAGGGACATGTAAATAAAGAATAAATAGCTTAATTATTAATGTGTAAAAATGTTAAAAGGCTTTACCAAGTTAGCCAGCTCAGTTATTACCATTAATATTAGTTCATTGTAATTATTTCAATTTTCACTTTTTACCTCGAAAAGGTGTTTGAATAGTATCACTTAAATTGTGTCGATCCGTTGAAGCCTTGAACTGAAAATTCCCGGGCGCTTGAGCCTGGATAAAGCCATGACCTACATACTTGTCATCCCTGAGCAAGTCCACCGGAAATATAAGGAGATGGAAATTTGTTAATTATAAGCTTATCGCAAGAATATTGTACATGATTTTGAATGGAAAATTAAAGATAAATGTATTGGTTTCGCGTCCAATAAGGTTTAATTAAGACTTTTAGCTTTAATGCGTGTTCTAAATTTGAAAATTTGACTAATGTCAATTTTAATGATCGTTAGCAGCAGTAGACACGATAATAGGCTGGTGATGATGATGATGAGTTTCTTCTAAACGGCAACGGGGGTAGTCACTTCAGTCTTATCTAGAATCTTCATTTAATAAACCTTACATACTGACCAACTGACAACGCACAGCCTAAACCGCTGGTCGTAGAGACTTGAAATTTTGAGGGGAGATTCCTCTTATTACGTAGAGGTGTACTTAAAAACGGATTTTTGGAAATTTCACCACGAAGGGGGTCAAAAAGGCTGAAGACGTTTGTATGAAACTTTCTTGTTTTAGATTTATATCGATGAAAAAATTGGTATTTGAGTAGTTTAAGATCCTGGGAAGGTGATAGGTTATATTTTATCCCGATAACCAGCAGTTTGAGGGATGAAAATGGTAGTGGAAATTTTTAAGAGGAATGGAATTGTTTCCATAGCACCCATTATTTACTATTTGATTAGTTATTTCGATATATCTATGTATTATTATTATTTATAAATATTTTATTAGATAGCGATAAAAATAAGTGATCGTATATTTTATAACAAAATAAAATATTTTAAATTACACTCTATAAAATGTTTAAGTGCAAATCATTTTATTTTTAAAAGATAAAATCTGTTTATATATTTTGAGCTATACTAGATGGCGTTACGTATATTCTTGAGTTTTTAAATTAAATCTAATAAGAACACTTAACTTTGCTATACTAGGTAGAGTCAAGTCTACTCAAACTGTGCTAACGTTTGGTTCAAAGATTTTTGCGTAGATTTCATTTTTCGA
The DNA here is from genome assembly GCA_918026875.4 of Diatraea saccharalis. Classification (NCBI taxonomy): domain Eukaryota; kingdom Metazoa; phylum Arthropoda; class Insecta; order Lepidoptera; family Crambidae; genus Diatraea; species Diatraea saccharalis. Next base: position 22,787,599 of record OU893339.1, on the reverse strand, counting down.
CTGTTTTGTACAAAATTCTGATTGCAGTGGATAAGTGCTATGGCCTGTGATATTCGCTGAGCACTTTCTCAAGGGCCAGTCGTTATGGGATGGGTGACCTAAAATTATTATCTCGAGCTACTCCGTGCTTCAAAAGGCACATAAAGCGGTTAGAGCCGGCTGTATTTGCAGCCGTTAATACCTTCCAATTTCTATTGCGCCTGCGTGTATAGATATGGCCCTTATCTTATCCTCCTTAACCCAATCATCTAGGAAGGTGCGAAGAAAGCCCACGCTGACGGGAAGTAAAAAGGTTTGATTATGACGAATAATTTAACTATGCAAATGAATGTCTATTCAATTATAGGACTAGTCGTTCAATTGGACGAATGAACCAGTTGGTTACGACATATCCACGATAAATTAACCCTTTAATCACCTCAATTAGAACTCGATAAATAAAACAGCTGTAAAATTAAAAGTCAACAACGCAAATGATGCTATGAGCGATAAGTGAACTATTCCATACTTATATTATACATACAAAAATAAATGTTTGGATGTGTCTGTTACGTTACGTTCTGTGTAAAACCAATGAAACGAGTTGACCTTAAGAAATTTATTACCTTTTCAAAGATAAATTAAATCAAAAAACTTTACATTCAAGTATGTACGCCGTATAATGAATACATGTTTGTATTAATCTGCTGTCCGTAAGTACCTACACCACGCAAAAAAGCGGGCAAAAGTTTTTGTGTCGTGTAGTTAATCACATATTCTTTATTGCACGCTACACAGGACGTATTATAGAATAGCTAGAAAATAGTGAGAATCCAAAGGGCGGCCTTATTGCTACGTAGCAATCTCTTTCAAGGAACCCATGACGACAGAAAAAGGAATATTCTTAATATTTATTTAGAACGTTTCAAAATTTGTCAAAGTTCAAAACATTATACTTAAATTTTGAGCTTTAGACCTAAGTGGCACACTCTCAGTATTTATATTCAAGCTCATTAGCATCCACCACAATCCTCTAGAAAAAAATATATTATCTAAATGCTTCAAAGTACGCATATGAATCGATATAAGATTATTGCATACAAATTGTACTTTATTATTAAACGTAATAGAGTAAATTTTTCTAGAAAGCAAACAGTAAATCATTTATCGGAGAGCCCTTTGCATCGTCGTCCCGAGCGATATGTTGGCCATGACCTATTTACCCTCGCGTCTCTTATTTTATTTTATTATCCTAATTTATATGGTACACAGAGCAACATATCGGGTTCCCGTAAAATATGAAATAGCTGCAATAATTATTTACTTAATATTCACTTTATTTATTAGTAAGAAATTCGTGTAAGATTTTTTGTACATATATGTATACTCGACGCAAAAATGGGGTGTTATATATTTAACTGTCTATATGTTACATGCACGAATGAACCAATTCGAGTGCGGTTTTTTTAATCGTAAACTTCGTTCGTAGCTATAGAGTTTAATCAAGATTGGATTGTCAGATTAAGAATTATACTGACGAACTTCGTAGCAGAGAGGTTCGCACGCCGGTTACAAGGTGTCGCCATCTCAGAGGTCTCGGTTTTGATCCCGGTCGGGTCAATGTAGAAAATGAAGTTTCCTATATTGTCTCGGGTCTGGGTATTGTGGTACCTTCGTTGTCTCAGAAACTTCATAATACGAGGGCTTTAACTACTCCTCTTGGAATCTGAGCAATGTATGTGATGTTGTTTTATATTTATTTATTTATTTTATTACTACTTACAGCATCATAGCTTGTAAACAAATTGGCCGTTTTAATATAAATAATCGTTAATCAATAATTTCTTTGGCTTACGTCATTTTGAGACATCATTGGTAAAGTAATGAAATAAAAAATTACACTAAAATTAGAAGTAAAATTATTACTAAAATTATTAATTCTCATTGCAATCGGGTGACCATTAGATTAGACCACAGAACGCAGCACAGCAATCAGAATTTTGCTTAGCCAAACTACAATGTAACTTGTTTAGGTATACAAAGGTTTTTGGGTCGGGGAATTATTAATATTTCATTTTTCTTTTATAAATTGATTGTGAAATTATTGCAATGATACTAATTTCATGCAACTAGTTTTGTAATATAAATTCGAGTTAAAGGATGAACTTTTATCTAACGCCAGCGTTATTTGTAGGTTTGGTTCATAAAAGCAGCACTCAGACAGTTGAGGGTTGTTTTGTGTGAGCTCATTTTTCTTGCCGACCGTAATCTTGTGCTAACAGTCTGTCTGCTCGCTATTTCCCGCCAAAGGTTTTTCTTTTTGGGTAATTTTACCTATGTACTGTTTCCTTTGTTCTCATTTACTCTTGTAATTAACATAACATGTGTTAATTGGATTCTGGAGTTATTTAGGCAAAGTTGTGTAAGTATACATATTATGTAAGTATATTACATACTCCTTGCCTAGTTGCATCCTTTATTTTTAATAATAATGTTAATATATTTATTATTTTCTTCGAAATATCGATTTAAGAGGCCCTACTCTCCTTTATATTTTACTAGCTGTAACCCGCGGCTTTGCCCACGTGGTACACGGTACTATGTGCACAATGGCCTGCTTTACTGGAGTCTTAATCTAATCTGAATTTAAAATTATCATTAGCTATTAACGTCGCCAATGCTGGAGCCTACCCAATAGATGGAACCAATTATGGAAATTTACTGGTGTTTCTATGGAAAACGCGCATATCTTTATAGAATGTCTATCCATTTTTGTGCGCAGTAGAATCGACACACCTTGCAAAAAATACAAACAATATTTTCTTTGAAAAAAGAAATAGTCCTATTAAATAAAAGGACTATTCTTTAATCGTATAACAATAAGGCCGTCGTTTTGCTTGAGTTTAGATATTTAATTGTTGTGCTTATTCTGGACTTTCAGATAAGAGCTTTCATTTTAAGAGCGTAAAACAGCCTGATGCTTTGCTTGCACAAGATTATGTATTATCTATTTTATGACTGACTAGTGGCCGCCAGCGACTTCGTCCACGTTTTCCATTATTTCTTCGCTCCTCATAGTTGCAGCGTGATGTTATATAGCCTAAAGCCTTCCTCGAAGCCATCGTTTAAAATCGTGTTTATCCGAGTTTGTTAAAGATAACAATAAATATAAAATCAAAATTCGTTTTAAAATACATCAACTAGCGAAACAGCTAAATGTTACATTTTATCGCCCCATTAATATATCCCCATTAAATTGTGTTATTGGGAAAAATCAACAAAATTGATAACGAAAGCTACTTTGTTTGATAAAAATCGGAAAATAATAAAAAATACAAACATAAAAAACCAAAATCTTGTTTTAAAAGTACAGACAGTAGCGACATCTAGTGATCAGTAGCGTCAGTTAAATATAACATTTTTTTTTGCCTTATTCATAATTCCCCATTAATTTATGTTATTGTTGTTTGATAAAAATCAGAAATAATAAAGATTACAAACATTAAAAACCCCAAAATCCTGTTTTAAAAGTATACTTAATATCAGTTAAATGTAACATTAAGGGCCGGTTTCACCGGTTGCTGATAAAGTCCCTGATAGTCTATCAGGAACTTATCTGCCAGATAAACTACAACTTTTGGTTTCACAGGTCTCGGATAAAAATATCTGGCAGATAAAGTATTAGATATGTTATCAGCCGATTCAAGTGGCTGATAAAGACGTTATCTGATAGATAAAAAAAAAGTTTCAATTGACGGGAACGAAAATAGTTTTAGTTTTAGACCATTATTGTGTGCTTTGCGTCGATTGCAGTCACAAGTGTCACAAATATTCTAAAATGGATTTATTTGAGTTTTTAGAAGACGAATTAGATGAATATTTCGAACGTATTACGCGACCCCGTAGGAATCGAGTAATTAACCCTAGACCTAATTATTGAGAATCACTTGACGATCAAGATTTTAGAAATTGATTTCGGCTTACCAAGCGGGCTGTTATTTATATTCTATCGTTAATAGAAAGTGCTATAAAAACTACAACGGGCTATTTAGTAAAAAATCTCCGTTAACTAGTAAGTAAAGAAGCTCCATTTGTTTCTTCTTGATTAAAATTCACACTTCTTTCACGTTTTTGTTTTTCCATTATTAATTAACAAATACGAAAATAATACACAAAGAAAAGTTTAAAAACTGAAAAGCGTCTTAAGCACAAAATATCAACAAAGCAAAACAAATGATAGTTGCGTTTCGTTTCTGTAAACACGTAGCTAAGTATACGAATATCGTATTATTTCATTCTAGAATCATAAAATTATAATTCAAAATATGTAAAGTATAAGTATAAAAAGTTTACTTAAATAATATGGAACACAAAAAATAATATTAATTAGGTTTTAAAAATGATTTTTGATTGACGATAATTTGGGTCGTAGTATTGAAACGCAAAAAAGCGACGTTGCCGTTCCGTCAACTAATAAGTGGCCGATAACTTATCTGCCAGATAAATTATCTAGCAGTTTGATGGTGAAACAGAAAAAAGTTAACAGCAACCTTTATCCAGTAGATAGCGTTAACTATCAGATAACTATCTGAAACTTTATCAGTAACCGGTGAAACTGGCCCTAAAATTTTTCGCCTTATTAATAATTCCCCATTAATTTATGTTATTGACAAAACCGCAAAATTTAAAACGACCGCTACTTTGTATTTATAAAAACCGAAAAAATAAAGAACATTTTTCATTGCTGCTCCACTCCTGTGATGTTATTATTTTATAAAAAACTATTCATGACGCGCAATCCTCTGTCTCTGTCTATGTCATTGCGCCCGCAATGAGGTAAAAGGGACAGCATTTTGGCTTTACTCTTCTTAAGTCGTAGACAGCAAGATTTCAGACGAGTGAATTTAAAATAGACCACCTGAGCGGCTTAGATCAATACTGGTTGTATGGTATATTCTAGTAGCGTTACAGTATTAATATGAAACCAAAGAACCCTTTGCCCAAATCTTTTATTGAAAGCACACATCAAACAATCGATCACCAATTCACCCCTATGTTGACGTCACAGTGACGCTCCAATATCGATGGCTCGGCAAACGGCATAGACATGAAGATTAATATATGTTTATTGGGCACAGACTAATACTTTAGCAACATTTGATTATGTACCTAATAAAGTACTGGATGATATCAATAAATTTAAATTATATTTTTTTTGAATCTTATTCAAAATTTTATTGAATATGTATTTTTTATTAACTTGAAGGAAAAAAATGATATTTTTGTATTAACTGACTGACGGATATGTTTTTAACTCGGACAGCATTCTTATTATTAATAAAGAACCTTTTTTATTCTACATTTTTGACTCATTTCGTACTCATGTTGAGAGCAATTTATTGTGAACTTTAATAATTTATTATTACTCTGGATCAAACTCTAAAAAGGATTTAAGATGGTTCTCGAAAACAAAATAAAGTTCTCGTATATAATAATACGATCATAACACCTCCTAAATCATACATGAGGAAAGCCTGAGCCCCTGCAGTGGGGACGTGAAAAGGCTGATGATGATGTTGTTGAATCTCATATATAAAATAGATATTAAAAATCATCACACTTTTTTTTATTTATTTTATACTTTCGTGCAACTTCGCTAGCGTAAATTATAGCCTATTCGATGCAAACAAACAAATATTAAAATCTAGCCTTTTCATAATTTTAGTAAAGACGTCTTTTTTCGCTCTAAATTCACCTACTGCGTTGACAAATCACCGTGGCTCCCCCTATTTTGGACAAACACAGACGCAGGGGATTCAACCCCACGGAGGGTGTGAATTATAATTCAGTGGAGATCTCTGATAGGCACCGATCGAAACAAGTGAATATAGAAATGTTTATATTGGACGGAATGCCAAGTGTTTTGATATAAATTTTATTAGGATACTTATGTACTAAAAAATTTACTTCTGCCTGGAATGGGGAAGTGAAACAAGTTTCTCAAAGGCCGGTTATAGGATAGGTGACCAAAAATGTATAATCTAGAGCTCCTCCGTTTTTCGGTAGGCACTTTAAGCCGTCATTCCCGGCTGCATCTGCTTGGTTATAATACCATTCTCCCTATTTAATTTCATCCATAGGGAAGGCCCGAGCCCCAGCTTTGAGGACATTAATAGACTAGCCAACCAAAAAAATTATAAGAGTCGGTGCAAATCTGACGCAAGATCTATCAAACGGCTCATGGACATTAATATACGGCGGATTTTCCATGTAGTGTATAAGGAAGAATCTCATGACATAGATTTGTTAATTCTGACGTTCCGAGCACTGTTAACCCTCTTTCGTCAATTGTAGACCAACCCTAAAATGCTGAATAAATAAAAAAACTTAAATTAAAAGATTTACAACTGTGTGACATTTATAACATAAAAAAAAATATTTCTGTGGTAACATCAGTCAACCATCTATGAGTTAGACGATTATTTTGTATATATTAAGCAATTAGCATGACTTTGTATATTAATTAATTACGAACTGCCCTAATGCAGTTTTTATGCAAGTTGCCAGCTCACCCGATTTAACAAGGGTTGGAACGGCCAAAATATACCAAGGGTGCAAATTAAGTGGAACACTGTACGGATAGAGTCATCAAGTCTGACTTTACTTTTGTTTGAAGAAAAAATATGTTTTTGATCTTGATTTTTTTGATGTCCACATCTGTCATGGTTTACTCTATGGTTTTGCTATAACCTTAGTAGTAGTGTCATCATTTAGGACATATCGCGAGTATAGTGTTTCTGTTACTTCTATCTTTTTTCTACACGGGCTTACTCACAACTTTGCTTCCGCAGTTTAAGGTTTTATTGAATACTAGGTAGCTTTACGCCAGCGGCTTCGCCCACGGGGTCCCTAGAGGATTGTTTATTTGATTATCTATTCACATCAAGACACGGATATAATTAGATTTTATTGTAATATCATTGATTAAAATTATACATTGAATTATAACAATCTCTACTATGGCAACGTTTTTATTCCCTATACAAACTTCCACTACCATTTTCATCCTTTTATTTACTGGTTCTCGGGATAAAATATAGCCAATATTCACCGCATATGATGAGCTTCCCGTGGATGAAAGAATTTTTAAAACTGGTACAATTGGTTTTGGTAAAACTGGTATTGGTACAGAATAAAAAATGAAAATTTTCCTCTTTATAATATTATTATAGAAAACAGGCGATAAAATTAGGACTAAAAGGATTGTCCATTACTTTCTTGCATTTTTTTTGTAAAAATTGATTATCTTTTTATCCGCGAACTTATTAATTTTCGGACTTTTGTATAAAATTGGAAGTATTGGTCAGCCAGACCGTGTATCATTAATCGAAATAACTGATAATTCGAAGGTGCAACGTCTGGATAGTATAACAATTACAACGTTTCAATTGTCTTGGCCACATTTCAATATGAGTTATCCATCCATATTGCTTTTAACATTACTGTGACTTTAGTTTTCCGTGTCTCGATTTATTGCTACCGCTTTTCTTTCAAATTCGGCTTAAATTATCCAGGATTGTTTTAGTCGGTTTCAACAGTTATTTTATTTTGCTTAGTAACACCTCCAATTTAGCATCCTCAAATTATTTTTTCTCTACCACCACTACCTCTACCATCATAATTTTAGTAACGTTGACTTGAAAATCACCGTTCATGAAGCGTGAAAACCACTCACGACAATTTCTTTCGCTAAGCCATTTGAAGGCATTTCATCAGCCGTAGCAGCAAAATTTCTTAATATTATAACAGAATAGGGACACTTCACGCAAATGAACAGAATTCTGCACTCATACCAATATATTCAATCAACGATAACTCAACAGTGTAAATACAATGTGATTAATCTAAGTAATAGGTTATATTTAAGATGCTCAAGAAGATTGTATCAAGGCTTCACGTGCAAATTAATTAAACGAAATTTTTGGAACTTCACAAGAGAGTTTCAGAGTTTAAAATCTTAGCAAAAAGCTATACATATTTTATATATAAGCGTAATCAAACTCACAAATATTTTTCTATATGAAATCCACCTTATTAACAAATATATAAAATTTTAAAATTGTATACTTTTAAATTTATAGCTTGTATGCATGTTGCGTACTGATAAGGTAGTGGAAACAAATTCATTCAAACGTGAATAAAATAAGTGGCATGTCCTTTTATATGTACTCGAGTTGAAGGTACCACGAGTACGTGTGTTCATTAAAAAAGTTTATTTCATTACACCCACTTTAAATCTTAATTGGTAGTTTTTGTTTCCACTCAGAGCGTGCTCTCGTTAAGGCCGTGTTCACACTCCTACATTAATGATCCTTATTGTTGCAAGAATGACACTTAAGTGTTAGATGAGTGAATTCAAAATCGAAACAACATTTTTTGACGGTAATTATTTATATATTTCAATGCAAAATTGTCACTATTGGCGTTTATGATTATAAAAATTCTAGTAAGTTTATAAAATGACGATACTTCTAATTTTACGGTAACTGTTTGGAATCTATTTGTGCTGATGCATTTTATGTATATAGCAAAATTATAAACATTGTTAGATTATAATATGTTTTGTTAATTGATATGCGTGTTGTGCTAAATACTTTGTGTCATATAGCATTTGTTTTAAGGTGTACATTTGCTTGTTGCAGGCGGACGCCAGCACCGCCTTCCTGCGCGCCGCTCGTGCAGGTCAGATCGAGAAGATCATCAGTCTTCTAGAACAAGGCGTCGACATCAACGTTAGCAACGCTGTGAGTTTATGATGATTCATTGTCAATATTGTTATTGTTAGTTAAGCAAATTTCGAAATGAGCGCTCATAGGATGGGTGACCAAAAATTTACTATTTCGAGCTACTCTGTGCTTCGGAAGGCACCTTAAGCCGTTGGTCCTGGCTGCATCTGCAGACGTTAATACCCACCAATCTGCACTGGGCTTGCGTGGGTAGATTGTGCTTGGACCGGGTCACGGCCCATTCTCCATATTCGATTTGATTCTATTCCATCCATAGGGAAGGCCTGAACTTAGCACAGTGGGATATTAATAGCCTGCTGATGAGGACACACTCACTATTATCACCACCAAAAAGACCATCTACTTATTTAGTAACATCATGTTCTAGCCATACGATCAGGCCCGTCTTAAGCACAACAGGCTCCCGGGTGAAAGTAGTGCTCTGGCGCCCCCATCCAATTTTTACACAAATTTATATTAGACCATCATCGCGCATCGCCCCCCAACGTGCGGCGCCCAGGTGCATTGCACCCCCTGCACCATGGGTAAAGACGGGCCTGCATAGGATACGATATCTAAACAATGTTATAGGGCAATTTGTTTCATTGTATTACCTTTCACAGGTACTTCAGTTAACGATGAACGAACGATAAAAAATAATAAATATGGATTGTACAGCAGTGATTCCAACTTATTTGTTTATCCCAAATTTATCCACCAAAATACGTCATAGTAGTAAAATGTAACGAAATATCGTTATAATATTCGCTAAGGTGACTTATCCTATTGTTTATAGGGTTTAATTTAAAGACCAAATGCCATTTATCAATTGTTTTTAAAATTTAACGCCCCTTTTGGAGATAATGGTGGTTAATTACTGTCTATTTTCATAAATAAAGTTACGGGGTGACGGGTGCTGCCATCTAGTAATAACGGAGCGCACTGAGGTTTCGCATAGTGATACTTAATTCTTTTGAGATACGAAACTAAAAAAAAATATTATTATTTTTTTTCAGTTTCCCTAACATTGCCTATTCATATCAAAAACTCTACATTTTGCTTTTATTCTGAATTCGTGACTCCAATGGCGTGATTTCGTGTTATATCCGGAAAATATTAATAACCATATTACACACAAACTTCGACTATGTTGCAAAGCAGTAGATCACATTTTACTTAGCAGCCTGACTACACGATAACTAGCAAAGAATTTTCGCAAAAAAATGTCGGAATATGTTATAATGCAGCTTTTAGCCACTTAATTATTTGTATGACGTAAATGTGGACCAGTTAATGTGCTGTTAAATATGAATTAAATTTCAGAGTATTTTTTTAATTACCGTTCATTAAGGACTTCAAAGTAAATAGGATTTAAGAGCATACATTTATATACTGATGATAATATTATCGTATTTACTTACAGCTTAGTAAATTTCAAACCGTTTAAACTAGTTGAGTTACAAAAATTTATTGTCAGTTCTTTATGTCTAAGACAATTGTTAATTTGAATATACCATGACCCTTTTTAATTAGGTCTGTTAGTCTATAAAACCCATAATGTAATAAAATTTCATTGACAATTCTTCACTAGATAGATGAAATATGAAAAAACGAATTCAGTTCATATAAGGTTATCAATAAAATTGTAAAGATTAAAAAATCTAAATAAAAATCAAAAGATAAATCCAAATCGGCCACAAATTACTGAAATGACCCAGAAAAGAAATAAGGCAGAAGCTTTTCCACAATTTGCTTTTGGCAGCATAACCGTCATGCCACAGTAATGCTTAACAGAGCAACTCGCAACATTCTCAAGGGTAATATTCTGAAAACTGATGCCAAACTTTTGACAGTTTCAGAATAGGGATAGACCGACTTTATTACTGCACCAATACATATTGTCGAATTCAAATAAACTAATCAAGCTAGCGAATCGAAAGCTTCACATGATGTTGCAATGATAAAGAATGTCATAATTTTTAACCCTGGGAAAACGCGTTACGCACTATCCTTGCCGTCTGATGGAAAGGCAGGAGGTGTGTGGGATTCTCGCTTTCTAGCCGTAGGTACCCACTAAAGCCCTACGCATGCCGTCGATTAGGAGTAGCAGCCGGTAACCCGAATGTAGTCCTTGGGTCGATCACCCTTAAGTTCACGCCATGCGTATGAGACCTCTGGTCCTTGTAAAAAGCCTCTCCGCAGTCGGGTTGACCCTGCAATGCAAAAAATAAAAATAAAAACTGAGTTCATTGTTTCCTTTGTAAAATATGTCGTTATTTTTGTGATGATTTATGATAAATTAATATTTGGGAGAATTCCTCTGTCCAAAATTAATCCACTGTTAATTCAATACATGTGCTGTGCATAAATTTTGAATATTTTTAAAGAGAAAATTACCTCAGATTTTTTTTATATGACTACTCCATATTTTAAATCAAATAATGAGCTATAATTTTATTCGGAAAAATACTATCAATATTGATATACATATATAATGCTTAAGTTTGTCAGGAGTAAGAAAAAGCTGTAATTAATAAATACGTGTATAAAAATTATACATATTAGGATTAATTATAGACCTATTAGTTTTTCACAATCATAATTAATTATTATATTTTTATTAATTTAGCATTCACAATGCCATACTGAAAATTATTCTTAATACAAAATGCTTTAAAAATCCCTTAAAAGTTCCTTAAATGCTTTAAAAGTTAAATGCTTTAAAAGTGGAGTAATCAAGTGGATTTTTAAAGCATTTTCTATTAAGAATATACATAATTAAGGTCTCGATTCACCCTTACACATATTTCCTCGGACATAAGTCCTTCTACAATCCGGAGCTACTCTCATTTGTAACCCCTAAAACATGCAGCCTTCATAATATAATTTACGTGTAAACTCTAATATTTACACGCCATTTGCTCCAAGGTCACTACTTATATTTACTATATTCTGTGATATTACCAATGCGAAGTAAGGCACCCCGCCAACTGTGTTACTGTTACACGTAATGTAACATTAATGATAAAAGAATTCTTGAATTACGACTGTGAAGTATATATGATATAGTCAATTGTCCTGAAGGCGAGTCTTTCTTCGTCTGTTACTTGCATCAGTAAGGCTTTTAAGTCATCCTTATTTTTTGCTAGAAGGTTTTTATCAGATTTGTCGTTATTATTATTAATAAATTTGTTTGTATTAGGATTATCATTTGCATTTTTAGCAATTAGTTACGAAGAATTAACATATCGTCTAGATAAAAATGATTTTTACACAAAACATTGTAATAATTTTGTCAGGAAATAAAGTCATTGGAAAATAACGTGGTTTTCATTTATAACTGAAATGGCCAACTTGTAAGTGAATCTATGAATTAATATAAGGTGACGTATAAATGTGTATTTTTAAAAAGGTCTAGCTGAAATAAGTTTACGAGTAGTGTTGCCAACCTCATGAAACTAGAAAACGGGAATTCATCGATAAAAAAACAACAGTGGAAAACAGTTAAATTATTTTCTACTTCATCTTCAATCTTTCGTATTTTCTGACTCATTTACCTTTTTAAAAGCATAATTTTGTTGAATATCTTTATGTAACTTTCGCTGGATTCAAATGAGTAGCAATTGGATTATATTTGAAATTTGCATAGTTTGTATGTGGTGCAACTTTAGAAACAGTAAAAATTAGGAATTAAACAGAAAACAGGGACATCAAATTGAAAACAGCAATTCTACTGTTAAAACAGTAGGGTTGGTAACACTGTTTACGAGATTAGGCTAAATTAAACAATTCTCCTGGAAGGTCCTCAAAAGAAACAATTGAATAAATATAATATAATAAATTAAATATATAACAATATCAATCAAGCAAAATACCTATTTCAAAAGAATCTCTTTAACAAAAGAAGTAACCCATTTTCTTTTCTAAAGGAAGACGCATAGACTTAACAATGAAGAATGATAGGCAATCAAAGCTTCGTTGTTTGGTAAATCATCGTTGTTCTAAATATAAAAGAAAGGAACTAGCTATACCTACTAAGAATGAAGGAGCTGGTGTATTATTTTAGTATATAAGTGAAAGGTTGAACGGAGCTTTAATTTTCCGCACATAGATGCTTTTATTGATCTTTGAACGTCAAAAGTTGACTATAGTACTTCTAGCTCCAACAAACCCAACTCCGCCCAGAAGCGAGGAAGCTTTGTAGGTTTTCCGCAGGCTTCATGGAGTGTTGATGGGGCTGCCAAATATGTGACCCAAGTGTTGGCAGCACTCTCGCATTCCAGGATTATGTGAGGGTTGTCACCATCATCACTATACCTAATAATATGGAGGTGTTCATTAAGTTTATTGTACCTACGATTATGAGTTAACCCGGTTATTGTACCTACGATTATGAGAAACTCTCCGGTTTAAACGGAACGAACTGGCTAGTTTAGGTTTGGGGTGCTGTAAAGGATAATGAATCGCAGTCAAAATGCGGTACGTATATATGGAAAGAAAAACTAACAAATTATAAACAAAAAAGGCTAACGAATATAGAAATTTAATGCAAACTCGCAGCAAAAACAAATCTTTATTTAAAAATTTGTAGGTTTTGAATAATCCACCTCTATTCCTACTGTAATATGTACGAAAATAAATGCAACCAAAATTCATTACCTCCAATTACAGAAGCATTGCTAAAAATATCTTGGCATTTCTTTTTTACAGAAAAGGTTATTCTATTATTTTTCTTTTCAGAATGGCCTAAATGCTATCCATCTTGCGTCCAAGGATGGTCACGTGGAAGTGGTCAGGGAGCTATTGGACAGAGGCGCTGCTATCGACGCCGCTACCAAGAAGGGCAACACTGCTCTTCACATCGCTTCATTAGCCGGTCAAGAGGCTGTTGTAAAATTACTAGTGCAAAATAATGCACAGGTAAATAGTAAGCTTATCAGATTTGGGATTTGGGATGAGATCATGTTGTCTGAAGCTTATTTATGATCATTTTACTGAAATGTGCGTTGAAATAGATAAAGAGTAAGGAATGACAATTATTTAATAAATTTTACTCAGCCTGCTTCGATCATTATAAAAACATTTTATTGAACTCGACGATAGAGACAAAATATGGAAGCAATGATAGATATACGATAATGATGATCTATTAGGTGATAGTAGTTACAAAAACACAAATATGTTGGCATTGTAAAAATAGACGACATTGATGTATCACTAATCATTCTTGATAGCTATAAGTAGTAAGGGGAAAATGTTACTTCAGTAGGCAAGCTAAACGACCTTGGACTGTTTCCCTTCTTACGTTTTCAGATATTTGTTGGTGCTGTCAATATTTTTTTGTGCGTAGACAATGAAAATTGCTATTTTCGTATCAATAATATTAGAGTATATTAGAGTAGATTTGTACCTGAGTAGTGTCTTCACAATTGCTCTAAACATAACCGAACATCCATCAAGAGCGGGATATCCATCAATAATTTCCATTTCTCCTGTAGTGGCTTCTGTCTCATATTTCAGCCAGTTGCGTCTAAACTTCGACAAAACGATCCATTAGAAAGCCATTAAGTAGATGGCTTTTGTAATTCAAAAGAACAAGTTGAATTTAAGCAACATAAAATATATAAGAATATAACTAGTAGTAATTTAGATAAAATCCCCATATAAAGAATTATTTCTATGATTAAATCACTATATAGTCTTAAAATCATCTTCAGCAAAAAATGTATTCCGCCATTATTAATGCTATACAAATGTTTCTTATTAGTAATCGATATTTATGAACAAAAATAAAAGGTATAACTGACCCTAGAAGATAGATTGACATTAATCATAACAAATTACTTCGTCTTCCAGACTACTCTAATGGCCAATTAATCTGGTTATTTTAGTTCCTGTATTGTAAACGGAAAGGTTAATGTCTGTGATTACTAATCTTCGGACATTTTTTGTAATATTGTACACATTTATTTATACAAGTAATTCGATCTTCGTAATTAGATTGCGTCATTTAGATCTTCCCTTGACTTGGCACATTCTATTATACTTAAATAAAAGTAAAGAAAATCAGAGTAAAATATTTTTGTTAATAAGTGGTATTTAGTTTGGAAAATTTTGGAAACGCAAAATGTATTTGACCAATCATAAATAAATACCAATATTAAAAAATAGCACATACATCGTATTCTTAGATCTTTAGTAGCTAAAGGTTTTTGTATTGCAAATGCTCATTGACGATGTTCTTTTACATTTAAAAAAAGCCTTTACCATTATCTAGACTCAGAAGATATAGAAAATACATATAAATAATCATTTGTTATAGCAAAAAGGATATATACTTAGTTTAAATAAATATAAAAAATTTAAAAACGATTTTTTTGTCTTTTTGAACAGGTCAACATCCAATCGCAAAATGGCTTTACGCCATTATACATGGCAGCACAAGAGAATCATGATGTCGTTGTTAAATTCTTGTTATCAAATGGAGCCAACCAAAGTCTCGCCACAGAGGTAAGTTATATTATCAAAAATATTTTGAATGTTATTGAACGATAACATTTTTAAAATGTTTATTATTTTCATTAGGATGGGTTCACTCCGTTGGCTGTGGCTATGCAACAAGGACACGAGAAAGTTGTGGCTGTACTTCTAGAAGCGGATACACGTGGTAGAGTTCGCTTGCCGGCTCTTCATATAGCTGCGAAGAAAGATGACGTGAAGGCCGCAAACTTACTTCTTGAAGTAAGAAACTAAAATAATTTCCCAGTTTTAATAAATCATTTAAAAGCAAACTGTTTAACGTTAAAAACTCGTTTCTTTTTTCTAGAATGAACATAATCCAGACGTAACCTCAAAGTCAGGATTTACGCCGCTTCATATAGCAGCTCATTATGGCAATGAATCTGTGGCCAGACTTCTGTTGGCTAAAGGAGCGGATGTTAATTGTGCCGCTAAGCATAACATATGCCCTCTTCATGTTGCAGCGAAATGGGGTAAGTATTTTTGCAATAATTGATATAATATTAACATAGTTTTACTCTTTGCAACTATGTAAAATTTCATAGATTCTAAAATATTAATTTCTGGTATTTTCACGTGCACTATCCATAAATAAAACAACTTTTAAATGAAACAATTTTATTGACAGGCCCCGTCAATAAAACGAAATACAAACATGATGAAACCGTATAGTAGTTAATATGACTGATATTTACTTTTTATCATACAGGTAAAGACAACATGGTTGCGCTACTATGTGATAATGGTGCTAATGTAGAAGCTCGCACTAGAGATGGACTAACTCCTCTGCATTGCGCTGCCCGTTCTGGACACGAGAGGGTAGTCGAGGCGTTATTAGATAGAGGGGCACCTATTACCAGTAAGAGTAAGGTAAAGTGATGTTTTAATGAAATCGATATCATCAAACCTTTGCTCAAACTCGATTAACAATAAAATTGTGATTGTTTTTAAATTGGGGGTAGTAAATATTTGCTGTATTTTCATTATGTTCGCTTGGTTTTAACACAAGGCACATTTTCAACGTTTTTGTATAATTTAAAGTTCTGTATAAAAAAATTCAGAAGTTGATTTCTTGAATTGTGTGTGTTTATTTCTATAAATTCTTGGTGCATTTATTGCATTGGTTCTCTAATAGATCCTTATATTTGGATAGAATGGTCTAGCCCCACTGCATATGGCAGCACAAGGCGACCATGCTGAGGCTGCCCGAGTTCTTCTATCCCGAAGAGCTCCTGTTGATGACGTCACAGTAGATTACCTCACAGCTTTACATGTGGCTGCTCACTGTGGGCACGCCAAAGTAGCCAAGTTGCTGTTAGATAGGTGAGCAGTATTATATATGACTTCTTAATCTTGACTTGACAACCTTTGTGCTTGAGTGTTTTGCATATTAGTTCATGTCTAATATCTCGTGTTAGATAGAAATCTTGGTTTCAAAAGATAAATTGATGAAATAACAATAATTCAGATACTAAAACTTTTAAAATAGAAATTGATCATTGGAAAACGTAACTTAATTGTAGACCTCATTTCTTATCTAATGTTACCAGAAAAAGAAATGAACATTGTTTTATTGACAAGATTGAACGCTCCAAAAGAGGCGAAAAAAATAATTTTCGAATACCAGTAGAAGCAGAATCGTTAGAATCTAATAGTTGCGAGGTGTAAATGTTGTTACTTATATTATATAATTGTGAAACAGGAACGCGGATGCTAATGCGCGTGCCTTGAACGGATTTACTCCATTACACATCGCTTGCAAGAAAAATAGGATTAAAGTGGTCGAACTTCTGTTGAAGTATGGTGCTAGTAAGTGAATTTATTTTATTACTTATTTAGCTATACTTGTAATTGTTGAACTATATTTTTATTATGCTTATTGAGTAACTAGAATTGTCATGTCGAAGTCTACTGAAAGAATAGATTTGATGTGTATTGTCCTACTATTAATATATAATTGTAAAGACTGGTGGATCGATTCATCGGCAAAACTTAATCATTTCAAACATTTACTCAGCGAAACTTCGATGTTTCGTAAACCTATGCGCAACTCCTATGGAATACGTGTATTATATTATTTTTCAGGTATCCAAGCAACAACGGAATCAGGACTGACTCCTCTCCACGTAGCAGCGTTTATGGGATGCATGAATATTGTTATTTACCTACTGCAGCATGAAGCTAATCCTGATGTTCCTACTGTCAGAGGAGAGACTCCACTCCATTTGGCTGCTAGAGCTAATCAGGTAAGAGCACTTTGTGCTCGACTCTAATATAAAAAAATATTTTAGGAAAAAAATCAGCAGGATTTTTGGAATTGTCGCTACTCCTTTGGGTATACTTTCATCAAATGAGCGTTAAACAAAAATTATAACTCAGCAAGGTTTTCTTAAATAATTGATTCAATTTCGTTTTGGCAGACCGACATCATCCGCATTCTTTTGCGTAATGGTGCTGCTGTAGAAGCTAAGGCACGGGAGAGGCAGACGCCGTTGCATATCGCATCACGGCTCGGCAATGTCGACATCGCAGTGTTGTTGCTTCAGCATGGTGCAGACGTGCGCGCAATGACTGCGGACCATTACAACGCTCTGCACATCGCGGCAAAGCAACATAATCACGATGTAAGCTCTAAAGCTGTTAGTATATGGGAGGTTTAATAATTTTACAATATTATTATAATGCATATTATTACTTGATTTTTTATAATCAAACGTAGCCTAAACCTACAGTAGTTTATTAACTCACAATGTATAATACAAAAAATGACTGTTTACATTTTTTCTGTTGTTCCTGGCTGATTCACGGGTGAATAAGAGATGAACAGGTCTTTCAGATAATGGCTGGATGCAGAAGTTGTTAAATATTGTAATGTCACAACGGACTTCCGCAAGATATCGCCTGATTCTATTACATGATTATAATCGAGATGCTTGTTATACTTTTAAATATTATGAAACTTATTGATCAATATTTTTACAGGTTGCAGCAGCTCTCATAGAACATAATGCACCTCTAACAGCGACGACCAAGAAAGGCTTCACAGCTTTGCATTTAGCCGCTAAATATGGAAACCTTAAGGTAACATAGAAATTTTCATTTAACACGCATATGTGTAATTCGTATCTTCGTTGCTTGCGTATAAATCAGAAGCTGCCTCAATAATTTCAAACTAATCTTGTTTTTAAATGTACAAGCAGTAGAATGAAATGTTGAATGATTTGATGAGATTGATTTACTTTTTCCTAAAAATGTAGAAATGCGAAACTAATTTTTCCTGTATCGTGGATGTCTTAAAAAAACATCAAAGCTTGGACCTACATTAACGTATGCGCATTTTTGTTTAGGTGGCAAACCTTCTACTAGCGCATGGAGCATCACCTGACCAGGCTGGCAAAAACGGTATGACACCATTACATGTGGCAGCACAATATGACCAACAGGCTGTAGCTACGACACTTCTAGAGAAAGGAGCAGACGCTAAGGTATCTAAACTTATATAAAAATATTTGATGGATAGTGGTAGGGTACGTTTGAATTTTTGATATTATAAAATCTCATGGGATTCGATAAAGCAGTTTTAGTGTAAATCTACTCATAACTAATTATTAAGCTCTTGGAGATACTATTTACATATTATAACAATTTATAGGCGGTGGCCAAAAACGGACACACCCCACTTCATATAGCAGCTCGCAAAAACCAAATGGAGACAGCTGCCACTCTTCTTGAGTATGGAGCATTTACTAATGCGGAATCAAAAGCAGGCTTCACGCCGTTACATTTGGCTGCACAACAGGTTGGTTCCTAAAATAAACACTTGTGATTTTAACAAAAATATAATATTAGTAAAGAAAAAAATTATCTACTTCTTACTTATAAATGTTTATTTAAACAGGGTCATACAGAAATGTGTTCTCTACTGCTGGAACACAGTGCAGAAGTAGATCAACAGGCCAAGAATGGTCTCGCAGCATTGCATTTAGCTGCACAAGAGGACAGAGTACCAGTTGCTCAACTATTGGTCAAGAATGGCGCTGAGGTAAGACAGTGGTAGAAAGCAGAGATGAGTGTTTAACATATAGTCTTTGCTTTGTAATGTATTCTTCTTCGTACTTATTTCTAATTGAGGGTTCAGTGAGACTTAAAGTTCATGGAAACATAATCTTACTTTTGTTAATGCTATTAGACACGATATATTAAAAGTTTTAATTTTGTTAAGGCTTTATTGTCACTTTTACTTTATGTTTACAGGTGGATATTTGCACTAAAGGCGGCTATACTCCTTTACATATTGCCAGTCACTACGGTCAAGCAAATATGGTTCGATTTCTACTCGAAAATGGTGCGTCAGTCAAGGCTCAAACTAATCATGGGTAAGTTAATAATGATTCGCAAAAATAATAGATGAAAGAAAAATTTGATGAATTAATTCTTCATTCAGATTCTTTGTTCAAAGAAATTTCAATCCATCAGGTATACAGCACTACATCATGCTGCTCAGCAAGGCCATATCAATATTGTTAATATTCTGCTTGAACATAAAGCTGATGCAAATGCCACCACCTCTGTAAGTACTTTAAGTAATAGACTGGTTACTTCTGTTATGGATGTAAAGGACATTTATAGGAAAACGGAGAGTTTGTGCCTTGATAAAGATAATATGAAGACACTTTACCATCAGCCCTTTTTATATCCACACTGCAGGGGCTCAGGCCTTCCTTATGGAAAGTTAAAGAGAATGGGCCATCATTTTCCATGCGGACCCAATGATTGGAGGGTATTAACGACTGTAATCGCAGCTGGACCAACGTCTTAACGTGCTTTCCAAAGCACGGTGTAGCTTGAGATAATAATTTTCCCATCCTGGGACTGACATCTGCGAAAGTAGCTTAGCAACAACTGTCGTGGGCACAGGCACTTATCCACTACACCACCAATCTACTCGGACGAGACGCTTAGGAAATATTATTCCGGTGCAATTCTATGATTCATCAGGAATCCATCATTATTAAAATAGAAAGAAACTACTTGGCTACTGTTGAATACATTGTGGATAATGTCCAGGGGGATGGTTTATTAGCGGTCCATTGTCAAATTTCCTAAATCTAGACGTTTGTGCGATGATTAATTAATGAATATTGTTTACATCAAGAGACTGACATATTTCTGTCTTTTTAGAATGGTCAAACTCCTCTGGACATAGCATCCAAGTTGGGTTACGTAACTGTGATGGAAACTTTGAAAGAAGTATCTGAGCCATCTATAGCACCAGCTTCACAGGAGAAATACAAGGTGGTGGCACCGGAAACCATGCTTGAGACATTCATGTCAGACTCTGAAGAAGAAGGAGGTAAGCGTTGATCGATTTGTCTTTTGTTAGAAAATAAAGCACTAGGAAATCCTTTAACAAAGTTGTATTAACTAGTAATAAACTGTTTGTTACCTAAAAGGTGAAGACACAATTTTAAATGACCAGCCTTATCGTTATTTGACTGCCGACGACATGAAATCACTCGGAGACGACTCCCTCCCCATCGACGTGACCAAAGATGAAAGGACTGAGTCAGCCATGAGTCATAAGAACATCATGGAAATGTCTCAAGGTAAAGTCAATACTTCATTTGGATATTGGATCTTCTGGATTAAATTTTTGCAAGTCAAATTTGCTAATCATTATTCAGTCAGAAGTTGATAAATAATCGATACAGACTGATATTACTACAAGCGATTTTCTTATATCGTTGCTTACATACATAATTGTGATCGAATTTTAAGGAGTAAGAACTTAATTGGAGATTATGTTCTCAAAATTCAGATATAACTGAAAATGAATGAAAATAGTTAATTTAACCTAAAATATAAATTAATTTAAAAATAATTTATTTTGTTCCCAAATAATCGAAACTTAATTTAATTGGCCAAACTGAAAATTTTTAGTTTGCTTATCAAACAAACATATTCTTGAACTTACCTTTTTACGTCGTCCCAGCATACATGTACTCTGTTAATTTTTCGCCTTTTTTTCTGGTATTTTTAATGTTAGTGATACAATGTGTATAACTTTAATATGTATGTTGTAATTAGTGCAGATAAAATTATCATTGATATGAGGATATATGTGTTTGTCTTATGATTTATCTAATAAAACGCTGTTGTGATTTTTATACAGGATCTGTTAACGGTATTCCATATCAACCCGCCCAGGAAGTTGTGGTGAAGAGTATCAGCCGGTATAGTACCGCCCATGCACCAGAAGGCTATTGTTACAACGTGGATCCTACACAGCCCAAGTCAGTATTCTTTTTATTTCATTTTCCTTTTAATATTATGAGTATTATCTGTAAATTATGCTATGTTATTTAAATAAAATGACTGGTTATAATACGATGCAATTTATATTTGCTTTATCCAATACTCTTGCAAGTTTCACAGTAAGAACAACAGGTCATGGAACTGCAAACAATCCTTGTTTTCCAAAAATTTCTTGATATCCTACTATTTTTCTGATTTGTGATTGATATATAACGTGTCCATGCTTAGTGCTAGTTACATTTTCGTAACATTTGTTTACAGATTAACAGTTATCATTATGTTTAATGAAATATTCTCACGCATGCCCTCTGGATTCGGATTTGCAGAAAGAAATTGCAATGGAAGAAGTGAGTACATTTCATGTTTATATTTATCTTGTATAAAAATTATGGAATTGGTATAGAAGCATGTTATTTATAGGTCTATCACTTGCCATCTTCATCCAATTTGACCAGGAATAAAAATAATTAATTGTATTTCTTGTATCTAGTTTCCTGGTCTCATTCCTCGTGGATGCCAGGGGTGGTGCCTTGAGAGGTTGTCGAGGCGGAGGTGTGAGAGTGATAGTACCACCGCTCTCAGCCCAACAGCCTACTAGGATTACGTGCAGGTAAATAGTATGAAACAACTTCTTTTTAATTTTAATTAAGGTGGTGAAAAAGAACAGATTATCATTCCAAAACCTATTGGAATTCTTCTATGTGGATTTTCTTACAATCTTAATGGAAACTGTTAAATGCACTAGCCAAATATTTAACCAAATAAATGCCGATATCGCATGAAATGATATTACATAAATATTGTTTTAGATACTTGAAGCCATCGCGTATCAATCACATGCCTCCATTGATGGAGGGAGAAGCTTTAGCAGCTCGGGTACTGGAAATGGGTCCTGTTGCAGCCAAGTTTTTAGGGTAAGTTCTGAATAATCTTAGGTCGCAGTAATTTTATACGTAAAGAAAACAATATGTAATTTGTCTCAGGAATTTTATTTTCGTATGTATAAAACATTTTGTAGTGTATTCGTTTTATCATTTTCTTCTCTTGTACTCTTTACAAAACTGACAAATTTCTCCACGTAATTTTAAACCACAATGCTTTGAGAGTAGCAATCAAAATCAATTGGGACCTGACATACAGCCGTGTGTAAAATGCTCCTATGTGACGTCTACAGTATAAGAACAATATGCCAATTGTACGTGTCTAATATTGATCTAAATGTACTTACTCACATGGTAAGTCCCGTAATATAATTGCATTTGAATTAATTAATTCTGTTTAAAAAAGGCCTGTTATACTGGAAGTACCCCACTATGCATCTCTTCGTGGAAAAGAGAGAGAGATCGTAATTCTCCGTTCGGATAATGGAACCAGCTGGAGAGAACACAATGCTGACGCTACAGATGATGTCGTGCAAGATATACTCCACGAGACTCTGGAAATTGAAGGTGAGTTTGTATAAATTTGGGTAATTTGCTCATAAAGAGATAGATAGATAGGGATTATCCAATAAAATTGTAGAGGTGGATACCACTATCTGCAGTAATATTTAACCAAGTAGCGAAGGAAAGTATGATGGGGTTTATTTAAAAAAAAATGTGAATATTGGATGATGTTCGTTGTGCTTCTCACCTTATTAGATGAGAAATATAATCTAACAATAACTTCCAACGGTGTAACCTTCCGAAGTATAGAGGAGCTCGAGATAGTCAATTTTTATTCATCCATCTTATGACCGCCCCTCGCGAAAGTTGCACAACTTCCGCACCAGAGTCAGAACGCGCTAAGTAATGAGCCATCATTCAATAATATCTTCCATTATATTTTTACAGAAACCAATGAAGATGAGAAAGGTTGGGACGCACCGCGTGTGACTCGAATCCTGACCCATGATTTTCCGCAATATTTTGCAGTCATATCCCGTATACGTCAAGAAGTTCATGCTATCGGCCCAGAAGGTAATTATTTCGCTGTATTTAACATTAAAGTTTACAAAATATGTTTATTATTCCTTGTATGGTATATCTATTAAATTCTTAGAACGGTCGAAGGCAGCGCTATCTAAGCATTAGTAACTCAAACAAATAAGACCTTTTTCAAAAGAAGAAAACCTTTTTCCTTTAGAAATGACAACAGTGCTTTTAACAATATATTTATAAGAATTACTATACTAAAATGTATCGTTCTGATTTGTAAGCTATGTCTTCATGATTAAAATTAAAACGCTCTGCCTTCTTCAATCATGTATATGATTAATTTTTAAGTCTTACTAAACCATGCATCATATCTCGATGAGGCTAAAGACCTAGTCACGATGTATTGATATTAATTTAATATTTTTTCCCGTTTAAGGTGGCATGGTTTCCAGCTCCGTAGTCCCTCAAGTACAAGCCGTTTTTCCACAAGGTGCTCTCACCAAGAAGATCAAAGTTGGTCTCCAGGTAAATCTATTCAAGCCCCGTAAAGGTGTCAAAGACAAAAACCTAAAAAAAATCACAGTCAATAATGTCTCAAAGAAGAAACGCTTCTCGTTGATTTGGTAATAGTGACGAAATAATGTCATGAAAATTGTTTTTGATTAACTTAAATTAATAGTATTAGAAAATGGTCTAGGAAGGATTATTGATGTTCTTGTATCCAAGAAAACATCTAAGATTTCTTACGTATTTTTTTTTATAATATTAAAAAACACTGCCTAGGTTGAATTGAATTTAAAATTAATTAGAGCTTTAAGATTGTATACTCTATTTAAGCTATAAATGTTATATTTAAAACTGTAATTTGTGAAATATGATATTGTTTCATAAAATACCGGTAAAGTTTTAAATTTTTTCCGTTATATTTGAAGATCAGATATGTCATTCAAAAGGTGTTTTATGACTCTTA
Source organism: Diatraea saccharalis (assembly GCA_918026875.4). Lineage (NCBI taxonomy): Eukaryota > Metazoa > Arthropoda > Insecta > Lepidoptera > Crambidae > Diatraea > Diatraea saccharalis. Next base: position 22,763,114 of record OU893339.1, on the reverse strand, counting down.
AAATAATTTACATCGGAACAGGACATGATGAGAACAATTTATACGAACTAAAGATAAAAAAAGCTTCCTATTTATCAATGGAAGTGCTGTTAGAACTTTAGCATAGAATCTAGTTTTAACAATATTACTACTAGTTTTTTCTAGTCTGTTATCTTTTTCAAAACTCATTTAAATATGAAACCTTTTGATCTTGTAATTTAAATGGTACAATTTAATATTTTCTGCTCTTTTTCATAATTAAACTCAAATAAAATAATCTAAATCTTTGATCATAATCTGAGGTATTGATATTTAATGAATTGTTCATATCTAGTCACTAAATATGAAGGTAATATTTTTAACTTGTACACTGACAAAGTCAGTTTGAATTAAACTTATGTATATTATATAAAAATATTTATCTAACCTAGTACGACATTATATACTATGTTTAATACTAATCTCGCATTTCTTCACTTTGTACTGATTTTATAAAATATCTGTTGTATTAGAATATATTTTCGTAAAAATAAAAATGGGCTCCATCGCCAAAATATTATGTTATTATAATTATAGAAATTAACGAACTCATCAAACGGTAAAGTACAAATTTATATGCCAAATTTTTTACTGTTTTCTAGATTTGTTAAGGTTTCTATAACTAATTTTGCGATAGAAATAATTTAGTTTGTATAAGGGAATGATTTCTGTGAGCGTATAATAGAATTTTAAATATGTATCTCTTTGTAACATCGCAATAGCAAAAACCAAAATAGATGACGTTTAGAAACTGGTAGTCTGGTGTAATCGAACTCCTAAAAAATTGCACTTAACTATTCTGTTATAAAAACAGGTAGTTATGGCATAAGCACGTATTTCATACTACTTATAGTTATTACTTACGCAAGTACGCAATATACTACTTATAGTTATTTATGTATTATTCGTTTCGTATTTATATATGACAATCGTAGCTGAAAATATAATATACGTATAGGAAGTACATTTGTAATTTCAACGCAACTTTTTTTGGACCACTCAATGTGAAGGTGGCATTACATCTTGTATCATCATCATTGATGTAGTTTAAGATAATTTTTACTTTAATCTATGTTCGAATTAAAAACAGTAGTATCAACAAAGTTTTATGATAAATTGCAATGATTAGATGCCGCTAATATTAACTAAACAACAGATGCGATGGATATTTCAAGTGCAAATGAAATAATACATTCTAAAAAGTTGGAACTTATTACATATCGTTAATCTAACATAACGCCGATAAAATTCAACGAAGTTTTTTTTATAATTACTTAAATTATTAGTTATTCTTTTAGAGATCGTTCATACCCAATAAATTTAGAATTAACCTCAAAATGCATAATTTATAAAAAAATGTAGCTCGTATTTAAATAAACATGAGAAGGAATAATTTTTGTTTGATTTAAATTTAAGCATCAATGAATTATATGAAATCACTACTCAAGGGCGGGATTCTCACACTACGTTTTGACGCAAATTTTTCACTAGTTGGTCTTTAGGCGATCTTATCAGCATGTCTTAAATGTATGTTGATTATCATAAACTATGTAAACATTATCATATAACTATGTACGTTATGAATACATTTATTATTATCTGCTATGTGTGATTTACAAATATATACATTTGGAGTGTTATATTGGTATATCTTATTATTAAATAAGTAGCAATAAATAAGTATTTTAAGGTTACAGCTGAATTTATTGGGTAATGTCTGAGCTTTTAAACTGAAGTGGTATTATAATTGTTATGTGAATATGTAAACTGTTTCCTAAAGACCAAACGTGAGATTGCATGTTGTTTGTGTTGGCATTTTTTTGAATGTTTTGAGCTTATTTATTAGTAAATGTGTGTGGCATCTTGATTTTGAAGCGCATGTGTGAGAAATAGATTAATCTGCTATACACGTTATAAGTGCAATATGTTTTATTATTATTGCTTCTCCTGTGATTTCATATGTTCATATTTGCTTAATTTTGCACCAAGCTCACCTTTCACCCTTTTAATTTCAAAAGTTTTAAAGCCATAGCAAATTGCTACAGTATGTGGTAAGTGATTCTTGCGTTTGACGAAATATAAAACAAATATCAAAATATAATATTAATTGAAAATTTATTTCATTGACATCGGTAAGTAATATTTCATTACGATAAAATTCAGCACAATTATTTTAGTTTTCGCCAATCACGAAAGGCTTAGCTATGAGAACATCCGTTTGGTCTTTAGATAACAATTAATTATAATGAATTATATTTCCACAAAAACTAAATTCATTTTTAAGAGTTCTTAATCGCCAACAGGCTCAAATCATAGACACGGAGTTAACAGCAAAACTTCTGGGCCGGGGAGTAGCAGTGTCTCCGGTGGTGACAGTAGAACCGAGAAGAAGAAAGTTCCACAAAGCTATAACTTTAAGTATGCCGGCGCCCAGGCCTCATACTCAAGGAATGACAAACCAGTACAGTACATCGTCTGCCCCAACTCTAAGACTGCTATGCTCTATATCAGGTACGATAATAGTTTGCTTCTTTTCAAAACAGATCTGTTTGGTTATAGACTTGGAAAAGGACTTTTATCAAGTCAAGGTAGTAAAATATTTGAGAAAGATAATTTATTTCGTGTAATATTTATTTGATTGAGAGTCTTGATAGAGAGTCCTATTTGTTATATAGCCAACAAAAATCTGTAATCTGTAAAGTGTTGCAATGGAGTATGGCTTTTTATCGCTATTTTGATGACATAATTATGCTTGCACTGAAGGTAAGTGTGCCTTATTAATTAGGCTTCTAATACTCCTTTGCTTTAGAGTCTAAATTAGGTTAATGAAATCGTTGTACCAATATTCCATTACAACACGTTAGTATAGTAGATATAACAATTTTTTAGTTTTCGCTCTAAAATGTAACAGTGAAATCGTAAACAATCAATTAGACAATCATTCAATAATATTATTTGGAGATCAGTAGTTAACTTTAGATATCTTTAACTTTGTATTAAATAATTTAATAGAGTGTGGATATATTATTTTATAGAATTCAATAAAACAGTATAATATAGTTTTTTCTTGTTGATAAATTTTTATTGAATAGAGTAGAATTAAAACTCCCGATTTAACTGACAAAGGGATGAGCATGATATTTGGAAAAATAGTGTAGATTTTTCTTAAATAATAAAAGAACAACAAAAACAAAAAATGTTATACCCACCCCTAACTCATAAAATATCGACCCATTTAAAAAGCGCTTACAGCAAATACACCGAGCAGCTAAAGGGACGTTTCCCTGTGTGTGCGTTTTGTGCGTGTCTACATTGTCTTTGTTCTCGTGTTTGTGTGTGTTGCACGCTCACCGTGTGTGGCGCTAAATAATGTGCTGCCATCTATCGGCGCGCACCAACAGGGGTATTTCGCAAACGATCTCTCGAAGGTAAAAAATTAAAAATACTATAATAAATACAAGAAAACAGAAAAAAAAAATCGGTTTCAGTTAAATTATTTTCAGTTGAAAAATTCTGTTTCCTATTGAAATTTTGCGTTGTTGGTTTATCACAAGTCATTGTTTCAAAATGATATTTGTACTCTGGAGTTTCTTCTTTTTTAAGAGTATAACTATCAGCTACATTGTTTTCTTCCCTCTATCACTTTTAATGCTTTTCCATAATTATGCTTCTCATTCATTCTTCCTCTTTGCACGGGCTGAAACTTTTTCGCTTTGTTCAATCACATACACTCTGTATCATAACATACATGATTAAATCTTGGAACATCAAGAAATGCACTGCGATATGTTCACTGAAAATTATTGGTTTAGTAATATGTATAAATATACAAAAGCTAGTTTAATGACCACTACAACCTTATGGCACATTGAAGGTGTTGACACTAAATACCTGTGTTCGTTTAGCATAAGCGTGATTTGAATTAAGCCTATCGACTCGGTGCCATATATGTCATCTTCATTTCATTCTTCTGTGTCAATATACTCAAATTTTCCTTTAGTTGCTTGTACTAATCAAAGTTCTTTTCCAAAACGGCCTATCAGTTTTGTTCCATATCATCTTTTCTTCGTTTGTCTCATTTCTGTTCTTTTCATTTTCCACTTAACACTTTTGAGTTCCGACGTTTCATTATGTTCAATAGGATTTTTAGTTATGTTCAGTGAATGTCCTTCGAGAGATCTGTTTTCCGAAACGAACCAGACTAACAAATAATTCGTCTACGTATCACGTAGATTCATTGTTTTCATTTTGGAACTAAAGCACTTTATTGTTAAGAAACAGGTGACAGTACACAGTGTGCCACATTATCAGTCACTTTTTCATTTGTAAACAATATAAAATGGTACGTTATTTATTGTTTTTGTGTGATGCGTTATCTTGCTTGTTGTGTGTTTGCTATAGGCCGTTTTGGAAACATTTTGTGTTGATTATTATTTTAATTAACCTATCTTTCCAAATTTCCAATCTTTCTTCTATATTGGTTATATATTTACACATTAAGCGGATTCTTCAATTTACTGTCAAATAAACATTATTAATAAGTAAAACGTTAATGTATCTGTTGTATTAGTGTGAGACTAACTTAATATTTAAGTAGTTATAGAACACTTCAGATAAAAGTAGAAGGCCTGGTATGAACGCTATATACAATATTGGAAGTAGGTAGAATCATGTTCATTACGGCAAATTGTTGCTGCTAGATCTGCTGAGAGCTTTCTTAAATCAAGTAAAAGCATACGAAAATTCGTAATGTAGCAGTTATGTTTTCAACTGGCATGTCTTTTACAATTTTCGGGCTAAAGTGAAGTTAATTGGACTTTGGATTGAAAACTTTTCTTTTAATCAGGTGGTACCAACCGAGCTCACTGGGAGGACGTTACCGAAAACACACCCCTCACATTTGTTAATGACTGTGTGTCGTTCACTACAACGGTATCAGCAAGATACTGGCTAATCGATTGCCGGCACATCGAGGACGCCACTAAAATGGCTACAGAATTATACAGGTTCATCGAATTAATAAATTTGAAATAGCTCATTTAGTGATCAAATTTCTATTCATGGGAAATTTATCGGAATTTTTTCAGTTTAATTATTCAAATTCTTCTTTTTTTTTTCTAGGGAAGCAATTCACGTTCCATTTATGGCCAAATTCGTGGTTTATGCCAAACGCACTGATGAATGCCAAGCACAACTTCGTATGTTTTGTGTTACCGACGATAAAGAAGATAAAGCATTAGAACGCATTGAACGGTTTATTCAAGTTGCTAAGAGCAGAGATGTAGAGGTAAGATAATTTAAGTGACCTAATAAGTTCCTGTTGATGAATATAGTCACTGAGTAATATGTAAATTTATTTTAGGTCCATGAAGGAAAACCAATTTATTTAGAATTTGGTGGGAACCTAGTACCTGTGGCAAAATCAGGGGAACAATTATCAATACCTTTCCGAGCCTTCAGAGAAAACAGAGTTGCTTTTCCGGTAATGATCAAGACTCAAGACTTGGAGCCAATCTGCAGGTGTCAATTCATGAGAGATCCTAAGGTTCCTAAAGGTGAACCATCACCTACGCCGGTATGTTGTATTTGTGTTTTATTTATAATGAGTGTGATTACAAAAGAAATAACTTAAAATTATTTATCTGATTTACACTGAATATTAAAGAGGAAATAATAATGGTTTTGTTATCAGATCGCAATACTAAATATTATGGTCCCTGATGATATGCCAGTGGAAAGAATTAGCCCCCAACTGACAGACACAGAAATACCAAGACGCACGGAAGAGCAAGAACTCATCTGGAGACAGCGACTCAGTGATCCAAGGTTTCAAAATAAATTAATTATTAGGCACGAAACATAAATAGATTTGTTTCTGCATATTCAAAAGTTTATTATTGTTGATATAATTTCTATGTAGGTTATGATGAAAAGGAGTTTGAATTGAATTATATTTTATTTTTGATTAGGTTGGAAGATATCTGTAACTTACTTGGCAAAGACTGGGTAGCACTCGCTTACGAACTAGGTGTAAGTGTGGCTACTGTAAATCAAATACAAGCTAAAAGGATTACTGCTGCGGAACAAGCCCAACTGATGCTGAAACTTTGGAAAACTCAATCAGGAACCAAAGCTCAGGGTAACTAATACACAATTGAATTAGTTTATTCATTTATATCGCATCATCTAAAATATTTAATATTATCACTTAACATTGATATAGAATTATAATTATTATAATATTTAATAAGTAGAAACACTTTGGAAATAATTTGACCATGGCTTACAGATACATGCCTCGAACTTGCTTTGTGCCGTATTGGTCGAGATGATATAATTGCACCTCAATCTGATGTGACCAATGAAAGACGAATTCAGCGTAATATTTACCAAGAGAGGCAAGCATCGGAAGAAATTGAAGCTTATAAAGGTAGGTAAACCACTGTTAATATTAAAAATTAAGTTGCGAGGGCATGCAAAATAATTAAAGAGTAACATCTCAACTGTCCTTTTAAGACAACTAAAGTATTAAGGTATCTTTGTATGAAAATATTTTCTTTTTGTGTTTAGTTAAAATCAAATAACATTTGTAATTTTAGCTGAAGAAGACAATAAGCTCAAAGATAAGCTTTATGATGAGAATCATATTGAAGAACATCTAACGAGGGACTTAGAACAAGATCACGAAGACGAAGCTAAATATTCTCCAGAGGAAAAATCTATAATAGAGAAGAGTGAAATAGAACGCACTCCAACACCAAGTGAAGATAGTGAAGAGGATGAAGGTGATTTTTTTTAATATTTAGAATGAATAACTGTAGTTTACTTGGTTAAAGTACCTCGAAAAATAAATGAAAATTAATTTCAGATGTAAAGAGAAGTGTAGCGGAAAGAAAAGAGCAAATAACTAGAAAACTGAGCTCCAGTAAAATACCTGCATCGAAACAGAAAAAAGAAATTCGTGAAGAGATCATTGAAATCAAAACTCAAATTAAACCAGACATAAAGAAGTTCCACGATATTGAACAACAAGTAAGTATGAAAAGATAAAAACATCTTTTCAGACTGAAACTTAAAAATATGGTATGGTTACGAGCTAGAGTTCAGGATTAAAATTAAATACACAACCCGACACTTTAATTACCTAATAAAACTTCCAAAAATAATTCATTGACAAAATATACCACTTCACTTCACTACTGTCGCTTGTTATAGCTCTCATATTCTAGTCACCGATCACTGAAATAATGCCGGGGCGAGTAGCTTACCACGTATTTATAGGGACTGAGGATGGCAAAGTGCCCTCGGCCCTACCTGTGCAATTGTGGCATAAAGTTTTAGAATGGCGACCCGTGACTTTGTTGCTGACGGTGTAGTTAACACGCCTAGTGTATATAGTGCTAGAGTGAGCCAGATAAAACACAACGCCATCTAGTGAAGAGTAGAAACATTGCGATGCTTTGTTAGAAGGCAGCGCTCATCGTTCCGTAACAGTATCTATTTATAATATTTTATTTCAGGTAAAAGATAAGGAGCCTAAATTGGAAAGAGTACGTTCCAAAACATCTCCAGATACCGTTGAAGAAGAAAAAGAGATCGAAATTCACAGAGAAGAAATATTAGAAATTAAAAAAGAAGAACCAAAAATTATAGAAAGATCACAAGAACAATTTAGGAAGTTTGACCCAACGTCACCTGCGAAACCTACTCCTAAACATTTGCAAAGGCATATGAGAAATGAATCAATGCGATTCCCCTCAGGTGACTTTTCTAATGTAACAATCACCCCTAGAAAATCTGTCAGTGAAACTACAGAAACCAAACACATTTTAACAGAAAAAACAGACTCTTTTACAAATGAAATAATATCACAAAAAGAAATTGTAAGTTCCAGAGTAGAAGAAAAATTAGATGATGGTGATCATTCCCCTGATTTAGTTGTGGAAGATGACAAAGATATTGCAGAAGCTCCATTAAAAGAAAAAATTAGTTCTTTTGAATCTAAAATACTAAAAGAACCATCTATGGAACTACCGAAGACTACAGTGAAGTTAACCAAAGAAGCTCTGAAAAAGCATACAATGGAACAGGACCAGGCGGTAGAATATACACAAGAATTTGTAAGAGAACAATCTAAACAAATATCAACTACTGAAACACAAGAGCATATAGTGCAGAAAGAAATGACTGAACAAACTGATATTAGTAAATCCGTAAAAGAAACAATACAGCAGTTTGACTCAAAAATAAAAGAAGAGGATAAGAGTAAAACTCTATCAAAAACCGTCAGAACAGATTCTACACTAGTTCAGGTTTCCTCAGAAGAAGACAGCGAATTTTTGAAAAAATCTACGGATTCAGAAACTGAAACTGAATCCAAAACGACCATAAAAGGTGATCAGTTAGAACAAAAAAGCAAATTCAAACTTGATATGAAATCTAACATTCAAGAAAGTTTTGAGCACAAAATTAAAGAGGAAAAACCAAATGGAAAACAAGACAAAAAATCTGACGATGATCAAAAGAAAGATGATCAAGCGTTGGTGATTAAATTCGAAAAGCAAATGACGGAAGAATTGAGGACAAAAGTAAGTGAAGAGGAAATAATGGAAGCTCTTGAGGAAAAAGACGTATCTATCAGTGAAAAGATGAAAGAAAAGGTAAATTATGTAAATCTTAATTTTACAACATCTTTGGCATTTTACTTGAAATCATCTTTATGATTATTTTGATTCTTAAAATTTCATATTTTCAGAACTTTCCATATTATTTTATTATCATCTCTGAGGTAGGGACTCTTTAATCTCACTTTAATTTTTGTAGATTGAAACTCAGTTATCAATAGCGAGTACTAAATCAGATTTAAGCAAACATACCAAGACTGATTCTATGAGCTCCGATGTACAAGACTTAATTGCTCGTAAAATTTCCCAAGAGTCCCCTATACTATCTGGTATAGATAAAGCAGATTCTCTTGCTGACTTACAGCAGAGTACTGAAAAAGACTTCAGTTTTATTTCACAAACTGAATCAAAGGTAAAATAAAGTAAATATTAATCCAAACATTTTAGTAAAACATATTTATGTTAACCACGTTTCTTCTATTTATTTGCCTTTTTAATTTATTTACCCATATCAATGTTTATGTCATACATTTAAATGAATTATTTAAAATATGTCAATACCTATCTTAGAAAATGGTTAAAAAATTCACAGTCCCATGTTCCTCGAGGTGGGATTCGAACCCGCAATTTTTTATGACCGCTCTATCCATTGTGATCGAGACTTAGAAAGAATGATGTATTTATCAAGCACTTTTTACTTTCACTACTAGAAAGCGTGTTTTCTTCAATATTTCATGTTCGTCAAACCCATTATTTACAAATGTTAAGAACTTTCGATCGAAATGAACATCGGAGAAAATATCAGGGGTGAATTTTTTTAACTTTTTGCATAAAGATAAACATCAATTTAGCCATGAATGCTTTGATCAAATACATCATATTAATATTATTCAAATATGAAATGGGGTTTTGCAGGTATATTCCAAGGACTCGAAACACCGAGGTGATTCTCTTGATGAAGCATCTCAATTTTCTGACTTAGAGGACCAAATTGGCACCAGCCCTGCCCAAAAGCCTTCTCAAGATGAAGGAATTGAAAATGTGCTTCCTTCGAATACAAAAGTTAAAAATATTTCAATGGATATATCGGGTAGAGCAAATACTAGAGATCAAACATTAGAATTTTTAAAATATGAAAACGAATATAGTGCACAAATTAACGCACCTTTGGTTGCGGCAATAAGCACAGAAAAGGTAAAAATTATTTTAAGTTTAATATGAATTGTTATAACTGTTGAAAATTATATTAATTGTTTTAGTGTCTATTAAAATTTATGTTACTTTTTCATTAGGTTTCTCCTAAAGATTCACCTGTAATTAGTGCAAAAGCTCGTCAATTTATAGAGACAGTTCCAGAAGATGACTCTGTACAAGAATGCTTCTTCTCTAAACGTATATATTCCGATTCATTAGAAGACTCTGAACACACGGATTCACGAAGACATTCGGAAGCGGATTCCTTAAAATCAGATCAATCGGACGTTAAAGCCAAAGTGTCATCGAGTGATTTTGACGAAAGAGCGGAATATGAAGAAACTGTAGATTCAGGCAGTGGTTTTGGAGATGAAAAATTCGAAGAAAGCATTGGATTTACTTCAATGAGAATTGAGTCTCAGTCTTTAGAAAAACAGGACTCTGAATCAGATAAAGAACCAGAATTAATATTTAAGAAAATGACCCCGAAACGGCATTCGCGGACCGAATCAGTATCTATCACTAAACTTAGTGACTTGCAGAATGATATCGAAACTCCTAAACTTAAACAAGAGTTCCATATTTTTGTAACTGAAGCAGAAGAAATTGATAAATCATTTGAAAAAGACGAAGGTTCTGATAAAATCTCATCTGAAAGTAGTCGAGAAATTGAAATTTCTGAAAGAAAATCTTCAGAAGGTATTTCTGATAAAATTAGCTCTGAAGATGCTGTAACTGAAAAAAAGACATCTTCCGAGGAAGATGCTCTGAAAGAAAAAGATCAAGTTTTGGATGACGATAAAGACAGAACAGAATCGATTATGAAAGAGGTTTTCAAAGAAATGGAAAAAGTAGATACCAAATTGTACAAAGAAGATACAGTTGAAAAAGGTAAAGCTAATATAACACCTCAACACTGGTCATGACACATGACATTTTAAAATTATTTTTATCCGACTATCTAATAAACACTAGTCATGACACACATGACATTTTAAAATTATTTTTATCCGATTATCTAATAAACGTAGTATGATATATGAAAAATAATAATTATGTTGGGAATAAAACTCTGTTATACTGATTATAACTGATTTATTACGAGATACTTATTATGTTTTTAATAATTTATACTAATAGAAATGAGACGTGAAACATATTAATGCTAAAAACTAGACTGCACTAAAAACTCATCTAAGGTATTTGTTTACTTACAGTTGATGCTAGTAAACGGCAGTCAGTCACTTCAGCTGGATCTGGTTCAGTAACTGAACTCCGTTTAGAAGAAAAGCGTTTATCTGATGCATACAGTCTAACTGAGTCAAGGGATTACACATTTGAAGAATCTGAAGATGATATTGGTACACAAGGAACACATGTAGATGTATCCAAAGAAAGGGTAGAAATAAAATTCGAAACTGATAAAACTAAAATAGGTACGTATATATTTATAATAATTTAGATGAAAGGTCGATTTCTCTTATAAAACATTTAAATAATGTCGGTATGTGAAAACAAGTAACAATTGTTAATAAATATGTTGACACAAGTGACTAGAATAATCTCAAGATAAACGCAGATGAGATGAAGAGAGAGATTCTGAGTGTTGTTAACTTTCATTATATCAGATTTCCATGATAAAAGTGCTTTAGCTACTCACCTTTTAGAATCAGTGTGATGTTGTTTTGAATCTTAATTATTTAAATTTATATAAAATAATAGACTGAGGTTTTTATTTTAAAACATTTGGGTAACCTAGGACTTCAGATCTATGTATGATGCCGCCAATAATTAGAAAATTTTATAAATGTATCTATCCATCTAAATTATATAATGTTAATAATAAAGAATATTCTATTCTATTCTCTAGATTTAGATGCGCCTATATAGTATTCGGTTAACTAGTTCTGGTTGTGTCGGTCTTTGAGTGTAGCATAAGATTAATATACATATTCTCAAAAGTAATATCTTATCAAGTACTCAATAAAAAATGAAGGTTGCATTTTGTAAATTATGTAATTATTGGGAGGTCCATTGACATTTAATTTCAACCATCAATTAGATTTTTTGTAAAATTTTCAAAACTTTTACTATTTTATTGTTTAAATAATTAACCGTTTTAACGATTTTTTTATGTTTTAGGAAAATCAAGTGATTCTAAATTAGCGAAATTAACGCATGGCGATTCTTTGGATGATGTCGAAGGATTTCCTGAGGATCATGTAACAGATTACGTTCATAAATTACCGCAGATAACTGAAGTGGGGTACGTAACCTCTTGTATTAATTGTAATAATATTGTATTTATGTAATATGTCGTTATTTTTGCTATTACCAGATTTTACCTTAAAATATAATACCAATTATAATAGAAGTATAACTTTTTGGTTTACAGATCTGTTCAAGACAAAGAAATTGTTAATGAATTTTTGAGCCGTGAACGAGAAGAACAATTAAAACGTGAAACGGCTATTATCACGCCAAAGTCAGTTGAAGCATCACCATCCAAAATACTAAAAGTATCACAGATAAAAACTGTATCTAATGCTGAAGATCAGTCATCAGAAATAATAGAGACTAATATTATGAAAAAAGATATTATTAGTTCTGTAGAGAGTAGTAGTAAATTTGATGTTACCAAATTACGTACTGATACACTAGGCAAATTCAATTTAGAGGATGAACATGAAGAAACAAAGAGATATGTGCCTAAAGATTTGGATTTGAAAGAGGTTCCTGAAATTACCAAAGAACAAGTTAAACCAGTAATTGATGATATCCTACAAAAAGGAACTATTGTTGCCGCTGCAAGAAGTCCAATCCTCGAAAAAGACATGAAAATTGTGACAAAAGATATTATGGAATCCGAAAGAAGATCATATGATGCCAAAGTTCCACATAAGGAAGAACGAAGACATTCGTGTATTAGTCCTGCAATTTCTTTAGAAAGAATAGCAGAATCAGAGGTTGAAAGTGAGGAAGAAGAACTGCCTAAATCCATGGAGATTGTCCCTGAAACGCGTATAATAACTGAAATAAGTAATGAAATGAAAAAATCTGACTCTGCCATGAAACAAATGGCTGATAACATTGAAATAATAATTAAACAAGCATCTGAAGATATAGATGGTTCTTCAGAAGAGCAAATAATTGAGCCCGCTGAAATACAGGATATTTCTGGACAAGTATCTGTCGACTCTATTATAGAAGAAGCTGTGACAACTGTAGAAAAGTTTTTTGAGTCACCCAATGATGCGAAAGAAATGGAAATAGAAACTAAAAAAGAAGTCGTTTATGAAGAGACTAAAAAGTTTGCAAAAGACAGACCAGGTTTGATTAAATCATTATCAAGAGATAGTGGAGAAATAGTAATAATGCCAAAGAAAAAACATCCTAGGACATTTTCTGTACAAAGTTCTCCAGATGAAGTTGAAGAACAAATTTACACCGACTCTGAATCTGGTAAGTTTCAAAAATGAATTTATAAATATATTGATTTCGATATGTAATAAAGATATTAAGAGTTTAAATTTGTGTTATCCGGGTATGTCGTTTAATTTTTTCAGACATGGACAAAGCAAAAGTATTAGAAATTATTGAACCTGGTTCTGATCTTGATGGTAAGATTGCTGTGTCTAGTTTTGATCCACGAAAACTAAGAACTGATTCATTGGACGATGCTGATGACTTTCCCGAAAAAGAGGTAACCAACTTTTATTCTAATTTAAATACTGTAAAAAACTTATAATATTTTTAATATTACAATATTTTTTTTTAGAATGAATATTTTGAAGAAGATGAAAAGTATACCAACGCACCAGGAACTAAATTAAAAGAGAATGCAGAAATTACTTATAGTGTTGCACCTAGTAGCAGTGGGGCACAAATCGATACAGAAGATGACAAATCGTCAGATAAACTTCCAAAGAAAACTCATTTTGTTGATAGAATATTGCACACAGATTTAGTATCAAAATCTACTACAGAGTCTTCAGTTACAACAGTTGTATCGACATTGACAAAGTCATCAGATGAAGATCAAAAATCAATTTTAGAAGAAGGAACATCCACTGAATTATCTAAGCTTAGTGGAGCGGAACTAATAAAAGATCCATCTAAAACCTCAATGGATGCAAAAGAAGATCCAAAAGTAGAAGAGCCAGTTGAAGACCGTGGCACTCCTGACTTATCCAAAAAGTCTGTTGATTTAACAAAAGATTATTCAAAATCTTCGATTGATAGTAAAGATACCTCTCGAGATTTTGCTACAAATGAATTATCCAAAGACTCAACAGTGGACTTAACTAAGGATTATTCAAAGGCATCGGTTGAAAGTGTCAAAGAAACATCAAAATCAATTGACGAGAAAACTTTTTCCGAAGACCATTCTTCTCTAGAAGTCTCCAAAACCCTTGCATCAGATGTATCAGATGGTATTACTATAAGCAGGGACTTCCTCGAAGAAGAAAGATCTGTGTCTAGAATAGTCAAAGTATCAAGCAGCTCTTCACAAGAAACTTCTGTTATGACTGAAAGTAAATTACTTAGTGATCATGAATATTTAGATAAAACAAGAACGCTAGAGACGCAATCTGAGAGAGATTTTATAGGAGAAATTGATGAAAGAATAGCTGAACTGAAATCAGAATTCAAAAAAGAAGATATTGTTCAAGAATCGTCCAAGCAAGATTTATCTGCATTAGATAAGCATGTCGAAGAAAAAACTGACGATCAAGAAGTAGAAAATGAAGTACCAGATATGAGTGAACTCAATAGAAGATGTTCTAATTTATTGGAAGATATATCACAAGGAGCTTTAATAAGAATTGACTCAACACATGTAACGCACGGTTAGTACGATACAAAGCAAATCAATGTTAAAAATTTTCACATGACTTACAAATGAGAATCTGAATCTTTATTTCTTAAACCTTTTTTAAGGTATTTAAGGAAAAGGCAAAATTTGATAATTCCGACATTTCCATGTATGTGAAGCTACTATGTTTATATGATTAAAAAAATACAAATATTTCTTTATTTCTTTACCTATATATTATAGGAAACTTATGTGCGCGAGTTCTACTTAAATTTAGCCTGTTCTTTTTTTTTTATTTATCTATACTGAAATACCTGCCTGACCTCTTAAATTACCAATTAAAGTGAAAAATAAAACATCTTTTACCTACAGATCTCACATCAAAGTTCTCTAAAACTCCGCCACCTTCACCAGTAGATCTCCATTTAAAAGATAAATCAAAGTTGGAAGAAAGTACTGGCGATAAACACACCGGGCTACAACTAAAAGGTATGTAAATTACATTTAGATATCATATGCATAAAAATGTTTTGAAACAACTCTCTGCTAGAGACACAAAATTGTACTGGAAATGTAGTATCTGCACAAATTTAGTTTTTTAACTCACTCATAACAACACTGTCATCCCACTTACGTAGGTCTGATTGAAAGTAGAGCTAATAAGCTAATAATTCACTTAATTTAGGTACCGATTCGTCATTCCTGGATGCTAGTCGTCAGTCCCCGAGGGCTTCATCAGCTGGTGACAGCCTTATTAGTGAAACTGAGGCCCATCAAAGTGGTTAGTATTCCACTAAAATATACGAAATACTCGTATTTGTAGTTAATGAAGTACAACGCTAATTGATCAAAAATAATTACTATTCTAATTACTAAATTTTAAACAACGAAAAATAACAGCATCAATCTTATATCCTAATTAATGCAAGCTTAATCAGTTCAAAGTAGTGGCAAAGTAGAGTCATAGCGAAACTTTACTCCTAATTTTTCGTAGAACCTACCATCGTTGAGAGCCTTTTTTGCCACACTCTTTAATTTTACGCCAGTTATCGCATGTAATTGATTTGAACACTAATATAAGTCAACGAATGTTCCTTTTAAAGAAAGTATAATATCGAAAACACTTATTATAATGTATTCGTAAAAGTAAGTATTTATAGTAGCACATTATGTTTTGTCTAAAGTCCAAATACAAAAAAAAACCTACTGAATAGTTCGCAATTTGTTTGCAATCGTCACACACTTAACGCCAATGTAATTGTTAGCACAGTAAATTTTACTTTCTTTCTTGCGGAGCCCTTACGTTGAAAAAGGTAAGTGGACCCACAAGCAAAATCAAAACATCATAATTTTTATTATTGTCGCTTATTACAAGCAGATTAATTTCCTTGTCTTTAATTCGCAATTTTTCATCTGTTCGTTAATCACTTTTGAGTAACGTTTCGCTTTGATTCTAAATCCTTCTTTCTTCTTTTCCATATCATTGACATTAAAGCTTTCATCGCTGTAATTTATTAAGTTTCTTTCATCACAGTTCACATAGATATTATTCACGCTATTGGCGCTTCCAAATGGATAAAATTCCACGGATTTGTAAAGTGTATACACTATGTTCATTTTGAAAAATAAATTGAAGTTCAAAGTATTTGGACATTACGTTTTTATCATTCTGGTTTGTATATCTCACTATTTCAAACATTGTCAATAATAATAAATCAGAAAGTATGGCTCACCAATATACATGGCTAATATGTATTTTGTTTCTTTCAGATATATTAACGGAAGCATCTAAGGTATTGACCGAAGCCGCCAGGCCGAAATCTCCTACAAAACACATCGCCGATAATTTGTCATTTATAAATGTTGACCAACCGACCCTTACAAGTGGAGCTATTGAACTTGTTGATCGTACAATAGAAAAAAGCATTGACGTAATCGATCAAATTAAGAAAGAGCAACTTGCAGTGAAAATGGAAGAAATGCAAAAATCAATGACATCTGATACATTCTTTGCTGGATCAAGAGTAGAAACATCTACATCTTCTTCTTCAGTGCATAAAACATTTGAAGGTTCTGAATTGAAGTTCCAGTCAATCGATCCACAAGCAGTTATATCCGATATGGTTGCCAAGTTTGGTTCCACTGAAGAATACAGTACAATTTTATCACATAAAGAAACAGAAACAAGAAAAATTTCTGGACAAGAGTACTTTTCAGAAACTAAACAAGTATCTTCTTCTGATGATGACTCACTTATAATTAAAACTGAAACCACACATGAGCTACGTGGTCAAGAGCATGAAACTAAAGAAAAAACAACGCTTCGCCGAGAAGGTGATCAAACAGAAACATCTTTAAAGAAATTGGAAAAGGCTCATGAAGCCTCCGCTAAAAGATCTGACGTAGAAACTAAAACTGTATCCAAAAGCACAGATGATACCGATATAGTGAAAGTGGAGCGTGAATTTTTAGAACAAGGATTATATACAGGGCGTCAGACTAAATCAGAAGAAAGAATGACTGCGCTTAAAGATGACACTGTAAAGAAAAAACATGAAGTGAAAATTTCTGAGAGAGAATTGTCACATGAACAATGGGGTAAGGAATATTTTACAGAGCCAGGTGAACTTGAAGATATAAGAGAAGATGAAGATTCAAAATCGAGAACAGCGTTTATAGATTCATCTTTAAAAATTGTAGAAAAGGATGAAAGGGTTTCTTGTGTTGAAGTATCAGCAAAAGGTAAACTAATCAGTTCAAAAATAGAGCATCACAAAGAAGAATCTATTATAGAGAGTAAGGAACATGATGATCTTAGTTCCGATGTATCTCATGCAACAAGTTTCAAAAGTGAAACAGTTGAAAGACGAGGTTCTTCTGAAAGTAGCCCTAAAAGTAAATCAAAGTCTTTCAAAAAAGATGACGAAGTCTATGAAGTAGATTTCATAAAGGAAATAAAAGTGTCTACGTCCCCTATCAAGAGTACATTTAGCAGAACTGGTAGTCAAGATACACAATCTGAATCAGAAATAGCACCAGATTTACCTCATGATGATAAAACTAATGAAACACCAAAAAAAGAAAAATTCGCTAAATCTCCAGTTAAGCTTCCATTACAGCAACTACAAGACCAAGTTTGGGAAGTTTCATTACAAAAAACAGATTCTTTTGAAATGGCCGATGATTTTATTAAATCACCTAAACTTAAAACTACTACAAGTGAGACCACCTCAATCACCACAAAAAGTTCTGATAGTGATGGTGGTGAAGTACAAACAGTAATGGATACGAAACTTGATGTAATAGCAAAAACATTAAAGAGTGACATGTCTCCAAGCACATTAGAAATTTCTGACGATATGAGTATTGCGTCAAAAGACATCATGATTAAATCTGGGGAAAGTATTGATACTGAATGTATGATAAAATCGTTAGAATCCCATGAAGGTGAAGCTTTACAGAAATCAATAGATTCAACAATGAGCGCTGAAACTTTGCATGCATCGGAATTTTCCACAGAAGTAGATTCAGCATTTTTAACTGGCACCGCTACTGATAGAAAGGAAGAGGTTAAGTTGGTTAAAGAAAAAAGCCTTGAAGATATTTGCAGTAGTGGTTATGACACTGACCTCTCTTCTGCTGAGTTTCATGCAACGAAACTAGAGTCAGAACGAGTGGATTTTGATTCTCTAATGTCTGCTCAACCACTCGCTGACTTATCAGTTTTGGAAAAAACTATAGATGAAGTTAAGCAGTCTCTTGAGGCAGCACAAGTTGAAATAATTAGTGAAAAAAGTGATGGTAGCAGTAAGTATAAACAGTCACCATCAGAGTTCCAATTTAAGCTCTTGATCAGTCCAGATAGACCTGAAGTCATAACAGAAGAACCACTCTATTCTGACGATCATATAGACAAAGCTATTTCTGATAGTGCGGTGGCTGAAAAACACTTGGATAGTCAAAAATCGGATAGTGTGTCTCAAAAAATTAGCTCCCAAGACGAAACAACAATTTCAGATGAAGAAAAAGACACAGTTCATATTAAAGAATCAAGTGTTCCGTTAGATGGAGCAGATATATCAATTAAATCTGATAGTGGTCCTCATTCAATCTTGGAAACTGAAAGTGAGATTATTTTGTCGGACAGGGATTGTTCTTCAATAGGAAGTCCAGAAGTAAAACTCAGAGTTCAGAAACATATTAAATCCAAATTGGGAGTAGTAGAAAGACGTTCGGCTTCAGAAGTTGAAGGATGGTCTAGTTCAGGTGAAAGCCACTATCATAGTTTCGATCACACAGAAAGTAGGCCACTTTCATCTGACGTTGAAGTTATGATGACAGCTCAAAGTGCCACTGAATTTGACACAGCACTTACTAGTCACGATGTGTCTTCGCAGTCACTAAGAACTTCAAAAGACTATTATACAGCTGCCAGTTCGCTTACTTCAAGAGACAGTATGAAAAGCTTAGATTCAGATGGTTCTAGTCATGTAGCTAGTATTGATATTTCGGACGCATCAGAAACCCTTGTCCCTTCTGCAAATGAGTTAAAAGAAGAGTTAATGGAAAGTAGCACTTATGTTGAACAGTTTTTACAGGAAGGTGAAAAAGGGCAATCATTAAAAGTTAAAGACGTAAGCGATGAAGAAGTATCGGGTGATGAGGAAGAACCTAAAGGAGAACTCATAGATGAACCAGTAGGGAAAATGAAAAGGTCTCATGAAATGAGATTTCAACCAAAAGACATGATACCAGAACATTTTCCTCTTGAAAGCATGTCAGAAAATGTTGAAGCAGAGGAAGACTCCTCTAAGGAAAAGGACGGTTCTGATACTACAATATCAAGTCAACTAAAAACAGATGAAAATCTTTCTTCATCAATTTCAAAACTAGATTTACCATCATCACAGTCTGTATTAGAAATAGAAAAGAAAACTAAATCTGAGGATAATATTAAATCTTCGTTCCATGAAGTTCAGGCAAAACCATTTTCAATCACTAAAATTGAAAAACCTG
Source organism: Diatraea saccharalis (assembly GCA_918026875.4). Taxonomy (NCBI): domain Eukaryota; kingdom Metazoa; phylum Arthropoda; class Insecta; order Lepidoptera; family Crambidae; genus Diatraea; species Diatraea saccharalis. The sequence continues at coordinate 22,743,446 of OU893339.1, read as the reverse complement.
AAAGACAATTTGTTGATATTGAAAGTGAGATTATTCCTGTTGGTTCTGAAGAATATGAAGAAATCGTTAAACATGGAACCTTAACTGCTAAGTCTTTAAAATCTCCAAAAGAAGAAAAATCAATAATTAAAACTTCAGTTTACAGCGCTGAACAAGTTCCTAGTAGTAGATTTTCTGAAGAAAAGCTTAATGAAGTGACAGAACAATGTACAAAAAAAATTGTAAAAGAGGTCAGTGTAATACCTTTTCCGATAACGGAAATACCGCCTAGTAAAAGAGAATTTGTCGACGTTGAAGCAGAAATAATTTTTGAAGGATCATCACAGTATGAAGAAATTCTTAAGTCTAAAAGCGATTCCTCAGTTCCTAAAACAAAGACTGAAAAATCTATTGCAAAAACTCCGGAATCTCAGTTGGAGAGCAAACAAAGCTCAACTTCAAGTTTGAAAACTCATGAACATCTGTCTACTCCACAAACTCCATTATCTGCACCAAGTCAGAGTTCACTGTCTACTGACAATGGACGAGAATACGTACTTGATGATATGTATGATATTTCTGAAACTCCAGAATTGAGATCTGATTTAGTTACAGAGAATAGTAAATCGGAGCTTGTAGTAACAACAGAAGAAAGAGCTATGCATAGTTACGAAAAAGAACAAGAATCCCCTACCAGTGATGAATTCGAAATGGTTGATAAGCCTAGTGAAATGGATGACTTTGTAGTCATTGAAGAAGTTGCTAAGGAAGCTCAAGAAACCGATACTGAAGGAAAAAGTGTACAAATTAAGAGCCAAAAGTATATTAAAAAACACGATACAGAAGTCGAAGAATATTTATCAAAAGCTTCCAAAAAACAAGAAAGCACTAGTAGTGGGACATCAGGATCTTTATCCGATGAAGAATTACTTCAGTATGAAATAGAACAAAAGCGATTGCAAGCACAAGAATTGGCTGAAATTGAAGCGGGTAAGCGCTGGATACAAATGCAATTTGAAGGTGATCCGAGGTATGATTATGAAAGGATACCACTGGAAGACATAAAAGAAGAGGAAATGACTGATTTTGATGCCAGTAGAATAGGTAGTTTGAGTTCACAAAAAGAATCTATCGGTAGTTTTGGAAGTTTTAGGAATTCGTATGGTAGCTTATCTGAATCAGAAATGGCATCTCGAATAAGATTCAGAGTGAAAGGAGAAAACGATGATATATCAATAAGTTCACTGCAAGAATTCGAAAATCTTGAAAAAGCGTTAATGGAACAGTATCAACAATACTCATCGTCATCACAGGATTCCTTGAATGGATCCCTACCAAGAAGATATATTCTTAGTAGAAGTCAAGGCGATGATATATCTATTTCTAGTTTAAAAGAATTTGAGGGCTTAGAAACTGCTTGTCTCGAAGCGCTAAGAGCTGAAATTCTTGCCAAGCAAAAAGAAGCTTTACTATTAGCTGATCCTAAAGAGGTTAGTGGGAGCTTCTTAGAAAGAGAAAAACGTTCATATAGTGGAAGTTCAGAAAGTAGTCCTCCTCAAAAAGGAGGAAGCCCGAGTCAAAAAAGTGGAAGTCCATCACAAAAAGGTGGTAGTCCTTCCCAAAAACTTGGCAGTTATGGTAGCCCCTCTCAAAAACTTTTGACAGATTCAGCATCCATACGGAAACTTATTGATCAACAAATGGCCCTAGAGCAAAAGTTACAAGAACAGATTACTCCTAAAGTAATAACAGTGAAAAAATTTGACGATAGGGGAGCATTTTTTGTACCAGAACCAGATCCTGAAAAAGAAAGTGAAATTAAGCCATGTGAAGTTACTGAAGAATGCATTAAGACATCGTCTTTTGTATGCGCCGCAGCTCCGAGTGACGGTTCGGCTGAATCAATTCCTGGAGACTGTGAAGAAATGATGAAAATATTGGATCAAGAAGAAAAATCTAAGCAATCACAAATCGTCACTAGAACTATCACAGATGGAGGAACGATTGAAGTTGTACGAACGACTACGGTCATACAACAGAAATTCGTAGATGGAAAGAAAGTGTCCGAGACAGTAACGAGCACTGACGGAGATGGTGCTGTAGATATTCCATCAAAACCGCAACGTTTTGACGAAATTTCCCAAATGTCAGTAGGTTCTGAAATGTCTTCGTCGATAGTGTCACAGTCTTCAGAAATGGATAGTATTATGACAGTTTTAGATCGGCATACATCAGATGGCGAAACCGTGACTGTTACTAAACATACTATAATTATGTCCTCTGAGAAACCAGAAGATTTGGAATTTTCTAGAGAAAGTAGCACAGTACGAGAGCTTTCGCCCTCCTCAGGGAGATCGATAGCTCATGGCATTATTGCCCTTTCTGGTAAACATTTTACAGATCCAGCTAGTGGTTCGTGGAGCGGCCAGGATGAAGAATTGAGCTCGTCTGGAAGTTTCAGCAGGTAATAATTTTTAAAAATTATACTGATAATGGTAGTAACGTTTTTGTTAGTAGTATCCAACATTATTATTAACCGGGTAAATTATTGATTATTTCTTTATAATAGGGGTGCCCGCGCCGATCTCATGTTAGGAAGTACAGATAGTCTAGAAGCTACAAGTTCCAATGCTACTCGAGCTACGTACAACTATGAAGTGGATACACCCATGACAGGAAGCTTGACATCAGGAGGTGAGTAAAAGATTTCCTTCTTTATATATTAAAAAATAAATAACTGGCATTTTGTAATAACTTTTTATAATATTGTAACACCTTATAATTTTACTTGTCTAAATGAACAGCATCACAACAAGCTAACAACTTTAAATAACTCCATTATGTGTTAGTAAAGTTAGAAACAAGCAGCCCTTGTTTCTCAATGGTTCTTCTCGGTACAAGGTATTCCGGTTTAAATTTACAAACTGATGGTATCGAGTTTCGACTTTTTTGACGCTTGTAACTGGAACTAGACTGAATAAATGTTATTTATTTTAGTAAAAAGGGTGTAACGCAATGAGCCTATGAAATCTGCCTTGGTAAATAAAGAAATATTGTTTTGTTTTTAACTTCTCTTCGTCTAAAATAATCATACGATGAATTTTATACTTCTAGCTCCTATTTCAGTACCTGTATCTTTAAGAAACTCAAACTGTGTATCAATAAAAGTAAATTTTCTTCAGTCTGAGAGATGGGATCTGTTGCTCCCAGCGGTTTCTAAGGATTCACCTTATTTCGATTCTTATCTCGGGCACTTGGGGCTAATGATTTTTTCCTTCCTTCCTTCCTTCCTCGTCCTTCCTGTCTTTTTAAGATGAATATCAAAATAGCACTGCATACAAATTTAGTAAAATTTACACTAACAAATTAATAATGAGATGAAAAACATATAGTTCGATTGACGATTTGTTCCTTTTTTCATTTTTATTTAACTTAAGGATAAGTAGGATAATATATTAAATGTAAAATATTAAAAGCTTGTATGAAAGCAAAGAATATAGTCTATTTTGAAGCAAAGATTATTTATTAAAGGTACTGTTCCAATTATCATTTTAAGAATCTCATTAAAACTAATACGCTATGCTAAGAAATGCTATGCTTTTAAAACACTATATTGAATAATGTTACAATACTTATAGAAGTACTAACCTACATGATCACCTGCTTGATTTCTTCATCTACCTTCTAGCAATTAGCATGAAAATAAAAAATAGCACTTATATTATAATCATGCTTCAAATATATAATCGATGTAACTACGCTTGCTCTCATCCTTGCTTGAAATGCCTGTTCAAATCTATTTATTATAACCTTGGTTTCATAAAATTTTTAATTCTCATCATATATAACCCTTTTTTAGAATTGATCAGGCTTTTATTTATTATTAATATCAATATTGCTGCCCCACCAAGCTTGATACTAATCAGAAAGATAACAGCGCTACGCCCTCCAGGATCGAACACAATGGTCTCCTCACTGGATACGTTGGATGCGGTGACAGCTGTTCAATGTCCTGATAGCCTTGAGCATCAATCCACTAGTGAACATTTTTCTCATGACTACGAAGTCCAAGAGCCTGATTCTGACACCGAACGTTTGGTGAGGCTATTTCGTTTAATAAATAATACAGTTATCTAAAAGCTTTTCAAATACTGATGACAATTAAAGAACTAAGTTTTTATCAACTATAAAAGTTACTTCTGTTTCATTAGTGATTGATAAGATTGTTATAATAAAAATACAAAATATATTATAGGAACTAGACGGTCGAGTACCGAGAGCTAAGGAGCGAACAATAATGTTTGATAGTACCGATACTTTAAGTGCCGTCAGCGGCGACAACTCGGTGAAAGAGGCTGTCGTAGAGACACCAGCAGCTACCTTTTACATCGGAGACACTCCCATAGTGAGAGGTATGTAGTATTAGGCTTGTATTCTTGTTTTACTATTTTCTCTCATAGGATTATACAGAGATTTCTGAGACTTATTTCATCATTCATTATTTCAAGTATAATATTTTTTAAAGGGGATCGACACAGTGAAGAAGATGAACCACAACCAACTCTGTCAGGCAGTTGCCCGGCATCTTTGCCTCCTGCGTCACAAGCTTCGCCACCAGTACCTGCTCAGCGAAGGTTAGATATTTTATTTATAATAACACAATCTTTACATTAAATTAGATCATTTCATTTTGTTTCACTCATAAAAAGTCCACCCTCATTATTAATCACAATATTGATTGTAATTTTTACTTTCCTTTACTTGATACGTTAATATCATTATAAAAAAGCAATAATGTTATCTCTGAGATTTACCTCATAGCTATTAATAAGAATGTCCAGGAAAAGTGTGATAATACTTTTTCGTATGCCAGGAGTGAAGTTTTGCATAATGTCTTATAAACGTTAACAAGTAAATAGTTCAAATAAAAATCCTTTAATCTGCTCCATTATACATGTTATTGTATTGCTTGTTATTATCAATTATTTAATTAAAACTTCTTTATTTTTTATTTTTAAATATTATGCCTACTAAATATTCTTATTGTCATTGCAGCTGCTATTGTTTAAGTCACTCCCAAGAACATCTCAACAAATAGGTACACTACTCAGTAACATACAGCTTCTTTTCTTTTATTTGCTTCATCTTCCAATATTATTTTTGACTTTAATTTATTAACATATTTTAGATATTTGCTTTTTATTTTAAAATAAATGTGTGATTGAGTGACATATATATATATTAACGTTTGAGTCTGGCATTCTGAGGGAGCTTTATATTGTTCTTAATATTAGATTTTGATTTTTAAAATATGTACGTATTTCTATACATCTTTATTTGCCAATTGAACATAAAAGTCCAAATTACATGATTCTTTGATTATAGACATGAATAATAATATTATTTACATTTTAAAATCATCTGTAGTATTTTATTTAATTAATTCGTTGTTTTCAGATCACTCACAATGATTGCAAAATCTCCACCGTCTAATATAGATGAGACACAGAAGAAGTGAAAACTATAATTTAAAGTAATAATAGTTGTCTTTAGTATTTTATATATTAAATTGTCTTACAGCTGAAGCTACCATGGCTTTAATGCAAATGATTCACTGCTAAATCGACACAAGACTTCGTATATCGCAGTCGATAAAGTACAATAGAAAGATAATATCTAGTCAAATGTTAATGTAGATGAAATATCAACTTTTATTCATAAGGCGTCTAAAGTAATAGTTTAAAGGTGATGGTACTTATTATAGTAGAAATGAAGTCCTATTTATTGATGTGATGGCATCTACGATTTCACAAAATGTGGTGTGAAGATTCATTCGAATCGTTGGATTTATCTTGAAAATGAGAGGGAATTAGATCTTTGAGATCATTTCCCAAAATGATCGTGTGTGGGTCGCGCATTTAAAGTTTTGTATCGGATAGTATTTTGGTACTCAATTTTGTACTGAACAGTCGATTTTCTACGACAATGGTCCATATTTATTCGACCTATCCTTTTAGATAGTGCTTAGCTTTTAATCTTGGAATTACTGCTTATTCAGTATAAAGTTAACACAGTAGAATATTACATTAACATTTTATAAAGATACAAGGTAAATAGAGATATATCCGATTCTGAAGTTTTTTATATTGAAACTCTAAGTGACCTACTCGTAGATATTTAATAAAGAGAAACAAACAAGGCGTAAGTATACATGGCTTTGAATATGATCTCAGTTTCGAGTCTTGCACAATTTCGTACTTAAGTAGATAGGTGAGTTACAAAATGTAGGGTAAGCATCTACGGCCATTAATAATCTCTAGTAAACTAAGTGAGCGATTTTATTCGACTAAGATTTTGTTCGAAACTAACTATTATTACTTATACTATTTTGAATTTCTACCTGTTTATCAATATGATAAACTTCATTTTAGTAATTTTCACTTGGTCGTAGTTTATAGCCAATAGTCAGGTAATGCTTGCTCACTTCCAAATGTTTTGTATAATTTGTAAGTATAATGGAGTTGAGAAGTCCGGTTAGATGTGAACTTGACGATGCAATAAAGCCATTTAGTTAAGTGTTTATTTTGCTTTGTTATGTATGCTTTTCGTTCTTACATTTTCGGTGATTGTTTTAATGTCAGTCAATATTGATAGCATAAAATGGATGCATTTTTATTGTATCGTCATGTTTTTTGGATTAGACTGAAGATGGTTTAAATAAGATTTAGAAGCTTAGCTGAAATCTGTTATGTGCAAAGTTATTGTCCTTTTAATTTATTGTGGATGTTAGTCATCCCTTAAATGAGGGTTTGCTTATAACTAAACATTTATACATATAGTACAATTTGATTAAGTCGGTGTGCTTTAAGATTTGGTGTTAAGAATTTACTGCTAGCGTAATGTTGCTACATTATCGTATGTATTAAGTTTTCTAAAAACCATTAAGTTGCCCTGTTCTATTGTTCCACGTTGTATTTGTAATATTGCTGAATATTCTATCGATTAAAATAAAAATATTATTGAATATTATTATTAATAAAACGCTATGTCTCATATTTATTGTGTTGTTTTATTTTATATGTTGTGTTATTCGTTGATTTGTGGTTCTCGTGAATTCAGATAACAGCCCTGCGATTCTGTGAAAATCCAAACCCAAATTCGAATTCACGCAGGTGTCTGAATTCACTACAAAAAGCGGCATCCAACCTTGAATTGGTAATAACGTTTCGTGGCATAAGTGAAGTGATTTTCGAAATGACATTAAAAGAATATCTAAGATATGACAATCATTCAATTATTTTTTTTTTATTTTTATACAAAAATGGAGTCAATAGGATTTCTTTACCAAATGATGTAAATTCGGACGCATGAGTAAATTGCAGGTCAGAATTAGAATTCACACAGGTGCCTGAATTCATTTCAGAAGCGGAACGTTTCGTGGCACAAGTGAAGTGATTTTCGAAATGACATAGGAATAGAATATCTGAGCCAAGTATATTCAATCAATTTTGTTTTGTATTTTTGAATTCGAATTCACGTTCGGATTCTTACAGAATCGCCCTGCAGGTTCGAGTTCTCTAACAAGTTATATGGCAAAATATGGGATGTTGATTAATATATTTATGAAAAAAGCAAACATAAAAAAAAACATTTTGAAAATAAATATTTATTAACAAAACTTATAAAAAATACATTTAATTACAAGACTTCTAATATCATGCACGTCACGCTAAGGTCAACGTATTTGAAACATAAAATTAAATTAAATCCGTTTATAATTTATCTAACAAATTGGTAAATATCACTTAAAAACGGTGATGAATTTTACACAAAATTTACATGTCATGAATTGGCACTAATAGTTGTAGACAAAAATTTTATTTAACCATTTAACAACGAAAACGCTTCAAACGAGAAATCTCTGCATATCGAATATAACTTAAAAAATATAAATTACTGGTTTTTATGATTTCTCATTCAAATTATTTTCGTTCGCACGTTCGTGATGTCTTAAAACTAATTAAGCTTAAATTTACTATGGCATTTTACTACAAATTTTTCAATAATGTCGTTGTGTTCAGAAAGTATAACAATTAAATCAACAATTGAATAAGTTAGCAACAATTAGAATAAATAGTCATTAAATAAAGTCTTCCTTTGGTGGTAAAAGTAGAGAGTTAAAAAAATTTACAGATAGAACATATAGAATACAATCTTATTGCTATGTTCATGACTTCATTTTTGATGGTTTACAAGGAGTCGAATTCAGAAACGTCGCTCGTCTGCAAATGACAAAAAAATAAATTAACATATACAATCAAAGTTATGGAATGTTATAGGAAACTGAGTGTTATATTCGGAATTATACTCGTAGTAAAGTTATGTTCATTCTGGTGTCTGTCCAATCTTTGCTTTTTCTTTAGTGTCCTATTTAAATAATAAGTACTTGAAGTAAAACAGAGAAATATAAATAAGAAATTATTAGCAATATAATTATAAACAAACATTAAATATGATTGAAGTGACATTTATAGAAACAAGTCAATATAATTGAAACTAATTGATACATATGTGCAGGCACTGTTAACTGGCGTATTTCGTTTAAGGTGAAGCATTCGACAAGTGAATCGGGTAATAAATTAGTTGTTGCGATACCCACAAGGTCTGGTTTATAGAGGTGCACGTGCGGCAGAAGGAAAGTGGAGCCGAGGTCTCGTTCAGCCATCGTGTTGGCCTCCTGCATGCAAGAGTCAATTATTTACAAGCTACAGGGGTTCCGCAAGGGTGCACCCTAAAATGCATTTTAGGCCCACTTCTAATAAAGTGATATAAATAAATATGGATTTTCATAAATAATGTGTAAATGCTAGCTCTAATATTAAGTGCAGATAATAAAAATACTTCAATTCAAAACACTATGTACCTAATATAGTAACAACAATAGAAAAGCTATATTATAATTTATTTTAAAAACTTCTACAATTTGTGACATAAAAGTAATATTTTGGTGTAGATTTCTTATTAGAAAACCTGATGTGTAAGACGAGTAGACGATGCCGCTCTGCCTGTACTAGCTGGCAACGTCCCTCCCACGGAACGAGCTTCTGATAAAGTCCTGCCAAATAAATTATTAATGTCGTATGGTTAGGTCAAAACTTTAAGAATCATATATAAAGCTATAACGGCACTTTGCCATTGTGTGTAATAAGAATGCTTACAATTCTCCAATTCTTCTTTCTGCATCAGTCCATTCTGACAATTCTTCTTGGCTGTTGAAATTAAAATATTAATATGTTATTTCTGAAATAATAATTGAGGACTGTGCATCGGAACTAAATAAACCATAAATTATTTAGTAACATCTAGATTCATCTATTTGATTTGATACCACACAAACACTAGTTAAGTTTCTTCTGAATTAAATAACTAGGTATCAACTTGTTCAAATATTTACCTGTAAGATTTTCTCAGTGAGTCAAATCTTGAAAGATCTGCTTCCGAATCTCCTTTACGTACTGACGACATATCATCTCTTTCATCCTTACCGGCCTCATCAGGTCGAATTGTCGTCGATACTTTGAAACCAGCTGACACTAAAGCACCTAAAATTAAATAACAAATGAATATAACAAGGTTTATATTAATAACAGCAAAAAGGCAATGATCATACCTTGTTTATTATGTCTGTCTTTATTCGCACTATAAGATGACTCCATACTATGCTTTCTTCTCATCTGAAATTGTTATTATCAGCATTAAAGTTTGTTTTAAATGTTGTCTGCAGTGAAAACTTGGAGCTCTGTTTCGGTCTCACATAAATTGCCTAGAATGGTGAGTTTAAGAGTTTTACTAGTGTTCCCTAGTGAGCACGTAATGCATTTGTATGAAGATTTGTAGTTTTGATAAATACTGCTAGCGGCTATATGCTGGTTCCCATACTATGGAATACGATGGAAACTGAACGTAAATATATAAAATACTCATACTAATACCTCTGCTCTCAAAACTTATGTAGCTTTAATATTTTTATTATGAAACTACTCAGACATCATATAATACAGATTATCTTGTCTTCTTTATTCTTTAAAAGAATTGTGAAAATGAATGAATGAAAATGAATTGAAATAAAACTGGAACGCTAACAACTCGATGGCAAATATCATACTATAAGTTTCTCAGCAGTAGTTTCTCCATTATAAATATACAATGAATATGACAATAATTAAACAATAATAATATTGGTTTTATTTCACGTAAAAAAATTAACGTACCTCGTCATTGTTAGCAACTGCTCCCGATTCTAAATAGCTAATCAGTTTAGCTTCGCTACTCAACTCCAAGCTCAATTTCTTGGAAATATTCTCACGGCTACAAGAATTAATAAAAGATTAGAAATGCATTCAATTTTAAACTGTTAATTTTTTGGGAACACTGTTTGTTAAAAATTCATCGAAAATTGTAATATAAAAAAACAACATAAAGAGCTTGAATGTACAAAATAAATTATCGCTTCTCTGTAATAATTTTCAGGTGAAAGAATCTTTGTATTGATATTTTTATTTATTGCAAAACGGATCCGGTACTGCAATACCATCTTTAATCTCTTTAGAAACTGTATCAATTAAAAGTGATCGCAGGAATTGAACAGAAAAAATATTTCCTAAGTTTCCTGAAAAAGTTGAATGATTCAAAATGAAAATCAAGCAATAGAAAAAAATATGTCCTAGGTAAGTTCCTTGAAGAACTCTGTACCTGTCTCCGTGTAGGGGATGCAGCCGCGCGCGCGGTATTAGCACCGCGGGCGGCGGTGGCGGCGCCTCGTGCTGTGGAGGCTCCGATATCACACACTTTTTACCGCTCGGCACCCGCTATCATCACATAAAGAAAGGTTATAATAAATAGCCGTTTACTAAATGAACGAGGCTGCTCCTTCATTCAGTAAACGTGTGACAGCCTCGAATACGTAAGTTAGAGCAAAACAGAGAAAAACAGTCCAATATATATCAAATATCGATTTTAAGAATACAACCCCAGAACCGAGAGCCCATCTTAACGTGAGATAAAATGTGGTCTGCTTGCGCGTGCGTTGAATGCCCATTCATCAAACAAGCGAGGCAAAATACAAGTCTTGTCAATCTTTAATGCCCGGCTGAGTAGTTCTTAGAGAATTGGAAAAAACAGACAAAAGCATCACTACGATTATAAGTTTTCATAAATTCCAATATCACACTTTGTTGGTAGGGCTGAACTCGGCAGGCTCCTTGCCAGATCCCGGATCCTTTCCCACGGAGGGTACTCGCAGCGGGTTTTAATAAGTAGGCCAGTCTCGCTTATGATTGTCCTTTTCAGGACGGGTACGGGGCTGGAGAATCCCGATTTAAAGCTTAAGGTTGCATTTAAAACACTTTGTCGACCCCGTCCACTTAATTGGAATGAAAGGATGAGTCTTTCATTCCATTCCAATTAAGGTTGGGTGAATATAGCAGCGCCATGTTTTATAGAGCGAACGAACTTGTTTGGGGGAATTTAATATAAGCATAACGGTTAGTTGACTTTCCAAAATACCTTTGAAGGCATATAAGGCAAAGATGCATTTTGCACGCTAGATGTATCCCCCGACTCTCCTCGCTCGGTGATAAGCGCCCGTCGATCCGCTCTCTGTTTCGACGGTAGCGCACCCTATAAAAATGTTAAAACATAGATAAAACAAATTGTTTAAAAGGAAAGGAGGTGGTTTTTTTTTCAAAAAACTTGAAAACAACAAAACTTAACGCTTCACTGAAAACTAAATAAAGGTTTGTTCATCGATCATGTGAAAAATGAAGGTGTCTCATATTCTAAATGCAATCACGATTTCCAAAATATAAATGTACATACCACTACCACAATGTATTAACTCGAGTTCAAAACTTCAAATACACTGGGAGAGTCTTACCCAGTGCAAGCGAAAATAGTAACTGGCAGAATTGAATCATTACGCATTCGAACGGCTAGTTTTAATCAGTTGGCAGCAACATTTACTTTGATAAGGTGGGAAGACATGTTTGCATCATGTCAATAAAAATACCATATGGGTTTCATACATTTAGTATAGTTAAAAAACCACATACGATAGCAACCACAACGACACAAGACCACATATTAACGCTAAATCACTGTTTCTTGGGTATAATCCTCAATAATGTAATAATAATCCTCAGGCAACGACGATTTACCGCAAATGCGAAATGAAAAATATGTTGTTCATTTTTTATTTATCCTTTTCCACATCTATTTTGTATTATCTTATCAATACTAAGTTTTCACTTGAATATAAAAAACCAGAGAGTATCTGTAGCATTAGGATATATATATAGAGTATTTTCGACATATGCAATTCATCCGTTTTAACTTTGTGAACTATGTGTAAACTATGTTTCAATATAAAAGTTTATACCTGATGAAGCGTAGGCATGCTCTGAATACAGGCGACAATAGAACGTGGCTGACGACGCGGTCTGCGGCACGATAAAACAGCGCATGCAGCTAAAACTACTGACAGTAGTGCTCCCGCCACAACCAATGAGATCAGAACCACTGAAATCAATGAAACAGTAATTATTTATAAACACTCTATTATCAATAATACTATATGGTAAGTAAAGATAAGTCACCTTCTGAAAAAAATACGGAAAGAAAAAAATATGACCACATTACGCTGGTTCAGATATTAATCAATGACAAATGAGATAGTGCTAAATGGCACTTTGAACTTTATATTAGCTCGCTTTAAAAAGAAGTTATTGTTTCTTTTATTTCCATGAACACCAAGAATTTAATCAAACTATTTTAATGACAAGAAACGCATCAAACTGAGATGTTAATCGGGCTCAAGATCCGAAAGTCTTAAGATGTTTCAACATCTGCTTTGAATTTTTTTGTAATAAAAAAATACTTATTCAAACTCGACGTCTAGCACAACACAGTAAAACTTTTGTTACCAGTTCCATCATGGTCTGGTATTACTATTAAGGTATTACGCCGCTTTTTTCGCTTCATCTGCTGTTATTAATATTTTCAAACATTGATTCGTCTAAGTTTAAAATTTTATGGATGGCTAGAATATCAGGAACTCAATAATGTTATCAATTACTTATATAAATTTTGACATAATGGTTACCTTATTATATTATTTTTTATTAATATTCTCAAATAACTCATTATGATATTTGATCAATTTTGAGTTCATATTATTGTACTGTTTAATCTCAGCAAATTTTCATCGTAAACCTCCATCATCTTTACGAAGATCGTTTGATTTAGTTTCTTATTTTTAATTGTTAGTTAGTTAGTTACTCGATTACTTAATTACTTAAGTGCAGAGAGGGAGTGATCAATATCATCGATACTTTTTATTTAATTAGAATGGTAACACTGACTTTGACATTTCGTTAATGTAAGGCAAGTTGCGGCAATTTTGGTAGGCATTCTGTTTCCGATCGCCGAGGAGTAAAGACATCTGACGACATCATGCTCATCTCGTTATATTCTCGTAGGAAAAGTGATAAAATGGAATAAATCCACATTGGTATACACGCCTGCAGTGTTATTTTAAAAATAGTCCTCTGATATAGACGATCTATTTGGGCTTCATAATAGCTCCTGACTACCCGTCGTCATATATTTCTTTTCGCTATTTGGGTTGATTACCTAAATATTGATGAACATTTGAAAATACGCTCACTAGTAGCGAAAGTAACAAGTGCTTGAAAAATATATCAGTCCTGTTGGGTCTCGAGTAGCTTAATAGTTATTGCACTTGTGGATTGAGAAAGGTTGTTGGGTCGACTCCCATCTCGGGGTACCCGGGGGCTGGTGGATTTTTAAGCACTTTTCATTAAAAATATGTAACTCATTCTATTTTTTATATGTTATAAACTTAAAATAATAATTGATACCTTTAAGATTAATCTGACAAGAACTGCCGGCGTACCACTGGAAGCACTCGCAGAGTACGCGGCTATCATCTCGCGAGTAACAGGCTCCGTGGTAGTTACACCTCTCACAGCCAACAGGCTCCGCTGAAATTTTGATACAAGCACCTTTATAATAATATAAAATTAAAATAAACAAAAAGCAGTGCCATTTAAATAGTAACAAGGTTAAGGTATCGTCACGGGTATGCACCGATATTCACCTGAGCAAATCCGTCCAGGGTACAAAGTGTTGACGCTTAGGTCAGCATAGCCTTCTAAGCAGCTGCAAGTGTATGTCCCTCTCAAATTGAAGCACTGCGCATGCTCGGAGCAGTCATGGAAATGACTACTAGTACACTCATCAAAATCTGCAACAATAATGATTCCAGTAATCTGGTCAAAAAGTTCAAAATATCGTATCACAAGTATAAGCGTAAAACTCACCGCTGACATCCAATTTATCAACGAGGTCTGCAGCTGCATGGACATCAGTACCACCGAGGCTATAGTTGTTGTTTCTTAAGTACTTCTCTATTACTTCCTTAAGACGGCTTTCGTGAGCATTATCAGAAAGCTGAAATTTTTGTAACAATATCAGTGTAAATGTTCTCACAAGACTGAGGCAATTATTCGATTGCCAATAGCGAAAATCAAAAGAGACAGATGAGCTTATTAAAAAAGACAGAGAATTTGCATTGGCAGTGTGAACAGGCAGCTACTAACTACATATTATTATATGTCGCTTCTACTGATATACGATCTGTATCTATTGTATGTTTGGTAGCCGGAAAACCTGCCTAATAAACTACTGCCTACATAACATTCTGTATACTTAAAAGCTTATTTTTTGTTATTTCGTTTAATGGCGTTACGTGAAAATTTTATTATAGGCAAAGATAAAATTACCTGTACATAAAAATCATTCAACACCCCCTGGTACATATCGCCATCTTGTTTCTTAATAGGCACTGGATGGAAGCCAGTAATATGAACACCATGGTACACGTCTCTCAAATCTGACTGCATCACCATTCTATTAATGCCCTCATGTGTAGCGAGTGCTAAAGCATGGTATTGCTTGCTAGAGTTATCGGAAAGACTCTCATGGAATTGAAGACGTTCATTCCCTTGGGACCCAAGAGCTAATTTCACGGAGTATGTATATGTTGCTGAAATAATTACAATTATGAAAGTTAACCGGTGATAATGACTAATGTTCAATTAGGCACATTGGGCTATTCTTTCATTAAATAACTTTAACTTACGTTTACAAGGTCTATCTGGGAACATTCTGGCAAATCCTGGTCTACATACACACTTCATGATACCGTCTATTCTGTGACAACGTTCATTACGGGATGCTTTGCAGTCGGGCTGACATTCTTTAGTGTAAGAGATACCTGAAATGGATATAAAATGATTAAGCTATATCTTTTAACATATAAAACTTCTGTAATTTATTATTCTTGATTTACTACCTGCAGTATTGACAACGTTAGTGGTCTCTAAGAAAGGTGTTCCAGCAAGAAGTATTTCTCCAAATAGTACTTGAGATACACCATTACTATTCACTTGTTCATTTCTTGTAACCCCATCGTAATCTCCAGTTTCAATGTCAGTGCTGATTGGAGGTGCTTGGCCACCATTCTGAGACTTATTCATAACAACGAAGAATGTATCATTATCACTTTCACTTTCAGCGTCTATCTTTTGCACGTTCTCTGTAGTTTCCTTATCTTTTGATATTAAGTTGTCGGTGTCTTCATAGGACATAGAAATATCATCTAGAGGTAATTTTGTATGAAGCGGTACTTCTTTGACGCTAGTAGATTCAACTTGCGGTACAGGAATATGTTTCGTCACTGTTTCTATTATCGTTGTCGGATGTACTTGCGTATGAACTTCTGTTACTATATCTACTACAGTAGACGTGTGAGTATTTGTTAAAACTAATGTTTGTGTTACAGCACCCTCTGATTGACTAACAAGACTAGTTTTAGTGTGAGTAACAGTCAAAGTATGTGTTAGATTGACATAATTTATACTTGAAATGATTTTAGGTGGCTCGGATAGAGTTTTTGTCAATGTGACGACCGTCGTTTTAAATTCAGTTTTTGTAGGTAAAACTTCGTCTGTTATTTTAATTTCATTACCAGCATGATGTGTTGGCTTAACATTCGAAAGTACTTCATCTAAGCTTGGTGTGATTGTGTTCGAACTTGTTTTTTCTACAAAGCTTGATATGTCTAACCTAGAAATCGATGGTAACATAGAGTCGTGAAGAATGTCTGTAGGTTTTAATATGGTTTCGTCAATAAATGTTTCAGAGCTTTCTAAAATACTTGAAGATGTAACTTGAGAAATAGTATCTAGAGAAGCACGTGTTGGTATAGGTCTTATAATTTTTCTAGTAGATACGTGTCTTGTTGGATATGTTAAATCTGGCCGATAATGTGTCCTCGTTGGCTTTATTATAGGTGTTGCTATAGAAGGCCATTTTGATTTACTGTTAGATGTTTTCTTGTCTTCATTACGAACAGGATATGGTTTACGAGTTCTATTTTTATTGTTTATGGGAATAACTTTCATTTTATCAGTAGTCACTTTTTCCTCGCTGGATTCATCAACAATAGAATCACTTATATTTTCACTTGAAATAGACGTTTTAGTAGTAGGCTCGGTACTTACTTCCTTGGAAGTTAAAGATATTTTTTCTTCAGTTATAGGTTTTTCAGAACTTGTTACTTCAATATATTCGGAGGATGTCTCCATTTCAGATGAAAAAGAGCTCTCTGGAAGTGGTGTCTGAATTGTTTCGGATACTTTAGCTGACTCTACAACTTCAGGAAATTGTATAGATGACGGACCGAAATTAAAACTAGATGAAAATTCGACACCAGATGACGTTAACCATCCCGAGGAAACTGGAGATGGGAAAACAACATTTGGAATACTTGGGGCACTGATTGTTGGACTAGGCATTTCATTCACAATGACTTGTGTTGGCATTTCTTTTGGAGGAGGCAGCAACTGAGTAGAAAGAAAGTTAAAAGTAAAATCAAATGCCGGTCTGTATGTAGTAGGTTTTCTCAGGGGTCTTTGAGTACTTGGTACTTTTGGAAGCATTGTCCTTGGTGGTTTGGTTCTGTATGGTGGTGGTGTTCTCGCTGGTTGAACAGGCCGAGACGTAACTGGTGATCTCGTTACTGGTCTTATTGCTGGAGGTGTTCTTGGTGGAGGTGGGCTCATTCCCATTATAATTTCATCATTTGTTGAAGGTTTAAAATTATAATCCATTGTAGGCGGAGGAGGAGATAAATCAATTATTTCACTGGACGATCTATTTAAATCTAGATTGTACGGAGATATGGTAGATTTTTCTGAAACTTTTTCTACTATTAATGGTTTTTTATCTTGTATGTGAACAGTAGATGTAATAATATTTGATTCATTAGGTAAAGATATATTTTTGGGGTGGGCGAAAATAGGTCTCGCTGGGCGTTTATATTTTGTGTCGGGTTGAGAGTATCGGAAAGGTGGAATCCTTTGCGTAGATGGAGGCCGATTTGTTGAAGTTAGTCGTTTTGTTGTTGGGGTTTGTTTTGTTGTTGAAGATTCTGTATTGATTTCTTCACCAATGTTGAGTTCCAAATTCTCTTCATAGGACATATTTGTTGAATTTTCCATTAATTGATTTATTTGCCAATGAGGCTGTTGCAGTTGGTGATCCAACGTTATTGCTGTATTAATCGTAAATGGCCTTGGTTTTGTATATGGACTTTCGGCATATATCGGTTTTATTGCATTTGATTGGTAAGCATTCGATTTATTTAAAGGCTTAAACGGCTTTTCAGTTTGTGTTCCTGGGTTAAAATCTACAAGTTGCACGGACTTGTCCTTGTTATCATAATATCCATCTTTTGTAGTTTGATTAGATGTTTCCATTACTTCTTCCTGCAATAATGTTAACTCAGTCGTAGATTTAGAAAGATTGTCTGCTTCACTTGATGAGCTAACAACTGGTATTTTCATGGATTCTTGACTTACTTCACCATCCAATTCACCATCACTTTCAAGTTCCTCTTCTCCGTCATAAATCTCTTCGGAATTTTCATAAACTTGTTTCATTCTTTCGGTTGTGATTTTTATAAACTTAGCTGTAGTAGTTTCCTCACTATTATCTCTTATAGGTATATCGTAAGCTGGTTGTTTTATAGATCCTAAGTTAAAATTATAAGGTACATAGTTAGCGTTATTGGCATGTATTGCGGTACTTATGCTTGTTTTTTCTGTTTCTGGTTTACTGAATGGCTTTCCAATGCTAAAGTTAACAAGTTCTGGCTTGGTGATTGGATTCTGAGGCCAAAATCCTGGAGGTTTTCCTATACTGGAAATTTTTTGACCAAATTTGGGAATTCCATCTTTGTTGTAGTCTTGTAACAATGGTATAGCTTTTCGTGTAGTTGCGTCTACTCTAATATTGTTAATGTGACTTAAAGTATTATCATTTGCCAAAACACTAGAATACCACCCATGAGAATTTGTGGGTATATTTGGAATAACTTTGGCAGGCCTCTGCTGACTATTTACTGTCACTTCTTGTGAATATTCTGTAACTGGCTTGATATCATCATTATTGGAATTTCCTATTGAACCATAATCGTTAATCATAGGAAAATTAGCGTGACTATTTTGGGATGATAATATGATATTCTTCTCCTCTTTATTAGTTTGCTTAGTAAAACTACTCTCTTTTACTAAACTAGGGTAATTTATATCTGTTTTATCACTTGTACTCTTGTTCCATCTATTATCGCCAACATTGATATTAGTATGACTAGTATCTGGTTTTTCATATACAGTATCATGATTTTGCTGATGATAAGATTCAAATGGTACTGAATCATCTTCTACCCTTATCGCAAAATTTGTGCTAATAGGAATATCCGTATTAATTTGTCCATTATTTTGTGCTATTCCAATAGGCACTGTAATACTTGATCCAACTACTTGACCCGACTCTCCTATATTATTAGCAACATTTGTAGCAGTATTTAAGGTAACTGAATATGTGTTTTCCTTATGGTTTATTTCATTTGTTTGCACTGTTTTATTAACTGTGGTTGAAGAATAAGTCGGGACTGGGCCGTGGATGTGATTTTGATTCGTGTCTTCAGTTTGCACTCTATTTGGTGCATTATTTTGAGTATAGTGATTATTACCATGTAAATTATTTTGGTGCGCGGGAGGAATGTGAATTGTATATGTTGGAGTTGGTTTACTGTTAGGTGCTTGCGCTGCGAAATAAATTTCAGAAGTAACTTTTGGTGGTGCTTGTTCATGTTTTGGTGTATTTGGACGAGGATGTTGAATATTAAGAAATACTTTCATATCTTGTATAGGTTTGTTTTGAATAATCGGTCTTTGTATATGAGGTTTATTCTTATTATTATCATAGACAGTATCCGTGTTGAAATGCGTTATTGGTGGTGGAGGTGGTGGTACTGCTAAATAATTTTCATATTCTTTATCAATAACATCTTTACTATTTTTTAGTTTATCACCTCTCATTGGCTTATTTTTTTCGAACTGATCATTATTATTTAAATGATATATGTCTGGATTGTACACAGTTATATGAGGTCCCACCTGAACATGTGTTTCCTGATTGCTAATAGGTGAGGGTATTTTAAAATCATACGGGAGTTTTGAATCCTTCCATTTCATTTTTAAATCGTTCTTAAAAGGTTGATCTTTATATAATGGTGGTGAAGGTTTATAAGCTTCTTGTGGTAAAGGGTTATTATTAGGCTTTAAATTAAATTGTTTATTGTTGTTCGGCACGACATTATGTACGTTAGTCATTTGTGGAGCATCAATGCTAAAACTTCCAAAATATCCTGGTTCTGGATACGGTAGGGGATCGTCAACATAGTCACCAGTTTTATGGGGCTCAGATGATCCTGCGAACACTAAAGCCGTAGTGCTACCATGAGGAATCAATACATTAGCTACTTTTGATGGTTGAATGTCTACTAGAAATGGTTTGCTAGAATCATTGTTACCTGTCATTGCATGCTCACTACCTGTTTTTACTCTCGTATTCACTACTTCAGAAGAACTTGGGTTATTGTCTAGAATTTTTTCTTCTGTTGTGATGTCATTCAAAGGTCGAAAATCGACATGGTGTTTTATTGCTGATGGTGTTGGTTTAGCTAATGAAGGAATATAATCTAGAAATGCAGGTCGACCATGATTTCCCAGTATCGTATGTGTATTTTTCATATGTTCGATTTTCATTAAATTGTCATTTGGAACTTTCACAACAGCAGGAACACGATGTATATTTGGAGGTAAATAGTTTAGATTTAAATGGGAATTTATATTTGGTCTTGAATTCTGAACTCTATTTGGTTTTGATTTTATACGAGGAATTTCTGGTGGTCTAAGATCAAACGAGTCATCGATTTTGGTAGCCAATAGGGCTTGTTCACTAACTGGTGGTTTTTCTTGTATTAAATACTCTTCATTACCAGCGGCAAAGCTATCAATAATAGATGGGCTAGGTGGATTTTGCAACTTGATTCCACTAGCGGCTAAGGTCAATGGTCCGCCTACTGCTGGCTTTCCAACAATCACATCTGAATTAGCTGTAATTATCTCACCAGGGCTAATTGGTATTCCTCCATTGACCAGTGGACTTTCATGAATTATTTTAGGTGGAACTATATGTGCTTTCGGTTGCTTATGTTCTGCTGCCCAAGCTAGGTTTTGATGCAATGTGGCATTAGTGAAAGCTATTTGTGATTCAGACGTTTCCAATTCATCCACAGGTATATATATAGGGAAATTATTTGGTTTCATTTCTAAATCGGTATCAAGTCTTTTATTCACGTTGTAAGCCGTTAGTCTTACAGCCGGTTTCAAAGTAGTAGTCGTTGTTGTTTTATTAAGCGTATCTTGTCGTTTTATGAAACCACCAGTCATCTTTTCAAATACAGGTGCTAACTGTGATAAACCTTTTATACCCAAGCTTCCAAGTTTCAACAAATCGGCGACAACAAATTTGTTTTTGTTTGGTTTTTGTGGTTTTTCTGGTTTGTTTTTATCGGGTATTTTATTAGTAGGGAGTTTATTTTTTGGTGGAGAAGGTGCCTGTTCATTTGTTAATAATTCGCTTTCTTCAACGGAACTACTATCTTTTTCATCGGAGTAATCGTTCATAACTTCAGTATATTTTTCAACAATTTTGTCAGTGGGCGCTACGTATAAGCTCGTTTCATATTCGTAAGGTCCATATTGTGTTTTCTTTTCAAGTGATTCTTTATTAGTTGGTCTTAAGTCAAATTTGGTCGCTCCGTATTTTGATGTTTTGTACCCATATTTTAAAGAAATCGAAGTATCCACATTTGTATACTTGGTCTTCAATCCTTCCGTTTTTGTATGACTGCAGGAACACGAAGTTGTACACGGAAAATGACCAACTTCAGACGGTTGTATCAAATCAAAATTGTTACCATCTTGGTTGTCTATTCTTTTCTCAATTTTAGGTAAGTTGCTCGCAAACCCACTTATTGGTGCAGTCGGTTGAATAGTCTTCACCTCCATGTATTTTGTCTAAAAAAATATGAAAATATTAATTTCAATTTCATGATGAATAGCGTTTGGAAATATTAGCATGTTAAAATAATTTATGGGCAATGGGCATGTTGTATACGAGGCGATTAAGTGATTGATATTTCATATTAGTAGGTTCTATAAAAGCGATGCATTAACATTAGCTGAAATCAGCGTCCATTCCCGGTTCGGAGTAAGGTATGATCAGGTTTTTTCCATCTCTACCAGGGTTCGAAATCTTACTTTTGTTGGCTTTATATCTGCTAAAACATCTGAAGCATAAAGATTCGTGAGCGATTCAGTAGTAACCACTGATACTATGGTCTCAAATGTAGAGATAGCACTCCTTTTATTTTGAACCACGGTGGTCAAATACGTGTATGTCGTCATACAAGTCTTGATGATGTAATTATGTTGCATAAGTTGATGCATCGGAAACATGGCGCTTATCTGTTGATGATTAAATATTGTCGCCACGGCCGAAGATATCAGTGATTGTTTAGGAGGCAAAGATGAGCTGACGTGATAGTGCGTTGGTGATGTTATGTGCATGAGTTTAAGTTTACGCTGAGAAAATAAAATGAATGATGTTAACTTACCTTATTTTATTTAAAAAATATGATAAATAAAGAAAACATTATTTTATTTTATACTAGTATGTTATGTATTAACTCATAAAATTGATTCGTATCTACTTACGTTTTGTTTAGATCCCTATTTTTTGCTTATTAAAATTATTACCTGCTCCGGTTTCCCATCGGAATTTTTGTCTTTTACCAAGACTTCTACACCGTTGGACATTATTTTCGTTGCCAAATTCTTCAGTCTTCTCTCATCTTCTTCAGAACCAGGACGTTCCACAATTACGTCTCGGCCAGGCCTCCAAGGAGAATTATCGTACACTATCGCATTTGTGTTGAATGCTGAAATGTTACATCAAATACTAAGTATTTAGTTTTTATAAAAAATAATTTAATATGTAAGTACATAATGATGGATGGCGTCGATATATAAACAATGTAATATCTATATTTTACCAATCAATAAATAAACGTGAGCACTTATGCCAAGGCCACCATTTCACGTCTGGTAAATTCTAATAAATGGACTAATTTTATAAATCCATGCCTGATAGAAGATATATCTAAGAATTTTGTGCCGAATCAAAAAAAAAACAATTATTCCAAACTTGTCTATACTTATGGAAGACACGTGGTCTCAATTTTATTTGTAGTCGTTTATTATTAAATAAGATGTTTTGTACAATTTACATTTATGACTTGGTAGCAACGTGAAATAAGTATTTTACGACATTGTTCCCATTGACGACGCCCGTTAATATTATCATGAGACAATTTTAATCACTGAACATCTATAAAAAAAAAATTATCACTCAGACCTCGCTGTCTGTCTGTGTGTCATCTGGCTATATCTCATAAACCGTGAAAGTGAGACAGTCGAAATTTTCGTATTTCTATTACCACTTCAACAACAAATAGTAAAAACTAAAATAAAATAAATATTTAAGGGCTGCCACACAACAAACGTGCTTTTTTTTATCGTGTCCGAGTCGCACTTGACCGGTGTTTTTAAGATAATGAATATAATTGAATCACTGGTACATTACCTGCAGAGTGCGATGTTATGAGCGAAGCTGTCTATACATAAAGCTTTATTTACAACCACCTCACGAATCTACAAAAGGTGTAATAGATAACACATTGTGCTTAGTGTTAGATCTAATTTTAAATAAAATGGAATTTAAATGGACTAAATATCGATCATATATAATTATAATCAACAATTTCTTAAATATATCACAATTTCTACTGAATTGCATATTAAAATAAATTCAAAAATAAAATTCCATTTTGCTTTTTAATATATCTATTCTATGTGTATATATATGTACAAATAGTTATTTATTCTAAATAAATATATTATTTAATTATTGAAATATCCTACTTCTATTTTCTACGTGCGCAAATTTTCTACATCATACATTCAGGTGTCCTTATTTTAAATACTTACTATGTTTTTATAAGTATATTTATGATTAAAATTATTTACCAAACACATTACGTCAAATACATTATATTTTAAGTTAGCAAATTTAAGTATTTCTTTTTTAAATTTAGTCCTTATGGCACCTGAATATATTAGAAAGGGGCTGTTCATTAAACACGTGAGGCTCGAAAGGGGGGGAGAGGGGTGTAGTAATATTTATTGTTTCCTCAAACGCGCGATTACTAACCCGAAAAGCGACGTCAAAAATTAAGATTTTTTGTAGCTACTTAAAAATACACGTGATTTTGGTGGACGGGGTAGTCTTAAACCTCACCTTGTATCACCAAGAGGGAGGGGGGTTAATAATATTGAAAACAACATCACGTGATTAACGGACGGCCCCAAACTAGTATGTATGTCTACGATAAGTATCAATTTATATCACAACAGACTCACCTTGAAGGTGGTTGGAAGAGCGGAGATAGGTTTGGAACCATCCAAGGATTCTTCAGGATTCTTGAGGTGTCCAGGTAATTGTCATCATTATCAGTCGAGTCAAGTTCTATTTGCAGTCGTAAGTATCGTTCATAAATAAGCCTTTTACCCTTGATTCATTTGAACCATTTGGTTTCAGATTATCTGTCAGTTTCTCCATTTCTTTTGCATTAAATATAAGATTTTATCAATATTTTAAGCTATCTAATAGCACTAACAGTCAGTTGCACAAACGTCCATTAAGATTTAATGACGCCTTTAAGATCTAATGTATGTCAAAATCGTATGGGGTAATGTCTCGTTATACTAATGAAAATTTTAATGAACGTATGTGCAACTAATTGTAAAAGTATTGTTAGGCATCAAAAGGATTGTTACTGTTTCTATCGCATTAAATAAAACCTGTTATGGGGAAATTAAAAATAAATAAATTCATTATACACAATTATTTATTTTCTCAACATTTTAAGTCGTCTTTGCAATTTACAGTCGTAAGCGAAAGAAATAAAAGTATTACAAAAGATTATTAAGTACTATAGAAATACATACTACAAGATTTTATTCTCATGCAATGAGTTTAACCCTTTCTTTACAATTCCCTACTCATCGCATTAAAATCTGGTAACATAATGACGATATTTTTGGCGATCCTACAAAAATGTTAATACAACTAGTTAAGTATAAAGGAGTATTCCGTTCTTAAAACTAATATTTTATTTAAAACTATAAGGCACTATTCATAGTTAACTTACTATGTTACAAATGTAAATAAATAACTACTTTCATTACTTTATACATCTAACCGTTTTGTCGAAGTTTCACGAAATGCCATCTAATGAGCTCTGTCTTGTGTTATCTTTGAGAGACGATGTGCTTGATAATTTCACAACGTATGTCGGTGAGGCATCGTATCTTATATGTTTACTGATTTCCCCTACTATACTCTCTAAACTTTGTGTACCTGCTTGACTTTCATTCGTTGGCTCTAAATATTTTTCCGTACCATAAATGATCGTATCGTCAATAGTGTTCGCTTCTGAACTAGGCAATACGTCAACGGAAGGAAGGAGAGAAGGTAATACTTTGACATCTTCAAAGTAAATAGCTTCACGTTTCCTTACAACCTGTGTATCTTCAGTTACGACGGTAGATAATACTGTACTAAATTCGCCAGGATGTCTACCTGATACATATAAAGTTACAATGCTAGTCATTTTCGGTGTCGGAGCAGGTTTCTGAGTTCGCGGTCTATTCCTAGAGCGAGATGGTGGAGGCGGAGGTGGGGGCAAATCCTCTCCACTATCCTCAGATTCTTCTGAAAAATCTTCATTACTATTAAAATCAGACAAAATGTTTGGTTTTGGACTATTACTGTAAATATCGTTATTGCTCAGGACGTTTAAGTTATTATTCGGAAGTAGACCTAAGTCCGACTGCCCTAAACCTAACAATGGATTAGCTGTTTGTAAGGATAGAGCCTGTTGCTGTTGTTGTTGCTGTTGAAGAAGTAAAGGTAACAGTAAAGAGTTGATTTGTGGAGCTTGTGCCAATGCCGTTGGAGTTGTGACTATTGTATCTGTTATAAATTCAGTTGCAGTAACTACACTAGTTGTAGGATCAACGATAGTTGTTAAAATAGCTTTACCTTTAAAAGTAATAGATAAAACAGTTTCCCTAGCATCAGTTATAGTGGTAACATAAGAAGTAGATCTAGTCTTGTATTCTGTAATGGGTGTTTGGGCTACCGCCTGCTGTGGTAATAAAGCCTGTCCTTGAAGAGCAAGAAGAGGATTTATTGCGGGCTGTTGGTTACCAAGAAGTAACTGAGATAATAGTAAATTAGCCAACGGAACATTTGCACCAATCTCAGGAGCAACAGTCTGCGTAACAGCTTCAACATTATAAACAGTACTGGGTATTATATGTGAATAAGATGTCTTCCGCCCTCTAATAGTTGTTGGGGTAAATATGACAGTAGTAGTAGGAGTTTCATGTAAAATGTATCTTATAATCTTAGTAGCACCGTTGTCAGCCACATCTGTGGCTTCATGAGCTAGCACTAGCTGTTGATTTCCAAGAGGACCTAGTGTTGTTGAAATTTGATTTCTTAACAAGGTTTCCAGACTTGGAGTGGCAGACAACACATTTTTATACTCTGTCATCTTCCCATTCACAACAGGTATTGTTACTTCAGTAGGTATTTGGTGTGTAACAGTGATCTTACCATCGTTGGCTAGATAATTTAGATTATATCTTTCACCACTGGTATTTTCAAAAGAATTTCTCTGTCTGCTTGATGCTCTTCCTGTAGTAGTACGTGTACGTGACCTGCTGGTAGTACGTGAACTACTAGACCTTGGTCTATCTGTACCACTTCTACTAACAGTAAGCCTTGGTGCTTTAGGTCTAGAAGACAACGTAGTAGCCCTTGACGATGCCCGTGAAGACTTAGCTTTTCTGTATGCGGGACTCGTTGTAGTAGTTCTACTCTCTCCTCGAATTATGAATGGTTGCCTAGCTGATGATTTCGGTGCTGATGCTGTAGTTGTTCTCGTATTACTTACAGTACGGCCCTTATACCTACCAGGTCTATTTTTTTGTGTGGAAGGCGCCGGTGGTTCCGTTTCTGGATCGGGTTCTGGACGACGTGTTACTGCTTTTGAACCAGGTCTACGAAAATTAGTATATTTCCTATTCCCATAATCAACTTGACGTTTTGTACGTCTTTTAAACGAAAATGGCCTAATCGAAACTATATTTCTTTTCGGAGTTTCCGTAGATGGAGTTTCAACTTGTCGTTCTTTTCTATCAGAAGAATCGTAGTCATTGTCTTCTTCAAAGTCTTCCTCCTCTTCAAGCAATTCTTCGCTTTCGTCAACATTTTGTTCATTTTCTTTAATTTCCTCTTCTGGTTCTGGCTCAGGTTGTCTAAAGAGATTTCTTCGAGGGAATAAAGCATTTGGTCTTTGTCTGCGTAGTGCCAGTAGAGGGTTAGAAGTTGCTCTTGTTGTCGTTCGTCTTGTAGTTGTAGTCAATCGGCCACGAGTAGTTGCTATTCTTCTAGAAGGAGGTGTGGTAGAACGTGGTATAATAGCAGTCCCTGGTTGCCTAACTAATGGAGGTCTTCTAAATCTTAACAATGGATTATTAGTGGTTTTTACTGCAGATTCAGTCACTTCCTCTAAAGGCTCAGTTGCGCTTTCCTCTTGTTGTGTGGCTAATGTTTCAGCATCATTTTGATTTGGTCTGAATCCAGGAATAAATGATGACGATACTCTGTTGTTACTCAATCTAGATGAGGCACTTGGCCGAATCTTAGGTATTGCTGATCTGCTTGCATAGTCCAAACTATTACTCCTTATTGAGCTTGATCTAAATCCTGTCCTTCTTGATGTAGGCTGAATACTTCCTCTTGGGAACCCACCAGCTCTAGATGGAGAAGGTATATTAGATGACAATAAAGAGGAAGAGCTTCGACCTGAAAATCTACGACCTTGACTTGACAATCCAGGCGATGCTGATTGCTTCCGATTGGCTCCAAACCCGGACGGTCTAACAGACTTCAATGTTGGAGTAGCTGTAATCGTAGGAGGGGCATCTAAGCGTGTTATTGTGGTTGCACTACTTGGCAAAGGTTGCCTTTTAGGATTAAACGTAGGTCTGTTTCTTGAAGCAAATGGTATTATTACTGGAGTAAATGTTGGTTTCTTTGGTGTGAATGAAAGTCTGCTCTTTTTTCTTGTGTTTGAAATATCTTCTTCTTCGATTTCTGGTCTTGTTTCTGTCGTAGTTTCGGAATCGGCAACAGAACTTTCTATTACATCAGGACTAGCATTAATGATAGTTTCTTCTGTACTTGTAGACGGTCCAGAGGTTGTCGTAGTACCAGGAGTAGTTGATTCAGTATTTAAAGTCTTATTATCACTTGTGACGACCGTTGAATCTCCAGAAATAACGGCTACTTGTGAATATATTACTTTTGGATTAGAATCAGGTGTTGGAGTACTATCATTAGGTTTTACTTCAGCAAAAAGATTGTCGATATAAGTACCTAAAAGAACAGTCGGTGGTATAGAACTCGTATCAGGTAACGCAGTAGGCTTAATTTCTTCCTTGACCACTGTCGGAATTATTTTTGGTTTCTCAACGTTATCTTGGATGAGATTTTTATCTGCCGATCCAGATGGTACTTTGCGTCCTAATTGGTTATCTTCAACTACCTTAGTATTGTCAACAATATTAGTAACAGTTTCTAAACTACTTCTGATTTCAGATGTATTTCCAGCGTAGAAAGTTGTAAAGTAAGTATAAGTGGTGTAGAAAGTGGCTTTGCCATCGTCTTGTTCTAAACTATCGTCTACTAAAGATGGTTTTAATTCAACTTCTAATTCCTTTGGCGGTAACACACTATCAATGTCGATTGGAGTTGTATCGATTGGGCTCACGGTTGGTAGTAACTGAACGGTTGGGTATACAACATTAGAGACAATTTCTTCTCTACTGGTTATAGTAGTTGATTTATCTTTGTAAAGAGTTGTCCAGTAGGTGAATGTGGTATAATAAGTTATAGGTAAATTATTTTCTTCTTCTGGCTCTTTTTTAGGCATGATTGTTTCTGTTACCACATTTGTTATTGTTTCCAAACGACTTTTTATTTTACTGGAATCTTTTCCTATATACATGGTAGTAAAATAAGTAAATGTTGTATAACTAGTCTGTAATAAAAGAGTAGGAGATGGCATTATTTCTTCAATGTTACTCTCTGAACTAATTTGATCTTCCAAAATATTGTTATTGTCAAGTAATTTCCTCTCACCTCTAGAGGAAGATGATTTAACATCGGTTACATAAGTGTTTTCAGACTCCAAAGGATTTGATTCAATACTAAATAACATATCAACTTCAAGTGGGCTGGGTTGTGGAGTTATATCTTTCTTTTCTACAGTTGATTCATCATCATACTGTTCCATACTAACGCTACTTTCTACAGAAGAATTTTCTTCTATGTTAACTGGAGCTTCCATTTTTACTTGTTTGCAATTTCTAAAATCAAACTGTGCTCGTGTATTTTCTGTAGCTAATGGATTGCTTTTTGTAGGTATGAGTTCTTCGGGACCAACATAGTTAGTGTAAACTTCACTTCTGCTGCAAACATTAGCATCACTGCCCACGTAAATAGTTGTGAAGAAAGTGTAAGTTGTAAAATAAGTCTTTACGGCATCTGGCTTAATGCTAGTTATAACATCATCACCTAAGTATGGTGTAGGTGTTTGTGAAGTATATATATCGGCACTTTCGACTGACTCTATTACATCTTTATTTTTAACTAAATCAATTATGCTATTAATTGCAAATGTTTCTGTCGGACGTCCAATACCAACACTTGTTGGAGCTATTTCATCTTCATTGAATGCACCTAATAAAGTTGGGTCCAATTTTGAAAGATCTATAGTAGATGTAATTATATTTGTGATCACCGATTTGTGACTGGCTACGCTAGATGTTTGATCACCGAAAAAGGTCGTAAAGTAAGTGTAAGTGGTGTAAAGTGTTTTGTAGATAAGATCAATTTCATTTTCACTCACTGGAATATCTTCTTCTTCCGAAATGGGCTCTTCGGTCGTTGTAGTTGAACGTTCTGTATTAAAATCAACTTCTTCATGACTTTGACTGGTGGAAATATGCTCTGAAGTTATTACTGATGAAGTAACAGTCGTTGGCTCATTTTCATCTTCAGACGTATTATCAGACAAACTGATGTTACTTTCTTTAATCGTTGTTAGTTTAATTTCTTCTTGTAATTGAGTAGAGTGTACCTCATCTTCCATTACTTCTGTGGATATTGAATTTTTTTCTGTAACTTTTTCCGTTCCAGTTGGTGTTTCACTCGCAGGTTCATGTGAAATAATTTCCGGAATTTCTAAATTAGTAACTATTGATGACTGAGCATTTAAAGATATGACTGCAGTAGGTTCAATATTTAGATTGCTTCTACAAACGACATTTGTAAGATACCCTACATTACTTTCAACAACAACATCTGACTTAACTGATGTAGTAGTTTCTGTGCTTTCTAAAGGTATAAAATAAGTGGTTAAATAAGTCAATGTTTTGTATTCGGTGGTCATGGTTGACATTGTTTCTAAGCCATCAGTGCAAATAACGTCCTCGTAAGTATCATGTTTTGTCTCAGTCGTTGCTTCCAATTCTTCTGATGATTCCTCGCTATGACCACTTTCAGTAGTAGTAATCATATCTTGCTCAGTTTCAGTAGTATTTTCTCCTTCATCATCTTCTTCTTCTTCTTCTTCCTCCTCCTCTTCGGGTTTCTCTGTAACCTCTGCAGCAGTATTTTCTGATTCTTCTTCAGAATTGGTAAATAATTCACTTGTATTAGCTTCAGTAACAACAGACTCAGTAGAAGTTTCAATAATGGTGGAAGATGGATTTAAAAGAGTGAGTGGTTCAGTCGCTTGAGAACTAGAATCTTTCAGAGGTATGACATCCAAATCCTCAGTAAGCTGTGTACTCTCTGTAACAGGTATCATAGTTTCAGATGGCTGAATAACATCTAAATTTAGATTGAAACCGTTATTATGATGAATATTTATGCTATCTGGAATATTACTGACGTCATATTTTACCTTTTGTAAGCTTTCGTCATCAGTAAATATAGGTGACTCGGAATTTTGCTCAAAACCTGGTGTAGTAATACTAGAAGCAGAATTTATATCATGGGCTTTATAAGTTGAAGATGCAACCGGAATGTCAGCAGCAAGAAAAGTGATTTTAGAGTTCAATTTATCAACTGGCCTAGCTGAAGGAAATACGTTTACCTCATTGGGATCTTGTGGTCTACTAACTTCCGTATTGGGAGAAAAGATAATTACAGTGTCGCCAACAACCGTTGTGAAATCTGCAAAGCCGGAATAGGTAAAAGTTTTCTTTGGTCGTGGTTCACTTTTTTGACCAAATAGTTTTTTAGGAAGTTTCGTTTGTTGAGCATGTTGCAGCTGTGAATTCTTCGACTCAACGTTATCAATGTAATAAAAAATAGGAGAAAACTCATTTTTAATAGTAAAAGTCGGTAAATCATAATCGGGTTTCACTTTGACAATATTCGAGTCATCTATTGTATCTTCTTTAATAGGATTGGGCTCTACTTTGATAGGTTCAGTGACTGGCTCATATGCTTTATTTTGTCTATGTAACGTATTAACAGTTTCTAAAATAGATGGCTTAACCACAAAGTCTAATTTCTTATCGCTATCTATAATTGGACCGTCAAGAAAGTTTAGTGCTTCATTATGAACGTATCGTGGAATTTCTTTTACAGTTTGCACTCTACGTGCGGTAGGTTCATTTAATATTTGATTTTCAATATGCTCAGGCGA
This sequence comes from Diatraea saccharalis, assembly GCA_918026875.4. Classification (NCBI taxonomy): domain Eukaryota; kingdom Metazoa; phylum Arthropoda; class Insecta; order Lepidoptera; family Crambidae; genus Diatraea; species Diatraea saccharalis. The sequence goes on along the minus strand of OU893339.1, from coordinate 22,711,999 downwards.
TGATGGTGGACTCCAATATTTTACATTTTCTGGCTCTGGTTTACTGGCGTACACAATGTCCATCTTGCTGCTCGGTGCTAAATAATCAGTATTTTTAAGAATAAATTTGTCTGTATCTATGAAGCCCAAATCTTGCTTGACGTTCCATTGTCCATCGAAATCTGAATGTATTCGTGTTGGTTTTACAATAACAGGATCATCTACATTTGACGGTTTATTATAAAGTACTAAAGATGATTTAGTTAGAAGCTGAGCGTAGATCCGGCCGTTATCTAGTGTGGTGCCGAGAATTTGGGTGGCAAACTCCGTGGTCACACCGTCTTGGATAAATGTCCGAGTCGTGGACGTGAGAAGACCAATTAGTGGTTTAACGCTATGGTACCTCCCAGTCCTCGAGTTGTCGTTTCTCTTGTGGTCGTTAACGAGTAGAACTGTCAAGTCTGAGTCGGGTCATCGTCGCATCGTAGTCGTGTCGTGTGTCGTGGATAGGATAATGGGTGCGTATTTTTTTAATTTTACAATAGTCCGTTTGTTGACGTCCACCACGACCCGAGGATTAGATTTGAAAGAGAAAGAGAAAAACATACAATTAATAATGAAATAAACTTGCAGAATAGAATAAATAATACACTAAAAGGGTAAAGTATTTTTGCAATCGTGTTAGCACTAATTTTGTACATTTCACTTGCACGGATGCATAACAAGTGTCCATGACATTGAATATATTTTCAACGGATTATCTAAGAAATCATTAAATTAAATCTCTGAGAAAATAACATCAATATCATAAACATTGCGTTCAAAAATTCAAATACTGAAAGAAGAAATGTTAACATTTTAACGGAGAAAATTAATTATAGTAGTAAAGACTAAATAAATAAGTAGGTATCTAAAGAGATAGGAAATTTAGAATAGTAATAAAAGAAACTAATACTGAATAAACAAACTTTTACGAACATAAATTTAATTACCGAACTGAATTTATTGATATGTCATTCCTTTGTTAATTATCATCAGACAAATATAGCTTTAATTCATTTTACATAAAGGTTGATTATTCAGCACAGTTCAACGTTTTATTCAAGCATAATATTATAGATAAAGTATGTTACAGAAATGTTACTCTATTTCTTACTGTTTTACTCACCCCTGTTTTCCGGGACTCCTTCCCTTTTTATCCTCGTTGCATCAATAGATTCGTTTTCATTAACATCTGTAACAAATTAAAAAATATTACTCCTAATGATAAAAGTAATATACATATCAAAAACAAAGGATCACAAGAGTTTTATGAATATAGTTAATATTGATTTCTTATATTTTCACGTGCAGTATCCATAAATGGAACAACTTTCAAACGGTTTCATCGCGTTCGTATTTAGTTTTATTGATGTTTCGGAACTTTTACAATAAAACTAAATACAAATGCGATAAAACCGTTTAAAAATCGTTTCATTCATTAATATAGTTAAAAATGTTAATTTATAAGGCTTTTAAGCGTTTTTGTCATATGATATAGGTGAAGAAGTTGTTAAAAGAAGTGTTGACCCACATGCGACCTACATAAACTAACAAAATATCTGTTATATTCTGTGGTTATATTTATTTAAAACCGATTAGATGCCGCAATTATTACATGAAGGCAACTCCGATTTATATAGACTATACAAGAAAAAAAAAAATACATATTTCTATTCCTTAATCCAGAAAGCTACTATTGCTTACGTTCAAAAATATTCCGCCAATGATGTAGTATGAGCTACAGGTATAATAAGTAAAAGCCTACAAAGATATTTAAGTCAACTGAACACCAACATAGAGGTTACAATTTTACAAAAACAAGCAGCCATACACACAACCGCCATACTCAGTAAGGTACTAGAAGACACGGTGTTTTTAAACAATACTGCAAACATACAAGGGCCTACAACAGAACCACTACCACACATACCAATACCAGACATACAAAATTCATCTAACCCATTCACTACAGACACACAGACCGAATAAAGCCGTGACGCCAAGCGCCCTAGCCGTGTTCCGCCACGATGTTCGGTGTCGCCGCTAGTGAGGTTAGATCGAAGCGGTTGCTCCACTCCTCGATGCGGATTTCTGGCTTGTGTCATGCAGGCGGCATCGGGTAGCTGGTCATGGAGGGTAGCGGGATCCGACGCACGGTGCTCCGCTGGCCGACCGCAATTAGTAGGGGGGCCAACTAGTGAGCTAGCCACTCATGAAATGCTGCCACGCCGAGAGCAAAAGGAGGCCGTTTGAGCTGGCCCCCGCATTCCGGGATGTAACCGTACCGTTAACAGACCACCTTGACCTTTTGGTGTGACTTTATCTTCAACGCTCAATTTTGGCTCATACATTGAGTCAAAATCTCAGCTAGCTGCGAAGAAGCTCGGTATCCTCTCGAACGTGCGAGGGTACTTCACGCCGGAGCAGCTGCTTACACTATATCAAGCGCAAGCTCGCACCATTGGGATGGTTCTGCCAAATACCAGCTTGAAGCGTTGGAGACCATCGATAGGCGCGCCAAGAGGCTCATTGGAAGCGACGCTCTTTAGAAAAGAGATTACAAAGTCTTGAGCATCGCCGCAAAGTGACTGGTCTATCGGTCTTCTATCGGTTACATTTCGGCGAGTGTGCATCGGAATTACATGACTTAATTCCGTCGTCCCCTTTCCACTATCATACAACCTGGGAAGTACTGGGAAGCGTCACCGCTTTACTGTGGGGATTCCACAAACTCGCACCAAGCGATTCGCCTCTACATTCATCGTGCAAACTACGAAGCTGTGGAATTCGCTACCGGACTCGCTGTTTCCGGACAAATACAACCTGGGACTCTTCAAGTCAAGAGTGAATCGGTTCCTTCTAGGCAAGCACGCTCCATCTAAGACCATTGCATTGCTTACCATCAGGTGATCTGTGGTCAAGTGCTTGCCTATCTAACAGAAAAAAAACACATCGAACATAAAAAGAGACGGGGAAACATAGATATCCTTTTTCTTACGGGATATTTATGCAACCGACACAAAGTCGAAAATCGACAAGCCGAAACTAATATAATATACTCGTAAATAGGTCTACAGGAGCCATATTAATTCGAACGAGTTATACATAAAATTGCCAAAAAACTCGTCATTACAAAATGGCTATCTAATATTATACCAAATATTATGTGACCCTATTACAAAATCGCTCCATATTATCGCTTGACGTAAATCCAACGCCAAAACTATGCAATCGCGTTACAATTCCGAAACATCTGAAAAACGAGGAAGAGTCTACAGAGTTATCGTGTGAGAAAAAAAAAACAATAGTTCTTTATGTGTCGTATTTTTTTCCGCTGTTTCTCTCAAAGGGAATGGAGTCGTTCACGATGTATACTTTCGTAAGAGAAATTACATAGTTGTGTAAACGTTGGATAACTGTACTTCTAGACAGTTGTTAATACAAGTTATTTGCCAGTTTCCTGATTGGCTTACTGTTGAGTGGTTACTTTTAGTAGTCGAAGAAAACAACAAAAGATGTTATGAAATATTAATTATTAAAAATGAAATATTCTAATGAAGCTGTATTCCTCAATAAGTAATAATCTAGTAAAGCATGTCTATTGAAATTCGTGTAAGCTCATTGGAATAACAAACCTAATGTATTGACTATACATTTGAATGTATATTAGATGTCTTTGGAAGCTCATTGTCTAACTAAACACATTAGTGTATAGAGAAAGTGAATTTACTGAGATGACGTAAGTATCTTTGGAGCCTCGGGGCTGTAATAAAAATATATCTAATTAAGTGATAAAATGGAAATGGCTACTTATAAGCAGGCGAATTCGCAGTAAAATTCATATCCATTCAAATATTATACAGAGGAACGACTTGGCTATTTTGAACTACTGGATAGATTTTAAAAATTCTTCCACCTACTGCACGATACATCATACGCGGGTGCCAGGTTATAATTAATGTAAATAAAGTCACAGGAAATCAACTATGTACCAAGCTCTGATGGCAAAAAAACAAAAGAAACCATCTCGATTTTCATATGGCAATGTTAATTTTCAACTGTTGTCATGTCTAAGTGTAATTTGTTGTGAATATTTGTGAAACAGTACATTTATTTTGTGAAACTTCCCAAAAAGCCATTGATATTTCAAGCTAGAAATATTGTCTTAATGTTTATAGCAAAATTTGTGAAAAGAAGTTGAATAACCAAAATTTTTGAAAGTGTGAATGAATGTGTATGAATTGACTGGTAACTAGTAATAATTAGTCTTGAATAATATTGTTTTATGATGAGTTGAATATGAAATATTCGTAGGAATGCAAGTACCAAAATTATTTGTGAAGGAGAAGTTAAAAGACATTTTCTACGCCGGGGGAAAATAAATTAAACTGGATCTGATTTAGATGTGTAAGCGTAATAGACATTTGTAATATTAGTAAGAAGCAATACATAAAGTATAAATTCTTTTATTTATTCGAGTTAGATTCCGGGACAGGTAAAATATTTTTAATGAAATTTCTTAAAAGGTCCATGGCATTTGGCAATTCGGGCAACTGCTCTGCTGGTCTGATGCCAATCTCAAGGTGCCATGAACCAAGTGGATATTTTCAGTATTTTTCATTAAGAATATTTTTTCAGTATAGCATCGTGAATGCGAAATGGATCAAATACAGGTCAAATATTATTGGGTTTTCTCTGGCGGGTCGGTTGCTGACCAATCAAAATATTAGATAATGGGAATACAGAATGTATGTGTATGTTTGTACACTATTATGTCACACCGAAATGGGTAACTCTATGTCAAAATGTATACTGTAAGGAATTTTAATAGGAATTTAAATTCCTTACAGTATCTTCAAAGCGATGAGTCAGGTTTTAAAAACTTTTTAAATAAAAAAAGATATTACAAGTATCTAGACGTCTTTATCCTTTTTCCCCAGTGTTACCTTTTACAAATTAAAATTTTCCCAATGTGCCAACAGATTCTGGTACAACTATTTTAACTATAGTATCCAAGTATATCTAACAGCATCGTAAGGTTTTGTAAAAAGTTTGATTTCATTAATTTTATTACATTTTAAATTAACACTTTTCCAATGTTCCATCGATAACCGTAACACAGACTAATCTGTACTATAACACATATACTAATAAAATGTAGTTATGTTCCAAATTCAAAAATGGAATCGCTTTCGAATACCTTTGGAATTTATTCACAACGCGTATCCTTTGACCGAGTCACTGTTATTTTCTACGTTCCGCTGACATATTGATATACTAAAAAAAGTAGAAAGCTTTTAGTGTGAGTATATAAGCTTTATTAAACAATTCCCATTATAATGAAAAAAAGCCGCAGAATTCCTTTAAAAAGCTTTCGTGTAAAATAAATCGAACAGTGTGGTTTCATTCGAGAACTCGTCACTTCTAATTGATTTTACTATAATATTACGTACAATGATAATGTTACATAATTTATTTTAAAGTAATTACTTCTGTTAAAAGCTGGAAAGTTTGTTTTTCTTATCAGCCAAAAGATCTGCAGAATGAGTCATTGGAAAAATCAAAAGATGCTTTTATTTAGATTAATTAAGTAGATAGATAATATTATTGTTTCATTGTCGACAGTGGCATAGTAGAAACAAATAAGTAAGTTGACTTCATACATACGCAGCGACAACGGTTTCTATGTGTGCGCGCCTGTGTTTATGTGTCGCACGCATATCATTTAATGCACTTTTTTTTTTATTAACAAGATACGATGACGTTCGTCAGCTCGTGGTCTATATACAAGGAGTAATTAAAAAAGTTGTACAAAAAGCCCTGATTCTTAAACTGTATGGGAAATTTTTTCTGACGATTGAATAATCTTAAATAATCGCTTGAGGCGACTTACTTGTTTCTTTCTACTATGACGACAGGCCGGTGGTCCTAATGTATGTGATGTGAAACGCCTCATGTCTATGGGCGGCAATGACCATGTAGCCACAGTATAATAATTATTCATTAGACGTCCCGGTGTTTCCGTGTCCGTCGGTCAGTCACTGTCGCATACTGTGTCAGTAGAAACTGTCACGTTCCGGTTCAAGCAGACGCTACTTGTTTGAACTACATAGAACTTGTGATTCGTACTTATGTTTGTGCGCTGCTAAAATACTAACCGGTATTTTAAGACAAGTATTTTTAGTTTAAATTAATTTCTTTAGGAGGTATTATCACTTCATCAATGACATGCTTATAGAATTAAGAGAACGAAGAAAGCACTGAAAATTTTACGATTAAATCTTATTAAAAAATATAACCTTTATAGTTATAAATATTGGACAACATCATATACATTGCTGAGATTGCAGGATAAGCACCTAATTTCCTTGTATTTGTATTATCTAAATCGACGAAGGTATAACCAGATCCGAGACAATAAACAAAAGTTCATTTTGTATTTTGAACCGACCGGGATCAAACCTGAGACCTCGATTGCAAAGTGAATGCGAAGCAACTTTCACGAGGGTCGGTCATACGATGGGTGACCAAATAATTATAATCTCGAGCTCCTCAGACCTCGGCCCCAACTACATTTGCAGTCATTAGAATCCACCAATTCTCACTCGGCCCGGTCCTTTGGTCCTTTCTCCCTATTTAATTGCACCAATAAGGAGGAGGGTCTATGTCTTGGCAGTGGGAACATCGATAGGCTAAAAATAACGATTACTATAATGGGTATTACGACTAATTTTTGTTTGTCCGTCAGGTAGATTATTTTAAAATATTAAACACGTATTTATTTATTTCTTTTTGGAATTTTTAAATTACAGCGATACATTGAGTTACTATGTCACATGACGTCACTAAGACACTTGACGCATTGGTACGTTTTCTACAAAACTGTAACGTAGCGAGCCCCCACTCCTCAACTTTAATGCCCGTTATCTAAGCTATTTCTTGTTAAATTGAAGTAAAAAAAATACGCATTCAATATTTTTCTATTATTTGGCTGACGGACTAAATAGAATTTCTTTTTTTACCCAGTCGTCGTCCCTATTTAAGCATACATAAACGTTCTCGTAATACCTATAGGTAGTTCACAAAGAATTCACATAATTAAAAAGTATTCACCCACTGACCATCAAACCTCGTTGTAAATTTATAAGAGAACATTTTAAAAGTTATCCAGTTTTGACTTCCGCGACCGGTATACTGTACAATGGTAAGAAAACCACTTAATTACATAGTTACCGTAGTCGATTAACGCAAAATAACGGTTTATTACTAGACGAGTAGATATCAAATTCGTTTGTCATAAAGTTTCTCGCTCTAAAATAGTTGTAAACAAAAGAGTTTACACACATGAAACTGTCAAAATAGTAATTATTTCTCACGTTCCCCTTTTAAAAATTAATATTGCGGAGTCACTCGAGTAACAGCTTTATCTTTTTAATTATAGGACATAGAATACCAAAGTATCTTATGAAGAAGGTGTTCCAAATTTAAATAACGAATGATGAGATCTATCATAGACGCTTGGGAACTAATACGTACGAAATACAAAACGATTATTTCACATTACTAAAGAAATACCAGATACGATATCGAATACTAAGTATTTTCGTGGGCCAATTTTTTATGGTTTCTTCTTTTTCTTTTTTGTTTTCACTTTTACTTGCCATTGTGAGAAGCTCTAACGAAAGTAAGGTATCTGTGGGTACGGTTGATCATCGTTTTGTAGAAAATATTTACATTCTAAACGCTAGCTCGAGTAAATCTAGAATCTATTATTCCTTTAAGGCATTACTGTAAATATAAATTGATATTGTATTTGTTGTAGCAAAATAATAAACCAGCACTTTCTAGTTATGGAAAACAAACAATTAGATATACCAAAGTCTTCCTGAATCAATAAATCAGAATTGTGACATCAAATCTAGAGTAAATCACTTGGTAGTGCTCGAAACTTGCGTTTCGAAACAAGTCCTTAGCTTTTATGGCGGGAAAAGTGTGAAGGGTAAAAAACGAGCGACGCGAACGGGACAAACATATGTTTAGCTCAGGAGCGAGAGAAGGACAGAAGACGGAACTATGTCAGTGGGTAAGTCGAGTCAACGCGCTTGCACACGCAATATTTATACTTTAAATGCATATAAAATAAGAAAATTCAAATAGACTTCATTTATCAGCAAAATAGTTAATTTTACTTTCATTACTGTAATAGCATATAAAGCTTTTTTATGGCCCTTCAAATTGATTTTGTATTCAAAGAGGAAACTCTTAGGCTTCTAAATACCATATTATCAGAAAGAAATGATTTGGGGAAGAGAGAGAGAGAGAGAGAAAATAGAAACCCTTGTTTATTTCTTGCTGGCTCTTCTCGGTACAAGGCTTCCCGTCAAGATTTATGAAACGTTAACATAGAGTTTTGACTCGCACAAGTTACATTGCTGTATCAGCCTAGACTGAATAAATGTTTTGATTTAACTTCGGAGGTCAAGATCTACTTGGGGTCGATAAACCAGCGAAGTTTAGTTTTAAAATAATTTAGAATTTAGCACCAATTTTTTATAGCAGAAAGGTCTTATCTCCTTCTTTAAAATAAATTCTTCTATGTTAGCTAATCAATCAAAATTGTGAAACAACGTGAAACGTAACAAGGTACAAACAATTTCCTAATTTATTTTAAAAATATAAATAACATGAAAATCTTTACACTTTTATCTTACCTTTAAATGTTTTATTCAAATGACCATTAATTTTAATGGTTATAATACACATTATTATTAAATATGTCATTGAATTCACGTAGTTAAACTAATTACTATGGTACTAACCTAATTATCGACCAAAAAATTGTACTGCATCTTATATAGGTTCTAGACTTAACTGAGTTGCCATTCCTTTTAATGTACAGTATTAAAATTTAAGATCTTGGAAGTAATATAGTCAATGAACTACATACATTTTGAATTTAGAACACTACCTTTTTTTATCCAGCCTTATTCCTATTTACTTGGGGTTATAAGAACTAATTACCTTTATCGAAAGTTTAAAATATTTGTAAAAATATTTTTTTAGGCTGCTTGAGTGGATTGCCTGAACATTGATAAAATATCGAAAAAGTAACAAGTGCTTGAAAAATTCCTCAGTCCTCTTAGGTCCTGGGTAGCAGTCGTATTGCGAAAGTTAACGGGTTGGAGCCCATCTCAAGAGTGCCAATATATAGTATTCAATAGGAATATATCACGTTATGTTTTCAGAGTAGGACCATAGATTAAAAAAAAGAGTGCATCGGCGAGATTTGAACTTCTTGCTCTCAGGGTCAATACCATACCTCTAAGATGCCTTTGTGGGTACCAAAAGAATAAAATAAAACAAATACGTTACACTAATTTCAACGTCATTGACACACTTTTAACCAATCTCTTAAACTGGCATTAGCAGTAGCCTCATTAAAAATTAGATTTATAAGAGATTTGAAAAATAAAAAAAGGAATAGTATAACAAAAAATTCTGACGTCACAATACACGAAATATAACCTGTCAATTTGGAATGTACAAAATGTGACCTAATTAAACACTTGTGTTACCAAATTGACAATACTTTTGTTGTGTAAGTATACCGGTTAACAGTATAAAGATATTATTAGATTTATAGTAAGTACACACAGCATCATGTCAGTAGTGTTATTCTGTTAAAAAAACAGCTCGGACCGCATAGGGGTTCAATCAAATCAAACCTACTTCGCGCTTCTACTCCCGACGTTGCCATCGAATTCGAAGGCAGCTTGTTTCCAGAAAAATATAACTGTTTATCACATTTCGAAATGTCAATTATTCATCATTAACTGTTAACTCTTGCTCTCGATTTTCAAGCAAATACCTATGACAGATTTGTATGAGCTGACGTGTTGTTGGCTGTACTTAAGTTCTGTCTATTTTTAAAAGCCAAGTCTCGTTAAGAAATGGCCTTGTCATACGGAGCTGTCACTTGATAAAAATCACAGCGTTTTTATACTTATGAAAGCTCTACTACTCCGGTCACTGTGACGTGAAACACAAAAAGATTGATATGTATCAAAACCTGATACGATCTTGTAGTATATATTGTAGCAATGAGTTTTGAAGTTTTTTTATGCTAATTTCTCATGTGTTATTTATCTTTCAGGATAAAATATCTGTAGTTATTTTTCTGGCAAATTTAAGAAGTTAACTTTCTTCGAATACTGAGCATACCATATATATTGACATGCAAATAAATCTGACCATACAGCCAAACAAGGATTTATAAAATAAAACCCTTCGTTCTGCCGCTAATATGCTTGAAAACTAAATATTCATAAGAACTACAAAGAAGCAAAAATAATATTGATAAATTTATGGCCCTTTTATTTTATGCGTACAGTTTTTTTCTAGAAGTAATGAAGTTTGGCGCAATATATTCATTCAATGAAAAGAACACCTCGTCATAAGCGCGGGATCGTGGACGTACTGCATGTTCTTGCATATTCAATTTGACTTAAAACTCCGAAAAGCTATTCAAAAGGTGAACCCCAATGTCTAAAACTCTTCGATTTAATGAAAAAGCATTGGTATGCACAGTATTCGAAGAAAGTTAAATTCTTAAATTTGCCAAAAAAATAACTACAGATATTTTATCCTGAAAGATAAAATATTGATAAATTTATGGCCCTTAAATTTTATGCGTACAGTTTTTTTCTAGAAGCAATGAAGTTTTGCGCAATATATTCAATGAAAAGAACATCTCGTTATAAGCGCGGGATCGTGGACGTACTGCATGTTCTTGCGTATTCAATTTGACTTAAAACTCCGAAAAGCTTTTAAAAAGGTGAACCCCTATGTCTAAAACTTTTCGATTTAATGAAATAGAGACATGTCCCAGACAAGAATATAATAATCTTGTGTCCCAGACATGTCTGCATTATTCATTTCTAGGAACAAGTATCTCTACTTCATGCATATTATTTTGAAGTTATTTTTATAAAAGCCATTAAGCAGCTATATCAAGCAAAGCAATAACAAGAAAAAAACCTACGAATTATTTTAATCCAGTCTTTAAATTGTTGTATAAATATTTTGTTGATTAAACAAATATGGTAGTTTATACCGACTGCACCTTCATCAGACTTATTGATTAAAAAAGAAATGTTTCTACCAATCAAATGTAGGTTTAACAGATTACATCATATTTTTATTACCAAAATAAAAAAGATGAACGAATAATAACAATGAACATATATTAAATACGAACACGAAAAATTCTGAGATTATAGATAGATGTTTTTACTTATTAATAATCATAGAACAAAGAATATTATAAAGAGGTGAAGTTTCTAACTTTGTAGAGGTGATTTTCAGAAATACTCATCTGATCAAAAAATTCTTTCACCTTCATCATACATGGTGACACAGAGTATAATTTAATGTTATTTGTTTTATAATTTAAAACATCTAATAATGAATTAACTTAAAAACCTATTTTAAAAGACTCATCAGTAAAATTATAAAGTATATATTCATTATGTAACTTAAGCTACATTTAATTTGATGGTAGCAATTTACAAGATCCAGTTAATCTTTCATTTCTTTGAACAAAAAAACAGATTTAGATTCATTACAAAACAATAACTTTCATCTATACTAACACTGAATTGTTCAGATGACTAATCCTAGACTAAGTTGCGCAAGCGCAGCTGAGCGCGCGCCCGTGTTTATTGTCTACGAAAAGTCCATTACGCCCTAATGTGGATTACATTTACTGGGTCCATATTCATAACATTTTATTAGACTAATGACTTTTATTAATAACTAATCTTATTGAATATATTTTAGAAAATCGAAGATCTAAGAACCAAAAATTTGTACAGATAGATGTTTGTTACTCTTTTACGTAAAAATTGCTGAACGTATCTTGATGTAATTTGGTATACGGATAATTCTAAGCCTGAATTAATCTATAGGCTACTTTTTATGCCACTAAATTTTTCCTTTAGAATAAATGACATGACTTATATTTTTCAAAGTATTTCATTTCGCTATTGTGGTTGTATAGTTAGTGATAGAATGCGTCACGCATCAGGCTTTGATGAATATTCGGAAGAATCACTTCCCATATTATGATTACAGGTATACAGTACAGTATGACGCAATGCCTGATCAACTGTGGCACCGATAGATACTCTATGAATTGATTACATTACATTGTAGCGATTATGTGTTTCATTTTACTTTGTAATTAGTTTTATGTATTATGGAAGTGAAATGAAAATGAAATGAAAATATCTTTATTCAAGTAGACTTAATATAAGCATTTTTCAATCGTCCAAATTTTTTTCCCCTACCACTTGTTCAGGACGTCTTTTAGCTGACAAGAAGAACAAGCGAAAGAAACTTAGCAGCTCTTTATCATAAATAATGACATTTACATAAATCATGTCATTACCGAAATAATATGTATTATCACAATAATAAATACAACTTTCAAAGTCTGTAGGTCATAGTATGTAACCAGAAATACAATATTCTGTGATTGATTGTAAACATCTGAAACCTTAAAAATAAGGCAAGTAAAATGAAAGCACATTGTGAAACCTAATTCCATACTTCAATGGGCAATCTCCTTTTAAAGTGATTACATTTTCTTATACCTGCTATCTTTTAATTAACAATAACAATCAGTGGGTGTTAACGAACGTCCTTGCATCTCAACAGCACACTTGTTATAACTATCTCCATTGATCCAAGCAAGGTCACAGTGAAGCACACAATGGGACTAGGTCGATCCAGTACATCAAACAATGCTATGGGAAACAGGTATGCTGTATTCTCTTTAGCATATAATGCCAGTGCTTATAAAAGATTGTTTGTTCTGAGGTCCTGTGAAGAGTACGACAATGAGATTGAGTTGTAGGACCTATTCGATAGAGGCCACCATTGAGATGTTTATTTGAGAACATTATTATACATAAATTAATATCACTCATGAAAAAACTACATTGCAATAGAAACAACTATTACAGAGTGCCTATTCTATTTGTCTATTAATTATTGTCTAGTAATTTATAAAATCGTTCTTATAATTTCGTTTTAATCATATTCGCGAAGAATCTCTATGACACACACATTAAACACAATTTTAGTTTGCATCATAGATTATCAAAAATACGTTTCTTTGGAGTCGTATAGTAAGAATATGCCTTGAGATGTGTTAATTCGTAGATACAAGTAATGATTCTTAACAATGTATTCGGATTTCAAAGACAAGAATCAATAGAAACGTTTGATTCATTTAAAAATTATGTCAATGGCCGTCTAAATCGCCGATTGTCTATAAATAAAAAAGAAAATCGGCATTCGAAATTCAAATTTACTACACATGCGTAAGGGCAGTCGCACGCTGACCCCACAGAAAGCGACATCAAGTGAAAGTCCATGGTCGTGGCCGTTCAAAATGAATTTCACATTCTGCCAAAATCATATTCACACGCTTTAATGTGTTAATTTTTTGTTTGTCCATAGTATAACTACCGCGAAGTCACATTTGCTACAGTGATACTGCCATACCAAAATCTCCGTTCTAAAACATCAAATCAAATCAAATCAAATCATTTATTGCATGTCACATTAAAATTATAACATAGTAATTATTTTGTTGCTCGTGTACATGTGACGCCCTGTAAGGGCATGGCAATGTTACAATACAATACAATAAAATAAAATAAAATACAAATACCCAAAATTAAATAATATTAGAAATTACATGTCAAGAAACTTATAACAATATATATTAACAATAATTAAATTAAATATAAATTAGGCATTTCAAATATCACAATGTTCATCAATAACAATTTTTAATTTATTAATAATAGTATAATATTTATGTCAATTTTTCATTAAAAAATTCATCTATATTGTAATATGCTTTATTTAGTAAGAATAATTTTAATTGATTATTAAATGACATTTCTGTTTCCAGATTTTTAATATAATTTGGTATATGATTATAGATTTTTATTGACATAGCATGCGGGCCTGACGAGACTATTTCTAATTTTGAGAAGTGCATTTCTAGTTTGTTTAAATATCTATTGCCTCTCCTAACACTTGTTATAGGTGTATAAAATTCTGGGTGTTTCCTTACGAACTTACATGTTTCAAGAATATATATTGATACAAGAGTCAGTATTTTGTGTTTAATAAAATGAGGACGACATGATTCCATTTGATCAATGTTAGACATTATTCTGATACACTTCTTCTGTAGTATAAATATTTGATCTACATGACATGAGTTTCCCCACAGAACAATTCCGTAGGATAGAATTGAATATGCATATGCGTAGTAAGCTGTAAGGGCAGTTTTAAAATCCGTTACACGTTTAAGATGATGTAGTGCATATATAAAAGACGACATTTTATTTACTGTCTTTTTAATATGTGTTTTCCAATTCAAACACGTATCCAAATCCACTCCTAACAAAGTAGCAGAGTCAACGGTCTCTAATTTTGTACTCTTATAACTATATGAAATTTGTAATTTTGATTTTTGATATGGCTTAAACTGAATAATTTTGGTTTTACTAAGATTAAGTTGCAAATGATGAAAGTCTAGCCAGTTTACAATTTTGTCCAATGTAGAATTAAGTTTAGTTTTTAAGTCTGTTCCGTTGGAGCATGAAAACAAGACAGATACATCATCGGCAAAAAGCATACATAGGTCGTCTAATATGTTTGGAAGATCATTTATATAAATAAGGAATAAGATACATCCTAAAACGCTGCCCTGGGGAATAGAGCCTTCAATATGGATTGCATCTGATTTGGTATAGGTAATCATACCCGTTACAAAATTTGTATGTTGAATTTCTACATATTGATAACGGTTATGGAGGTATGATCTAAACCAATCATGGGCTTCTCCTCTGATTCCTGTTTGGTATAATTTATTCAAAAGGGTTTTATATGACACCCTATCGTAGGCCTTACTCATATCGAGTAAAAGGCCTACCGCGTACTTTTTATTATTAATTTCGTTTAAAATATTTTTTATATATTTATAAATTGCTAAGGTAGTGGAATGGTTTTTTCGAAAGCCGTTTTGATTTTCATGCAAGATTTTGTATTTTTCAAAAAAGGAATACATACGCCTCGCGATAACTGTTTCAAATATTTTTGCTGATGTTGGTAACAAAGCGATGGGTCGGTAATTATTAACGTCGGTTTGATCTCCCTTTTTGTGGATAGGTTTGATTATGGATACTTTTAACGCGTCAGGAAATATACCTTCTGAAATGGATTGATTTACTAATTTAGTATATGGGACCGTTAGTAAATCGACACAACTTTTAATCAAAACCGGGGGAATTTCATCAATACCGTAAGATTTTTTGTTTTTTAGTTTCATTATAATTTTTTTCATCTCTGTTGTGTCCACTGGGTTCAAGAATATAGTATTTTCGATGTTTTGTGTTATTTTTATATTTTTTGAAGTTGGTGGGGCATATGAATTTCCAATTTTAGCGAAAAAGGTATTAAATGAATCCGCCACCTCCTTAGGGTCTGATAATATACATTTATTTGTTGTTTTGAGTTGGATATTCGTATTTTTACGCATATTTCTGTTTGTCTCATTATTTATGATTTGCCACATAGATTTAGTTTTATTATGCGAATTCTCAAATTTAGATTTATTACATTTTTTTTTTTGATATATTTATAGCTTTTCTCAATATTTTACAGTATTGTTTATAGTGTTTTGCTAAGTTAATAGATTTTGATTTAGATACCAATAACTTCAAGTGTCTTTTGTGACAGCATGATATTTTTATTCCTTTTGTAAGATATTTTTTGTCTTGTGTAGTTTTTATGTTAATTCTAATTTTTGGTATACATTTATTTAAAGCATTTTGCATTACATCATTAAATATATTATAATTTTCGTTTATACTTTTATTAACTTTGAGTTTATCTTTCCAATTTATATGTCTTAGTTCTGTTTTGAATTTATTTATGTTAGGTTCGTTAAATATTCGTTTGTATAATACAAAATTTTTAAGATTTTGGTTATTGTGAGGTAAAGAAATTAACAATCCACTATGATCTGAGAAGCCAAATTCACAAACAGATACATCTTTATCGTTTATTTTAAAATTTAAAAATAGCAAATCTATGCATGTAGAGCTATAAGGTGTAATTCTGGTTGGTTCTTTAATCTTTTGATGGAAATTATTCCTTAAAAATAAGTTAGAAAGTCGGTATTTTTCATTGTTTTCTGTAAGGAAATCGACGTTAAAATCGCCCCCTATAACAATATTTTTACACAAATCTTTCTTTAATATAAGGTTAAGTAATTTTTCAAGGCATGAGTAAAATAATTCTACTTCTCTTTTGATATTTGGCCTATAAATATTAATGATAACTAGATTTAATTTAGGTATTTCAACAGCACATATTTCAAACACCATTTCCAAAGACAACGAGGTTATATCCATTCGGTTATAAAATTCAAATGTGTTCTTTATTAACATACAGACACCACCACCCTCGTGATTTTCACGACAAAATGAGGAGCAAACTGTGTAGCCCTCTATTTTAAGTAATTTTAACTTTTGTTTGTTTAACCAAGACTCTGATATACAAATAAGATGTAGATTAGGTTTATCCTCTAATAATGCGTCCAGGAGGTGAGTTTTGTTACAGATGCTTTGCATATTTTGGAATACATGTAAACACATCGCTAAAATCAGGATCTGAATATCTTTTGTATTAACATCCTTAACTATACTGCTTACGGGTATATTATATGATTTTTTTTCGTGAATATTGGGAATACTAATTTATGTGTTAATTGTATGCAAATGCTTCCTGATACTATACGGTCATAAAACAATTATATTAAAGTTATTTAATAAATAAATAGTTTGTGTTGGTCGCAACGACTATTTCAAAATTTGTTTATTTTTAAATTGGCAAAAGAAAGCTTTCAAATAATTTTAAAAATCGAATCACTCACTCGTAGCCACATCGAATATTAATTCAAAAAAAGAACAACATTGACTCGGATGTTGCGCGATCGGTGCCGCATAGGAAATCAGTTGATTGTTTCCATAGTTCATTTTGAACTTTATTGTAACTGTTATATGAACAAATTTCAACTAAACCAGCTAAGAGTAAGGTGACGAATGTCAAGTACATGAAATCGATTCTCTGACTCTGTAATTTTTCGGATACTTTCCAATGGTACACACTAAGTGAAAGACAATTATTATTATATGTATGTATCAACAATTAATTTAATAGACCTTTCTTGACGAATAGTCGTGCGAATCCACAAAAATTCGCTATACAATATTACATTTCTTTATTGTTACTGAATAATAACTGTTCATTTGAAATTCACATTTCGTTGCAACAATGAATAATTTGAGTCATGCGATTTACTATTAAGTGTAAAATTGAAAGTTTACTTTCCAAGTGCTTACGTCTTCTAAATATTTTTTTTTATATCAATGTTGTGATAAGCTTATATTTAGTAGAACATTAGATTCTGTGCATGGCTCTGAAACCATACAAGAGCATTCTAACAGCAAGTTGCACAAACGTCCATTAAAATTATCATTCGTTTAATGTCATATTACCCATACAAATTTTCAAATTTAGAACATTCATTAGAACTTCAAGTCCTCATTAAATCTTAGTAACCGTAAATTTATCAGAAATAATGTACTTTTTAAACGTTAATAAATTAAAGTTGCTGGATATGTAATCTTACATATCTTTTGCATGCAAACTCACAAATCGCAGTTTAATACAGCAGTATAGATAAGCATTCGGAATTTGAATTTTTGAGGAATCTTTGATATCAGATTGACGATCAAAAGCAACATTTATACTTTTTGTTCAAAAGAATAGTGTCTCGTCTTTCAGGACAGGCAAAGGAACTATACATACTGTCAAATATGAAATTCTTTAAACATAATTATTAAGCAAAGCCAACCTTAAAAAGTTGTCTAAAAATTTAATAAGACTTATAGTCAAATCTCAGATAGTATTTTCATTTTTAAGAATAGCAGTCTTATATAAAGGTTTATCGGGGGTTTTTATTTATGACGATCAAAAGAGATTTGATATAAATTCTACGTAACATTCATTCACCAAATAACGGGGTCAAGCGTAGAGAGTGAAACTGCATTTTTTCTGTACAGCCACCCACAGTCATCGACAGCGACAGTAGGTCATACACCTTACTTTACTACGTAAACCGCGAAAAGTTCAAACATTCAAAATTAGGATTATAAATACCATACCAAGGATAATCCTTCATTCTTTTTTTTATACTTATAGCTAATCAAAGAAGGTTTTTACTAAAAGAGAAATTGGAAAGTGTATCTAGGAAATTGTGAAATTATCTAAAAAGTAGAAGAGCTAAAATGTTACAAAAAAGTAAGCAGAACAAAATATGTCTTTTTACGTAATAATAATGAAAATAATAAATCATTTTAGTGTTTAATGATTTTGGAATATTAGTAACATACCAATGAAATAATTTTAGTAAGTACGTTATTTTTATAATGATAATTATCAAAAAACCAATTGAATTTCATAGGAAGTTCCAAAGAATAGTATGCCATCTAGCCTATAAAAATTCATAACCAAATTTAAAATGTATTGTCATATTAATTCGTTTATTTACAACAAACTTTGATTTTCAACTAAAATGTACTAACAAGAAATCTTAGGTAAGAAGCGATCTACCATCGATTATGGTAAGTTACCAACAAGTTGACTAACTAATACCATAGACAGACGACATTCTGGGTCAATGGTGGCACGACGCGGTCGATGCACTATGGTTTAATATCATGTTCTGTAAAAAATAGTGCGGCTCAATTTTTAAAAGACGTTCTCGTTTAAAAATTGAACCGTGTTATAATTTAAGATTGAAATGGTTAGAATTCTAGTTACGAATGTTGCTTTTAATGATAAAAAAAATATTTTTATCCTTTTATAAATTGTTACTTCAAAAGGTTCAAATATTAATATTCGTTTAGAATTATCAGTAAAACTACTCTAGGTCTATGGCAAGTAAAAGTGTTTTGTAAGCTTTTGTAATTACTTTTATTCTATTGCTATTTTATTGAAAAAAGTACTACGATTTATGTATTTTCTAAAAAAAATACATAATAAAGAACTTATATTTCCTTCAATTTTTTAAAGTTTAATTTATCAATTGTGCAATATTATGAAGTGTTTCATAATATCACATTTATAACTTTAACAAAATTGTGAAATAAATATCAAGCAATTATTTAATAACAATTAAAATGTTGCTTAAAGTGACACATCAATTGCTAACATAAAATAATAATCAAAATCTAATTTTCTTGATTAATGCCCAAATGTCTATATTAAAGTTTTTGGTATAATGTCACCATCTTTTCAAGGTTATTACAAATTAGCTATTAGTATTAACAAAATGTTGTTAAATATTTTCTTGATTGATAAGAAACCTACCAGCGGGTGGTTGTTTGTTTCGCTTCAATTGTTTTTTTATATCTATTTGAGCGTTTTGTTGTTGTGTAAAACGTATTTAGAACTTATAAGTCGTGTTCGAGAAAATTAAATATTTAACTTCAATTTAATTCCCTCGGTATTGGCTTTTATATCAACAGCAATAGTCAGCATCCAGTTTCAGATTTTTAGTATTAAACTTCTTGTTCTTTATTTTTATTAGAGGCAAAGGGATCCAGTGAATTCAGCCTTATCATTAATTTTCATTAAATTAGTGTTCCTTGTTTGGAATTCGTTTACCCAATCAAAAAGGACAGGCAAATTTTTAGAAGTTACTTTGAAAGTTTTAGACACAGTGTAATAAAATGATACTTAAATTAAACTAAAATATCTGAACTTCAATTGAATATGAATACATATTATATTAATGCTGTTATTAGATTATATTCACTAAAATTCAGCTAATAGTTTTACTTCATAATAAAACCTTATATGTACCGCTATAAGGATCTAGCAAAATTTGTTTTCCAATGCAATCACGTTATATTGTATTGAAATAACCCACGTTACAGGAAACCGTTTTAAGACCAGTTCAGATAGAAAGTAAGGTCATTACGAGGACGTAGGCACGTCCACAATTATGATATTGTCCACAACGAGACATGAAGATTTAATACACAAATAAAGTAATTATCACCAGGCTATTAATGTCCCCACTTCTGGGGCATAGAATCGAACAGCGAGAATGGGCTATGTACCGCGCGGGCCCAGTGTGGATTGATGGGTATTAACGACGACTGAAGTGCCTTCTGAAATGCAGACTAGCTCGATACAATAAATTTTCGGTCACCCATCCTATGACCGACCCTTACGAAAGTTGCTTAACTTCCGTATCACAGATCAAACGCGCTAACCATCGCGCACCTTCTGCAATCTAGCTTCTCTACATATGATAATGTCATTAATTATTTGTGTAACTAAAATCTAAAAAACATATCTATCTATATCTTCACGCAGTATCCTTTGCAGGGTAGGTAGAGATGACCAATTCGTACCACAAGGCACATTCCTTACATACATCTTTTGATTCATACACTTTCATTACTTTTTCATACATAGTAGCCAGTTTTTAATGCTTCTTACATCACTTTCTAGCGGCACGCGATTTATTTGATCATGAATGGTGTTTTTTGGTCTTTTTTGGCATCTACATGCGTCCACTCCGCTCCAATTACAGTTCTGTCATTATTTCAATAGGCATTCATCCCACATGTCCGAAGCATTACACTAAAACAATATTATTCTTAATACATAATGTTTAAAAAATCCACTTGGTCCCCGGCACACTGAGATGGGAATCGTATACACGATCTTTCAAGAACTTATTACTGTACGCTACTACAGAGCGTATTCTCATCAATGTTCAGTCATTTACCCAAACAGCCGAAAGAAATATTGAACCTTTCGATAAAGATGAGGATTTTGTTCTAATTATTATATTTCGATTAATTTTACATTCGTATTTTTAAGCATTTTGTATTAAGAATGATGTTCAGTATGGCATTGTGAATGCAAAATTAATCAAAATATAATAAAACAATATTATTCAAAATTATTTTAAGCTATAAAAAAACGAAATTTTGAAACCGAATGTATAATTAACATATGAACAAATAGTTATAGGTACTAATGTGCCTTATTTCAAGGGTATGTAACATGTTAAAATTTTGGGTATCTTGTTGAAATTGTTAAAATTAGTATTTGTTTACAAATTAAGTTGTATAATTAATTAATTCGATTCGAGTTTTAATAAAAAACTTTTTTTGACTAAAACATTCTTTTGTCTCTTTAATCACCGTATATTGTCTTTAGCCAACCTTTTTGGAATCTTTTTAAGAATAAAACTACTTTCGACCAAATCTCCACTCTTGAATTTTTGACTATTTAATCTTAAAAACATCTGTTTTTTAGCTACGGTGAAAGAGAAAACAAGCAAACTTGAATATCACAACCTCTAAATAACCAACCAATACATATAGGACATGTAATTTTAAACTTTACAACGTGTGTTATATATAAGGGCAATATTTTATTGGGATTCTTAGCATATTTCATATGGCACGCATGTGATTCATTAAAAAACTTATAACCAATAGTGGATTCAAACATTTGCGATATCAGGCTTTCAGAATATTACTTTACGCTCCATCTACGTCTTAAATTGTTTTCATACTTTTTAATTTATTTTGTACAATGGTGCAATGAAGTTCACCCTCGAACGTATCGAAGGACGTAACACGAATATGTGTCTTATGTTATAACCCATCGTAATACCCGTTACGGTCAAAACGGCGTGACAACGCGTACGTTACGTTACCGTTCCGTGTCCGTTATTCGCTAATCACTGTTTTGTTACCGGCCGAATTAATGGCTGACCGTGTACTCGGATATATGTGGAACGACGAAACTTGTCTTAACTAGAGTATTGTGAAACTTGGATCAGTGATGTAATGAAATTTCGGTAACTACATATTATAACTAAGGTATAAAAACGAATAGTTGAATATTATCGATTGTGGTATTTCATTTAAGAATCATTTTAAAAATTATGAGCATTAATATGGATGAGAAAAAGAAGAGAAGCTGGACAGACTGTATGCAAGATGTTACAGAGCTTTGTAAGAAAGCTATTAATGTTGAGAACACGGTTGATCGAGACGTATGGACAAAGACCACGAGTGCGTCAACGCAAAATGAAAGAACTGGAACAAGGGCAAGCATATAATAATATAACCATATATATTTTAACTTGCCTACATATAGATACATATCGATTTAAAGGATTTGTCATAATATTTTGAGTCACTCTGATGTTTAAGCATTTAAGGTATGGGTTATATCCGAGCTCAAAATTGTCATTACGTAATCTTACTTATGCCTAAAGATATGCAGTAATCAGTAAATTTGATCTGCGATATGGTGGTAAAACTTTTTCCGCAAAAGGCGTTCGTAGAATGGCTGACCAAAAATGTATTATCTCCAGTGCCTCCAACGTTAAAGGTGAACTTCCATTGTGTCCGTATCTACATTACGGACTCACGGTAACTGATTGTACGGATATGCCTCTTCTTTCATCTACACTGCATCCAGATTTTTAATAGTTGTAGATATCATTTAACAGTTTTGATATAATACCGAGAATGTATAGAGTTAAGGAATTAATCCGTAAGACGTCGTCGGCACATCGTATTCTATGCTCATTATAATGCGTACTGTCTGTGCGGCCTATACGAATAGTGGAACGAGTACTATACAAATTCATACAAAGTTATAGAGAATCCGTTGCGTGCGTGTGTATAAAGTAGACGTGCACCTTTAACTGCTGATCCTGACTTCATATGCAGTTGTCAGCATCAACCAATCCACAGTGGGCTCGAATGTTGTCCGTACTCCAAATTCTGACCAGAGTAAAGAATAAGTAAATATGTTTAAATAAACCAAAAACTACAACCAGCGATAGCAATCATGGAATAAATGTGAAAGCATTGAGTGAGTGATTGACGACATGTCAAAGAATGGAAAAGATTAACTTCTTGTTAAAAAAATACATCCATTTTTATTTTTATCATTCGGTATAATCTCATTGGCTCTGAAGTTAAATCGATTAAGTTTAAATCGATGATTTCATAATGCGATTTCTTGAACGTATCAGCTATAATGATTGTAATGCATTTACCGTTGCCTCGTGACAGTGCGTGTAATAGAAGTATTACATCTCACATTGAAATAAATGAAAAAGTTTATATTAAAGTAAGATCCAAAAATGAAAAAAATAAGCAGAATAAAATGGCGGTTTTTAATTAAATACATAAATACTTATGTATACATTAGCGGTAATTACAAATAGGTTATATTTACTCCCATCAAAATGTATGAATTCCAAATTCAAAAAAAGAAGTAAAACTTATTCATTATTTGTAAAAATCTATGCTTATATTATAAAGAGAAAACATTTGATTGCTTGTTCGCATCTACTGGAGCGATTTAAAAATTCTTACACCTACGGAAAGCTACGCAATAGGCGGGTGTCATAATTATGTTTAAATTTACACGGGCGAATTTGCAAATTCAGATAGTGTCAT
The DNA here is from genome assembly GCA_918026875.4 of Diatraea saccharalis. NCBI lineage: Eukaryota > Metazoa > Arthropoda > Insecta > Lepidoptera > Crambidae > Diatraea > Diatraea saccharalis. Next base: position 22,688,318 of record OU893339.1, on the reverse strand, counting down.
ATATTTTACTGGTAAAAAGGAAGGATAAAATATAAAATATGGAAGTATAAGATCAAACATTAACCACGCATTCTCTCACATCTGCGGTACTGAACACCATACTCCGTAACTAAAGAACCATCACAAGTTATTACAGTTTCATATAACGTAACCTGTTTAGATATGGATCGAACATATTATTAAGGTATGCTATAATGTTCCTACCATATAATGTTCAATCCACTTAGTATACAAAATCAGGATTGATTAGAGCTTTATATATAGGTTGCTAATGAGTAGCTCGGTGGTTAGTTGATAAGCACACATAGCCCGCGATCGTTGTTGTTTAGCAACTTTCGGAAGCGTTGATAACGGGATGGGTGACAAAAAATATTATCTCAAACTACTCTGTCTTTCGGAAGGCACGTTAAGCCATTGGTCCTGGCTATGGTATTGGTGCCAGCGTGAAGGGTTATGGCCCATCCTCCTTAGCCAACCATAAAGAAGCGCTGAGCCCCTGCAGTGGCGACGTAAAAGAGCTGATAATGACTGGCTCTCCAATGAACTGTTTTTGCAGAATTCTTATTACTAGATCTCAAAATAACAAACAAAGCTAGGTATGTAATAAATATCGTAAAAACGTATGTAGTTAAACTAAAAATATTAATTATGACAAGGCTATATAACTCAACCTTAGCCTATCCAAAAAGGTGAAATTTAAATTAAATAATAATAATAATCGTGTTGTGGAGGTGTATTCTTAAAACCGGTAATCTTTATATTGGTGGCAAAACTTTAGGCACAACTCACTCATTTAATTTTTTTTAATTATCCGTGTATTTTTTCCAGTATATTACCGAACTACTCTACTATTTATTATTATTTAAAGTTGGATTTGTTTTTTATTTTGTTCTTCGAATGACGTTAAAGTCTCCTAAAATGTTTAAGATGTTCAGAATGCCTACTTATAAAATAGTGGTTTATGTTAATATATGCATAATTATGTATAATATTAGTATGCTTGACAGTTCTACCAGATTTTGAGTTCAAAATTGAATCGAATTTGATGCAGTTGGCAAAATGCGAAATATCAAGGTTGTTCCAAACAACCTTTCAAGACAGTTGTCATAGTATAAAATGAACAAGTATTAAACATTCATAATAATTGTATTTGATTATTGTATTTGTATATGTTCAAAGTCCAAACGTAATGTCAGCCGTTGACTGAGCAGGCTCACTGTTAGTATATAATACGTCAGTGGTGTAAAAAATATAGACGGTTCAGAGGTATACTCGTACGTTTATTCACACCGCGTACGCTGAGCAGCCGACTGTCGCTATGGTTCATCGACGTACTCAGTTAGCGGAGTACTTAAATTTGTCGCCATGTGTCAACGCAATTGAATAGTGCAGTAACTTTTGTGTGAGTTAAAATCTCACAGTCGTCGGCCTATGTTTGATTTGAACGTAACCTTTTATATACGTACATAATTGGTAAATTCACCAACGGTCCAAGACCTACATTTATTCTAGAGATCATAATTATTTTGACGTTAGCAAGTCGGATTTTCAGCTATGCTATTTTGTTAATAAAACAGCCTAGCATTCGACGTCGGCAGCACTATGTCAACGTAGCGATTCAACAAAAAAAAATCTTTATAACCTTTTGGAGTAGGTTTCATTCGAATTTGAACTTCTATACTGTGACAGCGTTCAACGCTAGGTTATGTTAGTTTTAAGTTTAATTAGTCGCCTATGAGGTAAGTATTTCACTTTTATTGCTTATTTAAAGTTTGAAGTCGGTTCTATTTTTTAAGGTTTTATTTCATGCTTTTTTAAATAAATATCAATGAAAATCCTAATAGTATTTCTGTTAACAACTTAACTATGCCGCGTCAATGTTAATCAGAACAATGATTAAAATAGTCGACCAGAATTACAAATATAATTACATGTATCGCGGTCGCCGCTGTGTTTGGTTAGAAACCATTAGTTTAATATAATATTATCAGTAAATAAATATGAATATTTATCCTGACGCCAAATCCTTTTCAAGGTATGCAGAAACCAAGCAGACATACTGCCAAGCTTCGATAGGACTAGCATAAGCTGAAATCAAATGCTCTTAACGTTCAAAAGAATAACTTAGAGCTAGCGTAAGCTGTGTATCATACTTTTGACAAGTTAACCCACAATCTTACGCGGTAACTCCAATTGTATGAGGTAGGAGGCGAGAACCGAACCCGGGGCCTCGGAGATAGCGACATTTTGATATCAGCGTGTGAGATACTCCGCCACGAAGGTCGTTAAATGAAATCGTTTATAAGGAATGCGGATCTGATGTGAATGCTGTGAGGAATGTTTTAAAAGGTGTTGCGGTTTAATGCTGGTTCCATAAACGAGATTTCTTTATTGTAATGTATGTAATGTAATAACTTCTCTATCGAAATCCCTTCTTTCTATCGACATAATAATAATAATATTATCCATTTTTTTTTAAATCACGTTTGTTGTTTTTTATGGACTCATTCGAAATTTTCGAGTTAAATACAATAGGTCGACTATTACTCGTAAACTTGTAAAGCCAACTTCAGTGTGATAGTTTTCCTTTTAACTTCGTTGTATAAAAGTACCGCTTTCGTAACGTTTGATTTTTTACCAACGACCGTTCAGTTGGTAAAGGGGGAGACATTTGACCCTAGCGAAAATTAAATTGGCTCTTTAAAGCTTTTTTTCGAAATTTTACCATTTTGTCAACGTAATCAACATATACTCATGCCAAATTACAACTTTCTAGTAGCAATAGTTTCTAAATGAAACTGCGGACGGACAGACAGACAGACATGGCGAAACTTTAAGGATTGTTTACTACGGAACCCTAAAAAGGTAGCGTATAAGACGGCAACCTACTTCAAAAGTTAATAAACGACTTTATTTCATTAAGCTGCAGCGCTGTAAAAAACGGTGTGTTCGACGCTGTATTTTTAAAGAATATCAAAGCTGCACCTGCATTGTGCAAATTTCTGTTATTAAAACTGAAAATAGTCCTCACGTCATACCAGCTAACAAGAATTACCTGAAACAAAAAAAAAAACGGAAATTGAGTATTTATTACACAGTGCCCAAAAAAGGAGTGTATTGTGTTTAGGGTTAACTTAGCATACCTTTTAAAAATATTAACGTATTACATCATTCCAAATGACACTGGCTATATACTTTTTTTAAATTTTCATAAAGGCGGATATATAACTTCTTTTAAAAAAATATGAGAATCATTTTATGTATTGGGTATCAAATTAAAGGTCTCAATAAGTACATTACTTAAAATGTTTTACTTGTATACTTAATTACTTGCTCACCAAAGCAATAAATCATTAAAAAACACAACTGACAAAAACGTACTAAAAAATAAAAGAAACTGCTTTTTTGCTATTTTTATTTTTAATACGATTTAAGTAACTATAGAGGTCAAGTCAAAGTAAATGATAGTCTATGTCTCCCGCATATGATGTAGCTGCCCATAGATCTTAAAAAACGGGCAGCGAAACTAATACGTAGTTTCTATTCGATGCCAACAAACAATCAATTTTTTCCTTTTTATAAGATTATATTTCATCCAATAAAGAGAGACATCAAACATATGATCCGTCGATTACCAAATACATAGTATCATGGAGATCCCAAGGATGCTCGCATACCCCGCGACATGGCTATCGCAATCATAGCAACATTCACTTCATAGAGAATCTCTCGTTCACACGATGATTTCATATAAGTAATTTGCGTGGTCATCCCAATTACTTATGGCATTACGCTTGAATAAGCATAGAGTTATATGGTCAGCAATGTTGACGATACGTAATTAAGCCTTCAAAATCATCAAACTCTATTTGTAATAACATTTAGACTTCGCGTACATCAAAAAAAGAGTATATTTCAATTGGTCTTTTCCAAAGAATAACGTCAAAAATAATTTATCATTTAAAATGGAATCTGCATTATATTTCTAAGAGTTTTGTCGCAGTCAAAATGTGAATTTGTAAAATATTAGTTCTCGAGAGAAAAAAATCACAAAGTTACCACCCGTAAAATTCATCATTATATCGATTACTTCTAACGATCATACACTTTTTTTATTTGAATAGATAATAATGTAAATTATATTTGACCCACGTTACCTAAATACGAGCTTGTAAAAATGCATAATGATAAGTGCTACATTCACTATAGTTAATTAAAACATGCAATAATAAACCTTTAACATTAATAGATCATTATGTGCTAAATTAAATTCGATTTTTATTGGTCAACACTAAATGAGAAGCGCTAACCACAAATGGTAGTAACGATTAGTTTATTATAACGAAATACGCCCGTCAAAGATTAAGTAATATACGAGTTATATTAGCATTAAACTCGAAACATTTTACAGTACAACATTACAATAACGTTCTTAATAAATGTTTTATAGACTCGAAAGGTAGCTCGGTGGCGTAGTGGATAAGCGCCGCGGCCCGCGATCGTAGTTGTTAAGCAACTTTCGCAAGGGTCGGTCACGGGATGGGTGACCAAAAAATTATTATCTCGAGCTACTCCATGCTTCGGAAGGCACGTTAAGCCGTTGGTCCCGGCTGCATTTGCAGTCGTTATTACCCTCCAATCCACATTGGGCCAACGTGAAGGGTCATGGCCCATCCGCCTTAACCATCCATAAGGAAAGCCTGAGCCCCTGCAGTGGGGACGTAAAAGGGCTGGTGAAGATGAGTCGAAAGGAGAATCGGAAAACTGGGCTTAAATGATCTTTCCCTACGTATTATGGACATAGACGAACACAGCTATTATGAATTATCTGTGCACGCGCATCGGTTACAAGGCATGCCTTTTCCTTACATAATTCTCAATATCCCATAGAACAGTCCTGAAATTTTAATACTGTTGGAATTCGTATGTTTTAATCTCTAAAAACCACTCATAAATTATCTGTGTAACGTTTAGGCGCAAAGTGTAAAAAATATTTAAATTAAAAATATCGGGAACGATTTTCAATTTAAGGTTAAAAAAAATGCTTTATAGAGTTTACTTGCGCTTACTTGTTGTTGGTTATAAAACAATTGGAATAAAAAAACATGAATCGTTTTGAGATAATTGTTGCAATAATCGTATGAGATGATTTATCGCCACTCCTGTGCATCGCCGAGCATGACAACGCTGCATTTTGCAATTACAAATGCGCACCAGTAGGACTACTACCAGTATTAAGCGTAGTATAAATATCTTCAGTTTTATAAACAATAGTATAAATTAAACAATAAGTTTATTAAATATAATGTTATACGAAGTAAATAAAAGTTTATTTCAAAATCATTTTTATTTCTTTAATAGAGAGAGGATCTAACCTATAGAGCCATATCTAAGTAATATAAAAGCCATATAAAGCAATGTCTATCTAAGTCAAACCAATGAGATATGATTCTATAGGATCCACACATAACTATAATAATAATTTTAACGACTTATCTATGCGATTCTATTGCTATACAATTTTAATGTACTATATATTGTTTACTTACATGCTAGTTTTTTTTTAATAACATTACTTGCACAATCAAAACTTACTCTATAAAAAAGACAAGAAACAAAAAATTATCAAAAACCTCCATCGAGTATCTTATATTTTCGATTTTCAAATTTGGTACTTACAGTAGTTCGTCATCCGCAAGAAGCTTCTTGGTCTCTAGTAAAAATCATGATGGTTGGATATTATATACGTTTCTCGTAGAAAAATAATATTCCATAGTCAAATTATAAAAAAGAACCAACTCCTCAATAAATGTAGAGCTCTTTCATGTACAATAATAAATAAGTATATATTTGTGGTGTTAATTTTATTGTTGAGTTAAAGCATAAGTCTAAATTGCTATCAAAATATTCATAGCAGAAGTGTGTTTGAACTCGCTAATCTAAAGCATACATTGCATTTTTATAGCATAATTCTCGGAAATTTCTTAAGCTAAAAGAAAATGCTTGCTGCCTTGTCCCCTAAAAAGCAACAAGCAACAGCGTATAAACTGCAGCACATATACCTATGTACAATTTACGCTATTGTAAAAAAGAATTCTAGGTACATTCCCATTTCAACGCACCTGGCAGATAACTCGCGATATAAAAAAAATAAAATAAAAAGAACTAGCGCATCAAATCAGGCGTCCACAAAACGGATCTAATGTCCGATAGAGAAAGTGACGCCCTTGGCGAAGAAAGTTCGCATTGTGGACATTACACTCTCGCTTGTGCACACAACAGATGTTTGACGAGTTATTCGGGGGCTATAACAAAAGTTAAGCAACGTATCTAGTGGTCAGATTTCGGATGGGTTACCGTAATTTTTAAGCAAAATGGTTTTTATTTTTATAAGCTTGCTTAACAAATTTACACTCCTTAGAGAACCTTTAGAGACAAAATTGTTTGTGAGATATTCCAATTAAATAATAAACATGACTGATACATATATCTTACGAGACTATTTTACATTTTTCATATTAAAATTACCAAAAACAAGTATAAATCTAGACGAAAATAGTATTATTCGTATGCTAAGTCATAATAATAAGTCAAACAAAACAGAATGACACAATATCAGTCATTTCATCTTACTGTAGATAACCATTCATCAAGATAGTGTCGGTCTATCATGAAAACCGGAAATGCTGCCATTTTGCAATGCATTCAAAAGTCCATTGTCCGGTGCTGTAACACCGATTCTCTAATGTCTAATAATAATCGTCACGATTCACTATTTACGTAAAACTTTGGTATTATGGTATATAAATCATTATAAACCCACTAACACAGTTTTCAATAGGTCAAAAGTTTGATACGGCAATTCAATTTTGGCAATTTTATTGTGATAGAACATATGTGATACATGTAGGAGATATTTATGAATTAAACGAGCTTACCTCAAGTGAAGTTCTGTTTTAATTGTACGAACTGCATAATCTCGAATGATAAGCAGATAAATTAGTGACGCTAGGAGGAGAAATACATCTTTTTTGGTTTTATAGCTTTGGAATGGAGCTAATTTTCGCTTTAAATTTTGTGACTGAAGTCTGATGGGATAACTAACACTGTCCCTGATTCACGGTAAATATGTCATATTCGTACGAGTTATTTTTACAGTAGTATCATAAAAGTAGCTCTATGGTATTACTTGAACATCTTTAAGCATCGAAACGTTTCAATGAGTCAGGTATTTTTTAGCAAAATAAAACCTGTTCTTTTTATTCATGATCGTTTGATAGCATGTTTGTTTATCGATGTGCTCAAATGCACCGCCAAGGAGGTATAAAAAGAAAAAAATAAAGATGGCGTCATACGATTATTTTGGGTTGGGCCGTATATTTCTTCATGTCACGTACGAATACATTGGTATTTCTTGAAATTATCGCCATCCAACTTATTTATTTTTATTAAATTGATTTATCATTATTATTATACTCTTTAATTTAAGTTATTATCACGTTTATTTTACTCTTTTTTTTTAATTATAAACGTATCTATAAATACAATGCTTGGTATTAATATAATCATAAAGAGGTCAGAATAAAAAAATGTAAATATGTTACATATTTTATGACCGCTGGACTACCTTATTCATTAGATTCTAAGTTTAGAATCTATTATAATTCAATGTCAATATTTTATTTTCTCTTTACAGACACGCTGTTCCAAAAAGGATCGAGTAGAACTTTAAAAATAACATAAACATTTGTCAATTTTTGGATTAAATTTCAATAGTCACCTCCAGTGTTTATTGTAATTTCATCTCTTATCCCCAAACATTTGTCTTTACTTGTGATTTTGAACGATTTCTCGTCACTTTTTCAGTGTAACGCCGTGAATATTGACACTTATTAGATCTGCTTTAAAGTCCACAATAGTTTACACGACTGACAAGTTTCTCGCTGACGTGATAGTTCCGTGAGCAAGTAAACAAGCAAAATATTAACCTAGTCTAAGCTCGCATTTAGTGTTATGTACACCATCAGGGTCACACAAGCAAATAGGAAATTTGTCTTATAAGGTATAATATATTTATCTAAAAACGCTCTCTCGTATATAGTTTAGATTCTAATTAGAGTGCAAAATAAATGTAGGGAATTACGTTTTTCACAGCCGGATTACTCAAAAAAAACGAAAATTATTTTAAACTAATTTATTACTACAGAGAAAAATATTATAAAGATAATTATAATTAATTTAAACTAAATGAACTTGACTTGATCGATGCTAGATACAAAGTGTCGTTCCACATCAGTCACGTTGTCCAGCGGCGATGTCCACGCGGCACGTGTTGCAGACTCAGCGTTTACGTGTTCGTTGCGAAATCAGGTCGGTCCGCGCGATCAACTTTATAAGTCAGCGCGTCAGCGAATTACTTAGTGGCACAATATATAACACCTCCCCCCTCAGATCAGCAACTATTTTAGAATATTAAGAAAAAATGTTGCTGGCATCTTCTTAGTTTTTTGCGATGATTCTGCATCTTCATAGGTGTGTTGCTTATTAGGATTTCCTTCCAGAGTAGGTGTCTTTAATTTTCGTCGTATGAGGATAATGATGATAAGAAGAATAGCGCTCAACAAGAATATGTAGAGCGGGATCGTTGTATGATATAAGCTTGACGAATGCTCTCCTTGTATAATATCTTGTTGATTAACTTCATCTTGTAATTGATGTAGCTTCGTTAAGTTGATTGAGTTAATGTTGAGAGGCTGGGATGCTGGCTCGTTGTATTGCATTGAGATATTAGTTATCTTCACTGGTTGTCCTTTTATTCGATTATTCACATTCGCTATTGTGAACTCATCTGTTTGCATCTTACAGTTGTACGGGATTGTGACCAAAAAGCTTCCAGTTAAAGTAATGTACTCCTCCTTTTCGCAGGTAAGTTGTACTTGTGTTGGTTGAGGTAGGACGACAGTGTAGTGGCGGTCGTCTAATTTCTCCATAGCAGGTATCTTTAGGTTGACGGCGGTTTTCCGACAGGACTTTTCTACGGAGCGATCTTGGATGATGTTGCAGATGCAGTCTGGCTGTGTCTTCAGTTGCTGGTTTATGGTTTCCTCGCAGATGAAGCGTTCGCTCAGCTTCGGGCATTCAGCCTCTATATACACGTGATTATTTCTAGTGATGGCAATGAATGGGTGAGGAGGTAGGACTATTTCCTTATTCTTGTTAGGTATAATTGCTAATTTATATAAAGTATAGATATGAGGAGATATTATTGGAAATCTAAATGCAAATACTATTTGGTAATTATTATAATATGACGCTGGTTTTATGACGTCATAGTACTCACGGGTGTCTAACTCTAGTAACTGATTTTTATTATAAATTATTCTAATTTCCTCTACCATACTATTCATTATACCTAAACTTAGCATAGAATGATGCGTGCTTGATGCACGACAAAACGCTAATGCGTTTTCTATTCTAAATAATTCACTTATAAGACTATCTACGTTATCACTAACGATATCTAACATCTGACCGAATTTAGCAAACTTTAAAAAGGTATACTGTGCATGAGCTTCCGCATCCAACAAAATGTGTAAACTTTTATTTATCTGACTTTGATTTTCAGAGATTTTAGACAAAACTTTAGTGTGTTCGTTCATCCAATCTTTGCTAAGACTGATATGATGATTTTGCGCTGTTATAACTTTATTCTGATTACTTTTTAGAATTTTAAGAGCGTCTTCATATTTTGCAGCGTCAGTGTAATCTAGGTTTCCGGTAATACTTTTAATGACGGAACCCAACCCATCAATCAACCCTCTCTTAGATCGGCTCGGTTCCAAACTTTTTAACTGAAACGATGCTTTATCTAATTTGTTAGTAAGATGGTCAATCTGAAATTCGTATAGTGCATAAGTATAATTATCTAATCTAGCCTTAATTTCTAATAGTTGCGTATAAACTAAACTAAGATTATTATCAATGTCCTTTAGTTCTACATATTGTAAAAAGGTATGATAGTGAGTAGTTAAAACCATGGGCCCTAATTTAAACGGCAAGAATCCCGGTCCATCTTCAAGCCCTTCCAGTTTTATCTCCTGAGCCTGTGTCAGGCCTAGGATCAACGTTATCAGCATCCTGTAACAATTTTGATGACTTAGGAACCCTTTTTATTCTAGCTTTGGCTACAGGCCCCTTTTTCTTTGATGTATAAACATGTATCGGTAAATCGGCTAACACAGAATCCTGAGTGTACCTGGGTGCGATCTTAGAGCGGCTAGCGCTTGGATTACTTATGAAAATCTGCTGTTCAGGTTGGTATTCTACTTCAGACTCACGACTTTTATTGCGATTCTCTATTATATTAGTTCTATTAGTAACTGAATTTTCATGTATTATTTCATAAACGCGTTTCATTTGTTCCCTATGTGTTTGTGTATACTGTTGTAATAGTCGTTCATTAAGATTTATGTCAGTTGGATCTCGCGGGTCTGTGTGTCCTAATATTAGGTCGTATGGTTTGCATTTCGTAAAACTGTGCACTGAACTATTATAAGCGATTAAAGCATATGGCATTAAGTTTATGATTGGTTCACATTTTTGTTGTAGTTTTAAGATTCTAAGGTGTTCTAATAATGTGGAATGAAAACGTTCTATGTTCCCGTTCGCATTCGGAGAGTGAGCTAATGTTTGATGATGATTAATGTTATGAATTCTACAAAATTCTGAAAACATTTGATTATTAAATTCGGTGCCCTGATCTGTGACAATAGTTAACGGTAAACCATGATGTGTGCTATATGTTAATAAGGCCTGTATTACACTAAGTGCAGTCCCATCCCTAAGCAAGTATGCTTGTCCGTATTTAGAAAAAGCGTCAATGAGCGTTACGTACTTCTCGTTCTGTGCTGTGAATAGATCCATATGAATGATTTCGAAAGGTTTAGTGGGTGGTGGTACAATATTAAACTTAGGACGTATTGGGTTGCGGTCATATTTGGCTTGCCCGCATATAGTACAATTATTTATAAATTTAGTTATATCATCTTTCATCCTAGGCCAATAGAATTTTTCAGTTAAAGCCAAATAACACTCGCTAATACCACGGTGATTAGTTTTACCCTCGTGATAATGGCGAATAATATCCTGTTGTCTCAAATATTCCTTTACATTTTCTATTTCCTTTTTAGCTAAAACTAGTAACATAGATGAACTTTTGAATTTACTTTGTATTATAGGGACAATTTTGTATAACCCAAGCGGTGGAGTTATTAGTAATGCAGTTTTAATTTTGGGGTTTACATATTCCTTAATAGCACTTATTAAATCTTCTTCGAGATTTGACTCTGACAATTGGACAGACGTTCTGGTATGTGTGTCAAATGGTTTTGTTACAGTCGGTCGTTTTTTTAAGTCACCTACGATTGTCAAACATAGTTGCCTGTGAAATTTGTTCAATGGTTCGTCAGTTATGGGTATATTTATTATAGGATCTTCATTAGATGTATGTGCTGTCAAAGTGTCTGAGTTATCAATGGTGGGCGGTTTTTCCGAAAGATTAACAGTTATGGAGCTTATCTCTTCATTATGTAATTCAATTCGAGAGAGGGCATCGGCATTGGTATTGTTTTTACCCTTTTTATAGATGACTGAAAAATCGTATTCGCTTAGTTTCAGACGCCATCTCGTTAGTCTGGAGTTAGGCTCCTTGAGACTCATCATCCACTGAAGCGGTTTATGGTCTGTAACTATCTTAAACTTACGGCCGAAAAGATAAGGCCGAAAGTACTTTGTTGCCCAAACTATAGCAAGTAATTCTTTTTCTATTGTACTATAGTTAATTTCGCTTTCATTTAGCGTACGTGAAGCGTATGCTATTGGTTTGTCGGATCCAATTGATCCTTGGGAAAGAATAGCTCCAATGGCATAGTTAGATGCATCGGTAGTCAGAATGAAGTCTTTGTTAAAGTCTGGATATTTCAGTATGGGGTCGTTTGTTAATAAGGTCTTACATTTCTCGAAACAATTAACATAGTCAGAGTCAAAAGTTATTTTTCGTCCTTTTTTCAGGCACTGTGTAAGGGGTTTTGTGATACGGGCGAAATCAGGGATGAATTTTCGGTAATAACCGAGAAGTCCTAAAAATTGTTTTATTTCCTTTGGGGTTTTAGGTATGGGGTAATTTAGAATAGCACGTATTTTATCGGGATTGGGTTTTATTCCATCTCGACTTATAACGTGTCCAAGATAAGCAGTTTCGAGCTTGAGAAATTCGGATTTATCTAACTGAATTTTGAAGTTTGACTCTCGCAGTCTCTGAAATACCTTTTCAAGATTTGTCATGTGTTCTTGGAGTGAGGTACTGAAAACGATAATATCATCGAGATAAACTAGGCAGATTACATTCTGAAGTCCTTTTAATACGTTATCCATAACGCGTTGAAATGTTGAGGGTGAATTCTTAAGTCCCATGGGCATTCTTAAAAATTCGAAATGTCCATGTTCGACGTTGAAAGCGGTTTTGGGAATGTCACGGGTATTCATTTCTACTTGGTGAAATCCTGATGCAAGGTCCAGGGTAGTGAAGTATTGACAGTTGCCTAATTTATCGAGGACGTCAGAGATATTTGGGATAGGGTACTTGTCGTCAATTGTCTTTTCGTTAAGTTTGCGAAAGTCAACGACGAGGCGCCACTTCTGTTTTCCTGAGGCATCTACTTTCTTTGGGACTACCCAAATGGGTGAGCTCCAGGCCGATTCTGAGGGTCTTATGATACCTTGTTCAAGCATTTTTTTAATTTGACTACTAACTTCTTCACGGTGAATAAACGGGTAACGATAACTTTTTGTATATACGGGGACTTCATCTACGGTATTGATGCTGTGTTTTATTTGATTAGTGAAAGTTAGGGCTTCGCCTTCTATGTAAAACACATCTGAATATTTTGAACATAAGATAAGCAAATTTTGTTTTTCCTCTTCATTGAGATGATCAGTGCGTAACTGTGAGATGACGTTTCTAGCCCGATTTGTTAACTGAATATTGTCATTGCATTCAACATTATATACGGAAGCTTTTGTAGCTTGATCTAATGAGAGTATAATATCATTTTGTGTAGGGTTTACTACTTCAACTATACCGCGGCTATTACTAACAGTTGTAAGACAATCCGTTATTAAACAATTACAAAATATTTGTTCCTCTATAATGACATCGCCGTCCGGGGCGTTAATAGGCAATCTTATTAGTTTAGAGCTATTGGCTGGAATAATTTCTTCGTAGAGATTCAAATTTCGAGAGTTATACATTTGTATAGGATTGACGGCTGATTTAGTAATTAATTTTAAATCTTTTAAATCTAATTTAGCTTCCCAGTTTGTTAACAAATCCATACCAATTAGACCATCAAAGTGATCATGAAATTTATATACAAATAGTTTAATATTTCCTTCTTTATTAAATTCTGTAAAACATGGCAAGGTAATGGAATAATAATTTCTGCTAGTCGCGTGAACATTTGTTACCTCGAACGGATCATAATCTAAGGGAATGTTAGAAAAATAATTTTCTACTGCCTCTGGACTTATAAACGACTGATTTGCACCAGTGTCTATTAGAAAATTTAAAGGAGGATCTGAGATTTTAATGTATGGGAGCTGTCTCTGGGTTTGCAAGTTTAATTCTATCTTGATTTTTTTGATGTGCTGGGTTTCGGAAAATCCTCATTGGTGGAAGGATGAAGTTGTTCCTCAATAGACTTGGCGTCAACGTCATCAGTCGATTCAATTGGTTGGTTATAGTCATATGAATAGTCGTAATAGTTAGCGTAGTCACTGTTATAGTCATCATAGTAAGTAGGTTCATAGTTATAGTAATTATGTGAGTCATAAGTGTCTTCATAGTTTGAAAAATCGTTAAAGTTTACATCACGAGTTTTGAAATAGTTCGATGGTGGAGGGTTACCCTGCTTCATCCAGTTCCATCCGCTAGGTGGTAGGGGTTTGGAAACGAAATGACTGACCCCACTCATTGGTTTTGGACCTTGGTTTAATTGTGGCGGATTCCTAGGAGGCATTCTAAATGCTTGGCTATTACTATAATTTGGCGGTGGCGCCGCAAACATCTGCTGTGTACGCGACGGCATACGTGGTTGGTTCATAGGGAATCTAAAATTATTATAAGTTGGCGGGTGTGGATACATCGTTCGCGGTTGCATCATTGCAGGGTTAAATACAAATGGTTTTGGCACAGGTGCTGGGTTGGTGGGCATGCGAAAAGCAGGTGAGTTATGAGTGATAGGAGGTGCAATAAAATTAATAGGTTTATTATTAATTTGAGATACACCAATAGGCTGCATAGGTTTAGGTAAACCACCGTTTCGTTGTTGGAGATACATTACGTTAAGCTCTTCCTGAACGAACTCTAAGGCTTTTTCTATTGTCTCTGGGCGCATACACCGTATACGTGACCCAAGCGGTTCTTTAAGGCCACGTACAAATGCCTGCATAGTTAATTTTTTGTATAAATCACGTTTGGCTTCTATAGTGGTCGGTATTTGTTCATGCAAAGTTACGTAAGTCATTATAGTGCTAAACAGGGTTTGACACTTATCATAAAATTCCTGAGGGGAACTATTTCCTTGGCTTTGTAGTGAAAGATCATTATATAAGGTGGTCTCGTCCCTTTGGTCGGAGAAGTTATTTATAAGAACATTACGGATACCATCCCAACTTTCAGGTATGCCGTTAGAATTTATAGTAAAAGCTGCGGGTCCGGTAATTTTATTTAAAATGCCATTCATTAAAGATAAGTTTGTAAGCTCATTTTCTGGTCCATCTAAAACATAAGTAGCTACTAATTTATCACAAATCCTAATAAAACGAGTCAATATATGTGGGTTTCCGTCAAATTCGGGGACAACCCGGATGGCCTTAAAAATCGTATCAAGATCGTACACCATCTTGTTAATCTTAAAAACTGGCTCTTCTAAATCTATCTCTAATTCTATTCCTGACCTTAAATCTCTATTACTATCTATCGCGGTTTCCCTTCCGGACTGTCTATTTGAAACAGCCTTCGGGGTCCCAGTATTCTTAGGGTGAAAAATGGTGAAGGTTAATAAGAAAGGACTAAGGACTAAGGAAAGCACCACTAGATATAAATTCAGCGTGTACTTACATATGCATCTCGTTTCTCCTGAGCGGCTTCGATTTTCAGAATACCGGCGTGATTACGTTTTTCGGATACCCGGTACGACTTAAGAGTCGATCGACGCGCGACGCGAACCCGATTTTTAGAGATCCTGGAAGTTACGCGACGACCCAGGTATCCTACCGACTGCGCCAATTACGTTTTTCACAGCCGGATTACTCAAAAAAAACGAAAATTATTTTAAACTAATTTATTACTACAGAGAAAAATATTATAAAGATAATTATAATTAATTTAAACTAAATGAACTTGACTTGATCGATGCTAGATACAAAGTGTCGTTCCACATCAGTCACGTTGTCCAGCGGCGATGTCCACGCGGCACGTGTTGCAGACTCAGCGTTTACGTGTTCGTTGCGAAATCAGGTCGGTCCGCGCGATCAACTTTATAAGTCAGCGCGTCAGCGAATTACTTAGTGGCACAATATATAACAAGGGTCTAAACGCGGCACAAAATTGCAAAATAATCGTGATGTAAAAATTCATACCGCCAGACACACATTGATAGATAGGTCGGCAAGGTAAAAAGAAGGTAGTCTGGAAATTCTAGATCAGTAGAGGGGTAGCTCGGGGGCGTAGTGGATAAGCGCCGCGGTCCGCGATCATAGTCGTTAAGCAACTTTCACAAGGGTCGGTCACGGGATGGGTGACCAAAAAATTATTATCTCGAGCTACTCCGTGCTTCGGAAGGCACGTTAAGCCGTTGGTCCCGGCTGCATTTGCAGTCGTCAATACCCTCCAATCCGCATTGGGCCAGCGTGGAGGGTCATGGCCCATCCTCTTTAACCATCCATAAGGAAGGCCTGAGCCCCTGCAGTGGGGACGTAAAAGGGCTGGTGGTGAGAGGGGTAGATCAGCAAGTAGAGTAATAGAAATGTAGGGCTATTGTGTACCAAGATATTATTAATATCAACGAAATCGAAATTGACAAATATTCTCTTTAGTTGAGTAAAGGCTTTTGATGAATTCCAGCGATTCGACATTTGTGACACATGCATGATTTGAACTTGACATTTAAAAATATAATTAGCCTTTTTAGTTGTAATCTCCCTCCCTCTCCTCGCATTATTACTGAACTTTTTTCTGTTTGTATATTGCAACATATTCATCAAGTCATCCGAGTAACGTCATTCGCGTGTCAAATTATATTTAGGTAAGTTTCGTGAGATTATTTTCGGGGTTAACGATCTACCAAATGCGAGCGTGCATACGAGCAGACTGTCCATAATAATAAACGCTTCGGTACAAACGTTTTACCGTAAATTATGAGACATCGACGCATACCCGTGATTCTAAAGTAAAGCCGATTGCAAAATGAAATATATCGAAAATATACACAATAATTTTTAACGCTTGTTACGCAGTTTATAGGAAGGAAGACAACGGAAATCAAATTATCCAAATCTGATGTTTCTCCAATTGAATTTTAATATTAATTTATTCACTATTAAATTCAAAATAGATTACCGATCTATAACTGTTTATGTACTGTTTTCTTACAAACTGACTTTACACAAGTTTAGAATCGAGTGAATAAATTCAACTATTTTGTGCGACATGTCGTCCGTAAATATTTAGTTGAGAATATTGTCTGCTTGATATAATATTAGAATTATTTTCGCTGATAAGGGATACATTAAAAGTGAAAGAGACATATCAACACCATTTATTTACTTAATTGAGATTTTTATACGCCTTGTGCAATAATTAGCCCCAAATTTAAACTAATTGTACATTATTTATTTAAATTTCCTCGTATATATGTTTTATTCATTAACTTTTTAATATGAGGTACATGATAATTCTAAATGAGCATGCCCCTCATCATGTAGTTAGAGTAAAACAATAAGATGGGAGTCCGTTTCTACGCAGTGAATTGCAGTAGAGCTGTTCTAATTCTATCGCTCGGCCCAGCTTACCTTATGGGGTAAAACAATAGAAAAGACGACTACTAGTCATATTAGCAACTTTCCTGCCAATGGAACATCGTATTAAAATAAACTTCATTTTACTCTTTTTATTCAATATAGGAAGTTACATACTTATGATTTATTTTATATTGCAATACGCTTATATAATTTCAGTTTACAAACGGCATACATCCACTATAAGTTATGCTATAAAATATTAGAAAATATGTTTCAACGATATAAAAAAAACAACGATTCAAACCCCTCAATTAAAACTAGAACTTTTTAGGAATCAACTCCATAATCAATATAATAAAAACCAAATACCTTTAGGTTCGTAAAGTATAAAATAAACTTAAATCGAGAGAACTATACTGCTCTGCTGTCATCAATATCATTACCAGTCTATTGATATCGCCGCTGCTGGGGCTTAGGCCTTCCCTGTGGATCGAATCGAATAAAATAGAATTGGGAGAACCATTCGAGCCAAGTGCGGCTAAGCCGAGTTTTTTTCAAGTTTTTTAACTTTACAACAAATACATTCATTAGTATATTAAAGATATATTCATGCGAAGCGATTTTCACTAACTTCAACAAATACGACTGCGTCTTTTAATAAATGCTTTTGTTTGCAAAATAAAAGAAATCATTGCATGTTGTAAAATATAACAAATCCAATGTTTTTTGGTCTATTATTATTGGTATTTTGATTATAATCTTAATTATATATATTTTTTATTGAGTCATGTAACAAATCTAATAACAATAACGTTGCTGACAGTGTACAAAAGCGTTATTTCATATTTATTCATAGTTGTAACATTTTGCATTATAGTTAATCTCATTAGTGGGGCATTAATTTCAAAAGATGTTATTTAATATTCTGGCATCATATTGTAATGAGATGTTTACATATAGCTGAAATAATAGACACGAAATTGTGTTATACCATGCTTTTTACCCGACTTAGAAATGAAGGTTATCAATTTGACCCATAAGAACCTGTATAATATTTGGGGAAAGCACAATTTTGAGTATTAATATTTTATATAACATAGTTCCAGAATACGTCAAAATAAGGAATTGATTTTCGCACTTATTAATAAGTTAATCATAACTTATAAGAATAAATGTAAGAATTTAAAATAATTCCTTGTATTTATCAAGTACATGTGCGCCTTTTTTATTTAAAAAAATCACAAATTATTTTTTATAGCAAACACTGAACGTGAGCCAACTGTCATAACGCACAAGTTTTGTTTCAAAAATTTCTACGAAAATTTTTTACTGTTCCCACGTTTAAATATTCTGCCAGTTCCGCTTTATTCCGGTTTTTTAAAAACATAATGCTTTTAAAATTTTTTCGCTTGATATAATTGTAAAAACAATTTTCAGGTGAAAAGAAACAGTTATAACAGACAACACGGTTCCAAAGGCTTGATACGGTATATTTGAAAATTTACTCTAATATTTGTACTCCGTTTTATGATACCTAACATCATCATCAGCCTTTTTACGTCCCCACTACAGGGACTAAGACCTTTCTTATGGATGGTTACGGAATGACTCTCCTCGCTGACCCAATGCGGATTAAAAGTTATTAACGACTTCAAATGCTATGTCCTAAGCACGCAGTAGTTCGAGATAATAATTTTTTGATCACCATCTCGTGACCGAGCTTTGCTTAACGACAACGATCGCGGGCCTTGTCGTCTATCCAATACCCCGAGCGTTTTTAATCTCTCATTTTTCGAAAGGTCAATTATCGATAACACCTACTGTCGATAGTTCGCAACACTAGGCTCAGTTACCTAAGAATCTACGGTGATCAGTTATCAACTTATCATTATGAACCCAATACTTCATTCGTTGTGCATACTAATGGTCGGAGGTGGTCTATAACCGGATTAATTTATTCGCAATTACATAAACGAGTGATCAACTCTCACCACTCACCTTGAATATGTTTCAGACTCAATTTTAACTGTTATTATGGCGTAATAATAACAAATAATTATTTTTTACGTGTACAATTCATGTTTCGATGGATTGACAACATCGATAAATGGGGTTTGATAATAATCATCAGTCTTTTAATGTCTCTAATGCTGTTGCATAGACATTCCTTATGAATGGAATAGAATCGAATAGGGAGAATGGGGACAGTGCGTATTGGTTAAGGACTACACATGCAGACAGGATCAACGGGTTAACGTGTCTTCCAAAGCACAGAAAAGCTCCAGATGGTATATTTTTGGTCACCAAACCTGTGATGGACCGTTGCGAAATTTGCTTAGCTTCCCCATCGCAAACCAAACACTATCGAAACAAAAAAATTGATAATTTTCAACTATAAAATGATACATATTAGATTAATTTGACATATTCCTTTTGTTTTTTCTCTTTTTTTTAATTACTTGTTTTTGTCACATATTGACAAAAACAAGATATTCAAAAGACAATAAACGCCATTTCATATCTTTAAAAATTAAGTGACCACGCGAACTTCGTACCGCCATATACCCATTTTTGACAAATTTTCTTTTTTTATTTTGATTTTTAAACCTCGTCCTGACAATAAGATACACATAAAAAAAAAGAATCATCCCATTCGCTACAGTTGTTCGGACGTTATGCGCGTAGAAAATTTCGGTGATTTATTTATATAAATATATAGTTTGTTGATGATTATTCTTTTTCGGCATTAATTAATTCCACTGACATTTTGACGCTCCAAAATTAGTTTGTTCAAGTATGTCAATGTCTTTTCGAATATATAAAATGTAATCGAGTTTGACATTTCAGTAAAGCTTTTTTTTTTAAACGTAGATGCAAGTGGTCTTCAGAGTTATTAATTTATGAGGAAGTTGTCAAAAGTTGACAACTTAGGTTTTTAATTTTTTATCTAGTTTGGATTAAAGAATTAATTTTTAAAAAGGAATTATAAATACATTAATAATATATTTGACAGCGAAAATTTATTCCAACAAATTTCTAATTTATGATTTCAGTATAAAACAAGAGAGATAGAAACCAAATCCAATAATACAAGTATTAGACGTATAATATACATTTTGACGCTCCAAAAACCCAAATAAAGTGGCTGTACAGCACTTGTATTATGGAAATTCTGAAACAGCGATGTTACCTAAACACCTTTTATTTATTTTTTACGTTGAAGAAATACATTAGACACTACCCACCACCTACCACCTGGCAAGCGACAGAGTGTGGGATTTCTTCGCGAACTCATCCCGAGGCTAGCCGCGCGATAGCTAGGTGGAGGCCTACCCATAAAAACCATTATGGTGTAGGGTACACCTGGGGATGAGACCAGGACAACTGTTACAGAGTCGAGAACACCTAGACCCGACACAATACAAAATAGTACGTGCAATTTCAGTATATTGACCCGACCGGGAATCGAATCCGAGACCTCAGCGGAACCTACGTCTTGAAACTAACGTACGAGCCATTCGCCTTGGTGGTTGTCTGACTATAAACTGGATTTTCGGAATACCGCTATTTATCGATCGGCAATTTACAATTCAACACCAAATATGCACAAACAGCTCTTTATAAGTATAAATAATCATAAAATACTCCCACTTATGTTGTATTTAGAACAGAGAACTGTTATGTGCTAATCTTTATATAACTGCTATCCTTTATTGAAACCTAACCTTTTTTCGACATCTTGATAAAAATATTCACTTTTTTTTACTTTATATTATTGATCTACGGTAAATTCACCTGGATTTTCACAAATTTGTGCTAGTGTAAAATCATTTTGAGAAACGAAAAGTGCGATCCGCTAATTCACACAATTTTAGTTTTTACAGGCTTTTTAAACTTAAATAAAATTTAACGATTTAAAATTATGACAACAAATTGTCTCCTATAGATAATTCCTTGTGATAATTGGGTATTTTTTTGTCGTTGTCAAATCGATAGTTTAAATGCTAATTTCTTAGGAAATTAGTGGATTATTATATTTGTACTGGAAATTCTTGTTTACTTGAACTAAGTAGGTTTTTTTAGTTATACAAAAAACAGTCAAATAATATTCTTTGTATGTATATTTATATGATTTTTCAATAATAATTAAGGCCGGTTCGTAGACGCACTTACATAATTATTATGCAAGACGTTGTACCGGCATTTAGTATCAATATTGGGTGTCTGTAACGCAATATCAGAGTACAGGATGTTGTTATTATGCTACGTTTATGTTAAAATTAAATATTGATATGTATTGATACAAGATACAGAGAGGATTTTTATAAATATGTGGAGGGTACATCTCTAAAAAACATTAAACTGTGGCGAGTTTTTATAGCCATAAAAATCTTTATAAAATTTTCATAAAAGCAATCTTTGAAATTTCTTCACTATGTTTTCTAAAATGCAATAATAGTATAATATACGGACGATTAGGTGTCGCCGTCTCTGAGATACTAGGTTTGATTCCCAGTCGGGTTTTTTCATTAAAATGTTCATTTTATATATGAACATTTTAATGAAAAATGTTTAAAAATCCATTTTGTCCCTGGCATTCTGAGATTGGACTGACCCATGACAGGAACAAAGTGGATTTTTAATAATTTTTCGTTAAGAATATTTCTCAGTATAGCATTTTGAATGCAAAATTGATCAAATACAATAATAAGAACAAATTTACATCTTTATCCAAAATTTAAAATATTTCTTTCGGCTGTTTTATATGGATTGGTGAAAAACGTTCTGTAGTAGCGAAAAAGTAAAAAGTGCTTGAAAAATTCGTCAGCCCTGTTAGGAGGACCTGGGTAGCTCAGATGCTCAGCTGGGTAGATTTCGAAAAGTCTTGGTTTCTAGTCCCATCTTCAAGTGCCAGGGACGAACTACATTATTTAAATATTTTCCATTAAAAATAATTTTCAGTAGAGCATTGTGAATGAAAAATTGATCAGATATAATAAATAATTGAACACTCAATTTGAGTCATTAACAACCTCATGAAAATTGATAAATATCAAAAACAATGCAAATGTTGTATAATTATATTTTTACTTAAAGTTTTTAACTACGATTTTATGTATTTTCAAACATCCTGTATCTTAAAGCAATTGCGCTTAAAATTACTTAACCGACGCGATTTTTAATTTTGTATATGTATGTTTAAAAGTGTGTAGTACCGAAAGTTTAATTTCCTTTTAACATTAAACACATTGTTATGTATTTTAATATACAATTTAAAATCGGAGTGAAAGTATAATTTAAAAGAATAAAAACGTTTTTGAATAAATAGAGAATTTTAGTTGTAAATCCAGCTTTTTGGAGCTATTTTTATGCTATTATTTTATTTTCTTGAAACAAAACCACAATTTTACCAAATTATATTTTTATACATTGTATTTAAATTATATTAATTTAGAAAACTACAAATATCTATAAAAATCTAACTATCCGATTGAAGTAATATAATATTTAAAATAAAATACCAAATACTTAAATTAAATTAATTCTCTTAAGCCTATTTAAGATTTTCGACAACCCTAACACACAATTCATATTGCAGACGACCTTCATATTGTTAATTAAATAAATCCTACATTATAATATAGACTAATCGTTGCTTGTTAATGCGAATTACATTTGTCAACGACATTTTATTTATTTTTATCAGCTGTCAAAATAGTTAACATTTAATAATATACAATTTATTTGCTTTAAATAAACAATGCCTGTGGTAACTGTCACCTATTATATGTTTTCAGTCAGTTGATTTTGACTTGGATGGTTTATATCGAACGGCAGAGCTAAAGCGTCGTATAGCCCATGCTTTTGAGCGAACAAAAAGACCTTCCGTGGAAAGCTGTCAATAAAACTTAAGGCAAAAATCTTCGAAAAGTGCATGCTACATACGATTTGACATCGAGCATAGTTTTGTCACAAAATAGAGGTCCCATGAAGTAAAACTTTCATAACTTTTTGAAGTAGGTTTTATTCAATTGAACCTCTATGCAATGACAGCGCTGTTTTCAATTACTTTAAATATAAGTTATATTGCAAGCCGGGGACAATTCTATATAAATTTTCGATTACATATCAGATCTGACAGATTATTTCAATCAGTATAAAATGTCGATATACCGCAAAGCACCAGTATTGTTGGTGAGTTTTTACTCGATACGTAGGTCATGGGAGCGACCGCGTAACACACTGCCGCCGTCGTACTAGGGTGACCGTAATTCGAAAAGCTTCAGGACTATACAAATAAAAAGCTTCTCACGTTTTTTAAACATTATCGATATTACAAGTTCTATTTATTAAAATAAATAGAATATTTAGGTTCTTGATTATGGATCTCTTTGCGTTTTCTCTCTAATATTTATACATGCTTCTAACAGTGGCTAAACTTAACTCTTTCAAGACATAAGACTTAAATCGCTTCCGATTTTGTCGATTTTATACGTATTATTTTAATCTCTATACTGAATTTGACTGTTTAAGAGTACTATATATAGTATACTCATTACATTTTGTGTATAAAAAGGATTTCTAAATAAAACAATAATTCTATGTTATTTATTCATTCAAATCTATCTGTTTATGTGATATTTTAGAAGCTTATACAAAATAGTGATAATAATAAGCAGAAATTCCCAAAATAGTTATGTAATTTACAACTGGGTATTACGTAGAATCTTTTCATATATACAAATTATGGAAATAATAAAAATATTTATCTATGTCATTGCAGTTAGAACTTTTCCAGTTTTATCCTTATTTAGTTAAAACTCATGTTGACAATACGAATCAAGTTCGGATGCGCCGGCGCGTCGACACGGTACGTCGCTTATGATCATCCATTGTTCTATGTAAATAAAGGGAAGGGCTTCACCCATACATCGATGTCGATATTATCAGACAGAGAAAAAAATAATTGCAAGTCCTGACATTTTAATTTACTCTATAGACTGCACTTTAAATGAGATGATTCTTGTAGAAAATAAATTCGACAATACAGTCTCAAGAGCACAAGATGGGATTTGAATTTTGCAATCCTGCGATTGGTCTAACCAAATCAGCCAATAAAACTTTTGTGATTTTTAGTTAAAACGATACTTACTTCATTAAATTTTAGATGAAGATGATAGAATATTTCGTTTATACGGTAAATATAATAATAAATTTAGTAACTAAACGTTCTGTTTTGATGTTAAAGATCTAAATTCTAACTCAAAAAGGTCAAAAGCCGCTTATTTATTTAAATTGTACCAACATATGCATGAATCGCAATCCGTAATAAGAACACATCGTTACGTTTAATGTGTTTCGAATAACACTTATTATTATGTAAGTAGGTACTATTATTACAAAACAAACAAAAAAAAATATCGAAAGTGATTGAAGTCACGAAACGTTACAAGGTACTTTTGTGTGACATTGATCGATAAAAATAGGCTCTTGTGCATTTTGTAATAGGACCTATTATATTTATCTTCTTTGTTTGTTTACTCTAAAACTGTGATACAATGTGTTTAATAATTCAACATGTATTTAATCACTATGTATATACAATAGGGATGATGACTAAATTTTGTTTGTTTGTCCGTCCGGCAGATTATTTAATAATATTAAACAAAATTAATTGCTATTAATTAGACACATGGGGGTACGAATTGACAGAACTCGTATTATCGTGAGGTCACCTTTCATGTCTGACTAATGATTATGATTTATAATTACAGTAATTATATCTACAACTGGAATTACAAATGTAAATTAAGATAAATTACTAAAAGTATTTATATTAATAATCGTACTCATCAGTAACAAATAAAGTGATACACTAGTAACACAACATATGTAAAGTAGTACGTTCCTCTAAAAATATGAAATTGATTTTATTTTTATATTAAATAACTAGGTGTTTTCCCGACTTTGTAAATTATAGCTTATGATGTAGCTTCCCGAAGGGTGTGAGAAGTTTTAAAATCAGTCCAGTATTTTTGCTCAGTCTAGTAAACAAGCGACCAATTCAATATTTCTTTTTTTTTATATATTACAAATACGACATTGGTCGTATACAAATAACCTTAAGTTTTGCCATTATTTTTTTAACTTCATACAAAGTCAAAGTCACACTACATCGGACATATTACAAGAAGCCAAAAAAAAGGGGGCCTTATTGCTACGTAGCAGTAGAAAGAAAAGGATATAAATAAATAGAGGAGGGTGCAAGACGAAGGAGTAAATAGATATATCTGAATAAGCAGTAGAAATATAGGAAATCGAATGAAGACCGAAAATGAATACATATTATAGTATTAGGAGTTATCAAGGCAGAGTGAGGAAGTGAGTCTTCACTTGAACAATAAAACAATGGAAACTGCGTCTTTCTTAATGGCTTCTGGTAAGAAATTCATCAGGCGCACATCGTGAACAGAAAAGGCGTAGGAAAAGAATTCGGTAGTATGACGGGGACTTGATATTCCCCGTCATACTAAGTATGGAGAAGAGCGTAGAGAGCACTGTGAAGAAGAGGCACGAAAATAGAGTGACGTAAGATTATGTAAGTGTCTGTGCCGGCGAATCTGTGCCAGTTTAGTTTAGAACGGAAATGCGACACATGGTCGTATTTACGAAGAACGAAGATGAATTTTATACATATATTCTGCAGAGGCTCCAGCTTACTAAGGAGTTCTTCAGACAGATCAGTATAACAAATGTCAGCGTAGTGAAGGATCGAAAGAAAGAGACTTTGCCAAGGCAACTTTAGTGTGTGTGGGTAAAAGTTACGCAGTCGGTTGATTGAGCTATACGCAGCAAAATATTTTCTTTCTAACCATTTCCAGATGGGGCCTCCAATATAGACTTTGGCCAAAACTAACTCCAAGATTTATAACAGATTTCGAAAATGGTAGGATGGTGCCGTCGAATTTAATAGATAGAATGAAACTATACGAAATTGACCATTGAAATGAAATGAGGACTGTCAATTATCATGGTTTGCATTTTCGATCATCAAGAGAGAGTTCATAATTGGTAATTACTACTGCATTGAAAATATGCATCAGCGACGCCTTGGTATAAATTTGGAGTTCAACGGTATAAAGGTAATAGGAACTACAAAATGATTGTGTGATAGAATTTATCAATATAGGGAAAAGGAGAGGAGCCAATAAGCCACCCTGAGGAACTCCGGCATTTATAGAATTTGTTACGTTATAACGTTTGTAAGATAATATAGGCCTTTTGAATAGTTCATCTTTTTTCTTATTAGCCATTTAAGACTAAAATAAAATGGGTGCAATGAATTCAATGAAAGCAACAAAATGATACTGTTTATTATGTTACTCGATACATAATTAAATGTAAATTCATCGACTGTCACAATCGATATCTTATCGTACAACACTGGCCCATAAAATATGTATGATGTTTACAATTGGACAACCGTTAACCAAACCCAGTTTAAAAATATGTTCTTTGTCGTTAATTAAACTTATCCTCAGATTAGGCAAAGCATGAATAATAAAATTATAAAAGCTGCATTTCAACCTTGCAGATAAAGTTTACTTTTCATTCGGATTACTAATGAGGGACTCAATATCGCAGTGGTTGTGCGTTTGGACTACGATATGAAAGTAAAGCAACTTTCGCAAAGGCCTGGCATAGGATGGGTGACCCAAAAATGTATTATAACGAGATCCTCTGTGCTTTATTCCGTTAAGTCCTTAGCACTGGCTGCATCTGCACTCGTTACCACTCGACAATCCGCAGTGGCCCACATGATGAATATTCCACACTATTGGAAGGCCTGTGCAAAAGGACATATTAATAGGCTGATGAAATTCTGACTTAAAAAGGTTCAAAACTTCAATGTTATTAAAAACGGATATATAAAGCAGCACATGATTCGCTATTCTGGACCTAGTGCGGATTGGTGGATGTTGATAAGCACAGTTTAAATCTGCAATAGATTTAGTAGAAGCTTTTATAATTTCAAAAGCGCCCGTTTTCAGTGTCATTTGAAAAAGTAATGTTCATATTTAATATTCCGTATTTCTACAGATGCAGATCAGCTGCATCTGTAGTCGGATTGGTGACCATCCGACAGAAGAACGGAGTTCTACTTACCTACATCTTAAATCATAAAATTTCTGTTTTATTAAATAAAATCTGTTATAAAATAAATACTTACAGTTACAATAACCAGATTTTTCAAGAATTGAATTCACATTAATAAGTACCTGTAAAAGAAAAAGCAAATTATTTGAAGATTCACTTAAAACACAACAATCATACATACTCTTTGTTATTCAAATAATTGGGTAGTCTTATAGTGTTGCGCAACGGATAAGCATCCGCCTAGCTAATAATTTCTTAAGTTCTAAAACAAAGTAGCATCAACCCTTTTCGGATACATGACGTACCCCGCCTGTCTTTAGTTGCGTACACGCCATTTTCTCTCTATGAAAAGTATTTAGAGACATACGTTATCAATGTGCGTCAATTAAATGTATTTTATAAGTTTCTACGATATTTTCCATAAATTTAAATAGTGCCCATTTTCTATTTCAATTTCAGGAAAATATTGTATGGCCTGCCTCAAATACTCTACCTGCTTTCCTAATATTTTACACCTAAATTATTAAGAGTTAAATTTGTAATCTGACTTACGTAAATTAAATAATTGTAAATTGATTTTAAACAGTTTCAGGCTGAGGACCGTAGGTTTGTAGTTCAAACGTAATTTAATCTTTTTGCATCAACATTGAACCTTCTTAGGAGCTTCTATTTTTATATATTAAAACAAATATTCCTCTATTTAAAAGTTCAGAATTTTTAAAAATTTATATAGAGAGTTTTGTAATAATAAGGAAGGCAGAAAGCTTGCGAACGCTTCTTTAAATATCCATCAACTAATTTTTAAAGCATACAATTTTAAAATACCTCACCATAGTCATACATTTTATAGATTTTTAAAGCAGATTTGATACGTCAATAGTAATACTCTGATTACGGAAGAAAGAGAAGCAGGTCTAGGCATAAAATTGATGCATATAGTTAGGTATCACTTTAAAATTTTGTTGGTAGGGCTTTCTCTAGATATATCTTTGACTACATGAAATAAGTAGGTGTTAACATTTCTTATTGTCATACGACAGGAACCGCCTGTGGAAATTTTTGATGAGACAGACTTTGGACTTCTTACCACAGAGTAACATTCGATCACGCGAGATTTTTTACTCTCCTCAGTGAATGACTGACCAAGTACCCAAAACAAATTTATCACAATACTACTCATTACTTGCTTCTAAAGTATCGATACCAAATTACAGGTATCGAAAGAAAAGTATCGAGTAAATACTTGTATTTACTTTAATCGTTGCATCCCTAACTATAATTATAAAGTGTAATAAAACCTGGATGAGTTTTAATTTTCATAGTTAATTGCTATCAGGATTACTTTGTTAGTATAAAAGAAAATTTTCTATTCCGTAAGTTTGGTATCAGTTAACTTAAAAACAACCCTAATTTGCTCATATTTATTATTACCATGAACGGCTGCCTGGTGATTTCTACTGTTCTTATTTTGTATTCTGTTTTATTTATTCTTTTTAAGTGTGTAAAAAAGATTCTATTTGTTATCTGCAAGTAACGTAGGCTATATTTTATTAATGATATTATGAAGCTCGCCAGGGTCAACTTGTTTAAATTATAGCAACTTTTAATAAAAAAGTAACTCATCAAGGATATTAAATATATTAGACAATAGAAAGTGCATATATATTACAATATAAATATTACAATCATCATTCCAAAACGGAACCTTTGCATTGGAAAATGGACCTTAAAACAACTGCATAAGGCAATCCAAAGAAAGTTTGCGGAAACCCGTTTGGCAACCGACTGATATGGCTTTGGAAAGTGTAGAAGCATCCGGAGGTTTTCTATTTTATGTCTTTGTAGCATCTTTGCTTTGAAACTAAAAATCCGGTAGTTAATATTGAATGAATGAATGAATATTCTATAACGTGTTCAGTAGGCTAATCTTCATCCGATTTCAAAAGGAATGTCTTGAATTTCACCGCTTTTTATTCGATTTTTAACTCTAGGGTCCCGAATATATCGATATATCTGTTTCGTTATCTTTACTTATCTTATAAAAAAAATCTCAGTTTGTTTATTTATAGGGTGTAATCTTCGGACATACTGATCCGTTCATTAAAATTCATTGACTTACAGGTAGCTGCATCATACGCGAGTGTCATTGGCTATAATTTACGCAGGTAAAGTCGAGGGAACACAACTAGTCTATTATATTTCTCTGATTACCTCTTTATACAGGATAGCGTTAAATTAAACCTATTTTTTTTTTGTTTAATTTAAAAAGTAGTACCACTAAATTATTACTAAATTATTTATATGTATCCTGTGGTTCCTAATAAATAAAATGGGCCGGTCACCAATGGCACATCAACCGGATACACTCAAACTGGAAATCTAGATAGTGACATTCATTCTACATCTTATGCGGAGGGCTTGTCTATACCTGGAACACCTGCATTATAATTCCAACGAATCTAGGTTACCGGGGAATAGTTTCTATCTTATGTATTAGCATTTTTTGTTATTTCAACGTAGACATAGGATACTCATATGTTACTTCTTCGTATTAATTTTGAATTGATTTCAAAATTGATAGAGGATAATGTTTTCAATTAGAATGTCTTTGATATCTTCGTGCATTGAAAACAGATTTTGATGAATCTTGTCTCAAAAGGTTGAGGATTCTTTGAAAAGTAACGGTAAAAAAGCACGCCTTTCTTTACTAAATCATAAAATCATTTTGCCTTTGTTTCTCTTAAGTAACTTGTAGTTTTGTAGTTCTATAAACTAGCTTGAATTCGAAACAAGATTTTTTAGTTAATAAAAGTATTTTTTATCAACTCATTCGTTCACTTTTAGGTACACACAAATAAAATGTCATTGAAACAGTTTCACTCTAACATAAATAAAATACAAAGAGCATTTTATAAAAGACACTTAACTTTCTACATTCAAGTACATAGCAGCTAGAGTTTCAATGCGCTCTCAAAAACAAGAAATTCAACAAACTATTTGACACAATAATACAATTACATCATTTCCTGTGTTGCTAATTGAATTAATCATTAGTTTTTTTTTTATTAAATTGCCAACAGAAATAATCGATAAAACAACCTCTGAGGTCGTGACATTGAAAAACAAAACATAAAAGTTTTTGCGTGCATTTGATTGCGCCAAAACATTAAAATATGTAGTTGTAATACATTTTCCACTAACTTGATATTTTTTTTTAAATGGTGTAATTAACTAGCAATATATAAAATTTTGTTTGTTGTAAATAACATTATATTTTATTTCGTAACTATGTGACTAACTATCAGTAAAGTAAAGTGAAGTATTTGGTATATCAATAAATGTTTTGGAGGGAACGCAACTCCTAACATTCAAGTTGTCCCTAGTTTAGAAGGTGTGGATAATATTACTATATTATGTAATATCCTTGTAGTCCCTTAAAATGGTCACCATTTTCTGTTTGTGTGAAAATTTTTAAATGTGGAATAAACGTAATTATTATATTACGATTAGTTATTAATAATTTATGTTGGGTTCTTAATGTTATCGTTCTTATTAAAAAAAAACAACATTATAAATCCAGCATGCTCTTGTGGCTCTTCCTGTAGATATAAAAATGTAGCCAGTAGTTGGAGTTTCGTATATATAACATAAAAATGTATAGTTAATTTTTAATCTAACAAAAAAGTAACTTTATTCAATTAAAATTAACATTATTTAGTATTCATCGCGTGTTTTAACAAAGTACCAAAACCTCAACACAATTATATAAATATCAGTAATAAATATTCTAATTGCCTGAGAATAATACAATGTCACAGGCATAGTCCAGTGGCAAAAAAACAATCGCACATTATATCTATGGAGAAATTTCGCAAGGGAAATTGATCACCTGTCGACTGTCTCTTTTCCGCGTGGGTAGGTCAACGGCCGTAGAACGAGAAAGCGAAGGTTAGTTTAAAGTTATTGTTTATTTTTTAAATTTCGTTTCTCTTGGGGAGAGTTTAATCCGTATGAGATGATTACAATACACATACTTACTAAAATAATATAACCGAAGAAAGTTGTTACATAAGTATGTTATATCATTAAAATAGCTGTTTGAATTCTTCTCCTCAGAGGCTAATGTTAATTGGTCTCAATTTCATCGCATACTCTAGCATAGATTAAATCGGAATCCGTCCTCTTTAGACGTAAACTTTAAATAACAGGTATCGGTTAAGTACAATTAGAAAAAATAATATATATGCATAGAATATATATTTAGTAATATATAACAATAATATATCCGGATTTTTCGCTTTATAGCAAACCCGTTCTTTAGCTCTGAAAAAGAGCAAGAAAATAAGAAATAGTATACGCTCTCATACCAAAAATCATATCAATCATATATGTATATCAATACTAGTAAAACAAACAATATTATATGAGTAACTGTTTTACAAATATTATTATAATGAAGTTTAAAATATATATTATTAGCAAGTTGACAGATCACACTTGAGACTTAAGTCTTATATCTATCTATCTATAGTATACATATGTAATACGTAGTCTCTTCCTGCGGTATATAAGATAAGACCTTTTAAACTACACAATGGATTTTAATGTGGTGAAAGATTTATATAACACAGGACCACGCGGGCAAAGCCGCTGACGATTTTAAATCAATTAACATAAAATTAAATGAATGCTTTTCACCTGTTCCAAACAACCTTAAAAAACATAAGATAAATCACAAAACCATATATTTATATACATACAAGCTTTTATATAATTGAAATTTAAGTCTGTTTGGTTACTTTTTTAAACAATAACCTTGTAGTTTAACTGTTGACCTTTAGCTTATTGATTGACAAAATAGTTAAAAATAACATAAAGATTTTTTTTATGCGAATCACGTAGTTATATTGTAATAAATTACCTAATCTACATAAACCAAACACGAGTAAACCCGGATTCAGCTTTTTGTGACTTAAACTTCACATATAAAGGTATGACAACGTTTTTACAAGTGGTAGTAGTAAACGTCTTAATTTTAAAAACGTTTTTTCTAATAGTAGTAGTATTATAATTCGTCCATGGGACAGGCGAAGGAACTAAGCCATACAGCCAAATCTTGGGTCGTTTTTTCTAATACTACCACGTAGCGACAAGATAAATTTCTTATTCAACTGAAGGCAAACGAATCTAACCCATATGGCCAGTCTGAATCAGTTAAGACGTAACATTATATCGATTTAATAATTCTAATAAGAACATATGCAATAACTATTGTTAATATATAGTAGGCATGGAAGTGAAATGGCAAAATGCTGTACAGCATTTTAGTAACTGAGAAAACTATAAGGGATTCTCAACATTTGACTAGTTCTAAAGTTCTTTTTTATATGTACTGATATTATAAATAGGAAAGATTTGATGGTTTGCATCGAATGGGACTACTGGATAGGTTTTAAAAATTCTTTCACCTAAGGAAGCTATATCATAACATGGGTGACATATACTTTACGCAGACGATGTCGCTAGTATGGTAACATAAAATTATTTCTCTGTAAATGAGCACCAGTGGACTAGTAGATACAATATTGAGTTGTGACAAGTTACAAACCGGAGCTATGTGAAACGTGGCCTTGATTCGGAACGAAAGTGGCTGCGCGGGCGCAAACGATGACCACTACGCATCGAAATCGCACTTTCGGCCCACTATGGTAGCTTTTAATGGCCACGGCTGCTGAATTATTAAGGAAAAATATCATTATAATAACTTTTGAAGGCTACATTTAAATATTTTTGAATTTTCGTTATTTCGATTTAGAAAATGTCAACCTGATTATTGAGTTTAGGATACCTGAATATTCTTGGATTATAAATAAAAATTACTTACAATATTATGTTTGTTAACTGATGCGGAGAACTACATGCCGCCTGATTTTCATAATACGAGTAACATATTATCAGCCTATCTTACTTGTTTATACTGTAACACCCATCAAAATTTTTTAATGTAAAGTTTTGCCAAGCCAAGACCATATAACTCGCACCTTTGATTATATGTTTATCTATATAATCAAAAATCAAATTAGATTTTGTATAGAGCCTACAATAACATCTTATTAAAAAAACTAGCTATTGCCCGCGACTTCATCCGTGTGGTAAAGTTACTTTGAACAGCATTTCTAAAGAATATTTATTCATTATATTGTGTAAAATACCTGATTCAACCCCTATTTTATCCCCTTAGTGATGGAATTTATCAAAATCCTTTCTTAGGAGATACCTACGTCATAGTAGCTTTATGCATGCGGAGTCTCAGCCCGATCGGTTAAAAATTGACAAAGTTTCATAAAAACTTTCATCCCCTATTTTATCCCCTTAGGGGTAGAATTGATCAAAATCCTTTCTTAGCGGATGCCTACGTCATAACATCTACCTGCATGCCAAATTTCAGCCCGATCAGTCCAGTGGTTTGGGCTGTGCGTTGATAGATCACTGATGTCGATGATGTAGATGTCAGTCACCTTTTTTCGACCGAGCCACACGTTTTTAATACAGTATTAAACATTACTTTAATTAATCAACAATAAAAATAAAGGACATCATACTTTGCCATGCGATTGACACTTAGTTGACTTCAGTCAAACAACTGTATCATAAACTTCTTGGTAAGTGTAATCTTTAATAATAAAATCTTAATAATGTTAAGGCTTTATGGTCGTGTTTCGACAATGAAGCACCACTAGCAATTATAAATGTGTCAGAGAGGTAATAAATAAATAATGCGATGACGTTAAAACACAAAAATGAAATGCTATTAGCAAACGAAACTATTATACGCATTCCGATTGCGCAACAAAACTTTTGCTAGTATCATTTTTAATTTGGTAATTTCAAGAGTTATAATTAATGGTTGTAAATTATGATGTAATACGTTTTTTAACTCAGCCACTATCAAATACGTTCTTCTTTATTTTTACATATCAAGAAGCTGCGTTTGATGTTGTAGGTATTTAGTTTTATAGTAATAGTGAAAGAATTTAATGTAATTTTCAACTGAGTTGTAACAATAACTTTATTTTTATTCGATTATCGGTCAGGAGCACTAACATCCATTTAGGTTTAATGACGCCTTAAAGGTCTATAGAATGTCAAGTTTGTATCGGTAATGCGCTTCAAACTAACTGACAATTATAATGGACGTTTATGCAACCGGCTGTAAATTTGAAGAATTCATTAAAATTAAGACAAAGAAAAGGTTATTTATAAAACCATCTTCCACAGCTGAGACATATCATGTTTTTCTCTTTATAAGAATCTACATCGAATTAACGCCATCAATCCATATAGACGACATATTTTCTTTATTGTTGAACGTTCATTACAGGATTTGAATATGTGATCTGTCAAATCATAATAATCTAGCGGCAATCGTGTTATAATCAATTAGCTCGGTAATGTTTCATACTGTGACGTAGTCACATGGTACTGACGGTAGCTGTATTACCATGGTGTCAGCTGTTAACCGGTATATAGCGGGCGTCGTAACGGATATAAATCGATCCAGAAGACTCAGTGGCATCTCTTTAATAATAGTCTATGCAATTCCTTATTACGAATTTACGTTATAAACCTTTTTAAAAGCTCTAGCAATATTTATTTTATTATATTTCGCAGATTAATTTTAAATGTTGTTCAGCTAGAATTCAAATTAATTCTAAAAATATATGTCATGTGTGTTAAAATAAGGAGTAAAGTTCAAAAGCTTTTGCAAAGTAGGCTGGGACAAAAGCTGGCGATTTATGCGACTCATAAACTATTACGATTATTGTTAAAAAGTAACCCTTACAGAGATTTTAGCCGTTTCTTCTTAAGAAAGTCTTCCTCCGTAAATTTGCGAACTGATAGTGTAGCTGTCGACATTCACAAGTGCATGGAACAGCCTAGATTGAATAAATTCTATTGAACTTAAATCATTAGCCTATTAATGCTTGACCACAGGCTTCCGCTAGGAAAGGAATCAAATCAAATCGAATAGGGAGAATAGACCATAGGACCACCCACCAGGGGTTCGCGGCTGATTGGTGCGTGTTAACGATTGCAGATGCAAGGACCGACGACTTAGCATACCTTCCGAATCACAGAGGAACTCGAAATAATAAATTTTTGTTCACTCATCCTACGAGCGGCGGTATGAAAGTAGCTTAATATCGCACTGGAGACAAAACGCGCTAACCACATCGCTAACGACCTCCTAAGAGTAAAAATACTTCTACCTTATTCAGGTTTTTGTTAAAACAACGCCATAAAAAGAACCTTAAGTCTGTTTTTCTGAAGGCAAGAAAAACCGCATGATTTGCTGTAGCTCGATTCGCCAAGCGAACGAAACAACACGCACCACTTGGTAGGAAAGCTGACCCCGTTGGTGTAACACTCATTATCCGTCACTAACTACTGAACCATAGGAGGTTACCGGCTTGATCTAATTTTGATGTGTAAATAAATATTCACATGTTTAGGTATTATTTTGTCCCGCCCGCGAATGATGTAGCTTTATACATGGAACCCTAATATATGTGAACATTTGGATTTTATGTGTATTAATAACCATGGGTATCGTAAAGTTAGGATGAAATCACTTTTCCTAATAGGTCACAGGGGTAACAGTAAGAAAAAGGTTGGCAAACACTGGTACAATTAGTCACTGGTAAAATGACATACTTCACGGAATATACAGGCAGGTAATAACAACAATTTCTCTTTAAAAATGTTAGATATTGCAGGATAAGGCATCAGGATGAAACTCGAATACCGGTTCAACTTATTACCGGTAGGTCTGTACAAGTTTTCCTGTTTACTTCACTAGGTAAGGTAACTCAATTGGACGCCATATTAGGAACCATGATACTCCCACACTTTTACTTAAAAGTCACTCGTTTCTGAATCTATAACGGCTCATTCACATATGACGATAGGGCCTGTATAATGAGTGCAGACAGTATGGGAACATTTGATTAACTAATTATTGACTGATGAACTATATATATCACCGGCAGTCCTCATTTGGATATAAAAGAGCTATGTAGTAGAGTAAAGAAGACACACGGCTATATGAAATAAACGAAATCTTCAGTTGAAAATGAGAAAAGATTACGATATTCTATATATTGTCTCATTATTTCTCAAAATGTGTATTAAAATACTGGTATGAGCATGACATCGACTCTTTTGCTATACTCCCTTTCAACTAGAGATATCTTTGAAAGGGTTAGGAGACGACAGCTGTTGAATGTCTGGCTTCCTTGCTTTAAATTGATCTTATGTATGAACGTCCATTGAACGTACCAACCAAACCAAAAAAATAAATAAATTTAATTCTCCAATCACTTCATGCGAATAATATTTACATAATACTCATTATTAGATGTAACTCAGTAGTGCTATTTCTTTACACCAACAATATTTAACAATATTTTACAACCTGTAATATCCCTGTCACTCACACAGTATTAGAAAAGGATCACAATACAAAACCTATACAATTACGTGATGACATCAACGATCTAACATATATATTAAATACAAAATGGAAAGGCGAAATGGTATTTCGGATATCCACTCTTATAACAATGTAAATACGGGTGCAAAAAACATGTTCGCACATCCTATGAATACCAGATTTGCACATAAAGGTGTGTCCGTTTACACTGAGAAGATAAAGGAAAGGGCTGTGAAAGTGGTCGGTGGAAAGTGACCTTAATAGACATCGCAAAGGTGAATATAGTCTGTGGTACATATTCTGTAGAACTAGTACTTTTTCTTAAAGATGTGGTTATGCTGAAGTGAAATAAAAAAATATATAATAAGCTTACTGATAGCTCTATTGAATCGTCCAACATTTTTTACCTAACACCTATTCAGGACGTCTTTTGGATTATAGCAAGACTTTTTAAATGATTTTTGCAATGGCCAGTAATAGGATGGTTAACCAAAATAAAATATCTCGAGCTCCTTCGTGCTTCCGAAGGCAATGGTCTCGGCTGCTTCTTAATTTGTTAACACTTAACAATCCGCACTGGACATATTTGAAATTATTTCAGTTCTAATTTTTTTTATAATACAAACAAACATGTATTATTTTTATTCAATATTTTTGTTAAACAACCATTTGATCGCATCTATCCATCAAACGAATCGATCGAAATTAAAAAAAAAACTTATGTTTGTTATTATGGACCGGAAACCGATACGAGAAGTATAGTGACCGTCCATATAAATTCAATATATAATTTCATAAATCTTTTTTTACAGAGAACAATACATAAGCACATTATACGTATTGTTCTCTGTTAGCTCGTTAAAAAGAAAACGTTTCAGTTGACAACGGTGTAGACGTTAGTGAAAACATACGGAAGACTAGGCTGTATGGGCAAAGATCCCATTGCCTTAAATGAAATTATTTAGTATAACTACATAGATAATCAGCGATCATTTTACTTCATAATCTTAATGAATTCTACACTTATATATTCTTAGTAATTTACTCCATGCTAATACATGAGAACCGCAAGCAAATGAACTCGATAATTTTTATCGCATTCCAACAGACGTAGAGGAGTTTTTTCCGTACTCAAAGGTACAAACGAGACCCTATATTACTAAGACTTCGCTTCGATTAATGTATTTCTAGTTCCGCTATAACAACAAGTAGTAAAACAAAATTAAATAAATCTAAAATGAAAAACAAATTTGTTTTTCTTCTTTTTCATAAATAATGGAACCCTTCGTAGGCGAGGCCGACTCGCACTTGACTAGTTTTTATGATATGCAAAGATTTCATAGTTAATAATATATTGCAAATAAATTGATTATATTAATATAATAAACAAGAGAGAAATCACAGCTTCAACCCAGCAGGGGGCCAATTCTACAAAATAAATTTTGATAGTAGAATTGGCCCCCAGTTCAAGTTGTCTAGGTTAATTAATTTTGCCAGTCCAATTGTTTCAAGTTCAGTGCCAATCAATTTTGTGGCTGCGACCCCGCTTCGTTGGTCACAATTGTCATTCAGTGAAATTAAACGTAAAAGTCTATGAGAGAATACATTTTGAGTATAAAAGGCTTACTATTAGGGGCCGTCTATTAAACACGTAAGGCTCGAAAGGGGGGGCATTCATCAAAAATCACAACATATCACAATGGGGATAGAGGGGTGTAGTAATATATCACGTGTATTTATTTTTTCCTCGATGCGCGACTAATAAACCGAAAAGCGACGTGATAAATTAAGATTTTTTGTTTTTTTTTTAATACACGTGATTTGGTTGAAGGAGGAAGGGGGTACTCTTAAACCTCACCATGTATCACCTCAAAAAATGTTGAAAAATACATCACGTGATTAACGGACGGCCCCTTACGTATATATTAATTACGAACATCATTGTCACCCTATTTATGTATGTCCCCTCTGACTGCTTGGGCAAAGCAGACCAATTCTGTTAATATTTACGTAATACTACCGTCTCAATGGAATCTCAACGACATGTATCATTGTACTATCTACCTAAAGATTAAAAAAATATCTGTCACCATTAATTTGGGAGAAAAGTGAGATAAGACCTTTATTTAATAGAATACAAATTAATAAGTCACAAAATAATGAAATAAGTACAGTATTCTACCCGAGAACAGGGGTGCAAATATCGTAATAGTAATATTATTATATTAAATCATGCAATTTTCTTAACAGAGAAAAAAATCTGTTTACACTATAGAAGCTGAGTTCCATAAGCCACTTGGTCAATTTTAATTTTAATTCTTTCATATTCACAAATTTCATGTCATTTAGTTAAATTATTGTATAAAGTTATGCACATAATGTACACATTATTTGTATAAAAGTCCTTATAACAAGAAGGCTGGTACAATAGATTTATATATTTTTGTCTAATTTGCCGGGGCATAACTTCTACGCGTTTAGTCCAATATTTGGAGTTGGAGTGAACAAATAAACATACATCTTTTATGTATGTACAGAGGTAGAGGCCTTGGCAGACATTGCACTATTAACATTAGACTTTAAGTAGATAATATAATGGTAAAATGCCGTTGAAATTCTATCTAGGCGCTATCATTACGTAAAAATTTGCCTGCTGGCTTTATCTATGAATGGAATCAGATAATGACAACTCACTATGAACTACAGTACACAGATGAAGCACCAAGCGAACCCAATGCTGATTGTTGGATGTTGATGACTGCCGAGGTATCCGGCTCCAATGGTATAAACTGTTTTCCGAAGCACGAAGGAGCTCGTGATAATAAATAGGTTCTTATTGACAAATACATAATGAACGTAAAAGAACATTCAATCTAATGAATTATAAACACTGCGGACTGATCGATTTTTTTTTATCTCGAAGGTGCTCGTGCTACGGAGGACACCACATTAAACCGTTGGTCCCAGCAGCATCTGGAGGCGTTAACAGCGTTCACCAATGGGGAAATGGTGGGGGAAGTTTTTAGGACAAGTCTGTGCCCCAGCAGTAGAGCAATCTGTCGTGATTTAAGATCAGTTTAGTATTTTATTTATTTGGAATCTCTCAAAGACTAAAAATTGTTTAAAACAGTATGTATTGACAGAAAATATTATACGAGTAAAATTTTATAAATAAAGAGATAAAACAGTTTTAATGCGACCCTATGGCAAAATGTTGACTAGATATAATTATATATTTAAGTTAAATTTATTTACATTCATTAAAAAATCTAAGTAACATATTCTATTATTATTTAAATACTTAACTTTTAAATGATCATTAATATCTCTTACACCTTCAAGACGAACATAAATCATCATTTCTAATATAACTAAACGCAAAACTCAGCTCTACGCCTCAAAAAATAAAATCACTTATAATTTATTATATTTAAAAAGACAAAAAATATATAAAATAAACACTAACGATATCTTGATTGTTGAAAACCTAAAATGAGTGAGAATGTTCTCGCTCCAGTTCAGATTCGCCTTGAATGTTGGGCAACTATTGCCCAGTTCAGTGACTAAAGTTGCTAGTTTATGATCTTATAAATTACAGAGGTGATATGTAACTGATCCATGTCTATGGTCTACGATATCACCTGTATAGAATCAAATAGCAGATATTGCGCCTTCATGTTAAAAAAAAAAACAAAAAGGAGAACTTCTTAATCCGATAGATTTAGTTTTTTTACAAGAACGTTTATTCAACTTTCTGTGGGTTCACTTATGGGACTCCAGGAAGAAGAACATAACACGACACTATATAATTTTATATATTTATATTGCATATTCATATTGCAAAAAATGTAGCAATCCTCATCTAAAAACCTTAAATCAGCTACGGCATTCAAGCAGGAACTCGATCAGTCGATGGTCTTACCTGTAACAAAATTAATATTTGAATAAAAATCAGGTCGTGATTCGTAATCTATTTATTCATACAACCTACACAAAAAAAAAACAAATAAAGCAAAATATTTTTGATAATTGGACAAAAACAAAACTAGAATTATACTACTATTGTATGTTATAAGTTAACACCCTGGCTACAACCATAGAGTCCCCGCGAACCTTCCTATTAAAATGTCAAAATACAGTACTACTTTTTCACAGCCTGACACATTATTCAAAGCTTAATTTTAACAAATCAGGGTTTTAATTATAACAAATGGTTTACTTAAACATTCTAAATTCAAGATAATTTTGTGATTTTGTTAGTATTTTAGAAATCATTACTATTAGACTTTTAATCACAAAGGCGGTTAACAAACTTCATTTGAAGTTGGACAGTTAGAAGCATATTCATTCGATTCTAAAAAAATAATAAATACTCGCCCGAATTCAAATGGATTTACTGGATTTTGTTAATAATTTTTCATTGGCTTTAATGTTTATAAATTATTTCTTTTAGGCTTATGCAACTTCATATATATGATATTTTTGGATAATTTATAGTCAGATAGATAGAATATTCTTTATAGACTATAATTAGTGACATTAGAAAAATACCTTGAAAATTTCGAAGTTTCAACAGAATTGTACACTTGAGATATCCGACTATTGAGGAAAGCTTAAAATTCAAACAAATTAAGGCATATAATAGAAAAAATATTTGTCGATATCAAATCCGCGCATTAGAGAGTACTCTCAAATATCTTATTTTCCGCTTTTCTGTACGGTCGTATAGTTTACTAACTTTCCCTTACTAACAAAGTCACGTCTCCATTACAAGAACCAATTTGGGCATCTCGAAAATCATAACTCGACAAATCCCATCATAAATGAAAAGATAGAGGCCTTACACAATGGCGTAGAAGAATTTGATGAACGATAAACCAAATATAGATTCCGTATGACTCAACAATTTATATAAATATGATAAATATAACTTGTAGATAAATAATATACTCCGTCTGTTTTCGAAATGCTAATACGACCCCAAAGAAACGCATTTTAGATAATCTATGATACATCTGAGGTAAAACCTGAAACTGCCTCTGATTCAAAGATATTGAATTACATGATTTTAAATAATCGAAACTTTCCGATTTTTATTCGAAGACAAATATAATAGGCCTACAGGAATCATGTTATTTCGTACGACTTATATTCTTTTTAGATAATAGCTCCTAGACAGACATATGAAACATGTTATGTCAAAATCAAGCTGACATACTATACGATTCTTTTTTTTTAACCTACTTCAAAATCCAAAAGGAGCGGGTAATATGTTCGGCGGCGATGTATATATTTTTTTTTAATGTATTTCCGCCAATTGTGTGACCGATTATCAGAATTCTATTTTTAATTTGCCTATTTTGATGTGAATGACATGATAGAATACTTTATAAACAATACTAAATAGGTTCTTTAGAATATTTGATGCCAAACGACATTCACAGTATTATTATTTCAAGGAGTTTTATTTTTATATTTTAACAAACATGATAAAAATTTTAACACTGAAAGATACAAGCAAATCAAAATATAAGCTAAGCCAAACTAAGCTTTAGAATAAAGTTAAATAAAATTAGACGTAAAGTAACCGAAAAGCTTCATAACTTTCAAATCTGCGGGTCAACGTGTTAGTGTTTACTTGGAATTCGCAAAAACACAATTTGTTCCACATTTCATTACAAGGTGTAAACGACCTCGAATAAATATAATGACGAAAGAATAACAAGTGACGCGCGATCGGTGCAATGACGAAACGCTTTCTCCCGCCGAGAAAGTAATCGTCCGTGATGGTGCGCCATCTTTGATTCTTTTTTTTTTTTTCTTTTTTATATACATCTAAGGTTACAGCCGCGCATCAGCCGCTTACTGCGTTTAGTTAACGCACTGTTCACGTTCCGTTTAACTTTAAATCGTAATGAGTTTTTCGACCACCATTCTTTATTCACACACTAATCATTCAGGTGTTTTTTATGGTTCCGTACGCAAAGGCTAAAGACTGTTACATATAACTAAGACTCCGCTGTCTGTCGCCACGCTGTTAACGCTAATTCAACAAATACCAAACACCGAATAAATTAAGTATTCAAATGGGACACACATACAACAAACATGATTTCTTTGCGTTTTTTTATAGATAATGGTACGGAATCCATTCGTGCGCAAGTCATACTCACACTTCCGGTTTCTTAACAACAAAAATTATTTATAGTTAATTCGCGTGAAAATATAAGAAACCAATTATTAAAGACTGTAAATTTTACAATTTAATAAAAAATTGTTAATCAATGAACAATCTTTTATTAAAAAACAAGCGTAAACTCATAAATAATTTTGACATTTTACACTTTTAAAAAGAACTTAACCTATATTTGACCGGCCAGTCGCCAACACCAATATATAAATGAAATAACAGATATCAAAACTAATAAACATAATGAATAACTTGAGTTAATTTTGTAACTTCATTAAGCGATTGTGTGAAACTACACTAAACTATTTATAAATGTCGTCGCTAAAATTACAAAAAAAGATGGTAAAACCGATGCAACCACACGCTAACCTAGATTACACAAATCGGCCGAGAAATATGCGAACGGTCGTAACATCGACGAACTCAAGGTCCATTGCGCGGTGACAGAGAGCTTCTTGGGATTCTTTGCTTCGGTCGTGAGAAACGGATCGTATTAAGTCGATTGTGTCGCCTGAAGACATCCGATGTTAGTAAATGCAACGCCTGCTTACTTCAAAATAGAAACTTAGATGAAGTTGCGAATGCAGTTACAAAATATTTTATTTCTTGACAATTTTAGAGCTTTTAGATAACTATAAATTATATAAATGATGCAAATTAATTGCTATATCAATTAAAATTATTTGCCAAGGCCATTGACTGGTCACCTGTCACTATAATTTAAACGATTGTCAAATGTAGCTTAATATGTAACCATGATTTACGAATATAACTCTACTAAAGTCTAAAC
The DNA here is from genome assembly GCA_918026875.4 of Diatraea saccharalis. NCBI lineage: Eukaryota > Metazoa > Arthropoda > Insecta > Lepidoptera > Crambidae > Diatraea > Diatraea saccharalis. The sequence continues at coordinate 22,644,608 of OU893339.1, read as the reverse complement.
TATAACTCTACTAAAGCGATTATATTTATTTATTTTATTTTACGTCTACGAACGGGATCGGAAAGCAACTTTCGCAAAGGCCGATCATAAGATGGGTGATCAAAACTTTTATTAACTCAAGCTCCAATTTAATGTGACATCCAAAATATAATTTTCTTACAATAAAAAAAAAATACGATCACGATTCAATCGTAGTGTCTAAGTCTGCTGTCGTTAACAACCACATATCCGCATTGGGCCAGCGTGGTTATGACCTGTTCTCCGCATGGAAGGACTGTGTCCTAGCAGTGGGACATCAATAAGGCAATGAAGCGTGTCAATAATGACTATGCAAAACTTGTTGACATTACACAATAAGGAACCGATATAATAACGTCGTCGTTATAAATTGCGTGCAGTAATTTAGTTTTTTTGTCTCTTAAACTTAATACAAACTTGCTTTTATTTCCTGAACTGGCTCGATATTCACGTAACTTTTAATAATTTTACGACAAACATTCCTTTCAATGACTCCGTAATGTAGGTCATCTTATTATTATAATATTACAGACAGATGGACAGTATAAATTGATTTCTTTGCCATTCGTTGTTGAAGAGAATAATTTCATTGCACGTTATTTTGTATTTCGAACAATAATATAAGTTTGATAGTTTTCTATAGCATTTAATCGTTTCGCACAAAAATCATTAAAAACACACAAAATAATTAAACTAGACAATAAAAAAATGTATTCTCTAATTTGAAATCGTTTAAAAATCAATTAAGGAACTATTAGACTTAAAGAAAAAACAAAGAATCGATTTTGCATTAATCGAATTCCGACGAGCCCAAGCCGCGAGAGTTCAGGAGAAAGTAGACAAACCGCCCGCGCCCTTGCAAAACACGCCTTCTCAATTCTCTGTCATTATTTGTCATAATCGCTCATCCGACAAAACTATGACGTCATTACGTTTGAATTCTTCCAAAAAAAGTTTTTTAAAGTCTAAGGAGGCCGACAAAACGAGTTTTCTTTTCACCTAGCAAATGATATTTGAAATAAGAATTCCGACCGAACCGACTTTTAATTTTAAGAGTGAGATATACTTTTAAATAAGTTTTATTTTTTCACTTTTTAAATGTTTGGATTACATAAGTGTTTTTTATTTTTGTATATATGATAAGATTAAATATTTATATAAAAAAAATATGTAAACAATGAAAGTTATGGAGATTTTATCAATTTGCACTATATAATCCCTAATCCTAAATAGTTATAGAAAATACAGGTCTGTCATTTCATCATAAATAAATCAGTAAAAATATACGTCAGTATATTTTGCAAGTTTAATAGCTTATGGAAGTCTAAAACAACGAACGTGCCACGATTTTCAGACCAAGAAAAGTTTTTTCTATATTGACACGACCAGGAATTCAACCTGGTCGTGCCAATTTATATTACCACTTATTAATATTAAGTTATTTCCATGTATAAAATGAACAGTACATAATGTATTTATAAATAAAATCCGTAAGCGTGGCTCACGAAAAAAAAACAAATGTCAAGGTATAGTTGTTTTCAGCCAGCGCCAATTCACAACAACTTTGCTAGCAGACATATTTTTTAATAAAAATACATGGTAATCCCACTCTAATAAAATGCAAAAGTTTTTGAGATTCGAATATTACTCTTCACGCAATACTATAATCCAAAGCCTGAATAAAGATATAGACCACTTTTTATCCCGCTAAAAAGATCGTAACCGACCACGGAGGCAAAACCGCTGGCGGAAAGCTAGTCATAAAAACAACTTTTGGAACGGTTAATGCTAGTTTATTTTCAGAAATAAAAATCAATTTAACTTCAGACAAATTTCGTGGAGATCAAAATCATTTATTCAGTCAAGATGTTGTCAGTACTTGTGAAAGCCGAAACTAAGCCTTCAGTTTACAAGTTTACAGTTTACATAACAAACAGTTTTAATGAAAATAGACTTAAACATACGTTTAATTACACCTGTGATGTCCGCAATCAGATCAAAACGTTGCACGCTAACATTTCTTTGGACGCAGTTCCCACGGCTGGCGGTAATGCTTGGCTGCGTTTGCGCAGCCATGCAATATGGATTGCTTAAGAAATTAGTGAATTTAAATATGTCCACTATGGTATTTGTTAAAATTACTGCAAAAAAAGCTTGACAGAATTTTGGTTACATTTAGTAAAATAAAACATGTAGAAATTAGGTCTCAAAATTAAGCGATTTAATAGAACAGCTAATTCAGAGTAACCTCAAAAATAAACTTACGTGTTTATTACTTTTGTTTGATATTTTTAATAAATTGGTTATGGTTATGGTATATGGTTTAAGTTCACATTGGTTATGATATATGGTTTAAGTTCACGCTCGTAGTAATCGAACTTTGACACGACATCTTTGGACTGTGGCGCTATCTGGTGTACAAAAACGGTAGCCCACATAAAAATAATCCATTATTGTTTATTGCGTCATTGGTATAATTGAAATCATATTAATCTAAATTGACTAATATACATTTTATTTAATCAAATTATAACAAGTTCATATCACACGAAAGCGTTGGATATTTCTAATTAGCGGCCATTATTACGGCAAAGAAAAATCTAATTAATAAGGCAATTCACACACCATCGTCATTCGACCTACTGACCAACAGGAAGTGTCAATAATTAATGCACAGACAAACGGCCAACCGATACTTTCTATATAAATAATTACACGTACCATTGATAAGTAGATAGTTACTGGCAACTGGTTTTGAGAAAGAAAGGTTAAGTTTAAACAAAGATCAATGTATCTAAATGTGAATGAAATTTAGCTGAGATCTTTCGACATCGCGAGTTTATTGGAAGAAAGACAAATTTTAAAATTCCGTACCACTACGGGAAAATCTATATCATTGTGGGATCACACAGGTGTCCCTCCGTCTATCACAGAACCGATTTCCTCAAAAATTACTGCTGCAATGAACTGAACATTAATTTAATTGAAAATAGTTTGACGAAATAAAAACTAATATTAATCTAGTTTCTGCAACGGAATGGTAAGAAAATGGTAGCACCATTATCAGTTAGAGTAATTATTTAAATGAAACTTAAAATGCACGCATAGAATTTATTTCAACTAGTTATTTTGTCATGAAAAATCGTTTGCATCATGGAATATAAAAAAAAAAACTTCAGAAACTCTATTATTAAAACTCTAACTGTAACGTTTAAGAGAAAACAGCAATAATTATTACCTCAGACTAGGCTGTATTGACTACATCCCTTTATTTTTAATTGATTAAAAACAGTAACAAAAAAACAACTTTTACTTAAAAAATGTATGCGACACTCACTTCCTGCATACACAACGGCCTCAAATCAACCTTCGATCAATGCTTTGCCACGGTTATTGAACCAATATGATCTCGATCGATAATCGAATATTTCATTTCCTGATGACCTTGGAATATTTGGACATTGATGCTTGAAAAGGGGAAGAAATAGTTGAATTATGAAGGCTGTAAAGTAAATATGTAATGCCTTTATTAAGTAATGAAATGATAATAATTCGTTTGAATAAACATCGATATTTCCTGTATCCAAACAAAAAATCGCACAGTAATATAAAGGTGACCAAAACTGGTAACATTGTCGCCGGTAAGGCGAGCAACATTAAAAACGAAGTATTAAATGAAATTTTGATGACGTTTAAGTTTGGTTCATTTGTCAATCTAATTATCTCAATAACACTTCCGTCTGAATTCCTTTGCTTGTCATTGAAATAAAAGTATACTTATATTGTTGAGATAAAAATGAGAAACCGACTTCAAGTAAATGAAAAATAATAGTCATGTAAAGATGGTGTAGACCCCGACTTCGGGGTATATGATCTCTAGGTCACTTAAGAAACAAATGTGTTACCTTAATGTTAAATAATTTTCCTCAATAATTATACTATCAAATTTATTAAGTAAGAAAAACTTACAAATCCTCCAGTAGTTTTATAGTTTACATTCAAACAAAAAAACTAACCTTAATTATAAATATACAGGTCATATTCATTTAGAACTACATAATGTCTTAACCGCATGAGAAGAATTTTAACAAGCAATGTAATAACAATCGGGCAATATACTATAACAAGCACATGACATTCACCATATCAGAAACGATTCAATTCTCATCAAAGTTATGATATAATAAAAAATACTCCCTATTGTATTGCATTACGATTTATTATCTAACGATACTTACGTCACAATAACATTATTATGACAAAGTTCGTACCAACCAAGTATGGTATACAATATGTTACACCGTGGGCTCCCAAACTAGGGAATAAAAAGTTTATTTTTGTTATTTATATTATTAAAAGCAAAAAGATCTAGTCCATGCAGCCCAGTCTTTGAATATGTTAACATTAGACGTTTCAATAGTACTTAGTAATAGAACTAACCTAATTCATGCCGCTCCAAATTAATGGAATATTTTTCCCGTTTGGTTTATTTCACTAAATATAATAACTTTTTAGGAACTAAAACAACAAATAAAATAAAGATAAAAAAATATGTATTGTCATGCAAATTCAAATACGCGCCAAGAACATAAGATTCCATTGAATTTAACTAGCTAACAGTTCAATACAATATTATATGTTTTTCAATATCAATAAGCTGCTCCAGCTGCATTTGTGTCTGATCTGAATGCGATAAGCGCAAAACTTCAATGAACGTATGTTCATGCATTTTTCACTCATAGAGTAATCAGGACGAAGGTTTTAGTTTATTTTTTTCATTAATGTTTTGCATGTATTAGCAGGTGTATGACGCCAACTATATCGGCAAAAAAGTCAGTCAATCCTAAGTAAATTTATTTATTTACTCTTTATTGCTTATAATAAAACACAAATGACGAACTTAATGCCATGGGCATTCTCTACCAGTCAACCTGAGTAAAAGTTGGATTTGCATGTAAGGTATATCCAGTGAACTTACTAGATACATCTGGATTGATATTACATATAATAGGTATTATTAAGAAAAAAATTTGTATGCATTGAATAATAATCCGAAACTATTGGGCTGATTTTGAAAAGTATTTCTCGTACGAGAGGCCACATCATGAGTGAGTGATATAAGCTATAAATTACACGGACGAATTCGCGGGAAAACAACTAGTTAAATATACGTATCATACTTACATGTCTTTATAAATTATGTAAAAATGTGTACATCTCCCGATCGCATCTTAGAACACTGGTCGCACTTTCACAATCGACGATGAAAGGTCAATGTTTGCCTGTGTGTGGCGTACACACATAGAGACGGCGTCGTGTACACATGTCGGAACGTCCACAGATCAATGTAATCAACTTTCTAATTTTTAGAGTTCCATAAATACGAACTTTGACCAAACCCGTTTTAATATACGCCATAAGTCTCAAAAGATCCCATTGACAAGGACTCGTCATTGTTTTATAAAAAATAAATATACAATAAATTAATTCAATTTATAAAGTGTGTTTCATTGATTGTTTTTGCTGTTAATAGATGACGCCAATGTTGTTATTCGATTATTATCGATTTCAATTTCCATATTGTTTTATTACGATATGTATGGTTTTAGCAAATCATATTAATAAATTGATAGATTTTGTTTTGATTAACGTAGCGATTTTGCATATAATTCCCTAAATATATCAATCCCTATTAATAAATATTGTCATTTTTATTTATACAAAAATTAGAAACACCAATTTCAGACACTATCATCATTTAACAGTCGAAATTAATGAATCCGCCACAAGTTAATATTATTTCTATATATTTTTATTTTAATATATTTTTTATAAAGAGAGTCTTATTGTTATTACACCATGCGGGCGTGGAAGCGCATGAATTTGACAGCCCTTGCTCCACACAAGACGTAAAGAATGAGTGAATGAATGTTAAAACAGGTGAAACTCAAACCTGTTACCGTTTGAGACTCATGCCGAATGATTAAAAACAGTGAAATAATTTTAGTCTACAGTAAAAGTTAAATTCAAAAATATAATGTTGCCTAGTTAATTTCTGATGTCAATTACAGTGTCTTTGTAACTCCATATCACATGGCATCAATAGGTATTTAGTGAGTGTTTTATGTGAAAATTTAGGGAAGAAACCGTTCTTCTTTCCACCTCTATAACATAAATGCGTCATTAGAACGTATTTATAACAGTATATTCAAAACAATCTTACCTTCTTTGAATCTAAGTATCAAATGAAATATGTGGTCGATAGTACCTCTCTACATTGAAGGGAGTAATTAAAGTTAATCACAATGATGGCGTGTTCGTGCAGAGATGAAATAGAAAGTGCTATGTAACGTTTTAAAGCTGTTAATTGAGATGTGTTTGAGAAACAAAAAGATTAAATCTTCTTGAAAGGAAAAAGTTTTCAGCAAAAAGTTTGCATAACTTCTTTCGATCAGAAAATTTGAAAACTAACAAGGGGGCTTATCTACTATCGAAACGACAATTAATCGGCCCCACCGTTCCGTTTTCAAAATACTGCGAATTCTATTTTTCGATTTTTGAAATATTTTTAAATACTTTCAAGTAACAATCAATTTTTAATGTTTTGTTTAGCTAAATAACTACGAATTTAAATAAACTTCATCATTAGCAATATTCAAAATTAAACAATAATTTATACATTGAAATAATTTATCAATTAATTCATCGTTACTTAATAATAATCATCAAGTAAACACTGTTATCGAATTTGACTGTGAATGGGTGTTAACGAACCGTGCATTTATCTAACTAGGCGTATCAAAACAATAATCTTTAATAGGTTATTTCTCTCTTATTATAGCTGCTATAATAAGATATAGATTTAGAGATAAATTCCTTCTTAACATTACTGAAGGAGCTCGATGACGAAATAATGTTCGGTATACTATTACAAAACTTTAAGATTTAATTAACATTCACAAAAACCAGTCAAAAGATGGATGACCAAAAATTTTCCCCGAACTGCTCCGGAAGGCTTATTAAGCCGTTAGTCTCTACATAAGCAATCATAAGCAAATTCAATGGACCCGCGTGTTAAGGACTTTTTATTTAACTTTGGTTTACTACGCTTTTTTAATTAAATAAATAGTTTAGGTTGGAGGCAACTATATCTTAAAAAAAAATCTTTCCATTTTAGTATGTTTTTTTGTTTATCTCTTAACTTTTAGAATGCATGAATTATTTTTATATTCAAATATTATAATGAGTTCTTGTTGTTTTATAAAACATGTAATCAATTTTGCTTTCATATGAGATATGAGTAGGTAATCTGAGATGGCTGGACCTGGTTTATTTTTTAGAATATATTCATTGAGAAATTAACAGTTTTTTCTTACATCACATAATGAATATAGATCAAAACTTTGCGGTTCCGAATAATATAATATATTGTGTTTTTTTTTATATCTGAGCCTACAATCACTTTTCTAGGTCGTTCTCAATAAAAAATATATTAGAAATAAGACATCAAAAATTTATGATCGTATTAAAAGGGAAATCGATTAGAACCATGTAAGTACCGTTGTAAACGATTCTCCAGCGAGTCTTGTATGTCGCTCTCGGCATCCGAGCCTAGGGTTGCCGCTTGTCCAGGTTTAGCCCAACATGAACATGTCCAAAACTCGTATGAATTAACATAACACCTGAAGGCCTATTTTATTTCGCCGAAAACAAAATTTTGTCTATTTTCGAAATGCTAATGCCCCTCCAAAGAAACTCATGTTTTTATAATTCATTAAGAAACTCGGGTAAGACCTGACATTGCCTCTGATGCAAAGATAATCTTCACGGACATAATTTCAAAAAAATTATAAGAAATTTCGTTTGAGGACAATAGAATATGTCCTCAAACATCATGTTAATTCATACGAGTTATCGTCTCGCTTTACAATAGTGATCTTTGGCTATTAAAAATAAGTAAAGTCCGGCTTGTAGAGCATAATGTCCGGTGTAAAATAGCGCAGTTATTTTATTTTAACATGTGGCAACCCTACCGTGCCTCAAGTCAACAGGCCTACCTGTGACCCACTGACTTACAGGTTTCACTAAGGCGTTGCCTCAGTGATAGAGAACAATTTATATATGGAGCTATTCGCGTGCCATTGTAAATCAGGTTTAGATGTTTATTCTAATATTATGATAATCCTTAATAATATTATAAATGCGTAAGTAATTGTGTCTGTCTGTCTATCTAATACGCTTTCACGATTAAGTAGCCGAATCAATTTGGTGAAATTAGTAAGAATAAAGATAGTATGAGAAAATATCCTGGGAAGCACCAATGAGTTTCTTAACCATCCTGCAAAGTAGTGAAAAGGTATTGAATTTAGTATGGGAAATACTTTATTTACTCACACTCTTATACGTCTTATACCATTAGATATAATAACTTTTTCAGATTAAATTCAATGATGGGTTTTATTAATAAAAATACACGAGATTTAGGAGAGAAGAATATTAGAAATAGCTATTCCACACAGAAAGGAATAACGTTATGATTTTTTGAAACTAAAATACAAGATAGGTAACAGGTTCTTTTCTGTAAGCTCATGAAATTTCAATTGTAATAGAACAGGGATACTGCTAATACGCACCGCGTAGGTACTGCAAATAAAAACGTGCGCTCTGGAGCCCTACATTTAAGACCACAAATAGTCATTACTGTGCTATTTCTCACCACATTCTGATCGCTAATAAAACATATGAATAGTTTAACGACAACTATTTTTATTATATTTTAATGTAGTGAAGTACTTAAATAATAATGAACAGACGACATTCTTTCGAAATGTTTGAGACATAATGTTTTTTGTGTTCTAAATGTGTGGTTTCATATGACCTTCATTTAAATGAATTTTATTGACGTAAGTACCAATTATTTTGGTGATTTTGATTGTCCAATCGAAAAAATACCTATCTATAAAGGCTTTTCCAATAATATTGAATATTTTTCCAAATTTCGCCAGTAGAGCCTTGAGTAATGGAGTATTTACACAGGTCAGTGATAGGCCACGTGCAGCGTGCGAACGATTTCTGTTGCACATTCATTGGTTGGTCATTGTTTTATTGCGCACGCCGCGTGCTGACTCTACCGACCAATGTAAATGAGCAGCATTTTGCTATCCGAAGACGATAACATGACGTCGCACCGTTTCAAATTGTCCCCATCTCTGAAGGCCTGATCATTTCCTGGCCTTTCGATGTAGAAATAAAACTTTTCTATGTTGTCTCGGGTCTTTTTGTTATGGTATTTTCCTTGTGTTAACTACACGTCTAGGAATCTGATCTGATGTTGTCTAATATTTTTATCAGCTTGAACCTCATTTTTGATTACTAATTACAACAACTAGTGACTTACATTCGTATCTCAATCTATTTTTCTTACTTCAGGTTTGTGAAATATTCTTTGCTTTACGATTCGTCGAAGCCTAGACGTCCTAGAATTCTTTTCTTGTCGCTTCATTTAAGGACTTCAAGATTTTCAAGTCATGATCAGCTTTCGAACAGAGAAATTGATCTGTCACGTATTGCCGCTTACTAGTCTCATGTAAATAAATTATTAGTCCTTGTTTTCATTAATTAAAAATAACAAAGACAACGCATCATAATGCAATATTTAAATTTGTCTACGTCAAAAGATTTTAAGATTTTGTCAAAAGTCTAAAGAACTATTTTAACCACATCATCTAAATATTATGTACCTACCCTATTTATAAGCAAATCAAGAGTTTGTATTTGTAATTTACATTCACTGTGCACATATGCAATGTTTGTATAATAATATGACTTACTGCAATTCTAACTTTAAAACATATTTCAAGTTACACGACTCATACAATTCGTTTCACGTAAACGCACGCCTAATTTCCATGTCAAAGCGTTTACACATATAACGGACGTTATTTAAACTAACATTCTCTTAAATATTACACACAGACTTGTGTTATTGTAAAAATGAAACTTATTTACATTGACGCAACGATTGATTTCACTTTTGAGACAATCGTGACCCACCTAGTAGCCTCAAGCTGTACGTCCGACTGGTAAGGAGGGAGTTTTTCAATTGATTTTGTAAACTTTAGAATTAAATTATATTTGGCAATGGAATTGCGTCCGGAGCCTTCTTTACTGGATCACGGATCCTTCCAATTCGCCATCGTCAGTTTATGTCGCTGGCCATCTAGGCCGCGATGAGATCGAGAGGAACAGTCTCTTCGCTTTACGCCTCCTCTCGAGACGTAAATATATATATACGTCATCATCATCATCAGCCCTTTTACGTCCCCACTGCAGGAACTCAGGCCTTCCTGATGGATGGTTAAGGAGGATGGGCCATGACCCTCCACGCTGGCTCAATGCGGTTTGGACGTCTGTATTAACGGCTGCAAATGCAGCCGGGACCAACGGCTTAACGTGCCTTCCGAAGCACGGAGTAGCTCTAGATAATATTTTTTTGGTCACCCATCCCGTGACCGACCCTTGCGAAAGTTGCTTAACGACAACGATCGACCGCGGCCCTTATCCACTACACCACCGAGCTACTCATTACAATATATATATTATTGACATCTAAAGGAGCTCAATGGCGCCGTTGTAGAGCAAATTTAAAAAATGTTTTAATCTCGAGCTCCTCCGTTCTTCAGAAGGATCGCTAAGTCATTCGTCTCGGCTGTATAGCAGTCGTTAACACCCTCCAATCCGCACTGGGCTCGCATTCTCCCTATTCTATTTGTTTTAATTCCATCCAACGGGAAGACCTGAGCCCCAGCTATGAGAACAAAATTACACTGGTGATAATGATTACATCTCAAATATATGGACTACAAAAGATTGAAACCTAAACGTACTTATTGTAACAAACCATTGTAGTCTCGCAGCTTTTGTTTCAGCCAGAATCGTGCGCTACGCATGCGTACGATTAACTAAAATGTCACAGACAAAATGGCGGTTCGGTCACGAAGCGAACAGCTGAGCTTATTTTCAAGGTTGTTGTGTAAAAACAGCCTTGTCAACTAACGGATTATATTGTGATGTACACATTTATGTATACATGTGGATATAACATTAACAGGTAAGGGTCGAAGGAACTTAATGGCGTCATTTTAGTACACCCACCGTTTATTTACTCGGTCGTTTGACCCAATTCCATAGGCGAATTCCATTAACATCATCGCTTAGTGTATATATGTTGTAGATAAGATCGAGTATCTGCTTTACTATCAATGAAATAAAATAACCTAATCTAACTTGTCGGTTTTGGTTTGTGTAATTAAAATTGTTGTTTTATGCACAATCTGCACTCTAATGTTTGTTTTTTCCTATCCATTGCAATGTTTCCTGGAAGAAATCGGTGGCTAGCGATAAAGCCTTTTGTACGTTTTTATATAAAGATTTATGTGTGTCTATATAATTTTAATTTCATTTGTGCAATAAAGAATATTTATTATTATTGTTGTTACTTCAATTAAGGCCAGATTTTCAGTCTATCGCATAAACTGCTGATACCTCTGTTTAATGTATTATCATGAAATGTTTTAAAAATAAGCTCAGGGAGATCTCGGATCTCTGTTAAGACAGATGCTGTAGACTACTAGAGGTAGATCACCGATACTTTTCCGATTGAGACTTGTGTTATTAACAGTCTGTCATTTTTAACTCGTGAAAGTTAGACTTTTAACCGCTATGAACTACATCTAACCGCGACGATCTACTCGTATTTTTGCTTTAAAAAAAAGGCGTAACATGAAATATTTAATATATAAATAGTTCAGTGGTTAGAGCAGTCGTCCAAGCTGCTGTGGATTATGTGGGCCATTTCCGTGTGGCATGGATGAAGTGGATTTTTGAAGCATATTTCATTAAAAATATTTTTTAATATAGCATTGTGATTGCAAAATTGGTCAAATATATTAACTAAAAATAGTTTTAATATGCATTGAATTAAAGTACAGTTTCAAAAAGGTTTTCGACTTAAACTCAGCTACGTTTATGAATTCAAACGAGACCCATAAACCACCGCATTTATGTTTCTGGGTTGTGCAAACAAGTCGAGTATTTAAAAACGGTAATAATCCGTAATTTACATAACTCGTTCAGTTTACTGTTAAAAGACGAATTAAAACTAAGAATAACTTATGACTAGCGTATATTAAATAATAATAAGATTAAAACTACAACTTAAATACCTATATAATAAGTTCAGCTGTGATTTTAAAAATTCCTAAGAAAAGCTAGTGCTTTAGCTTTTTCTATGAATTTTTAAAATCACAGCTAAAATTCGTAAAAAAAGCTTAAGCTTTAGCTTTTATAGGAATTTTTAAAATCACAGCTGTATTTATTATATTTAAGTGTACTGAAAAAAACGAACTTCCTAAATATTAAAATCAAAGAAAAAAGTATATTTTACTACTAACTTTCTGATAAATGAATCCCCTTTCCGAATGATTGTTGCTTGGCATTGAATTTTACAACTTACTTTGACGCCATGACATTGGCAAAAAAATGTAAACCGGTGATTTTTCTGTTGGCACAGTTAAAAATGCTATTCAAGTTCAAATACATTCATTCCGTACATGATTTATAGATATAACAATTAAAACAATTATTATAAGAGGTTGTAAAAATATAATTGACAGCTGACAAGAAATTTTGTAGCGTATTTATACCGAATTCACGACCTCTCTTCGACTAGACACAGAAAAAGATAGAATCATCTCTATAACAATTTATTCCTCTATATACAAAAGGAACTTATTGCCTTTAAATAGGTATTCTCTGAACCCCAATAAAATAATAAGTTGTAAGATAAATAGACATGTATTTCTTGATAAATATTTAAACAGAAGTAACAAAGTGACAATGACAAAGAATATAAAGAGAAAAACAAAGTGGCCTATCAAAAGATATAGAAAGAAGGTTGATGTGTAAACTAAATAGTTCCAATATATACATTCGTCATTCCTAATGAAGACTAGTATATAAAGAACAAAGTCAATCCTCGTCTATTTATTTGAACGCGGTTAAATAAAGAAAAAAATAATAAATAGATCTCACTTCAGTGAGATAGTTCCATAAACCGTAATTCGTTAGGGTTTTGAAAAAAATTGTTGAAGATGTAATAAATGTCTAGAATTATTGTCAAACACATTGGATGGATTCGAATTAAGAGAATTGGTAGTTAATGACGAGAGACGAGGCCTCGAAGCATAGAGAAGCTCTAAACAACATTTTTTGTTTACCTATCCAATGGCCGGCTTTTGCACTTTTGCAAAGACTACATCATCATCATCATCACTGCAGGGGCTCAAACCTTAAGACTACATAACAACTCTGATTATCACTAATGAAACCTTTAGCACGAAAAAATTGAGTTAACCCTCATGTTTATAAAGCATGATTACGATGTTTTATCAATGTACAATTTTAAATGTCATACATGAGCACCGACCCCGGAATCGATGTATTACAAAATTACATATATTACACAACTAACTTCAGATTTATTTCGCAAATATCTTGTCGACGAATCGTGTTAATATGCCTTTGTATTGTAAAATCTTATATCTTTTCATAAGACACTTAAAACATTTCTCAATCCCTGCCACTCATCATTAAGATAAACTATTTGGATATTAAATTCATGTAATATTTGCCTATTGTTTAAAATATGCAATCATTGGACTTTTAACTAAAAAATGAAAACTAAAGATCGCATTAGAAATAGCTACTATAGACGCAACTGTAGCAAATTTTTTTAAATGCCGATGATGATTTTTGTATAATTTCTCTATTTGGAGACTTTTTTAAAGCTTAACACAGAGAAAAGATTACACCAACTAATATACCTCTGAAAATAGTAAGTCTTCATTATTCTCTAAAAAGAGGGAATAAAAACAGAAAATATTGTAATATGCTAGATAATCAGACAGATACGGGTATAAGATGATACTATGATACTAATTTATAGTTAACTGATTATAAAATCATTGTAAAATTTAGAGTTCCCACGTAAAATTGTGTGTAAATGTGATTTCATTTGATGTATAAAATAAAAGCTTCAAGGAGTTGTATGTTCAATGTTTTTATTACACGTTGTTATTGGTTTTTCAAGTAGCTCGATAGCGTAGTGGATGAGCGCCGTGGTTGATCTGCATTCGTTGTTGTTAAGCAACTTTCGGTCACGGGATGTGTGATCAAAAAATATACTCGAGTTACTCCTTGCTTCTTGTACGTTAAGCCGTTGGTCCTGGCTGCATTTGCAGTGGTTAATACCCTCCAATACGCATAAGGATCCATCCATAAGGAAGGCCTGAATCCCTGCAGTTTTTGTAAATGCTTACTCCTATCAGTGGGTTCTTTCGGTTACTCTAAACAGCCGAAAGACGATAACAAGACAGAGAAACAAAAGCAGCTTTTATAAACATATTTTGACTTTGACTTCAAAAGTCAAAACAACAACTTAGTTAAGTAATACGGTAGGTTAACTGACCAATTTGATTCCATTACTCAGTACATCCCACAGCTTACCTAATAACCTTACTAATATAACTGACAGATAAGTGACATTTAGAAGTTGACCGTTCTCTATGATGCAACCCACTTACATAATGTAGGTCAGACGATGAAGCCTACTATTTAAGTAATTTTATATTTACATAGACAATATATCTATAATTAATATCTCCCATGTTGTCCCTACCTTATAGTAAGGTAGAGCCAACAGCTCTACCTTACTATAAGGCTTTATTGTCCAGGCAAAATGACTTTACAACGTGAACCTGTCAAGGCAGAGGCTTTCATCAGATAAATCAATAAGGAGACGTAGTTACAGTACACGTAAGCTAATTTTTACCAAAATGAAAACTCATTCCCATGGGAAATGTGTTTCTTTAGTTGTACATATATGCTTTTTAATGTCATTACGGGGCGTAGTAAAAAGTGAACAAATTTTTACTTCGCCAAATATAAATTATTAACGTAGTAAAAATTAAACAAATTTTTACTACGCCAAATTAAATTATGCTGCCTATTATATATTATAAACCAGGGCTTTTCAACCAGTCTGTCCTGAAAAGAGCAGATTGAAGCGTGGTTAACCAACCACACATGTATATATTTACGACAAAAAAATAGTAAATTTATAGGCTAATAAATGTGATAGATTTGTAGGCAACAAAGTAAATAAAAAAAGTTTCAAGACCAACGCTAATGGAAGGTAACATTTAACGCGTGTTGTAATCAAAACGATACGTAATCGATTAGCCCAATCGATAATCACTCGGTTGCGAATTGTTTAATAATGACTTATTGATGGTCGAAACAAACCTGAATTATTTTATCAATGAGAGTAGGTATTTAAATTTGATATTAATTATGTCATTATGTAGAGAAAATATTGCATAAATTTTTGAAATTACTTTTATGTTTATTGTAATGTATTTTTTTTTAATTTAAAGCAAAAACTAAATATAAATTTAATAAATGTATTCTTCTGAGTATTGTAACACTACAACTAGGTGACCGCTACAGCTAAATCTATCCAAAAATCTCTCGATAGTGAAAGCAATGTCTCGATAATCAAGTATTGGAAGCAGTTTTCAGAACAGCATAAGGTATACTTGATTCCCGTTGTTGCCTGAGATTTGAACCAACTTTTCTAAAATGTTATCAGTATTTTTTTTTTCTCGTTCACCCTTTCACTATGAATATTAAAAAATAATCGAATTGGTCAGGCCATTAGCGTAACTTTTTTTGAATATTTTTGTTTGAGAAATTTTGTAGATTTGGACGTGTGTTACTAAATATGGGCTACTGTTTATCCCACGAAATGGGTCCTAAGGGATAAAGGTAGCATCAAGTCATCATGCAAAATCACAAGAATACTGGTGAAAAGCTACTTAATTTATAAAAATCAATTGCTATTCGTTTGGCTCGCTAAAACTCGAGAACGACTGGGCCGATTTAGCTGATTTTGGTTTTGAAGTGTTTTTCGTAGTCCAGGGAAGGTTAAACGGTTGAGAAAATCTAAAAACTAGGAAGATAGTAAAAATATTATTATATCAAAATTTTCCGCCATTTTAGCAAAGATAGAGCTTAACGTGGTAAGGATTGGTGATACTAAGGCCCGGGTCATCTAATATTGATATAAACAAACGCAGAGCAACTATTATTCCTTTCCAGTAGCCATCATCTTACACCAAGATACATAAATCACTACTTAAAATCTTATGAGAAAATTATGCCTATTTTAATCGGCATCTGTCGAAACATCTAGAAGCTTTCATATATCCTTGACATTAATACCCGTTATACTATGTTGTGATATATTCGCATATGTTATGTAAGTATATAAAGCAGTATATTTTATCATTGCAATTTTAATTAATATAAATTGTGCAACAATTCTGGATAAAAACAATTACTTGTTTTTTTTTTATAATTTGGACAATTTACCGAATTATATAATAAGAATTTTCTCTACAAACACTTTTTTTGTTGTTATTATTTTTTTTAATATTATTTTTTTACAAATTTCATAACTATTTTTCAACGGTGGAAGTTGCGCAGAAAAGACGCAACTCGTGACTATCGGTATTGAAATATATTTAAATAGTAATTAATTTTACACATTTACAAACGTGAATTATCGTATATGGTGGTATAGGACACTATTCTACCAGCATTAATAAAATTCTGAATTTAAAATTCTTATTCTAAACATCGTATATTTATTTATTTGATATTTATTTATTACAATCTGATTCGGCAATAACTCGTTTTTTATTAATTATATCTTTTTAAAATTTTTATAACCTTGTCCTGATAATGACACACCTAAAGTATATATATTACCCACATAAAGTATATATATATATGTACATAAAATTTGTAATAACATTATTTAAATTTTAATGATCACAGTCTACATTCATTACATATCATTGCTTCTTCCAGTATAGGTTGCTTGGAAGAAATTGCTGTTAAGCAATTAGGCCGCCTATTATGGAAATGATTTTATATTGTATATAAATGAGTAAGATAAGATAAAGATTGGTACAAAGACGATTTCGCTACAAACGTATTTTGATACTAAAATATATTATTCTGTAATTAAATTTTATATTTAATATTTAACTGCCTAAAATCTATTTTTGAGGTAAATTAAACGTGTACGAGAAGTAAGCTCGCCTAACGCGTTGATGTCTAAGACATGAGAGCTTATTCTCTCTTGTTTATTTAAGTAAACACAGCCAATTTAATAAAACCTTTTTTTGCAAACGTCTGTGGGCTAAAAATATATCTTTCCTCATAAAGTTCAACCTGTATCTTGACATTTAATATGAAAAAAACCACCTTACCTTGACATGCCACTAGCGTAGCGCTTAACACAACCGCAACCATCACAAAGCTCCACCTCGCACTGGTTTCAGCCGTCATTTTCCCAACAAATCCGTGTAATCTTGGTTGTAGCATAATTCACTTTTGCACTAAATTCTCATAGTGTTGTCAAAATAAAAGAAAAAGTACGCAACCTATTTCGTCACTGCACAATTGATTGAAAACAAAAGAGTTTTAGTTGTTAAAAAGTTTGAATTCAAAAACTGTAGAAGAAAAAGTGAGAATTCAAAATTGGAACGACGGAAACATCGCGCTGTTAAGTTTGGATACCGTTCGAAGTTCGAATAGCGAGACGTATAGAGACGTGAAAGTCCGCGGTGCGCCGCTGGCGGTACTCGACTAAGACTGTGGTAAGCGCTGCCGCTCGCTGCTCTCTCACCTTCTTGTATGCAGGTGTCCTCAACATTTTTAACGCAACCTAAAATACTTATTTCTTATATTTCCATGTGTATTTCATTAATTTTCATTCGTGGTCGTTTACTATGGGTCTCATAAGAAGGCTCAAGGTCTCCCAGCGATCAATGTACAGAGTTATGCTTGGTGTTTCCCTATGTGATCGAATAAGAAACCAGGATATCCGCAGGAGAACTAGCGTAACCGACACCGACTCGAAGAATTGCAGTGGGTGGGACACAGGGAAAAGAATTGATGGCCGTTGGAGCGAAAAAGTTCTCCAATGGCGACCACGTGCCGGACGACACTCAGTCGGTATGCGTAGGACCAATCGTTGTGGATATTCATGGGGGAGGCATATGGCCAGCAGTAGGCGTCGAACGTCTGATATAAAGTTGACGTTTTCATTTATTAAAACGGTAATTTTGCTCTTTTATACCTAAAATCATCTGGTTCTATAGCATGGTTGCCGAACATAAAGAATTTGGTACATTGCCCTTTATGTCTATTGATAGATATTGTAAACATTTTGGGTTTACTTTACTATAACAAATTTGACGAGATGCATCTGTGCGAGTGCAATAGCAATATATCTGCGCTCCAGTGAAAGAGATAACGTAACGCCGGATCATTGTACAGTCAACATCACATCAGGTTATAAAAACCTGTCATACTTCTTCACTTGATTTTAAACCTCAAAGTTTTGGGGTAAAATGAATTGGAAATATTTGGCATATTATGGTAACCTGTTAGCTAATTTTTTCCATTCAGCGATTGTGTTATATAACTTTTTTTACGCAACTTAAAATCTTCTTGTTACGTAATTACTTATTTCGAGATTATTACTATTGGAATAAACTAATTATAGGTATATAAACATAATTCGGAGATTTTTTTTATTATACAGATGATTGTAAGTTGCTCTGATTTAAATAGCTACTTTAAAAATATAATAACGCTTATTTCACTAATATAATTTTCAATATACATGCATTGATAAAGAACTAACACAATAGGCATCGAGACCTGTATTTTCCACATTTAGTTATTTGCATTATATATTTTTTTTAAATTAAATAGTCGAATTGTCCCTCCTTTCCCATTCCTTTCAAATCAACATTTATAGGCGCATTGTTATCTTTACTATTGATATTAATTTTTCAATATTAAAACACGATGAAAGATATTAAAACTACCAATATATTGATTCAAACATAACCTATCATAATTTAAAAATACTCCGCTTTTAATATACAAAAATGTTTACAACATCTGACCCGTCGCACCTCACTCGAAGTCGGTCGCGGCACTTGGCCGGGGCCCAGAGTTGGCGAACGTCGACTGCTAGCTGACACATGCCCAAAGCTGGACATGTCGACTCCTGGAACTAGATGAAAGTGGAATAGGGACCTCGATATTGCTAATGGTAATTTAATTAAGTCGTGTTAATAGCTTTTAAGACTGACATTCCTTTTCGAAACAGATCGTAATCCCTTACAACGAGACATTTGAAATATATTCAAGAAACTTCACGGTACAAATATATGAAATGTATGTTGAATGAATCATTATCGTTAATTGGAATTGATGAAGGCAAGCATTAGACCCATACGTAACTTTAAGTTACGTATGAGTATATATATATATATATATATATCGTCCCTCAAAGGCCGGCAGCGCGCTTGTAGCCCCTCTGGGGTTACAGGTGTCCATGGACGACGATAATCACTTACCGTCTGTTCGTTTGCCCCCGAACCCATAAAAAAACGATACAAATATATGAAATGTATGTTGAATGAATCATATCGTTAATTGGAATTGATTAAGGTAAGCATAAGACGCATACGTAACTTTAAGTTTGAGTTACGTATGCGTATATATATATCGTCCCTCAAAGGCCGGCAGCGCGCCCCTCTGGTGTTGCAGGTATCCATGGGCGACGGTAATCTCTAACCATCAGGTGATCCGTCTGTTTGTCTGCCCCATATCCCATAAAAAAAAGTTAGCAACAGCCAGTTTTACAAACGTCCATTCATAGCTTTTATGCCACATTAGCGATTGAGACTTTAAACGTGAATAATTCTATAAATCGCTAGAACAATCGCTATACCTTTAGCCTTTTAAATCCCTTGATGACAACTAGCCCGGTTTACAGTATCTATATTCTAGAAATTCCAACATAAAATAAAAGTTAAATATAATAATAAAATTAAAACTTTAACAGTACGATGAAGGTGGAGTATATAAAAAATAAATATGTTTACAATTCGCGGAAAAAAGTGAAAAATGTAAATTAAAATATCCTTTATTCAAATAAATATCCTTTATTTAAATATTTTTTTCCTTCCACTCGTTCAGAAGGTCTTTGGCTAATAAGAAGAACGTATAACGTATGATGTACTTTGCCATTGGCACAGCCGTAGGTAAAACAATTTGTTAAATCAGTGCAGTAGTTTTGAACCTATTCAGTAGTTGCAGTAGTGTGAACTAAAGCACAAACAATCAAAGCTTTCCCCTTTTTATTAGTATAAATTTAGATATCAATACTTCTAACCAGAATATTAATCTCGTTTTTTCAAGTCCGCAGCTTGGAATGGCAACTTTATTTAATTTCCTGTATTAAAATTTTAAGCTTGTTAAAAAAACCAGGCGAATAGAGAACTTTTGCCTTTTAACTTTACAGTCGATTAATAATACGTTGTAGTGTATTTTTTTGGATTATATTTATTTTATTCAATAAACATTTTCTAATGTCAACGGGGAATCGAAACTAGGGAGCTCGACTATGAAGGCTGTCAAAAGTTAAAAAAAAAAACATATAAAAAAATATATTGCGGAACTAAATGTCACTCAGTGTATGTACCTTCCAGTTACAGTTCCGGCTCAGATAAGTGGGTGTATTTATCTAGCGATATAATAATTGGGTGTCCGATCAAGGTCGTTGAAAGGACATTGTGGGTTTATTAATTAATTTATATTATACGTGAGGCTTATTTACTAGATCCAATATCAAGTTATTTAGAATACTAGGCGGCATAAAATCCGTTGCGAATGCCCTCCGGGAGGCGGGGAGGCACACGTCTCAGTCAAAGGACTCTTTTTGCCCAGAAATGTCGCAACAGTCGGTCTTAGGATGGATGACAAAAATTGCAAAGGAATCATTTTTTTTATTGATAGCTATATTGTTTCAAAAATATAATCATTTTTAATAATTAAAAATAAATAAAAAAACTTACTTAATATATTGGTTGACATTCTGTTCATGTGATAAAATTAATAATTCGATTTCGATTATAATGAATGACTATTGAGCGTGGTAAGTAAATACATAGATTTCAATTATATGTTCGAAAACTATGTACCATTTTAACTTATAATAAATTTTATATTTAAGGAATATTACTTTTATAACACTAATTTGATAAATATTTTGATTTGATAACTTAAAAATAGAAACGCAAATATATTACACAAATTTGCTAAAACACATATATTATACATAAATTACTGCTATAAATTAATGATGATAAACTTATCAAAAAGTCCCTATGCAAGCGTCGCTGCGAAAGGGATCAGATTTTTCTGTATAAGATTTTAAACAATCTGATTGATTCGTCCTCACTTATCTTTACATAAAATGTCCCAGGATAAGCTCTAGAAGCAAAGCTTTACCCGGTGTTCCTCTTGTTAAAACGAATTACTCTGCTAACACATTTTGATATAGAACTTGTTGTATTTATAATAATAAATTTAATTAGATTGACATTTTTAATAACAGTATTTATGTTTATAGAAAAAATTTGAGAGAAATACTGAATGATTAATTTGTGAATCTGATATTTTCAAATGCTCGTTTCATTTTTTTATTGTTTTAATTATTTTAAGTTATTAACACGCTTCATGCTCTTATGAATTAATTTATGGTGGAAACTTAATTGATTTGTGTCATTGTTTTTATTATTACATTGGGAAATAAAATAAATACATATAACGTAACAACTTTGGTTATACCAGCTATAAACATAAACGCACAATTTTAAAAGATGTTACAAAGATTGCCCAGACGCCCATACGTTTTACGCTACCGTACACGGTGTGATTTCGCTACCCTACACATTCAAGAAAACTTGACTTTGTAAGGAGCGTTTTTGGCCGACTGGCAGCACTTCCACAAACACAGCACCGTAACTGACCGTAACTCCGAAACTAATGATCGCAGACATTCTATTTCTTCTACATTATTTTTCAGATAATAATGGATTATTTATTTATAAAATACAAAAATTGCAAAGGATTCAAGTAAAAAATTATAAAATAAAAAAGGGTTCTCAACTAATCCAGGTACGTACGGTTTTGCTAAGCGCTCTATTTGTTGTATTCACTAACTGAAAAAAATAATAGTAGAGAAACAAAATACATGGAACAAGACAAGGACTTGGAGCGGAGAACTTAAATAGTAATTGTTATATAAAAATACTACAATTTAAATAAAGTTAAAAAAAACTAATTAAAAATACAAATACAAACAAATAAACGAAAACATTGAAGCTTAGTATTTATATTTACTATAACAATGCCATCTTGTTATGCAGGCATCGAACTCTCATTCATAGTAATTTCAGTCATTTCCAAATTAAAACATCATTAAGCCAGCTAATCAAATAAATGAACTAATAAAAATATTCTCTAATCGTTTAAATGACATATACAAATAATATTAACAATAATTAAAAATAAAGCTGCCTCTGTTTCAACTTGATATAAATAGTTTATAGCTCATTCCAGAGATGTCACTAGCGTTGGAGAGTCTGCTTCAGAACAATTACTTTTTGGTTAGTAGCTATAGATGTCGCTACTAAAGCAGTACCAAGTGCTATCTAAAATAAACAATAGATGGCAGCACCTTTCTAAAAATTAGAGTGACATTCAAATCATTTATTCGCCATAGAATATTTTATAGATACAAAATTCGTCTCATTTATATTGCACGTATGTATAAATAGAACTTGCTTTCATAACATAGATGTTTTGTATTCTCAAACATCAATGTCATCGTTTGAACTATGTTTGAACGACAATAAGCACTTATACACAGATAAAATTCACATAAGTGATGAATCCATTAATTCCCACTCGTTCACCTGATTCTTTTATTTCCATTAGTTCACCTATAAATTCTTTTAGCGCTTGAACTACTTGTTGTTTGTATTAATCGTACCTACACTTTGAAAAGTTTGTGTTTATCAAGCTATGCTTAAAATAGGTTTGTCATAATAACTCATTGCTAAAATTAAATTAAACAAAATAAATATAAATCAACAACTTCTAATCGAACTGACGCTGTTTTTCTTCCGCCATTAGATGGCGACGGACCATTTTATATTACATTACTTGCTCTGCGACGGACGTTCGCAGAGATGCTGTTTCCAAAGGAATTATGGTATCGGAAGGTAATATCGTATGGTAGGAGTGGATAAACAGGAACTTGAAATTTAACCACGAATGAAATAATACGTTTATATTTATAATATAAATATAAATAAAACCTGAAAAACCAAAATGGATATTTATAATGGAAAATCTTTAGATTTTTCCAAAAAAATATGTCTTATTTCTGTATAAATTGACTAAGCAACATCTTATTTGTTACCATGGACGTTTATAGGAATTATTTATCGAAAAAAATCAAAGTTTTTCTGCTCTGAAGATCAATTTTGGTTTTGCGGGTTACTACGTGTTTGCTTTCCAGCGTCGATATATTACGTTACGTTAATATAATAATTATATGGCGTTTACAATACCTGTGTTTCATTTTCCGTTTATTATAATGTACCTTTACTCCATTAATTATAACATTAGACAAAATGAAAATAAGGTCCTTATTATGGTATACTTTGTGACAAACTGTCAACAATCATGTTACTTTTAAGACTAACGGCTAATTTGCTACATATCCACTTAAATACCAGCTGCTATACTTAACCGTCGTCTTTTTAAGCTATATATTAAACAAATTTTTGAGTATTTGACTGACTTAAAACATTTAATAATTATTACAATAAAAGTATTCATCTTAAAGAACCTAAAGAAGCAGGGTTGGGTCACTATAACTCTACCAAATTTAAAACGTTGCCTAATCCCTTCAAACGTTTCGGCTGTACAGCTTTTTAATTTTGTCAGATAATGATTTATTCATTATAGTCAAAATACGTACTCTGGGATTGTCATTCATTGTGAATGCAACTGCCTTTCTTGTTGTTTTACCCATTTTCGGTGATTGAGTAATTACTGTTTTATTGTTTTTTTCTTATAGTTTTGTTTTAGTTGTTGTTAAGTTTTGCTAAATTGCGATTCTGGTGCAGGCCCGAGTGGCCTACAACAATTACCTTTCATTTCAGCAAGTTTTTCCAATGTCTTAATCAATAATACTAATAATATCTGAATAAATGTTATAATAACAGTAATAATAAAAATTTCATTTTGTTTACCTATATTTTCTGGACATAGATATAACTAAATTATATTCTAATTATATTCACTCACAATTAGAATCAATCAAAACAACAGATAGATAGTTTTATTTCCATGTTGGCTCTCAGTAAAAGATGAATTTAGAAAATGCTAGTCTCATTTCAATCCCGAGAAAATATTAAATTGCCCAACTCTTTAGGTAGTCACCTAAAGTTCAAAATTTCAACAAAACTATTATAAATATTTTTTTAAATTTATCTTGTAAATAAAATGTGCTGCACTGCTGTTTCTGAGATCCTCTTTTTTCTAATGTAATAATGAATGGAGTATACCTAGATATGAGAAAATTGTTGAAGTAGCATATTTGATTATATGTTTCATTTTATTGTAATATGTAAATTAGTTACAGGATTTAGTGCACACACAGTAGTAGTAAGTAAACGTACAAGAAAAAAAAAACAAAATAATTGAAGAAATTTATCGAAAGACAAGGTTCAACCTTATAAGGAGCAAGGTGAAATACAAAGCGTCCAATGAAATAACGGACTTACAATTTGCATACAAACTCGACATATCGAGAAATATGTCCACGAGAGTACCACTATTATTTATTCCGTACTCAAACTGAGTATTTACAGCCAATCAAAAAAGCTGTTAAGCCCGCTTCACACGCAACGTGTGCGCATCGCGTGTCCAGCTAATAACTTGTTTAATCTGTGGTAGCGCGTTGGTTGAGCTTCTTCATGCTCGTGCCAATTATGCTTCTGTGAGAAAATGTTAATTTTTGGGCTGTTTTACAAGGCTCCTTTTAATATAAAGCCACATTTACATTACGAGAGTACTTGCGTGAAACTAAAAACAAGTTTCACGAAACTAATTTCGGCACATGTGAAGTTACTTCGTAATGGCAATCAATAGGTACTACAGCCGCATGAGTCAAAGTAATTATTCAAGTAAATATTTTTAACAAGTAACAAGAATTTGAATGAAGTATGTAATTACTAATTACTCTTATTCTAAAGATACGAGTCAGAGACACTGGCGTCATCAATATTGAAGCTTTACTATGCATAGATGAGACGCGACACTAGTTCCGTTATGTAAATGGTGATGAAATTAGTTGCGTGAAACTAGTTTCATCAAAAATATGCGCATCGCTCTAAACAAGTTTAGTTTCTAGTTTCATGACACGAAAGCAGTATAATAGCACGCAGCATTGTGAAAGTTGACGTTTACACGTGCAACTACTAGCGAAATAAATGCACTAAAACTAGTTTCATGCAACTACCTTTGGAATAGAAATTGGGCATAAGAGTCTATGTCTGTTTTTACTGGAAGCATGAGATATAGAAATGTATCTAAATTATCGTATATCCAGCAGTGCTTGATTGGTTTCGTAGCTATTTACATGGTGACCGGCATCGTATACATGCTGATAATTCAGTATCTACGTGGGCTTACACGACTGCCGGTGTTCCTCAGGGCGGTGTGTTGTCCCCGTTATTATTTTCTATTTTTATTAATTCTATTACCCTAACAACTCTCGTCTTCCTATCATTTGTATGGTCTTCAAATTTACTCACAGAGCGCTTCGAGAAGCTTAATGATACAGTTAGCAATATTAACCCAGACTTGGTGCGTATTATCCAGTGGAGTAATTCTTTTGATCTCAAAGTTAATCCTAATATAATGCAGGGTATATTATATAATTATAATAATATATTAATTATACCTTTTATATTTCTAGGATTAAATTTGATAGATTACCACCAATTATATTAGATGAGGTTCATGTGCCTATTGCTGATACGGCGAAAACTCTAGGTATTATCTTTGACAACACACTGTCCTGGCGTCCATAAGAAACAGAGATTAGCCAGAAGATGTTTGCTGCCTCGGAGTAACTCACACGCATTTTTTTACCAATTTCTACCAAAATTACACTTGCGCATTCATTCCTCTTGCCCCTTCTTGACTATGCAGATGCATGTTCATAATTGTTCATATTTAGATTGCGCATGTTTCCGAATTCCGTAAGCAACTTCAGTGGCAATTTCAACTCCCCATTTGTCGTCGTAGGGATATACATATACTCTCGCTTCTCTACTCTATACCGTTCAATTCCTCCTAATCCCACTAAATTCTATAGTCAATCTTTTACAGCACAAGCAATAAATATATGGAACTCTCTAGCTGAATCTATCATACGGGCTAATTCTTTAAACTCCTTTCCCCTTTTCTGTCAAAACTTTAGACTGCTTTTCTATTTTCTTTTCTCACTTGTGTCACACATTGTTCTGAGCATTTTGTTTGACTTTACTTACTTTTTTTAGTAATACTTCGCTGTTACAACTGTTGTTCTTCTGTTCTATTTAGTTTTTTATGATTTAAATTGTTATTTGTTGTATGTACAATCAGCTATTGAATGTTTTATTTTTTTCCATCCAATGCAAGGTTGCCAAGAAGAAATCGTTGGCTAGCGATAAGGCCGCCTTTTGTAAGTTTGTTCATGTCCTACATAAATAAAATATAAATAGATAAAAAATGTATTCAATAATAATAAACAATAAATAGTTACATATACGATAATAATATAAGATAATTAATACATAAATATTCATAGATACATTAATTCCAATTTTGCTTAACAGATGACGCACTGCCATTTTGAATCGCGATATGATTGTATTCTTGAGGATTTATATATACATTTGCGATTTTTAACATAAGGTTTTTTTTTTGACTGTTACCATGAAATAAATGGTAAACGAAACTTCAGTTCAACTCTTGCTCTAGACTACGATTTATTCAAAGTTTTTTTGGGAATATTTATGTGTATCTATGTAATTTTCTTTTTTTGTGCAATAAAGAGTATTAATATTATATTTTTTTCACACACATTGTCTTCTACTTATAAGGTTTATCAATACATTTTTTTTTCTCAACTTTTTGTGGTGACATTAATTAGTAATACAGACAGATTAACTGAACTTAATTTTATGATAGAAGTTGTAACATAGGAATTGTAATTTGTATTGTATAAAAAAAAAAAAATTTGACAGTTTTGTTCAATTGTTGTTTGGGGCTTAAATTGAGTTGAATTGATTGTCAAAAAACAATCATCTCAGTTTTCAATCAGAAAAAGCTTAAGTAGCACAAGGCTGCACGTCAGGTTACCACAATATGTTTAATTTCTTCCAGTTGATTTTAAACTCTTGTTAAAGTTGTGGATTTGGCAGATTTGTGTAACCTAACATGCTGTTAATTGTACCTACGACTTAAAATTACGTATTTACTTTACCCATTCAAATTCCATTATATGAAACATGGCAATATCTGTTTATACATGCCCTGTCAAAACATGAAAAGTAAAGGTGAGTACCTCTCTACTTGTATACTAAATCTCTCGACGCGCTTCCTTATTCATCAACGTTCATTCACAACTTGAGTAATCAGCCCGCCAATACTATCAATGTTGCCAAAATAACAAGCCGAATCGTGCAAAACAAACTTTATCCACCATTATAATTTTATTCCGCCCGAAGGCGTCAAAAAAAAACAAATCCTTCCGCAAAGAATTTAGGAGTGTCCGCGCTGAGACGAAATCCGACTTTACTCGTTATAAATTTTGTGTAAGATAACAATACATGCGTGTGGGTGTGTGGCACAGTCGTTGACGAGTATAGTTACGGGCACGCAATAACGCTAACAAGCGTGCAAGCGAGAGGCATATAAATTAGTATAGCGTTGTCTCCGTTGTGCCGCCGGCAATATGGCGCGCTGACTCGGGCGCAGGCTCGAATCGTATCGCCTGCCCACTCAAGGTTCGCTGACTGCCGTTCTTTTGTTTTTAATGTTGCCACAAGTAGATTTTCCCCCCACTAGGTGAATGCTGGGTGTTAGAATATTTTTTTTCTAATTAATAACTTAAATATGTATATCTTTTTATACCTAGAATGTTGCCTTTATTCTCATTATAGCCTTCAAAATCATACACATTATTATTACTGCCTTAAATTTAATTATGTAACCGATGCTATAAACACGAACCCGGGATCTTATTCGGTTGCCTATTTTAATTAGTCTGCGATGAATGCTGACATCAGTGTAGCAACGTTCATGTCAATATTATTCATGAATAATATATATATATATATATATATAAATCTATATATATATATATATATATATATATATATATATATATATATATATATATATATATGTAAATACAAATAAAAAAAGGATGTTTAGTTATTATAAGGTAACTGCATGCATTATTCGCATTTGTAAACTTGGTTCAACTAGGAAAATACGTGGAGATTCGAAACAATCACCTTGGTACCCCGAACCGCAGACGAAAACAGCGTCAAGCCGAGGACCTGCTCAAACCGAACGTCTGCATACCGATCGTTCGTTTTTTAAACGCGCTCGTCGGTGTACAGCAGTGAATGTGTGCGTGCGCGTCGCTGTGTGCGCGACTCGTTCTCCCGCGCTATTGTTGTGTGCAGTACACTCGCGGCCATCGTTCATACGACACGGCTTGCGCAAACCGCAACTCCCGATAAACAAAATAATGAGCAGTGTGACGCGAATCGCGAGTGCAAGCGACTAGTGTGTGATAACGAGTATGTAACGTGGTGTTGTGATAAACGTAGTGGTCTACGTGTTGTGTTGGCGTGAGCCATGCTCGTGTTTAGGTATGTTCTGATTAATTATGCCATCACCGGGGTCGGTGGCCGTTGATTTCGCTACTGAGATCGGTTTGTGTATTTTTATAATGTGTTCCGATGTTGCTGTAAGTTTCATTACCGTGGAATACGCTGGCGACAATATGTGTTCGCCGACTGACTTTATCAGTCTGTTAGGAAGTGTGTCGTGTATTTTATAACGTAATTACATTGTTATCGGTGCCGGTAAGTCGGTGAATAGTGAACTTTGCTATTAGTATCGCCTGGCGGTGGCGCGTATCAAAACCATAACACAGCGTTTGTAACTAAACTCCGCGCGCTTCGGTTTCTACAAGTCATTCGAAACTCATTTCATCGCACGTATACAGTACTACAATGGAATTAATCACTGGAATTATGTTACTATGAAAATTTTGTTTGCCGGCACAAAAATAAAAATCCTAACCTCAAAATTTACTGCATGCTTGTGTTCAATCAAATGTAAACACCATCAAATTAAAGTAGTACTTACACGTAGTCTTATGTTTAAATAAGACAATATTTTTACCTATCACAAAAATTGTCAGTAGTGAAGACCAATGCAGTAGGAATCAAAATATTGTTAATATAGTACAAAAGATAAAATTCGAATGTTCTCAATTCTCATAATAGCTGATTATACCAAATATAATCAACTATTAGTTATAGTAAATATATCAATCAAATAACATTAATACTATTTGATTACCAGATTCCAGAATAGAATCGTATATTATTCTGCGCCGCAAACTATTTATTCACTGCAATAATTATATATTATGTTGCAGTGAATTATGTTGTTTAATAATAACATACCTATTATATAATTTGTGATAATTAATAAGTGTTATGCAGTGGATAAACTAATACTACAAACATACTTTATAATCTTTTGGTAAGAGTTCGCTAAAAACGCTTAAAACACCATCTTTGAAACACTTATAAAAGTCGGAAATGATTGAATTGAAGTCGTGAACTCATAAATAAAGGGATATCTTTGCGACATTGTCACAAACCCTGGAAAAAATGCACACTGTAGTTAACGTGCCTTTACTAGGAACGTTAGGACTAGCGCGCTATTTTAAAATACCTAGTAGACTAGTAGGTACACAAGTGCAATAATTATTTTCATTGAAAATTTTAATTAACCCAATGCCCGTAGAATAATTGAAATGTTCATCGTAAGACTATGTATTAAAACGACAAGGACAAAGTTAGTAATTGTAATGCCATTTGTTTTTTTTTATTACGCATAGCCCCCGTTCCTTCTCAAATGTGTTCCAACGCACCTGCTTTATGAAAAAAACTGGGATGTCCTTAACAAAAATTAATAGGTTCCATTATATTTGTAATGATACGTTAGGCTTAATTAAGGGCTGTATAAATTCTTTTGATACCATTCCTAGATCTGAGCGATGTCATAAGTTTTTTCTAGCTAAATTTTAACAGACTTCAGAACCGAATCAGCGAAGTTCCTGTTTTCGACACGTATTTTACGTATGATTTTCTTTTTATCAATATTGAGAATCTACACATAAAAGCCGATAGATTTTAATAAAATGTTCGTTTCCGTGGTTCACAGACCACACATCGACCGTGATTTGTTGTTTTAAATGGTAAATTTCGGCGTTATAATCTCGGAATCAAAAATATATTTATTGTACAGTGCAGAATAAACATTGAGATAGGTACCTAGTTCGTAGCGGTAATTTTTTGTGCTTTACATCTTATTAATGTAAGGCTCAAAATAGTAGAGAAAGATTTTAATACAAAGCGCGATGGCACTTTTTTAAGCTTCTGTGCAAGCTTAATTTGTATGGCCGCGTAGTGCGTTTGTATTTAAAATAGGACTCTTAAATATGCCTTTTTTTTCAAATAGTTAAATTCAAAGTAGATGTTACCGAGATGGACCGCGTGTTTAAAAGAAGTATATAAACAGTTTCGCAGTTTAATAGGTTAATTATAGGTCATTTATTCTATGCTTTCAATCAAATATCTTCACTGCATGTACAAATAATCTTATAATGCAATTCGAAAGAAGGTAGGACAAGTAACCATACTTCTTTATTTATTATTAGATTAATTATGCTTTTAGATGAATTTGCATATGTGATGTAGGTAATACACTTCCAGCATTACTTTTCCGATATCTTCAGTTGTCAATTGCATTATTTCTTAATCAATTTACGTAAATCCTTAATTAAATATTTACCTAAACCTTTTAATTGATCTGTAACTAGATGGAAACGGCAAAAAAATAATACGGTAGTTTTTGAATTATCCCGCTCAAACGACTCGACAACTAGACTTTTATTCTGTATAGTGACGGTTGTAAGCAGTTAATTAACACAATGCTGCTAACTTTGTTGTTATAATCACAAAACCAACTTATAAAAACAAGTATATACAAATGTATATTATGTATCCTAAATAAATTACCGTATGGTAAGTACCTATATGAATAGGAAAACTAATTTCGTATTGTCTCTTAAAACTGTATAAGAAAAGTTATTACTAAAGATTCTGCTGCCAAAGTTAAATCTGAAAATAATTACGAAACTTTGTGGAATCCCTGACAACTTTTGACGGTCAACTCACTTTGTAAATGAGATATTTTACACAAATTCCTTTTTTTTCTTTTTATTCTAAAAAATCTTGCGCCACAGCCCACAGTCGTTTCTCAATAAGGTGACCGTCACGAAACGAAAAAAAGAATATTTATAACCCTTTTATTCTTTTAAAAAGAAAAAATATATTTTTAAATCGTTTTATTTTTTACGGCGCGCAGTAAAATGCGACAGGCTGGGTCACGAGTGGCCAGTTCGAAAACCAAGTATTGAAACGCTTTCACAGAATGATTTTTCCATTTCGGAACGTTACTTTATATTTTTTCAAAAAACCTAGATAATATTTTGAATCACGGAACAAACCTAAATTTGCAGCGATAACAAAACTAGTAGTTGGAACGTTTTCTTCTTTTATTTGTGATTGTTTTTTTTTATTATTTAAAAGAGGTTTTAATACATTAAAGCCAGTTAAGACATGCCTGTTAAAATTATATTACTTGTTTGTTATAATCTTGCGGTGTTAAATAGGCGAAAGAAATCTATCACAACTTTCAAGTTCTGAAGACTCGAAAAATTTGGAGATTATTTTTTAAGTCCAGAATAAGAAAGTCGTAGTTCACAAAGAAGGCTTAACGCTCAATATGAGAACCAACGGGAGACTCGAGAATTTTAATGCGCTCGTGTTGTACAATGATCACATGCAGCATACAAAATGATTTTCAAAATGCACAGAGCAACTAATGTGTATTACGTTAAAACCAAAAAAGTGTATTATTAAAAAGAAGAATCTTCTAATAAGGCACATTTAATATACTAATGTATGTTTCATCACACGTAAAATTTTCAATTAGGTAATACATATGTATGTATATTATATGTTAGTAACAAGGATTGTATTTCTCTACATCTTGTACGGTTTTAACATGAATACGTAGGCGAATATTATTGGTTTTACTCAGGAATCTTCTCTCAATAACCTACTTAGTTTTAAGAGTCACTAAAATACAGGATCTTTACAGTCATATAAACTCGGAGAAACTCGACGTACTGCAAAAGGTTTACGATCCAAGCTATAATGCAAACTTTGCCTTCTCCATTTCGTAAATTGTCATTTTACAGTTTTAAGTAACAGTATGTTGTAAGTAACACTGACAAACGATGTACATCAAAAATAAAGAAACTGAATTCGATAATAAATGTGTTTCAAATTTCGAATTTAAACGTTTTTTTAGCGGCAATCTTAATTTATTTGTATTTTAATCATAAAATATTCTTGTAATTCTAAATTCGAATCGTATCACTGTTATGTAACCTCATTATGTATCGACTGTCATTTAACTACGATGAATAATTTGAATTCCATCCGTTCTCACTTGTCATCGTGTCGTGAAGCGAGTTTTCGTGGTACTTAATCTCGATTTATGATTATCATACAGGCCACGTATTCAAAATGTTGGTTCTTTGTTGCTTCGGCCGTAGCTTATGTATGTCACATAAATACCGACTGATGTGTGTGATTAATGTGATATATGATGCCGGAGTATTGTAGAATGCTTAAGGAATTCATTGGAAAAATGTTATAATTAAAAAGGTTAAAACGGAAACCGTTTAAAAACAATAACTAATGGGACTTATCTCAAAAACTGTAAAACGTTAGTAGTAATTTTGTCTGC
Organism: Diatraea saccharalis; assembly: GCA_918026875.4. Lineage (NCBI taxonomy): Eukaryota > Metazoa > Arthropoda > Insecta > Lepidoptera > Crambidae > Diatraea > Diatraea saccharalis. The sequence continues at coordinate 22,611,341 of OU893339.1, read as the reverse complement.
GTCTAATTATAAGAATCTACAAATAAAATGTGGCATCGTTACAATAAATTTCATTTTGCTGCCGTCTATATAATGAGGGGTTCCTAGAAAATACCAGGGACGATTTCACGCTGCATCCAGACTCCAGATACCATTGTCCTAAAAAAAAACTATAGGGTTGTTAAATAATATTATAAATTTAATGTTTTAATAACGGAAAAACATTTCCATTTATTTATACATTTATATTTTGGTAAATATTAACTGTTTATTAGAAGGTATTCAAATGTTTATCTACATACCTACAAGCCAATTCAAACTCTTTCCTTTTCAAGACTTCTTCACTTTTAAATGTGCCTCGTTTTCATAAACAAAGATCAGATTTTTATTCTTAATTAACTTTAATTTTTTCTAAATTGTTATTGCCAATGAATTTGTGGTGTTGACATTTGGCAACCCTGTTAGTTCATTTTAAATGTTCTTAGTTTTTTTTCTGAAACATCTTTGGCATGAAACGGACAGTTTCCAAAGTGATAACATGTGATGTTGACATTTTTTTTAAATTATTTTTGGGATGTTATTGAAGATGCAATAATGACACCTATTACAAGCGAATAAGGATAAATGTCATTTGTCATGGATGCTGTTGTACTATTCACATCATAAAATATGCCAACTTTTTGCAAGGGCATAAGATGTCCTTTCATTTGGTTAGGTTAATGAGTCTTTTTTTAGTATTTTCGAGAAATTTTTACTTTTTCATTATGTACTAATGCTAGTTGTTATAGTGAATTGTCCATTTGTTAATAATTAGGTAGTAAGATCAATAACTAGTATAAAACTAGCATCAAAATACTATTTTATAAAGGCTCTAACAATGAATTCCTTTGCTCTTTTCTTAACTCAAACGGCGTCAACTAATTCCCGTTGTTTATACAGAATAATTGAATAAAAAGTCTTATCTCCAAGAACACACTACACTAGTGACCTTTGCCACAGTCAATTTATGGTTTTAATTATTTGAACTAGTACGTTAATGATGACTATGGACCAATTAGATCACATACCGAATGGCGCCTAAAAATATTGTCCGTGTGTATTTTTTGGCGGGATATATCGAATAATTTATATTTTTATTTCTCTCAAAAGTCGAGCGTTGAGTGAAAATGTTATACTAAATGGTTTTCGAGATTTTTGCGCGAATTGTAATTAAGAATAAGAGGATTTCATTAATAATATAATTTAATAAATAATATTTGTGGCAAGTTTTGCTTTGTAAAAATGTTTTTTATTTCAGGAGACAAAGTGTTATATCTTAAAAAAGAATAATCTATAATTTAAAAAAATAATACTCGGGTCTAGGCAAGAAAAGTTTTCTGTAACAAGATCACCACCGTGGACTTCTCGACACTCCTATCGCTCAAAAAACTGCAAATAAACATTGGAACGTCGAACTAGGCTGTATGGGTTAAGATTCCTTTGTTATAAATAAAATGTCTTTACTTTACTCTTCAATAACTTTTGAGTATGGCTAAGTTCCTTCGCCTGCCCATGAACGAAACAACTACTACTATTTATTGTTGAAATATTAAACAATAAAATAGCAAAACTATTTTCATGCTGTTTTAATCAATAGAGTAATAGCGATGAAGGTTTTGGTATAATTTATTGCCATCAAAGTCATTATCAGTTTATTGTTCCCACTACTGAGGCACAGGATTTCCATGTAATCAAAAAGTGAGAACGGGGTAACACTACGCATGCTCAGTGTGGATTGGTGGGTGAAAATTTGTGTAACTTGTCTGTAAATTATTGTTGATGATGTGTGAAAATAATGACTTTATTAAGACTCTTCTCCGTAGCTACAAGAAGTCCTGAATGGATGTAGGAAAATACACCTACTCAAAAGATTTGTATTACACTACTGATTCAGAATTAAAAATAATTCTATACTATGACATTCAGTTTGTAAACAATAATAAAGTCCATAAAAGGTGTCACCATAATCGTTTGGGAAAAGTAATGCCAAATATTGTAATTGAAAAATTTGAAGTTGGTAAGTTACCTTCTAGAGGCAACTCTGCACAAATTAAGATTTATTTTGAATCCTCTCAAACTGTGTTTTCAATTCTGTAAATAACTATGGTAGCTAAGATGACGGAAGTAAACTTATTATTTTACAGTATACAAGATGATTTCCGTGAATTCGCCGGCGTGATTTGTAACTTATTTCACTCGCGTATAAACTTCCCGTAGGTTTTTTTTTTATATTTAATTGTTATTTTTATTGCCAGTGCCTACGAAATAATGTTAAATCAGTCCAAATATATTTTCCTGTCCTGTTAAAATATCAAATATAAATTATGCTTTCAAGAAATTTCAATATGAATAGTAGGAAACATGTCAATGTTTATTCGATTAATACTCAACTCTCGTTATGTTTTAAACAATAGTGGAACAATTGGAGCGGTGCCAATTATAACTAGTAACGATACTAGGCCGGTCCTACGGATTCCGTCGCCTTACACCGAATATAATAATAAATCGGCTGGACATGCGCACAACCGGTTTACAGATCGAATCGAGGCGCACACAACATCGAGCCTTGTTAAAGTTGATTAAGAATACAAATCTTTTGTTCCTTGAGGTTTCCTAGGGGTACGACGTGCTGGAAATGTCTAAAACGGCCAGTTACCTGTTACTATAGCATGCTCCTATAAAAATTACCTTGCTATAATTTGACTAAAATATTTGGATTTTTAGTTGTTAATAAAAATGAGACTTAATACTTCTAGCATTAAAGACTATAAACAGAGATAAGAACTTCATTTATTTAAACACAAATACAAAATTACTTATTAGTCTGTGCTATGTTATGTTACTTTTTATTTTATGCCAAATTAATGTTTTCTTTTCAGCAACGACTGTTTTTGAGGTAGACCGAAGTTTTATTACTATCTCGAGGCAATAAATATTATAGGAGACTTCTATTCTAAAATAATACTTTATACAAATATGACACTGTAAAAAACCTATAATCAAAAATATTACACCGTATTTCTGATTGTTTTACCAACTTAGACTTTTTAGTTGTAATCCTGTCAAACTGTAAACAATATTAAACCTTCCTTAATATCGAAGATAGAAAAAGTAAATTTGTTAGTAAAGTTATACGCCTTTCGCCTCCTTGACGTTCATTAATGTTATCTTTTTTATAGTCACAAGAAGTTATTGATTTTGCATTAGGCATTAACTTAGAAAGCATTCCGTACTGGGGCGTTTGGTGTCAGCTTCTTATTCTCATATAGCTTCTTATTATCAAAAATAAAATACGGTGCTATTCTGTTCAAAATACAGTGTCGTATACATCGCTGTCTCAGTAAGAGGTTCAATGAAATAAAACCTTCTTCAAATGGTGATAAAGGATTTGATTGAACTCAGTGACTACTGTGACAGCGCTGTATACGAAAACTGAAGATGAGGCCCTGTAAATAACAAAAATAAAGTGTAACCAACCCGAGACAATATTACTCGCATTGTCATAATGATTGTCAGCAAATCTCGTGTAGAACCAAGATTATTTCACAAACTTATGTACCTTATATAAAACATATGACTCGGCGGTACCACTACTGTTCAATGGGCATGAAATGAAAAATTTAATCGCCACTTATTACTATTTTGTTATACCATAGTAATCTCTTGTAGAAAGTCCACAAACGGACGGACACAATGATGTTCCCATCTTTTAAAATTTTCAAATATCTAACTGTAAATGAATTAGTATTTGTTTTTCACTAGCCAACCTGAAAATTACCATTCAAGGCAAATCTACCTGACTTCGACTTAACGGGTCGCAAGGACGTTATAAAAAAACATATACAAAAACTATCACCCCATTGTTTCGCTCGGAGGCCATTAAAATTTATAACCTTTTGTTCTAATTCTAGAGACCTATTTTGCTTGTTCTTTTTGCTGAAGCTCGAAGTAGAGATTTAATTTATTAAGTACTCCTACAATTTTCTTTTCTCGAGTTAATTTATTTGTTTTGAGTTCTCATTTCTCTTTCGAGAGGAATTTTTAAATATTTTGTTTTTAAGTCTTTTCTGACTGTGAAAAGACTGTGTCTTATATTTAATTGAATAATATTATATGCTCATGCATGATAGAGAGGATATTATCGCATTAAAATAAAAGAAATTTCGCAAAAGCAGTCAAACTCACATATAAAAAGATCCACGACCATAGATAAAACACTGAAAGACAAGCTCGTTCTCTACTGTATCACTGTAAGAATTGAATCCTTCCATGATCGCATCTTAAAAGCATGCTATTGATTTATTTATCCCAAGGTTGAATGTAAGAAATTGCTATAATCCATAAGGTGTCTCTCGTAGCACCTTGATAAAAGTATTATTATTACATTTACTGCTTACCACGTGGCACATCCAAAGAAACTTTGATTCAGGAATACCTACCTATATTCACAGATTTCAAATATTAGGTATGTACTATTTTCTGGCTTAAAATATCTATGAAATTATCTGTCACATCGGATCTTAACCATCCAGCAATATTAATAATATAATTTATAAGACACTTTTTTAAATGAAGCATATCTACAATGTAAAGATAGCTGCCAATATCAATTATCCCATTAATACAACTCAAGTTATATTAAAAAATGTTAAATAATTTAAGCTTATAAGCTTAGTGAGTTAATTGGGTGCTATAAAACAAGCAATCGACCACCAATGGCGAAACTCCGCCATATTTGATATTACTGTGAAACCGCCTGGTAGGCGGTAATTTTTTTCCCCGTTTTTCCATAATGGAAATCAATACGTATGTTGTTGACAACAAGAGCTTTTGTAAAATATCACTTCTAGGAATAAATAATAGATGCACTCACAGATTTTTTTCTATGGGTCTACCTATATCGTCTTTTTTTTATAAAACGCGGACTAACTTAAGTAGCAGGTTTAAACTATTATTCCACCAAAATAAGTTATCACACCTCTATTTGACGTTTCTCTTCTGTCATTGACAAATTGATTAAGGCTGCTAATGGTTTAAATCAAGTATTAACTTTGGTCTTTGTTATATAAAATGACGGATTGTGTTATATAATCTATAATAATAAGTTTGAATTTTCCGATATCTGTATACCTAACCTATTGATAAAACTAGTCTATGTTTTTACTCTATAAATAATTTAATAATTATTTCGATTAAACTTCTATGGAACAAAAATAAAAAAACACTCCATGGTTTTTTTACCTATATCAGGTTTGATTATACTGACTGTAAAAAAATAGTTGACGCTTATATATTTTTTAAATTATTTAAAAATATAATTTTTGATAATTATTTCTTCAGCTGTTTCGATGATTGTCACGCAACGCACTTACGCGTTCCGATCTAAATTTTGATCCTCCTTGTTAGTTATAGACAACGGCGAATAAGCCACATACTAGGCTAGGATAATTAAAATTTCAAATATAGAATAATTTTTTATTCCAAATTTTTAGGAACCAAGAAGCTTATAAACTTCTTGCTATTTTCCCGCTACTTCATACGCGTAAATTATAGCCTATGTCAACCGCATGATGTAGCTACTCGTAGGTGAAGTTTTCAAAATCGGTTCAGTTATTTCGGAGCCTACTCGTTGCCAACATACAAACAAATCTTTCCTTTATTAGTATTGATGATCAAATATCTATTTCCACATGTGATGTAACGTTCTTTTCAAATTTTTACCCAAATTTTATATTTTTAAAATTAATATAAATGTTAATGTAAACCGTTGTGTGATTGAATATGCTTTTTTATGTAATTATTGACTTGTGAAGCATAACAGTGCACATTCATAAATATTAATGGTCAACTTATTTGAATACCTTATTAATCTTGATTTATTTTGGTCTGGTAATAATTTAAATAAGACGGTATATATATTCTGACTTAAAACCACAGTCATACCGTGTCATATCTATCCCCATTACGTATAGGTACAACTTCAATATGTTGTTAACTTAAACAACATTTATCAAAAGTAACGTGACCTGCACTTGTAATGTGACATCACCGGCTACCAGTTACGAAATTAGGGCTACAATGACCACATTAAACACTTATAATAATCATAAAGTCTTATCGTTGAAAGAATAAAGTCTAAAATCATTCGACGCTCGTTCGGAGAATGTGACGAATTTGTAATATGACACGGAAGGAACGCCCGCCAGCGCAAACGGTCTTATTAAAAAAAAAACACGTGTTCTCTTAGTCTTTGGTTCCAAACTTATGTTTCAAATATTTTTTTTCTATAATCAACATGCCTATTTCTTCGAAAACGAAAATTCGTCTATTTTGGAAATGCTAATAAAATTGATCATGCAATAGAGATAGGACCTGCCGGATATTACTTTAAGAACATTATAAGAACTTATATTTTATAAAATTTTCCAAATTTTCGTTCGAGCACATAATATAGAGTAGGCCCGCAGGTGTCATGTTAATTCGTACAAGTTATATTTATGTCTATAAATAATATGAATATAAAAGTTGGTGAGGATGGATGTATGTATGTTGGTTGTTACCACTTCACGACAAAACTACTGGACCAATTTTGGTGAAAATTGGTATACGTATACTTTTGAACGTGGATTAACACTAAACAGTTCCTTAGGGACCACGGGGACTAAGACGCTGACGAAAGCTAGTAATAAATGCTATGCTGGTTTCAAGCCGTTATCTTCTCTGGTGGTAGGTTGGATTGAAAAAGAAATTGTCTCCGGTTAGATTACATTTTTTTTAGTAATTAACTTGGGATCTAAATGTGATGTTCTCTACTATTTACTTTATTATGTTCAACTTTAAAAAAGTGTGTGGCTGGAAGACCCGTTATTAGAACTAATATTTTTAACAATGTGTTTTTAATTAATATTTGAGAATGCGCCAAACGCCGTCATTTTTTTTAAAGGTTTTGTATTGATTTTGGTCATAATAAATAACAGCAAAAGGATTTCATTTTTAACATTATCTTGTTTATTTTCATTATCATTAGACAATACAAAGAAAAGAAAAATAACTATCGGAAAACCATAGTCAACACAAGAGACCACATTAAGTTTATAAAACGTTCCTAAGAATAAAATGTACTAAATTATAATATACTAAGGTTTCTTAGTACCAATAATATGCAAAATGAATGTATTTGTAAGGCATTTGCACTTGTAAGGTAAAACGCAACTCATTTGCATGTAAACTGTGAAACTGTTGAGACGTTTCTCGGAGACTCGCGTTACATGAGGAGATTTAGTCACAAAAGAATGACTAAGTTTCAAGTTTTATCGAGCGTTCGTTCGTATGTTCGTTCAGGTGCTGTGAGCACGACTTACAAAATTCTAACAGTTAGAGTAAGAAAAAAAAGGTCAAGTGCGAGTCGGACTCGCGCGCAATGAGCAAACCCAAAACGAGCAAAAAATCACATTTGTTTTATGGGAGCCCCCGTAAATATTTAATTTATTCTGCGTTTTAGTGTTTTTTGTTATGTCTGTCTGACTAGATTATCACACAGCTTGGTGACATACAGACAGCGAAGTCTTAGTAATAGAGTTCCCGTTTTACCCTTGGTTACGGAACCCTAAAAAGCCAAACATCATGAGCAAGCGATTTTTTTTAAAAGTATTTTCCAAGGTAAGGAAATACAGGTCATCTGCTTGTCGGGTTGGTTTAAAGATATATTACGTAATATTGATTATCTAAACAAATAAAAATTAAATGATTTTGATAAGCTCATCACTGAGGAACTGTTAACTGCTTCGCTTTAAGAATTAATTGGAAGTTTGTTTGAAAAATTTTAGCAAAACTAAAACTGTTTCTGTTGTTGTTAGGTAGGAAAATACTATAGAGGTTCAAATTTTGTTTGGTAACATACAGCTGATGTGGTTCACTGATGTAAATACAACAGCGCATTAAAGGCTATACTCTTTATAATTCACTAATTCATAATCAAGAGGAACGACATATTGTGGTAGCCTGACGAGCAGCCGTGTGTACCAACGCGGAAGGTTACGAATCGCAACAAATGTTAGCCAATCAGAATGATTGGAGACCAGCACGCACCATGACTAAGTCGAGAACGCTTTGTCCACACCAATCGTCACTTTTCTCGGGTCGATAGTGAGAAATCGTATGGACGCACCCGAGAAAAGTGACATTTGGATGTAGACCAAACGTTCTCGACTTCGTCAAGCTGAGCGTGCTGGATAAACCCTTCTCACCGTGCCATCATCTCCCACTTGTATAAGTCTTGATCGCACCTACATGATGTATGCTTGTCAAAATTATTAATAAATTGCTTACACTAGTTTTCTACTTTTTATTCGATTACAAACTAAAGGTCTTTGTTCTTTGTAATATAATTGTCTTGAAATAACATACCAGAGCCTGAATAACTCAGCAAGAGCAGGGCCACACCTTAGCACGGCAACTCGTAAAACGACCGTAAAAAGATACCTCGCCAAGATCCCATTAGTTCTTGGTGAAATATTGCCATTTGCCGTTTTACTGTTAAAGAGTACTATTATACTATAAGCGTTTTGTCATTTCAAATCATATTAGTTTTGTAACAGTCGGTCGTTGACCAACAAAAGTTTTCCATATTTTATCAATAATAAAGTAAACTATCAAAATTCATTCTACATTTTTACTTTGACAATCTGTTCAATTATATGAAAATACAATCATAGTCCCAGAGTATGATAATGTTTATAAAAATGACCTTTTCATTGATATTGACATTTTTAGGATTCTGCACCTCATTATATGAGGAGCCTGTTTTGGGCCATTAGCGTGTCTGTCAGTCCGTCCGTTATTCTGTCAGAGTTAGTTTATTCCGAAGCTACTTTACTGACTATTAGTTTCACAAACGTGTGTTAAAATTATCATTAGTTTTACATTTCAACCAAACAAATGATGAACATTCATTAGAATTTTAAATCGTTAGTAAACCATAATGGGCGTTTGTACAACAGAAATTCTACACTATTTAGATAGAAGTCGGTGGCGCAAAAATGGATGGATACCTATATCCAATAATATGGCTGGTAATAAGAACTTCAAACATATGTTCTCTACATAGATAGATATTTTTATAACCGAAGCAAAGCGACTGAAGGTCTGAGCGTCTCATGGAAGTATGCGTTGGTAACCGCGAAATTCTTAAAGTTTTTTAAACACAGTAAATTGCTTCTTATCTGTAGATAAACAACTAAGATTCTATGTTTTTGTAGGTACCGAACCCTCGCGGTATCGAAATACAACTCGTACTTGACCAGTTCATTAAAAATTACCAAATTTTCTCAGAAACACTGACAACTATTACAAAGTAGATAATTGTATTATTATATAAGGCTTATATTACCGTTTTCGATTTATCAACTGTAACTTATAACTAGAAAGGCGCCAGGGCGCCAATTCCATAAGCTCATTGAACTATTTCACTAGTTTTCATTAATTAATGTAGGTAAATTATTTTTTTTCTAGGTATTGTAAACAATAATAGATAATTTATTACTTAAGCGATTTTAGACCAGTTGTAATTTGATATTAATCACCAGAATAATTAGTCTAGTACTTAAAATGACTTTAATATGACATATTTGATTTTCAACATTTTTTTAATTTGTTTAAGATTGTACTTTACAAGAGCACATCCACACACAAAAGTGGTTAAAAATATTAATAAGAAGTGAGACTGCAATATAAACTCTTGTTTTGACTGTGTTAGAACTCTAAGAAACATAATGTAGTTTTCATAATTTCAGTTACTGTTTATTCGGAAGTTATTTTTTTGTACAATAAATAACACTGTAGGTTAAAAAAACTTCACTTGATATTAAACCTTGTTCAAATTAATTGGCATATTATGGTAACCTGACGTGCGTGAAAAATAGGTTGAAACGGATTCCGCACGGGAAAAGTCGCGATCGGAAAGCTAGTTAAATATATCCGCAGTTAGTGCTAAATAGATTTAAATCATTGCTAACATGTCATTATTAACATACTATTTCGTACGCATTCCATTTGCATCGACGTCTATAGCAAATGTAATAATTTAAAATTTCAATTTTGAATTAACTGTGTAAAGGAAATTAAACGTTATTTGTTTAGTGATAAAGTTGAATAACGTCTGTTTACGCTGTACAGTTTCATAGTTTATGATGTTACTATATAGTTTCGCCACAAAAGTAATATATTAGTGTTAGGTGTCTGACGATAATCGACTCAGCTGCATTAGATATCGAGTTGAGAATCGAATAGAGATGAAAGGTGCATATTGAACTTTAAAATTGAATAAACAAGACAAGTAGAGAAATTGAATAAATGTATATCTATTGTCAATACTGATATTATAAAGAGGAAAATTTTGATTGTTAGTATGTTTGTTTGTTTGTATCGAATAATCTCTGGACCGATTTTAAAAATTCATTCATCTATGGGTTGCTATAATAAGACGGTACAAGTTTGAGAACGTCAGAGTTAAATTAATGTATTGTAGCATATATCAAACATGAAGATATCATTTGTGTAAAGGAAGCGTGTCGTTTCCTGCCACGAATTTATAATTAAATTTCGCGATTTGATTGGTGAATATAAGAAACCATTTGTTTTACAATAATAGATTTAATTATTAAATAAATGTTTATCAATTTTACACTTATTGCTCAGATTCCAAATTAAATTCATAAAATAATTTAATTACGGAAAACTGAAACAACGAAGGTAACACAATACCCAGACCAGAAAAGAGAATTTGATTGACCCGACTGGGTCTCGAACTTGGAGTTCCAATAATAAGTTATCTTGAAACTGTATACAACTTGTTTACAAGAAAAACAAATAACTATTAGCCTTACTTAATATCTATGACAATTAATAAAAAAATATATAGTAAATTCTGTACAAAATAATGATAAAAACAACACTATAAAATAAATCCAGCCTGGTTTATTTTATGCAGTGAATTTTACATGTATAGATATTTAAAAGATTTACCCATGAAATACCAAATTTTTAACATTTATAGGCATAGACACTTTGTTGTTCGAAGTATAGACAACATAAACGATAACAGTTCAAGCGAATCAGTTTATAAACTTAAACGTCGCAATAGGTACAATACTGGCAGGCAATAAAACGTCTTTACCTACGTCGAATTTCTTGGAAAAGCTCTAAAGATCATTGAATAGTTTCAATGCCGATTTAAAAATAAAAACTCATTGCTTACCTATTGTTTTAATAAAAAGGCACCGTTATCGTTTTTTACTCGTAAAAAATATCTGTGTTTCTAGAGATCAAATTTTAGTTTGAAATTTGAAATTACGTTCCAATTTCCAAAAACGTTGTTTCCAGTTCTAGATCTGCTTATAGCGACTACATCATTGACATGCATAACTCTCGCCAGGCGTGCCGGCCACCCTATTATTCATGCGATCACACCTAAGTGACATACCAGATATGACAAATGCATTCTACATAGTAACTATGCGCGAGAGGACTCGAACATATCCTGCGATTAAACTCGAGTACAGACGCCGACGTAACTGTGATCGCACTTTGTATGCTGTACATTTAAGTACAAAAGTTTCAATGAAAACCACCTGTCAATATATCAATGTTAATAGTCATAAATTGCATGTCGCCGGATTAATATATTCATCCAATCGGTGGAAATGCTTTACGCTTGATACAAAAATTTTAATAACTATTTCCATTATATTTAAAGTTGTAATTTGTTGTTACATGCATTTTCTAAATGTCTATTAGTTTGCTCATACTGATAACACATCAAGGATTGACTTCAGTAAATTCTTCTTAGTTGAGATCTTCATAGTCTCGACTTTTTTATTTCGATAACGTCCATTACAGAAGGACACTTAAAATTTCAATTTTATTTTCAAAGCGGCTAGAGATTCGTATACGTAAAGAAGCGTTCCGAGATACGTGTTTAAGTGGTTTCTTTAAAAATATATAATAAATTTGTCTTTTGTATTGTGTGAAATATACCCAAAGATGCTATATCTTGGCGTCGCGCCAAAAGTGGTTGTTGCTGTACTCTTGAAAGCGGCTTGACCTAAAACGACGCCGTCTCGCGACTAACGAATTTTGACCTTAAATCCCATGAAAATACGATCTATCGAACTTTCAATTAATAATTGGTTTTCTTTCTTTTCAGATATATACCGACACGCATTCAAACGGAACACCTCAATATTAGCATTTTAAGTTACACCTGACAAAAGTTATCTGTGATCTCAATTTAGTTTAGGAGACAATCGCCTAGTAGTTGTAAGTTTAACAAAACAATAGACAAAACGAAATCAATGTTTATACTCGGCATCCGGCTCGAAGGACCAAGTTTGAGTCGAGAGAAGTTCTAGTGCGGTATGGGGGCGTAGTGCTGTCATGGATGACAGATAGTTTGGACAGTAGAGAGGATGGGATAATGGGAGTTGGTTTAGGTTCATGAAGATGCCGCATGCGCACTCGAGCTCCGCTGCGAGCTCGGGGGGTGATGACCTGGGCTCCACTGACGAGGTCAAAGTGTTCAAAGACGAAGGTGACGGGGAGGACGAGAAGAGAAGTTCCGAGAACCTTCTAGAAGAGAAGTCTAGTCTTATTGATTGGACTGAGAGCGAGGTTAGTCACTTTTACATAAATAATATTCAATAGACAACAAACTACGGAAATACATAATTTTGTTACGTCTGAGCTTAATATAATATTTTACATGTTGTTATATAATTAGTATCTGCTGTTGAACTGAGTTGAAAACCCGCCTTTTAGCAAACGGCGCCTCGGGTACAGATTATTATACATTATAAGCAGATCAGTAACAGAAGATTTAGATTTATTCTATTAAATGTTTTTAAAACGATAACCATAAATAAACCGACAAGAAAATTGTTTTCTTTTTCAGAATTAATATTATTATATAACTCTCCGTCTTTGAGTGTATTCGGTTTATTAATTAACTTTTTAATTTTCGTAAAGCTGTAGAAGCTTTTTCAAAAGCTGATATACTTTAAATTTTAAATTACTAAAGTAAAAATAACACGCGCTTAATATATTACCGGTTTTACTTTTAATTCACATTTTTACTCACCAAGTGTACTTAAATATAATAAAATAAAATAATTTCATATTATATTACTCGTTAAATATGCTCGATTATTGTGATTATGTCTCATCGTAAAAGAGCAGCTACTCTCACATTTTTATAATTTCTTACAGTAAATTTTAACGACCCTGCTGTGTGGTATTTTTGACAATACTTTTCTTCTATTCTTAATATCGTGTAGCGAAAATTAATAAATCCACCCTAGACAAGAATCTGGCTTACCAACCTATAAAATGACTTCACGCGGCGCTCCGATTTATACTCTATGGCCGACCATAGTGGAACAGCAGGTGTCATGCTCAGGTAGGTCTGCATTGAATTATAACAACAAAGCATTTTCCGTGCATGAACTCGAATAAGGCTCAATGAGATCACAATAATATCGAATCGCAATATCCTCTTCCTACAGAAGTGTTTACACATTGAAAAATTAGAGTGCACACGAAAATATAACTTAACGATTGACAAATAAATGTCTCTAACATTAAAAGTGAACGCAAAATTAAGTTTGCCTGTAGTTACTGCTTGCATTCCGTTTGTGTATTTACGATTTCACACTTCCAAACATTACTGGAAATCATAGAGAAACGCCTTCCATTATAAAATTCCTCTATAGATTTACCGAACTGTGAACGAGCATATTCCATATTTGAAATAACAAAAACAATAAAAAACAACGTTCACTGCTTGCATGGTAATGCATTTCAATATGTGTTTAAAAAATATTTAATAAGACCTGGTAATAAAAATGTCATAAAACTGGATAATTTTTTACGCCACCGAATTTGTGGCGAGCTATTTTAATATTCATAAGGCATCGCGGTAAAAAACCTCATTATGTTCAATCCAGCAGATTAACATCGCCTTTTCTTAATGATTCAAACACTCAATTAACTTTAAAGTCGTCGCCACAAATAAACGAAGATACTATCTCAACGTAGACATGTCTCTATCATGCCAAATTGGCCGTAAAACAAATAAATAGAACCGCACGCACCGAAACGAAACGCAGCCAAAACAACAAATTGTCGGTAAGCGAACGGGGCGCCAAAAAAAAAATCATCCGCACAGGTACTATGTTTCCGAAAAGGTTTTATATGAAATATGGTATTCCAACCTACATAAATTACGCATTCATTGTATTATTTCCGAAAATTCTATTATTCGATAGGGATATGCAACAATGAACGTCTACCTGTGTCCAGGTATTTCTAATAAACAAACTCCCACATCTTTTGTCGTCGAATTTACCTGTCGTGTGAGGCGAGTGCAAACAACGCCAAAGTTTAGTATCTACGTCTCTTTCACACGAGAGAATCACACTAAGTTAAGAATACAATGCTGGCTTGAACGCCGAAGTCACGGGGATAAATATTGGATTATAGTTAGGCGCAATTCTCCCGTGTATGTCATAATAGCATCGATTATCGTACGTGATACCATTACAATACTCTTTGTACGAACAATTTTCTGGAGTTTCGATTTGTTCTCGATTACAGTTTCCGTTCGATCGTGAATTGGATTCGGTTCGTGTCAAAATTTTTACACGCGTTTTTTGAATGTCCCTCAAATTGTACAATGGTCGTTTGTTGTAGGTATATTAGCGTTTTTATTTGGTGCGTCCGTTAAATTTGTTGCTATATATTTTTTATGTTTTCTGTTTAAATAAACATGTTTGCTATAGGCAATAAAGTTCACCATTCATCATCAATAATAGCCAAAATATTACTATAATAATTCAGATTTGTATGATTTACTGGTGTTTTTATATTCTGAAACACTTATTTTGATCGTCATAAAAGTATATTCTGATTATGTTACGGTGCTACCAGACTGAATATAGAGATGCCATTGACTTAAATGTGTAAAAAGTCGGTAGTCTATGGTTGGGTCATTTCCGTTGCGGTTAAAGCTTGTATAACAGGTATCACAGACTAATATGCGGATTTCTATAACCAGAGCTTTTTCAATTTAATTTCAGTTTGTGTTACGTATTTGCAAAATTAATAAAAAAACAATGAAACGGCAAGATAAGTAGACGCCTGTATTCAACATTAAATTCAATATTATTAATTATTACCTAGCTGTTTTCTTGCGACTTCCACCGCGTAAATTATAGCCTATGTCACGCGCGTATTCCTTAGTACGTATCAATAAAATAAAAAAAAAATAATTCTATTTTCAAATATGAATTAGTTTTCGAAACAAACTTAGGGCTTACACACATGAGTTTCCCGTAAAATCTTACACCAGTGGCAGCACGTACCATGTGTTGCCAGTTCTATATTTAGAGAACAACACGCTCTTGTCTTTGCTTCCGTTACTGTTTCTTAGTATCTATGGTCTGTATTCCAATATTATTGATCAGTAATGACAATTTTACCGTAGGTAACGCTTCCACTACCTCTGTTTGATTTGTATGTCACATGTCTTTATCATAGAAATTCTAAAATGTAGACATGTGATATTAAAAAAAAAATCATGTCTTTATCATGATAAGTAATGAAAAGATCTAAACTAATATTTTAAAGAGGTAAATTAGCTAACTTTGTTTGTAGAGGATCTTTTGAAATACATGTCATGTTAATTCTTTTACCTAGGAGAAGCTACAATATATTCAATGACCGATATCAAAACAAATGAAAATATACATTTAGGCCTGTTTTAATGTTTATATGAAGAAATAAACATAATTATAACTCCCGTATACCGTTAATAAGTTTACTTCACAAAAAAAACACACACAGGACTAAACCTAAATGTAGTATGTGCAACAGTTGGTATTATTACCATCAATATGAAATAACTATTATTAAAAGTATGCATAGTTATTAGAACATTCACAGAATATTATCTAACAGAATACAGAATATTATCTGAAATTTTCACTTTAGAATACAATAGTCACACTTGTTTGTTTTCTAAGAAATCTAATTATCTATATTTTCATGCCGTATCCCTGGCGAAATACACGAGAATTAATTGTATGTGACTAACTAGGTAATTTATGAGGAATAAAATTGTTCACGTGTATAAAAGTTTATAGTTAATAATCTCACGGAAGTAACGGAGATTTATTTTAACTTTATTATTATTATAAATTAACTAGGTGTTAATTCTGGGTCAACCCTAATAAAATTGTATGAAGTGTGTTTTATTTTCAAGAAATATTGAAATATATACTGCAGTCCACATAATTAGTTTACGGCAGAATGTTAATATTTACAATCGTATTTGAATTATAAAAATAACGTATTAAAGTTTAAAATCGGAGAGTAACAGTTTTGTATAACTAGATATACTGTTGAGGTTACCTCATAAACAATGAGAATCGAGTTATAAAAGTTATTTATACTGCTATTATTTTTAATATGAAACATATGAAAAAATATAAGAGTAAATGCATATCTGACGGCAGATGCGTATTGTTAGTCGAGGAACTTCATCAAATTATATGATGTGACATTCAAGCTTGTATACTTGACGGTAGAATTGTCACATACTAATGCATACTTACATGAGACGCTTCAAGACGCTTGTCGAATCTTCCGTCAAATTTGCAGAGAGGACTTTGCCCATAATGCATACTTACATGAGACGCTTCAAGACGCTTGTCGAATCTTCCGTCAAATTTGCAGAGAGGACTTTGCCCATAATGCATACTTACATGAGACGCTTCAAGACGCTTGTCGAATCTTCCGTCAAATTTGCAGAGAGGACTTTGCCCATGTAAATTGTATTGTATGTCACCCACATATGACATAGGTAGCTTTCCGTAAGTGAAAGAATTTTTATAATCGATCCAGTAGGTCTGGACCCTATCAATTGCAAACAAACAATCAATTCTTTTGTTTTTATATTATTAGTATAGATTAGTCAAACAAATTAATAACATTACAACCACAAGCTTTGATAACTAAAACAGTTCTCGTATCCACTACAAGTGACATTGAAAACATAGATCATAAGATCCGGTGTCACAGATTTGAATATAAAACCTTGCCATTGAAGACGATACGTTACGCGCATAATTATAAAATACATTTTTATGCGACCGCATTATGTATGTTGTCATAATCGGGCTATGTCAATGTATCGTATGACTTGTAATGTACTTGTTGACTGTACGATGTACAGAAGTATCGCGTTGTGTAACCTGATATACCGGGCGTAAGCAAAAAAGCAGTAGTAGTATCGAGTGACGGGACGGTTGAAAAAACACTGCGCTTGCGCATACGACCTATCATCAAGGGTTGGCACACGTTATAAATCAGTAATATTGTTAAACTAATTCTGCATATTCGTATGTGAAGCAAAAATATTTATTATAATAATACTTGTAAAATCATTAAATTAAAAATTTCGCTAAACTGACGATAAAATACCCCTTATATGCACTCAGGATATATTGAGATCCAAAGTATACCCATTGGTAATGGGTATACTTTAAATACTTATTTTTATTATATTCAATTACACTTTTAATCATAATAAAACTCAATTAGCGCTTTCGTTATGTCAAAGTTTATCCAGTCTCATTTTGCAAGTGTAAGTTATGCTTAAAGTATCAATTAAGTGGCAAACTGATCTTTGTTTCTTATCGCCTGCTGTTCTCCACATAAAGACAACCCATGACGAAAGAAGAAAATCTTTCGCCTTCATGTCGTTATATAGATTGTTTTGTTTAATAAAACGCATATAAGTGCACTTGTTGATGTCATTTACAATTCAAACGTTTGTATAATATTAGTTATTGATTTCACGGGCCATATAAGGAGAGGTTGCGTGGGCGCAACTTCCTAATCGCGCTGCTGTTCGCATGTGGGCTGTTGCATTGGCCTGTATTACTTTACTAGACGTGAGTTAAAGTTAATATAGATGCGGTAGATATATCCGATTAACAAAACCAGTCATTTGTGTACATATTTTAATAATCTCCACTGAAATTGTAAAAAGAAAATATTTGTAATTAATGAACTTAGAAATACGATGATAACAACTTAAATGTTTATTTCCTTTTATTTGATTATTGATTTTATTAAATATACTTACTCACGAGACAGAATATTAAAACATAATTTGAAATATAAATCAATGGTGAGTGTTGTTTTGTCTTGTTATATTATTGTAATTAACGGTAACTATGTATTCTTGAAGTGATTTTTTAGCGTCATATATGGTTTCGGAGTTTCATTTCAGATGGTTTTAATAAATAATAGAAGGTGAACGACCTCTATGAACGCACTTATTAACGAACGCACCACGGTACGCCATGGATTTGCCGATGTCATACGTCTACTGCACCCGGATATTTAATAGAAGTATCATTTGATAGTTTTGACATAATTCTATGAAGTCTTGCATATTACCTCTATGGAAGTAATCCGTATGACGTCATCGGCACAATATCATTCGCTTTATCATATAATGCGCGCGGTCGGTGCAGCCAGTACAAATGGTGGATGGGTACAAACTCATACATAAAGTTATGGAAAATTCGTTGCGTATTCGTGCGTCAGTTTCGTGCTTGCGGATACAATGTGCGTTCACCTTAAGATAGTAAATTTCCTTGTATTATAGACAATTTACATATAATTAAATATATTTGGAAAAAATAAATATTACTGTCTAGTCTTTAAATGTTGCTATTACATGGCACAAAATATGGGGTAATTTATAAAATCAAATGAAATACTGAAAATGGCGATAATTATTCAAACCAGTCAAATGAAATATAACGGTTTCTAATTTTACTGCACTTGCTTACTGGCTTTATGTAAATGGTCTCTTAAGTACGCTCGTGCCACATCTAGTTGATGTAACTTATCGGCCACCGTTCACCTTCGCGAATCAATTGTTTATGCAAGTTAGTGCATGTGTGTGCGTACATTTACTGTCGTGCGACCACGTTTCCGTTACTGGAACATATTATAGAAGTAGATTCTATTATAAATTACATTGTTGTTACTGTAATCTTTAATGCTGATCGGACTATGAGTGTATAAATACGATGCAAAAGTCGATGTCAAAGTGAGATTCGATAGTGTCAGATAAAAGTGCGTAAATTCTGTTTAAACCTCTTAGAGTGGTATATTATGACTAATGACTGTGTCTCTGTGTCCGAAGAGGTGATGGGTGGCGTCAGTTTTGTGACAAGTTCTGGGGCTAAATAATAATTCAAAGAGGTCAATATTCAAAAAGGTCCTAATTCCTATTTTGATGAAAATAACTGAATTTAATGTAATATTAGTTTTGGAACACCGTGTTAACTTATCACTATATAGATATTGTTCCTCGGATAGAACTCACAGAATTTCTCAAAATTTATTGGGAGTTTATATGAATATCAATTCAAAGACAAAACGGTATTTCGATTTTCGGGCAAATTTCCGAGATCGGAATTGAAGTGTTGGCAGGACTTATGTTGATGAAGCCAGATTAAATGCGTTTAGCTTTGAAAAGTTTTGTATTTTTGTGTATTTGTTTCACAAGATTTTGGGGCCAAAAAATGTACTAATAATTGCTAAATCATTTAATTGTCGGCTGAAAAAAAAGCTAGCCCTCCAAAGGACCAAATGGTATCACTGGGTGTTGAAACTCCCGTGTTTGAAACCGTTTAAGAATTACCAGCTATGCACACACTTAGGCCGAATTTACATTACAAAACTAGTTGCATGGCATTAGTTCCATTGCATTAATTTGGCTGACTTCACGTGTAAACACGTGTCTACTTTTACAATGCATGCATGAAACTATCACGACACTTGAGTAATTTCGTGTCATTTGCATATTATTGATAAAGGTAGTGTCACACAACGATTAATATGGCGAAACTAATGTCGCGACCCCATCTGCATATAATAACGCTTCGATGTTTATGGAGCCAGTGTCTCAGAGATATAAATATTTAACAACATCACTTACATTGCTCAGATTCCAAGATGAGTAGCTAAAGCCCCCGTATTATGGAGTATCTGAGACAACGAGGGTACCACGACACCCAGACCCGAGTCAATATAGAAAAGTTCATTTTCAAGGTGTCACCATCTCTGATGTCCCGCGTTCGATTCTCGGTCGAGTCAAAATAGAAATTGAATTTTTCTATATTGTCTTGGGTCTTGGTGTTGTGGTATCTGAATCTATCTTAATAACCTGACCAGCAGTTGTAAGATATAACAATATAAATGTAACTTAAATTTATAATGCTCAATAATAGAATCTAAAACCAAATTAATTTAAATTTTAGAAGCACTTATTACTATCTATATAATAAATAAAAAAAATTACATAAAAATTAAAGTTCCGTTTTCTTTTGAAAAAAATCTAATGATATATGTTTATTACATACAAAAGTAGGAAGATTGAAAAAAAAACCTTTCTTGTTATCTATTTTAAAAATATAAACCTTAGCTATCACGTGACCTGGAGGGCTAAAATAAGTTCGTTTATTTCATATTTTTTGGTATCTGTGGACAAAATAACCTCGAAATTGTGACGTCTTAACTATCTTACTTATCACGTGACCTTACAGGGCTAAAATAACCTCTGTTTAAAGTAAACAATCTCGCAAGTTGGCTGGCTGTATGCATATAAATCCTTTTGCTTTTCAATAAAGTTTAAGACAAAAAATATTTGTCAAGTTCATAAAACATCAAACAAAAGTTCTATTTTACGTATTTTTTAAAATAGAGCTTTTATTTGATGTTTATTATTTAACTCAGAATCTCATCGCTTTGGAAATTAAACCTTTTTAGAATCTGTGTGTATGAATAAAATATCAACACAATCTGCGTAGTCGCAAGCTGAGCAATATAATTAATTAAAAGAAGATATTTAAATAAATTATAGCTACGTAAAATAAAAATGGAAAGCTTCCATATAATTGGAAAAATTGAAAGTGAATAGTGGTTTAAATGTATTACTATCTTTGTAAATTAATTAGCATAATGTTCCCTTGAATTAACTACTGTGGGGAGTTTGAAATAAAATAAATAATTATAAAAGAACTTTTACTGGCAGTCGTTTGTATAGTATATTAAGATTTAATTGGAAACGATCCTTTCGAGTAGGTAATAACATTACAATGGTAACATAAAAACTTGTATACCCAAATACAACATTTATAGGCATCGTAAAACATTAACCAAACTAAAAACGGTCAAATAAAAATCAGTACTACTCTTTAGAAAGTGTTGAATTATCAGCGAATCAATAATACCATCCAATATCGTCGATAAGCTTATCAGCTGTCGTATCACAGCCCTAACACGTGCCACAGACTAGTACCAGTACAGTAGTCCACGTTTGGACAGCTGGTTGTTTTCGTTTACGCTTGAACACATATTGTTTGCATGTGGCGTCTACTGTGACCTGGGTTGTCATTATCGATAATTCTTTATCTGCACCTCTGACAGCCTTGTTGGATTATTCGGGGATAATGGCCTCGATGTAATACAGATATGAGCTACTTATGTGTGTACAATGATTATGTATCAGAATATATGTTACGTAAATTTTATATTTGTTTCAAGTGTGTGATTTTTAGAAGATACTAATCTAAAAAAAAAATCTTTGTTATGATAGACTATATTATTGAAATATAAATGTTGAATTGTTTATGTTAGGCTTATAATACAGAACCTCGTATCATAGTAACAAGAAAAAATAAGAATTTATATAAATTAATGTGACATAAAGGTATTTTGTAGTCATTTCTTTTTCGATGGAAATGACTGAATAAGTTAAGCTATATAGTCGCTTTCGATGTTTTTAGTTTCTAGTTAAACAAAGGCAGTTTTATATATGATCATATAATTTTCTCTATTGTTAACACTCGGAGCCTCTGAATCTAACAGAGAATTTTACTTGATGTTAAATGAAGCCAAGTTCAGATATAAAAACCACAATGACAGTTAACCTTGTTGAACCTCGCTTTCTTTGTTACGGATGTGCGATAGAGCATTTCTATGTCGATTTAGCATTTAACAATGTCCAGAAACCAGAGTAACTGAAATATTTTGTTAATAAATAAGCGTAGTTTCCTAATCTACGTGTATTCTTCTATGTTTTCATAACTTATTTCTATAAAAAATAGTAGGTTGATTTTGATAGTTAAAAAAAATGCGGATTACAAGAAAGGAAATCCACAAGAAACGCCCGAATCCGACTCGCTCTTGGCCGTATATATATATTATTTTATTGATCTTGTACCTTAATTCCAGCCGTATACGGGCTTTCTTCAACTTATGTTGCTTCAGCTTTTTACAAAGAATTAAATTCACATTAAATTTTAAAGTCAATAGCTGTATGAATGAAGTTGAATAAGCTAAGACATAGTAGCGGCGGTACGGAGCATTCTATGAGAGTCCGCGCGCACTTGGCTCTTTTTTACCGCATTATTAACGATTTGGCTGCACCTCCGGTCAATCTTTAGATGCACATTAACGGTGAAATAGTCAGGATTATTTTTAAACCATTCGATATACCTACATCGTAAATGAGTGCTCGGTACCGGGTAAAAACAATTTTATTGTACTCTAAAACAGTTTATATTGTCTAATGAAGCTAGTTTTATAAATAGATTGGTTGGTGTACGTCGTTAAACTGAAATCACTCGTTTTAAAGAATCTTGTTTTACGCTAGTGATATGGTGAACTCATATTACGTTGAATTACCGTATGTACGGATTTACACGGATGTTTTATCATAAGTTGCATATTTTACTGTACAGTTGACTAATATGTCAGAGTTTTCCTCTCAAGAATCTCGGAGTTTTGAAGTTCTTCTGCTAAGAAGGAATGGAGTCTGCCATTGTTGAAAAAGTTGTGAAAAATTCGTTCAGTAGTTTTAGATTTAATCGCGTCCAAACAAAGGAAGGTTATTATTTTGTTTTATAATATCTAATGATGTACTTTTCTATATTTACGATGTACCTTTTATATCGTGTAATAAAGTTAATATTTCTATTTAAGGCATCATTCTGAGCCCTTGGGTAGATTGGACAAGCTAAGGTAAAGGTTTTTCGTCATGTCATCGCCTCTTCACTTAGTTATTAGTGTTGAATATGATGTGTGGCATTTACAATTAATTGTTACAAATGATATGTCTTGTCATACATTGTAAGGTCATGAAAAAGATGAACACTTTACTAAATAAACTGTTCATCTTTTGTATTTTAACCAATTTTTTATTTCCAAGAAATATTGTGTTACTTTTCGAATACATAATTTATAATGCTATACCTACATCTATTTTGTGAACAACTTGGTGACATTTTAATTGAAATTAAAAGAAAATAACTGTTTTTCACACCCAATACCTACCGCCTAAGAACATTCTCGCTTCGAGAAACCAAAAACAACAATCGAACAATAAAAGCCGCATGGAAAAACATATCGTTACCGCTGCCGGCTCGATTGAGCCGTTAAATCGATTACTCGTCCGCTAATCGATTAGATTTCTTGAAATAAACTGTTACAGGCTAGTCTTTATATGTTACCAGTTGTGACGTCACACTCCGGTAAGTTGTTAGGGTGGTTACACAATTAAGGCGCTTATTGTAATATTACTACTGAATACTTTCGCGTGTTAAAATTTAAATATACAAAACATTTTTACATTCAACATTAAATATACTAAGGTGTACTTAATGTTATATGAAATAGATCCTACAATAACAATGATTACTAGCTCCTTTGTAAAGTCTCACCCCTCTTACTCTTAAAGATGGAGAGTATACTCTATTTTTTCATAAAAATGTTTTTATCTTTGTCAAAATGAATAGCGAAATATTGTGCGCACTTCTATTGGCCACGCATATATTTTTTCCCACTTTCATCCCATAAACAGACGAGGCGTTTAGAAAACCGCAGCATCCGTCAGCCCGGGGACCGGTCAATTACTTTTAACTATTTTAAGATTTTAATTGCTATGCTCAAACGCAAGTCTGTAGTTCCGTGAAAATTAATAAAGCTCGATTTTAAACAAGTTATTGAATTTTAACTTCGCCTTGGGTACGGATTTTTACATTCTGTGTCATATATATATATTATATATTATTTGCCTATGTTTTGAAATCAGTCCAGTAGCTTAGAGTTTATCCATTACGAAAAATAAGACATCACATCTTAATGTATTAAAGTTTTAAATCAAGTGTAGAAATGTTGACAGTTTTGTATAACCCAATGAGGCGCTTTATATAAAAACTATAAATGCACCCTATTTATAAATCAACCGCTACATTCTATCCAATCAAAACTTCATAAAATTTCATTCAAGTTTTTTATATATCAAAGAAACTAAACTTTTTCCTAATGGTTAAGTATTAAATGTTTTTTATATGCACACATTACAAAACCGGAATATTTCAAATAGTTAAATGCTTAACATAAATCGGTTTGGCTCGTCAATTTCTTGTGGCACAGTTATTTCTGGACGTTTAATTGCCTGTTCGCGCAGTCTGAGCCGCCGTGCGCTGCAGGAGTCGAACCAGCTACCATCGAGATATATAAGTATAATTTTAGAAAAAAAAAATATGTTATAGGCTATTTTCTGCAATTACACACGCATGTAACTGATAATGTATGTAGCAGAATCAAAACTGCCAATTTACAAATGAATAGGAATTCTGTTTTTTTGCGTTCTTCACATAGGTGAAAGAAGTTTTAAAATCGACTTAGTAGTTTGGATTTTATTTTCCCGGAAGTAAAAGGGTATAACTTATTGTATCTAGATTTTTTTTTCGATCCCTTTCAAATATGAAGCAATTATCTCATTTTTATTTGCAGCTTATTTGCTCTT
Source organism: Diatraea saccharalis (assembly GCA_918026875.4). NCBI lineage: Eukaryota > Metazoa > Arthropoda > Insecta > Lepidoptera > Crambidae > Diatraea > Diatraea saccharalis. The sequence continues at coordinate 22,586,377 of OU893339.1, read as the reverse complement.
TATTTATTTGTTCAAAATCAATTGAAATTAAGTGATTATTCGTTCAATAAGTTATTTAACTTTTTATAAGTAATAAGATCGCATATTTGATAGGACCCTAATATTCGATCATTAAAAAAGTTTCCAGAAATGTTTCTCGCGTGTCGCAACGGAACTCTTTTTATCTAAATACTCAGTGCATTTATCTGTGTAACCGTTGCGTGTTAAATTCTTTAAATATTAGCTTCTGTAGTAATCTTTAAGCTTTGAGCATTAAGGGGTGTCGACAGCCAGTGCGGTGGCATTTTTATGTGTCGGGATACCGACCTTATCACTGTAATGCTGTAACTGTCAGCTTTAAATACCTCTGAGGCTTTGTTCCTGCTCTTTATGATTAAGTTATTTGTTTTGTTGACTGAACTTTTACGGATGTATTGTTTGCTTATGCGTTAGCCTGCGGTTTTTGAACCAATACGAATAATTTTATGTAAATTCCAAACTTAAAGTGTTTCTTTAATTAAAAGCAAAAGGTACATTCCTTATGGTCCCTACAGCCATTGTAAGAGCCAGTTTTTCTTCTATTTATTATTAAAATTTAGGTTAGTGTTCGATGTTACAATCCTTTTTTGGAGATTTTGTAATATGAAATAAGTCGTAAAATAAAGAAATTCACTGAAAAAACGTGAAATAATTAAGTTCTTATGCTCATTGAACGAATATTATTATTCAATAAATTAACTCTAGGATTTGTTTTGTTCCATGATATATGTCATGAACATTCGATTGAAAATTCAAAAGACATTCAACATTAATTTTAAAGTTTCAAATAAGGATTCACGATCATTTCCCCTTCCAAGCAAACAACCCAACTCGTTGACTCATGTTCTCGAACAAATGTTATCTGTCTTCTTTTGTTTGTTTCTCGAATATCATACCGAGAGGGCACCAAATGTACCAACCAGGAAACCAGACCTCCTATTCCCCCCGTCGCTCTATCAGATCAACAGCAGCGAGACGCAACATTTAGTTTCCCGAGGGCTCATCTCGGATCGGTCATTTTATTTCTGTGGTACGTGTTACTTCTCGCTTCGTATTTGAAGCGAATTTTTCATTACAACTCTTGTGCCTTTTGTAGAATGTAATGACCGTGGCAATATGAAATATTTTTCATCGCGTTTAGTATTTTTTTAACATATTGATTTTCGATGAAGCTAAGTCTGTTCTGGACTAATATTTTTTTGTTTGCAAGAGTTCCTGTTGAGTATTTTAAAATAGCATTATCTGTTATAAAAATAGAGTCGGTATAGTGGCACAGGCGGCTATTAATAAACACAGATAGATGTTAAATATATATTCAAGAAGTTCTGTTACCATTTCTAACATAAACTTGAATTTATCGGTTGTCACTTGTTTGTTTGTAAATGTCGTGAGGGCACGTGCCCTCATCAAAAAAGATAACAACGATTATCTTAACCCTGGCTTGGTGATTACCCACTATCTTATGTCAGTCAGGAAGAAAAACAGATTCATTTTTAACCGACTTTAAAATCGAAAAGGATGAGGTTATATAATCGACGGCGCTGTGTTTTTTTTTGTGTATGTTCACCGATATTTTTGTTGATTGTTGACCTATTTTCAATTTTTTTTTTAATTCGACAAATTAGTAGACCGAAGTGGACCCATTTAAATTTTACCGAAATCGAATAAGTAGTTTTCTCTCTATTACAAAACAAAATACGCTTTCCAACAGATATCACCTAAATATTAACATTATATGTTATGTCATGGCCCATTTCAGCTAAAAAACAAAAGATTGCTTATTTAGAATTCATTTAAAACCTGTAAGAAAGATTTTCTATGTTCAACGAGTATACTTTACTTTTTGATGTATATTTTTGATGAAATTTATAGATAGTAGGTATCAATGAGTAAAGTAGGTCAATGATGTATTAAAAACTTGCATGTTCATCAATTTATTCTTGAATTGTGAACCAATTTCTATCAAGCTAAATGTTTCCCCACGACTTCGCCTGCGTAAATTATATATAACCCATGTCCGCCGCGTATATGTAGCTTTCCGTAGATGAATGACTATTATAAATCGGTCCAATAGTTTCGGCGCCTATCCAATGCAAACAAACAAGCAATGAAATCTTTCCTCTTTAAAATATGAATAGAGAATATTGGAAATTTGAAAAAATTATGTCGAGCGAATAAACAAAATTTCCTATTCTATAACTTTCACTATGTTAAATATTTTTATTTACATAGATATTTGATATTTTTAGTATTACCTATTATATAAAAAATACCAATATCACTAAAAAGCATGAAATAAAAACAGTTGATTCTAAATTTTTAAATTTAGAATCAACTTCAAACTTTAAAAAGTGATAATAATACTTATCTCAAAATCGAATTTTGACTCCAATAGCATTTTCTGAGATAAGTATTGCTTATCACTTTTTTCGGTAGTAAGTTCTACTTTTTATAAAAAGTTTTTATTTGTTTTACTAGAACAGTCACCTATGGAAACTTTTGTTGCGAAATTTCCATGTTTTCCACAAAGTAAATTCCATGGCGACAGTCATAACCGTGGGTAAGGAACTCGCACTACCTCGGTCAGTGAAGACTAAAGAACAGATATTTTTTTTTATGTTTCAATAGGAAAAATATATAGTTGAATACCTGTTGTTAAGTGATTGGATATACCATACCTACTTTTTGAGTTTTTTATTTTTATCTATAAAACACCTTTATTGCAACGTTTAAATACCAGGTGAATATAACGCGGCGTGCAAATATAACTTCTAATATTTTAGTGTAGGATAAACTGCGTTAGTATTATAAAATACCTAGCACGTGGATCTGTTCTAGTAAATGGTGTCGGTATGATTTTTTTTTTATATCTTTAGGTGAATTCAATTCAATAGTTCAATTCAATAGAGAATTGAATTCAATAGTTCAAAATATAATAATAGTAATCTAGGTTATGTCCATTGAAGAAATAATTCAAATATTTCATTTTTACTTACTACTTATAAAGTTGTAATAACGTTTTCAACATTTGATTATGCCAGCCAGTGCCTGATATAAAATAAAATAAAAATTATTCTCAGAGTCATTAACATCATCAAATTCTTCCGTCTCATTACGCACTCCACACATTATGATTTCGCAGGATATGTGACGTGATTATTAAAACATTTAAATTTATAGTTAAGAATAATAAATAAATGAATAGGATGAGCATCTGAGCATATTTAACGCAATTTTACTTCAATTGCCAAATGTTCAAAATCTACACGCATGAAAGTCTCGAATTTCGTTATTAAGAAACAAATTGGTCCATTATCCAACTACTATTTTTATTCTTATATCAACAGTGAATTATCATCAACCTAGTAATGACCTCACTGTTGGGGTCAACCTCACCAACAAGAGAATCCCCTAATAAAAATTTCCTGTTTAAAAACAATTTACCTTAAATTTTTGAAAGTATGGATATGTTGACGTAACATGCTGTCAGTAAAATAAACAGGCATTTTAATGTTAAAGCATTAAGAATCGAATATATTTGTCACATTTCTGTTACCATTTGTCCTGATTTGATTGTTAGAATATGGCTGCACTATCCTGCCACGAAGATTGATTGACCCAATGCATCTCTTGAATGATCTTGTGTTCCTTTAACTTTCTTATGACTTGCATTATCTTTGTCTATTCGAATAAATTTTATTCCTCCTCTATTTTCTTATTTAAAATAAATATTAGTTTATAACCATTATAATTCAGAAATTACTATGGTATAAGATCGACGCACAGAAGGTCTACTATTTTTGACAGCCCGAAAGATGCTTTTTGTAACTAGCAACTGTAATTGGAACTTCGTTTAGTTACTTTTTCAGCAACCTCCAAAAAGAAAGCTGGTTAACATTTTTATGTTCTTAATGAATAAATTCTTAAAAATTCCACTTTGTACCTGGTACTCTTAGATGGGATTCGAACATTCTGTCCTAGAATTACTAATGAAAGTACTTATAATTTTAATATAAACAGGCAACTGTTGTTTAATCTCTGGAGACCTAATTACGATGATATATAACTAAAACGTCCAATCTTTATCGATGTTGCTTCGACCAAAAGACTAGCTTGTTTACAGTCGTCAACAGATGTTCTAATAGCTAATAAGTCGTTCTATTCTAATCTAAATTATGTATGTAATAAAGACTCGAATCTATGTTTTGTTACTACTTATGTTTACTCATATAAATACACTTATTAATTTCTAAATTCTTAGCTACTTCCGTTTAAACACATCCATTTATAAGCTTACTAGCTCTTCCCAGTAACTGGTTTATCAGTTCGTTATTGCAGATAATCATTTTTATTCTATCTGTCCCATAACACTATAACGATTAAAACTAATTCCCTATTATCTCGACATATAGAAAAGGGATGCTGTCGATATTAATAATAATCTCTCCTTTATAATATAAAAATTCTAATTAACAAATTTAAACCCAAAATCCCATTTGCGTATTCTCGTAAACATCGACGATACTAAGTTTTTTATGATATAACGAGATTCCATAATAAAAGTTGAGAATAAACCGATGTACACAACACCTGCTCCATCAAATACGAACCATGATCATTATGTTAATGCTCCTAAAATTCATAAAGTACTTATCGATTTATTTCAAACCTTAAGCGCCGAGAAATTTGAATTAATCTCGAGTGGAGCGTGAAGATGTTGAGGTGAAAAAAAAGTTGAACCGTGTCTAACCGAACGAGCCATCGGGCAGGCGCCAATTAAGCGAAATGAACGCTTATTCCGTGAGCTATAAATCGATATCACGCTACACGACGATTTACAGTTACGCTCTTTAAATGATTCGTCTCAAGACACTGTGCTACGTACTATACACAATATAGGACCTTGTTATGAAAGCTGAAAGTGTCAGAATTACGTAACCGTGGAAGCGTCAGTTACGCCCTGTTAAAACGCCCTTCCCGCTAACGAGATAGACAGAGATGAATGGTATGAGTTTTTGACGGTGAGAGAGGGTAGGAAGATAAACAGAACTCTTGAAAAACACTTGTGAGATAACAAAGGCTGGCTTCCACGAAGACGTCCTATAATTTGTCTTTTTAATTTTACGGCGGACTGCCATAGCTTTTAAATATAGTTTTTTTTTACTCTATAACTTGGTCTCGGACTGGTCCATTAGGTCGAACGACTGTGGGTATTGGGGAACTCATTACAACGTCTTTACTCTGGAAATTCTTTATTGACTTATTGTTTCGGTGGCCTTGTACACGAATGAACTATGTCTTTTAAGTAGAGCCTGCTTATTACGAAGACCCTGTTCTTCCATATTAACGGATTGTAACAATTTTACGAAACGTAGTCGACGACTGGAGATTTTATTGCTAAAAACTCTGGCTTACAAGAAACGTGTCGCAATATAATATAAAAGAAAACCCAGACTAAGACCAATAAAATGAAACGGGCATAAAATGAATCGAAAAACCTGTTTTACCCTTGCATCGGTTTAGTTGTAAAAAGCTCATTCCATATAATATTACCCATTACAACCCTGAGAATCACTGTTCATCCAATCGTCGGTAAGAATTTGAAAATGGAACGAGACTTCGATTTATAATTGTTTCGAATGAATTTTATACCATTATGGCCAGTGTTTTGTTTCGTATTATACATTTTATCGCTCTCATTTACACGAGTAGTTCATATATCATATGTCTTATTTTTATTAATATCAACTTTTGTCTCATAGAAACTGGTTTACCACATTTTTAAAAGATCTAAGAGTTAGACAGATTTTACACATAATTTAAAATGGAATTTTTAGTCCAAATATTTAGTCATCTTTAAAAAGTATTAGCCAGGCAAAATCACAAAAATTGAAGTTACTCTTTTCACAAAATAGATAAAACATATTTTTGGCTCGAATTCAATTAGGCATTTAGAATAAACATCGTTAAAGAAATAACAAGTAGGTATAACCTTGCCTTAAATATCATATATTATATCATTTTTTTTGGGTATTCATTTAAAGCGCATTATTAATCTGTCGTGCATGGTTATCAAAGCATTGGGTCCCATAACTATTGCAACGGGGGTGAACGGGCAACCCTGGTCGTGTGGCCGGAACTCGCTAATGAGCGATTAGTGTTGCCAGTTTCGGATAATACTTTACTAATAGTTGGGGTGTTATTGTGAGGGTTAGTTGAAGTGGTTATATTTTATTTAATTGCTTCACTTACCATCGGGGTTTGGTTCTCAATGTGTCGAATGTGATTTACTTTTATAATTATAATTTTTTTTTAGGGTTTCGTAATAAACAAGGTCCGTCCGTCCGTCCGCGGTTTAGCTCAAAAACTATTGGTACTCGAAATTTGTAATTTGGCATGAGTATACATGTTAATTAGCCCGAAACGGTAGTAAAGTAAAATTTCGAAAAAAAAAATTTTTTAGGTACCTCCCCTATATGTAAAGTGGGGACAACAATATTTTTTCGTCTTTCGTATAGTGTGGATAGGTCTTTCAAAAACATTGAGGGTATGGTAAGGCTGTTTTTATATTTAGTTAACTATTTGTGACTTATTAAGCTTTAAAGATCTAATTTTCGTTAGAGTCAAGTGTCCCCCCTCTACCAAATAAAAGGTCGATGGTAAAAATTCAAACGTTATGGCAATGGTACCTATATATAACGAAGTTAAAAAGTCGTCCAATTAAGTACGTAGTTAACCAGAAAATTTCCAACAACGCCATAGAAAACAACAATTTTTTACTTTTTTTAAAGGATAATGGTACGGAACCCTTTGTGCGCGAGTCCGACTCTCATTTGGCCGGTTTTTTACTGGTTAATCTTGCCCACAAAATTTAAGTCATTCATATGCAAAATTTCACTATTTTATAATCGTAATCCACAAAAAAAGTATTTGTGATAGTTAATATAAAAGAGATTAAATGATGCGTCCTGTGTTCGAATATAGAAGTAACGCAACTTTCGCGATTGCCGGTCATCGGATGGGTGACCGCTTAATTTTCTTCATTATTGTCTCATTTACATTAGTGGACAGGGCTCATTTCGTACCCATTGACTATATGGTCATTAGCTGTTATTCCGCGATGCAGTTACTACCGATAATAAAATCTGTACTGGACATGAGTTGTGGGTTAGAGTCAGCTCGCCGTATGTTTTTCTTCATGAGGAAAAGTCCATAGTCCAAGCTGTGGAAACTTTTTATTCTAATGATAAATTGTAAAAAGTATCTAAGTAAAAAGGATTACAATAAAAAAAATAATTAATAATCTATCAACTTACAAATACCAGCAAACTCAAACCGGATAATAAACTTTAGTATGTTAACAATAAGGGTGTATTCGCTTTAAGTCCAATGTGATAAAGTAAGAAGTTACCCTTCGGTGGTCGTTTAAATCGCGAGAAAATATAATAGTGAAAATAAAAACATAAAAAAAAAAATTAACTGACTTCAAACTTTAAAAAATGATATAATACTTATCTCAAAAGCGACTTATTCAAGTAAATGCTATTAAAGTCACGCAAGTCTTCTGTAGGTTTATTAAAAAAAAAAGTATAAATTTTATTTTTTTTAAGTTTTTATTACATGATTTTTAGTAATATTAAATAAAAATATTCAAAATAGTGAAAGTCTTAGAAAAGAAGATTTTGTTTATTTGCTCAACATATATTTTTTTCAATAATTCTATATTCATATTATATACAGGCAATCTTAGATATACATACTAATCAAATCTAAGATTGTCTGTTTGTTTGCATTGCAAAGCTCCAAATTCATTGGACCGATTTATAAGTCTTTCATCTACGGGAAGCTACATAATATACTTTGGACATAGGTTATAATTTACGCAAACGAAGTCGCGAGGAAACAGCTAGTTTAATAAAATTTATTAGTTCACAATTCAAGAAGAAACCGATTGACATATCTATTTTCATAATAAATATACATATTTCTTGAACATTTGCTTTTTTAGTTTAAATACATGAATTTTGCATAAAATACAATAATATCATCAAAATATTTGGGCGTATTTTGTTTTGTTATACATAAAAGGAAAACTATTGATTCGATTACGATAAAATTGAAATGGGACTACCCCGGTCCATTAAGCTCTCGAATAAAAAATAATCGGTCAAAATTGGCGAATTATCGGTGAACATACATCGCCATCGAACATATAACCTCCTCTTTTTGGATTTGAAACTTTTTGAATTTTAATAATTTATTTAAAATATCATCATATTTTTATAAACTGAAAACGAAACGTTATTCCAAAATGTCCCAAAACAGCACGTCAAGTTAACATAGTATAAGTGTCCGCAGCTGATTTTGTATCATCCATTCATTGCAGTAAGCTTTAAAATCAAGTGAAGGGTGGGATAAAGATAGCAAGATAGCTGAAGTAAAAGTTAGATAATTAAAAAATAATAGCTTCCGTAATCTCTATAAAAGTAACCAAATAAATGAATACTAAATTATCAATTTTCTTCTTCCACAAAAAAAAAATATTGTTCTTCGTAGGTTCTAAAATTTTTTTTAATGATACAAAACCAATTAAAAATACTTCTCGTTCACATTCTTTAATCAAGTTCATTGTGCTCTTACTCTACGTGATTAAAAGTACATAAGTTAGAGAAGCATGGACGATAACATATCGAATGCCGATTTTGATAGTATGTATAGAAAACTTACAACTATTATTCACACACATAAAGAGATATGTAGTAAACTCTACTCTTGATAAAATAGTGATTGGAAACGGTATTTCATTGATTAATTTTTTTTTATGCTAAATAATCTATATCTATGAAAATACTTGAAAAAAGCGACTCTGGTATTTTGTTATTTTTGTTTAGAAATATTTTATCATTATAAATGTATTTCAAATCAATAAAGTAGTACTGCCAACTAAAATCCTGCGCAAGGGGAGGTGTACTAATAAGACCCATAGACGTACAGAAGAACGAGACAGACGTTAACAGAGAAAATAAAAACGCGTGATGTACTCGAAAAATGCCGCGGGCGCTTGTATCGTCAGCAAAAAATCGTAAACAATTAATATATTATGTTACCAAGGTTTGAAATAATATTTTTTAAAAGGATTTCTTTTAATAGCGTTGTCAAAAATCAATTTTACTACGCATTATTATTAAAGTAATGGATAAATTTTTAATTATCATTCATAAACTAAACTTACTTTTGACGAGCCTAAGTGTTAACTTTTATGACTAACTTAAACACCTACAATTGTGTTTAGTTTATCCTATTAATATTATAAAGGCGAAAGTTTGTAAGTATGGATGTATGGATGTTTGTTACTCTTTCACGAAAAAACTACTGGACGGATTTGGATAAAACTTTACAGCAATATAGGTTATACATCAGAATAACACATAGGGTACTTTTTACTGGGAAAACTTCTCACTCCCACGGGATACCGACTTCCACGCGGACGAAGTCGCGGGCGTCCACTAGTTTATAATAATTAGAGTTCGCACTGATAGCTTGGTACATTTAAATAACTAAAACAAAATTAACTATAACATCCTTGGGTTGTAAAATTTCTCCAATAAACAATAAATACATGTCCAAATACATATAGTTTATTGCAAAACAATAAACTATAATGATAATTTAAATTAAACTATATAATAAAGTTAATCATAGACGAAAGACAGATATTTATAGTAATAATTACTTTTTAATTATTAATTCCCCATAAATATTGTGTAATTTATCTTTTATTGAAAAACAAATTAAAGAGTATCTAGTATTTATTATTGAACATGCAGGAAATTAAAATATTATTCTTAATCCTATGATGAATGAGTTGTGATGGCTATCAATGTTCAAAGAACCTATTTACGCGTAAATATCTAAATACTTTGTGTCTTCTTATCAAAGTAAAAATTTCAAATTGATGTAACATACAGATAACTTATTTACTTTGATTTTTCCAACGTTTAATTCGGCTTTATCGTTATGTTGATTAAAAAAAGATTTATTAACCTAAATTACTATTGTTTTAACATGTTAAAACCTTATTTTTCATGTTATCATCATGCAATAATCAATTCCTTTCATTAGCCGACTTGGAAACTTCCTATTTCGAAATATAAAAAATATGTACTGATGTTTCCCTTTCGTACATATATCTGTTTATATTGTGATTTATGCATTTAACTCACTTTAGTAGTCGACGCAGGTTACAGATTTGATAAATAGGCTTGGGCTGGCCAGGTATGTCGACGACATGACGAGCGATCGAACAAGCATATTTTGGACTGTTTAAGGCGGTCAACCACCTGCTAATTAAGCACTTTTGACGATGTAATAATGGCAGCAAGACTGTTCTGGAAGTGTAAAATGTACTATCATGCTGAATATCAAAACATAAATAAACGAAGTACATACATACATAACATAATAAAAAGATAATTAATGATAATTCCTTTGTTTTTAACAGATATTCACGTCAATTATCAAAACAAATATTTAAAAAAGGAATAACAAAAAATAATTTCCGCTGACCGTACTTCGAAAAAGTCCAGGGAAAGAAGTATTTGCTCCAACGCCCGGCCGGGGCAAACACGCGTGTGGTGTGGCCAACACCGGTAGTCGGCAAACATAGCTGTTGACTCTACATTGTCGAAGAATTTCCACTGTTTGATCGGCTACCTGCTAGACCACGTAAATATTAGTGACCGTGGAACACCTGGTAAATATCAGTTATAAAATATCTGATATTGGACCTACGAATTATTGTGACTTTAACAATTAAATTTCACAGTTTCCGTATATTTATATTACTGAAATATAGTTCATAAATATCAGAAATTAATCCCGGCCGAGGTAATTTAAAGATTTATCTACAATTAGGAACATATATTGCATATCTTTCGTCTTTGAGATCTCATAAGACAAGGTCCCATATATCTTAGAGTGCCAGGGACAAAGTGGATTTTTTGTGCATTTTTCATTAAGAATAATGTTAATTATAATGTTAGTGTTAATTATATTAAAAGAAAATTTCAGTGTTAACGCAGAATAGAGAAATCATTCCCATTCTGCATTTTGAGTCTTCCTTATAATATTTAACTATTAAAGGCTATATTTAAAAAAATCGATATATCATAATCTTCATTGTATTCTCTTTACAACATTAAAAAATACACATCTACTTGAATTAAAGTGCGATAGACAACTTAAAAACATTTCACAATGTATCGTTTATCTAATATAAAGTATTACCGACGTCCTCTGAGAATAATTGTTATTGATCTGTCAATGGTTTAAACAACAGCCTTCCGTAGTATCCTTTTCAAGTGAGCATAATTCAAATGAGATCGAAATTGGACTATCTTTCGGCAATTTCGTTACATGGTATAGATTTTAAAAAAAATATTAAACTCACACTCTTTATACTCAATAATAAGTCTTAAGAGAAAAGAACAGTTCATCAAATAACTTATCTTTATGATAGTGCATCATAAAAATACACGATAAGTAAAATATTATAGTTAATTAACATCAGTATAGGCGTAAGATGACGGATGTATAAATATTTGGAGATGCCTCAAATCATTATTTTAGCAGGACACTTGCATAAAGTAGAATTGTTTACTACTGGCTGGTAAATTAATATCACACATCATATTCTAAAGGCGTATTTAGAGCACTCTGACGGTAACTTTTATCACACGATTTGTTATATAACTAAATTCAGGAATATCAAAGATTCTTATTAAGAATTATATAGAAGATAAACTTTGTAAGTTAGAGCTTTGTGAAACTATTACGATACACAAAAACATTCACAAAGCCTACAACTTAAAACGTTTATTGCAAACAAACAAAAATCCTCTTTATAATATTATGTATAGATCGCAAATTTAATCATAAACTGAATAATTTTTTAATAAGTGTTTATTGAGATGCCACCTCCAAACTCAGCATTCTAAATCCATGTGCAATGTTATCCGATTGCCAGTCACGGTCCCTAACGAACGCTGCCTTTTTATATACGCATTTGTATATAAATTCGTTTTGTTTGTGAACTGGTTGTTTTTGTAGGACTTCTTGCTTTTATCCTGTAGGTTTCTAGATGCTTTACATTGTGATATGGAGCTTGGAAATTCTTGTGAAATTTTCGAAGTTCTTTTTAATAATAATAAAAAAATACAAAGAGCAAGCGAAATATAGGTATATTATCAGTAAAAATGAAATACTAAAAATTTATTTTACCTTCTTTTTGAACTTTTTCACAATATATTGTGACCTATTCGAGTAGGGTAATTGAAGGGGAAATTATTTTAAGTTAATGCCCCACTTGCCAGCATTAGTCCTCAAATGATACTTGAGTTTTACTCTAATATCTAATAATAATACTTAATAATATTGAAAATAGCATCGAGTATTGCTATTTTTAAGACGATATAGTATCCAGTAAGAAAAAACAAAATAGTACATATATGGTGTAGAGCTTTTTTCTGACCATACTTTTGTATTTAATTTTTATTTGGTACTTACTCATAGAATGTAAGCTTCTTTAAAGAAATGGTTGCTTCGTGACGACGTCTTTACTACATTGGCTCATCTAAACTATTCAATTATAAAGACTCGAATTTGCCTTCGAGCGCAGCACTTGCATGGAGCTTCAATGAAATAAAATCTTAATTATGTTTTGAAGTAGGTTTTATTTCATTGAACCTCTAAGCTGCGCTGCACTCGATGACGAGTCCGAGACTGCTTTTATAACATAATAGCTGTGAAACATTGTCTGCCAATTTGTGATGGGTTACCCAAAATTTACTCGTCAAAAGTTTTCAAATAACAAATGGATATCTAATCTCGGTTTCCACATGACTTGAACACGTTAATTTATCAGGTGTTTAAGTAGGACATGTCATACGAAGATTTATATTAAATGAAACTGATTTGAAAACACTTTATCTATACTAATATCAAGTTAAGTAATAAAGAACAAAATTTAACCTTATTTATCTTTATATAGGGTCCGCTAACCTAGTTTGTACGATAAACTCCAAAACTACCAAACGGAGGTTAATGTGGTTTTCTCCAATGGTATCTGAAAAAATAATGAACTTGAGTGTTTGAAGAGTCGAGCCCTTTAATTTTGACTACGGTGTTTTTAAGACATCAAAAGCATTGGTACTACAGTACCTTCATTAAGAAAATTTCTATCCAATATTGATCCGCGGTGACCCCCATTGATGTCCGTTGCGTGAATCAGTTAATCGCCTGACACATCGAATAACAAGACACAGAGTGACTATAAGAGAGGACAGAAGTAAAGGCATTCGCAAGTAAGAACGGTACACTAACGCCATCTGTTGAATTCTGATAAATGTCACCGTGACATTTCATTTTTAAAGTCACATATAGCCCGCGCCACATGGCGCCACGGTCGGTTAGAAAAAGGTACTAATTTCCAAACATTTGCTCGACACGCAGGATGGGGTTACTCATTCGCATACTTAATAATGAACCAATTCCCACCAATCTGGGTGGAGTAGGCTATATGTAACCACCGCTTTACTGATGCTGAATGCTTACCCGAGTTGATAAAAAACATTTGTTTTAAATTCCATGACATAAACCTTATTCGAAAATGTGTCTCTTTAAAACGCTTCACAAACTGAAAGATCTTATCTCCTGTGACAGAACACAATCTGTTATCCTTAAAAGCATAATATTTGGATACTCATGTTGTGGTTTCAAATCCATTAAGATATGTTTTAAAAGTGGTTATGCAGTATATTTTTTTTATATACAAACTGTATTTAGCTTATAAAAGTGTAATAATCGGCTACACTCCGCTGTGATTGTCCCTACGAGAATTTTGGATTAAAATGTAAATATGTTCAATGTAAGAGTGTTTTAAATATATCGTGTAAATATATTAATGTTCTTCAGCACTTACTACTTATTTCATACAGCAATTAGTTTATCTACAAGTTATCTACATAAATAAATATGTATAGTGTTGGCATTTCATTGAATATTCATAAGGAATTGACATTTGTTGATTTACCATTCTAATTGGCAATTACACAAATAAAACTAAGCAAAATTTATTCTTAATACAAAATGCTTAAAAAATCCGCTTGGGCCCTGGCACCCTGAGATGGGATTCGAACCCACCAACTTTCGCAATCCAGGCGACTGCTCTAACCGCTGAGCTACCTAGGACCTAACAGGACTGACGAATTACTTTTCGCTACTAGAGAGCGTATTCTCATCAATGTTGTCTAATATGAAAAATACTACAAACAAACACGAAAACTAATAGCATAAGCTTCTTCAGATAGCCAATTGAAGTGACACCGTATGAGAACATCACTTAATAAACCTACAGCTCAGATTACCTAAGTTGAAATCTTTCTATTTTATGGAAATCGAGATGCCACACCACAACCCGACCGTGAATCAGCAATGGTGAATCACAGTGGTCATAATTTGATAGTTTAAGGCGTTATAAAATTGCGTACGAATTTGTATTGAGCACCATATTATGTCAAATTGATATTTGTATAGCGCCCATACCAAGGTAAATGCCCTTGTATAGGTACTAAGATTTATACAAAAAATTGTCATTTTAACTCGGTGGTTTTTAAGGCTAAGGGTACAAAAATCAGGTAGGTACGTTGTCCTTTATCTAGATTATTTTTGTTTAAATACAAATATGTAGTTAGTTTGGTTTACGACAATGCACCTATGGATTTACAATCTTATCTTTTGATCGAAACCACAGGACAATTCTTTTTGCTCGCATCCCTTATCTTTTCCCTTTTGGTGCTTTTTTCTATGAATTATTTTTGACAAATAAAGGTAAACAAATTGTGCCCATCCGGAGTCTGAGGACACGGTTCTTGTCATTTTTTTTTTCATCCGTCTTAGAATTTAGACAATCACACGGGTTTGTGGGTTTTGCTCACTTGAAAATTCCGTAAATGACTCATTTTGATGTTTTTTTTTCAAGGAGTTAGATGGCGCAGTATATCTATAATGAGGTAGTATATAAATAATACACAGTACGCAGTATATAAATAATGCATTAAAACCTTTTCGATGAATTACTCTGTCCATAGTTGAAAACCTCGTTAAAAAGTATAGTACATACCTACCTACTTTTAAAGTCAGTTGCCGTACAGACATTTACCTTGCGAAAATTGATATACCTTTAGCATTGTAGTCTTAATACGCTTACTATTGTTCTATTGAGTTCTAACATATAAATTAAATAAAAAATCCAGTCAACTGCATGTCCGAATTATGCACGAAGGTTTCCGGAAATTCTCTTTAAAAAAATCTAAAATTATTGTTTGTTAAGTGGGAACTATTAAATATTTATTTTATTGTGTTAGACGCAACAGTCAAAATTTCAACTGTCTAGTTAACACAATTCATGAGATACAGCCTGGTAACAGAGTAATAGCGTAGTCAGAGTTATAGGATCCCGCTTTTATCCTTTGTGTACGGAATCCTAAAAAGGATATAATGTCTGTAATTTAATAATTTTAAGTATATCGATTAAAATTCTCAAAACATTCGTAATGCATATAAATTCCATGTGATGCCTTGTTATTACAATAAAAAAAAACACTGCCCGTATCTCGAATATCGTCGTCGAAAATATTAACGGCATCTCGAATTTCGTCAGAACGGTCAATTATCTTTCGGAATTATTACCGACGAGTTTGGCAAGGCGTGGAGCGATAAATCAAATGTAAAACTATCCTTGTTTCCTGCTTAGATTTTTTTTTAGTTATTTCTGAGTTTTTTTTACATAACCAAAAATTTGTCTTTGTATAAGCTTGTAATTGTAATCAAACACATTTAAACATATAACAGCAACTGATACTATGATTATAAATAAGGTTGCATTTCGTGATAAACGAATCAGTTACATTGTTAATTTGAAAGTTTTATATTGTTAAACTAACAACGGAAGCCTCTATAACGAATTACAAAAAACAAACAAAATTATAGTGCCAGCATTTTTATATGGGGCATAATCATGTAAATCCAAACAGCCTAATTGAGGGAAACTAACAGTTATCCTAACAAGGATTTTAAAACGACCTCGTACCACGTGGTCGGCATTAATGCACGAGCCAGTAGTCTCACTCAGCAAATCAGAAATAAAACGAAGTGAAGTCAAATATGTTATACATCGACAAGTTTGCAAACAAGTCTCAAGTCGTAGTGGGTGCGCATACAGCTATGCATCACATACAAAACGACGTACCGTTTTCCTTACTGTTTCCGATGGAGGCTTACAGGCGCCATAAATACAGGGCTCGTCTGCGTCCGCGCAGGTACGCCCGCCAAACGAGATCGTTCCTTTTTTAAAAAATGACATAACACGCCGCCATTTTGAGCTTTAAATCGCCGAGTCACGATCTGAATTCGAATGTGGGAACGGTATGTAGTAACCATAATTCACTTTGGGCTTTCTCGCTTCTGAAATAGAGCTCCTTTTTCGGGATGGGCTCCTTTGACCGCTTCTAGAGTTTTTCAAAGAATAGTCAACCTTGGTTTATATGTTATAAGTTTGAAAATTCCGATGAGTTTTGTGGTAGAGTTTTTTCTGGTCATACCAGATTTTGGTGTTCTTTTAAGTCTTTTTTTATGACAGCACTGGTGCAGGCGCTGTTCGGTGGGTGTTTTGCGGGGTCACTGAGGATAATAACTGTAAATTATCGTCGTTCGCTTTATTGAAATTCGTTGGACGCTGTTTAATGGGAAAATGTTAGCGTACGTACTGACAGCTACAAGTACTAATAACTACTATAGTGAACTAGGGATGAACTAGATAAACTTCGATATCTTATACCTATACCGTTTCCTGCATGCTACAACGCAAACAATCAGTGTAAACTTAAACACCAATCGTTCGATGCGGAATCGGGCTAGACAACCGACATCCTCAATCAACCCGTTAAAGCGAGACGAGTGAAGTTCCTCTATATGACGGAGTGAGACAGGTGTATTTCTATCAGTCCACGTCACAGTGCTAATGAGACACGAGGGCTCTAATTGCGTGTGGACAAACAAACGATGTGATAATACCTATTGAGCTATACGCTTGCTACTAATTTGTCGCAAGAGATGTAGACCTCATAAACTGTTGAATGATTTTTAATTCTTTATTTATAACAAAAAGGTTCGTATCTGTATTTAAGTTATAATTATTTAGAAAGCCAATACATCATATCACATACTGTCCTTTTTTATTTAACACGAATCGAACAGAACGTTTTTCGTGCTACGGGCATCGAAAAGTGCTTTTGGTTTTAAAATTTTTCGACTTAAAAACTATCAAATATTGACGAAGACTTAATTTAGTTGATAAAATAGTACATTATAATTTACATATCAACGCCTTTGCATTGCAACATTGAAATGGTATAATAAAAACAATTTAAAAAAAGAGAATGCCATAAAAATAGCAATGCCATCCATAACAATTAGGGATGACAGGCCGAATTAAGCTTGTAGTGACGTCACTATTTATCTTGCTCTTCGAACCGATACTCGTGACTGTAAAAAAAATACGGCCCAAGACCGGTCCCTTCCGAGAACGGAACACGTTAGTGTCCATTTATTACACCCCGGGTTATCGAAACTACGAAATTGTGTGATGATTATTCGGTTATCATCTGAATGCGATTGGAATTGTAATCTTAATTTTTCTTATGGAAGTTTATATTTTCGGTTGTGATTAAATAGTATTAAACTTAACACAATTTACCACATTAATGCATTATTCATTATTATTAAATAAATCAAAATTCGTTTTAT
Source organism: Diatraea saccharalis (assembly GCA_918026875.4). Lineage (NCBI taxonomy): Eukaryota > Metazoa > Arthropoda > Insecta > Lepidoptera > Crambidae > Diatraea > Diatraea saccharalis. Next base: position 22,568,497 of record OU893339.1, on the reverse strand, counting down.
GAGCTATTGTTGGACAAAACTAAGCTATGTTCGATACCGCTTAGACCAAAAATCTTGAATAGACGAAGCAAACGAGCTCAAACCCCAAGGGTTGCGGTATTGAAATACAAAGTTCCCATCCCATGGCCAGCAGTTCCATCATCAGGCCCCTTTTTTCGATAATGGAGAGGAAATGCAGATTAAGCCTTAAACCGAGCACCCCTCCTGAATAGGATAGGCTTAAGCTGGCCTACCTGCTGCGAGTACCTGGGGGGGGAAAGACAGGAACCAGCAAAGAGCCCGCTGGGACAGCTCAGACCCCGGAGATTATACAGAAGCGAAGTTCTTCTTTTCATCAAATCAAAGACCAACCAATTGCTTTTCTGTTTCTTAAGTTAAGAGCGATATAACATTTTGTAGATGTTAAGAACAGCCAATAGTAACTGTTATTAGTGGTTTATATTAGTACTTTTATCATTGGCAAACCTTATTTGAATTGGAATAATTAAATTTTTGACTTAGATCTTACAACGATATTTGTTTACCATCTATAATCAATGTTGATAAAGATAGACTTCGCAATCAAAACTGATCACCAAAAATGGCAGGGAAAGTAACAGAATCATTCTAAACTCTTCTAAATATGGTTTCGCTCATTTACTTTCCATATTAAGTTTATTATTTGAATTATCTCTTAAAAACACTTCTGAGAATTAAATGTCTCTTAGTAATCGGTCCTTAGTTTATCGGCAATTAGCCACCAATTCATCGGTACCGATTTCGGTACCCAATTAACATAATGCACACATATTTTTCACTTTAATATCCATTTCCAGAAATACTTTGTTATATGTAAAATATCCAATTTTATTCGTTTTTGTTAACTTCTTTTCAATATTCGATTATAATATTTGTAATATAGGTATTATCCTCTTGGTCTTATCCTTTCATGTTCTACGTTTATTATTATACTTGTACTTATGGTTTTCTAACAAACTAAGATGAAAAAGTAAATAAATATTAGCTAGGCAAAATCATATACATTGCTCAGATCAATCACTTCTATGGAAATCTGAAACAACAAAAGTCTTGAGTCCCGAGGCAATATAGAATATCGGGAATTCGTAGCATTCCCGGAAAAAAACTATCATTCTAATTTATAAAATGTCTTTTTCTATATTTACCGAGCTCAGGACCTGACAGAAAACGACACCTTGTTACTCAAGAAAGCCACTCGGCAACGGACGATTTTAATATTTGTATAAAACATTTCAAGAAAATAAGTTTCTCATGTCATAAATTAAATAATGTATTTTTTAATGTGCGCAATTTTAGAGATTTTATTCGAGTAAATGTAATTATTATTTGTTAAATATTGTCCTGAATAGTGGTATGATACAAAAACAACGTCGGACTTTTACTCCGATTTTACCGTAGAAATGAGATATTGGACCATTAAAGAGACCTGTCCAAGTTAGCAACAAGCTTCTAGACAAAAGTATCGATAAGATTGGGATTTCCAGCAATATTACATTAAAAAAAGGGTAGACAGGTCATGTCAATACTAATACGATGTCAAAACTTGTCCCCAGCATATACACACGCACATGGTACAATACTTTCCAATTATTCATAAACTATAATTGAACATGTCAAAGACCAGACGTATAATGATTTAATGCATGTTTAATGCCTACTTTTTCCTAAACAAGTTAGAGACAATTAAAAATTAATTAATTTATTAAATTAATCAACAATTTAACTTAAAAATGTTGATGTCTAACATTATTATTTCTCCTTGTCGTTGGTGTATATATTATTTGCCTGTGTATAATTGATAAAAGTTTTCAACCGATAAAATAAAACTGACACTGATACATAGTATGTATAATAAATAACACGAGGACTTCAATAGAAATTGGAATCGGAGTTTTCCGGAGTTAGGTTTCGATGCTCCGAATTCAAACCCCGGAGTTTCGGAGTTTCAGTAATAGATTTTCAAATAAATGTAAGTTAGAGCGTAAGCACTAAAGTCAAATTGTCCGTTCTGTTACTTACAAAATCTTTGAGAAATCTTTTTTACAATTTAATCGGTACCGGAACCAAATTGTAACCGGAGTATGTACTCATTCTTTTTATGACACATAATTTAATTTTCTGATTAAAACACAAGTCAAATAAAATGTATACTTACGAATGAAGACCCCCCTTGGTTTTTAGATGACTTGCTTATGTTGTTTCTACAGTTTCACATAACACAGGATAGCATTTTTAAAATGGTATATAAACACACAATCAACTTAACCAGACTGTGCTCAAGCATGCTAATTAGCATAGTTTTAAGGTGACACTGAATTCAAGTAACCTATCTACCCTTTCTTATTGTAACATCATTGGTGTCCAGTATTATTTCTATCGACAACGTAATTATCAATTCTTTGGTGGAAAGAAATGTTTACTCAATATAGCTAACAAAAAATTTAATTCGCTGTATATTTTTTAACAATTAGGAACTAAGTCATTTCCATGCTGGGTTTGGCTAAACTTTATTTTTACTCAAAATTCACGTGACTTTGTCAAATACGTCGTATACGAACTTAGTATATTAATAGACATCAATCCACACTTTGGCGTTAATGTTGCCAACTCTTTGTATTTATTACATCTGTGCAGATCCTTTTTAGTCATAAAGGCCTAGGTGTTGTTTCAATATTCAGTATCTTCCTGCTCTGTTTAATTTAAACTTATTGTTCGGCTTCCTTGCTTTGCCGTTTTCCCTGTCAACCTTCTGTGATAAATTACAGATTGTTTAATGGAAACTTTAATTTTGAATGTTGTTGAATTGCACATAATCCTTGTTTTCGTCCGCACGCTCGCAACCTACGCAAGGATACTACATAGTTTTGTATGAATTTATAGCAATCCGTCCACACTTATAACAACCGCACCAACCGCATTTATAAGAGCAAAAAGAATGTGATGCGTGCTGATGACGTCATACTCATTAATTAAAAGCGTTGAATAAAAACTGTAAAATTGTATTCCTATTAAAAATTCGAATCCGGAATCCGGGCGCTTTGGATGTATGACATTGGCAGATCCGTACAATCAATCGTGCACTAAACACAGTGAACGTTCACGTGGTCTTTATTTAAACAGAAGAGTGTAATTTATATTATGTATATAGGAAACTAGCCGGTCGTCCTAACTTTCTGATGGATTTAGAGATAAATCCCTGAAAATTTTAAATTTCATATCATATTTAAATTTCTACGTGGCAACACTCATTGGCATACGGGTAATGATAACACCTATCGTAACGACAAATACCATGGTAGTACCTAAACGCATCAATCATATTCTGACCTAAGGATTAAGATAGTGGTTATCATTTAGCCATGTTATATTACAAATCAGTACCGTCCGTGTAATTCCTTAAATTTACTAAGACGATATGATAACGACGGTCGCCACAGATTATAAAAAGAGTGTGGCTTACGTTGGATTTATTTTGGGGCTCCATAAACGGTTTAGTTAGCTTTTCAATATGAAATATTAGAAGCTACAAGGTCTATAATGTCTTGTATCTTAATTTCTTTGAGTGTTTTGCCACGCAGTGACCATGGTCCTGTTTTATCTCCTCTTTTCTCGGAAAGTCATTGTTATTTATGATCTACAACTAGCTTTGCCTGCGTGGTACCTAGTGTAACTTTTAGTGGGATAAATAGTAGCCTATATGCTAATTTAGGCTTACTGTCATCCGTATAGCAAACTTCATCAAAATCCGTTTTGTATTTTTTATGTGAAACAGTAACTTTCATTATAATTGACAGACGCAGTATTTATTATTTAAATCACTTCTAAAGCCACCGGCCATCTCTTAATTACTATAAATTAAACAAACTTTAATGACATTCAAAGCTACTTACTAAAATGCATGTTCAAGTTTTTTTTCTACTAGCTATCGTGTCTCATTATTTCTCGGTAGATGGCTCTTTAATTGTGTTTATCTTGTCATCTAGATGAATGCCAGTCGAGCAAACGCTTTTTTGCTCTTCGGGGTAGGAACTGAAGTCAGACTAGTTGGTTTTCTTATATGTTTTTTTAGTCAACAACTTGAGCACGTGTATTTTTATTTATTTATATTTTGCAGTGAACTTGGAAATTGAATTAGAAATTTAATTAGCCGGACCAATCATTTATACGCTGTTTTAATCAGATATTTAAAACCTTCAACATGAAAACTGACCGAAAATCCAAGTTACATCAATAATATATTACAACTTATTTATTATACTAGCTGTCTCCACGGCTTCGCCTGTGTAAATTATAGTCAGTCTGTCAACCGTGTGAGATGTAGCTTCCCGTAGGCGGAAGAATTTTTTCGGAGCGTATTCAATGTAAACAAACAAAATAAGGTATCGCGGTTCCTGATAACCTGGTGACAGACTCACGGATAAAACCCAAAGAACCAACTCTGCAACTCTGACAATAGATACTATATTAGATTATATCGTAAAGAATTTAATTGCCGTGTTAATACATTTCGATATTTCAAAACGTTATTCAAATACACATATAGTGTTAAATGAATTAACGTTTTGCTCTCCTTAACGGGTTATTACACATACATTATGTAATATAAACAAGAGCCGTCACGCCTTTTAAACTGTACTGTCCAAACAGTACAACTGCTAATTAACATTAGAGCCGTACATGTCCGCTAAGTCAAATCATCAATATCGATAAAAAGCGCACCAACCGAAAAAATGTTAGGGTTGTCACTTTAGTTAAACAGGGTAATTGATATGAATCAGGGTATTTCCTGGAAGGGTCGGTCAGCGTAATTGGTCGCTTCGAGCGGAGCCTGTTCGCTCCATTGACCGTTGTAGTCGAGATTAAGGGATGGAGCTACTGTTCTGTAAATAAACACAGGACGTCCGATAATGGTTACCTGTGTGCGTTATATAATATTTTGTTAAGATGATAGAAATATTGAGTAATTTTTATATCGAGACTATTTTAAGTCTCGTCGTAATTTTACGTATAGATTTTTATTTTTTATTTCAAATGTCCTTGTTATAATAACTAATGAATATTCAATGCTTATCTTAATGAAAAGGATGATAAATAGTATTGGGTTTATTTAATGTATAAGTCCCACGTTGAAAAAATAAATGACAGTTTATTAGGAGTGCCTGTTTTACAATAAAGGTTAACATGTCATTAGAAATGTTAATATTATATACGGCAGATGTTAGATAGTAAATAAATTTAGTTATAATATTATACTAAAACAGAATATAGTTTTTTATTTTTAATGCCTCTTTTTAATTATTCGATAGTTGAATTTTGACAAAATATAAATTCGTCAACCCTACCAACTGGTACTGTCCGTTGGTCGAGCACAGTCATTATCAGTGGGAGTGACTCGTGTGTCTAGACGTGTTTTTTTCACACGCACTTCATCACAGTACAGTAATGACGGACCGAGTTGAAACTTTCGTTAGTTTTATCCACATTCCGATAGATGATTCTCTTTAAAACTATACCTAATCCATATTGTAAGTGAGATTTATTTTATTGTCATTTTGTGACTTCAGGGGACACCCACCGATGGGTATACACCCATAGGTGGGTGGAATTTCATTTGAAGTTGATTTATTAATGAATATATTATTTCATTTTAACATAGACAAAAACTAAGAAATCTATTTATGTTATTTCTACCGTAAATTAATATTTGTGGACTTAATATGATATTATACACGAGAGGAATAACTACGTAACTTAGCTGTTCACCTGTTCGCCATACAAGGTCGGTAAAACCTGGTAGAAAGTTTTAATATAACTTAGCATATTTATTTAATATTCAAAAATATAGAAATAGAGGAATACCAAATTTTTTATATAAATTTATTTGATGCGAAATTAATAATAATCAAAACAAAGCAGTTTCTTAATACAAGTGAATAGTGATTAGTTTTGTTAAAACAGTTTTAGAATATATAGAGGGCACTGCAATACATAAACTAATTTTATTTAGGACCTTACCTTTATTTTTTTACATTCATCTAGCAGCAATGTGATTAAACATCGGAAATATTTTTGTTAATTAAATTATGGCTCAAAAATTTCATATGACCAAAATTATTGGAATATTTCCATCGGATGATGAAAAACAAAGTCCTTTGTAACGTGCCGGTGACGTGTAATCTGCACCTAAAAAACCAGTAGATCGGGAAAATCAGTTACCCTTGATTTGGGATAAACACGTCCGAGTGGGGTAAACTGATTCGGATTCATTCAATTACGCTCCCTGATATATATTAGGGTCCTATCCTTGAATCAGTAGAAGATATTGATCGGTTACAGCGATTTCTGTATTATCTATCATCCATGACATTCAGTATAAAAAAGAAATTTTATTGGCCGTCATAGAATTTATAAAATGTAGTTATAAAGAGTTACATATATTATTATAACTTGATTAATAATTGTTATTTTTACACATCGTAAGTATGTTATTATTATATTACGTTATAATATACAACAGTTACTAATAACCCTCTCCATACGTTCGAGAAAATCACAAAAGAAGTTACTTATTTGGGCTAATATTATTAAGTAATCAATACCAATAGGTTATCTCTTAGTAGAAATATAACAAATCTGAGTATGTCTTATCCATACTCTTGTGTCTGGCTTACGATAATGTTAATTTATGACATAAGTCATAGTGATGTTTTATTACCAGCAAATAGTATAAAGTGGCTTGCTTATTTGGAATTCCTTGTCAGTCATAGATATGATTTTAACAAAATTGTAAGAAATATTCGAAATTTTCCGAATTTTTGTTCAAGGACATATAAAATAGACCCTCACGTGTCATGTTAATTAGTACGAGTTATTTACAAAGCCTGGTATTACACTAAATCGTGTTATTACCAGTGTATTGGTAAATCTTAGGTTTTACTAGTAAATCTTGGTATTTACCAGTAAACTCCAAGTTTATGATCTTTCATTTTCCTCGTATGTATGTCGAGTGGTTCTCACATAAAGCTCGATCTTGATAAGGTGTTGTGATTCGTAATGCCCCATTGGAGTCTAAATGCATCTGATGTGTTCCAGCTAAGGTTGAAATCAGCGGAAACGTGTGTAATTAAACAAATGCCCAAGTCGTTAACCCATTTACCATATAAGTTGGCAAAAATAGCTTTTCTCTAATGTGATAAATTATTCACGATCATAATAGCTTGAATAAGATATAAATATTATTCATCATGTTATATTACAGCTGTTTGTTTTAGAACAATTAGTTACTTCTTATATTATTATTTAGCTACGACTTCTTGGATTTATGACTTTTTAATGAGACTTTACCTTTTTAGATATAAGAAAGACATTATTACGTGAGTATTACTTTTATAAATCAATTATATTTAATTATGTGATAACGGGCAAAATTATTGTAGGTTTTTCTTAGTTCAAAGTCTGTGCGTTGCATAAGCACTGATATCGGAAGGTTTTGATATGGAAACACATATTTTTTGTGTTCTGTGGTTTTAGACTTTCATGAGCAATTCTTATTGGTTTCTCTATTGAAAGTTCCGTTTACAAAACATTGTTAATCTCGAGTTTAAAGCAGACGCATCTACCAAATCCGTACTGAGCTGGCGTGCTAATCTAATCCATAATGAAGGCTTGTGCTCAAGCATTTGGAGACATCAATAGTCAATGATAATGAAATTGAGCTCCGTTGCACAGTGTTTGGCGCTTTTATTTTGCGATGCGTACGCAAAATAAAAGCGTATTTCGAGCTACAGAGGAACCGGAGAACCAAAAAATATTACGAAAAGCACGTGAAGCCTCGGCTGCATCAGCAGTTAACAAGTATCGATTTGTACCGGGCTCGTGTGGTGTTTCATGACCAATTCTCATTATTTGATTAAATTCGATCGCATTCTTATTGAAAGTCTATGCCCCAGCAGTGGGCACATTAATAAGCTGGTTATGATGATAATGTTTTTTTTCTACTCTTTAATTTTTAAGAGGGTTTTTCCTTCCGGAATCGCCTGCCCCGTAGATAAAACTCAACTACTATAAGCTTCTTCTACGTCTTATGCCTGACTCAATCATTCTGCACAACATTCTGGCAACAACAGATGTTGGTGCAGCCAAAATGCTGTTACAAATTCTCAACTCAAGATTAAATCGCACATACTGTAGAAGCTATGTCCTCTCAGAGTCGTTTCTAATAAATTATTGATACTCTCCTCCTCCTCCTCCATCCTCTATAACGCCACAACCGACTCAACTTGATGAGTTACTAATGAAAATTATTAAGTAAAAGAACAAATGATACCCCTTTTCCAGAAATAATTCGTAAGTGTCTAGTGACATTTTCAGCTACATTTTTTTACAATTCCCACAATTCATTAACTTTATCATTCGAAGTCACAATTAATTTAAACGGTATTGTTTTTGCCGCGTGTTATTTCACCTGTCACGAACGTTAGAAGCCTGCCTTATGCAACGGAATGTTAAATTGTCATTCTGCTAAGTGACACTGTGATGGTGATGTTGTTACTGGAAGCAATTTTATGACAAATAAGGCGTCAAAAGAACCACCGACGTATATTGGAATTTATTTAATGTAATCCTTGTTTAATTGCGTAGGTCACATTGTAACGGATAATGTTACCAGTTCGATTCTTAATTTGCCCGAGTTATTTGTTAATATATCAATACTCCAATAGCTCTGAGTAGCAATAGAATCTGAGTAGCTCGGTGGCGTAGTGGATAAGCGCCGCGGTCCGCAATCGTAGTGGTTAAGCAACTTTCGCAAGGGTCGGTCACGGGATGGGTGACCAAAAAATTATTATCTCGAGCTACTTCGTGCTTCGGAAGGCACGTTAAGCCGTTGGTCCCGGCTGCATTTGCAGTCGTTAATATAGCGAGGAGGGTCATGGCCCATCCTCCTTAACCATCCATAAGGAAGGCCTGAACTCCTGCAGTGGGGACGTAAAAGGGCTGGTGTGCAATACTCCAATGATAATATTATAAAGAGGAAATATTTGATAGTTTGTTTGCATGGACTAGGCTACTAAATTACTTTACCGATTATTCATATTCGTTCATCAACGGGAAGTTACTTGTACATCATACGGGAGTAACATAGGCTATAATTTACGGGGCCGAAGTCGCCGGAAAATAAACGAACAACTTTTTAATTTGAAATATGTAGGTATTACTATGTATGTCTATAATTGCTTATAAAACTAAAAATAAAATGTTTGTTTCAGGAAAAATCCGGTGAACCATATTCCGGTAAACTATCGGTGAAATCGGATCTTAGTCCAGTATTTGGTAAGTTTCCATTATAATTTACGTAATATATAAGAACAGAATACACCCCACGGTTTTATATGCTGTTACTCCTGGGGGAGCACGATAGCGCAGTGGTTAGAGACAAAGGATATCCTATCTATCTACATATGAATAAGTCTTGCTATCTTCTTAACCCCTCACTATCATGGCGCTCGGCAGGCGCATTTTAAAGGCATTTTCCCTGCGTTAAAAAAAAAGGTGTATTGAAATGAATTACTTCTGAAACGAATGACGACCTCCGTGGCTTTCGGCCACACGCCGGTTTCAAGGTGTCGCCATCTCTGAGGTCCCGGGTTCGATTCCCATTGAGGTCGATGTAGATAATGAATTTATCTATATTGTCTCGGGTGTTACCTTACCTTCGCTGTCTCAGATACTCCATAATATGAGGGCTTTGATTACTCATCTTGGAATCTGAGAAATGTAGTCTAATTTAAGGAATTCGATTATTTAAAACATTAATTTAAAGAGATATTTGTATTCGCATCGTATTTGTTACCTTTTATTTAACTAAAATCTGTAATTTCTTCAACAACCAATTTTATTATTTTCTTGTGATTTCATTGGTTAGTTCACTGTTAAGGAGTTCAGTGTCATCCTATTAATATTATAAATGTGAAAGTTTCTTTGTTTGGATGTTTAGATGTTTGGATGTTTGTACGTCAATCACGCCGAAACTACTGAACGGATTTTGATGAAATTTGGTATACAGATAGGGTGTTAGCTGACTTAGATAATAGGATACTTTTTATCCCACTAAACATTTCCCTAGGGTCCACGCGGGCGAAGCCGTTGGCGAAAGCTAGTCTGTAATATTTGAGGGAGTATGTTAGAGCCAAAATATTGAGAAACCCTGGTCTATAACAACGGCCTGTGTACACCAGAAGTAAGGATAAAATTACTCTCACGAATTGCCATAATGACATTGTAATTATTATTAATCAATATCCATAATAATATTATAAGAAGAAAGATTTGCATGTTCGTTAGTTTGCATTAAAAAGGCTCTGATACAACTGGACCTATTTTAAAAATTCTACGTGGGTGAAATTAGGCTATGATTTATCCAGCCGAAGTCGCGGGAAAACAGTTACTCTTATACACACCACTTTGCAGTCAACTAATACAAATCATAATATTTTAAAACACCATTTTGATAAGAAAGCTATCAAAAACAAATTCTGTTATAATATACAAAAAAAAAACTAGAGACTTATTAGTTCCAAAGTCGTACGTTTAAACACGATTATCGCATTAAGATTAATGCTCGTGTTAGTTAAATCGATAAATCTAAAAAGTTATCGAGTAATATTCAAATTCCGGGGCGACATTAGTGATGTGAAATTGATTCCGCCGAGGCCGTCGAGGTGTGAATTATCACCGTGGTTGCGCCTGCGACGCCATTACCGGTGAATTATGGTATTTTCCCGCCATCACGTGGTCGTTCTGTCTCTATAGTAAAGGTTAATTTTGTATAATTTAGTGTGACCTTATGTAGTGGGGAAATAGATCACGACAGACGCTACGGGTTTATAATTATTGTATATTTTATAATAATCGCTTTATCGTATATACCTATTAATTCGTTACCGGAAACTTTTCAATAGTTACAAAAGATTATAATTAAAAAAACACAATTGGTATCAAAAAAAAGTTTTAACGTAATTTTTTTGGGTTTTTCGTAGTCATCCTGTGACGTCTCATCCTATGCATTATTTTTTCCTTACTCATCCTTTTTATGTCATTTACTCAACCCGCAACAATTTAATTCATTTTAAATTCCTTATTCGTCCCGTCAGTATTCCTAGCTCATCCTTTTTTTAATCACCTAAAAAGATAAGATTTTCGTGTACGGCCTGAAAAAAGATTTTTATCTAAGTTAAATTTGTTTTTATTAACAAATCTTATTTCATTACCGTGTTATTAACTACTGATTTGTTCGGTCAAAAACATACAGGTAACATGTTACTAATAAATTTCTTTGGTAGTATTTATTAAGATAATATAACAGCGCTCTGCGGCCAAGTGGCAGACTAAATAGGTCTAACCGAAAATCAACATTGTTGAAAAAAAAAAAATCAACAAATGCCCAGGTAAATGTTTCCTTGGTGCAGTAACTTTGGATTCTAGTATTGAGTCTATTGCTGTGTACATAATAAATTGATTTGATTAGATCTCTTCGGGTCCTGTAAACACTTCCCTGAATTTTACTTATATTAATTTTAACATAAGTAATGTCCAGGAAAATAACCAAAACCTTTTCATAAAAAATAAAAAATCTGTTTGAGTTTCTGTACATGTATCTAGTCCTAAGATGGAGGAGTTAATTAATAAACATGATGAACTCCAGCCATTTATCTAAACTAGAATTTAGTGATGTATGAAAGCTGCACAAGGATATTCCAGTGAAGTTATAAATAGAAGGACGAGTAACGCTGTCAACAACATACATTACCGCTTTAAAATGTAAAGTGACTAGTCGATTGCACACGAAGATAGCAATGCTTGTCGAATGTGTCCATTGCTTCCGACTCTACGTTAACTAGAAGCTAGTTATAAATACTGGTTTTGACTCAGTAGATGAACCAGTAATCACAGAACATAAGGAGTTGAACTTTAAAAAAATTCTTAAACTTCAAATTGATTACAGATTGGTCTAAAGGTGGGAATTACCGTGGACTGTTCCGGTACGGGGTGCCCATTACTGACGAATTATGTGTGTTTTATCGCCAGCTTATAATCATCTGTCACTATCGTTACAATATTTTTGTATAATTTTTATCTGGATACGCCTCCGTTAGGCATGTGTGGATATATCGATAAATTTTATCGATATATTTAATAGACTATAGTTCTTTACACTTGTTTAGTAACAAATTCATAATAACGATTGGTCTTAAAAATATTAAATAAAATGACATCCATATATATTTAGATCCTGCACATGTCGCTCTACTCTTTTGTCTACACCTAAATAAAATTTTCCGATGCGACCATACAACAACTGACTTTCGACCAAGGTTTCGCGTTCGCTATTCGACGGTAGGTTCACGACAAATTTACGAAATAGTGGTTTGACGATGAAGATTAAAATTGTTCCGATCTTACTCCTGAAATTGACTTAATTTGCGACAAGAAACAAACCCATCTCGTTAATATTATTTAGGAGATACGTCTTTTGGCACTATATTTGTTACCTTTTATTTTAATAAAAACATTATATTCTTCAATAATCAATTTTATTTGTGGGGATGATTAGTTAAAGGGTTCACTGTCATCTGGAATTTTCACAGGGGTTCGTGTTTTTACACCTGATTAAAGTAATATAACAATGTGTTATACTGATATAATAGCATATCTTATTAACTTTTCTGAGTTCAAAGTCAACGTTCTAAAATTCGATTTCAAAACGAAATGTAAATATCGTGAAAAATTCTCACGACAAACATCGATGGATGCCCATCACTAGGGCGACGGGCGAACGCCTCGTTATTTGTTGTTATTAGCTTCGTTTTTTGTTATTTTTTTTACCTCGGGATGTTTTCGAGGACCGGTTAGAACCTAATCTGATCAGACGGCCACGACTTGTTACGAAGGAAAAAATGTTATGGTACGTTGAAGCGCCTTTACTTTTCTTTGAGGTTATTGTATAGTATTAAATTATAGTAATAGTAACAGAACATAATCAATATTTACACTATTTTAATCTGGAATATAAGAAAGGATCTATATTACGTTATACATTTATCTAACTTAAATCTTATCCCGGAAAAAAGGACATAAAGGGATAAAAATGGGAGTGGAAGTTCGTATAGGGCATAAAATCGTTACCATAGTAACCGTTGTTTACAATTCAATTAGTCATTTTAATTATAATAATGGATGACATATTTAATGATTTAAGCTATTTATTTAATGAGAATTAAATTTTTTTTGAATAATTTTAATCGGTATAATCTTTGTCGTTAATATTAAATCATTATGTTGTTAAGTATAAGAAAATGTTGCTGCCTCTACTAACCACTAGATGACGCTACTGTACTTTTAAAACGAGATTTTGATTTTTGTTATGTTAGTAGTGTTTATTTTTTCCGATTTTCATCAAAGAAAGTAGCTTTAGTTTTCTATTTGCGGTATTTCTAATATCATAATTTATTTTGGAACTGTTATTCTTTCTAAATAATAAAATGCTATAAATAGCTGTTCTTTCTAGATGACGCTACGGTGTTTTTAAAACTGGTGTGTTTGTTTGTTTAACTTAGAACTGGGTGTAACAAAAAAATATTTGTAATTTAAACACAAGATTTCCTAATAAATTATTTTTGCCAATTTTTAGAACCGATTATTTTAAGACAAACTCAAAACAAACAATATATAAATCACGTTTGAAAACATGGTTAGTTAATAAAAGTTTTTATTCAGTAAATGAGTTTTCAAATAAAAGATATTTGGAACATTTTATTGAATTACAAATAATAGTTCAGTTATTGCATGCTACATAACAGTAGGTAGTATGAGATACCTATATTGCTTTCTTTAATTTAGTAGTCGGTTAGAGTATCTCTATTTCCATAATCTTTGCGTTATGTTTAAAAAAGAATTATACGTTTTTCCGTTTTCCAAACTAATTTTAATATTTTTCTTTGCTTGCGTTACTATTTGGATCTACTAAAGTAGTTCAACGTTAATTTATTTTTTTTTGCTTAAATAACGTGAAATACTCTTTTTTTATGAATACATGTGTTTTATTTGCAAAATAATTAACCTAAAAAACCGGCCAAGTGCTTGTCAAACCGCAAAACCGAAAACGAACAAAAGAAATCATGTTTGTTGTATGGGTGACTCGTTAAGTATTTATTTTATTTTATTATTGAAGCGGCACAGAAGTACATCTTCTGTGGAAGATTCAACTGTTTAATTTTCACGGTTCATGTGAAAGAGCTTGGTAACAGGCTGCCAAGTCTTAGTAATAGGGTTGTCGTTTTACCCTTTGGGTACGGAACCCTAAATATTAAAGATGCTGCCTAGTCACTATTCAACGCAGACGAAGTCGCTGTCATAACTAGGTAAATATAAATATCTAATATGTATTATTATGTTGATAAAGAAACATCAGTTAACTTCAGTATCAGTTTACCACCCAGTTGCACAAACTTTCATTAAAGTTTAATGACGACTTTAAGATCTAATGAATGTTCTAAATTTGAAAATTAATATCGGTAATCTCGTACGTCACTCAATAGTACATTATACAAATCTTGAGTGTATTGTGGATTATATTGTTGGTCATAACCTTACGTCTCTGAACTTATGTCAAAATCTCAATGGTTTCTTTTCTTGTTAAGATAGAAACCGCATACAAAAATGAATTTATTATAGAGGTATTTCTCAAATTCTCTAACAGGTATTTAAAATTATTATTAGAATATGGCAGTAAAATATTTGAATTCTGTCTATTTACGACAGAGACCTGCCTATAAAAGGAATTCAACCGAGAATTGCAATATAACAAAGTCAGATTTGATGGCGTATGAACAAATAAGAGAAAAGCGTCTTTTATGTGTATGTGTGTGATATTTTATGAGTATTACATTAGCCTAGTCTTTTAAACGTTTTATCTAAGTACTTATTGAAAG
Source organism: Diatraea saccharalis (assembly GCA_918026875.4). Classification (NCBI taxonomy): domain Eukaryota; kingdom Metazoa; phylum Arthropoda; class Insecta; order Lepidoptera; family Crambidae; genus Diatraea; species Diatraea saccharalis. The sequence continues at coordinate 22,553,492 of OU893339.1, read as the reverse complement.
CATAACGTCTGCCTTAGGCAAAAGTCAGCACTTTATAAATATTCAATGCGATTTCGTATTAAATCTGACGTCTAGACTTCTCTCTCGTATCCTTATCTCGCATCCGACCGTTACACTCACCGTCTCTGTCGCACGGCATACAATTTGCGAATCGTATTCCCGGCTCGATTACCGACTTCTAAAATGCCATTTGAATTTCGACTCTTCACTGTTACTTTAAGTTAGTTATTCCTTCGTTGTACTTGTTTAAGTTTTATGTCATTACAGCCGGTGTCTAATTGGAACTTGATATGCGTATACAATTAGACTTTGTTGTTACGAGATTAACGAGCTTTTTACACTTAGATTATTGATGTTGGATTGAATTTAATACCACCATACTGCCGGTCTTGTGGAGAAAACTTGGATTCTATTAAATCCTCTTTGAAATATCAGTGGCGTTGCATAACTAGGGAGGTACGTAGTAGCTAAAAGACGTCCTGAACGAGTGGTAGGAAAAAAATGTTGGACGACTCAAAAGTGCTTTTAAGAAGTCTATTTAAATAAAGATCATTTTGACTTTTGACTTTGTTCATCTAATGAAATTGATATGTATTTATCGTGCTTATTCAAGTCTATTTATTACTCCCTATTTTCTAATAACTATCTCTCCTCCTTTTGTTTACTTTTTCTAGAATTGCGAGTGTCTGTTTTTATGAATCTCTATTTTCCATTCATTTCGCGTCGAGCGCTCGCTTAATACTTATTTTTATACTACATAAGTAAAAAGTATTATTGACACCCTCAACTGCGAGAACTGTAACGTGAGTAATAGAGCACAAATTTCAACGTCAAAACTACCTATTTAAATAATATGGATTTGTTTTGATTCATGCAGTCATGCAGGTAACGCCCGCTGACTGGTTTCTTTATGTCACCGTCAAGGTGAAATAATGCCTGCTGTCACCGTGTCATATTGTACCTAAGCGGCACAATGAATTAAAGAGGCAAAGTACCTTAATGCTTCGATTGCGCAAAAGTAGAAACTACCTAGTTTTCTGTGATATTTTATCCTAATCACTTAGAGACTTTATTTTCCCAGTAAGATAAAATAAAAAATAAAAAATTTCCATCGTCACTGACCAACAAAACGGGAAGCGTTATTTTAAATACCACCTACAGACACAGGGTTACTACCTCGCAATTGACTTTATTTTTTTATTACCTAAATTAACAATTTTATTCCATTCCAACAACAGATTAGTGAGTTAAATAAATCGTAATTTCCAAAACGAAATAGATAGGTATACTGTTATATACGGTAAGTTGCACAAACGTCCATTAAGGTTTAATGGCGCCTTTAAACTTTAATTAATTTCAAAATTGCGTCGGTAATGTCGCTTTAAACTAGGATCAATTTTAATGGACGTTTGTGCAAGTGACAGTTAATCAATTTAAATTTCAATTAGGCAAGTAAAGAAATATACGCACTTATGACGTCATAAAGTAGAGAATCTTAAACATTCCATGGACGCAAGAAGAACAGAACTTTAAACAAGAATAACTTTTATTTATATGTATTGAAACAAAAATGGATTAATTATGGATTTAAATGTTTATTACTATCAAATGTTGTATACTTTTACTAAGACCGTATAATGCGGGAGTGAGCACTGGAGCCTGAGATTCAGGTTTAGAATATAAACCTCATTCAGGCACAGAAGCTACTCAATTGTAACATTGAGTTTAAACCTTTTTTTGAAAAATAAATATTATTATTATATTAACTAAATATTTTCTTTAATTTATAAAGGTAGCTTTTACGCTCTTTTTTATATACATAACACATATACCTCTTATTTAAAACATATTTTATACGTATATATATGTCTGTAATAAAGTTTATTTACTTATCTTTCTATATCTAATATGTAATATAATTGTCAATGTGATATGATGCATGTAGTAATAAAACAATTGTGCATGTGTAGTAACCCTGCGTGTCTGTCCATGTTACAAATCTGACCGTGGTCCGTCAATATTTGTATAGGTCACGAGGGCCACCGGGAAGATGTTCCTAGAAGGAGATGAAGAATTTTATGAGAAGATATTGTTTTTCGTCACCATTATATATGCCAAACAATAAGCTTCTAGTGTTTCTGTTGTGTTTTATTTTAGTTACAATTTTTCTCAAAATATTAAATTAAGTTCAAAACTAATTGATCATTCTACTAGATTGTGATGTTACGTTTGTGAAAATTTGTCATTATCAATAAACACGAAGAAATACAGATAACCGTTATTTTTCGTCAGCTAAAAGCAGTATTTATCTTGAGTGCTCATGTAAGAAATAGAAACAGCAATTACATATTTAATTTGTTGATTTACTACTTCTGTAGCAGAACTTAATCTCTACTTAATCTCTGATAAAAATATCATAGATTAAGTTCTGTTACAGATGCGTTAGCATGCAATTTTTGTCGAAAAACCAATTAAACAGCGGACATGATTAATAGTTCAACAGAAGCTTCATAAACAAAAACCTCCATTATTCTAGGCAACGAGTCAGTTATGAAAAACAAATCCTTTAAAGGCCGTTTTGATTGACATACGTAAATTAAAAGTTCGGTAAAAAACTGAACTCTTGGAAGCGAAACTAATTTCGTTTGGATGTACCCTTTTATAAATAAATTTTACAATTTTCGGTCTCGATATTATGAATACATACTTTTATAATGTGTCATGTATGAATTAAAGTTATGACAGTAGGTATTTTTGATATGTATTATATGACTTTCTGATGTTTTGTTTTAATTTTGACACAGTTCAATTATTGTAATGTGTACACAGAGTAGCAGCGTTATAATGTCAAACCGCAAACAAATTAGAATACTATAACTTTTATTTGAAATTAGTTAAAGAGATTTGTCAATTTTGTGCATGTAATCTGAGATGATATTCAATGTTCTTTCAGAATAATGTACGAATTATTTTTTTTCGTCGTTATTCAATGACCCCAACTCCCATTGACACATTAACATGTACCAGTTACCTTGCTTTTCTGATGAGTTAAGTTTTAATGCAAAGGCAATAACTAACTGTAAGTCGGGGCTTTAGGAGCGATAGATAATACACAGATATATAAATGTTATAAATAAAAATACTGCAAAAACTTATAAAATTTCAACATCAGACAAGTTAATACGTGAACTAATTTTTTTCATAATTTCGTTTAGTTCGTTATCTAATCTTTGTATTTTATAGCTTTCAAGGTTTGATTCGATATCATGATTCGCATCTAGAATTTTATAATCTTATCGTAGAGCCATTTTTGATGTTTTGAATTCAAATTGTATCAAAATATTCAGCAGAAATAGTTCAGTTTTCATGAAGTAATTAAAATATGTAAAAGTAAAACAAAAAAAATGCACTATTATTTTATTATTATTTACTTATCATTGTTATTATAAACAGTCAACAGTACGTCTGGTTATTAAAAATGTGATATTACGCCACTTGATTTTAAACCTTTATACATTGATTGTAGAGTTCAAAATCAATTGCAGAAATTTGACAAATGTGGTAACCTGACGCGCCGTGTCACAGCCGAAGCAAGTGCTTTATGTGAAGTAGCACTAACACCCGCTTAGAGATTGTCTAATGAATGAAGTAAATTAACATTTAAATCACTTACTTTCAACTAGGCCTTGTATAAGGAAATAAAGTCCAATTAAGATGTAAAATAAAAGGGAAAACCATATTTGTAAGGGATATAAACGTGTATAAAAAAACACAAAGTTACCTCTAAAATTTACTTTATAGTCTTTTATTTAACTCATTTTTTGTAGCTGAAGAACTTATGCAGAACTTAAATTTTTTTTTACACAATTCGCCATCCTCTGTCCTTATCTTTTCTTTGTCTCATCTATGGGCATAATGAGATAGATAGTTTTTGTCTTTAACCTTAACTTTAGATTGTAAATTATGCTTTTTTTTATTCTGGATCCTATAGACCTTTTGCTAAACAGGGCTAGTGCTCTGATCAATTTAGCTAGGTAACAAGATTAAATAAGACTCGATATTCTCAAGCACTCATGACATTTGCTGTTAGTGAGGTTATTTTTCTCAATGCTACGTATATTTATACCTAAACGTCCGAAAAAATAAGTTACTTTCGATTAAAATTAAAAATGTTTTAATTATTCAATTTGATAAAGTGTGCATTCACGATATTACTTATGTATCATAGTAAAATACATAAAACATTAGGCATTGTCGAGTTCCTGTTATGGGTTCCGAAAACAAAACCGTTCGCTAAAAGGCGACTGCTCTAACTATTGATTTTTTAGGTACTTTCTAGAAGATGAAAAAATAATTAATTTAGCTTTCTAATGCAATATTATCGATTACAATAATATCTTTAACTTTCTTTTTCATTAAAGTAGATATATCGAGGCTATTGAAGCGATAACACATGTAATATGCTAGCAAAACCGAAATCTAACGTATACCAACAGATATCATCAGAATTATCGCTTTTGGCGAATATTCGATAAAACGTCGGGGCTGTCAGATTGCATGCGATGTTGTTTCCAGATAAGATGTTCTGATCGTGTAGTTTATTAAAGTTGTATATTGTCGTACGTTATCGATACACACAAAGTCGATTTAGTTACATTTTACGAATCTGTGTAGATGTTAACATGTACGATAACATCCTTGTTTTTTTATATTGCAATTGAACAGTAGCTCTTTTGTTGTGAGTGGGAGTTTCTTTCGAACCGATATTTGCAGTTTTGTATAAACGCTAACAGATGGGGCTAATTTTAAGATTGTTTTTTTCGTGAAGGCTGCCTCCTATATCTTTTCAGCCGCACTATTTATAACCTAATAATATGGATGAAGCCTGGGTAAAAACTATGTAGAAAATGTACTAAGGTGTGACGTCATGCGACATTACAAATTAATGTAAAGCTTTTATTTATTAATGACGCAAAAAATAAAAATAATACGTACCGAATATTTTTTCTACCCGTCGGATTTGTCGGAACACAAATTAGTCATTATCTCGATTCGAATCACTTTCTTCTTAGCCATATCTCCTCACTACATTGTTTACCATTCTATACATTTACAGCTCCGTGTGGCGTAAAGTAATTGCGACGTGAAAATAACTTATAGTGTAATTTACTCATCTCTCATTAGGAGTTTTATGCTTGAATCACTCGTCTGGAATTGTATTAACCATATACGATTTTTGTCACATTAGATTAATAAGATTTTGAAAGTTGTTTTAATATTATATGATTTGCACATTATCCTATACGTGCAGAAGTGAAAACATAAAAATATGGAAATTAAACTGTACATATTTTGTTAAGCTATATGAAATAATGTTAGTTTTATTATACCTAAATTTGTCATTTAGTTGTATTAAAGACATTATATGTTTTAAAATAATTAAACTACACAATCAAATTTATTAAAAGAAGTTTTTAGTTTGGGCAATCTACGATTCGTATTATCTTGAATTCAAAAATGTTCAGTGTTAATTGAAAAACGAGTAGAATGCTTATTATTGATGCTTTCGAGCTTTATAATAAACGTCTATAGTGTTGACCCCGTTGGGTGAAATGATAAATTGGGAATTTCTTATGTCAAACAAAGAGTCGAATGACTCAAAAATAGGGTTCCTATTCTACAACCTTACATTACTTCTGTAGCTCCCGACTTAACCACCAAGGGAATTAGCAAGTTGATGTTATATTATTAGCAAATGAACAGTGGGACCTACCTTTGTTTTAAAATTTGAACTCCTTAGTAAAGTCGTTGATATTTTATTGTGCGTGTGGTTTGTGGTTAATATAAACAGTCAATCATCAGTGGTCGATATTAATTAATGATACGCATAACTGCAGCATGCAAATATGAGAACAGATTTTATTCATTGGTTTACCTGTAAGAAGTGTAGAGTTTCTAGATTGAAATGTTTGATTTAAAATTTTCCTTAGGTTCAGGTTTTTGTCAAGTTATATTGGAACCTAATACTATGATTTGATTTTACTAAATTTGGGTCCTGTACTTATAAGAACATTTTACTGTTCAATTGATATGTTTGAAATTATAATGTTGATTCCAATAGTTTCACAAGAATGACAACCCTAAAGCGTATTGGTGCAAAACTGGTCGAACGTCAAATTCAATGTGACAGTGACAGCTAGGGATGTCCGTAGTGCAATCGACATATTGTGCTGCCCGCAGTAGTCGATCTTTTTCCATATTGACATTGTTTCGTCTGATTTCAGGTAAATTCGAGCCACACCCGGCAGCCAGCTTCAACATGGGCTACCTGGTGACGCCGTACCCCTATGCCAACGGTGGGGCGCATCCTCTGCCCGTCTCTATGGTGAGTTTAATTGTAGTTTTGTCTTCCATAGTAATGTATTAGGTAGATTTTCGAAATTTTTGGTAGTTTGTAGTTTCGTTTCGGTTATACCGTTACCGAACCCGATATTCGGCTGAATTATTCGGTTTACCATTTCATTGTTTTAACGTGTAAACAGGTTTAAAAATAAATTTTGATAGAAATGTAAAAAGAAAAGTTGATTTTAAGTTTAAAAATAAATGTTAATTTAATTAAAGTTTAAAAACAAATACCTATGTTGGTTTGAGGTTTCAAAATATTTTTTGTCAAAGTTTAATTGCTTTCTTTTATTAGTGTTATTCAACACATTCTTTAAAGGCTTTCTTTGACTTATAATATAACATAAATCTTATATGAAAGGTTTATAGGGTTCCGTAGTAAACAAGGAACCCTTATAGATTCGTCATGTCCGTCTGTTCATCCGTCCACGGTTTAGCTATTGGTAGTTTGGCATGAGTATAAACGTTAATTACACCGACAAAGTGGTAAAGTAAAATTTAAAAAAATATTTTAGGGTACCTCTCCTACATGTATATTTTTTGTTGAATGAATGATATATTTTTTGTTTTCCCCATAGTATAGGATAATATGGGTGGGATTTTAAGGATATTAGGGGTGTGCAAAAGGCCGTTTTTTGATTTACTAAACCCTTTTATTATTTATTAAGCTTTAAAAAGCAAATTTTCGTTAGAGTCAAGACTACTACCAACTAAACAGTCATTGGTACAAATTCAAACGTTACGACAATAGTACCATATATGGCGTAACGAATGCTTTAGAATTTAAGAGGGATAGTTGACCATTGAAATTTTCGAAAAACTCCATAGAAAACAACAAACGTGATTTTTTTTTCTTTTTATGGTTAATGATGGTACGACACATTCGTGCGCGAGCCCGACTCGCACTTGTTTTTATTTAGTTCTTTATTATGTCCTGTAGCTAACAAAATAGAAATACTAGAACCGAATACCTATATTCGGCATCAAAAGTGAAAAAGATACCGAATACCAAAGGAATATTCGTCGCATCTCTAATTTTTATAAATGTGTCACAAAAATCTACTTAAAATTTTATTTATTTTATATTTTACCAACTAACTAATCTGCTTAAGATCTTAACAAGTCTCTTAATCAGATAAATCAATCGTCCTGTTTATATTTTTGTTTCCATGTTAAGTAACATATAAAAGTAGCTGTTACCCGCGGCTTCGCCGTCTGTGGGTACTGTGTGTACGCAGCGCACACAAGGTAAGCTATCCAAAAGTGAAATTCTCCCGTTTTTGCAACATTTTTCATTGCTGCTCCACTCTTATTAGTCATAGCGTGATGTTATATATAGCATGTAGCCTTCCTCGATAAATGGACTATACAACACAAAGATAAATCATTTCGAATCAGTAGCTCCTGAGATTATAGAGTTCAATCAATCACACAAACAAACTTTTCAGCTTTATTATAACACATATAATCCTAAATTTAGTACAGATTTGTGTGAAGCATAAGATCGATGGGTACTTGTTGATAATGCATCTTATCGTATCAATACTACTCGAGAACTGTCAGTGACATAACATTTGGTTGTAATATGCACTCAATGTGAACTGTAATAAGTTTTAATAACATATTTACACTGAATCTTTTTGCACGATAAAAATGTTCCCATCGATATTATCTGTAGTTTGGAAGTACGTAACACTATGAATTCCGAGCGGATTTTCAACTATGATTGTTTACTAGAAGAGCTCGATAGCATGGATTGCGTGTCTTGGGTGGAATTTCATAAGGGTCGGTCATAGGATGGGTGACCAAAATTTTATCATAGCGAAGCACGTGAAGTCCGTTTGCGTTTGCTTACGTTAACATCCACCAATCCGCACTGGGCCCGCGTGGTGTGTCATGGCTAATGAGCCAATGAAATGTCGAAAAGGAAGAATGTTTCCTTTCGACATTTCGTCACAGTGGGGACGTTAATATTATGAGTATGTTGATTATTTTAAACTTTAATAGGCTCAAACTGAATGAATGCGAAGATACTATGTTTATAGCGCAATAAAGTAAGCATCGGCCATTCAATCCACCATTCAACAGTAGATCGCATTTAATCGGTCCGAATACTATTTTTATTGGTACATTTCCCGGTACACCACGTGCTCCGGACCGGAAACGGTAACACAAACAGTTTTTATTTCTGTTCATCCTGCCGAAGCCATTTTGGAAGAAGGGGTAAAAAAAGCTATTAACATTCATGCTATAATCTGTCACCGCACTATTATGAAACTTTTACATATTTTATTTATGATATAATTAGATGTCTGTGTGTTGTTAATCAATATTTACGCCACTGGTGCCCAAAATGTCTGTAGCGATTTCTACTTCTAACAACAAGGGGTTCATATGAGGTAAACATTTTTGAACGTCTTTGAGGTGTTTTGCCCATGTTACTATTGTAAAATCTGTCATAAATATTATAAAAAAAAATTGACATCATGATTTATTTATGTCGGTATTGTATTAAATATTATTTAAATGTCTATCTTAATGTTTATTTATTAAAGTTAGACATCGGTCACAAAGACTTTCAAGTTGATAAGGAAAAAAGAGGCAAGTTTATAAACTCCAAAAAGTTTGAAGTTCTCTGATCTAACAAATCGTAACAAGATATTCTTTGTCAAAGAATATAGAACACTAGAAGGTAAAATTATTTCAGGGACGTGTAATAATACATGTGTGCTATGATTAGACTCGAGCAAATTAATAGGCGCGATATCTAATAAGAATCTAGTTCGCTAGTTTATTTCCTATGCCTTTCTGTGCTATGACGTTCCATAGGTAGTTATTTATCACGCACTAAATGAGTCAGCGTGGTTATAAATTAGATAAAGATGAATATAAAATATTTTTATTTTATTTAATTCGACAAGCCAAGTTCAAATGTATAAATCAAATTAGAATCCTTTCAACTATAAATTTATAGCACTTTTCATATCGCTCAGATAAACATGCAAATAGCCATATCATCACTAGCAATTAATTAAAATATCGAGTGCTATAAAATTTAGAACTGGCGAATGACATTTTAAAAATCGAACGTCGCTCGCCGTCACGTCAATATCGTTCAATACCTAACCCCAGTACGCATGCACGACGAGCGCCATACAAATCCTTCGGAACGCGGTAAGAAACGAAAAAAGAATGTGCCGCGAAAATATGAAACTCTAAACGCAACAGGTGGACATACGACCGTCTCATTCTTTTCTAGGACGTTTTAAGTTTCGTCTCTGTTCTGCGGAAGCCGCCCCTATGGTCGCCGCCCCCGCTCTGGGGCGGGAAATTTAAATGAAGGAGGGGATAGGATGGAAATGCTTTTCTTTTTGCTCGCGGTCGCGGGGTGTGTTTTAGGGCTTTTGTCTGCGTGAATGCGGCCAGCAATTTCGGGGTCGCTTACGTTCCGTCCGTCTCGGGGGTTTGAAAATAGAATGCTTTATTTTTAAAATAGTTTTTCTTTTTTAATGACTGATTTCATTCCGTGAATGAATTATATATAACCTATTTTCCTACTTTCAAATATTTGTTATTGTAGGGTAAATATAATTGATTTTCCTTAACATCTGAATCTTTAAACTCAATAATAGAATTGTTGACCTTAAAAGGTACGGTTCTGCATTTTCTCTTCACAGTTTCTATGCTGGGTTACAAGATTGTTAGCATAGCAAATGCAGTTTGTTTTATAATTTGTATTTTTTTAACTGAACGAACAACAAAAAGTTAATTTAGAATATATACACGTATAACATTAAAAGAAATACCAAGATTTGAAAGCAAGATATTGCTTCCAAATTTTTCTATTGACATGGCAATAAAAATAAAAACTCAATCAATTGTGACAAAAATGAAAACAAAACCTTGTTCGTCTAACTGAGACTTAAAATATAAATTAGATTATAAATACCATTGGAGGTATAATTTTATCTAGAATCAGCCATCCACGTCTTTATGCTTAAGTATTAATCTGTTACTTCATATAGTTTTATACAAATTATTCTTATGTAATTGGTGTAACTATATATAAAATAGTTTTTTTCTATTATTAAGTATAAACAATCATTTATTAGCTTCACGTAAAAACATACATTTTTGTTAAAGAAAACAATGCTAGTTTAAACATCAGTATGACTATAAAAAGTTAATTTCACCGTTACGTGTGTCCGTCTGTACGTACGGATCACTATATCTCGTCCTAGGGTGTCTCACGCCGCTAGCACGTGGTTCCGATGAATCGTGAAGATAGAGTTATGTTGGAGCTATAAATTTTGATAATCTCCGCCAAAGTACTTAGTTTTATTTTTTCCGGCTTTAAAAGTAGGCATTGTTTTTTACAATGCACGCGAAAAAGACCATCCCATATATGAAATAGGTAACAATTCTTTTTCGTTTTAAAGTTTTTAAATATCGAATCATTGTTTAATTGAGTAATTTATAGATGTTTACAGAAAATGTAGTCTTATATATATATTTTTTAATATGACTAAGAAATAAAATTTATAGAGCATTCATATTCTTACAGTATACAACGTAAAAGGAAGTATTGCAATTGATTCCTTAAGCGCATTGTAATAAAAATATAAATAACGAAAAAGAAAATTGAATCGTTAGTTATTCGATCTCATTAGAAGGATCATCGAATAGGAAAGCTCCAATCATCTTTTTTAAAAGACCATCCAGATCGTCTCCAGTGCCCATAACTCCCGGGAAAATCATTACACACGCCCTGGTAATTCGAATTTCGAGTGCCCCGTCTCTCTCCCCCTGTGTCCACCCTGGATCTCCCCTAACCCACCCATTGCATCTCATTTTCAAATGTTCTAACGACTATGCCTCGAATGCTGTACGGCGTACGGGTACGGATGCTAAGCGAGATCGTATTCTATCTTACAACGAATAAGACTTACTTTTCTTTATTAGATTTCTAAAGTCGATATACGAATAGAGACTTTATTGTGTCGTCGTAGAGTTACGTTTTCTGCGTTATATCTTATTGCTTACCACACAATTGTATACCTTAAAGCCCTTAGGTGGGGACTTTCCACTGAATAATGGGTAGATTTTCCCCTCTTATTTTTTCGTGAATTTTTTATTTAAGAAAGGGATAAGATTTTAATGTGGGCGCTCGGCTTTATTACTGCCGATTGTGAGATGTTCTTCCATTGTTGTCAGCCTTGATGCGTATGGGGTTTCCGCTTAAAGTGTTTTGTATGAGAAATGTGTCCTGTAACGATGTTTTTTGGTGATATTTCCCCCTTCATCCCCCCATTTCGATTCCATTTCTATTGTTTGCTTCTAGTAAATTATTTCTTATTGTTTAATTTTGATAAGTCACATTGTGTTGATGAGGTTTTGTGTCGTTTCCGTTTAATAGATATAATTGAATGATTATTGTCACCCATATTTAAAAAGATGAACGACTGCCATAAAAGTAACACTCGTTGATGGAAGTTGATATTGTTTTTTCCCGTCATTCAAAATATTAAATGTTGCTTCATTACATATTGGTATATAATAATTAATAGTCCTTTTACCATTTTCCTGTAAAAATGAGATTAAAAGTTTAAACTGCAGCAGCACATTCCACGTAAAGAATTTAGTTACATGACTAAAGTCACACGCAAAGTTAATGCTGCGTATACACTCGAAAATGTGTCTTTAAGCGAATAATCACGACATGTCTTGAGGCAACTCTACTACGGTGTTTTCACACTTTTATAAGAGCGCGAATTCGTTCTTTATTCAAATTTGTCATAGAATAAAAAAATAGAAAAACTTCACACTGTATATAATAAAAAGGTTTTACATAATTTATTTAGGGTAAAATTAAAATAATAAGATACGAAAACTTTTTACGGACTATTTTTATCGCGCCAATTATTTATAAGAAATCACATTATTACTGTTTTATGAAATAATAGATTAACGGTCAGTTGCACAAATGTCCATTAAGGTTTTAGGACGCCTTTAAGCTCTAATGAATGTCAAATTTATATGGGTAATGTCGCTTTAAATTAATGAAATTTTTAATGGACGTTTGTGCAACTGGCTGTAAGACTTGTCTCCTATGTGACGTAATTTTATGCTGCAATTGGAAAATAAACTTGTCTATCTATCAATACTAAAAAATGTCTTTGTTAATTCTAAAGACCTGTACCAGGAGCCATAAAAACTATGGACGTATAAAGTTCCCAGAGTTATAAATTAAATTAATTATTATGTATTCTGGCAGTATCTGCCGAATGCTCCGGAAGCTAGCCCACATTCCCGGCACAATGCCCTTGAACCTTATGACTCTTTACAATAGGTGTAAAGATCTTGGCCCAAATTATAAGCTGCAGTGGACTAGACAATGTTCACAATTACAAATAACGAGCGATAACCGTTTTGTTTATTTTTTTTATAGTCAGTGTTTTCTGTCTAACGAATTTCTTGTATTTTATTTATATTCAAACCGAAGTACTTATGCATAGTTATACATAAAATATACTTGCTTTAACAATATCACATATCTTTTCTGTTTCTTATCCGAATTTCTAGATTAGAGTTTCTAAAAAAAATAATATTCTTCATCTATTACAGTTCAATATAATAATAAATTATAAGATTATCTTAAATAGTCGATAGAAGAACTTACTTAAATTGAAGAGTAATTTAAATTTAGAGAAACGTCTGGAAAATTTGATCAAAATATTTATTATAAGGTATAAATATTTATATGGCAAACATTGGGTTTAACCGATAAATATTTTTTAAGTCAAATTTTAATAGAAAACATGAAACTTTGATAAAAAAAAATTGAGTACTTTCAAATTTTGAAATTCGGACAACGTTTGTTAACTCAGTAAATGAAATAAGCTTCCATATTATCTACATGTAAAATCGCTTCCACGATCTCTCGTGACTTAGGGCAACATGCTTAATCGGAAGCATGAATGATTATTAGCGAGTTTCTTTTGTCGGCTCAGTTTTGGTAGGAGCACGCGTGGCAAACCTTTTGCAAATGCCGTCGATGACTATCGGTTATTGTTTATTTGCTTTTAATGGGTCGAAGGGATAACTATGGAGGTTGTTTATGCTTACCACATTAGTAAACGACGCGCTACAACGGCTACAACGTTTGTTCTATAGTCCAACTTTTTGTCTATTGGTGGTTGGTGTACGTGGCAGGCTTATTTCTGTTTTGAAGCGATTCAGACTGCGATGCGGAAGTAACCTTCGCAAGTGTTAGTCTTAGGATGGGTGACCAAAACTTTATTGTCTGGAATTCCTCCGGGATTCGGAAAAATAAGCCGTTTCATTATCCGAGTGCATTTGCAGTCGTTTACACCCACCGATCTGCGCTGTGTGAGTTTATATACTTCGAAATTAAATTAAAATTACTAATATTGGTTTAATAAAAGTTAAATTTTTAATTAAAGTTATTTCCCTTGTTATTGATGGATACGAAATAAAGTTAGATGTCTTTACATATTTGTACAAAAAATCGGATACATTTTACAGCACACTTAGTTTTCATTTGATTTCTGAAATAATTTTGAAACATTAAGCCTTAAAACTACTGAAATCAAACCTAGGACTCGTATCACTTAGAGAACTAGATATGATATTAGAGGGAGCTCCTGTGGGGGTTCCGTAATACTTTTAAAAGCATCGGCACCCTCGTAGCTTCGCGCCTCTTTATACAACGAATCCTATTGTACATACGTATACAGTCTGCAGACAGAGACGCTCAGGGGTCGTACTATGAGTTGTTCAATGCAATCCAATTGCAGTTGTCGAAGCGGGATGGTGGTATACAGGAATATATACGTTTCGTTTTAATTACGACTTGTATTTCATTTGAAAGTTCATGGTTAGACTTTAGTATTACAACTTAGGAATGTACTATGTATCTGTGTAATGTTTGATCTTGGCTCACTTCAATCTATCTTTAAATCACTGCAATCTATCTAAAAATTAACAAGTTGGATTTACGTACGCCCATGACAAAAACAATAGAAAGTCTTTTAAATCCAATTAAAAATCGTTCTCCAAGATGTCGCACAGTAATCATGGAAATACTTTTATTTAATACTATATTAAACTAACTAAACTATATTTAATAATCATAATTTATCCATTTCTTTGAAATGAAGCTATTCCATCGAGTTATCATACATCCATTTATTTTTAAGTCAATTTTCCTACTAGACATACGATAGAAGTATTCGCTCGTTATAGCGCAGTGAGCTCAATAGCTGCATCCCCGGCGGATGGTAATTGCCTAGAAAGTTCTATTCTAACCCCCTAACCAACCCTCCAATGCGCCCAATGTCCTAGATAACCCCCTCCACCCGTCCGCTCCACATTCTAGTTGTCGTTGGAGATCTAATATCGTTTTAAACAGTGTTATCACTCTGAATATTCTTAAAAGTATTTAAAGTGACATTTAATGATATAACTTATTGTGAAATTGTGGACGAAGTGATTCAAGAAGAAAATTATTTATTCTTATCGATTTCTTATATTTTCACGCGCACTATACATAAATGAAACAACTTTTAAGCTGTTTCATCGTGTTTATTTTAAAATAATTTAATTTAATAATGTTTTTTTTTTAGTATTGTATCCAATAGTATTGTTCTGAATGTAGCTATGCCCTTAATTAAAAAGACAATCAACACTTTCGTCTAACGTCAATTAAACTAAATACAAACGCGATGTAACCATTTCAAAGTTGTTCCATTTATTATTTATTCTTTTATTTCAAACATTTTGGCTAATATAAGTTGCGTATGTAAAATTCTATAATATAAGTGAGTTACTATCAGTTGCACAAACGTCCATTAAGGTTTAATGACGCGTTTAAGTTCTAATGAATATCAATTTTGTATTGGTAATTATGCTTTTAACTAATGAAAATTGTAATGGACTTTAGTGCAACTGGCTGTTAGCTACTTAGTTTGTAATTTGACCATTATTTCTAATGTTGTATAATAATTTATTTAAATTTTTAGCGTTAGCATTTCATTCATGCGTTTAGATTTATTTATTTGCTCATTACCAAAAATCACAATTTTGAAGGATGATGGAAAAAGATACCTGTAAATTTAGCGTAACCTAAACTTTGATTTTAATTATTTTATTTATTAGTAAAAACCAAAGCTGACGTAGATATAATATTTCGGTGTTCAATATACGAATAACATTTTATACCGGTTGCGGGTACGGTTACGGATATAAAATAATTTAGGATAATCCGTTAGTTTCGGATATTTTCGATTACAAATACTATGTAAATGTTTAAGTCATTTAAAAAAAGCAATCTGAATTTATTCCTAGCCTAAGTAATAAATTAATTAATTTTTAGTGTTTCCTAGTGTAAATGCAAAAAGCATTAAATTGAAATTTATAGTTTCTTTTTTAAATACATTGAATACTGTATTTGGAAAACGTATCTAAATGTTAAAACGATGCGAGTGGCTAGTATGTGTTTTGTTTAGTTGGCTGTGTAGGAAAAATAGGCATGTCCTCTCAGAATCTAACTGCAATTATTTTCGATATCCGATAGTTTCGGTTACGGCTATGGAGCTCTTTAATATTCCCTGGAGAAAGATGCGTGAAAATTGGTTCGGTAGTTTCTTCGTATATCGCGTACAAACAGACACATGCAGCGGGAATATTATTAATAATATGTAAAAAAAAAAATACGATTGAAAGTGTAAGTATATAATAATTGAAATAAAATGACAATACTAACCCTAAGGGCCAGTTTCACCGGTTACTGATAAAGTTTCAGATAGTTATCTGATAGTTAACGCTATCTACTGGATAAAGGTTGCTGTTAACTTTTTTCTGTTTCACCATCAAACTGCTAGATAATTTATCTGGCAGATAAGTTATCGGCCACTTATTAGTTGACGGAACGGCAACGTCGCTTTTTTGCGTTTCAATACTACGACCCAAATTATCGTCAATCAAAAATCATTTTTAAAACTTAATTAATATTTTTTTTTGTGTTCAATATTATTTAAGTAAACTTTTTTCACATATTCTGAATTATAATTTTATGATTCAAGAATGAAAATAATACGATATTCGTATACTTAGCTACGTGTTTACAGAAACGAAACGCAACTATCATTTGTTTTGCTTTGTTGATATTTTGTGATTAAGACGCTTTTCAGTTTTTAAACTTTTCTTTGTGTATTATTTTCGTATTTGTTAATTAATAATGGAAAAACAAAAACGTGAAAGAAGTGTGAATTTTAATCAAGAAGAAACGGAGCTTCTTTATTTTTAAATTAGTAGCCCGTTGTAGTTTTTATATCACTTTCTATTAACGATAGAATATAAACAACAGCCCGTTTGGTAAGCCGAAATCGATTCCTAAAAATCTTGATCGTCAAGTGATTCTAAATAATTAGGTCTAGGGTTAATAACTCGATTTCTACGGGGTCGCGTAAAATGTTCGAAATATTCATCTAATTCGTCTTCTAAAAACTCAAATAAATCCATTTTAGAATATTTGTGACACTCGTGACTGCAATCGACGCAAAGCACATAATAATGGTCTAAAACTAAAACTATTTTCGTTCCCGCTACTTGAAACTTTTTTTTTATCTATCAGATAACGTCTATATCAGCCACTTGAATCGGCTGATAACATATCTAACACTTTATCTGCCAGATATTTTTATCCGAGACCTGTGAAACCAAAAGTTATAGTTTATCTGGCAGATAAGTTCCTGATAGACTATCAGGGACTTTATCAGCAACCGGTGAAACCGGCCCTAAGTATCTCATACGGATAAATATCCCGATTAACCCTATCCCCACACACTTAAACGAGCGTTCAATTTCACACGCAAGTGTTACAAAAAACGTAAATATTAAATCCAATTTATCAAACTATCCCCACATAATAAACCCCTCGATTATCCACTCGAAAAATAACACGAATTATGACTATTATAACCTCTTCGAGCCATTGTGCGCGGTAAATCGACAATCGTTATAAATACGCACAGTGGGCCCCCGCTTATTTGCACAGCCAAAAAAATGAATATGATTTTATGGCAGGTTAAATCTATTATAAGCGGGGATTAAGTTATGAGTAATATTTCTATTTGGTAGGGGCTTTTAACGAGCTATTTGACGCCTTTTCGTTCGTGGTATCGCGGGGAACCATTGAATGGAGGCTAACCCATAATTATCTATCTCACTATAATGGCGGAGTTTTATAAATGTTTGTTTTCGTGGCAGGTGAATTATAATGACTGATTTAATGAATTGACGCCGATCATTATGCGGTTTTTGTTACCGCTGATTTACCTTGCGGATTAATTTGACTGTCATGCAGTCTTTTATTTATTATTTATTAACTTTGCCTTGATTTTGATTTATGGTTATGTATTCAATCTTTTATGATTACATAAGGGTGACATTAAGAATGTACCCTATAAAACATATATTAATTTCGGCCGAATCGAAAATCAAAGGAACCAGATGATCCCCGAGGAGTCCCAGTGGGCTAATGTGCCCATTTCGTGGACAAAGAGGATTATTTACAATGTTGTCATATCTGGACCCTATTAACATAATGTGACGAGAGATTCCCTTGTTTAGGTTTTTTGTATCATATTTTTTCACGCCTTTGACGCACTGTGTGGTCTAATAGGTAATATGTTTTGACGTTAGTTTTTTTTCTATTTTGGTTCTCAGAACCAATGACTCGAACTGGCTTATTAGCATCTTACGGGCTTGTATTACGTCACGCTACATTGAACGTGAACTCATTTTTCCCGGTAATAAAGACACCAATGTAAATTATTTATTTTATTTTAACTGCTATTGTGTAAGTTGCTCTATAATTTCTTTAATGTTGCGGTTGCGATTATATTATTGTATACACTTATCAGAATTATACTTTAAAAGGCAGGCATATTATAAATAATCGCATGTTTTACTCTTTTATCTCTGAATATTTCGTAATCTTTGTTCAACGTGAATGTAATTCTAAATAACAGTTTAATATGATAACACAACAATAATCGTGTAACATTTTAAGTGAAACTTAAATTGTTCGAGGAAATACCACCCCTTGGGTTAGCTCACAAAATAGGTATTCAATTACGTAAACATGGAAAATAAAATAAAAAACTGTCCCCCGCATAGGACGACAACATTGTAAATGCGAAAGAAAAGACAACACACCATTACCTCGGCGGCAGTTGCTAAACAAGCTCAGTTTTCCCACAAAAACACGCGTTTCAACTTTAATATTTCAAGGGTTTATTGTTGAGTAATTGCTTACATCGCGAAATAGCGTAATGGGCGTCACTTGGAGCGTAGAAAAAAATCGATTCACCCATATTTGTTGTTAATTATAGTCGGTTGAGCCGTCTTTCCGCCTCCGCTGGTTCGAATACGATTTGAGACCCTCCCTGGTCCAATTACGAGTTCTCAAAAGTACCCCCCCTCGTCCTCCCCTCTCGTTTTTAGATCGAGTCTCGTTTTAATGACCTCTCCACTCTCCCGATGTTCATTTGTCGCGAGGGTTTTGCGTATGATTATTTCACTTTTCATTTTTTTTTATGCTCACGTAAGGATGGATGAAGCACTATGCAGGTATGCTCTCGAAAGAAAATAGATTAAATATAACTTAGACAATCTATAGCGGATATTTGTCATATTTCCTGACATTTCTGGTTTTGATAGTTCAAAACCAGTTTTGACTGTTTTGATTTTGAGGTCCTTGTTTCTGATGTTGAACTGAAAAACTTTTATCTCCAAGGAACCGTTTGATTGTATTAAAAATAAGTCCACGTTGGGGCCCACGAAACTGAAAATTTACAAAATATATATGTTTTTCATTATTAATTAATAGTACTGATAAAACAAGGATTTGATTTATTTTATAATAAACATTTCTCCCAAAGGGTTAAACGCTAAAAACGTTTGAGAACTGTTGCGTTAGAACTCTGGGAGTTCAGTTGGAAAGTGGAAAATTTTCAAATTCTTTTTAATCCATTACCATTTCAATATTTAGCTTGCATGAATAAGTTATTTAGTTTTTTTTACTGATATAATCCGGATATTACTGGAACTTTTAAATTATACTCTATATTAAAAATTATGTCCCCATCGTTTGTTCTTAACTTGGTACTAGAGGGGTGCTCTCATAGCGATTGTTTGGTATCCTATAATTTCTATGATTGTGCAGTTTGGCCCGTTTTAAAACTAATCGTGAATAGGGCTTCAATATTAATTTCAGAATACTCTCTTTTGTTGGCGAATATTTTAATCTTCGTATTTTTTTTTTTTTGCTATTGATCGGAAAATCGTTTAGAACATCTGCGTCTTTTTTATGTGGTATTATATATTTTCTCAGTGTTATTCTGCTAGATAAATCATTTCTATATCAAAACGACTTCAATGCTGTTGAAGTGTATGCAATTATTTTTTTCATGCATATCACAAATTACTAGTTTGGCCGTTAGTTTCGGGTTGTCACCATCTATGAAGTTGATGATGAACTATTTATATTATTCTCGGTTTGGGTGTTGTGGTACCTCCGTTGCCTCGGATATTCCATAATACGAGAGATTACTCAATTTGGAATTTGAGTAATGTATAAAATTTGCAAATAATAGTAGTGTAGTATAATAGTAGTTGATATTCATATTGATTAATGAAACATAGCATTGGCAAATAAAAAAAAAGAGATTTTAATTTTAATCGAGCTAAACAAATATGTCGTAGATGAATTAAACTCAAACAATGATCTTCATACACAAACACTGCTCTAGATTGTGAACTGTCCGTATTATACCTTCCCAGGGTCTACAAAAGTAATTTACATTTGAAACAATATAATACCACCTTTATTTCTATAGGAATACAGATTTGCAGTTGGAAATTCTGACATGGCAATCGCGAGCTTTTTAAAAACGACATTTTAGAACACGACTACACGACATGTGTCATCACATCATGTCAATGCAGGGATTATGATAACTATCGTTCGGATGCCATCTAGGATGGGGAATCACCCTTTGCGATCTCGACGGATAGTCCCGAAATAGAACGTAATAACTACTTTAATTTCAATGTAAACAAAATTAAACTCTCTCCCGTTAGTTTAGGATTCATACTGCATTGTTTTTGGATTTCGAATTTAGTAGGGTGATTCTGAAAAGACAATTTAACCCTAAAAAATGGTGCACGGACATTAATCCGCATGTAATATCGCAAATTTGTCATCGGCCCATAGAACACTGGGGCACATCTGTCATCAAACGCAATTCTATTTGCAGCTATTAGGCATGACATAATAGGGACACTTGATTCGATAAAAGCAAATATTTCAATATTAAAGTGCACTTCGGGAAATTATTTTTGTAATATACCCGTTTTAATTAAAAACGAAATTAAAATTTCCAATTTAAATAATTTCATATAAATACGTTTTGATATTTTTTTATTATATACCTAAACATTGAAATGAGAGCCATTATTTTTTTATGTAATATTTGTAAATTACATATACAGATTTCAAAGCGTTTAGTGCAAATATTGTGAATAAATACCGTCCTCAAATAGGGATGATGACTAATTTTTGTTTGTTTGTCCGTCAGGTAGAGTGTTCAAAAATATTAAACACGTATTTTTTTTATTTTTTTCGTAATCATAAAATTACGTCGTTACATTGAGTTGAAATTTCGCATGACGTCACGTTAGAGTACGTTTTCTTCTCAACTGTGACGTAGCGAGCCCCCACTCAACTTTAATGCCTGTTATCTGAGCTATTTCTTGTTAATTTGAAGTAAAAAAAAATACGTATCTAATATTTTTCTATTATCCGACTGACAGACTAAATAGAATTGCATTTTTTTTACCCAGTCATCATCCCTATTGTGATGGAAAATCTCGAATTTTGATGATTTTTTTTTTACCCATAAGTAAGTAGCATAAGATCTGTATTGCACTTAATGGCGATGTGAGAGTCGCAGAGCTCGCTCTAAATGCATGCAACTGAAGACGCGTATAAAAATTAGTAAATATTTCAACGTGCGCGATTTACGTCACGACAATGAACATAATAAACTCCCAGTATATGTGAACAGTTAATAAAATCCACATGCAGTGGAGCGAAGCAATTGGCCTTTTTGACGTCTTATTCAGTAAAATCACCCATTCGTGGGTTAGACTGGGTAATAAAAAATGTATTCTAAAAGGACACGCGCCGTGTCGTCTTCAGGTGACAGGGGGGGCAACCCCTAAATGTTGTGCAACTATCGTTAACGCGATCTTTTAGTATTTTTTATCGCACTGATATGTTTTATTTAATGTAATATATTTGGAAAAACTTTTTACTAAACTTACAGTCGGTTGCACAAACGTCCATTAAGGTTTAACGACGCTTTTAAGCTCTAATGAATGTCAAATTTGTATGGGTAATATGGCTTTTAACTAATGGCAATGTTAATGGATGTTTGTGCAACTGGCTATTAGTGTAGTTTAAATACCAAATATCGGACAAACGTTTACTTGATATAATGGTAACTTTTAATTTTTTCTCTCAAGTTTATTATTATTATTATTGTTTTACGGAAAATATAAACATAAACTTTACGATTGTATTTTAATTAATATATAACTGTTTTTAATATATAACTGTTAATATATAACTGTTTCTAAAGTTTGTACTCTTTGCGCTTCAATATTTTACTTTGGTATTTCTTTGACAACTTCAGTTAAGTAGATAATAAGCTTTTCTTAATTATCTCACATAATAGGTGTTTCATGTAATCAAAAGAATTGGGTGTCCGCGAGATACAAAAAGAGGATCTACAATAATGAATTTTATAAGCAGGTTGTGACTTTAAAACATTGTTAATGGTCGACGCGACAAAAAAATTGAGGATCTCTGGCTTAGCGTGGAACTCATTAAGAGCGATATTTTAACGCCTGTTGCCCATGTCTGGAACACGTCTTCTAACAGACAGACGCGTGTACGTTATTACTAGATGAAATTGTAGTTGACAACTATACCTTTTTAACTGACTGTACGATGTTCTGTATGGGATGCTTAATAAAGTTTTTGACTTTGTTTTTTTTTGTAGGGGTAATTTTGAAAATACTGATTTTTTGACCCGTGATGATACGCGGAAGACGTGGCTATAATTTAAAGCGGCCGAGTCGCAGAAAAGTAGCTTGTTATTATTAATTATAAACTTGATGTAATACTTTCGATGAGAAATGAGACAAAATAACAATAAAGAATTCAGTTAGGTTTTTTCTTTTGACAATACTGTATCTATGATTGATATGATGATTTGCTGTATATAATAGTACTATTTGATTCTAATAAGTTCTGTGCTTAGACATCAGCTAGCAGTTTCCGTCGGTCCAAAACTGAAGCTTGCGGTACGAATAATAAATACTTCCGCATTTGGCTCGTGGGGCGACATTACGTCATTAACTTAGGGTTAGAACTCAATAGTCCAATTAGTGCCTGCACTCAGTTTGAGGAGGTCGTCGAATGTAATTTTGTAGTATTTTATTGTATCGAATAATATGAAACTTATTAATATGATGTATGTTATAGTTATTAAATTCTCCAAAATAACGCTGTCAAGACATAAAAACTAGAAAAACTGGCAGTGTATTGCGACTTTTTCTTATTTTTTACTTGCAATAAAAATTCTTGCGTTGTGTACTAAGCATTATAATCGCTTAAGCAGTAGACATTGTGTCGCCTAATTTGCGATTTGAATAACTATTTGGCGCTTCCGAATCGGCTGACACTTCCAGCCATTGATTAAGGAGGTACCGTTTCCTTTACACTTCTTTGTCTTCGTCACAATTCCAGACGCAGATAAAGAGTGACATCTTACCCTATGAGAACCTCCTTAAGGCGAGATTGTACGAAATTACCACTTTTTAGAACAATTTTTTTCTAAGGTTATACCAATATGTGACAAATAAAAATCATTTTATATAAATTAAACGTATGATTGCTTAAAACAGACACATGAATTTCAATAATTGCCTCCATATTAAATAATCACAAACACGACTATTATATTTTTTCTTTACTATATATTTTTTTATATAATCTGAATTTTTATATTCTGTGATTAAAAACTTATGAAAGAAAGCCAGCGCGTATTTGTAAGGCAACATAAGCCGAGGTACACAAGGGCCTTAATGTTGACGAGCATTTGTACATCGTATTGCGGTAAAGTTTGTTATTTAATATCTATCAATTACATTATGTCTGTAAAAATAATCTTATTGATGATTAATAGTACGCGTCTAATAAAGGTATTCAGGAGCGGTATTCTCAAGACCGATTTTTAATATATCGCATGTTTGACCCCTCTACTGAGCTGCACTTAAAAAAAAACCCAAGTTCCCTTTATAAAGTTAAAAATAATTAAAAAAACTCAATCTTAAAGTACCTTAATTGCTAGGTTTGGAGCGGTCTCCCAACGCGACGTATTTTTATTAGAATTATTAATACATATTTAGGTACTTTAAGGTTGAGTTTCTTTTATTATTTTATACTTTTTATAGGATCATACTTTTATAATCTTGATTATTTCGAAAATTTTCAAATTTATATTTAAGGTCAAGATCACGTTTAAGGTCAAGCTTTCATTTTACTTATTAATTACTAGTTTTTGTTTCTATATGTGATAATTGTTACTTAATATTTGTGGTCATACGGTGGTGCGAGTCAAAAAGGAATAGATTGTTCAGGAATGTTTTTTTTATTAAGTGTCTATATCATGAGTGGACCGATATAGATGAATGTTTTTTTTGTAAAATCATAAAATTTTCATGAGTTTATAATTAATTAAATACAAATTATGTTTGAGTTCAAAGTCACATAGCATTTTTTTATTTGGATATCATTGAAACAAACTACCTACTGTATTGTTGATTGTTTATAAATTGAACGCCCATTATATTGAAATTCCTTATATTCGACTTCGCCAACCACATAATCTGCATAAATATATCGTTTTTTAGATTGATTTTGTTGTCAAATGCCTTCAAATTTATGTAATGATATGAATAGACCTCATGCTGAGTAGAACACATATATTTATTTTATTATTAACATTTATATTATATTCTTAAAACATTTTTATGGTAAATGGGCAATTTAATTATATTTTTAAAACATAGTTCTGTGTAAATCATCTATTATAGTATACATAATACCGATAAACTGTAACTGTTTATTTTTTTTAATAATTAAGTGTGCAATGGCCTTAAATCGAATCGACGATTCGCTTAAAGCAGGAAATTGCCGTTTTATAGTTATAGATACTTTGAATTCTCACAAAACCTTCATGATGTGAGATTTTCCAGTGAAACTTATTTCATACTAGCTTTCGCCAGCGGCTTCACCCGCGTGGACCCTAGAGAAATGTTTAGTGGACAAAAAAGTATCTGTATACCAAATTTCATGAAAATCCGTTCAGTAGTTTCGGCGTGATTGATGGACAAGCATTCAAACAATAAACTTTCACATTTATAATAATAATAATAGGATGATACATATGAGGTTTTCGTTTTAAAAAATGTTTGTCATTCGATTTTCATCTTTCAATTGTATTTGTTTTTAATTCAGCTTATACGACAAAGATTTGAGGACGCGGAACTAACACGGCAGTAACGGCTCGCAATGTCAGTGCAGCGTTTGGAGAGAGGACAGTTAACGAATGCACAGTGCCTTATATAAACGCTTTCACAATAGAAACTTAGACTTGAAAAACGAACCAATTTTAATCCCGCCCGAATAACAAAGTAGTAAATTAAAACGTAACATCGTTATAATGACGTATTTTATGGCTAAAGTCATGGCTAGAGAGTAGCGCGGTCGCACCCCTACCCTGCGATTCACGTCATTTAGTCTACAAATTCTATCGATTCCATTTTTTGTATAAAATACTAAACAAAATTAATTGATTATAAGTTTTTCAGATATTTTAATCCTTTATAATTTCGAAACTCACTTCAATCATGCCATGAAACATTATTAACAATTCAAGTTTGAGCGGATGAAGAAAATTTGAGCTTCTTGAAGTGGATTCGAATTCGGGTTTGATTTTTTACAGAATCGCAGGCTAGCTACTTCCGTGTGACCAAGTCACCTATGCAAGCACTAGACTAAGCTAAATTATATGCACAAGTCTTGTTTCTTGTGAATATCTATTTTAAAAGTTAAGATCACGAAAACGACGAAAAACTATAAAAATATTTCCTTTAAACCTTTTCATAGAACATACTTTTCGGAACCTCAACACTTGCCCGCCCTTAAAACCCAGTCACCCATATCCCAAGACCCTCACCTAAATCTAGACTTCCCAGGTGAACATTTGAAAAGGAAGGCAGACTGCAGTGAATTTTTGATGCGTAACCGCTTTCGACGCGCTACGGCACTTAAAAGCTTATTCGAAGGAGCTTTAACCGGGACGCCTAAAAGCGTTTTCAGTTTATTCCTTTCTTTTTCATCGTTCGCTTTTATTTAAATTCACAATACATTGATAATAATATTTAATCGTAACGTTATCAATTTGTTTTTCACTCGAACTAATTAATAAAGCTTATGTTTAATTAACATTTAGATATTCAACATATCGTCCGTCCATCACACTAATATCGTCATTAAAACTAATACAAGTTTTTAATTTTTGTAGATGATCATATATATATGTCGCATCATCTTTACGAAAATCGTTTGATTTAGTTTATTTTAATTGCAAGTTATTCGATTGTAGAGAGAGCGTGATCATCGATACTTTTAATTTTATTAGAATGGTGACACTGACTTTGACAGTTCGTTAACAAAAAGCAATTTGCCGCCATTTTGACACACATTCTGTTTCCGATCGCCAAAGAGTAAAGACATCCGAGGACATCACGCTCATCTCGTTATATTTTCGTATGAAAAGTGATAAAATGGAATAAATCCACGTCTGCTGTGTCATTTTAAAGATAGTCCCCCGATATGGACGATCTATTTGGGCTTCGTAATAGCCCCATCTGACCACCCGCCGTTATATATTTGTTTTTCGCCGTCGAATCATTTTTGCAATTGCCTACGTCATTATTTGATGATATTGTCGTTTGTTTATAAAACTTAGCCAAAGCGGATATACATAAAATCTACATAAATAAATTTGACTAAAATATTAACTACTTTTACCGAAATACACAGTTTTATCAAATTAAACACAATTATAATACGCATAAACGAGTATAAGTTACAAAATAATCAGCCATTAATTAATTAGATGCGTGTTAAATCGTCGATAAGGCGGCCCCGCCTTATAACCTTTCTACGTCTAATGGTCGGTTTGGCATAATAAACGCGTGGCAACACATTGGTTGATTTGCGTATCGCGGAAGCAGTGACGCCTCTTATTCGCATTAGTAATAAGATATACTTTTTGAATGATACTAAAATAAGACTTGGAAACGGGTGCTTATACGTGTATATTTTTCTGTTGTTTTTAACTTTCACGGTAATTTACATTTGAATTATAGTTTGCTTCATGATTGCATGATTGCTGTTGTAGCTCGGTGGCGTAGTGGATAATCGCCGCGGCCCGCGATCGTAGTCGTTAAGCAACTTTCGCAAGGGTCGGTCACGGGATGGGTGACCAAAAAATTATTATCTCGAGCTACTCCGTGCTTCGGAAGGCACGTTAAGCCGTTGGTCCCGGCTGCATTTGCAGTGGTTAATACCCTCCAAGCCACATTAGGCCAGGGTTATGGCCCATCCTCCTTAACCATCTATATATATAGGAAGGTCTGAGCCCCTGCAGTGGGGACGTAAAAGGGTTGTGATGATGATGATGATGACATGATTGCTACCATATACATTATAATAATCCATCATTCTAGTGTATTTTTTGTTCCTGATGTGCACACACACTAATTTAGTTTTATTTTAGTTATTATTAGGTTAATAAAGTAAATAAAAGTAGTAAATTAACGTTATTTTGTAGTCACGTGTAATCAGAGAAATTGTTAACTAGGTATAATACCTATAGTATGTGGTATATTTTCCTGCATTTACGTCTGCCTATGATGTAGATTCCCGTTAGTGAAAGAAGTTTCATGATAGGATTATATATTAGATGGTCTTAGAAAAAAAAAAGTTGGAATCTTTACCTCTTCATAATATTAGTATAGATAAGTTCATTTTATTAATTTTGTTATCTTAGTTGTTTATAATTTACATAGTTGCAAAAGAGGTTTTGTACAGAATTAAAACTATTTTACTTAACGCTACAATCGCGCAGGTACAGTTAGGTTTATACTTTATGGCATCGCGACATATTGTGTTTCTCTCCCTGTTCCTGTTATGTTTATTTATAGTAGTCACTAACGATACGAAATGCAATTTTTTTTTTTCAAATCAAAATAAAATTGTTTATTCAGTGTAGTAAAAGCATTTGTGAAAATAGAGAGCTACGCCATCGGTTCGTAAATCTACGGCGGGAGACCTTGTACCGACCGAGAAGAACTGGCAAGAAACTCGGCGAGGGCTGCTTTTTTCTCCCTGTTTTATTTCATACAGAGCGTCAAGATTGAAAATGACTTCATTAATATATGACTTCATATACTTTCCATTACAATATTAGAAAATATAAAAGTAAAATAGTATTTTCGTCAATCGAATTACATGTCTAGTCAAAATATAAAAGTAAAACAGTATTTTCGTCAATCGAATTACATGTCTAGTCAAACAAGCTCGCAAATAAATATTAGAATACACATAAAAAATAAGCCATATTCAACACCAAGCAGTTTTATCATTTAAATGTTAATTAACAGTATAATATCCTTTACTGAGTACTTTACTTTAAGCCATACCATAAATGATGATAGAACCTATAAATGATAAATGATGAAAGAACACAAAACAAGTTTATCTTTGTTTCTAGTATTAAAATTGTGTACATGACTATGTTTAATGTAAAGGTAATTGTTATTTATTTTTGTAACATAAAGTATACAATTGTATATCAATTGAGAGGCTACTTTTAATATCCCAATATCTTTGAATTTATCTCTAAGTGATGTTGTTGAACCTAATCGATAAATAGCCCTTACTGCTCTTTTTTGTAAAATAAATACAGACGATATCTGCAGTCAATTTGAATTGATTATAATCATGCATTGATTTGTAGTTAAACAAAAAAATCGCTATGAAGAATGTTAGTTTTATTATTATCGCATGTCACTCTCACGTTCTACAATCATCATAAAATATCGTGGTCCTTTAAAATATGTCATGTTTAAATCCGACTCTGTCGAAATAAAATCAAATAAAAAAAAGATGAAATTTGAATTTGTTTCGAGATTCTCTAGCGATGGAAATATTAATCTAACGAAAAAAAGCTTTTTAAAGGCTCTAGCAAAAAATCCGAAGCTTCTTATCAGACAAAGCTTTGAGGCTTAGGTGTGACGTGAGGAGGAAAAGATTAAAATCCTGATAAAGTTAGTATAAAAATAGTTGATAGCTTTAAACATGTTTGTATAGAAATGGACGTCCTGTTATTTTCCGGTTCGGAGTTTGCACTGATAAATTATACAAATAATAACAGAAAAAAAGGTATTATTGAATTCGTATAATATTTCATTACCAGTCGTACAATAATTGTGTACGAACTTTGTTATAACAGGTTTTTTTTTTTATGTATGTACCCAGTCGTTGACATCCAACTATCCGTAAAGGGTGTTCGTGGTGAATCTGCACATCGCCTACGCCCGGAGCACTAAAGTGGGAACATTAATTGGTTTATAATATTGTTTACTATTGATATATTGTTTTTTTGTTACAGGTATGTATTCACACTACTCGTAGAATGAAGTGCGTTTGGTAAGTTACTGATATCAAAACCTGCTATATTTAAATATTAGACAACATCATATACTCATCATACATCATATGCTCTGTTTCTGAGACGAATAGCTAAAACGACCATATTATGGATTTATCTGAGACAACGAAAGTATGACAACACCCCGACCCGAGACAATATAGAAAAATCAAATGTTTAAGACCGGAATTAAAAATTAAATAATAATGAAGTAGGACTATTATTGTCATGCCTTCAAGTTGATGAGAGGTTGCATGTCATTTATTGACTTAAAAATTAAATAATAATGAAGTAGGACTATTATTGTCATGCCTTCAAGTTGATGAGAGGTTGCATGTCATTTATTAACTTAAAAATCAATTTTACTTTGTTTTAGAGAAACAGCACAGAACAAGATCTACCTTAGTCAGATATTCCTAAATATTAATATCCTCAGACACAACAATGTTCATTACATCTTTAAATATGATAACGTGTGTAGCCACGCTTAACGACTTGCGAGGACATGGTCACATTAGTCGTTTCCATGCGTCCCGCGTCCATTCGCCCACTCCGTGGTCCGTGTTTGTAATCTGGATAATCTAATTGCTAATGTTGGAGGCAGCCGTGGGCGGAGATTTTTTAATATATTTTCAGCAGTATGCTTTTTTTTTAAGCTATACTTTATTTTACGTGCGTAAAGGACAATATTTATAATTCGTTAAATTTATGGGCTTAAATTATACGTAAATAAACTTAATAAAATACACTGAAGCGTTGCTTTAAAGTTATTAATCCTCATTTTTAAAAACCTTTATTATATGTGTACAGAATATATATTGTAATTGATTATATAGTGAGTCGTTCTTGCAACTAAGTGACAGTTTTGAGTCTTTTGAAAGGTCTAGCCGAAAGTTAGCGTCGATCTCTTTTTACTACTTTGGGAAAGAGAAAGACATGTGCCGAGCTAGATACCTTTTTTGGTACAGTTTTGGGATACGCATAAGTATATGTATATTATGTATATTTTCATATTATGCTGTCTTTCCATATTTTCTGTTGTATTTCATTCTCAAATAATTGACCGTATCTAAGTGTCGTATGCATGTCTATTAAATGAATGCATTTGATTTGATAAAGAGAGAAAATGTAAAGACATATACATATAATTTTTGAATCCCTTTACTAAGCTCCTTTACCGAGTTCAAGCCAGATTGAAAACACACGCCACGGCACAATTTTGATTGTTCTGTAATGTGTTGTGTAATGTGTTCTGTGTTTTTGAATAAATATTTTTTTCTATTTTATTCGACTCAATTAATATGAACTTACGTAAAATAATTATCATAATACAAAACCGCTACGCCAAGTCTGATTTTGCATGCATTACTTTTTTTATTGTTGCTCTATTCTTATCCATTAAATATGTCATACGATTTCCTGGAATGTCACAAAGTGGCGTTTAGTGTTTCCCCTATTAATAAGCAGAAACAAGGGGTGGCATAAAAATATTAAAACATGGTCAAAGGTTAAACGACCCTGTATGGAAACATCAAAGAAAAACGCGACGCCTTGAATAGATTACTGAAATGTAAATTGGTAGATAATGTAGTTATACGGAGGACGTCGTGATGTCGCGTATGTTTTATTTACGAAGGTGTTTTAGCTCGTAGCCTAGAATGCGGCGGCTTTAACTCTATATTAGAGATGCGCCGAATATTCGTTTGGTATTCGGTATTCGGCATCTTTTACGCCAGTGTGTTCGGCCGAATTATTCGCTTTTGATGATTATTTCGGTTCGAGTAATTCAATTTTTTTGGCCACACGACCCGGTAAAAGACAAAACTTATTTAAGATTTATGTTGTGAGAAAAAATCCTATGAAAAATCTGTTCAATAATGCTAATATAAAACAATTAAACTTCAAATCAACATTTGTTTTTAAACGCGGCAAATCAGTGAAATGGTAAACCGAACAATTCGGCCGGATATCGGATTCGGTAAAAGCTTAACATAGAGATGATGATGATGCTTGATGCGTAGAGTCCGTGGTGGCACTAATGGTCTCCTGAACGTGATTGCAGACCGCTGCGATGGTCCGATTTGAAGCATTGGGTGATGGTACACATTACCCATTTGTCTTTTAATAAATAAGAACTACCAGATATACTAACATAGTTTTTAAAGTTCTCGTTTACTAACAAATCTATGGACTTTGCCTGAAAACAAATTTATTATTATTAACAGAATAATACTCGGTATTCTGTAATTCGGTGAAACCCTTATTCGGCACATCTCTACTCGAAATGAATTTAGTATATCTTGGAGGAAAGAAACTCTTATTAGATCGATATACGATATATCTATAGTTAAATATAATATTGTTTTATTCAGAACGAAAGTAGAAGAGGAAATTGTAAAATAAAATATATTAGTTATCATAGGGAAAATCCTCTAAAAACTATTTTGTGTACTTGAAAGGTAACGTAAAAAAAGTCCCCGGGCCTAATTGTCTAATTTTAAAATTATCGCAATCTCTTTCAATTTGACAGTTTTTTTAAATATTGATTTAGCGACATTGGTAATTTGACTTTAATTAAAATAATCTAAGGCGCAAATATTATTTTGAAAGCTATTGAGAACGTCAAACGAAATAGTTGGATGCTAACTGCAATCTTTCGACGGGGATAGCTAAGTTTACATTAAGTTTCTTTGTCAATCAAATCATCATTCGCTCCGAAAGTGATAGCGACGTTACTTTGATGTTGACAAATTTTTGTTATTCGTCAATATCCACGTAATACATCATTAAATTATGCCACTCTTTAAAAATCGTAATATTAAGTTTTGTTTACAACATAAAATAATTCAAATACTCTATTAGAAAAAAAGGGAGACATTAGGGAAGCGTCATTAGCATGTCAAAGGGGCAATTGGCTGAACTGTCCCGTGGTCGGTATGAACTTGGTCACCCTACATGATACAATATTCATAGCACTTTTGTGAGTGAAATTACACCGAACCGTCGGCTTACATTTTCATATTGACTCGAGAATGTGACAAACTCTTAAGTAGTTCAATTGATGATTACGTACATCAGACCCTGCTGTTAGACCACAGTCCTTACCTATGTAAGGAATTATATAGAAAACATTATTATGAATAACTAGCTTTTACCAGCGGCTTCGCCCGCGTGGACCCTAGGGAAATGTTAAGTAGGATAAAAAGTATCCTATTATCTAAGTCAGCTAATACCCTATCTGTATACCAAATTTCATCAAAAACCGTTCAGTAGTTTCGGCGTGATTGACCGACAAACATCCAAACATCTAAACATCCAAACAAAGAAACTTTCACATTTATAATATTAATAGGATAATAATTTATAAATATTGCAATAGAAATTGACAACATAATCTAATAGTTTAATGAAGTAATTTTTAAATTACTGTCTGTATGAAATAACACTAAGAAATAAGCAGCCCTTGATGAGTTTCTTGTCAGTTCTTCTCAGTACAAAGTCTCCAGTGCACGAAGCTCTTGAGAAGTGGAAGAACAACTCTCACACCAGAGATAATATAGAAAAGTTCATTGTCTACATTTATCCGACCGACAATCGCTCAAAGCCAGTATATGTAATTAAAACGGTAAATATGTATGTCTGTTATTTAAAACATTATAAACTGATTCAGGTTTATGATTATGTAGCAAATGCAATTAAATTGTATAACGACCCTTCAACTAAGTCAATTTTACCTTTTAACAGCAGGAGGCCAATTTACCCGTACGCTATCCGGCTCGAAGGACCAACGAACCGTCTAAAACAGTAGGCATTTCTAACCATCTATCATTTAACTAGAAAACAAAGCTAAGCGTTGGTTGCCCAGCTTTCGTTCGCAGACGCCGGCGGCGGCAACTTCAAAGGGATAGCAACCGCACCCCCCGTCACCCTTACAGCGATCTAACCCCCTAGCCAGCGGCAAAAATGTCGTATGCATTGCGGTACCGTACTTTTTCGGATCATACTGTATTCTTTAATAAGGACCATGTACTTAAGTGACAATTCTACTATTATATCAAGTCTGAACATTGAAAAAAAGCCATATTAGAAATAAACTCTCTTTTATATCATTCAAATCAAAAATATTAGAATTATGTAGATGTTTAGTCGTTATATTATTCTTAAAGCTAAGACATCTTAAAGCTGCCACTGGACTAATGTCTATTATAAGTATCTATCCGAGCCACCAACGTCGAAACAAAAATAAAATGAGGGAAAAAAAAAACAATATCCTTCGTGCCAAACAATAAACAAGAGAACGTTCGAAATTTAAATGTAGACAGGACGCTATCAACAAGATTGTTTCGAAATTAAAGTGTGCTTGAGGGGGAGAGACGACTGGTTGAATACTAGTTGTCTCTGTCCTTCCGGCACGTGGCCGTCTTGGTGTATGAATATTGATACCTCTCGTTATAGGTCGAGCTTGTCTATGGGTCGTCGGGGAAAGTTATAACGTCTGATACATTTCCTTTTTGGAATAATCGTAGGTCTATAATAACGTTTTCTTTAAAGATACATCCGAGAGCACATGGTATTTTGCAAAATAAAAAAAAAACATACTTATTTTGAATATGAAGTTCATTTGTTTTATGTTTGTCTTGTATAAGTTTTTAGAAATAAATAATAGATAACATCACATACAACCCTATTATTCCAAGATGATTAACTAAAGCCCACTTATTATGGAGTATCTGAGACAAGGAATGTATCACAATACCCAGATCCGAGACAATATAGAAAACCGGCGTGTGAATTACTCGGCTATACATGCCGACGTTGGGGATTCAATTTTTTTTTACAGC
Organism: Diatraea saccharalis; assembly: GCA_918026875.4. Taxonomy (NCBI): domain Eukaryota; kingdom Metazoa; phylum Arthropoda; class Insecta; order Lepidoptera; family Crambidae; genus Diatraea; species Diatraea saccharalis. The sequence continues at coordinate 22,519,312 of OU893339.1, read as the reverse complement.
TCTCTGTATTACTGTTCCCTAATAAAAAGTTAAGTTTAAAGTAACATACATTGTAAACTTTTTCCCACACTTTTAAATCACTCAATACTTTTTTATTGTTACCGAATGCCCCCTGCGGTATTGCGCGTGACACTTAAAGCCATTAAACCTCCTCGCTAATAAGGCAGACCACGCACGGTAATTCTTCTAAGCGGTCGTCCAATTAGAGACAATTACATATTGGCGCCCAACGTGGTGCGCGTGACGATGAATATATTACGTCAATTCCTGTTCCGATTCAGCCACGGTAAACCACAATCAATTTATTTGACGTTTATACGTTTACATTTTAACTAAAGGGACGAAAATATTTCATTTCCTCATACCTTCTGCGTGACTAAGTTTCAATACCTTTTAACGACTTGTTTTTAAAAGCTTTTTAAACTAGATAAAAATGTAATTTTGTTAAATAATATTTTTTTTGATAGTTCTACTACATTATTACTTTACTCTTACAATATGATAAATATATCTGCCTTCGGTTAATCAACTGTATCAAAATAAACTAACTTTATAAACACTTTCACTGCTTATCTCGACATATAGGGAAGAAACATAGCATAAACCAAATATGACTAGTAACCATAGTAACTCCCAAATATCAGTAGATATACGTAGATAAATAAATTTCTCCACCACTCAGGGTCTTCAAGTTAACCAAATAACTGAAACTCTCCTATTTTATTTAGTTAATTAATAAGACCAAATTCAAACAAATTCAACTATTATTGATACTCTAACCGAGAGCGGGGGAACGACGCGACACGTTAGGGCTGTCAGCTACAAAAGTTTCACGTTTGAAATTACAATGAAAGTTTATTTTAGCATAACAATAAGTCTTTATGGCTACTTTGTCGACATTATTGTATGTAAATGAAAAGCTAAAAATTCAAACTGAACTTGAAGCGTCGAAGCTCAAAACGATATAATTTTATGACTTAAATCGAAGCACGTTTAACTAACTCTTGGTTTTTGTACAAAAAAGGATATTTTTATACACATATCGAATGCTAAAATGGATCTGAGTCGCCTCATAAAAATGTCCCTAACAAAGTCAACAAACTAAAAAATTTAGAATTCCCATCACGCACGCAACCCTGTCTCTTGGAGTGGGCACTCCGGTCCCGAGTTCGATCCCCATTGTTCATTGCTTCCCACTTGTTTTTTAATACATCGGAGGGTAGTTTCTATTATTCGCATTGTATGCTTCTCACTGTTTTCGTGCGTTGACATGCACTTGGTATTATATGGCATCTCCATTGGGGCTCTTTGGGGCGCGCTGGTTATGGGACATTTCGGGTTATTAATTATTTGGCATGTTTGGGGCGGTCAAGTGATATCCTACTTCAGATTGAATACCCCGGTTTGATTAAAGATGGGCGTGTCGTGTTGACGTCATATCGGTGAATTATAGGGTCATTTTTAGTGTTACTTGTGTTTTGTGCTTCATCAGTCTTTACCAAAGTCTCAACATTAGATTAGAGCGTTAAAACTATGTCACGCTTTATAATACGCAATTGACACTTTCTTTTTAATCTTAATTATCTATTTTTTATTATATATTAGCACAAAATATACTGTATTTGTTTAAAAATTATAAATGAGGTAAGTAATGATTTATTCAATTTTAAATAGCTTGCAGTTTTTCTTTGGTTTACCTTTAGGATTTCCTTCGGACTTGTTGTCTTTCAAATTACTTCCCGTGTTCCGGTCTGTTGCGGACACTCCATGACAATCACCGAATTCTCAAACGAATCTAAACCGTCTTCGCTTTGAAATACATATCACGTTTAAGGGATTGGAATTCCTGAACACTTCCGAAGGCTATTTGCTGAGAGGGAAGCCTGGAATTCACAATACTGACACCGGTTCTACACCGGATGGACCCCTGTTACGTGACCCTCATTTCCGTAATGGAAACTTATCTAAAAGTAAAATAACTGAAATTTAGTGTTTTATTGTATCTAAAACTAATAATACTTAATGTAAAAAATCGAAAATAACGTGTGAAAGGATATTTAAGATTGTAGGTATATGTCGTCCAATGTATCAGGAACATTAAATAAAACCTATTTTTAATTAAAATCCGCCGGGGGCCGCCATATTCCCGCGCTTCCGCCGTCACCATCTTGTGGAGGCCGTTTGACAAATTGGAACGGCAGAGTGACGCGCAATTTTGCTGCCCATTGTTCGCTTTGCTCTCGCAACAAAATGAAAAGTTGCTTCCCATTTTTTTCACTTTTTTCGGAAAATATAACACTCGAGTGTTGTGCAAAGCGAAGTTATTTTATGTTTTTGTTGTTATTTCTCGCTATTAACTTATTTAAACTTGGATTGTGGTGGGATTTTTATTCTCCGACCTAGATTTTTATTTCAACAGTTGACTTTAAAACGAATCAATCCTATGGCATTTTTCCTTATATGCTATATCTACAGAATATGGCAGATGTGTTATTATTATCGTTTTATATTTATCAGAAGCTTACAATATTTTTTATGGTTAAACGTATATGTTAAGCAAAATTCCGCTTCAACGAAATGAAATGATGGTCACTTATTTCGACTGTATTAATTAAAAACCAACAATGATATAAGTGAAATCAAATTTTCCCATACAATTAAATTAATTAAGAGTCCAATATGATGGTTAACTTCACGAGTGGAAAAAATATTTAAATTGGAATTATTATCACTTCGAAATGTTCGAGAGTAGGAAGCTCGTGGGATAATAGACTCGTTGATAGATGAAGTGAAGTACATATTATTCCTAAACGTGTAATACTAGCCTTAGTAACTTATCTTAGAATCTGCTCAATAATATTTATTTGATTATTGTTTTATTTTAGACTACTTCAATCTCTCTATGTATATGAAAATATCAATGGGAAATCCTATTGAAATCTTCTATCTGCGTGAACTCTAGGACAGTTGCGTCATATCTTTAAATTCTATACGTCAAACTTACAAATAGTTATTCCACCAACGTGAGACAGTAGGTGGGGTCGTTCAGACTAGTTACCGTGTATCGGCCGACTCATTAAAGCAGTCGGCGAGATCAAAGGAGTCCAAAATACGCGTCGCAGACTTAACAAATGGTAGAGTTGATCTTTGGTAGTCAGTCAGCGATTTGGGTAAATAGATGTCGAAGAACGATTTATACATCTGCAACACCGTTTGGTGGGTCTGTGATTAAAACTATAAAAAGTTGAATGGATATCAGACGCTTCGCTGATAATAATGGTTTTAATATTAGATACTAGATGTGTTATGACATCGAAAATGTGTAATTCTTGTTATACTTGACATTTTACCATGAATCATTACCAAACATTACTATCAAAAAGAAATACAACTGATTTTAAATTACACTTTTTATTATATGGGCAAAATAAGGAAAACACATTTTGCACATATTTGAATGAATGTAATATAAAGTTACTTGTACTCATAACGTCTAAACTTATGATGAAATAAAAGATTTTTTCGAACTTCATTGAATTGATAACAATGTTTTATAAAGTATTTATTTCATACTTTTCTAATTTCCATTATCAAATTTATTATATTAACAATATCTGCTTTAGAATATTGTCTTATTTTATAATATAAATAAAACTACATTTTTGTTCTAAAGTGTGTTGGAAACGGAATGGTCTTAAAGACCATATTTATGTTTGGGTCTTGCCCTATTTTATTATTGCTTCACCATTTTATGTTACCTCCTGCTTTAATAGACTTCTGAATGTATGCAAACAGAATTTATAGCATCATATTTAATCAACATAAAAATATTTTAAACTTTACTCACTAAATAATATAATCAAAGAATTTCCACAATTCTTATTTAGAATTATTAATCACATTTTTCGGTTGCCTTAAGATATAACTTCTATCGTTTTGTTATCTGATTCGAACTGATACAAATAAGAATGAATCGGTATTATCAACGATCTAAAGAATTTAATTCGACAGGCGATTAATGGTTGTAATCGATCTGATCGTAATTGAAAGTTAATTTGTTTTCATTTACGACTTTAAAAGTGCATATCTAGAAATATAATTATAAGTAAATAGTGTTTTGTAGAGGTATAGTTAATTACATTTCCTACTCGCCTATTTTGGGATCATCAGCATTTCTCCGGATAAATTAAACTCAACAATAAATTCTACCGTTCCGTCATATACCGATAATATATTATGCACTCACGATGTTAATGCTGTATCAGGGATTGATTGGACCTAATTGGGTCGTAACTTGGAAGAATAATGACCAATTAGTGAATTAATCGACTGATTCTGGCTTGATACAACGTATCATAGAGTTAATTTGTAGAGAAATAGAAGCGGATCCAATAATAGTCCTTGTGGTACACCTTTTTAAATTCAACTTTAAAATATGATACATACGATAACGTATATCATGTAATATGTGGTGAATTTATTGTTGTATCATTATCATGTATTATCCGTATGTATTTTATTAACATTTGTTTTAACAAGCAGTGTCTTAATTCTCTGAAGGCTTTATAAAAATGCATTAGAGCAAACGTGATGTTTTAACACTACTTTCCCGTTTACCCACCTATTAACTAATAGGTATAAATTTAATCTACGGCTATTTTTATCTGAAAGAGCATGCACTTTTTCTTTTATTCGTCCATAAAACGAAGAACTCGTAATACTGCCTTGAGATGAAAACAACTTTGTTCCGTAAACTTAGCTTCTTTTACTCAGATTAACCTATTTGGGTTTTAAGGCCATAAATCAGAGGGTTAACTGGTTAACTGAATGAGCCTTCGTTTTTGTAACAAAATACACGTAGATATTAATAGTTTGATTATCTTCGTTACAATAAGTATCACAAAAGCTCTTTTTGAAAGAGCATTACTAGAAAAATAACGTTAAACCTTCACACCGATAAATATGTCGGTTTTTATGTAGTATTCGAATTCAGTTTTTTCATAGAACTGCTTTTTATACAAATCGCCTTCATTTCTTCTTAAATTATAAACCTTTTAACGTCGACAAACATCTAAATGTTTCATCAACATTACAACTCTCAGAATTTAGAGTGAATAAAAATTTAGAATAAATTCCAAGTTTTGTTCCTGTATTATTATTTTGAACAAATCGTCTTCACATAATTTATACAAAAGTTTATCATTCGTTAGAACTAATTCCGTATGGCATCATATGGCCTCATGAATTTCAACTTTTGACGTTTTTATGCATATTTAAAATTTTACTTTGAAGATCTTCGCTATAGATTTACATTGACTTGTGGACATACAGACGCATAGATCAACCAATACACACTATAAGAATTGTTTTTTTTGTTAACTTAGAAATTATTTCATTTGTTAGATTATTTTTGTTATTCATGGACACTGAAATAATGAAAATATGAATTTCACAAACAGAACACTTACCTTTATAATCCTCTGTGTATGAGAATTGATTTGAAAAATTTATAAACGTTTAAAGTAACTCTTCTTTGTTGTTGATGGGTAATTTTCATAATTCAAATTCTCAATTCACTTTGGAATAGAAATATGTATGTTGTGGTGAATTATTTATGTTATATTAATTTTTTTGTAGATTTCGTCTCATCTAGAGAGTAGTGTGTCAGATGCTTTGTTTAGAAATATTCTATGATTTATATCAACGCGACGCAATTTGGCATTGCCAACGGAATCGTTATATTTTTAACTTTTATAATAATCTCATATTAAAGTTAATGGCGGGTGAAACATTAAAAAAAATATAATTTATTATTGTTTTTGCTCAAATTTCATAATCCATTAAATGGGGAAATACTTTATTTAACATTTATTTAGTATCGCAATTAATTAAAGTAATATGATTGCTGAGTGATTTGAATCGGAAATTAATTTGCGTTCTCTTGCTCGACTACAGCGAAACGAAAAATTATTCTTATTTACTAAAACAATGAGTATGTCATCCCTCTGAGTCTGTCTGTCTATTTAAACTAAACTTACTCAATCGATTTTCGTTAACGCTCGGATAATTTATTATAGAAAGTCCTATAAAAATGGTTAAATTACCAGTGATTATTTAAAGTAGTAATTAAAAGAATAACATACTGACGATGGGGTTCTTAAATTTCATACGTAAAAAGCGAGGACGCATTGCTATTTTTTTACATTTTAATATTGTATAGGAGCATTTGTTTTCCTGAAATATACAAATATATTAACAGTAAATATTGTATTTATCTAACAAACTCGTAGCAATAGGAAATAATGCTACAGAGCGCTGGTGTGACGCAATTTGTAAGGGTGGGGGGTGGAGGAACAACTTCAAAGGGGCGCCGACAAAGCGCTAAATAAGATGAAAAAAAAAAATACAAGCGACCGTGGACAGGGAAATCGGGGCCTTTCGGATTTCGAACTTTCGAGTTTTCCACACACGAAAATAACGTTTTGCTCGCCGACAGTTCACGTTTCGATCTTCGACGTGCGATTTAATAAAACAAAGAGGCGTTGACGTGTTTGTTTAGTTTTTGATGTGTCAGTGTTTGAATACGGAAATAGGAATGGCGTTTTGTTTGTTGCTTTGTTTCTATTTATGCGAATTTAAAAAAAATATTTCATGTTTTTTTTTATATGCTAATATATCGAATATATTTTCATACGGTGAAAATTCATGTCACTGTAATAACAATGGCATTAAAAAACCAAAGTGAATTACGTATTTTTTCTTAACATTTACTGCTTACAAGATTATTAAAAAGTCAAGTGTCGAATACCTCGTTAGTATTAACGTAAGTCTATAAAAACGGTTGCAAAAAATATTACGGCCATTCATAGCACTTTACTCAAATCATCTGTTGATTTTAATATTCGTAGCTGATACAAAATTCTCAACGGAGCTTGATTAGGCTGGCTTATTATTTATTTATTTTGAAACTTTATCGCACAATAAAGTAAATATAAATACGTTATAATGTTAAAAAAAAATTAAATTAACTACAGATGTAATCGCTGAACAGCGATTTCTTCCAGGCTACCTGTTGATTGATGCTGGTGGCAGGTGATTGTTGATCGTACACAAAGTTAGAGAAATCTCAAAAAAATAAAAATAAATATATATATACTAGAGTCTGATATCTTCGGGCAAGGAATTCAACAATGGAGTCACGTGTAACGTAAACGATTGACTGTTAAATTTTTAACGGTTTTGAGGAACCGAGACGCGAAGACTGTCTGATGAACGAAGAGGTAGGTCATGAGTGATCGATAAAAACTTAAAACGATATTTTAGATAAAAGTGGCATTTTGTTTATTCTGTAAATACTGCAACTTTTAATTTTAAATTAAGTTAAAAAAAAATCTAAAAACAGAACTACTTTCGTAATGTCAATATCTAATGGCTCGTTTCATAAATTATGTATATCATAAATAAAACAATAAAATAATAACTTGTATAGATAAACTATCTGTCATTAATTCGCGAGAGGGTTTGTTATCACTGGGATTAAGTTTACTATCAATTCTTATCGTTTAATCTAGATTCGAGTGCAATCATGTACTCGTCGTTTGGATTGGTCGTCAATTCGTCATTTCTTAGAGTCTTAGAGCGGTGTTACACTATCCTGAATTCAGACGCCTGTCTTGTCGTAACTGTATTGATAAACTAATTTCTGAATACCATTTAGTATCAATACGAGATAATAGTTTACCTCTCAAATAAGAATGTTAAAAATATCGTTTGTTGGTAAAATTAATATAGAAGAGTTTATTATCTATAATTATCCAACCGCGAGTCGAACTGGGACCTCAATGATGGTGACATTTTAAAAACGGCGTACGAGCCAGTCGTCGTCAGTGAAGACATTGTTAACTCCAAAATAGAATATTAACCGAAGTATCAAATTTCAATCAAAACTATCGCTACATTGCAATCTAATAACTCGTGACTCTAAAAAGCTTTGGTTCAAATTTTGCATTAACCTAACATGCTATTGTGAATGCTTACAGGGAAAATGAATAAATTATTTGTGAATTTAATTAATAAAATATTCCTTAAAGCACGGTTTTCCAACGAAACTCAGTCGCTTCTCTGCATCCCCAAAGGCTCTGATTCTGCATAATAAACGTTTGCTCGAAAACCACAACTCTGATATTCACTCCTTCGTTACTGCATCTGAATTCAGAAATGTTAATATTTAGTTATCATAGATCGCGTGTTCTCTCAATTCAGCTAGTTAGCGAGCTAGACTTTAGAACCAAAGGTAAATTCGCGGTAGTCTGTATACCAGAATGTAAGCTTTTGTAAATAGTGTCATAATTGCGTGATTATGTTGGCCATTTTGTTCCTTGCCTTTTTTGGGAACGTGTCTGCTACATACCTTCTGCTAGGCTTAATATTCTACGAACAGTCAACTTTATTTTAAAAAAGTACATATATGTTAATCATAAAAAAATGTAGTCAAGGGGTGATGAGCGTCAATGAAGCGAAAGTATGTTTAGTCTGAATTCAGGAAAGTGTGTTTACCTCTTAATATTGTTTAGGTGATATGTATCATAAAGATTGACGTGTGAATCAATAAAATAAACATATTTCTTTGAATGTTTAATAATATTCTTAAAAACAATTGAACTTATATATCATTTAAATTATCTGAAAACAATTGGCAATAAATTAATTTTTATGTTTTCGTTAAACATTAGGATTTGGGGAAACAATAGAATTTTATCTTTAAACAGTTGAATTGAAATAAATAAATAATTTGATCATTAGACATTGATAGAAACGTCTTATTTTTTTTCCGGTTATACGATATGTAATGTCACATTAAATTCGACACGTTGCAAAAACAAAGAATGGCTGAATTAGCTAATTACAAAATGTATATATCTATGGTCTTTCACGAAATTGCAACTCCTAAATATTTAGAAAAAGTAGGTATCTAATTACAGAAACAAAAAACATCTCGTTCTGAATAGTAAACAAGACTTACTTTAAAAATGCTTTTGAATAGTATAATCAGAGCCTTGCATTTTGAGGCTGATTTTGATTTTCAGTTTTAGAACAGTTTCTTTTTTTTCTTGTCTTTTAATATGCTTTCTAACCTCAATAATATTTTTTTAATTTTCAGTGGTTCCAACGTTGCCTAACCTAATCTTATTAATCATTATTAGAATTATTTTCTTGTATATTTGATTTGGTACCGATATAAGTTTATATTAAGTGTTATTACTACCTACTGCTAGGAACGGTAATTGTAAACTTGCTATTTTACTTTTAACTATTTTATTTTGATAACAATCGCATAGGTCTAAGGTTCAGCTAATTCCTATAGCTATAAATTAATATTAACATAAAAAACATAACATTGTTCAACTTCCAAAATTAAGTAGTTAGAGCACTTGAGTTTTGAAAATCTTAAACAACGAAGGTAACACAACACTTAAACCAGAGACAGTATAAATAGTTAATTTCCTACATCAAACCAACCGGAGATTGAAACCGGGATTTTAAATTTCACGCAATTTGTTTAATGTTGCCAATATCAGAAAATATATAAAGACACGTCTAAGGTTTCAAAACAGGCCAACCTTTATAATCAGTATGCTCGTATCATTTGCAAGAATGGACTCATCATTATTTACTGTCAAAATCTAAAACCTTTTCAATATACATTTATTTTTAACGTTTGACCTTAATATGTACTTATGAGTGATGTGTTAACCGCGAGTGGTTGACTCCATCATGGCTGTTTTATGCTAATTGTGCTTGTAAAACTAATTTATAGCCGGCAGTTGCTCAAAATAGCCACAGAAAAGCATGTATACCTTTTACAGGTTGAATATTTATAGTGATAGGAGTTTTAACGGTCGACTTTCACATCCCCTGTGTGCTAAACAGAAATATGTGTTATTTCTAATTTGCGGAACTGTTTCTTTATTTTTTTATATATAATTTAATGGTGTTAAATAATATTCAAACTACATATGTATAAGTAATATTAGAAAACGTCACTTACATTTCTCAGATGCCAAGTTAATCAGAATTTAGCATTTGCATTATTACGAGTATTATAAATCTGAGCTTTTATTGTAGAATTATTATCAATTGTAATGAAATTTTTTCCACATAGATCCGCCTGGTAATCGGACCCGGGACCTCAAAGGGGCCGAGCCCCTCGGCCAAAGGTCTTATATACTGTCCTTAAGAATCTGTCAGTGTGGGACTGATATTGAGATATATGTTAGTTGATTAATTAGCACTCTAGCGATTGAAAACAGTGGGATTTATTAGACGACAGTACCTTATTTAGATACCTACTTATTATAAAGAGGAATGACTTAATTTTTTTACTAACCGATTGTTTTATAAGTATAAAATATTAAGATGTGGCCCTTGATAACTTTTAATGAAATTCCTGTAAAATGTCTTTCGTTAATGTTACTGAGTAAAGTACAATGAGTTTACACAGAGTAAACTCATTGAACTTTATAAAATAAATAAACCTTTCTTTTACGTACGATAATAGCATTATAAGTATTCTCGACCATTGACTTTTTAAAGCACAGTACAAGAGAATTTCAAATCATTTAATATTCGCACTGAAGTTTATACATTATATTCACTTAGCGTAGAAATCATAAATCTTTGCAATTATCAAATTCTCAGCCCCATCTCATCTGCATACACACACATGTATGCGGAGTACGCACGCGCGCGGCTAGATCAAAGAGATCGCGACCCCTTTGTGCGCGCCGCCGGTCGCGTGCTGTCTTTTTCCTTTCTCTACGTAACTGCATAAGAGTGTGCGGATGAGAGCGAGACGGGCTACAAACTGATTATGTAGCGCTTGCAACGTGAATATTTCACCTCGTTATCGAGTCTTGTTTGTGTTAGAAGGTGGTGCTCGATAATCGGATGCTGGGTGTCGATATCGATAATTTTATTGACGCATTATAATTTATAACCAGTGGTCGGAATTAGGTAGAGTTATTCATGTACTTACACTGATTTCATACGGCGAAAGAATAAAGTGGATATGCCTCAAATCCCGAGATTAATTTTAAAGAGCAGAAAAAATCCCGTGATTTTCTAAATAAAAAGTTATTTACTTTTACACGATTAAAACTACTGCACGTACGACGTTGCCAAACTTACATCAATGACATCGGATGTCCAAAGTTGCAAAATACCAATACGCGCGATATTGCCACGGAGGTCCACATTAATATCAACATTTCGATGCAAGTACATAAATAACTCTACCTAATTCCGACCTCTGTTTATAACAATTGATCAGGTAAAGTTGGTTTTTTAAATTTAATAAGTGATGTATGATTCATTGTAGATTATTTTAAGAAATTATTTCCAATGAAAGGCATTTGGTCATACATACCTATATAAATTTTTGAAAGTTGTTTTTTACGAGATTGTAGGGTACCCTGTTTTTATACAGTTCAGTTTGCATACAGTTCCGAGAGTAACTCCGTAAAACAAAGTACATGGTAGCAATCGCGTAAAAAAATATCATTCTAATGTATGTAATAACCATGAAAGCTTAAAACAACATACATTTTGTAAATTTGACATGTTGTCCAGCTATAAACTCGTAAAAACTTGTATTTTGATATCCTTAAAGTTTTCTCAAAATCTTTTAATGGTAGGATGTACACGATTAAAATATAAGGACAAAGGCTACAAAAATCGATTTATTGCACACTTCTTGCACGCATCTCACTTCTTGTGGGGGTTTCGCTCTCTGTATTCATTGCAAATATTATAGAAAACTAAATTTTCTATTACTTTAAACTTCAAACTACAGAGCGGAAAGTGTGTAGTTAGAGGATCATTTAAAGGCAACCGGTATTCTTAGTCAAAAATACACCATATAAGTTTCTGAATACGTATTATTTTTTATAATATTCATTTATTATAAATTAATTCATTAGATTTATTAATTATTTTGCTTACATAAGTAGTGTCAATTTATTTAACACTTTTTTGCCCGTGTCGTTATAGAACTATAAAAGAAATACTATTAAAACATATTTATATTGTATTGTATACATAGATGTTTGGGGATGACAACAGACACAAAAAAAAATATTGGTTCTAAAAATGATAATCGATTAAATTTCCCACGAGATTTATCGTCGAGGTTACATCCCTAATAGTAGTAGAGCACAGCTCCCGAGTAGGCAAGACAGGAATCTGCCGATATCGATGCTAGTAATTAAAATAGACTTATTGCTTCGTACGTGTACGTACCGTAAAGTACGAGACATGTTTTTAGGGATCCGCATAGGGACATTGCCCATTATAAACGTTGTTACTTATGCAACTTTGACTGATTTGGATTGCAATTTAAAATTGGTCATTGATTACGATAATGGATTATTAGTTCATTGAAAATGGACTTAATACATATATTATAAAGAATCTTGTAGTAGATTTATTATGAAGGTGTTCAATAGTGAGGAGCTCGATGGTGTAGTGTCGGTCTGCGATACAGTTGTTAATTTGCTTCGGAAGGTACGTTAAGAGGTTGGTCCCGGCTGCATTTGCTGTCGTTAATACCCACCAGACCGCATTGGGCCCGCGTGATGGTTATATAGTATATAGTAGAACCATAGGGAAGGCCTAAGCCCCAACAGTAGGGACATTAATAGGCGGGTGATGTAGTAGATTTTTTACGAGGGTTTTCAATAAACTAATAATCCGAAGAATGTACGGAACTCTCATTGAATTTATTTTTACTAATAGGTAAACAAGAAAATGTGACTCTGGAAAAAGTTTCTAGACATCCGTTTGGCATTAGAGCGAGTGGTTAAATTGTTAACGTTAGCATACAAAGAGCATTCATAATTATTTGCACAATACAAGAAATTGTAAAAGACGAATGAGCGTTGCTTTGCTTTTGGTGCATGTCCTATCACTAATTGAGTACACAGATATGACAGTTCTTAACCTATATTAAAACAATAACTTAGATTTTATAATTTGATAAAACTTATATTGTCTAGTGTCTACTTGCTGTTTTCCAGTGACTTTGGACCATGTAAATTATAGCTATGATGTGGCTTCCCGTAGGTAGAATAATTTCCATGAATAATATTAACATAATACTTATATATAGAATTCTTGTTTTAAACAAATCTGCTTCGAGCATACGAAAATATATATTTTGCAGGGGATCTGGCGTAAAGATCTACGAAAGTACTCCCTTTTTTGGGTAGCTATAATAATAGGAAAGCGAGTACATAGTAAATGATGCGTCAGCAGAAAATTGATTTTGGCTGGCATATGGCCAACATTCGTATAAACTTTGCTGTCTAAGAATACTGAATCGTGTACTATTATAACCAAATAAATGTATATCAATATTTGGTTAAATAATATATAAATATTACAAATATATAAATATCACAAATTCCTCGTTAACCTAATTGATTCAAAATATAAAATTAAAAGCAAAATATAAAATACTGTTTTCATATACTTATGAATATTCTTTTCTCCCTCTTTTAAAACGATCTAAGCTATCCGAGATTTATATATATATATTTTTTAGTAATTTAATTATAAATAATATTTATATATTTTGTAAAAGTATAATTTGGAAAGAATACGTAAGCATTTTTCTTTGTCATTAAATATAATGCGATAACCGGAAAGAAGTCATGATGTCGTTAAAATGGATAATACGTTGCAATCGCATAAAGAGAGCAGTGGTATTACCTTGTATTAACCCTGAAATGACAGGGCGGGTCCACACGACCCCCGTTAATATTGTACGGGGAAGTGGCGGCGACCCCGACGCATTAGTTTTTCCTTTTGATGTTCACTCATGTCTGAAGGCAATATAATTTTGTTTATTTCCCGTTTTGACGCGGTTTTCGGAGCCGATTTTCGTGTTGAATCGGACTGGATTGTACGTAGAGTTTGTTACTTAACTGATGCGATGAAATCAGTTTGGTTAACAGCTTTCGATTTTAGTGAAACTGTCTATTAGATCAATAAATGTATTGATTGATATGTTTTAGCTAAAATAGTTAAATTTATATTTTTCATTAGTAATATAAATTGCTTTAATATAATCTCTGTATCGGGTAATTCAAATGTAGACATTAGATATTATTCGATATTAGATATTATTTATAATATGGTGCAATAAATGCTGCTATAACTTTAATTTTAAAACAGCATTTGAGTAACATACACGACCAGGATTTAAATAGGTACAATATTCAATGTTTTCCAAATTTAGCAACCGACACTAAGACACAAACGTCTATTAAGGTTTATAACTGGACTTATGAGCTATTAATTATAACACAAATATTAAAAAGGACACTCGATGGCCAATTAAATTTGGATTTAGGAAAAAGAAGTGAATTATTTTTGTATTGCTATTATATAATTGTTAGGCACCTTTGGAAGTATTATTACAAGTTTTGTTATAATTGACATGTCTGTCAAATATATAAATGAAGATTTTTAGTGTGGAAGTTTTAATCAACGTAATGCCAATATTTTAATCAAATATTTATACCGCTAAATCCTGAAAATAGTTTAACTATTTTACTACTGACGAATTTTGTAAACTTAAAAGTGCACTAAACAATTTTGTTGGTTATGCAATTAATATAATAACTAATACCCTGAAAGTCGATTTTAATTAGAACAGATTATAAACGAATAGAAAATACAACATAGGAATATAACTATTCAAAAATAAAAATAATACAATTAATATGAGTTGCAAATAAACTTACTTTTTTTCAGGGTCCAAGCGACCCCAATGCTGGCGGGTGGATTGGCGCTAAACAATTCATACATTTATATATCCTTTGAAGTTGCGCCGCGGGCGCCACGTCAACTGCAGGGTTAACCCACCCAACCTGTGTGTTACATATGGAAAATTGACTATGCGATATGAAAAAATAACATTTCTGAAAGCTTCTTTGAATATACATATTTACTGCTTGGATTACAAAAAATTGTAGAGTTTTTATATCTATTGACTTGCTTAATATTTAAAAGACATTTTTTCTCTCCCTTTCTCATACAAGGAATTATTTTATTTTAGCCACAAGAGTAAGTTTGTAAAGTCTATTTGTTTGTTGTGGTTTTTTT
The DNA here is from genome assembly GCA_918026875.4 of Diatraea saccharalis. Taxonomy (NCBI): domain Eukaryota; kingdom Metazoa; phylum Arthropoda; class Insecta; order Lepidoptera; family Crambidae; genus Diatraea; species Diatraea saccharalis. Next base: position 22,504,147 of record OU893339.1, on the reverse strand, counting down.
TTTTTTTTTCCTTAAGTTGATTTTGGTATAGGGTCAATGTTTGTTGTGGTTTGTTTGTTTGCGTTGAAAAAAAAGGTTATATTTTTATTATATTTGATCAAATTGATCTGGAAAAAAAAATCCACTTTGTACTCTGAGATGGGATTCGAACCTACTACCTATCGCAATCCGGGCGACTGCTCTAACCACTGTGCTACTCAGTTTTTTTTATTGGAATGCATGTAAACCGATTTTTATACTTCGCCCACGTATAGAGTACGTCTCCTGCCGTGTGATGTAACTTCCCGAAGGTGAAATATTTTTTAATTGGTACAGTATTTTTGAAGCCTATTCAATTTAAATAAAAATATAAAGAATAAAAACTTTCCTCTTTATAATATTGGTATAGATTAAAAGGTTCTCCCAACAAACTAACACCTCAAATATAAGAATTGATCTATGCGCGTTTAAACAAAGATCGCAATTATTAATAGAATAAATGTACTATTAACGGTACGATGGCTTATTAAGGAACACGACAACCCGGTATTAACCCTTTGACGTGTTCCGTGCCTTAATTGTTGGCTAGATTGATACGACCGTCTTCGACAACACTATTTATCTATAAAAGTCCCACAGGTGTATTCTGAAAAACAAAAACTAATGTGTGCGACTTGATTATTAAAACTTTAAGCTCGACGGAGAAATTTTATTAGCGCGTTTGTTTTACAATAGGAAAGATTAAGCAACATATTATATTAAGGTTGGTCACCAGAGTAGTGCTATTCTGTAATAAAATCAGCATCGGCCTCCACGTCGTGCAAAGTGCTGTCACAGCATATAAGTTCAATCTAATAAAAACTACTTACTTCAAAAGGTTTTCAAATTTTGGTTTTGATTTTGACTTTGAAAGGTTAAGTTTAAATATTAACAATGTATTTTTTGCAGAACATTAAAAATTTGGTAATCCTATTAATATTATAAATGTGAAAGTTTCTTTGTTTGGATGTTTGTCGGTCAATCACGCCGCAACTACTGAACGGATTTTGATGAAATTTGGTATACATATAGGGTATTAGCTGACTTAGATAATAAGATACTTTTTATCCCATTTAACATTTTCCTAGAGTCCACGCGGGCGATGCCGTTGGCGAGAGCTAGTATGAATATAATTTTCTCCGAATTAGCCTTTTTATAACCTATAAATAAAAAAGAACAACATAGATTTTCTCCGTTAAAAACATTTGATTTCGTATTTCATTTTTTTTTTATTGTTATCAAGCACAGAATAAGCCTTCCTGTGACAATTTTCTATAATTTAACAACACTATGACTGGCTGCGATTATTTTCCTAATGAGACCTTTCCATTGGAAATTAAACGCGCCGGCAGGCTGTTATTAAATCTAATAGGCCACTTTTGTTTTAAGTACACTATTGTATGATTAAAATGTCTTGTTATAAATACTATCCCTTTTTCCTTTTTGAAGTAACATTAAATTCTTTTTTACAAGCTTATCAATAATTAATTTTTGAAAAAACGCTTGAAATAAATATCTTTCAAATTAATTTTAAACCGTTTAATCTTAAATTTTGCATACAGGTGTAGTTTAGATTCATGGTTTGCTAAGTAAAATGCCATTTTAAATATAATATAGTCGATGGGTCAAGCGACAGATGGACGGGATTGTTTTTTGTATACGTACAGTTATGCTATGTGTACCAAGTAACAGAGATTCGAAAATAATAAAATCACTTCAATCTAAATCCAATATGGTGGACTTGTGATTCTTCACTCTTATAATATGGGTATCTAATAAAAAAATTCGTTAATATTACGATGAAAAATAATCTAAAAAAGCTAAAAATAAAAAAAAATAAAATCTTATAAATGTATTTCTAAATAGAAAGCTGTAGATGACTTTTCGAAAGCTTTGCTAGTTCTAACATATTTCTTTAAATCGTAAATAAAATTCGAAGATCCCCAGTTGGGAACTTCGTACTCGAGACAATAAAGAAAAATTCATTTTCTCATTGCCTGACCTAGAATCAAATCTCGTATGACAAAGAATTCGTTAGCATGTCACTCGATAAGGTCGTCACTTATGGAAATGAGCATCGGTATAAAGTAACAATTCTAGTTGGTTTGAAAAAAAAATATATATATATATATATATATATCTTATTAAATTTGACATGGAGCATCCTCTCGCGTCACTGTGAAACGAATTTTCATTTATATCAATAACATTAAAGATTTTTCGAGTTCTGGGAAAAAAATGTATTTAAAATATATAAATATTTCTCTTCGTTAATGGTTTTTGTAATCGTACGTTATCGTTACGGTCATCACATTCACAACCATTTAAAAACGAAGTAGTCTGGCAGCGCTGTCACACCGGAAATGCCCAACGAGGATGAGACAAAAATATATTATACAAGATTGAACGAGGGGGATGGAGATGTCCAATTTAAGAATTTCCTTCGCGATGTCGGGTGCGGTTTTTTTTCCTGTGTTATTTTCGATCTTTTTAACACCTAATTTATTTCAGCGATTACTGTAATTAATGTGAAAGCATGTTGGTTGATGACTTAGTTATTGTGGAGTTGACATGTTCACAAGAATTTGTTTGTACTAAATTATTATTTTAACAATATCCAGATTTATCTGTGCCGGTAGCTTCTAAAGGGTAAACAGATACAACGATTTATGAAGCTTATGCAAAAATAAATTCAGATTTGAACATTGACTAATCGCTGCGTCAGTTATACTCATATTAGTCTCGTTTTCTATTTTCAGCATTGATATATTAGAAACCGTTCAAACCTGAAAAGATAAATTTAAGGTACAGGTAATATTGAAAAATGTAACATATTAATAATTTAATCATTAATTTTCTTGAAAATATTTAATAGGAATAGCCCTCAATAGCCTTTTTAATTAATTGAATGCATTGCTTACGAAAACAGAATTATTAGTATCCATTAAACAATCCGTTACGGGAATAACCATATGGAATTTTACGACCACAGAAGGATGGCTGAGCGGAACGGTTTTAATTTCGTTTTTTAAATCTTTTAATGCATTATCGCCTTTCATGATTAGTGAATAAGGTTTCAATTAATATTAATGTCGGCGTTATATTTCTGGACGCATCGCCCGCGATCCTACGAGTTCACGTTGTGTTGATATTCGACGTATGCGCAACTGAAATACTTGACACGGAGAAAGCGACAATAAAAGGCAGATGAGATATCTCGTTCCATATTGACCCGGTAGGTGGAGCTTTTTGTGCGATAATTCATTTGGCGTAATGCTCGCAATGTGTAGTCAGCAAATACATCTATTATTTAGTTTGTTAATAATAATTTTTATGATATTTTTTTTTATTGCGCTTGACGACACCTCTTGATTTTTTATTTACCGAAAATTAGAGATATTTTTCTATTTGATTAATAAAAAAAAATAGTTAGACATTTTAATTTGTCACAACCTCATCATAGACAAATAAAATTCAAGATTCATCGATAAGTTTGTGCGCACAGATAAGCACAAAATAATACGTAATTTGATCGCCATGAAGTCTTTGTTCTGATTGATAAAATGGCTTATACTTAATTATTTCTTTGTATATCTAGATTATTTTCTTATTGAGATGGATTATCAGATAGATTATTTTATATATGTAGAAAATAAGAACACTAAAAGATTGCGGATGTAAAAAAAATGTTTAAAAGACGTCAAACAAGTCTATTCCAAACAGCAGAATTGTGTGTTAAAAGTATGCATTTTGATGCATGCTTTTAAAACTCATGTATATACTGGTGCCAATTCTGTACTCGCTTAAATTGTAAGAGAAACATGTTTTTATTTCATTTTTTAAATTAAGTCTAGTTTGTGCAACATAAATGTCACCGTTATATGTTTAATCTCCAAACACTAATTTACTGTCTCATACCCCACTTTATCTATATTTGATTGAGCATAATTTGCTGTCGCTACATCCATGAGTCACTGTGACTCAGTAGACTTAACTCGAACAGTAACGCTCGACTAGTTTGATTTCACCCTACATCGCCGAGTAGATTCTAAATGTTCTTAACTAGTACCATTTAAATCTGCAATGGATGACGTACACATCTAAATAGACGAAATTGCTATAATCTGGGCTTGTTATTTCTGAGTAAATCCTTGATTGAGATTGATGAAAGATCTGTTGAGGTGTGTGGTTGAGGACAAATGACTTATCTTAGCGCTTGCTTCTTTTGTAAGCAGATTTGCAAAGGAAATGCTTAGAATTTGCTTTGCGATAGTTAATTTTGTTGCATGAGTTTATGTTATTTAGAAAATGTCATTATCGCCATGCTGTGCACATATTTTAGTTTGCTTGGAAATAGCTTTTTAAATACAGTGTACATTTTCAACCCAAGCATGGTTACCCACTATAATTTTTGTATTTTTTTATTTAAATAATAGGTACTTACCTGATCGTAATATATTTTTTCCTTCAAAATTTCAAAAAATTGTGATGAACTGGCAAAATCGTTTTAAATAATTGTGGCTGACGACCCTAGCTTCAGAAATAAAAATCAAATTAAACATTGACTAATTTCTTAAATTCATATGTAATCAATGTCAACCGCAAAAATATGTATGTTTCATTATTTTACGTCACATTTTACCTTGTTCAGCAGAAGTATTCTTTTGTAAAAACAACCTCAAAACTCTACGTCGTGTGCAGCGCTGTTACAAAATCGAGCTTCAATGAAATGTAACCTTTATTACATTCTGAAGTAGGTTTTCCTTTGTTTTAGTATATCATAGTTGAGCGTCACATCGATCATATGGCGCGGATCAGCTTATGTGTGATTGTAGATAAATTCAAGGTTCGCGCCACTAGCCAAAAGTACGCTAAAATAGCCTCTAACGCTTTGGCGGTAAGGGCACTACTCATTCCGCCAAGACAAGTTTAATTAATACCCGTGGTAATTTGTATGGATTACAAGTGATTAACACTAGTATTAATATTATTTGTCCGACAATTTAATACCGATGTGATTGAGGAATTTCCGATATTAAGGATTTTCAGATTGAAACGAAATCACACAAAGCCGATATGAAAGACTAAAGATATGAGAAGATACTTTGTTATCAAAATAAAAACGTGCCAAGTGTTAGTCGGAGCCTAGGGGCCTGAGCAACATTTGTTTTAAGACTTAACTGTGTTTTTTTCTGTTGGATTACCAATAAATTTAAACACGTATTTTTGATTTTTTTGCTTAATCAGTAAAATACGGATACATGCAGTTGAAATGTCACATTTATGTAGATTTACCAAATAGTTGTGACGTAGTGTCGTGACATACTCTACAACTTTAATGCCTTTAAGACATTTATTGTTAACTTGAAGCAGAAAAATACTTATCTAATATTTCACTTATAATTGGCTGAAGGACTTAATAGAACTTCTTTCTTTTTAATCGAATTATAGCAAAATAAAAAGAACGAAATGATTTTAGTTATTAATTTTCAAAATCTTCTAAAAAATTAATACAATTATTTTGATAAACAAATTTTGTGACAACCCTAATGTCACTTATTGTGGTTAGAGTCTTAACTATGGATTAAACGAAAGACAATCTGTTTTTCAAATCTGATAAAAAATATGTTTCGTGTTTCAATTATATTTTTTAATATCAATCAGCTATCAGTAGGTAATGTACGAATACATACTGCCGTTTAATGGATTTCGTGTAAACTATGTGAGTACTTATAACAAATTTATTAAATCTATTATACATAAAAAATCAATTTCTCGAGAAAACTCGAGAACGGCTGTGCGGATTTAGCTGATATTGGTTTAGAAATGTCTATCTTAGTCAAAGGGTGGTTTAAATTAAAAGGTGAGAAGTGATACGAAGTACACCGAGTTATCTTATATGTTATAGAATAAAATAATTTATATAATGTCACAAACGACTACCGTCGCCGAGTGATTTTTACGCCGGCGCCGGTTGATAAATGTCGCCATAATTGATTTTATTATTTATATTATAAAAATTATATATAAAAGTACAGCCTAAAATACTGGCTCTAGGTATTTGAACGATATTACAGGGAGCCGTTTGTATATACTGTATGTGAGAGCACTAAGAAGTTTCTAGACCCACTAATAGGTTAAAATAGGGGCGGAAATTTAGTATGGAAACCTGAAATATTAAGATCACCACCAGCCCTTTTACGTCCCCACTGCAGGGGCTCAGGCCTTCCTTATGGATGGTGAAGGAGGATGGGCCATGACCCTCCACGCTGGCCCAATGCGGATTGGAGGGTATTAACGACTGCAAATGCAGCCGGGACCAACGGCTTAACGTGCCTTCCGAAGCACGGAGTAGCTCGAGATAATAATTTTTCGGTCACCCATCCCTTGCGAAAGTTGCTTAACGACTACGATCGCGGGCCGCGGCGCTTATCCACTACGACACCGAGCTACTCAAAATATTAAGATACCATCTTGAAAATTAGATTTAGATATTTTGATTTAAAATAAATGGTACAGATTTCATGATTTTAATACCATGGTCGGTATTAAAATTGTGTAAGTTTAGCAACTTTCGTCAAGACTAAAAACAAGATGGCTGACCGAAAACTATTATTTCAAATTCGTACTTTAAATACGTATGAATTTGAGATAATATCATTCCAATCCGCCTGCTAGGTTATGGATACTACTTTTGTTGCTAATATTAATAGAGGTGATTTCTGTCTCTACATTCATAATCGTAATAAATGAGATGGAAAAAACTATTGTTTTCTTATACATAGATTAATATCTTCGTTATAAAAATGTCACAGAATCAACAAAATAGCAGTTTTTTTCCCCCGACAACAATGAAATCTCCCCTATTTAAAGGAATCCTTAAAAAATTTGCAAGCTACTAACGGTCCCGGAAGAAAATCTAATCCCGAAAATTCTGTAGGGCCGCACGATATTCAGATTTGCAAATATCAGCCCGGTGGGGTAGGAGGGTGTCCCCCAGGGAGGTTGTGGGTTGTTGACCTTTTTCCAAAGGCTGCGAACTTCGTGTAATACATTATACATATATTTACGTACGTTTTATGGAGAATAAGATCATATGGAAGTGATAATTTTTTAAAGTCTTCTATGTATACTACTAGATAAGCTGTTTTGAACTACAATTGTTACGCAGTAGGAATGAGTACGACCTTAGTCTAGCTTATACATTCAGCTCATCTTTAGCACTAAGGCACTTACCAACGGAAATTATGTAAGGCCCAACTTTGAAATATTGTGCTATTACGCTATGTGCGTTACACATGCATAAACTCGATCGATAGATTCGCCGTGTTATGCATGTGTAATTAGGGTAAAAACTGAAAATCAGTGCTTTGCTCCTTGAGTAAATAGGTACTTACTGAGTTTTCGCCCATTTGCATCGCTGCGGTACATACACATACTCTTTGATTGTCTTGTTTTAGTTACATCTTGTTCTCTACTATTTATTGCTTTTCTTTCATAATTATTTATGGAAATCAGTTTTGTAAAATTTTATGTGTGCATGATGCAAATAAAGAATTTATCTATCTATCAAGTGTAATTAAAGATTTAACGTGAATAAAAGTATTTATATAAGCACGAAATTTTACGTAGATTACTATTCGAAAGTGACACATCTAGCTATTTACTTATATATCTACGTTAAAGGTCCCAATTATGTTTTGACGTACACCGGCTAGCTTTCCCTAGTAAAATTGGGATGTCAGTACGGGGTAAGGATACAAGGGTTCCGTATGTATTTACATACACTTATATTCGTTATATATGAGGTATTATGAACACAATGGCTTATAGAGTATAATAGCCTTCTGACGATTTGTTATTAGTTTCTATTTCAATAAGATTTTTATTTGTAATAAGAATTTACCACATTACTGAACTAATATACTACAAACATTAATCATTACGATTTGAAATATCCATGTCCGACGACTCATATATAAACTTGCATCCGTCTTATAAAAAGAGTACTTAGTTTAGTATCAGATTTAAACTATTATCCGACCAAAATAAGTCAACACGTCTCAATTTGACGTTTTCTCTTCTGTCATTGTCAATTTGCTATAGGCGGCCAATGGTACCAAATACTAATTAATTTAATCTTTACTTAATAACAATACGGATCTTGTTCAATCACTTTGAGATCAGTGATTTGCTGTTGGTTAAAATTATTTAAGGTATTAGTTGATTAGTAATCGCAATCACACAAGAGATTACAACAGAATGTCGTTAGGATTAAGGATTAAAATAATGATAGATTTGGGATAACCTTTTGAGCTGTTTTTATTATAGGTAGAGAGGGTACAAAACAAGTTAATATATTAATATCTCCTCACAAATAGTATTAAGTATTAAAGGTTTACATGAAAGTTTATAGATAAAAATAAAATATATTTCTTTCAAACAAAATAGACATGTTTAATTACTTTAATAATATTTATCTTGAAATTATATTATATCCATGCCGTAATTCAACTTTGATTCTTTAATTTTTAATTCAATTAATTAATTTTTTTATTTTGATTTTTTGGAATGTATTCATCGAAACAATTTGATATAATTAAAGAAAAAAACATTGTCTATGTTTTTTTTTAAATGAATTCTTTAAACAAAAAAGACATGATCCTCTGCTACTTTTACCATTTCGTCTTATACCTTATATGCTATCTTAATACAAATATCAAAAATACAGTGATGCCTATAATGTACGTAACTCTATCATATCGCCGACCCTCGTTAGGCATTTCCGGTTCCCATCCGTCTCGTAGGTCCAATCCCGGAAACTGTAAGAAATGACGCGATATCTAATGGGTGGCGACAGTTCTGAATTGACGGTGCCATTTTTATATTATATATTTGCTACGTTATTAAATTCTTCTAGAAGAAACTCATAAAATTTTCCAAATCTGTGTGTATAAATCGTTCGTCTTTAAGAATTATATTAATTTAGTACAGAACTTTATGTTACACAGAAATGAAATTTGTAGTGTGTGGAATTCTTTTGTTGAAAGAGAACTACTTGCTTCTCAAAACGTGAGATTCTCGAAAAGTGAAATTCTACACATCAACAACATCTTAAAAAAATAATTCATAAGTCAACTTCTTATTTAGAAAGAAGAAACTAGACCAAAACTTTCAAGGTCGGTAAACGCCGTTTCACGAACCGCAAGGATCTCCACCTACCCCCATACCCCTTCGCACACGTGTCCAACCACCCTACACATGGTTACCATGGCAACGCAGCATCCTACTTCCACGCCCACACCCCGGGGGCGAACTCTCAAGATATTACGCCCTACTTCGTCCGCATTGGTGAACTAAAGGGGTGTAGGCACTGAGCTAGTGTGCGTACATTTTAGGTTACAACGGAATTCCAATTTAGCTGTATCGACTGTCAAAATTGCTTCGGAAAAAACTTAAAGCAGTTAGCGAATGCAAACCGGGTTCGAGTGGTCCCATTCGCAACATTCAGCCGGCCGCTCGTTAACAAACCTTTACAATTCTGATGTATTTAGTCGATTGAGGCAACATTTCTCGCGTCCTATCGCCGCGAGTTCCAATTAGCGACTGAGACTTGTCGCTCGAGTGGCGGTGACGTCACGCGCTTTCATGCCGCAATAACTACCCACTCAGCAATTCCTTCAATAGCCGACCACTCCACCTGGGCCTTCATTAGGGACCTTCTCAATGTGTACGCAAACGCTGAAAAGGCGAATCTACTAATTTTAAAATGAAAGTTTTAACAAGAAAGCTAATATCATTTTTGTGATACTATTATTTTAATAGTTTGAATTATTTTTTTTAATTATTACGAGCTGTCAGACGGATAAAGCGCACTCCGCCTTTTGTTTTTGCCTGAGCCATAGACAAATCTTATTATGGAAATATTTTCAAATTAAGAACGCGCTCCCGCATTATGCGTCTCAGCTTCGTCATTCATTGTCTATGCCCTCTTTTTGTTCGTCCTCGCATGTCGAGGTTTTTCGACCACCGTTTTAGTAATTTTTTTCTCTTATTGTTTTTTTGAGCTGTCCCGAGCGTGAATGGGAGTCTTTGTTTGTGCGTGTTTTATTATTAATTAGTGGAGCTCTTTTGTCTGTGGCAATTATTGTCTTAATAAGCAGTTCCTGCTCTTCGAAATATGGATGAGTGCTGAAGGAATTGTCAGCTCCTTTCGTTTTTAAATAGAATGAATGACGTTGGGGTTTTCAAAACAGGTTTTGTGATGTCTCTTCCATTTTCTATTGTGTTTAATACAGTGGCTTTATTGAATTATTTTGTTACACTATATCTTCACGCTTGTGGAATTCCAGTTTTGGGACTTATCAAATAGTCAAACACAATACCTATATTGAATTTCATACCTGTTTCTTTCCAACTCTAATATTTTCTTTTCTATTTTGGAATCAAAACTATTTTACTTTATTTAACTGTACCAACTCTGAAATTTTTTAAAATTTTGAATTCTCACAGTATAGGATAGGAAAAAATATCCTATTACATGTAATTTCTAATCACGACATGTCACGACTAGATAATAATAAAAATAAATAAGAATTTATTAAGCGTCACGAACACTACCGTTTATTACGTATAATAAAGTGCTGAAAGAAGTCTCGTTTAATTAGAGGTGAGATACTCGGGAGCGGCGCGCCTGAATAGCCCCTCGTTGGGCGCCATTTTGCATAATTGGCGACGAGAGCGCCGCGCAAAATTTATACGGCCAACCCGCCAATTTACTTGCTAATGACTCGTCGTCTTGCCGTCGCCCGAAACTCAGCTTTTTTGGACAACAGTTTCTAGTTTGCTTGCATTTGTTGGCGAATTTCAGTTTTAGTTGAATATATGAATATCAAGATCAAGGACTACTTAGCGTTTAGAAGTTTCCTAAATTGGTTAACTACCTTTCTACTTATTTTATTTTCGACGTCGAAGTTGGTTTTTGTACTGTCAGAGATAAAAAAGGGTTTATTCGTTATTTAGATAACAACAATGATTTATCGAAAACAATCGTAATTGACAAAGATATCACATAATATATACCAAAAAGCAGGTAAAATTTAAAAGCTACTTTTTTGAAGTCGGGTTAAATGTTAACTAAACACCCACGCTCTCATAAGGTTGAAAGTAATGTCACATAAGATTACACGAACGAGTCTAGTTGAATTTTTTTTACGAGTAACACGTTGGTCACCAAACCTTTTTTAGATATACCTACGTATAAAGATTTTTCGCCTTTACAATGAAACTATACAGCTTTTGATTATGTATGTGTTTTTCTTATATTATTTTATTATTGTTTCAGACGGGGAAGATGGGTCTACCGGCTGGCGGTAGTTTATCGCTGTTCTGTCCCGGTGGGGACTTAGGGCAGCCTCCTCCAGCCCACATGGGCATACCTCCGCCTTACCAGCTTGATTCGAAGCTTGGTGAGTATTTTGGTAATGACAACTTTATATTCTCTTTTGCTTAATTAGTTGTAGAATTTAAATATGGTTAACAAATCACATAATGGTAAATGGCATAATTGTTATAGTATATTTTAAGTGACAATAGATAACGTTATATTATATAGTATAAGTTTTCAAGTACAATCATCAGCAAGTCCGGTCATATAAATCTCTTAAAATTCTCCACTTGATTTTTAAATACTATGTACTAGAGTTTAAAATATATTGGAGGAATTTTATTCAAAGAATTTGTAATTTATACACTGACTAGCTTTCCGCGAGCGGCTTCGCCCGCTTGCTTCTGTATTTCTCTTGAACTCTGTATATTGATGAAAATCGCATTATAATACATTGTGTAATTTAAAAGATCCCAGCATACAAACAACGACGAGCGAGTTAGTTTTATTATATACCTACTAGTTGTCCTGAAGAACTTTGTACCGTCAAATTTTCTTTCTCCAGTCGCTACCAAGAAAATATATTAAAAAAATCATCCAATTAGGTGCAGACGTTTGGAAGTTATGTGCGTATATACATTTCGGTCATTCATTTATATATACGTAGATACATTTTATATATAATACATTGTTTATAACAAGACATGTCATTAACTTTAACATGTGGAATTAATATTTTCAATATGTTTTACTCATCTGTTATTTTTTTCAGCTGCAGGCTTAGCGAGGACACCCATGTACCCTTTTCCCGGGGGAACTTATCCTTACCCCATGCTCAGCCCCGAAATGTCACAAGTAGCCGCCTCGTGGTGAGTACATATATCTAAACTAAAAGAAAATCAATTCCGTATGCAAACTTTTTTTATATAAATATTTTTGTTAACTTTTTTAGGAAAATGTTATCAGATCTATTTAAATACCTTCCCTGATGTTTAAAAATAATTTATAACCATGTTGGTCTGTATGCGCCTGAAAATGTTACAATTGATTACTCATTCAGTTTGTATTCTTTTTCTATTGATCTTATTTATTCAATCTATTTTCTGTTTGTTAAGAAATATTGGGGATTTATTTTTAATAAACTAGAATTCTTAGCACAAATTTTTAGCACGGTGGAAATAGTTTATTTCTTTTATTCTTTTATAATCATGTAGTCGTGTTGGATTTGACGCTTAGTAGATAATCTACATTTCAATGCTTTATTTCTTTACATTTACCAACATTATAAGCCTAGCTCCATCTATGGGCTGTAAAAATAATGAAACAGTGAGGTTGTTAAAATACATTATGAAAGAAATGTCATTGTTGTGTTATTCGAATTTGGAACTGTTTATTTGTTCAGGCATACCCCGAGCATGTACCCTATATCTTCGGCGGCGAGTGGTTTCCGGAGTCCGTACCCTACCTCGCTGCCAATACCAAGTTCTAGTCTGTCAAGGTAAGATCAAGTCAGGCTCATAGATATTGGTAGATGGGGCGCACATGCGGGATGCGTGTCATCCCACTTGCGGAAGCCATTCTCTGTGGCTTATTATCATTAGTCTAATTATAGCTAAACATATAAACTCAGCGAGTGCTTGAATAATAACACGATGTCAACGAATGTCAATTTCCACATAGTTATGACGCTTTGGGCGTATCTACTATTATAATCTGTAACCGGTAGCCTGACTAACCAAAGCGGTTAATGCTTAGCTACCGGTATATAGGTGCCACTCCCTGTGTATGTAAGCGCAAGCGGCTATGACCTTGTGCTACGTCACAGATGTTTTAGGGCTGGCACAATCCCATGCGAAAGAGATAGCTGAACTGTTGATACTTCACACGTAAGAATGTCGTCTCTTTTCACGTGGCGTATACCGTCTTCGATACTAAAGTTTATGGTGCTTAATTATTTGAGAAGAAAAAAAGTATAATTCTTATCGACTTATTCGGTAGACTATATTTTATTGATGTGACTGCAATATCATAAGTATTTACTTACCTTTTTTATCCTACAGTGAATTATACCGATTCTCCCCAACATTGGGCGGAGGTTTAGGCCTCGGCCTAGGACCCGCGCTGGTGCCTCCGCCCTCGTCAAAAGCCGACGTCGATTCATACCAATCACGGTATGCGAGGTAAGAAACATAGCTTGGATGTTCTTAAATAAATAAATTTACCGGTTCATGTCCAAATCTCAGCCATCCACCACCACTGTTACACTTCAATAGATGCATCATGTATGCGATAATGATTGCGTTTCATATATTACTCAACTCAATCTCCGCTATACGATAGATCTTTCAAATGTCTACGTTACATCGTTGCTCATTAAAATGCAATTTGGATCTAAAACAGAATTTCAATTCAGAATTTCGCATCGATTTTCAACTTTGAAATGCGCAATAAAAACCTCCTTTTTAAAACTCCGCTGTTCCGAGAGATAACATTTTTAGCAGCACAATTTTAATCCAGAGTAAACGCTTCCTTTCCATGATGCGGAGCTGCATAGGTAGCTCACGGATTGGTAACCAACAACTTTTTAGATATAAATTTGTGACCAGGACTTACCGGTTCATTAAGGATCAAAAACTAGGTTTTAAAAATGGTCGTTCAGAGCAAAATCGTTTCGATAAAAATTATAATCTCTGGGGATGGCAATCTCTATATGATTCAAATTTTGTCAATGATACTCTTGTCACCATTGATAAACAGTGGTGACAGAGTGTAACTAAAGATATACAGACAAACAGAGACAATGATCATGAACGTAACAACTAAAATCTGTGAGTTAAATTAACCGGTATTTATTACCGGTTTATATTATAAAATATTTAATCATTATCAGGTAATTGCAAATGTATACTGTATTTTTAAAATAATTTGAGTACCTCTGACATAACACTTTAAAGGTATAATAATAAAAATTAAAATATCAATGACTTTTATTAACAGCTTAATATATATTTAGATAGAAATAAAAGTGACGTAATAAATTTTAATATCGCTATAAAAATAACACCAACTACAATAAATATTAACCTGTAAAAAAGGTTGATAGTATCTTAAATAATCATGTTCGCATCTGGCCCATATCTGATAGTCCAGGGTGGGTTAATATCACTATTGCATACTCCGATACAATCGCCCCGATATAACACGCTCGAGGGGTGTCTTTAGGGTTGTCAAAATACGTAATCAATAAATAATATTTTCATGGTTATTTTCGTGGTAACTTTAAAATATGCTCGTCATATTAAAATTATAGTTTAAATAATACAAATTCATTGGCAATCATATATTTATTATTTTACAGCTGTTTAAAAATAGGATTAGTCTATATGTTTTGTCAATAAACTCGCTAAATACTATACAGACAGATCACCAATTTTGTATTACAGGTGTCCTAAGAAACTTACTGCACGATGAAGATTAATCAAGCTTCCACTAATTTTATAAATAAAGAAAAACTTTTACAGAGGCTGTATCTCGAAAGATATTAATTTATACAATATTTTAATAACATAAAATACAATTAGCTATTTGTGTTTTAAATGCAATAAAGCCTAAATAAATAAATATGATCTTCCTGATCTAGAGGAGAATAACACGTAGCGAGCCGTTGTTGGGCTGTATAATAAAACTTCTATGATAGTGGTTACTTCTTCTTTATTTTATTTGCTTGAGGTCCGGAGATCTTACAAAATTCTGCTTAATAGGCTCATCATAAGCAGTTCATAATTACACATTGTTCCCCTACTTTGCGAAGCCACCCCCACTTTTAACATCTTTGAGTTTCTAACAATTATTTTTCTTTCTTAACTTATTTACATTATAACGTCATTATTTACTTTTCAATGCATTCCTTTAACTATTTTCTATTTAATTTACATCAAACAAACTAATATTAATTTGAGGAGACGTGCGTGCAGAATAAACTAGATTAACAGATCTATTAAAAAAGAATACATACAGATATAATAATGGTTCTTTCTAAGTTTATTTATAATTCTTTAACCCAAAAATGTGGCAACCCTAGCGTAAGCCGTAAACAATAGCAATGTCGCGACGCGTGCGCCAGTTTATTGAAACATTTAGCTGACCTGTTATTACAAGTTGCAGATTGTAGGTTTTAAAAACATAATTATTACATGTTACTAAAGTTGATCAGTATCAAAAATTCATGCATTCAGCGAACCTAAGTGAAATCAATTATCTTTGATAGTTGTAATGTTGATTTTTATCTTGAAATTCATCGCGATCGCTATTTTCGTAATTGACGATAATGTAAAAACGGGTTAATTAAGAAAAAAAACGAGTCGTACACGAATTACAACAGTCAATATTTTTTAATGAAATTAATTTTAGCAAATTTACGAATAAGCAATTTTGGTAATTATTTAGGCATTTTTATTGTTTTAATTATTTCGGTATGATAAACTCAGGATTCGTAAGCGATTACATTTCAATGACTTAAAATTAATTTTTATTTGATTTCACAATATATTTGACTTAAAAATACTTTAAAAAATCCACGTCTGCGTGGGTACACAGGGAAAAAATATAAATAAACAAATAATTTATATGTTTCAAATCCATTCCATGTATAGTGATGAGCTTTTATACTAGAGTACATAAGCCAGACTTCAACATGTTACTCGACTAGTAAGAAATCACGGATATAGATCACGGTAAACATTTGTCTCGCTTTACTCACGCGTAATCAGTGCGGAAAGGGAATATAATTAACAGATTCGAAGGTTTGTTTATAGATGTCCTTTATTATGCACACGTTTCTAGAAAGAGAAGGCCCCGTTTTTATTATAAATTACATTTTCTACATTTCCACTCACAGGCAGCCATATATTTTTCATACTCTAGTATCTATGGTTAATAGATATTCACAGAAGTTCGTCAATCGATCTGGATCTGGTAGTATTTTTTTGGATTCAAATCGATTGTAGAAATTAGACAGCTTTGTATAAGCTGATGTGAACGAAGAAAAGTACTTCTATGTATATATTGAAGTCTTTCATATAAAACCTACATTCATTTCAAATATTTCCTAAGCGCAACATTAAACATGAAGACAAAAAATATATATATGAAGTAATCATCAACACTACATATTGCTATTCTAAAGAACTCGTCATGCTTTAAAAGAAATTCTATTTTTAAATGAGAATATGTAATCTTACACGTTTTCAACGTGTCCACTCAGGTGTACGTCACTCAAAAAACACATAATCATCGTTAATAAAGGTGGGTCGGCACTGATAGCTGAAAAAATGCTACTCTAGAGTTTGATTCTCATATTTCTAATACCCTCGCCAATAGAATAAACATCTAAAAATTAAAAATTGTGAAGTGGCAATAGGGTTATTGACAGTGATCAATATAAAATATGAAACTCATATAAATAATAATAAAAAATAAGTGTAAATATCTTTTGATTGCCGAAAAATATTTTTTTTATAACCATCTTTACCTTTATGGTAACTTCTTAAAATATTTTTGGAAAATTGTCAATAACCCTAATGGGGGTAAAAAACATCATCTCTCATTAGCTTGAATAAATTCACAATGTTTAATTTCAAGAGAAAACCTGCACCGCTCGTGCCCGAATGTCAACTCCCTTAAAATTACCTCGTTATCATGTATAATTATTAAAATTGCTCTTAAAATCACGTAAATTCCAATAACCCGTCTTCACTGACACCATGCCTTTACATATAAGTCCAGGTACAGTCATGTAAATAAGGCGCTGGAGAAATTTAATTAAGATGATATATGAGACGCCCCGCTTTAACGGGCCACTGTGACGTGTACCGTCAGCAAAACTGATGGATGAGGATTTTTTTTTTTACTGTCTTTAACTTCAATTTTAATATTCACTCCACCAACTACGAAACATGAACTACAGAATCATACTTGTCTTCTTCTATAAACAACACAAATGATATTATATCTAAGCGATTCGGTATTATACTCTGTTTGAAAAAGTACTTATTTTTATTTTAAGAAAATGTTATAAACACGCGATAGCTCTGTCCGCTTTATACCTATATAATACCATCTTGGTACCTACGTAAACAAAACAGAAGCTTTAAGTATATGACGTCATACCGCGACGGGGCGTCACGTGATTTACAGATTAAAACGCTTGTCTTAATATAATAATAATATTGTAAATAAAAAACCTTGTTTCCCTTAAACATTTTACAATACAAACATCATGGTGTGCTTCCCTTTAAGATCCTCTAATACCTGCAGCAGGAGGCCATCGTTATATAGGAATATGTACCCAAATATATATATTATGACAAAACATAGAAAGAAAGAAACAATAGTATTATTACCACAGAAAGAAACCAATATCCAGATGATTATTAAGTGCTTATGCTACTACGTGCGTGTGCATTTGTCAGTGTGTATGCCTGTGTGTGCGTGTGTGTATGTAAGGGAGTGTGCATTAATTCAAGTTGTTGATACGTACTCTAAATTTATAGCGTTATCGAACTGATTTTATTAGTCTTTCTATCTTTGTATAATTGAGTGTTTTAAGCCAGTTAATTAGGGATTTTACTTTTAATTTAACAAGATAATCATCTGATAAATATTTTAATTTTATAATTAAAAGAACCATGTTATTTTAAATGTGACCGTCCTTTTGCCTATTTAGTAAACCTTGTTAATATGCCTACAGTACTTACATAACAATCATTGCCACCGAATGCCTCGTTCATTGTGTACAGATTCCTTTTATAACTTTTCTCCTTTTTTGACTTGCTTATTTTAAACTAAAGGAAGTCATATATTTTGAAGTTCCCTGAACTAATCTACTGTATAAAACTGTCCATTAGTTGTACTACTAAATATAATGTCACACGAAGTTTTATTGATTCTATTTTGGAATTGTTGAAAATTCGGATCTGTGTTTCGGGAAGTCGTAAGTCACCGATCATTGGAATAGTTTTTCATTCTTATTATACTCAAGATATATTTCTGATTAATGATATTAAATAATATAATTAATTAAATTGTTTTTATATTCCAATGCACTTTATAGATTGATTTATATAAATTTATCACATTGTGACATTATTTTTTTATTACTATAAATATTAAAAATCTGGGTGACGTCATACCCAGAATTTTATTATTACAAGACCACGCGATCGAAGCCGCTGGCAGAAAGTTAGTAGATTTTAAAATAAAAACTTGGTGTGATTAATATTTCATTTTAATTAGTAATACACATTACATACTATTTACCTTAATTTACCTTAAAGATCACACTTTAATTAATTTCATCATAAATGTTTATTATAAAGAAAATTTAACAATACAATTTTACATTTACAATGCTATACTAAAAAATATTTAATGAAAAATCTATTAAAAAAAATCACTTTTTTCTTGACACTCTGAGATGGGACTCGAACCTATGACCTTTCGCAATTCAGGCGACTGCTTTTAAGAATTTTTCTTTAACAATATTTTTCAGTATATGTTTGTAAAAATATTTCTTTCGGCTGTATGGGTGGATTTCCTGAACGTTGATGAAAATACGCTCTGTAAAAAAAGTACGTGCTCTGCGAAAAAGTAACAAGCGCTTGAAAAATCGTCAGTCCTGTTAGGTCCTGGGTAGCTCAGTGGATAATTAAAATGTTTCTATACCCTCCATTTCATGGCAAAATGGTATCTTGTTTTTATTTCTCTCATGAACTGGCATGTTGCTTTCGTCTTTTCCCTTAAAGTTTGTTACAATATGTAAAGTTACGTTCAGCGCTGTATGGAAGATCATAGTAACTGTAGCACAAAATACAAATAACATATTTACAGTCTCAAACTTAAGATACTAAGAAAGACGAACTAAATTATGAGAACCAACCGCTAACAGCAATCTCGAATCGATTAAAATTCTAAAGCTACATAATTCGAATCACAAGACAATCTTTACCATTGCATAGCTAAATACAAACATCATCACATGACAAATGAATCGACAAATATTATCATAATAGATATAAATCTTACAATTTACTTCAATATCTATTATAATGATTCTTAATTCTTCAATTTTAAGACTCTTTTCAGATTGTAAGTTACTGAACCGTATGGTTTCATACAAATGCAATGGTATAATTGTGGAGAGGCGCGCGCGCAGCGGAAACGGAGCGTCTATTTCGAACCGGACGCGCGTTTGTTTACTGTCTGTCTGTTTGTCGTTAACACCTAAACTCGTTAACATATTGATCGCCAGTTCGCTAGATATGTTCAGTGAAATCACTTGTTTATCACAGCTAAGGTCGGCAATGAAAATTGTAATGATGCTAATAATGTAATGGCAGTACACACGACAGCTAATTAGAGGGCAACAATATATATATAATTACACCGTTTTATATAAACATAGATAAGTAAACACTGTTTGTAAATGTAAAATAACCAACACTCGGTAATAATCAATGATTAAATTTAACAATTTTTTTTAAATAATTCCTCCCAACTGTCTTGTAAGTGCATAGAAATATTGACCATATATATATATATATATATATTATGTGCAAGTAAGTCTTATTACTCTCTGTTTGACACAAGTAAAAAAAATTACTAAATGTTTTTGACCATTTTTGAACGTAGCTTGTATAGAAACTGCTAGGTGGCGTAGTGACGATACGTTGTTTAGAGGGGCTGATTACAATTTCTTGAACTTTACACGCTCATTACTCAAAATCCCATTTTTGCATTGTGTCACTATCGTTCTCAATGTGCGATATAGAAAATTTGTTTTAAGAGTACCACTTCCGGTCCAAACTTGTAGTATGGACTCAGTCTGTCTCATCAATCGACCGAAATAAATAAACCCATTTCACTTCGACGTTTCTCTTCTGTCATTAAGAATTTGCATTAGCCGATCGATGGTTTAAACCGAGCACTAACTTTATAATAATAAGTCGGATAAATACATGTTTTTGTAATCAAGTACACTTCAATACACTATTCGTTACGAAATGAAAAACAATTGCCATTAATATCGAAGAAAAGTAAAATTAATTAGTGTCGTGGGCTACTTCTACCATAAGTATAAGTATTATACTAAGTTATGTGGTAGATGTAGGAGATCCAAAGAATTATAGACAGTATGAAAGACAGCTAAGAATAACAGGGTGTGAGTTGACATGACGACTAATCGAGAATTATGAATGAATATCGCTCCGTCCCAAAACGTAATTAGGACAAGGACTTAAATGATGTAATCGCAAAATACAGTTTAATAAAACGCTTTGTCTTCTCTGTTATTACCAGTTATATTAAACAATTTCTAAGAACTCTTAGCAGAATTTAAATTTCGTCTATTAACAATATTCCAAAGCTGCCTTAGCCAATACTACTGAGGTATTGTTTTTAACCTTGCAGTTTCTCAATACTGTAAGCTTACGTTTTTAAGTTTCTCTTACAGTTTCTTTATTTAGATTAGTAATATGTATGAAAACTTCCATTAATAATAATTATCATAAAAAAAACTATTATAACAAGCTATTCAAACAAGGCCTGATGACTGTTTTCTAAGAGGCCCTTTTTTATTTCCAGGTCAATAGAGAAAGGTAGTAGCAGTTCGGCAAGTGATAAGCCGGCTGAAAGCTCCTCGGCTAACAGCAAGGAGCAAAACAAAAAACCCCATATCAAAAAACCTCTCAACGCCTTTATGTTATACATGAAGGAGATGAGGGCGAAGGTTGTCGCGGAGTGCACATTGAAAGAGTCAGCGGCAATCAATCAGATTTTAGGCAGACGGGTGAGTTGCTTAGTAATTTTTTAAATGTCATTTTTTACCCCAAGGAAAGTCGGCCGGGCCAAACTCGTCCCAATTTTAGCCCCCATGTACACGCTCATGTCATCATAAGCAAAGTCGAATGATAAACTTACTTTCTGGATAAATATACAAACTATTTGTAACTAGCAAACATGTTATTTAAAATTAAAAATAAAAAGCACTTGTGAATTTCAAAATACTTCGTGCATATTTTGTTTTATTAAATGCAAATAATTAGTGTCGTATAATTAAAATAAAGGTAATAAAATATGAATAATAATAAGTTTTATTTTCAAGCTCATCCTTATTATATTTTACGAGCCAGAAGTCAATTCGGTCTACCGTATTTTTGGAATGATAATATTACGGCTTGTTCGACGCGACACGACGTTGTATTTATATTTTTAAGAACAAAAACCTTACGCTGCACCCTTCGCACATAATCTGACTATGATCATAAACGGATATAAGGTTGAGTTTTGCTTAAAATATAATTTAGATAACAAAATTTCATTTTTTAGGGGCGAGTTCGGCTCGGACGAGTCTGCTAAAGCTCACTTTTGTAATCGACTGTACTTTTCTAGGGTGGGGCCACACGTTTTTATAGAGCGTTTTCATTTTAAGAGTTTTAATTAACAAAATAACGATGAATAGGGAGCAATTTTTTTAATGCGTCATTTTGAGAATTCAAACACTCAATAATATTTTTTCAAATATTTTATACAGACGTCACAGACATTGTTTTATATAATTATATTTAGTCATGTTATTGCGAGATTAATTTAAACGTGGTCTCACATTGATCTTTTTTTGTATATGTTTATTTTAATAATTCGTTTCCTCTTTCGGTGGAATATTTAAAAAAAGAGCAAAAATCAATTGTTAATCTTGTTAGGAATGTGATTCACCGCAAGCGAACCCATATGTTAGCAAACAATGCCCTCCCTTATCAGCGATCACCAACTATGTATTGAATAACGAATTGAGAAACACGTGAAACCGGTAGCGGGAATCGAATCCGATACCTTTTTCTTGGAACTCGTCGACTCTCATTCCCAGCAAGAGTAACCGTTTGAATTATAAAAAAAAAATACAAAATATTTTTTGAATATTGTTTTTTTTTCTGTTTGGTGATTTCTTGTTTGATCGCTTTATGGGTAATGAATAAATTGCATAGAGATTATCATAGTTTAATGTAGATTATAATATAAATATACATAACTTATATAAATAGGTACTGAAAAAAATTTGGTCAAACTTTTTAAGTGTTAAAGATTCCTAGGTCATGCCTAATTGTTTAGAAGTATACTTATCGTAATATATTTTCGCAATATTCTACTAAATCTAACATGGGAGTATTATTGTAATAAGCTCGGTTCTTCTGATTCCCCTGTCATCGTATTTAGCGCATTCATCACCCATAAAGTTTACAAAAACTCGATTTTACCAAACGGGCAGGGGAGATTCCTTGACGCGACAAATGACAGATGTAACGTAAATCATGTAAACGCAGTGGCACTCGTTGAGCCGTGAGGAGCAGGCAAAATACTATGAAAAAGCGAGGCAAGAGAGACAGCTCCATATGCAGCTGTACCCCGGATGGAGCGCGCGCGACAACTACGGTTACGGTTCCAAAAAGAAAAAGCGGAAAAAGGACCGAAGTCCAGCCGAGCTGGGAGGTACTTGGTCACTGCGAACCGAGGGGATGGACGCTTTGTACACTCGCTTCCCCCCACCCGCCTGCGGGCCCACTAACCTCCCACTCCCGTATATGAGTGTGCGTGTGTGTGTTATGCCTGTACCCGCGGCGCTGTGCTAGAAAAGCGGCCGCATGTGCGGATCGGGAGTACGGCGCCCGCGCATTGGTGTTAGTCGTCGAGTGTTCACCCTCCCACGAAAACATTGGTTTGTTTATATATGTCTAGAGAGCGCGACTCCTGTACCGCAGAATAGGTTCTGAGAGGAACGTCACAATTGGCCATTCTCATTAAAAATTATTAGGATCAAAATTTATCACGGATTTTAGATGCGCGGGCTGTTTTTCTAGCACCTCTTGCGCACGGCGATTCAACGTCGAAGTGCATATTCTCTTTTGTTTCCATATTGCGGCGCGTTTAGTGGCATGCGCTCGGACGCGAGGAGCAGGCAAAGTATTACGAGTTGGCCCGCCGGGAAAGGCAGCTGCATATGCAGCTATATCCCGATTGGTCGTCTAGGGCTAATACGCAAAGGGGCAAGAAGAGGAAGCGAAAACAGGAGACAACCGATGGAGGTACTGGCTTTGAGTCGGTCGCCAAGCGTTATACCCGCACGGAGCGACGCACGTCTCGTTCGCTCATTAAAAAAACGAGGTCAATTAATAGAGGATTAAGACTGGAGACGCTCGTCGCTTCCCTCCCGCACCCTCCCCTCCCCCGGGTTCAATTGCTTTGAACTCCGGAAAGAAGGACAGTAATATTGCCGAATGTCTAATGGTTGGGGGTACAGGTTGTAGATTTTATATCAGTATTATTATTTCTTTAAATATTTATCGCATTTATTGTTATTTTTAAATATTTATTTTTTTAATTTGTTTTTGTAATTACGAACGCTAAATACATATATATTTGAGATACCCTGATATAAGTGGCACCCCTTCGAAGGTTGTCCCGGTTTTTGGCTTACGATTCTGCTCCGCAAGTCACCCAGATAGATGTAGGGGAGCGTGCATGTTGTTACCACGGTTTGAACACTTGAATAACGCTTTGCAGGGACATAGACAAGTGTCAAATAAGGCTGGGACAGCCTTCCTTAAAGGATATCATAAGTATGCAAGGAGTTCGAGGCATGGAGGCGTCACGTCTGTCTGCGAGCAGGACTCCGTAGATAATCGATGCTAGCTGTTCAGTTCAAATGATACTGGCCAAAGAACATGATTTATTTTGATTCCGGAGAACCTATTCTGCTTAAATTTTTGCTTACAAGCGTCATTCTTTATTTGTGGTTTTTTATTTCATGATCAGAGTAAACAGTAGTTAGTTATTATTTTTCGTAATATGCGTGTAGTATGTTTGGTTGGAACCAATGTTTTTTTTTCCGTTATTCCCTTATTCTTTTCTATCCTGATCCGATCCCAGCATGAACTAACATGTCGAGGGGTTACTGCATGGCTTGTTTCGTAGTGCATAGTTTTGGATGAGTAATTATTTTTAAGTAGCTTCAGATATGATTTCAGGTAAATTGATTTTCGCTGTATATATATTAATTTATTGATTATATGACATTCGCAATATTCTTTTCCGATTATTTCGAACCGAAAGAATTTACTCGTAATCATATTGTTTTTGAACCGATTCAGAGTTTTTTGATTTGAATACATTTATTTTAATGTCAATAGATTAATTTATAATTTGATTTTTTGAATAGAAAATTAGAAATTGAAGATATTTTTGGAAACTTTTGTTTGCGATTATACCTAATGGATGACATATGGGGATTTCAGGGAATAATTTGAAGAAATGCCGTGCAAGGTACGGCCTGGACCAGCAGAACCAATGGTGCAAGCCTTGCAGGTGGGCAATATTTGTTTATTATGTCATTATTATTATTTTTTGTTTCGCTTTCTTGATCCGGTAGCCAATCAGCCAACCGTTAGTCTTAATATGTTTCTATGTGGAAAGACTTGGCTTAACTATTGGTCTTTTTCTACGACAGAAGCCTGGTCGTAAAGTATTGTTTTTAGCGATTAGCTATTTTTTGTTTTTAAAAAGACGAAATAAACTGTAGTATAGCTGTTGTTTATTTTTCTTTTATTGATTATTATTACATTATATGTTATTACTTTTGAAATAAAAAAAAAATAGCTCTTTCTTAACCGACTGCAAAATGGTGGTTATGTAGAATTAAGTTACAAAGAGCGTATGCATATTCAGAAAATGTGTCTTTTCACAAAGAAATAAGATTCAGTCTATTGTAGTATTTGAAAGAAACAAAATGATATAAAATAGATTTTTTTGAAAGTAGATCCGAGTTTGAAAACGTAGATCATAGGATCCATTATAGTTTAGACTAGAGGTGGCCAGAGGAAGGGCAATCATTTGTCGACAAAAAAAGAAAGCTTTCAAAAAAATCTTGTGACACATTTTCTGAATTTCGCACACGTTTTGTTTATTGATATTTTAATTGTTATTGTTAAGTAAATTAAATATGAGGGTTATTTTACTGATAAATTGTTTTCTCCACTCATGATTGCCGCTTCTCGTGGACCGCTGCTGTTACGCTGGCACTATTGGTGATAAATTTAAATTTTTCGTTAATTTTTCTTTTATTATAAAACGCTACTTGATTCTATACGATTTTAAAACAATATATTATAATTTTTTTACATATATGTAATTAAATATGTCTTGTATATATAAAACTTTATGAACAAATAACTTCATTACATAAATTCGAATTATAACTTCCTAATTTCAAATAACAAAACTTATATTGCATCTTTCTTATTTGCTAACTGACTAACCGACCGACCGACTAACTAAAATTATAATACATAAATATCTAATACTATCTTTTTCATATTATAAAACTCAATACACTAAATTTATTTTATCCTGAAATGTTTCATCTGCATCACATATATACACAAAAAAATCTAATAGCCCAGAATCAAGTAGTGTAATGGTATCTGGGGGGCTAGGGCTCCTCCGGCCGGAGCCCCCTCCGCTGGGTGCGGGGGGGCTCGCGGCTAGCCCCCCTCAGGAGCCCACGTACGTCAACCTCTAGTGCCGGCGCGCTCCCGCCGCAGGATCCTGTACGGTCAGTCGCCATGTCGCAACACTAGCGCCGCGTAGTGAGCCTCATGTGAACTCAACGCAACAGTGGCGCTATCTGCAACACTCCCACTTGTCAAATTACAAGTCACCGATATAAGTTATAGTCTCATATCGACAATCCGAACTAAGTAATTTTTCTCGTAATTATTCAATTTAAACGATACAGAATCCTAACACTTTCGATCGCCTTTACTTAATATTCGCGCATTCTCCTTTTAATCAAGCACGCAAAGGTAATACAAGAGGGCTTGCAAAATGATCGTTAGAGTTATAGTAGAAAGATCTGTTTTACAGCAGCTAAGATACGATTAGGCATATTGAACGTAAGTTCCGCGGTTTACTAGTTAGCCCATGTATCGATATCGATATTTGATGTCGGAAATGTAACGGTAACTGAATAATAGTGATGTCCCATATGTATTTTCTCAAAATTAATATTAAGAATCGTTACCTTATAAGAGAGTCGTCACTTGTTTGACAAATGGGAGTGCATAGTGCCATGTCAATATGAAATTTTGTGATTTTTCCAACGTTTTAATAAAAAATGAAAAAGAATTAAATGTATTTTAAACACACTTCTCCATTTAATTAATAGGGGAGTTAATCGTTAAAATTAAAAATACATTTGGCGTTGTAAAAGTTACAAAGATTCGATACTGCGTTCGTAATATCAGTGTGATCGAGCTTCCAATGCGTACGCGCTTGTTTTGTTAAAAAAATACGGTCGTGTTACAATTCAAACGTTATTAATTGTTTATGAGATGCTGGTGTATTGCTTCGTTAAGAAATGAAACTAAAGAATACATAAATAGATATATCTTTTACTGTAAGCAAACACCAACATCACCATAGATTTTGGAATGAATAGTGATGTGGCGTTATCGATGTCGTTTGTAGGAATTGAATGTGTTTTGTAGGTAGATATTAAATTATGTTTTCTTTTCCCATATTGATATTAAACAATTGACAAGTTCAATTTTCTCCTGCGTTAATTTTTAATAACACCGCATGAGTGTTCCAAACTACAGGTTTTCAAGTGTTATAGTTTCTTTCAGCATGGCGTTCGTAACATTTTGTGTTTATTCTTGACGTATTTTCTTTATTTTTGTAGGTTAATTTAAAAACGTAGAACTTTTTTCTATTTTCGACTAATCCGAAAACAGTTTGTGAGCGTAGTAGTTTTCGGTTGGCATGAGAAAAGAGAAACGGTCCCAACACGAATCCTTGGAGGAGCGGGAATTGATTTGTTCTATATTGCAGGCGGAAGAAAAAGTGCGTACGATACATGGGAGCCCTGGCGGAGGCGACGGGGTCCATGTCGCTGCCGATGGCGACGCCCCAATCACCTTGCTCTGAGGAGGACGTGAAGTTGGAGGAGTTGTCTGACGCGTCGAGCGACGGCGATGCGGACACGCCGCTCAACTCCGCGTCCAGCCCCGGCGGCCTCAGCGCGCTGTCGTCCCTCGCGTCGCCTGCGTCCGATCCCCCGCCCAACCCCCCGCGCAACCCCGTCGGTACTAACCCCCGGGACGCGAACAACCCCCTATCAGTCGGACAACTCACCTCCCAGTCTTGGCCCCGCGCGGCGCAGGCGAGACCCGGACACGAGGTGATATCGGTCTCATAGTGACGGTTTCACCGGTATTCGCCGGACACGATACCCGGGCCGCGCTCCGTGGCGGCCGCGGCTTGACGGCGCGTCGATACCTCGGCGCGGTCGCGGCGGAACGTGTTCCTAATACGAAATTCAAAAGCAACGCCATCTTTGAGACGTTTCCGGAAGCGGGTCGTGCCGGTTGTGATCCGGGAAGCGTGGTGCCAGTTTAGGAAACCGCTCTGTTGATAGACTATTTTTAAAAGATTTCTAAGTGGATTTACCTAACGTCCTGACGCGTGTTATCGGGTGCTAATAAACGCGTGAAAGTTAGGAGCACCGACATTTTAGTGAACTCCGTTTCGAATCTTTGTTGCCGAAGTGTAATTTAATGATATCAATGGTTTGATTTTCACTCGATGTATATGGCCTAATAGTAAATCTTTTACCACATTTCTTTAACCAAATGTCCGGTGTTTCTTGCTGTCACGCAGTAACATAGGGAGTGTAACATTTAAAAATGACACCATGAAATAAAATTCAATAATTCCCCCGTGTTGTATTAAATAATACCTCCAAATGATGTATGGACAGTCACCTGTTGATGATCTCAAAATTACGAGTCCAAATCGAGTCATTTACTTTGCATTTTTAATTTCTATAATTTTGATATAACTCCTCACATAGATTCTTTTATTCCAACCATGAGTTTATTCGTTTTTCCATTTATATATCAAAAGTAAAAAGGCAAGAGATCACTCGTATTTTTCTCTAGTAATATTTTTCAAATCTATGGAATTTAACCACGTATGCAGTGGGCTTAAGTCATGACTATGAGCCATTGTTCATAGGAGATCTATATTTATTTTTTAACAGCCAACTTTTAATTTAATACAAAATAATTGTCACATTACACGACAGAAAGTCTGACGTTCTTTTGAAAAGTGTGACGAAATAAAATTGTGTCGAATTTAAAGAGCATAAAATAAGATTGCATTTATAATTAAGTATTTTTATTACGCTATTCATTACAACGGCAGACAATTAACTTGGTGAATGATTTTATATTAAATTAAAAGATTAGCCTTGTCTATGTTTCGTTCGAGCGATTCAGGCCTCTATTGCTCTCTTAAGAAGGATGCTACCGAAGATTTTTTTTATGTTGCATGAAAATTAATGGTCACGCTTTTCAAGTTTTCTAGGCGTCTACGTGGTGGTGCTATATGAAATATATAAATATTTTTTGTGACAAATTATTTTCAATGATACAGTGTAATATTTAACTATGAAATCATTATGTTCACAGAGCTCTAAAATGTACTTAATGAATGAGTCAAAATTTATTTACTCACAGATATTTTCAAAACATATCTTGAAACAATCAAATTTGAATTTATTACTTTTTGAATTAGTGTGCAAAATATGAGATTCGTAAGAAAGTATAACTATCTTTGTCACTAAAAAATAAATTATTATATTTGTCTCTGTGTCATAGTCTGCCAGTTCGCCACTAAAGTTGCCTAACCCTTTAACTTTTCCTATATAAAGCGGCCTGCACCAGATAGGTTCCATGTAGCTATAGAAGTTAAATTTTAGTTCATTTTCCCTTCGCATTCGGCTCTGTATAATATTAATGTTAAGGCATGGCGAAGGGAAAATTGTTTTTCCGTTGTACGGAACTTGTTAGACTGTCGTAGGTTAGTTTAGAAGCGACGTACGAGTGACATTATTATAGGACGCTGCACCGAACTGCCCTCATGAATGTACTTTTATTTTTATAGTTACAGAAATTGTAAATAGCGCCATCCATCGTATCACCGCGGAACTACCAAGCGGTTTATTCCGAAATGTTTTGTTGGAATGAAGGGGTTTTGTTGATTTGATAAGTTACATTTTTTTTGTTGTACAGGAAGTTATGTAGGTACTTGTATGTTTTTTCTTTTTTGCATGCACTTGTTTTTAGAATTTTGAAGTTAGTCATTGAAGGGCATTTTGGTGCAATGTTAAATCTTTTGTATATGTGTAAGTACATACATAATGTAAAATGTATAAAATATAGGTTTAATCTAACTGTGTCATATTAGATTATAAGTTGTACTATGCTACTTATATATACACTATTATTCTATATAAAAAGGATTTTAAAGAAAAAAAATATTAGTTGAATACAGACAGTGAACTAAATTAACTATCACACCTTATCTGGAGTTTTCATTATTTTAATTATTTCTATAAACCCCCAGAGTATATAGTACTGGTGTATGTAAATAAATTTGTAATTCGCGAATAAATATTTAGAAGATTTGGTATTAAAAAAATATTGCATTTATATTAAATATATTAAAAAAAAGTGATTGAGCCCTTGAAATGTTCTCGGATGGTTTGTTTTATTCATCGCAACTTTTGTTAATTACGTTTTATTGTTATTATTAAGAATTTTAATGTTGTTAATTGCAATATCAATGAACATGACTAAAAAGAAAGGTTAATTGTGCACATTTTGATTGGGTGGGTTTTTTTTAGAAATCCTTTGAATTGACAATTGGATCAAAGCCATGTAATTTGAAATGTATGGACAAAAAAGCATAATAAAAATACTATCATCGATATAAAGTTATTTACATATTGACCAATATTCCTGGACAAATCTGTCGTACGATTGTTGCATGAAAAACGAGTTTGTGCAATAAATTAATAATTATGACAAATGTATAGTCTTCTTAATATAAAGTAGAAAATTCTTAAAATTAATTTTTAAGATATTTTCGAGGAGAAAATATTTTGGATTTGTTTTTTGTTTCGAGTGCACAATGATTTTATAATTTTTTTATATTTTGCTTTCGACAGTAAATGTACGAAAATCTGTGCCAAAACCATCTAGAACTGTCATCGGAATAAGAGGGATTGAGTTTTATATTTATATATTATTTTCTTATACCGCAGAATATGGATATATGAAAAAATATAAGTAATATTCCATGTAGTTTTAACGCTAATGTTATAACAATATTATTCGGTAAAGATACACTATTCTATGGAAAAAAAATATAAGTGGTTTATATTTTTTCATGGGTCCAAATTTTGTGATCGAACATTATAAGTGGACAGTAATCGCTTAATATATTATCTGTGCCAAATTTAACTTTATGTAAAACCGTTGGTTTATGCCCTTACCTCTGAAAGGTCTTATGTTGATAGATTTTATAGATTGTTTTTATTATTAAGATGGTAAAGACACGGCTCGCGAGCCGAATTAACATTTTATTATATTTTTTTTAGAAAGAAATTGTCAAATTAGTAAACTCAATTATTAGGTCTGGTCCCGTGTCTTGTGTTCAGTTGAACGAATATTATTTTAATAAACAACTTAAAAAATTGTATGCGGTCGTTTTATTAACAGACTTCGAAATCAAAAAGGTCTATATTTTTTCATAAAAGCTTACGAGTCTGAGGTGATCCTTTTGTTTCGGACTCTGACTAGTACTTTTGTTTTTATAAAAAATACTTAAAAAACATATTTATATCATCAAAGAAAACAAAAAAACGCGTATTTTGCATTTGCCAACAAATATCAGTGTTTCAGGCTGGCGACACCGCTCCCTTAAATTTTAAAAAGAATGATTGATCCATCCAGTTCCTTATTTATCAATCCGTTACAAAATACACGAGTTATCTAGTTTCGGAGATGAACAATAGTTTTTGTGGCACTTGAACTGTATTTATAATGAATTTTAATAAGCATTCCAGGTGATCGTTTAATAACATTTAAGTCTGGAACATAGCGGCGATAATGGTTAAATACTTTCAGAGATAATTCATATTTAAATCGAATAGATGGCGGTTCCAGCCTGACCCACACAATAGCTAACGTATAAACAAGCAGAAGCTAATAGGGCTGTAGTAGCTTTCTGTCGCCATATTACAGCATTAGTACTGAGCAAATAATAAAGCAAAAGTGAGCATAGGATTTTTTGGATTTATAACTAGTAATTTGAAAATACATCCAATCTAATTGTACATCACAGTATTTGGATACGTATATAATGTATTATAACGATGATTTTGCCTCCGCTTCAGATCCGGTACCTACGCGGCATTTGATGTAATAGAGGTATATTTTAAGTTGAAATTTTTTGTCACTATTTCTTCAAGTATTTGTATCACGCATCTTAAAATTTCATCGATTTTTTTTTTTCTAGGATGAGTGATAGCTTAAAAATGTAAGTTTTGAACCACCAGATATAATATTTCTGCAAATGTTTTCAACACAAAATTATAAATAAAACAAAAAGTTACGAGATTACATTGTTTTATTTTGTGACAATGCTTAAATTGTAGGAGAAAATTGTAAAATGCTATAAAACATTGATGCGGATACAAGACTAGCTTAATTGTCAGGAAAATAGTATAGTATAAAAAAGATTTAAACAAATTTGTACTATAGTACTAAAATCTAATGGTTTTGATTCGATAAGAGCAGATTTTTCCACGTCACTATGAAATTTCTATGAATCTTATAAATACTGTATCGATAAAAATATTTTGAAAAAGGAATAACCAATGACAATTATAGTATCATGGAAAACTACGATTTGGCATAGACTAAAGGATAACCTTATATACCGCTAAACAAATATACGAATTAGATATATAAATATAAAAACAATGAACTATAACTTATACTAAATCTTAAGCGGAAATAAAACAAATATAACATGTTAATTTCTCACATACATCCACTTATAATGACAGTTATAAAAATAATTTTAAATGCTTTGGATTTAAAATATAGAAAACCATTTTGGGAACATGTTAGTTATCTACTTATCAGTAGTACATTATAAAAAAGTAATTAAATAACACTTGGAAACATTACAAGGTTATGTCAATAAAAAACAAAACAATATTATTTAAAAAATTGGTCATTTTTTTACGTAGAACCTACAAAATTTTCAGACCTGGCTCTAAAGTAATATTTGCTATTGTAAACTTAATAATGTCAATTGACAAATATTGTTATAACAAGATACATTTTACAACAAATACAGCAAACGCGGAATTAATATAAAATGAAAATTTGTAGCGACTTTGGTTGATCGAAACATAGATGGCGCAAGCGATGGTTTTCTTTCGTTATTTGTTTAAAATATAAACGAATTTTCTTTATTAAAATAAAGAATATCGTTTATATCATATCACAATTATAAAACACCAATATCATATTAGTAACAGCAGAGTCCATTCGTCTATAAGTGTAATTGGGGAAGAGTCGACAAATTTTCATCTTACAAAACCTACGTTTTCGCACATCATTAAGTAATGAATACATTTTATTACGTCATTTATGGATCACACTCGAAGTTTTTTATTTAATCAATGGCAGTCTTCGTATTGAACATATTCGCTAATTAAATCAAATATGATCCACACAGTGACACTATGTCAGTCTGTTATTAACTAAAACACCAATAAATATAGATGTCTCGTTATGTCATGCTCATTAACAGTCTAATTTAAACTCGGAAAAGTGGATGAACACTGTCAAATCATTAATTTTGAAAATAAAAAAGTATCAGTACCATGTACTGTTAATATAACACTTTAATCTTGTAATAGTGTCTTGATCTGTAGCTTTATAGCCGCATATCACGCGGTATATTATGGAATATGATAAAGCGTGTATTGTTGTCTCAATCGCATAGCTGAACTATGAGCGAGACATAGACATTATCGTGTCGATAAAAATGATGCTAGGCCAGCAGAATCCACTTTTAAATCTAAATTTTTAAACAAAGCTATTGCCAAGCATTACTCAATTATTTCCTAAAATTGATAATATAAAAGTTTAGTGTGGTCATTAGGGTATTTTCAATTCTAAAAAAAATCTAGGTACTGACTTTATGTTCATAAACTTTTCCTTCTCATATTACTTAGGTAGCTTTGGGTTACGAACATAATAAACTAAAGTCGGTTCGCGGCTGCCAAGCGTGATTCCCTTGTTCTAGGTTTTACTTCGAATTACTCGTAATTAACCGGTTTTCATATGAACAGGGAACATAAGCCGCTTGTGGAAATACATGAACTCGAAATCAATTTGAAAATTACAAAGTATGCTTTCAATAGTCTAAATAAAATTTAAACATGATTTCAAAAATACAATAAATACACTGTTTTAATTACAGCGCCATCTACCGATTGTATACGATATTAATAACAAAAAAGATGCACCGTATATACGAGTTCTTTTCAAGTATTTTTCATACATGTTTCGAAAAAAAATTGTAAGAAAGATAATCAGTGTTTTTTTATTTTTCCACAAGCGATATTTTTTGATGCGAAGCCTCAATAGCCTAGATATGATTTACCAAAGACCGGATGATTTGCCGCCAGGGGGGTTCCTTACGCGTACTGAAGTCTTCGTATCCAAACCCTCGATCTCTTCTGTAATAGAAAAAAAGACAATTAAAAATAGACTATCGAATGGTTAAGTATTTTTATGTAAGATATCAATATAGCATTGTCAATACAATATAATATTTTTTTAGAGAAACACAAAATATTTTTTAACATGTTTTTTGATTTTCATAAATGTCTACCTGGGGACTTGCACAGAGCTATTGCCTGAAAGTACACATGTAACTTAGTTTTATTACGTTATAACAGTATTTTGTAACAATAATATGAGTAGACTATTCTATTAGAATAGTCAGAGCGATAAAATAGCCTGTGGTTACTGAGGATGTCAAGTTTCAATGAAGAATTCATTTCAAAATCGAAGAGGCTGATTAATAAGCACTGCTTTAGAAATAAGTAGATTACAGATTTATATTCTTAATTAAAAATGCTTAAAAAATCTATGTCGTGTCCATCTTAGATGCGATTAGAAAATACGACCTTTTGCAATCGGAGCTACTGCTCAAACCACTGAGCTACCCAGGACTTAACATGACTATTCGGTATTTAAAGATTTTTTAAGCATTATCAAGAAACATGAGGATATTGTACAACTTCAACACCCTTATACTATGTTTAAGGGAAATATTTTTTTTGTTTGTTTTTCATTAAGAATATTTATGTAGTGATTATACTGACTGCTGATTGAGAAGGTGGAGTTCTGCAGGTCTCGCTGTCCGGGCTCGCGCATCTTCCGTCCGGTGGGGGTGCTGCACCCGGACACGTTCACGCTGTCCAGCTGTCTCTGGACCAAGTTGAGATCTGGACACAGTGGTTTCATTCATCATTAATCATCAGCTCTATTACTTTCCCACTGCAGGGGCTCAGGCCTTCCTTATGGATGGTTAAGGAAGATGGGCCATGACTCCACGCGGGCCCAATGCGGATTGGAGGGGATTAGCGTGCTTTCCGAGGCATGGGAGTAGCTAGTTAATAATTTTTTTTCACCCATCCCGTAACCGACCCATGCGAAGGTTGCTTAACAATAACAATTGCGGGCCGCGGACACAATGGTTTAATCATAACCATAATCTTATCAATGTCCCTATTGCATTAATTTAGGGTACATGATCCTCTTTCTGAATAAAATCAAATAAGAAGAACAGCCTTGCGATTCCGTAAATATCCGAATTTAATAACGAATTCACTCAGGTGTCCGAATCTACTTCGAAAACGAGATTCGCTTAAATGGAACTTGTATTAACGTTTCGTGTTATAAGTGAAGTGAGTATCGAAATGACATACGGATAGAATATATGAGATACATATAATCAATGAATCTTGTATTATTATATCTTGTAGTTATTATTATATAATAATCAATATAAATTATACACTAAATGACGTGGATTCAGACACATCAGTGAAATCGAATTCGAGTTCGGAATCGCTCTACTGGTCTTTGACCACCAAGTGGACTCAGCGCGGATTGTCGGGTGTTTACTACTGCTTAGTGATTCGACTCTAGTCCCGTTTTTATTGGAGTGTAATTTTTCAAATTCGTATTCAATTGAAAAAAATATCAGTTGAGATATCGAGTAAACTCGGCGCATCGAGTCGATTCTCTTGTCACTAGATGTCACTTCGCTCCTCTAATTTATTTATCTATGCTGCTTATTATTTTTTATTTTCTTTATTACTTATATAAATAGTATTTGTTCACACTTTTAATGTGAATTTTATTTATATTATACAGGTATTTGTTTAAAATTTCTAAGAAAAATTTCACTTGAGTAATAAGTTTAATTTTTTTTCTCGAGGATCTCGAATCACATAACTACTTCTACTGTTACAGCTGGAACCAACTGTCATTTCGAAGCTATCGACCGCCTAAATAGATAATAAAGTTTTTTTGAATATCGCTCATACCAGGAGTTCCATTGCCATTGGAGATCTTGGATGGCGAGTGTGTTGGAGTTTCCCGCTGAGGTTGTGGAGACGAGGAGGGTGCTTCGCCTCCGTACACGTACGGGCTGTTCACCGGGGTCTTGAGGAATCGGCCAGAACCTGAGTAATGTAAAATATTTGTATCATGATATAATGTATTACAATAAGAATTGCCATACACGAAGACTGCAGCGTAAACCGCGTAATTTTTTTTTTAAATCGATGAAGTACTTTTGGAACCTATTTAATGCAAACAAACAATCGAATCTTAACTTTAATATTATTATAGCTAGTATTACAGAGTATAATTACCTTCAGCGACACGCAAATCTCCATCGTCGAGGCATACTCTGCCGTTCACGATCACGTACTGAGGGCTTCCTACTACGTGCTGACCCTGCAACAATATTTATTCATGTTACCCGACAAGCAGAAGTAAAAAACACCGACTTCTGTTATAGCATCGCGCCCCCCCAAAACTAATATGAATGCATTTAATTCTCTAAGTTTTGATACTATTAAGAGGGGCGTGAAGTCACGCGCCGTTTGCGGTCACGTGATAAGAAGTGTAAAATATTTATTTTTTCTTCTATAATCAATGTAAGCAAATTATAAATATCATAAGCATAAAAGTGTGGTTATCATTAACAATATATTAAATACTACCAAAAAAAAATGTATTTATTCATGATACGACTTTTTGCAATTGGGCCGCTGTTCTAACTACATTATTACGGAGCATATTTTCATCAATGTTCTAGATTGCCAGAACATTCAAGAAAATACGCTCGCTACTATACCGAAAAATTAACAAGTGCTTGATAAATTCGTCAGTCCTGTTAGGTCCTGGGTAGTTCAGCGGTGTAAGTAGTCGCCCGGATTGCGAAGGTCACAGGTTCGAGTCCCATCTCAGAGTGCCAGGCATAGAGTGGATTTTTTAATATTTTTCAATATAGCATAACAAATGCAAAATTGATCAAATATTATATGTATTATATTTTCGTACACTGTTTGCACCCGTATTGTATTATTTATAGTTCATTTTGAAAAATAATATATTTCTTTGTAGTCTCTAATACAGATTGTTGTCAACCCTAGTACAGATTGTAGGCAACCCTAGTACAGATTGTTGGCAACCCTAGTATAAATTGTTGGCAACCCTAGTACAGATTGTGGGCAACCCTAGCTGTGACAGTTGGCAACCCTAGCTGTGACAGTTGGCAACCCTAGCTGTGATAGTTGGCAACCCTAGCTGTGACAGTTGGCAGCCCGCCGAATAGCTACCTCGAATATGTTGAAGGGCACGGCGTGGCGGTGCGCGGCGGCGCTGATGGTGCGCTCGAGGCGCGGGTCCCACACCACCAGGTCGGCGTCCGCGCCCGCGCACACGCGCCCCTTGCCCGGCCACAGGTTGAACACCTTCGCCGCAGTCGCGCTCGTCACGGCCACGAAACGGCATGGGTCCATCAAGCCTATAATAATACTCGTATAATGAGAAATGTAATAATTTTAATTGTAGTATAATAAGTGTAATAAATAAGATATAACATGTAGATAAATGAAACGAAATCTAAATGTAAAACAACCATTTGTAATAGTTCGGCATATTTTCTGAATATTATAATAACACTGCGTTACACGATTTCGGTACCTGTTAAACTGATAGCTGGAATAAATAGGTAATGGGTCACAGATAAAATGTTCCAAATATATGTGGTATCCATCACGTCTAGTTTTCGAAGTACATGTCAATCATTATTTTAAACTCTCACTTTAGGAGTAAAAGAAACAGTTGAGGTTTTCGATGTATTATACTTTTTTATTGTTTTGTTTTATTAATAAATCGTTTCTATTCGATAACCTCGATATCTCTAAACATATTTATTTAAAAATCCAACATCAATACTGAACTAAGCCGTCGCGACTGTAAAAATGAACCAAATAAATAAGTTTTGTTATGTTTGTGGACAGTACATTTTTTTTCAGTTTTCATAAAAGTCAGAAGTGCATATTTACTTTATTTTGGATGTGTAAATCAAGATAAATTATGGATACCACAGTTTTTTGTGTTACGTGCTATGCTACTCTCATATCTTGGTTAAATGGAAACAAGACGTCAATGCCATTTGCCGTACCAGCTTTATGGCGTGGACCTAGTAATCATTTTTATGATTGCTACTTTTGGATGACTGACATACGTGAATTTTCAAAAGAAAATCAAGCACATCATTTAGTATCCTGATATTCCTTTATATTTGAAACAAATACCTCACAAAGAAGAAATGCCTCCTCCATTACCTCATACCAAAGATAAAATTGGGATTTCAGAAGCGCAAGATATGCCAAATGTTGTAAAATATAATGACGACAGACGCCTGGTTATCACTGTTAAATAATTTTTAGGGAACCATAGAGCCGAAAATGCGGAACGGCTACTTAACTATATGTTAAAAGCATACGAAAAGTTGGGTTGTAGAATGCCGTCAAAAATTAACTTTCTTCATTCCCACTTTCCTTTTTTCTATCTAATCTTGGTGCTGACTGTCATGAGAGGTTCCACCAAGATATAAAGAAGCTTGAAGGACGATTTCTAGGCCATTGGGGTACATCTATGCTAGGCGATTACTGCTGGCGTCTAAAATGAGAAGGTCCTTCAAAACACAAAAGATAAAGTAAAAATATAAAGGTATTCTGGGTTTAAATTGTATGCATTGATTTTTCTTGTATTTTTTATACCAAAATAATAAACAATAAACTCGATTAATGAAAAATATCTTGTACATTTTATTAGATATCTTTAAATTATGTTTGAATCTTTAAATTTTTAGTGTAATTTGTCATATCTTCACGGAAAAAAATGAGACGTCATAAAAAGAAAATATGTATGTATTCTTACTAAACGATAGGAATAAATAGGAAAACATGACATTTCATAGCGGGTGCTTAATTTTTTTTTCATTTGTAACGCAGTGTAATGTAATGAAAGCCCCACGATAGCACATGCTATACGAGCGATAGTATGTTGCTGTCGAGGGGCTATAATTAGGAGTATGGATAAGTAGGACATAAGTAATACCTGCGGACCAGAATGGAAATACCTAATAGTAAAATAAAGATTGTATAATTACAATAAGAACTAGTATGAAAGTGAAGTTAGATTAATAAAGACCTGCAACTGTGTGGGGATAGATAGGAAGCTGGCCAATATTGTAAGGCGGGGCTTATCAATAAAAAAATAAAAAAAATCCTATGAGTGAAAATAAAGCAGTGTATAAAACTGCATATAACTTAGGTATTAAAACACTCCAGTCAACCTATTATCACATAAACAGACTCTCGTGTTTTAATACGCCTTCTTATATGACAGTTGCATAAACTACTATTATTCATAAATTCTAATTCGGATTTTTACAGAATATAGAAACACCGTACCAAAACTGGATCATTTGTGAAGTGATAGTGAGCGAAGCGAAATTATGTGTTTTGTTAACAGATCATCTTTGTGATTCTTATTATGTAAATAAAGTGTCGGATTGAGAACTATAAATGGCTTTAATTTTTAAACCCTAACTCATAACATAACATCGAAAATCAACAAAAAGTTATTATACTCTGAAGATTAATTTTGTTTTTGTAAGTTACTATATGCTGTAACTCTACTCCCATAGGTTTCTCCACATTATTTTAAGGTTCATCGATAGAGAATGCCTTAGGCATTTTACTATATATATATGCATAAAATATTATAGCAGAAAATAATTAAAACTCAAAAGTTAACGAATCTAATTTGGCACACATCCACGCACACATACACACAATATTTAGTACGTACCAGTGTTTACTCCTTTCTGCCACAAGATGGCCATGCGGTCCTCCACTCCGTTCACACCATTGGGAATCTTAGAGAAGTTATCCTTTCCCAATTCCTTGTCCTTCTCATGGAAGGTACAGTTGTCGCTTCCTATTAATTGAAGACGATCGCTGAAACAAGTAATTTTAAATATTTAATCGTTATATTTAAGTTTTTGAACAAAGATAAGAAATAAATGAAATAAAATAATTATTTTTTCAAATGTCAAAAAAAATCACAATGGTATGTAAATCGTCATTACCTATTCGATATCTTTTATATTTTAATAATAAAAAAAAAGACAATTCAATTGTTAATTATGTTTAAAAATGCCGTATCGTACATTATTATCGATAAATTAATATAATATAAAAATGGACACAGTAAAGCAGGTAAGATTAAATTCGTCTCCAAAAGCAATACCCATTGGCGAACATGACGTATGCCAGTAATCGTTAAAACCATATCGGAGCGTAACGATCAATTATTCGTATATTTAATAACTTACTCGGCCAATGCTTCGACCATAGCTAGTGGAGTATCAGGGTCTGGTCTCAGTGGCGGCGACAGAACATGAGCGGCGGCGTGGCGGAAACACGCGTTCCTATAGTGAGTGCCTGTAAACAAACAATAGAGATTTTATTAATTAAAGAATAGAATTGATTGTTTAACTGTTGGGGAGTGTTTTGCAACTTTCATACGGGCATTCTACACGATAACGCAGTCGTAGGATGGGTGACCAAAAATTTTTTATATAGAGCTCATCCGTGCTTCACATGTTACGCAAGGCACGTTAAGCCATTGGTTTCAGCTGCATCTACAGTTGTTAACAGCCACCGATCCGCACTGGACCCACCACAAGGATCATGGCTCATTCTCCATATTCGGTTTGAGTCGATTTTATCCATAGAGAAGGCCCATGATGATTTTACAGTTGTTAACATTGCAATAGTTACCGTCAGTGCCGACGGTGGCGGCCAAAGTTTCTCCGTAGACCGGTGGCTTTTGTCTACGACGAGCGATCTCTAATGCTTGTATAGCACTCTTAGACATCATATGCACGATGTAGAGGGGCGAGTCCGCCTGAAAAACATATACATATAGTTAATACGATATAGAAGGATAAAAAATGGTTTTAGTTAATAGTATAAAAAGTGGAATCAAAATTGTATAACGACATAAATAATAGCAAATTATACGGTTTTAATAAATAAATTAGTCAAGATCATTGGCTCAAATATATGTACAGTTGACAGCACGTCAGGTTATACAAAACTGTCAACTTCCCCATTGGATTTTAAACCTTATTACAATGGCGGTAGAGACAAAAAATAGATAATATCCTGATCAAAGCAATTTACTTCGTTGTAAATTGGATATAAAAGAACAAAACTCTTTTTTTTTTGTCGTAGCGGGTATGCTTTATGCACTATGCCCGCCGTTGGCGATAGGCCCGCCCGAAGGCTAGTCTAAACCGGAATGAAATACCCACCAAACCCCCTCCGATGCACCCTCACTTTTGGGGGAAGGACTTGGGATCCAGCAGGTACAGCCCTACAATTGATGGATTATACGTGTCTCAGACATTCTATTCCTATGTCATTTCGAAACTCACTTCACTTATGCCACGACACGTTATTACCGATTCAAGATTGAGCTGATGCCGCTTTTTGGAGTGTATACGGACATCTGAGTGAATTCGAATTCGGGTTTGGATTTTTTACATAATCGCAGGGCTGATCACTGAAAGAATGCCGGGACGGATAGCTAACCGCGTATTTAAAGGGGCCGAGGTAGACTACTAATATCTAGATTTAGCGCGATTCAGATGACACGTAACGCCATCTAGTACCGAGCAGCGCCGTTGCGCTCCGTAACAGTAACAAATATGGTTACTCCTATTCGATTAATACGGAATTAAGTTTTTTTTTTACTGAAAAAAAATATAAAGCAATTCCGTTCTGAAGACCAATTGATCCAAAGCAAGTAAAATGTGAAGTTTAAAAGGGTATTTATTCTACTCCGTTTGAAATAATACTTGTAATTTTTTATTTTAATTTATAAAGGCCATAAAACAAATGTTTCGGAAAAATAAACACGTTTTCTTACCTTAAATCAAAATTCAAACTTTTTGATGTGATTCAAATTCAGTCCCCGACGTCTGGACCAACAGAATGAAACCTAAAATAACACTGACTAGTACAATATAATTTCGTGTTTTGCTACCTGATTGGCGATGACGCACGCACGGTTCACGGCTTCAGCTTCCACCTCCTCGTCACGAGACAACTCGTGACCCTCGGGTCCGTTCACACCCGCCGCCAGTAACTTCTCGGTGTTGCGAGCTATTATATGACCATTTTCGGCGTGCACCTGAGGAATAATATGACTCTTTACAGTATTTGAGCTTGAATAAAGACTTACCGACTTATTTTAAAATGAGGACTAAGTTAGGTACCGGGTTTGAACCACTATTTGACCAAAATAAGTCAACATGTCTCAATTTCACATTTACTATTCTGTCATTGTTAAATTTGCTTTAGGTGGCCGATTGTTTATTAAAATTAAATTCTAACTTTAGTTCTCTTTTGTAAGTTCGATGGTGCTGTAGTTATTAATGACTTATGTAAGGGCCAGACCATATTATGATGGTTGATTTCCTCCATTGAACCTACCGGGAATCGAATCCGGGACCTCAGAGATGGCCACACCTTGAGACCGGCGTGCGAACCACTCGGCTAAGGAGGTCGTCAAAAAATAATCATAATATTATCTTGTTCTTACCATAGGTAACGCTCTCAACTCAGTACAAGTCTCCATGGCGCGAGTCATATCGTAGTCGTCCAGCATCCACGCGTCCTTGTACGCCATGAACATCTTGAACGAGTTGACACCGTACTGATCGGTGACCAGTTGTTCCATCTCCTTCTTGACCGATGGTGACCACCACGTGATACCCACGTGGAGGGCGTAATCGCAACAAACCTGTAATCGAATCGATAACATCATTATTACTCGTACGAAGGCCTATTCTATTTTTGCGTAAACGTAAGTTCGCCTATTTTCGAAATGCTGATACGACTCCAAAGAAACGCATTAGCCGATAAATTTATAATGCAAAGGAGGCAAAGCATGACATTGCCCTGATGCACAGATAATCTTCACGGCAATGATTTCAGCAAAATTATAAAGACCGGTTCGAAAATTTTCAGATTTTCGTTTGAGGAGGTAGTAGTAGCATGATAAATTCTAGAAAATCTTTGTCTACACCAAATGTCACTTTCTCGGGGTTATCTTCGGGGACGCCGGGACAGATAAAAGGGACGGTCCCGTTCAAAACGGGACGTCTGTTAGTCTTGGCTCATTATCCTTATTCGATTCCAGAAGGCCTATGCTTAGTAGTGGGGATTTAATATAGGCTAATGATGATAGAGGAAGATAAATTTATTTTAAACACCTTATTGTCTGCTTTCTCTCTCCAATTGTTGTAAGCTTCTATGAGAGACTGCCCTTTTTCAGGTAGAACGAAATCAACTGTAAAATAGAAAAAGGAAACGTTAATTACCTAATCTAATATTAATGATATAGAGTAAAGATTTGATTGTTTGTTTGCAATTTTAAAAATTCCTTCCACCTTCGGGTAGCTACATATACGTGGGTGACATAAGCCTAAATTATGGCTTATGTCACCCACGTATACACAAATATTTCTCACAATGGCGATAGGTAGAGCACGTCAATTTTAGCTTGTTTCAAACTTAAGTTCACCTATAACATCGCATAATATCATGACCGTAATAGAAACATGCCATAGAAGAAATATTATTTGTTATCGATAGTATTAGACAACAGTCACAGTGCAGAGCACGAAACAAAATGCTAACGTTCCGCGTATCTCCTTGTACGAACCACCAAGAAACTCATAAACGAAACAAATAATTCAAAAGGACCCCCCTTTTGAATTATTTGTTTCGTTTGACTGCCAAAAGATGGCGCTGTTATAAGCGATTCGATTATTTTATTTATGAACTATGATATTCATAATAATAATAAGATAACATCAATAAATAAAATTAGATAACATCACAAACATTGTTCAGATTTCAAAACGAGGAAGAAGTATAGCATGGAATATAGCGAGGAAGAAGTATAGCATGGAATATAGCATGAAAGTATAG
Organism: Diatraea saccharalis; assembly: GCA_918026875.4. Taxonomy (NCBI): domain Eukaryota; kingdom Metazoa; phylum Arthropoda; class Insecta; order Lepidoptera; family Crambidae; genus Diatraea; species Diatraea saccharalis. The sequence goes on along the minus strand of OU893339.1, from coordinate 22,460,105 downwards.
CGAAGAGAAGGTATGGCATCCAGACCCGATGCAAAATAGAAATGTTCATTTTCTTCATTGAACCGAACCTGGGACCTCAATAGGCTTATGTACCACTCGCCTATGGAGGTGTTTAATAATTCTTATACTCATGTGTTAACTCATGTTTTAGGTTTCCGTACCCAAAGGATAAAACGGGAACCCTATTACTAAGACTTCGCTGTCTGTCCGCCTGTATGTCACCAGGCTTTATCTCATGAACCTTGAAAGTTAGACAGTTGAAATTTTCACAGATGATGTATTCCTTTTGCCGCTTCAACAACTAAAAACCAATATTTAAGGGAGCTAAATAAAATAAATATTTAAGGGGGCTGCCATACAAGAAACGTGATTTTTTTACTGCGTGCGCGAGTCCAACTCTATCTTGGCCGGTTTATTTAGTACTTACTGACAGTAGTGGTGCCACCCGCTACTGCGGCTCTGGTGCCTTTATAGAAGTCGTCAGCAGATTTAGCTCCCATCATCTCCAACTCGAAGTGGGTATGAGGATCGATGCCACCAGGCATCACCAGTTTGCCGGTCGCGTCGATGGTGCGAGTGCCGCCAGGAATGATGAGGTTCCGGCCCACTTGCCTGAAACCAAAGAGATTTAAGATTAATATCTTTGCCTGTCACAAATATCAGTAAAATATTTTCAGATGCTTGTTATTCTGTGCAAGTCGTAAAAGTCGCCGGTAGGAATTTGTTTCCTTAAGCGGACCTTTTTTACTTTAAATTAATAAAAATATTATCAACTATAATCGGAGCGTAACATACGTCACATAAGTCTTTAATAATTAACATCATAATTATAGAACAATATTATAAACGTTAAATAATTTAGGTCCAAGAACAGATCCTTTAAGTACTTAAAATGTAAAATTCTTTAGTTTCAATGATAACTCAAATCGTATATAAGTAATAGGACTCAAAAAGTGGTCATACATGGTCATGAATCTGCAACCGTTACAATTACATCGGGCATTCCTCAGGGCTCAATAATTGGCCCATTGCTTTTCAATATTTTTATAAACGATATCGATGAGTGCTTTGAAAATTGTAGCTTTTTATTATATGCAGACGATTTTAAGCTGTGCCGCAAGATAAGAAATACCACGGACCATTACAAAGTTCAGGATGATCTTAATAGGTTGACGGTCTATTGCAGCAATAATAAACTTAGTCTTAGTATAAATAAGTGTAAATTCATTAGTTTCACTATTAAAAAAACAATTAGTAAGCACAATTACTCGTTATGCGGCACAAACCTAGATAGAGTACCGAACATTAGAGATCTCGGTGTTACACTGGACTCTAAACTGACACTGGATTCACATATAGAGAATATTTGCATGAAAACATATAAAATGTATGGATTTGTTATGCGTGCTACTAGTAATTATAAACGCTTTTCTACATTTATTCATATATATAAATCCCTCATACGTTCACAACTGGAGTACGCCACGTCTATTTGGGATCCATTATATAATGTATATTCAGATCGAATTGAAAGGGCACAAAACATTTTTTTACGTTGCATACATTATAAATGTTACCATAAAAGATTGTCTTATCAAATATTATTGAAACAATATAAATTACTTTCTCTTAAATTTAGAAAACTGCAGCTGCAGGGTTTGTTGCTGTATGACTTCTGTCACAATAAATATGACTGTCTCGAAATAATTAATAACATAAGCTACAAAGTTCCCTTTAGACCGCGTGTACGAACCTGTCGAGCTAGTACACTATTCTCTACACCTAGATCTCGTACAAACGCCGGCAAACGTACACCAATATCGCGGCTAGCTGACATACATAATAATTATTTTAATGATACAGACATATTTGCAACCAGTGTTGGCTCGTTTAAAACATTAATCACAAACAAATTGAACGAGATCAGCATTGGGCATCTCACTTAGTATGAGTACATCACTTTTCTTTTCTAATATACTATTCATTTGTTTAACTCTCAACTTCTGAAATCTACTCGTGGTTGACGGTGTTGGCTTTACAATTAATTATTCTTAAAAAATAAGTTATATACTTAGCTATTAAGATTCATTGTGAAACTGTTTGTTAAGCCAAATAAAGAAAAAAAAAAACTCTATGTTATAAAACTACAAAAATAGCTATCTCAATTGAATTAGTACGTCTGCAACAAGTAATGATAGTTATAGTATCTTATTTTATTTCAACATAACTTAAAACAAAATATTAGAAAACCAAGTTGAGATTTCGAATGTAGAAGATAATAATAAACTGCAAGTAATCAATTTTATTTAGATATGATTAATAGTTTCTGAATCCAGCCGCATCAACATTTTCTTCAACGTAGTTAATGCAATCAATAAGAGATGGCGTTGCGTGTCCGCTAAATCGCGATATTAGTTTGCATTGCTAGCTTCAATAAATAAGATCGTCGATTTTGAACGGTTAAGACGTATTTCTCATCCGTATGAAATAAGATTTATCTTGATAGGGTGTTGACTGGAAAACGGTCAACGCCCACAAAAACAATACCAAATCTCTCTAGGTCAGGAAACAGTGGACCGTCGATGCTTTTTCAATCAACGGAATGAGACAGTTTATTGTTCACTGCGAAGTGGTTGAAAAAAAAACTGTTTTTCGACCTTACCTATGAAATTTAACTGTGAGCTGAAAATAAAGTTAAGTAACTAAATAGTGCTAGATTTTTTAATTCGTAGCTCACGCCTATCGTAGTCCTCTGGAATGAAATACGACTGCTGAATGTATGCCTTCCATTCCATAGATGCTTACTTAGATTGTATGGTGAACTCTATATATTTTTTTTCTATCGACGAATGTGACCAACCCCTTAAATATAACAAATAGTAAGTAAAGTAGAAATGTTTATTTCTTAAAAATCATTAGGTGACCGAACGCGGCCACTATTACAGAACACTTGAAATAAGTCTAATTGTTATAATAGCCTATAAAAATAAACAGAGGGCCCGGTCTCTTGGTATACAAACAAAACTTATATTTTCGAATTGTTCATACATTTAGCTAAATAATATTCGCGAAAATCTGTGCATCAGTTGCAGTGTTAGGTCCTACCTTTGTTGCATAATAAGGGTTTTCGGAGTCTTATAAAATTTCGTTTTTGTAGAAAAAAAAAGGCATTCAAACATTGTTGAGTCACGTTTCGATCCCCACTTTGAACTGCACAAAGCAATCTAATTTAACCAATTGTTAACATTGATTTAACTGAACGCGATACAATATATTGGGGTTAAGAATCTATTGACCTCGTAAATTAAGTGATGCGGGAACTGCATCCTTTTTTTATACCATATTTTTTTCTTTATTACATTTATACCTACCTATCCAAAAAATTCAAACCGATCATCGTTAGATGCAGCGAGTATAATCAAGCATAAAAGTCATGACAAAACTATATGTTTTAAAATAAACCAGTCCTTAAAAATGTTAATTAAAGCGAGTAATAATAAAAAATAGTTAGTTTAAAAGTCTGGACAAACTGATATTGATAAAATCTGCTGTTTTATAAGTTGACAACATATTTATCAAACAAACCAATATAACAATCCTAGTAATACATGAGCAAACATACACAAACTATACAGACATATTTACGCAATTCCAACAATATTACATACAAACGAGTTATACAGATCACATTTTGTTTTAAGGCGGTTAAAAAAGTGTTTTCCTTTTTATTTCTATGTATGCAAAATTAAATAGAAGAATGGATAAATAAAGAGAAATTATTTAATTGAGTGTTCTAAATGAATATTAATGAAGTGTTGTGTTCAAGCATACATTCGACGTCTTTTTTTCCAGCCACTTTCTCCATAAAAACACAATCATAACATGAAAATTATTTTCAACAACCCAGCATATTTTTTTTTAATGATATACACACATTTGACGTGTGATGCAAGATCATAAGAGACGGTGAAGATGCTATAATATTTAATCTTATATTATCTTAACATCTTTAGTTTTATTTACGTAACATGGCATCTTAATATTCTTAATTTGAAAATATTATATGTTACCTAAGCCGTGTGTGTTGGGCCACTGTAATGTATGGCGATATTTTATCTTAAGTTATTAAAGCATCTTCAGCCTATTTTATGTATGAGCTGAATAATGGGCTGGCTCTACATTTCATTGGAATTTTTTTTTGGTGCTTCAGCCTTCAACTCGACTACGAACTCAGCGCTGTCACAGCGTAGAACTTCAATAAAATTTTAATTTTATTACCTTTATAAGAAGGTTTTATTTAACTGATGAGGCAACAGCGTTGCGTTCGGCGACAAGTTTGAGGTTGATTTTATAACTGTTTTAGTTATTTTCCAGTGACCACCTTTTTCAACCGCGATTGATGAAACTAATAGTAAGTGAAAGAATTTTTAAAATCGGCCCAGTAGTATTGGTTCCTACTCGATGCAAATAAACAAACAATTATAATATTACCAGCAACTTCGGCTGCGTGGTTCTGCATTATATTATGTATAACCTCATTTTTAATAACTATGTATATAGAAACCCTAACTGAAAACGGCATTCAATTCCGTTGTGTAATTTACAAGAACTTAGCGTACAGACAGTGGAAAGCGGATTTATTTTATACTACATATGTACTAAATACTTATCAGAATAGCTGATCTATGATTAAAAACGAGGAAACGGTTCCAAATTCAAATATTCACAAATGGAACGAACGTGTCCCCGTTCCGGTGTACTATCGAATGCGTAACGCGTCCCGGAAGCAACCATTGCGGTAATGCGCGTGCAAGTCGCCGGCAACAACGAGACGATCCATTCCCGGCTTATTATGAAAGTACCTAAAAAGGTTTTATTTGATTGAATCTTTATAGCATGACAGCGCTCTGCTCGACTTCAAGTTCAACCATATTGTTGATTGAACTGTTTTGATTCAACACTTGACTTTATTACATAGCACAATAAATCACGCTCTAAATTTATTTTATACCGAAAGCTATATTAAGATAGCGATGACCAAAGGACAGGACGCAAATTGAGACGTGTTGGCATATTTTAGTCGGATAATGGTTTAAATCTGATACCAAAGTTAGTTCACCATAAAATAATATACGTGCCAGTTTGCCAAATTTGAAAATTCTAAACGAAAACGTGTATTTCACAAATACACTATTGTGCAAAATAAAGAAATTAATGAAACTTCCAAATAATTATTCCTAATATTAATAATTCCATTAATAATTATTCCAAATCCAAATAATTATAAATACTACTGATTACGACATAAGTTTTTATTAACCGTTGTTTAAACTATCCGATCAAGGCGCTTGCCCTTGACTATATTTTGTAGCCAAAAATGCAACTCACTGCTATTATACGGTCGTTTACCTGCATTATCAAATATAAACCTTGGACTTAAAACTTTTGAATACAGTGTCAAGTTCACGTTCAATTTTAGCATTACTATTTCTTAACAAATGCCCTATCGTTTCTCCGTATACAAAATTTCTGATACATTGGAAAACTTCGTTTAAAGATTTATCTACGCGACTGTATAGTCAGTATAGCGTTATCTTTAGGGAGTTTGGAACTCATGGTAATGGTATAATGAATCAGAGAAAGAAACACCAAATGTTACTGGTACATCAAACTTTTGTAGGTACTAAGTTAAGGTAATAATCAAGTAATAAGTAATTAATCACTTCAAATGGTCAGTTCGATCAGTTATAAAATGTGGATGCTACCACGCGAGATGACGTGATGATTCCGACACAGTTTCATTGTTTACAAACACATAACTTCGTGTCCACGCATATTATCAGACTAGGGTCACCAATCCGTTCGCATTTCTTCGGATTAGTCCGTAGACGCGTTTATATTAGGGTTGGCATCCTCCCTGTTTTCCCAGGACATGTCCTGCAGTGCTATTCTGTACTAACATCACAGTTGAAAATTTACCAAGTATGCTACACTGTAATTTCATAGCGTGCGTAACCATAATATCATATAAGGATTCAATAAGAGTAATGACGTCGCATATATTAAAAAAAAATGTTTTCATTGCTAGTTCGTAACAATGCCTACTCGTCACAAGTCATTAAAATCGCACCTCTATAGCGAGCCAGTAGCCGGGCCGGTAATTAACACGAATTGTTAAAGTAATCCATGATTAATAACTCAGTACATATATATGGGTGTGGTGTGTGGGAGTATCACCGAGAATTGTCAACGAGTTTTATTTTACAAAATACATTGTTTTAAATAAAGGAGTAGCTCAATGGAATAGTCCGCGATCGTTGTTGTTAAGCAACTTTCGCAAGGGTCGCTCATGGGGATGGGTAACCAAAACATTACTATCTCGAACTACTTCGTGCTTCGGAAGGCACGTTAACCCGTCGGCCCATCATCTTTTATCAACCATAAAGAATGCCTGAGCCCTTGCAGTGGGGACGAAAAGGTTGATTTTTCATCTAACACTTGTCTTGTATTTTTTGTTATATAAATTATGTCTTCTACTTTCACATGTGCTTTTGAATTAATTTATTAATTATAAATGTTGTTATAAGAACAGGTACCGTTTCAATCGTTGTTATCACCCAAAAAAATGTTGGACGATTGAAATTTTATTTTAATTTGACTTTAACTACATGTTCCTGAGGCAGGTGTAGAAACGGAATAAGAGCCTTTTTCTAACGATAGAATTCTATAATTTCAGGTTTTGGATGCGACAGTAACAATAGAAATATGGTGCGTTTTCTAATTTTTAATAAGGTAGATAAAGATACAGCTTATTTGCGTGTTATTTATTTATATAAAAAGTTAACCCTCAATCGTAATCCTCATATTTTCACCTCCCCGGCAGTGTCGCTGATCTCTGAGGTCCCGGGTATCTATCTTCTTTGTTTCGCATTTCCATAATGCAGATTCTAAAAGCTTAATTTGGAATCTGTCTGTCTGAGCAATTTATGGGATGTTGTCTAATATTTATTTACTTAACATCTCAAATCACTTTATATGACACATCATTAGATAATTGATAGTATTGTGACAGCTTTCTCGACGCTATCATGGAAATGACACGTTGATCGAACGATAAAAACTAGTTTAATTGATTACATAATAGGGATGGCGACTGGGTAAAAAAAAAGAAATTCTCTTGAGTCCATCAGACAGATAATAGAAAAATATTAGATACCTATTTTTTTTTTGTTTCAATTTAACAATAATTAGCTAAGATAACAGGCATTAATTTTGAGGAGTAGGGACTCGCTACGTTTTGTAGAAAATGTACTAAATTGTGACGTCATATCACAATCTAACTGAATGATGTACCGCCGTAATTTAATGATAACAAATATATTAAAAAAGCGTGTTTAAAATTTTTCAAGAATCTACCAGACGAACAAACAAACAAAATTAGTCGTCATCCCTATTGCACTCTGGTCAATTTTAAGTGTATTTTGAAAATTTCCATTCGATATTATTTTTCAGGGTCCTTCATAAGGATTCAAACTCTATGAATTCATACATTTTATTATATATATTTAATAATTGGATAATAATCTTTTGGGGAGTTAAATAGACATTCAAAAAATATTAATCAATACATTTAAAAAAACAAGAACCGACTTAAACCTTATTCACGTAATTAATGTAAAAAACCGTTCTTTTTTATAATATTATTAGTTGTTTATCGTGACCTTACCTGCGTAAATTTATAACACAACTTAGATAATCTTTAAGTTGTGTGACCTCATGAAACATTTCAACTCAATGTATGTTGATTGGAGCCCGATGGCATAGTGGTTAGCGCGCTCGATCTGCGACACGGTCGTTAAGCATAAAAATAATAATGCTAGTAAATAATAATAAAAAATACGTATACCGCGTAGGTATGATGTAGCTTCCTCAAGGTAAAATAATTTTTAAAATTAGCATAGTAGTTTCAGAGCCTACTCGATACTTTACAAACGATTTAAACTTTTTACTTTATAATTTTAGTATAGGTAAACAGCTCCAAACTTTTCTAATGTTGACAAAATAAGTAATTGTGGTACATATTTTAATCATTAATTATATCTATTTTTTATTTTATCATATTGTGATGTTAGTTGGGATGCTATTACAGGAAAATCTTAAATGGTTTTTAAAATTCAATATGTATGTACTTGTAGTATTACACCATTTTTAATCACCCGTTCACATAGCATCTTTGACTGATGATCTAATATTTTTGATCAACAATAGCACCATTTTTGTCCGTCTAGTGGTTGGTTTCAAATGTATAAAGCAAAATATATAGCGTCATATGACGTTTTTTGTAAAGGCAGTATTCACACCAATTGTTTCAGACATACGATGTAGTTCAATTCACAGACACTTAAGAAAGATTTACGTTGCGTTAGAAAATAGAAGTTATGGTATTTATAGACCTTATTTTTTTTTCAGAATGTGTATACTTTGCTAATAATGGAGATAATGATGATGAGATGAGGGTGATGACTAAACATTTTTTTTTGTCGGTGAGAAAGATTATTGAAAAATATCAAAAACTTTTTTTTTTGTAAAATTCGTCGTCATTATCATCAGTCTGTGAATATCCCCACTGCTGGGGCTCAGACCTTCTCTATGGATAGAATCAAATTAAATCGAATAGGCCCAGTGCGGATTGGTGGGTGTTAACAACTGCAGATGCAACCGGTACCAACGGCTTAACGTGCCTCCTGTAGCACGAAGGAGCTAGAGACAAATTTTTGGTCACCTATCCTATGACCAGCCCTTGCGTACGTTGCTTAACAATCGTATCGCAGACCGAGCGAGCTAACCACTGTGCCATCGAGCTCCAATAACAAATTGCGGCGATACATTGAGTTGAAATATCTCATGACCTCACACACTTAAAGATTTTCCAAGTTGTGACGTTTTGTTTTTAACATGATCTGCTGTACTGTAGACATTCTGTACCAAAGCTTAAAAGCATAATTGTGATGCTATTTATAGTAAAGTATCGGTAAATCGGTAAAATGTCGCACTCTTACCAAGACATTGTTGAGAAATTCAATTCGGAGTCGTCGCAAATTAAAAAGTCATTTGAAGTTCATTGCTGTAAAAGTTTTATTTATTTGCAACGCTGTTCTTTACTAATGAGTATAGTATAACGGATTGAGTTTAATACGCGCGTAGTTCTGGACAGGGTTTTAGTAAAGCGCATAAACAAAAATTTGCAAATTTATAATTAATTTTCAAGGTAAATAAGAACGTTCTGTGAGTTATTTTATAGAAAAATAAATACTTTGCAGTCAAGGGTTTTAACAATTTTACAGTAATTGTAATTATTTGAGATTAATTATTTCAAATAAGATTTTCACGTTCTATTTTGCACAATAGGTTATCTTTATCCAAAGGCCTTATTTATCTCGTTGACTGGCTTGATGACGTCGTCTCCTTTTCATTTGGTCTTTATGCAAATTCTTAACATGTGAATGCGCCCTAATACTCCACTATGCACTCCAGTCACATTTACGATCCTTATACATCACACAATACATAATGTAGATTTGATTATCCTTATATGGGTGGGTTTTGCGATGCATATTGAATGGGATAAACTTTGAATAAGTTTTAAAGTAAGCCTAAGTACCTACGAATATTTATAGAAAAATAATTTAATACGAGGTACTCGATCGCGCAATGGTTAGGCCGTTAAAAACGCGATGTGGAATTTTAAGCAAGAATGTATTATTTGTAACTCCCGTGCCCAGTAAGGCACTTTTAAGCCACTGTTCCCGTCTGCATCTACAGCCGTTAACACCCATCAATACGCACTGGACCCGTGTGGTGGGACATGGCCCATTCTCTCTCTTCGATACATAGCAGTTGTGTGGACATTTACAGGCTGGTGATTATAATGATATGACTAAATAAAGTTAATAAGTAGCTCGGTGACGTAGTGTGTAAGCGCCGCGGCCCGTGATCGTTTTTGTTAAGCAACTTTCGCTAAGGTTGGCCACGGGATGGGTGACCAAAAAAAAATATTATCTTGAGCTACTTCGTGCTTCGGAAGGCACGTTAAGCCGTTGGTCCCGGCTGCATTTGCAGTCGTTAATACCTTCCAATCCGTATTAGGCCAGCGTCGAGGGTCATGACCCATGGAAAGGAAGGCCTGAGCCCCTGCAGTGGGGACGTAAAAGGGTTCATGATGATGATGACTAAATAAAGCCAGCTGAGGTGCATACGCTACTGATAATAACGTCATTATGATCAGATGTCTTTATTCCCTAGGGGTAGAATCGCATAGGAAGAATGGGTCATACATGGTTCTGAATTCGATTCTAATAAATTCGCATTCACACGTGCCCAATGCGGTAGTTGGAATAGTAAATACAGACAGGCCTGATGGCTTCACAATGTATAGCCACCCATCCGTTGACCGGCCTTTGTGAAAGTTGCGTAACCACCTCAATCAACTGACCATTAAATCATTTTACGAGTAGCAATAAACTTGAGTCAAGTCAAGTTATATTTTGAATAACTTCAACAAGTACTTTATGACTCATAATAACATTATTACAAAAGTCAATGTCAAATATTCTAGTAAAGATTTTCTTTCCAGATAAGGCGCGCAGCTTGACAACACCGTGACTATAGTTTATTTCCAATACACTGCTGTTATTGTCACTGTTACCTCTAAAGTTTTGCGATTAAACAATGCAATGTTCCGCGAATACTACGTAGTGAATCTGTATAACGGGGTGCTATTACGCAGTTTAGAATCAAACGAAGCGTGGATAAAAACGCACGCTCAAATTGAAGTTTGCTCATCTCACGTAATGTCAAGTGTAAAAAGCATAACAGCATAATTAAGTTACTATAGAAATTAAAGTTCGAACTAATTTGGTTAAAGGCTACTAAAATGTTTACTAGCATAGGTTAGTAATGAAGTCGAAGCTGACTATTATTAATATTTAACCATGGACAAAACTAAACCAGATTTTATCAGATATAAAAACATTGTGATATTAATTTATATATGCGACTATAAAAACGACTATAAAAATACTTGTCATACATCAGAAAAGAAAATTTATCAAACGGTCATAAAATCTATTGGAGATTCTTTTTTGTCATGAGTAGCTCGATATGCTTATGACTGTATATCAGGGAGACAAGAGCCATCAAGAGGAACAGGCTGTCCGCAATCGGTTAAGTGACCCATATTATTTATAAATGTAAATATAATTATAAGCACCATTTACATTAACATGATGATTACAATAAGATAATCTAAAGATAGTAATGCAAATAATAATATTCTTTGCTAATTAATTTTTGGTGAAGGAAGATAGAAAAATTACATAATATCTAAGCAGCACATATAAAGTACAATATCTGATAGATTGACAAGTACTTTCTTGGAAACTGAAATCATTATATTTGATCAATTACGCATTTACAATTCTATACTGAAAAAAATCTTAATGAAAAATGCTGTTTTGGGTGGATTGCCTGAATATTGATGAGAATACGCTTTTGTAGTAGCAAAAAAGTAACAATTGTTTCAAAGATTCGTCAGTCTCGTTAGGTCCTGGGTAGCTCAGTGGTTAGAGCAGTCGCCCGGATTGCGAAAGGTAATAGGTTCGAATCCCATGTCAAGGTGCCAACTGTAGGTTCGAATCCTATCTCAGGGTGCAAGGGTCATCAAGAATTTTTAACTGAAGTCATTATAATACAGGACCACGGTTGCTTTCCTTTAAATGCGGTACAGATTACAGCAACAATATAAATATATCATGTTAAATGTATTGTCCGGAAAAGTGGAGCGCCTCCAACTTTCTCCAGATTCGTAGTTCCATTCTGCTTTCGTGTTAACTAGACCAGGGAGTGCACTGCATGTTAATATATGTATAGGAATAAAACTACCTTTTTCAAACAGTACGTTTGCATTTTAATCAGGTTTATATTTAATAGTAACATTTAAAATGATTTCTAAATAAATGTTGCATTTAAAATAAATTGAATCTCATTTATTAATTTAACTCATGAATCATTGATATTTTTAAATGTCTGTTTTAACCATTTTAAGTAAAAAATATAATCCTTATTTCACGCTAGATTAAAGCTGGGAATCTCATTTTCAATTTAAAACTTACAGAGTCAATTTTGGTGGTTTTTAAAGATCGTTTAACTGTGACAAGTGATATGTGGCCCAGTAGTTTGAATGTGTGTACCTGATTAATAATTTAAATAAGAATTGCTCTTCGTTTATCTCGTTAAAAATCAAAAAAATATGTACAAATAAATGTGTAGAGATTTCTATTCGAATGTAGGCACAAAGTAAGCTTTTTTACGCACACATATTGCCAGCAGTATCCTTGTCCTATAATTTTATTGGAAGATATTGATAAGCAACGCTGGACCCTAATGGGAATCTCTTTTATTCGGGTTGTTTTCAATGAAGTTTATGCTAATTGTAAGTTTAGTATTATTTTGGTATCCGAAATAATATTTCACTTTTTATTTTTATTTCATAATTATATGGTAACGAGTTCAAAGATAAAATGCTGTTTAAACCTTCTACCTTTCAATTAAATACCTAAATCTTATAATATCAGTGCAGAATTGTAATAGGTATAAAACGTAGGTATCTAAAATATTGTATATGGCATCACAAACAAACATTTAAAGCGAGTTTATCAATCTCTCGAAACTATTACAGCAACACTTTCGTTTTTCAAAACTGGTTACCCATTTCGATGGGAAAACATCCGTAGCCGAAGCGTTGCTCGTTAAAAGCACAATTTTCGTGAAATAAAAAACTCTGAGAATAGGGACCCTGACGTTATATCGACAGTCACGCGATTTTGTCACGGAAAATAGGAGTACATATAAAAATAGGCTTCGTGGCAATCAAAATGAAAGGAAAAGCGTTCGCCGCTGATTACATTTGGTACAATACTATATTTTATTTAACATTTTGTGTGTTTAATTTTAAGGTAAAGTTTAAGTGGATTTCTTCAGGAAATTAATACTTAGTATGATTACTATCTTAATGTTGTAAGCATACTAATCTATATATGACAAGTCGGATGAAACTTAGCTCTTATCTTTAAATTAATTAAGTCGAAGTTGTCGTATTTCTTGGAGAATTTTTGCAATAAAATCAAGCTCGAACTCAACGTCAAGCACAGCACTGTCACAGTATCGAGGTACATCAATGAAATAAAACCGATTATAAGACCACAAATATAAAAAAAAAATCTTGCCTTACTAAGATGCCATGTTCCAACAATGTAGCGTTTTAGGATAGATAAAATACAGTGGCAAAACGCAATTCCCTGATACGCCATTGAGATGCCATTACTACATTAACTTGTTAATTGAGGCCTGCCTCCTTATTCTGTAACTCTGGAAACTTCTGAGGATAACCGAATTAAATTGTTCACAGAACTTTATAGGCAAGCCGTCATCGCGCGGGGTTTGGTATTGAAGTAACTCATTTTTTATAAATCACTAATCCCTAACCACTTGCAATACATTTTTAATTTAGATGAAATCATTCACCGAATTTCACTTTCATGGTCACTAATGCTTACGAAATACGAAAAACAGTTTAACGATACAAGATCAAATGACAAAATGGAGTTCAGTGGAGATCGCCGATATAATAATGTATGACAATTTTGATTTGACATATTGGAGTTGTTCACTTTTTCTGTGATTAGGAGTTTAAGTTTTCAGTTGAGTTAACGAATAGGTCTGCTTCTAACTTTACGCACATATACTATGCTTTATGATGTCTGTTCTACACATCATATCATGAATCACATAAATAAAATAGAGATGCCGTATAACGTAACAGTGTAATCTACAATTACGTGTAACTGTGAATATCCCGCATATTCACGTAACAGTTACTTAAGCTTAATATAATTATAACAGTGTTAAGATAAACTGATTAGCGATTCTTTAGACAGTAAGATATTTGTTTAAACATTGTTAATTTTGTATTCTCTGTAAATGAGATATTTAACTGACATTAGGCAAAAGGAGGTCGTCAATGTGACCCATCAATACCTATTAATTTATTTGTTATCACCCGAGTTATTTGGAATTATTTTCCACTTTTAGGTCGGTTGTTTTAAAAAATGATTATTACTTGATTAAACGGAAAAAGACATATTATTATAATTTCTACACATAATCTAGTAATAGAATTGTGTTGTATTCGACTCCGATCGATATCGTTTATTCCGTATGCTCTATTTATAAGCACTCGTGAAAGTCAAATGCAAACGATTTAAATTTTAACGGCAATAAATAAACTAGAGTTCTTTTTAGGGTTCTATACCCTCACGGCAAAACGGGGCCCTATTACTAAGGCTCCCCTGTCCATCTGTTTATCTGTCCATCTACCCATCTCATGAGCCATCAAAATACTTGATTAAAAATTAACAGATGATATATATTTCCGTAGCTGTTATAATAATAAATTCTAATAAAACATAATAAAATAAATATTTAACATGGGAGCAATGCAACAAACGTGTTTCTTTTACAGTTTCTTATAGTTTTTATGGAACCCTTACACAGTTGTTATTAATGTTGATTACTTTATTATTAATTTTATTTTCGTTTTAGAGTCAAAATGGTATAAAATAATAAATGACGACTTTTTGGACACCCATCCTATGAACAGCCATTACAAAAGCTGCTGAATAGCTACAACCTAGACCGAACGCACTTACCACTGCGCCGTCGAGCATTAATTTTTAAAGATTAATTATATTTATATTCTGGAACTCAGTATAATATTCCTCTTCAACTATAATGAAAGAAATCCTACATAAAATCTGTATTTATTAACAGACATACAAACAAATAATGACTCTTCTGAAGGCTGAACCAAAAAAAAATGTGAACGTTATTTTTGCATGTGTGTGTTAAATGTTATATCTAAACAGAAGCAAAACCATCCGTGTAAAGAACAATACAAAAAATACGCATAAGTAATTAAGTTTCATAGACAAGCGTAAGTCATCTGAGAAAAGAACAAACAGTTAATTACTAACTTCGCTTTTAATGATTACACGGTCGCAGCCCTACTCTATGCTGGCTCGTACAAAGACGTCACTAATTGGAGCAGCCAGGTGCTTGACCCGCATTGTGCAATCATAGAGAAAACGAGATCGCATGCGAACTTTTTTAACTGTGCACAGATAAAGACAAAAGCGCGCGCAATAGATTATTTTTAAATGCCACAGACAATAACAGTTAAAAACTCTAATGTGTAACGTGGAAAGTGGTTAATAACGCTATCGATCGATGTCGAATGACGAGATGACATTAACGATGTAGCTTTTCTTTCGTATCATTGATTGACAGACGTGCTTGTTTTTATTGCACAGGTTATAGCGCACATTTCTCGAGTCATGGGCATGGGAAATAACGTTAGCAACACTATCTTTGACTAGGGCTGCCATCCGTCCGGGATTCATCTTTATCCTAATTTAAAAGAGGGGGTATCCAAAAGGACACTTTTTGTGTCCGCAAAGGTATAATTGAAAGATAAGCCATAAAATAAAACAAAATCAACTTCATACAGCTAAATCTGACGACGCAAAATAGTTTGAAAGAGCCGAAAATTTGTTTTAGTTGAATAAATCGCAATTTACGTGAATTAAAAATAATGAAAATACATTTTTATTATTATTTTTTCTCAATTTTGGATTCACATTGCTATACTGGAAAATATTCCTAATGAAATATGCTGAAAAAAAAAACACTTTAAGTTGTGGTTTCTTATCCCATCTCAGAGTAACAGGGGTAAAGCTGCTCAAGCATTTTCATTAAAAATATTTTTTTAATTTATTGTTAAATCAGTAAATTTAACCCAAATGTCCGAGGGTTATTACATTTTTGTCCGGCGTTCGGTAATCTTGATAATGGCAGCCCTATTCTCGACAGACACTGATGAGGTAAAACCTATATTAAAAGTCTTCAGTAACAGAAATAGAATTGTACGTTTACACACATTTATTTTTTCGTTTGTCGTTGATTGATATTTTAATTAACTAAGTGTAGTATGAAAGTTCAACAAAACACCGTGTACCCAATGAGTCATTCCATGGTGATATCACCACGGGAAATTTAGGGTAGAGTTTATGGTAAACGTTCGCAAAATTTGAATTTTTTGAGAGGGGTGAGAACAAAACTTACAAGAAGACGTATACACCAAAATTGTTAAAATATCTTTCAATCAGTATTGTACTAAGAAATAAAGACCAAGTAAGCTGAAAACTACATCATATATCAGGGAGCGCTACAAAGGCACATTATTTTATTTCTGTACAGGAAAAAAAAATACATTTACATTAATAGAGGAAGGATTAATAGGAGTAGAACACCAATGAAAAAGGGAAAATGACGTGTTCCGTAGCGGCTAGCGGAAAGCTCATTTAAGATAAATTCTAAACCTTCCAGAAAAAATTGTAAGTTATGCTTTAAACTTAAATTTATTCGTACGTCGATGTTGTTACCATATGCGTTCTATAGCATTGTGCGGTACGGACACACTTATTGCGACTTCCTTTATATCTGCATCAATTGCGCCCATAACAGTAACTAACTAAGCTATATGGGAAGTGCTTTAAATAGTTTATTTACATATAAATTTATTTACCGTAACTTAATCCTACTAATATTATAAATGCAGAGATGATTTGCATGCAAAAAAAAGGATAATAAGTATGAATGTGGAAATGGGAAAGGAAATGTAAGGCGAAGGAGACCGATGAAAACAGGCCCCGGGCTTAGGTGACTGGCGCCCTGGGCAAATGGTCTACTGGCAAATGACTACCTTTATTAGTATAACGTAAAAGCAAATAATCTATTTTACTTATATTTTATGAAGGAAATAACAAGAAAACACGTCTTTCATACACAAAACTGTAGACATTTATTTCTGCATAATTTACACTTCCAGCAAAGATTACAATTTAAAATTATATTTTTAAGGCAATTTATTTCTCTCATTTATTTTTATTATCTCTTTTATTTTGTGCCCCCAAAAATTTGGCGCCCTGGGCAAATGCCTAGTCTGCCCATTTATAGCCCGGGACCTGGATGAAAAGATGGTCAAGCTGTGTGTAAGATTTTACGTATGAAGGGAGGAAATGTTGAGATGGCGACCCCTTGAGAAGTATGGAAGAAGAAAACATATTGAACCGACCACAAATATGTAATTGGGAAAAGGGTTACAAAATTATGTTCAGATGATTTTTTACAGGCAACCTTCAGCAAGCAATCGTTTACTAATATGATCGAGGTAGATTGTGTGCATTAAAATTCTAAATTTGAATAATTGTTTTCATAAAGCAGTAAAGCAGCATTGATGTAACCTCTAAATGAAATGATTGCTTAACAAAACTTTTTACTTTTTTAATGACAATGGGTTTTCTACTGTACGTAGGCAATATCAATGCAAATACAGACTTCCTTTACGATAGTTGTTATTTATGGTTTTACAGTACAAACGCATGCATGATGAATATGCATGCATGCAGCTCGCTAAACGGTTAAGCTAATACTGTATAATAAGGAAGAGGTTTATTTACAATGGGACCGTTACGAAGGGGCATCAGTCAAACTCAATGGAATGTTTTTCATAGTTCAACCAAAGATAACTGTTCGTGACATATATTGATTAGGTACGGACTATCAGATCCAAAATTAAGTAGCTAAAGAACTTGTATTATGGAAGTCTGAAACAAAGTAGGTACCATAACACTCAGACCGGAAATCGAACTTGAAATCGAACGACACCTTGAAACCTGTAGTTACATTGATCTTAACCTAAGCTTATAAAGAACACTGTTATTATAACATTGCTATTAACAAATTGATTGATTGTTGTAGGTATTATAGTAACGTCTAAGAATTTGTGTACTAAGTATAATTAGTACCAAAAAACTGACAATATCTAATGATTAGATATAAAGCTAAAATCTCGGAGAGTAGCTCGGTGGCGTAGTGGATAAGCGTCTCGGCCCGCGATCGTAGTCGTTAAGCAACTTTCGGAAGGGTCGGTCACGGGATGGGTGACCAAAAAAAAATATTCCTCGAGCTACTCCGTGCTTCGGAAGGCACGTTAAGCCGTTGGTCCCGGCTGCATTTGCAGTCGTTAATAACCTCCAATCCGCATTGGGTCAGCGTGGAGGGTCATGGCCCATCCTCCTTAACCATCCATAAGGAAGGCCCGAGCCCCTGCAGTGGGGACGTAAAAGGGCTGGTGATGATGAAAGCTAAAATCTGTTGTCGTCAACTAGCTGATTTCCCGCAACTTCGCCCTCGTAAATTAAAGCCTACTAGCTTTCCGCCAGCGGCTTCGCCTGCGTCGTCTTGTATTATACATAAAAACCTTCCTTTTGAATCACTCTATCTACGAAAAAACCGCATCATAATCCGTTGCGTAGTTTTAAAGGTTTAAACATACATATGGATATAGGGACAGATAAAGCGACTTTTTTTATACTATGTAGTGATCTCTACCCGCGTATGAGGCAGCTTAGCTTCCTGTAGGTAAAAGAATATTCATGAGCGGATCCAAATTTACGATAATAAACCCCAAACAAACAAAGCTAGAACCTTTACCTCTTTCTAATATTAGCATAGCTTTATAATTAATTCTATAGTATTAAGGTAATCGTTATTTTACGGGATTGCTATCGTTATACGATGTACTGTATTTTTACCGAGTCCCCGATATTTGGGCGCTGTTGTACACGCCATGATCATATCTATAGATATTCCTGCAAATATGAGTGTTGTTATGTACGCGAACAGTTTTTTACTTGTAAGCCTAGCCTAGATATCAAACCGGAGTATGTATCAACATATTTATATGATATTGTCCAATATATCACATACCAATCGTACTTGCAAGATAACAACACTCATATTTGCAGGTAACATTGTCAAAATATATCTTATAAGATAGTGAAGATAAAAATGCCTTATGCAACGCGTTTGCTTTTGTGATCGAGCAATAAGAGATATCGCGTGATAATTATCGAACGATAACGGCTTAAAGAAAGCGAATGGGCCAATGGCGGAACACTTTTACTCGATAAACAAAAACATGCTTCCTCTGTCATTCACTACCATACACGCGACGATTCGTTGTAAAAACAATAGTATTAATATAGTTTTAAATTAATTAAATCTAAAAATATTGCATTTAAATTCAAACTTTTGTTTAATTAATGATATTAGAACTTCGATACCAAAGCCAAATCTACGAGTATACTATTAAATTAAATAGGAAAGATATGATTGTTCGTTTGCTTCGAATAGGTTTTGGAACTACAGAACTAATTTTAAAAATTCTGTTACCGGAAAGTCACATCGTATGCGGGTGACATAGGTTATAATTTACACAGGCGAGGTTGCGGGTTTATAATTAAAGCCTTAAAACAGTTATTGTGACTCCGCAACAACAAGAACAATAAGTAAATACAAACAATTATGTTTCAAAAGGAATAGTTTCGCACTGTTTATATTGTTTGTCAATAAAGATCATGAGTAATAATATTAATAAACAAAGTTGTTATTTATAGGATTCATCATCACCAGCCTGTTAATGTTCCCAATGCTGGGCCTCACGCCTTCCCTATGAATGAATCGAATAGGGAGAATGGGCCATGACCCAGTGCAAATTGGTGGGTGTTATTAACTGCAGATGCCACCGAGAGCATCGGCTCAACGTGCCTTTCGAGTCATGGAAAGCTTGAGAAAATAAATTTTTGGTCATCCGTCCTATGACCCTTGCGAAAGTTGCTTACCGTATCGTATCGCAGATCGAACGTTCTATCTCGAGCCATCGAGCTTTATTGGATTATAATGAACCAAATAGCAGTTTATGATCATACCGAGATCTCTTTTACGACTTGCACCAACATCGCGCTTCAGATACCATTTACAGGCGATGGAAAGCAGTTTTCTTGCGAACTTCAAACCTGTTTCTCAATATACATAAACAGAAAAAGATTCGAAACTCACTTGATAATTCCATCTTCAATGTAGACGTCAGCGTCTTCCATGCCGTCATCGTTGACAACCCTGCCATTTTTGATCAGGAGCCGATTCTGCGAGCTCTGAAACGAACAAAAAATCAATGAATTTTTCGGAAACACAATAAAAACTAGTTCATTACTCCGTAGGATATCTAAGTTTTTGACAAAAAGGAAATGGTCTCGCTAAAATGTAACTTACGATTTATTTTTTACCATGCCCCCGTTCTAAAAACTTAATTTAAAAACGTTTCCTAATAAAATTTCGGTTAGTATAAATTCGACTCTCTGCTAATAAAAATAAAATACAATATATTTTAAAAGAAAGCAGTGAGGCAACGAAATGGTGCGGTATTTCGATTGTCTTCCGTGTGAAGTTGAAATAGCTACGATTCTAGATTATAACCAAAATAAGCTTTGTTCTACAAATTCTTTTCTCCGCGGTCTATTGTTAATACAGATTTTA
Organism: Diatraea saccharalis; assembly: GCA_918026875.4. Lineage (NCBI taxonomy): Eukaryota > Metazoa > Arthropoda > Insecta > Lepidoptera > Crambidae > Diatraea > Diatraea saccharalis. Next base: position 22,439,552 of record OU893339.1, on the reverse strand, counting down.
TAAGATTAGTAATCTGTCAAAGATAAAGCAATCATACTTTTTTATCGGAAAGTATTTGAGTTCTTATTATTATCTGATAGAGCAGATCCATGCATCGCATTCCGTGGCCATATTCGGCATTTAAGATAGTTCCAGAATAAAACCTCAACCATAGACAATCTACATAAGAACTTACTTTGATATTGATTCCCGAAATTACTGGCTTCTCGACTGTCATTTTTAAAATAAACAAATTTCACTTGGATTTAAATTTCGAATTCGCGATCCGTTTCACGGCTATGCCGGCGCGCGCCTCGCACGGGACACAGACTGAACTGGAAATGCATGTCCGAAAATAGAAGGTAACCAAGTTCCCCTCGCCTTTAGACGTTTTCACTACTAAAACAAGATGATCATTATGGGTTCGATAAATATGTGTGAAATGTTTATGTATCACCATATTCGGAGCGGTTTTTGCATTATTTTTAATTATTTATTATAATTTGTACCTGTCTTACTTTTCTTTAAGATTTAAGTACTAGTTACACTTTCACCGAAATAAAAATTTAATTTTAAAATTTCTCTGTGACTTATCAAATACCTTATTGGGAACAGTTTATTCATATGTAGGTGTAATTTCATTTTAATTAATTTCAATATGGAAGTAATAGATGCCACAGCTTAAATATATTTTAAAAACAATATTTTTGTACTGACCGTACCTATAGACAAATCTTTAATTTTTAGGTGGTTAAATAGATTGAGCTAGAAATACTCATGGGATGAATAAATAATTTAAAATTAATTTATTGCTAAGGGTTGAGTAAGAAATACAAATAGGTTGAGTATGGATAAATAAGGAGGATGAGACGTTATAGGATGAATACCCAACAACCCCTTCATCCGTATATTTTCATGTTTTTTCACTACATGTTTTTTCAATGCGACATAAAATCGTTTAATAAACATTTCGACCCACAAAGGGTGGATTCAATAAAGGCAAGCAAAAATAAATTATAATGTGATCTAGTCACGCATATATCGCTGAACTAGTGGCAAGAAAAGCAAGACCAAGGACAAAATATGAAGTGTGCTTTATCAACCTTCTTCATAAGCATTTAATAAATAAAAAAGTAACAGTGACGCAGTAACCAGCATCAGGTGACCAATTATTTTGTTACTAAAAAGGGACATAATTAAAGGGTAAGGGACAATGAAAATAATACAACCATCTGTGTCATTTTTGTATAAAAAACGTGTAAAAATAATTTAAATTATATTTTTATTATTACCAAAATTACAATAAGAATTATTATATAAAACGAAGTAGTGATTAATTATGCACAAGGAATATAACCGGGGTATTCATATTTTTCAGATGGACTTATTTACTCCGATAGAAGTTGGTGTGGTGATACCTATGAAAAAAAATTGCACACATTCTTTAATTTACTTTAGTTACCATCGTAGCCTACACAACTGTCATCTGCAGGTCCCATCGCGTATTTACTCTTACGTCTATTTCCTTTTTATTGTATTGAATCAAATGCATTCAACATTCAATACTGTATTGTTAGATACAGTTTGTACGTTCCACACATCGGGTTGAGTTTGACTGACTGATTGACTTATATCTGACATCCACTGTTTGTTTCGAAAATCCGCAACGCGCTTGCATTTGATCATGTTATTACAAATTTACTTACGGTTTCCGAAAACGGGTACATGAAGTTTGTTAAGAGAGGACGGAACACCTGGTCGTAAAAAGGGACTGTCCCATTCAAAGCGGGATGTGTGGTCACTAAGCATAAGGCATTCCGTCCCCTCTAGCCAAAAAGCTAGCTTATTTGCGTGATCTGATCAAGATATCAAAAAGCAATTACCCGCCTTTTCTTTGCATGAGTATACGCTTAATTTACATGTACCAAATTCTCATTCTCTTATTGGAGAAGCCCCATGCTGCTGTGATTAGCTCGTTCAATTTGATAATGTGTAGATTAAGAAACTTTCAAAAAAGCCTGTCATTGGACGGGTAACCAAAAATTTTGTCACACTGAATGAATGCATCTTGGCCTATTGTTACTTGTTCTATATAATAGGAACGCGGACAGTTTTTTACTTGTTATATCGATATTTATGTAAATATTGAGGCGCTATAAAAAGCGTAAGCACTCTTTACTACATAACTTTAAAGAAAATTTTATTTCGCTTTCTTAATTGCTATTCCGACTTCTGATTTCTATCATATAAACCTATCGGTATTCTATTAATATTGTCCCAAATTGTTAATAGGCTCATAATGATATTGTTAATTTTATCTATCAAAACGGCAACTTATTTCTGCTCAAGATATACCTAACACTGGGCTATTGACAGAATGTAGTGTAAACATTATCTCTGATAGCCAAACAAAGCGTAAAATATCAGACTACGGCGGCCGCTAAAATTATTTGTATAACTAAAAGCTTAGTGCGTATTTCCGTTTGTCCTAGCAATTTGAGTGTAATTTTACACCACGGCCCTATCTTGTATGACTACCAGTAAGTACTATTACCAACCATAATTTTCACGCTTATTTTAAATAAATACTATTTATAATAATGATATTTTATTTCAGAATTCTACAGACGTCGATATATAACTCTTACAAATCAGCATGACATTGGGCCTATTTTATTTATCTTTGAACGAAAATTCGATAAATTTCGAAAAGTTTTTTATTTTTCTTAAAATCATATCCGTGAAGATTAACCGTGGTAATGTCAGGTCCTACGTCTGTTGTATCATAATTTATAAATTAATGCTTTTCTATGGAGTCGTATCAGTATTTCGAAAATAGACGAAATAAAATAGGTCTCCAGGTTTTGTGCTAATTGAGTAGTAAGTTCTGTGCAAGTTGTAAAAGTGGATTGTCGCAAATGTTTTTTTTTAAAGGCAACAAAGTGTCAATGTAACACAATTGGGGTTAAAAATTGATAGATATTGCAATCAAATATTTGGTATGTGTGACATTAAAAGGCCATAAAATACTGAACCACTGAAATCAAATTGATTGTGAGCAAAAGAAATTAAAGACCAAGTAAACAATAATAAAAATAGAGAAAACTATTTTACATGTAAGTAATATTTACTTCATTTCATTACGGCTTGTTTTGAACGAACAACATAAAAAACGATTGATAAATATGGCCATGTTGCAGACATACTGCATTATTCGACATTTCACATATTAAGTCATCAGCTTAAGAACAAGAACTGATGTGTTAAATTTATTACATAATAAATGTCACAAAAGCCAAATGACGATTCGGTAACCGTTTAAAAAATACCGCGACAAATCGACAAAATTAATTCTGTTTTGTCACTTGTAACGCTCTCAATTGAAACAATGGCAATCGCCTAATGAGCAAATAATGCAATTGTGCGTTATGTAAGGATAAAAGTGTTTGAGCAAATTAATTTACTTGTATTTTTATCTAATAAGATAGATCGTGGACTACATGAGTTTTAAAGAGGTTAATCCCTTAGCTGAAAAATGAGTCTAGATCTAGTTCTCCTCTTTCGTGTTCGGCGAAAATACGGGCTATGTTTGCCAAACGCGAACAACGTCCTATTACGATGCATGTATTATCAGTATTGAGTAAAAAAAAAAAAAAACAGTTCTTGTTAAAAAAAGATTAGGTAAATTAGAATTAGTAGAAATATCAGAAATCAATTATTTAGATAAAGCTTGTGTTATAAAAAAAACTAAAACCCGACTACAGCTAAATCACACTCTAAAAAGTTTAAAACAAGAAATGTATTTTATGGCGATAGCTTTACTATAATTGCAATGACCAAAGGACAGTGTAGTCGTATGGCACTGATCATAACAAAACAAACTTCTTATGATACATTTGTCCAGTTACGTTACGTTATAAGGGAATAGATTAACATTCTTCTTACATACACATACTGGGCAAAATCATAATCCTTCTTTTCGGGTAGTAGTTGTAGTCGGGTTAAAAGAACCTATTATGTACTTTTTTCGTTTAATCATGGCTACCCTAAATTACGTTGATTAGCCACAAGATTATAAGCATCATTGGTTTTCCAACGGCATTTCACATAACAGCAAACGTTTTAATTAGACAATGCTATAAAATCACGAATTACACAATATACCCGCGACAAATACATTGTTAATTTGCCATTGGTTAGGAAATCGTCACAGAATACGTAACGTTACTCCACAGATGGCTCAAGGACATTTCGACGTCCAACAATACTCGACTCCAAAACTGATAAATACATTGAATGGATAACCAAAGTAATATATAAAGCAAATTGCACTTGATAATTTTTCATATAAAATGTATAGATAACTCAACTATTGAGATTAAAATTAAGATAACTATTTGACATAATAAACAAGTTTTTAAATATTAATGACTAGTTATAATTTGACAATTAATAAACAAAACTAAAACACCCGCTTGAATGCTAGATAGTGAGTAATCAAAGAATATTTTATAATATATATGTATTTTTTATATAATAATGTCATTACCATACACATTTGTCATTACCGTTTACCGCCGCTGTGAGGTATATTTTTGTATTTCTAATTTTAAATACAAATGTAAATATTTAATAATCTTACCATATTCGTTAGAGTAGCAGCGTCTGAATTGTTCACGCTTCGCCGAGAAACTACTGTAATAAGAGGCAATAACAATCGTATCTTATCGGCAAGCTTGTCGTAATGGTCGTGAATAACACTGTGACTGAAATTAACAAAATCTGTTGGCATTTGATGGATATTATGATATTTTGCGAAATGTACTTTAATTTAACTAAGCGCTAGGAATCTTACATTGAAGTTGTTCCTTAGGGAATAATGAAAACAATATCATCTTATGATATTGAAACAGAAGTAATTGAACACTAAAAAGTGTTTACGGAAAATTTGCTCTTAATGAAACTCCTTTTTGGAGAGTTTAGCTTTTGATTAGAAATTTAATTATATGGATTTCTTTTGAGATAGAATACAGAATGGAAATTACTCCACAATATTGACATTTTATATGTAAGTTTTGCTATTCTGGATTGGGCATAGAGTAATTTTGTTTTATATTTCGGGCAAATATCAGTGTTTTAGAAAAATCACACCTAATAGGTAATAGCAGTATTTTCAAAAACCGACGAATATCGCACCGTAACAATAACAGATGACACAATAACAAAAGTCCAGTGTAAAGTGCACCGTGAAGTGACACAGTTATAAAGTTCATATTTCACTGCATCACTGACTAAAATCAGTGTAAAGTGCTAACTAACAGAAAAAATTTAAAGAAAACATTAAAACCAGACGTGAGATAATAGTGTGAACTGATATTGTTGGTTTAGAATACTTTCTATAAAAAGGCATAGTTTAAAAATATGTTCAAGTTGAATTTTTGCTTAGTAATGCTTATTATTAACGGCTAATAGTTAATAGTTAATAATCTTGCTAATATTAATATATTTATTTATATAAACAACTCAAAGCATTTCTCCAACGAATAGTTAAAAAAATACGTATGGAAACCTTTTTACCCCACTAAAAATGATCTTTATTATATACTCCTAGCGAGTCGCTACAGAATTATAAAACCAATTTTCGTTATACTTCGTCTATTGACGGAAAAACACATGAAAATCGATTCGTTATTTTATGAGCTTATCGCATCCAGATAAATATGGCGAAGGACTTTGTGTTAGGTATAATAAAACGAATCTGAATTTCCTTATGACCTTTATTTAAAAACTGTTATATATAATTATAATAAAACCGGGTTTTTGGTTAAATATAGCATCTAACTTTTATTTAGAGCATAAAGTGTATTTCCATTCAATCCATTTTCCAGTATCGGAATACACCTCTAGATCCAATGAAAATACATATAGATGTTTCTGTATATAAATAGTAATGTTGTTAATCCAGAATAGCTGCTGCAACAAAATGGCGAATTACAGTTATTTTTTTACAACCACCACGGAAATCAAATGAATGGGCTTCACTTGTAGAATATTATTTAACATATTACGTTTTTAAAGTCTATGTTGCATCTTTATTTACTTGGGTAATCATAACGCATTTTCATTGCGGTGGTGTTGGATAATCAAGTCGTCTTAGTATATAAATATCAAACTTAACATTTAAACAATACCTCGTTACATATAACATAAAGTATGACAGCCAAAGTAAAACTAAAATAAACATTGTGTAAGGACGGACGACCTACTTCCCACAATATTTACTAAGCCCCGGCTCAGATAAGATTATATGCATGAGATTTATATTGAAATGAGTTTAAATCAAAACAAATACAGTATCCGACTATGGATTAAATATAGAAAAAGTAGATCGGTTTTAAGATACGCAAGATCTATTGTAAGATGAGAAAGAAATAATTTTTTACCTCATTCATAAGGCAAAATTACATACATTACATATTGACAGATTCCGTATTATCGATGATGAGACAATACCTCCTAAAAACATTATCTTTGGGGTACCATGACGGGGTACTGTCAGGGCCCAAGATTAATTCCATACACATGCATCAGTGATTATAGGTATTATAAAAGTAAAATAGTTCCAGTCGTTTTCCAAATTAGCCGGAACAAACAGACAGATAAAAAATGTTCTCCCATTTTATTTATTTGTAAAGATAGATAACACTTTATTGCAAAGATATTTAATGCTTTTTATAATATCTATAGATCATAGACATTATAAAAAGCTCATCTTAGTTTAATTTTAACGATTTTTCTAATAAATGCATATAAAATATAAAGGCCCCAAAACACTTCCTTGTGGCATAAATGGTCACAGTAGCTCAAACAAAAAAGCAGTATTTTTTTTCTCTAAAGATACATACCTAAGTATCAATGAAATGAAACTCTCTTTAACAACTACAATAATGAGCGAATTGTGTCAGTGAGTTTATAAAAAGAAAAACCGGTAAGCGATTGGCGAAAATCCAGAAAGGAAGGTTGGATGTTTTAAATAAAGGAGAAAATGTGTCGTTAACCTTTACATTCTGTTTGTTTTGGAGGAATATGGCAATCAGGTGACTGGCAAGAACTAGACTGAGAAAGGAGATTGGAAATTAGAAGTGATTTCAGACCATGATGCCCGTTAAATCTTTGTAGAGGGATCATCAAATTTCGGCCATGTAAAATAGGCACACGTTAAGTGGAAACGTTGAGTGCATTCACGAGTGCCGGATGACGTATCATTATCACTTAAACGCTCGACCACCATGTCATCGGCGGAATTGTTTAATCTAACCCCCTCAACATAAACATGAAGTCGGTATGTAAGCTTCAACGGATACTTTGGATATAGTTTTGTAATAAAACATAGGTACAATACCGAGAGTAACAATGAAAACTTATCGATAAAGGAAGCAAAAAGTTATTTACGACTCTGGTTCACATTCATAATGTTCTGGTCCTACCAGATAATGTTGAAATTAACTCAGTAACATGTATTTCTGTGAAAATATAATAGAAAACCTATTACGGTTCTAAAGATAGACAAACCTGTGATAGATAACAAACAAAATAGAGACTATAATGTCACCAAAAAATTATTTTGAACCATTCTATATACCGATAAATACCGCGTTTAACTTACTTACTTTCAGTAAGTTTTTGTTATTTTCCTGAAATTTTATTACAAGCTGTTATTTAACTAGCCTTGTTAGCGTGTTAGTGCGCAAATCTGACCCACTTCCCAATGATTTGAAATTTTGCATAGACATGTAAGTCAGATGACAATGCAATATTATGGTGTCAGTAAGCTGATATGATGATGAAGTCGGAAGGTAGTCATAGGAACTTAATGACGCAACTGCATCGCGTTTGGGCTCGTTAGATCAGACTTACGAGGACTTTGGTACTGGACGCTTTCCAGACCAGGGTCTGGTGATAATGGAGCTAGAAGGTGGTCATAGGAACTTAGCAAAGAAATAACGCAACTGCATTGTGTTTGGGTACTTTAGATCCATCTTTATGAGAACAACAACATATTATCAAATTAATAGGAAAAACATAATGCAATACAGATGCTATGTCAGAAATGAATGGAATGAGACAAAATTTTAAAGTAAAAAATGGAAATATAATAAAGAAGTTCTTTTTTAAAAACATGCTATTTCTAGATCATATTAGGTCCGGCACTTTTGAACACTACAAATCAATCGATTTCGTCTTTATTTCTATGGTGATAAACAACTTGCTGTCAGTAAATAGTTCCCCCACGCAATTCGAAATAGGTTGGCAACGTGCAATATAGGCCGAATGACGAATGCGAGGAAAAGCTAAGATTATAGTGATTGAAATTGCAGACAGCGTTGCTGGAAATATAAACAGCGTGTATTTATAGAACTGTATGGTTCAAATTGGCCATCTTGAAGACAATTAAAAAATGTATGATGATTATTTTTGCCAACACCAAATTAAATAACTACGCGTGAATTTATTAGTTTTCTATAGAGATATCTTTGGACCTAAATTGGAAAATGATGTAGTGGCGTTATCGTAGAAGGAAGTAATTCTTTCAAATTATGAAATACTAGCTGTTTTCCCAAGACTTCGCCCGTATAAATTGATTTAGTAGTTTCGGAGTCTATTCGATGCAAACAAACGATCAATTTAAATTAACTCTTTATAATACTAGTCTTTATCTATACTAGTTTCATGAATCTTAATGTCAGCCACGTTTTGTTATTTGAATTTTACAGTATACTTTTACAGTACATAATTCATGTATTATCTAGTGTCTACACGTGAAATTGTCCAAACGAAGTTCAAATTAACATTGATGCTCTTAAGTGTTGAGTCACAAATAAAGTGACCATACGTCTCGTATTAGCGTAGAGAAAACAGTCATATTGTCTATTTGATTATTCGCATCCAGAGAAATACTTCACTGTTACAAAAATATCAAACTAACTAACAGCATTTTGATTAAAACTAGAATGAACAAGTCAATCTCTCTGAGATCTGAAGACTTCCATTGCTACAAGGAAATTAGAACTAAGCCAATTGTTAACGTAATTATGACGAGTCAATGACGCTTCCAAGAGAACTCTTTTGACACACTTTTAGTAAATATATCACAGTATAAAAATATATGTTACGATTGATTTATAAACATTTTGAAACTCTTTACAATTAGCTCAGCGCACAAATAAACAAATGAATTCGCCTGAAACTGCAATCTGAAGTTAAATAATCTAGTAATACAACGGTTATCCCATCAAAATCATTAACTTTCAACTAAGTTTTAGAAAAGTTAGTTAGTAAAGTTTTCTAGAAAGAACTAACAAACAATTATAAGGTGTAATTAAAAATTAGAAAACTATATCATATTTGCAATATTTGTTTATTATAGCCAAACGCGAATTTATAAAAGTTTCTCTAAAAATAACGATTTTTATAATTTCTATAGTAATTATACCCTTTTTTAAATACGTGAGTCACTTGTAGCCGAGGGAATTATGCAGCTCTTTTACAATAATCGTAATGGTTTGAGATTAATTAATTTTAAATCGTTTTTGACTTGCGTAATCCGCCATCTTCCATCCCTATCTTTGTAATTGTCTCAAAAGATATAAATGATGTACACAGGAACAATCTCTTGGCTTTACACCTCTTAATACCTTCATTTATTTGTCCTTGAAATTAAAACACCTACGAAAGTATAAGTTCCCATTGGATTTCCACTGTCTTCCCGTTTTTTAAAAATAATAAATGGTCATGTTAGTCTTATCTCATAACGAATGATTTGCACTCACCTAATTCCCATAATGATATCATGCTCAAGGCTAATCAATTAACGTTTAGGGAAATAACAAAGTATTACTGTTATTGATTGTGACAGACGTTATTTTTTTTTTTTGTGCTAGATCGGATGATGAAAATATGCTTATTTATGAAAGTGATCTGTTTAGGAAAACATAATGAAATGGAGGAACTTATTAACAGTGCCAATTAAAATTAATTATCTATTATTAGGATTGAGCTACAAACGGCCCATCGCTTCGATATGCTGTCGCATACGCGTTGTCTTTGTCGTTCTAGCAAATGGCAGTTTTGAACGACGGAAAAAGATAGGGGAAAGACGGAAGACGATACCGTGTTACCAGATGTAACTCAAGCCTTTTTATGTGGGAATGCTTTATGCACTGTCCCTGCCGCTTGACAGGCGACAAGTGGTGTGTGGGATTTACTATCCACACCGCCCGAAGGCTAGTCAAAATGCAGATGGATTACCCACTAAACCCACTTCGCTGCACCCTCATTTTTAGGGAAAGGATCCAGCAGGGACAGCTCCACAAACAGACCTCGATGTAACGTAATTTGTCAAAAGGACGTAATTTGTCACTCGGCAAAGTAATTAATTCACTTTCAAGCTACGTTAACATATGAACATCTGTCACATCAATTCCAAATTTTTGATTGCTTCTAAGTAAACTTTCTATTACTTTTTTCTAATTAGTTTATCAACAATGTCTATTTCCAGTTTCATCAGTAAGAGTTAAGATTTACAGCGTATTGAATAGTTTACGTTCTCGTTTTGTAACGGAACGTTTAAAAGCCGCGGCAAGTTTAACGCATGCATAAATCATTACTTTACGACCCTTTGTACGTAGGGGATAGAAGTTCCCTTCGTCCGACGGCTCAAGAATAGATCAGTGACATAATCAAAATGAGAACAGTACCTAACTTACAGTAAGATACGACTGATACGGCTCACTGATGTACCTGTGCAGAAGGTAAATTTTCAAAGCAGAGTTGTTGGCCATTCCAAATGATTCAAGTATACCAATACCAATTATATCAATATAAACCAATTATTATTTTGTAATAATAAATAAATCATCATCACTTTCGCTATAGCTTTATAACTCCCCGCGGATTGAATAAAACTAGTAGTCTGATTGGTTTTGGCATATTACGCGTTAATCATAAAAACTTCCACAAAATTCTCGAAATAACAAAGTCGAAGACCACATAGACAAATTCGTGGGCACAAGAAGCAAATTATTATTAAAAAATGATATTTTCTGATTTTGAGATGTATGAATAAAAAAATAATATAATATAGCCGATACGATATCGGCTATATTTTTTTTTTTATGGTGCTGTTATGATGCTAAGAGTCATCGGATGATAAAAAAGTTGAATTTATATAAAATTGAAGAGACTCAACACTAATATTAAAAAAAAAAACTGTTTACGGTTTCTAACTATATTGACTTACTGAGTTAACTTTTATCATTGTTAGTAGACTATACGCAAATAAAGTAACCGAATTATATACTTATTTAATTATGGACAAACACGTTACTTGTAACGATTCTTTTTAATTATTTATTAGCAGAAACAGCCTTTAGTTTTGGTTAATCGGTTTGGTTAAATGCATAATACTGGCACGCCTATATGGATGTCATCCTTATTAGAACGTTTCAATCAGATACAATGGCATAAGGATGATGATGCACTCAAATAAAAAATGTATCGATATCGATAGTGCATCGATCATTATCTCTGATAGATATTGTCTCAAATTCAAAGTACTGGTTTATAAAAACGACACTATTTTTTGTATTATGATTTTCTGAAACAAAATAGAATCTACATTACCGAGTTCAACGACTGAACCATAATTAGTTAACAGTGTCGTCACTAACATTAGAATATGTATAAACAAGAAGGTTGTTACCGTGTAATAATTCTGCTGTTTATAATAAGAATTCACAGAAGTTATTATGCGTGTATGTTACACAAGCCGAGCATAATGTTTACATTTGAAAGCGACAAGTGAAGAAAAGTTTGCTTAAAAATAATAATTCAACAGTGAAGCAATTTCTATATCGGCATAGATAGTATAGGATATCGATATTTTGAAAATATATTCCCTACTAAGTATTTTTTTAAATCAGTGATTTGAAGAAAACTAATATCTTGAAGTGGTTCTCAATGGCGAACTTTTTTTTATCCGTAGTTTCGGATTCTTAAATTAGTATTTTAAACAATAGAAAGCTTTCGATTTTTTTAGAGCCTGCAATATTATGATCGATACATTGATACGACCGAGTTGTTTACTCGTAATAAGTAAATATTTGCTTAAATAAGTCAAGTAATACTCATAGTTTTAATGTAATATGTGAAGAAATATTAAGCAATATAGTTTGAAGCTACATCTAACACATATTGCATAGTATTTTCTTTCTCGGTTAAGTAATCTGCCGTAATGTAAGAGATGTGAAATAATAGTTGAATAACGGAACAGCTGAATTAATTAATGCTAATTAAAGATCTCTATGAAACTTTAAGGTAATCTTTTGATACATTAGTAATTTAAATTTTATTAGTGTACGTGCACTAACGAAATATTAAAACCATAAAAAAAAATTATAAGAACTATCAATTTCCTTATCGTTTTATGTAATTGTAATTAATATAAACTGAAACGTAACTATATTCCATTAACATGTTATATTATAAGTTTATTATTTCAGAGTGTGTCAGTCCTATTCAAGGCCAAGCAGTATTTATGGGAGTCAATCAGTTTTTTTGTCGAGTGCAAAAAATGAATCGCAATGGAAATATTTATTTGTTACAAGCAAATGTTTAAGGGCATATACAAACGTTACCGGAACACGTAAATATTAACATTTCCCGTGTCAGTTCCAGTGATTCGTCAATGAGCGAACGGAACACGCTTGAAAGCTAATTATTACAGCTCGGTACTAAATATTGGCCACGGTCTGTTACTTTACGACACCGAGAAAATATCCTGTTGCAGTTCTGAGAACATTTTGTTATATGTCCGAAAGAGGTTTTCTTTATTTTATTATTGTCTTCTTTAGGGTTCCGATCCCAAACGGCAAAACGGGACTAATTCAGGCAAAGTGACGTCACTCGTTATACTACGCTAGCGACAATAGTATGGGCGTCTGAGTATTTTTTGTAATATTTTTGTGCCTTTATACATATTTATGGTTGTCATAAAGAAAATTTATCCATTTTCTGCAACTAATTTAATGTAATGTAATATATTATAGCAAATATTCTTTATATATTTCCCTTATTTATTCTGGTTTTCAATGTGTAATATTTTCCAAATGAGTGTAATTTTTATTTTGTTAAATATTTATAAGTCAAAATGGTTTATATTTTTTGAACATATAGGAAAACCCCGTATGATCAGTCGTCCCTATTTACGAAGAAGGTTGGTTAAAAAAAGTCAAGGTTCTTCTACGGCTCAGCAAACAAAATTTTATGAGAAGGGTGGAGTTGTTTATTTGTTAATATAACACCAAATCGTGTTGCTATTTTTGATATGTTAATTAATTAATAAATAATAGGTACCTAAGTTATAAAAGTTATAAATGTTAAACTTTTAATTATACATATAGCAATTTTTGTGTTTATATTCTAAGGGGGTCATCAGAATTTTGTAGCTTATAAAGGGGTCGTGTATTGAAAACGTTTGAAAAACACTGCTCTAAGTTCATAGCTAACTTCAAAACTGCTGGATTTTATTTATAATTTGGCAAAAGCCATAAAAGTACTATGAACATTTAAAAAACAATATTGGAAGGAAACTTGTGGTGTTTAAATCTTATAATCCCCTGGAAATCTCATTACGAAGTGACGCAGCAGGGGAATCTAAGCCGTATCTTTCACACTACTATTAAATGGTCCACTCCATGGGTATGATCCATTATTTCAAGGGTTTCTTATCTTATATCTGTTTCGATATTCTTTGAAATATCTTTATTGTTTCTTTGCAATAGCAACAGCTTGGCATGCTTTCCGAAGCAAGGAATATTTGTTCACGCATCCTCTGACTAGCATTACAGAAGCTTAACCTCCTCATCGCAGACTCCACTAGTTTACATAAATAAAGATAAAAACACTAATACGAGTAGATATTATAATAATAATTGGCTTAAATTTCGTCCACCGCTGTGCGAAAAAAATGCGAAAAATATGTAAATTCTTTAAAACATCGTTCCGCAGTCTGTGGGTTATATTAAATACTAGCTGACCCGACAGACTTCGTCCTGTCAAAAAGATTTGTAATGTGGCAGTTTTTTTGCCTACGTATTTAAAAAAATTCTCCTGAACAGAACCGTCACCCTGGTGATAGGGCGTTGTGAACTCCTCCAACTATGTATTCTGTGCTCCAACGCACACACGCACATTGTTTTGATAGATATGATCTTTGACGTTAGGAACACACCTACATTGCTTAGACAACAGTGAGTGCTTGTAATTTAATATGAACTTTATACCATAGCAATAAAGCTCAAATTGACTACGTTTTAGTTACAAATCATTTGTATGGGAAAAAGAAAAGGGCTATTTTTAGGGTTTTTCCAGCAATAATTCTAATTTTTCTCGCCGTAAAAACCATCCTTGAACTTCAACGAACATTTTAAAAAAGATTTGGCCAAATTGGTCGAGGCGTTGTTGAGTTATGCGCTTACCAACACATTTTGCGATTCATTTTTATATATAAGATTATATGGGGTCGTATAGTCGTATGTAATCCATAAAAGTACGTATAAAACATGCCCATGAATAAAATTATGCTAGACGACGATAAAACCAATAAAGCTCTTTTATTGAAGGGTAGAATATATTTATAATTTTAAATCGTATCTCATTGATGAAACGGCTGAAATATACTTATTTAGCTCAGTATTGCTGTGATAGTGGTGTAAAGATTGAAAAATCATTCGACTATCGATAGTTCTTGCACTGATATCTATCGATAGTATCTATCGATATTGTGAAGAGAATCAATAATTTCATTTTCAATATTCGATCGATCTACTGATCGTTTATTGGAATTACATTTTTTTTATGGAATAGTGGGCAGTCGAGCAGACGGATCACCTGATGGTGAGTGATTACCGCCGCCCATGGACACCTGCAACACCAGAGGAGCTACAAGCGCGCTGCCGGCCTTTGAGGGACGAATAAGCTCTACGCTTGAAAGTTTGAAGGTCGTATCGGTCCGGAAATACCGCTGGCGACAAACTGTTCCAGAGTTTGGCTGTGCGAGGCAGAAAACTTCTAGAAAAACGCACAGTTGAGGACTTCCAACCATCCACATGATGGGCGTGGATTTCTTGTCGCATTCCCCGTAATAGATGCGATAGAAGATGCACAGTGAAGCAACATCTCTACGCAGGGCCAGAAGAATAGAAGATGCACAGTGAAGCAACATTTAAGTGAGATCATAGATTTCAGTATTATCATTATCCTTATCATCAATAGTATCGATTTCAAATCTGTAGTATCGTTAATTTATTACTATCGACAGTCGATCTGTATAATTATTAGTAATAGAATAGAGATTATAAGATTAAGTTATTAAGAAAATCCATTGTATAAGTCGATACTCGATAGTTTTAGTCCCAGATTTTTTAAGGTTAGGTTAGGTTTAGATTAGTGATAAATCGATAGATATGTTTAATACCACATCACTACATTAGATCTCCTGATCTCATTGACTACTCTCATTTGACAGATGTCTAATCGAACGCGTGAATAAAGTGCAATTATTCAATTAAATATTAACAGTAGACGACTAGCTAAATTAATATACTACATAAGTGATTCCATTTTGTGGACAAGTGGTTAAATTGTACAATAGCAACTTCGACCTTGGGTAATGATGCTTGGTTTTATAGTGAATTAATCGTGGTGTAGGCAGCGTGGGAAAATGATGAAGCAAAGTAAACAAACTTCAATGACACAAATGAAAATAAACAGACAATGAACTAAGAAATTTCACGGCCAGTATTGAAGGGTGTTGAATTAATATTATTATAAACCGATACAAATTATTGAATAGTCACAGAAATGGTGGACAATGTATATGAGTGGTGATAATTTGTTTTAGGATTTCCTACTTGCAAGTGCCTAAATGTTTTTATTGTATCATGGAATATACAGTATCGCTTTTAAATAACGTTTTGGGTTTTAACTTAAAGCGCCCTTTATCGCCGAGATCTTGCTGCTTTTTCGCAGAAAGAAATATTTTTCAAAAAATGTAAGTATCGATTGACAATAAAATCATTTTCTTAAAACTACTGCAAAAAAATATTTAAATGGTTTGACCTTGTACTTATTTTATTATTCAGACTTTTCGGATTCTTTACCAGTTCCGTGTGATATGAGAAAAACTGTTACTACTTAAGTTTGGTAGTCGACCCTATGTAAAATTTCGTCTATTGGCGGTCGATGCGAAGCCCTAACTTTCCTTGACCGCGTTGACTTTGCGACGTGAGATTTTTTTCTTTACGACCTATTCTGTGTATTCACAAATATTCCGCCAAAGTCCCATATTGAGAAAACGTGTGATCTTACTGAGTTAGAATACAAGTGAAGAGATAATAAAACATGCAATGACATAAAATATGGCGTATCGTATGGATTAAAGCGGTAAAAGATTTTTTTTATATGTATTTCGGCCTTAACTGGAATCAGTTTAAGAAATTTTCGACCTTCTTTAAATATGATATGCTTAGCTGGAATCAGTATAAGAAATAGTTTGTTTCACAAATCGTATATTTCCTTTCATAATTGAATGGTATAACTACAAAGAAATGTATCTGTACCAGATTAAAAAAAAACGGTCAAGTGAGAGTTGGACTCGCTCACGAAGGGTTCAGAATTATCATATAAAAATACATGTTTATTGTATGCGTGCGTGTAAATATTCATTTTATTCTGTTTTTGATTAAAACGGCAACAGAAATAAATCATCTGTGAGCAACGGTGTTTTAGTAACAGGATGACCTTTTGGATACGGGACTCTAAAAAGGAGGTTCTCAACGGCACTTTTAAAACATCAGCATTCTATTCTTGAAGATTAAATGTGAAGGACAAATTTTATGCACGTTAGAAAAATCTATAAGGCCATGCGGTAACCGGTATCGAGATATAACCTGTCTATGTTGGACTATAAGAAACTTAAATTTTTGAAAAAATTCTGGAGTTAAATCACAAAAGTTACAAAAAAGTTATTTGAAAATCTATTCTATACAAAAGCGAGTTAGTGATATTTTAGCTTACCGTAGCGTCCATTGGAAATACCAGTATCTTGCTCGAATAAAGGACGTAAAGAACAGGGAACAGAGAACGGAAACCCAGGAAGCAACTGCGCATGTCAAGTTCACGGGGTTGCCATTCGAATGGTCTGTTTCTAATTTAGTAAAATATCGGGAATGGTATGAATTTTAAAGAAACGATTAATAAAAATGTAACAGCCAAATTATGCCACCATGACCTGTGATCTAATTAATATCTAACTTTAAGTTGTTTTAAGTTTTCATGGTTATTTAGATTAGAATTATGGTTTTTCGCGGAATTGCTATCGTGTACATAGTATATCGGGAACTCGACTAAAACAAGGCAGCAATGCCACGAAAAAATATGATTCTAATTTTAAGTTACTTTAAGTTCAAAGTACAGCAACTATAATGTTTAAATAAATCGCTAGGTATTTCTTTTATATACTAAGAAGACGTGAGTTTATTTGATGCTGGCAGTACCAAAATGTTTTCTTTAGTGTTAGACTTCAAATAACTGGACCATGACCAATCATGCTCAGATCTCAAGAGCTTTGGTTATACGTATCATTCAAAATTTACAAACAGCCCAAGAATCGTTGTGTCCGTTAGGGAGTCAGCAGTTTCAAGTTTCTATTCAACAAATACAGGAGACAATAATATTACTACATGAGTATATCTACCTATTTCTTTCCGAGAGAAAGCTTACATCTTAGATAAATCTGAGCAAGGTAATTATGCGAAAAGCACTGTGCATTTTCTGCGATTACGGAGGTTAAAACAACTTTCGCCAAGGTTAGGTCATTATCAAAACCTTATACAATTATATGCTTGGCACGTAGAACTTTGTTTAGTTGTTGTGGTTGATAATGCAACGTAAACAGTCGTTTTGCGACACAAGGAACATGGAAAGTCTGCATTCTAGAAATTAAGCAACTAAATGTCGTGTCGGAGATAGGATTGGTGGCCAAAACTTTATTATTTCCAATTCCTGCTTCGGAAGACACGCATGCCCGGCTTGCCTGGCTGAATTTCCAGCCGTTAACATCCATAAATCCATAATGGCCAGTTCTATTTGACCCCAGCGGTGTGGATATTAATAAGATAACGCTAATGATGCAACATGCTTCGAGTTGTTGGTTTATGCCATTTTTTATAATTCTATAGGACGAGGTGTACTAGAAAGTGGATTGGGATTATACGGTATATTTGTAAATAACCATGTCCAAAAAAAACCATTTTTATCCTATTTAATGTAATAAAATTACTTAATAAAGAGCATAGGTAATCTTATGATTAGATTGTCTTTCAATGAGGATTTGCTCTAAACCTTTTCAAACATTTAACTGCACACATCACGGAATCTTCCTATTTAATATTGGGTGTTATAGAAAACAGTAAAGTAAATTATTCATATCTTTGTGAGCAAACAATTGTAATCGGTAACCTAAAAAATCGGTAAATTGGACGCCGGTTTATTAATGTTTAAAAATATAACGATTTTCCGGATAAAAAGATACATAAGTGGAAGTTATCCGAGGTGGATTCACAATATTATGCCCACTGATACACTAACCAACATTGTGGCGATTGGAATTGGTCAATATGTCGGCGTAGAAGTTGGTGCGAGATCCACCGAAGCAAATTGGAAGGCATTCCAATGTGTGGACAACATCACAATCTGAAGTTGGCTAATGTGTAGGGTTGGCATTAGACTAATCTAATAATGTAATCTTTTCTTTTTTCAGACACATTCAACGATCTTATTTATATTTAATAATTTAAACAGGTCATTTGCTTTACTCAATGGGGTCCGCATGAGAAGTGCGAACGACTTCTTTGGTCTCTTTTAGTTATCGTTAAAATAATCTACTAAAAACAATCGATTTTATAGCAATAGTACAGATTCGAGTGTACAGACTTACGTGTTATTAGTTTACCTAACCTCCTTTATTTAAACTAATTAGACAGCATAAAATGTGATAGTATATGTATTTTTTTTGGTACTAAGTAAGTATAAATAACTACCTGTAAACAACGTGATTCATGATTATTTATAAAATTAACAGGTTACCATACCCGACCTTTTTCACCCACGCTCTCATCCATTTTAATTAACTGCTATATTTAAGTAAAACTAAGCTATTAATCATTTTTATGATCTTTATTGTTGAGGTGAGGAAACCAGCATCTCCGACGTTTAGATACAGTTTCAGGTCAATATAAAAAAACCGGTTAAGGGCGAATCGGCGCACGAGGGGCTCCGTATCGGAAACGAGTAATAGAATAGAAATACACAATCTGTGAAAATTTCAACTATCCTAGCTATTATGGTTCATGATTTACAGCCTGGTGACAGACGGACGGACAGCGAATTTTTTGATTATGTCTCGTAAATATAATGCTTTTTATAAAGGGAGAATCGATAAATATGTCAGTCACTTTCACTAAAACCGAGGGCTACTACGTGGGTATATCATGCAACGCCTTTACAATAATAGTAATGGTTAAGAATAATTAATTAAAAAATGGTTTAAACGCTCACTTTATAATTCTCAGACCCTATCCATGTCATTATTGGGAGGACTCAGTGTTTTATATAGAAAGAAAGAAAATACATTTATTGACCACATAGGTTGATACAATAATGATTTAACTTAAAAATAAAAACATTTATTAAAAGTGGTGGCCAATCAGGACTCTGCCTCAGCATAAGCCATACCAGTATATGAACTAGTGCCTAAAAATTTTGGAGGGATTACTATTTCTATATAGAAGTCATTAGGTGGTACTGCTGAGCTATTCTTTAAAAATCCGAACTCGAATTCGATTTCACTCATGTGTTCGGATTCACGTTATTTAGTGATGTAATTCTATTGATTTCATTTGTTTGTATCAAAAAAAAAAACAAAATAAAATTTATTATACGTGTCTCAGATATTCAATTCGTATGTAATTTCGAAAATCACTTCACTTATGTCACGAAACTTTATTATTACCAATTCAAGGTTGAGCGGATGTCGCTTTTTGAAGTGAATTCGTAAACCTGAGTGAATATGAATTTGGGTTTGGATTTTACAGAATCGCAGGGCTGGTCTCGAATCTAGTGCATTTTCTTCATCTCCCGCGTCCTCTTATAATGTCGCGCCTACTTTGCAATAAAGCACAATAAGCCACTGCTAGTAAATTTAAACCTTAGATTTGAAGGTTTTACTAAATTATACTGCACGTAGGCAAGTGGAGCCAGCAGTCCAAACTTAGAAGCGAAGATTTCCTATAGTTAAGACTAGAGTATTGTTTGGGTTGACAACGACATATTCTTGTCAGAAGCTGATTTTGCAAGCATCCCCACACCGGCAACCTATATTTTCCAACAAGAATTAGGTCACGCGATTCCATTCAAAGAAGCCGTAAATTTTTATAGTATTGCTTTATAAACTTACATAATTTGTCACAAAAGACTCGGGTAAGTCACTAATAATAAAAACTGAATCGCACAATTTTGTTACGCGAAATAACAACAGGTGCTCAGTAAAAACTTACCTGTAAATGTATAGGGACCTTCTTCACAGGAGCATTAGCCATTGTAACCGAATGAATACACTTATTCACAAAGCACGTACTTTATTTGAAAAAAAAAATAAACGGGTGTAGGCGAATTTCACGTTCACGAAAACACACGGACACGACGAACACAAAACAACTGCACTATCGACAACCGCCTACTGATTATTTTCTTGAATTGAATTTACAACGCTCCCCTCTACAGCGCATGCGTACAACTCGGCCTTGATTGGGGCGTTGGGGTGTTGCCGGTAAAGCACAACAAACGCCATCTATCTGAATTTGTATACTTCAACCAGTTTACAACAGATGTCACTGTCAAGCCGAGCAGCTAAAGGTTGCTTCACTGTTTTAATTTATTAACTTTATGATAATAGAAATAATGTAAAAAGAAATGAAAAAGAAAATTGCAAAAATATTGGAGAAAAATAAAGAAAAGAGTAAACAATTTTCAAAATCTAAAAAAATGTGATGTTCGCGCGATTCTCGCATTAAAGTGTAGATGACGCTAGTAGCTATATTTCGAAGGCGATCATTACATTGGTCTGGCGGAGTGAAAAGAAAGAGCCGCCGACCAAAACATTTAATCGAAACATGCGTCGGGCGCTACCGATTTTTGGCGCTCGAAAATTTCGCGTTAACTAAAATAAAAAAATATTTAAATTTAATCGTTAAAATAAATGTGACGTGAAGTGCCAGTGCCTGTTATAGCAGCACACATGCCAACATTACATTTGAAGCCGGGAATCACGGTAATATGCCGTAAATCTTTTCTCCGTATATTTTTGTGCTACGTATAAATAGAAGTGTATTCCCGTTTAGATTCCCGTTTTTACATTCTAGTTATTAATATAAATATGTATTCCTTCTAGAATTAAATAATCGTATATAGTCTATTCCAAATCTACCATAAATAGGTATTTGCTTTATTCAAATTTATGCCGACCAAGTCAACTTGAGCATTTGCGGAAAGCTCTACATTTTGTTTAGCCAACTACACGAGTTTTTCAGTACAGCAAAATAGGTTAGTTCTTGATATTCCTTTTTATAAAAATACTTTTAAACGGGTATGAGTAATTTTTGTTTTTCAATATTTCGGATCCTTTTTTGCATGTTTTGTGATCACGAAACAAACATTTGGCTATTTAATAATTTCTTTCTGTTTTTTTCCTGTCATTTTGCTCGCTGTTGCTTATATCTATTTATAATTACTTATAATGAAAATATTTCGATTCAGAAACACGATATTTTTCTAGCAGCTGTGAAGGTGGGCCTTTCACTGAACATTTAAACCGGCCCAACGGTTAACCAAGAAGTTCTTAGAAATTTTTTATCAATATTTAAGTAAATCTTACATAAATTATTTAAATAGTAAAGAGGTTGTATCTACCTTTACCACCTTTTTTTTATATTTGCATTTTTTTTTCTTCACTTATATATTATCATTGTGTTCATGTAGGTGTGGTCAATAAACTTTCTTTCTTAATTTCTTCTTTCTTACCTATGTAAATAAAAAAATTACCACCTCGCCTGATGATAAGCAGATTTGTAGACGGTTACGGTGAAAATATACTGTTCCCGATCTCTATATAAACTACATGCATGGTTCTCCAGGAATCTCGAGAAGAATTCATCAAAACATACGATGATCAAACGTCGCTGACCACGACCTTGAAAATAACAGTGTAAATTGCAAAACTCCATTTAACAAAGGGACTTCAAGTTCCGTTGACCTTATATATTGATTATTCATTTGTGTTTAGCGTAGACCAATAATTTATTTACTTCGTAAGGAGATAGATATTTAGTAATAAGATAGAATTAATGCGTTCTGACTTTCTTTCTGATAAAGGCAAGTAGTTAAAGTTCGAAAATTAATAATCAGTAGTTATTCTATTTTTAGCCTTTAAAGCCTCATTTAATACCTATTTAAGCTGCACAAATATATTTCAGTTTTTTCAATAGCAAATTTAGATACGTTTCGTTTAAAGGCACGAAAATTGTTATACATATATTTGTTGTTTGTACGAGACTATTAACGCTTACATATTATTATATGGCATAGTCTTTTAGCTTACCCTGAAAACAGAAAGTCTGCACATTTTTTCTGAAAATGGGTAAAAAGCTTTTTCAATTCCATATTTAGTTCTAAATTTGACAATTTTATCTTCATTCTCGTAACATTATAAAAGAGAAACCTAATAAAACGGCAGATATTCGCAAACGATTCAATGAATCCTTACATTGGCTAATTGAATTAGCTAGCAGTACTTAATTTCCTACTAGTAGTAGTTAACAGTACTGTTGTATATTCAAAAATAAGAAATTTATTATTGCTGAATAATATCCCGTACGACAATTGACATTCATTTAGTAAGGTAATAAATGAATGTCAGTGTGCAGTACAACAGTAACAGTATAAACACACTTATGTTTGTACTGTGAGCAAATGTAAAATCTGTTATAATGGTAAAAAAAAATTGTTTGATAATTTGAAAATTGTAGTCTAACTTCTATACTGATAGGATTTTGATTTAGATACGTTAATTTTATTTTACATGCATAATGAAAAAATCTTGGTAATTTTCATAAGAAGACTTTAAAGTAGAAGCCACGCTGTAGAAGAATAAAAACGTATAGACGAGCACCACCAAAGAAATTGAATGCTGTCAATAAAGTTTTAGAGATAACATATAAACAGATAAAAAAAAAACTACTTTTTGAATCATATTTACAGTCAACTTTCGCAATCTAACTGAATCTACTGCGTGAGTTTTGGCAAAGGCTCTCTTAAGTTATCAGGAACCAAATATAGCATTACTATGTTAAGTAATAATAAATTCATTTGACGTCATTGATAACCAATGTTGTCTCGTTTAAAATAGTCTAATGTGAATATTTGTAAATGCCCGTACGATAAACGAGACAAGATAGAATAGATTTAGTACTCTAAACAGTAAACATGTGCGAAACCTTTGGACATTCTAAGATAAGCTGGTATCTATCAGCTCGAGTACACTATGTACTATTCATAGATGTATCAAAATCAAAGTTCTACTCAAAGTGGGTACGATTTTATGACTGACTGTAATGAAATGAAAGAATAAAGATATAATTTGCTGTAATTATTAAACTCGCCAATTAAAACTAATCATCAAAGATCTCATTAATATTCGTACCTGATGCGTCAATGTCGTTACTTAAAGTACTGAACAATTACAAAGGAATTGAGTAATATAAAGATTTTGACGTGTTTAATAAGAATGTGTTCGTGATCTATTTCTACTTAATTATTTGATCAACGTTATTCTTTATCAAACAGAATCGCCCTTATCTTGCGATATGATGTCAAAATTAAAGCTTATCAGCTTTTCTTTTCAACAAAATGAGTTTGCTTGAGGTCACAGACCAACATACACGAAAACAGCGTCGACCCCGACCTTGATGATATTACCTCTTATCAGCTATTTGCTATTCGACATGCTTAGAGAGTTATCGTAGTTAGTTACTACCAGGCTTGTCTTAAGCACAACAGGCGCCCGGCAAATAGTACTCTGGTGCCCCCCCCTGTCCATTTTTTACACATATTTATATAAGAGATCATCATCTGTGCGGTGCCCCCCAACGCACGGCGCTCGTGTGCATTGCACACCCTGCACTATAGGTTAAGCCGCCCCTGGTTATTACGTTCTTAACGATGTGTGTACCTATATTAGAAATTTATTCGATAAAGTTTGGTCAAATAATAATCTGTAATGTTATTTCTAAAACAACGATGTCTTAAATATTTATTTGGTAAGATTTTATTGGAGTGAGTAAATCTTATTTTATTATGAAAAACAATTTTCGATGGTTTTTGACCAGCTATCGTCTATGTAAACAAAGATTGAGCTGTTGCTCCCTCTCCAGTTCTTTTGATTTTGTTTTTAATAAAATTTTTGGGAGCATTCGTTTTGTAGGAACGTTAATCTGATTCGTTAGGTAAGGACTAATAATTTTTATTTTGCGTGAGCTGATGCGTGCGTTTTTTCTTCAAACAACAATCTTGACTTATTTGTACGGAAGTACACACATGGCGTTTAACTTACATACCATTTTCTTTTCTCAATTAAATTATTAAGCTTGAATAAAGAAAATACTCGCTCACTTTCACGAAGTGCACACACACGAATGAGGATTAAATCATCAAGAAAGTTACGTTTCAGTCACAACTACTTAAAATAACTTTGTAAGTATTTTTTCATCCACTAGAGTCAAATTCTTGTTACTAAATTTGACAGACGTAGTGGGAATATTAATTAGCGGGAATTAATATTCCCACTACGTCTGTCAAATTTAGTGCTGCCAACACAATAAACGGTCAATCGATTGTCGATTGTATTTAAATAACAGTTTAAGGAACAGTTTCTATTTCGATTTGGTTAACGTTTCAACTTTAGCGCGATACCAATATATCGGTCAACTGGTCTTGAAGCGAAACTTCTCTATGAAAATGATGATACAACAGAGGCCAATCAAATAAAACCTACTTCAAAAGAAAATAAAGTTAATAATGTTTTATTTTTCACTGAACTACTGTAATATACATATCTATACTGTGACAGCGATGTGCTTAACGTCGACAGTCTTGAACTAAAGTATTCAGACGGTTTAATTTCAAAAATACTTTCAAAATATATTAAAATGGCTAACTATAAAATACTACTTTAACAATAATAAACTTCATCGGTAACCATACAACAACCAACCATCGACCGGTTTATTACGAGGGTCAAACTGAAAGTTCTTAGAAAATCAAAAACTGATTACATTAGCTAGTTATTAGTTTTATTATATCTTTTCAAAATATTGTCCATTCACGTCAATACACCGCTGCATGCGATGGAACCACTGGGAAAAGCACTTTGCCCACTCGTCCTTAGGGGTCTCTTCAATGGCATCGCGATACGCAGCCACCGCTTCTTCAGCATTCATAAACCGCTTTCCTTTAAGTTTTTCTTTAATTTTTGGAAATAAATAAAAATCACAAGGCGCGAGGTCGGGGCTATACGGCGGGTGACCCAGTAATTCAACGTTTGATGTCGCCAAATAGTCGATCGTTCGCTTGGCGGTGTGCGACGAGGCGTTGTCGTGGTGAAGGAGGATCCTACTGCGAGGTCGTTTCTCTCGAACTTTTTCCAAGACAAGTGGCAAACAATTGGTAGTGTACCATTCTGCAGAAACTGTTTTTTGATCCTCTAACACAATTGTTGCAAAATGACCTATCCTTCCAAAGAACGAGGCCACCATTTTTTTTCCCGCACTTCGATCTCTCTTCACTTTAGTTGGCAACTCCTCGAAAGGAAACACCCACTGAGCAGATTGTCTTTTGGTTTTAGGATCATAACAGTAAATCCAGCTTTCGTCACCTGTTAGTATGTCGAACACAGCATTTGAGTCACCTCCGTTAAATCTTTCAATCATTTTACGACACCAATCCACACGATGGAGTTTTTGAGCCTCAGTCAAATTATGAGGTATCCACCGGGCGCAAAGCTTCCTGACCGCTAAATGTTCGTGGAGGATTTTGTGCACTTGACTCATACCGATGCCTAAGCTTGTCCGAATCTGTTGATAGGTCACTCTTTTGTCAGTCTCTATCATACGCCGCACAACACAGATGTTATCTTCAGTCGTCGCCGTAGAAGGCCGTCCCTCACGTAAATCATCAGTGAGATTAGTGCGACCACGTTTAAACTCATTAAACCAGTTGTAAACAGTCGCACGAGATGGGGCTTCATCGTGAAAGGCCAATCGTAGTCTATCATAACTTTCTTGTTGACTTAAATGACATCGAAAGTCATAAAAAATCATTGCACGAAAATTTTCTCGTGTTAAATTCATGATGACGTGACACAGACAATTTTCAATTTGCCGCCAAATCGTAAAACAAATGACAAATGAATGAAATATATACTCAGTAATATTGGCAAAGAGTTATATTTTCAAATTTTAGAATTATTTTTTTATTATATTGTTTATAAGTGGCCAGTTCTAAGAACTTTCAGTTTGACCCTCGTATAAATTTCTTGCATGATTTCGACATCTATAATATATAAAGCTTAATTACCACTCACTGACTCACTGACTCACTCCATGCTTTTTTCGGGTAGAAAGAGGGGGAAAATGACGTTTTCATGTATGGAGACTGATAATATTTTTTTAAAATGAGTTGAAATGGCATATCGGTTCAGCCAAAAAACAAAATGGCGGCGAGATAATTTTTTTAATTTCTACATTATACACTCTACGATTACGATATTCAAAATGGTCGTAGAGTGGGCTAAAAAAATGACACTGGAAAAAGGTTTGATTAAAAAAACAAAATGGCGGCCGAGATATTTCACCTGGAAATTTGGCATTTTTCGACCTCTGTTCGGGCAATCGTCAATTGTTTTTTTGTGAGTGCGGAGGGGGGATTTTTATTCTGGCGACTCGGAAGTATAGTCGATTTTCACGTAGGGGGAGTTTTCATTTGCGCGTCAACATGGCGGCGGCGGGTGCGGCCATTTTGTTTCGGCAATGAAAAATTGCCATTTTCCAGTGAGATTTTCTCCAAGATGGCGGCGTCGGACGGATTCGCGTTCTATGGGCCGGTCGTGGGGCTCGGTAGCATCTTTCTACATCACTACCGATTTCTACCATTTTCGTGGTAGTTTAGGAGATTTTGGGAGAAAAGTGAAATTTCGAAATACGCACTTTTCGCAGAAAACAGACTCGGTGCGGTGTGGTGCCGGGGGAGCCCTATGACTTTTGGTAGTTTTCGTTTCCGCGAGCTGACAACCCTGGGCTCCACGGTAGAAAACGTGTTTTTCGACATGCCCTCATAACCCGAATTGTTTGGGAACCTGGGTGGCCAGCGGAGAAAATCTGTGAATGAGGTCCCTTGCCTGATATAGTCGTGACTATGGGAAAATTATGAAACTCGGCAAAATCAATATGGCGGCGCCGGCAGCGGCCATTTTGTGATTTTTTCACTTTTTCAAATTTTAGAATTATTTTTTTATTATATTGTTTATAAGTGGCCAGTTCTAAGAACTTTCAGTTTGACCCTCGTATAAATTTCTTGCATGATTTCGACATCTATAATATATAAAGCTCAATTACCACTGACTGACTCACTCACTCACTCCATGCTTTTTTCGGGTAGAAAGAGGGGGAAAATGACGTTTTCATGTATGGAGACTGATTATATTTTTTTAATTCGAGTTGAAGTACCATATTGGTGCAGCCAAAAAACAAAATGGCGGCGAGATAATTTTTTTAATTTCTAAAGTATTCACTCTACGGTTACGATATTCAAAATGGTCATAGACTTAGCTAAAAAAATGACACTGGAAAAAGGTTTGATTAAAAAAACAAAATGGCGGCCGAGATATTTCACCTCGAAAATTGACATTTTTCGACCTCTGTTCGGGCGGATGTCGTTTCTTTTGTGGTGGGTTTGGAGGGGGAATTTTTACGCTGGCGACTCGGTACTATAGTCGATTTTCATGTATGGGGAGTTTTCGCTTGCGTGTCAATATGGCGGTGGCGGTGGCGGCCATTTTGTTTCGACAATGAAAAATCGCCATTTTCCAGTGAGATTTTCTCCAAGATGGCGGCCTCGGATGGATTCGCGTTCTATGGGTCGGTCGTGAGGCTCGGTAGCATCTTTCTAATTCACTACCTATTTCTACCATTTTCGTGGTAGTTTAGGAGATTTTGGGAGAAAAGTGAAATTTGGAAATACGTACTTTTCGTGGAAAACAGACTCGATGCGGTATGGCGCCGGGGGAGCCCTATGACTTTTGGTAGTTTTCGTTTCTGCGAGCTGACAACCCTGGGCTCCACGGTAGAAAACATTTTTTTCGACATGCCCTCATAACCCGAATTGTTTGGGAACCTGGGTGGCCAGCGGAGAAAATCTGTGAATGAGGTCCTTTGCCTGATGTAGTCGTGACTATGGGAAAATTATGAAACTCGGGAAAATCAATATGGCGGCGCCGGCTGCGGCCATTTGGTGATTTTTTCACTTTTTCGAAAAATTCAAACGCACTTTTAGCTCACATGGCAACATCGGAGCTCTTTGCCTTGTATGGACCGGTCATTAGTCTCCGCCGGCTCTTTCCTACGAGGTGAAAATTTTCCCCGATTTTAGGGTAATTTCGGAGATTTACCCCAAAAAGGTGAAAAGTAGAAGGAGCCGTATTGGGATTTCAAAAATGCATTCCTTCGACGGAGGATGCTCCCAGAAATGATATTTGGCCATTTTCGTCGTCGACACCTGGCAACCCTGGTGTATGTGGCGATTTGAAAAATTTCACCCATTTTTTACTTTGTAGACTCTAGCGCAGTCAGTATTGCCACTAGGAAAATGATAAAAAGTGCATCGAATGCGCTATCGAGTTGGCCACACCGGTGCGGAGCCGGATTTTCGAAATTCAAGATGGTGGCCAAACCAGCGGCCATTTTATCCGAAAAATTGGGTATCGTCACCACGTCGAGCCGATTTTGACGCACTTGGCGACATTTGTCAGAGTACTTCCGGGGAAACATTTTTTAGGCAAGTAACTAAAGTGTTGCCTGGTGAAAAAAAATCTCGAAAATTTATGATACTTTATGATAGTTTTGAGGAAACAATTTTTGTCGAATTTTTGAACTTTTTTGATGTAAATATTTTGATTTTAACTTTTCAAGATACCCGATGGAAAAAATAGAACGATCGACTGGCAACACTGAGAGCAAACAACGTTTGAAATTCAACCTCGATTTTGACCGACTTGGCAACCCCGAAGGTATTTGGCATGTATGGAGCGATTGTGCATCTTTATAGACTCTTTCATATGGTGGAAAAAAATTACCCGATTATAGGGTAGTTTTTGAGATTTACCCCAAAAACTGTAACTGTCAAAGGAACACTTTTAGAGCTTGAAAATTGCTATCCGTCGATGGAGGGCGCATCCCGAAATGACATTTGACTATTTTCATCGCTTACACCTGGCAACCCAGGCAGCTATGGCAGGTTGAAGATTTAATGCCCACTATTCACGTTTTGGACTCTAGCGCAGTCATTATAGCCGCTAGGAAAATAATAAAAACTGCGTTGAATGCGCCAATAGATGGGCTACATA
Source organism: Diatraea saccharalis (assembly GCA_918026875.4). Classification (NCBI taxonomy): domain Eukaryota; kingdom Metazoa; phylum Arthropoda; class Insecta; order Lepidoptera; family Crambidae; genus Diatraea; species Diatraea saccharalis. The sequence continues at coordinate 22,409,725 of OU893339.1, read as the reverse complement.
GGTGTGAGGCTGAAATTTCAAAATTCAAGATGGCGGCTTTAACAGCGACCATTTTATCTAGAACATTGATCATTTTTCACAACTTTCACTTTATAGAGCTGATTTTAGCGTTTTTGGTAGCATTTTTAAGAATACTTCTAACAAAAAATATGTATTCAGCTGAAGTGTTGCCAGGTGAAAAATGTCATTGATGAAAAATATTAAAATATTTTTTTACAATGATTTTACTGTTCAACAAATTTTTTACTGTTGCATTTATAACATAATTGATGGAATAATTTGAGTTCTAGCAACACTGATAGTAGTCACCATATAAATTTCAGAATGATTCTGACCGAGCTGGCTGGGAGCTTTATAGCATATATATAGACCGTTTGTGTATCTATACTCAATCTTTACGTGGTGAGAAAAAAAAATCCAATATTTTCGCCAGAAAAATAAAGCGAGCGAGACATTGTCATTCGGTTAGATAAGTACGGTGACTAAAACTAAAAGCGAGCGAAGCGAGCCATAAAGAATGACCATTTAGAGAGATTTGATTAATTGGTAAGGTTAAAAATGTGACTAAAATAAAATGCGAGCGAAGCGAGCCATAAAAAACACCATCAATAGAAATCTGATCAATCAGTTAGATTAGAACTGTGAATAAAACAAAAAGCGAGCGAAGCGAGCCATAATAAATGGAGACCTGGTCAATCGTTTAAGGGACTGTGACCAAAATAAATAGCGAGCGAAGCGAGCCATAATGCGAGACGATTAATAGAGACATGATTAATCGGTTATGTTAGCACTGTGACTCAAACAAAAAGCGAGCGAAGCGAGCCAAAAAGTGTAACCATTAAGAGTGATTTGGTTATTTGGTAAGGTTAGAACTGTGACTAAAATAAAATGCGAGCGAAACGAGCCATAAAGAACACCATCAATAGAGGCCTGGTCAATCGGTTAGATTAGAACTGTCAATAAAACAAAAAGCGAGCCATAATAAATGGAGATCTGGTCAATTGTTTAAAGTACTGTGACCAAAATAAAGAGCGAGCGAAGCGAGCCATAATGCTAGACCATTAAGAGAGACCAGATCAATCGATTATGTTAGCAACGTGTCTAAAATAAAATGCGAGCGAAGCGAGCCATAAAGGACACCATCAATAGAGACCTGGTCAATCGGTTAGATTAGAACTGCGAAAAAAACAAAAATAAAAAGCGAGCTAAGCGAGCCATAAATAAATGGAGACCTGGTCAATCGGTTAAGGAACTGTGACCAAATGTGCTTATAAGTGTGCTATTTAGGTCTGAGGCTGAAATTTTAAAATTCTAGATGGCGGCTAAGTCAGCGACCATTTTATCTAGAAAATGTATCATATTTCACGGTTTTTACTTTATAGAGCTGATTTTGGCGTTATTGATAACATTTTTCAGATTACTTACAGAAAAAAATGTATTCAGTTTAAGTGTTGCCGGATGATTTCGTTTTATATTGCGTGTAAACTGGCAACCCTTTTTTTATGTATGATGTTTTGCGTACTTAAAGATCTTTTATTTGAAGATAGAACTCATTAACTTTTTCTAGGCAATTTCAAACTGTAAACATAACAAGAGGGCGACTTAAAACCCCACCGCTCCGATTCCACAAGTGACTCGTTTATGCTCAAGAACTTTGTAATAAGTAAAGCAACAAAAAGTTGTATAGGTTTATTATAACATATGGGTTAGGTTAGGTTAGTGTATGAAAAACAACGCACGAGCCGAGCGAGCGTAGCGAGCGTGCCGCGGCAGCGGCCGGCGAAGTGCCAGAAACGAATCGCTTTTGTTGATGGTAACATTTCGTTTATAATGTTTAAAAGATGATCGTGTAAGGCTGACTATGAGCAATCCAGCCCGCGCAGTTACCATTTTAATTTCAATTTTGATTTCGATGGACTTGATAATTCGGGATCCTTATAGCGTGTATAGATGGACCATTTGTGTAGGTATCTTACCTACACTTTCAAATGGGTATTTATTTATTTTATTTATTATTTAAGGTAACACTGGGGGAAATATCTACTCGATCCTTTTTCATACTAAATATAAACTTACTATTGAATAAGAATAAGAGACTATAATTTATTTAGAGTTTAGCTTGCGTTTTTCGACTGAATATATCTTTTTCTGTTAAGCGTAAACTGGCAACCCTTTTTCTTTGATGTATGGTGCTTAAACACTTTTCATTTTAAGACAGAACTTACTAACTTTTTGTAGGCGATTTCAAACTATAAAACAAACATAACAAAAAAATCGAAAGACTCAAATTCTGCAACGGAGGCGGACTTAAAACCCCACCGCCCCGATTCCACTAGCTACTCGTGACCTCCCCGGGCTGCCGGGCGAAAGCTTCTATTCTGAAACGAAGGCGGACTTAAAACCCCATCGCGTCGTGAATTTATCTATTCTAATATCTAGCCACGACATCGGTTCCCTTTTCATATAATAAATAAATCTTACATAAATAATGTAATATAATAATGCAAATACAATAAATACTTTTTCTTGACATTTAATTGATTAATTAATGATAGTAACACTGATGGGAATATATGTTCGATTATTTTTTAACATTTTACAGTAATTTACTAATAAATAAGAATAAGAGAATTAACGACAAAACTTATTTTAAGTATCTATACAAAATTTATTTTAAG